>OX596028.1:76127785-77599310 GCA_951394125.1 Epistrophe eligans | reverse complement strand
TACATAATAAATTAATGTATATTGTTTAATATTATTTTTAAATTAATTTAACTAAAATCTAGAAACAAACAAATTTAAATTATTTTTACATGTAAATTTTTTTATAATATCAATAAATACTTAGTTTTGTTTAACAAAAACAAATATCTCAGACTTCATTTTTAGGTATATTAATTATTTAATTTTTTCTTATAGAAATAAATAGGTATTAAAATTATGTTACTATTAGTATGCTCTACAAAAATAATAATAGGTATGTCATTAAAAATTAATGAAAAATATTTCAGTCTTTGAAAAGTCTTTAGAAACAAAAAACTTTAAATTGGCATTGGTACCAATTTAAAGTTTTTTGTTTCTAAAGACTTTTCAAAGACTGAAATATTTTTCATTAATTTTTAATGACATACCTATTATTATTTTTGTAGAGCATACTAATAGTAACATAATTTTAATACCTATTTATTTCTATAAGAAAAAATTAAATAATTAATATACCTAAAAATGAAGTCTGAGATATTTGTTTTTGTTAAACAAAACTAAGTATTTATTGATATTATAAAAAAATTTACATGTAAAAATAATTTAAATTTGTTTGTTTCTAGATTTTAGTTAAATTAATTTAAAAATAATATTAAACAATATACATTAATTTATTATGTATATTAATTTATTTTTTGTTATAATTTTTTGTATATAAAAATTTATTAAAAAAGAATAAGTGTAAGGAATTTTGTTGTTAGATAAAATTAAAAATCGTTTTAAGTTTTTTAGTTTTTGGTTAAGTTTTTTTTATGGAAATTCAGGGGTTACATACCTATACTAGAATGAAATAGAAAAAAAATAACTAGATTTGGCCTTTTTTGTAGTAGGTTGAAACAGAGATTTGTTTATTTTAAAATATTTTGAAAAAATAGATCTGCTTCAATTTGAAGTAAAGTGGTACCACTGGACGTATTTTATTTTAAAAAAAAGAGAAAATTAACTCAATAAATGGTCTGGACAATTAATTCTGTGCGAAAAAAGACCGGAGACTTCTCCAAATAATCTGTTACATAATAATCTGAAGTATGCAGTTCAACGAGCGAAATTAATAATTTTAGCCTTTTTATTTTTTGTTTGGCAATTAGTGACACTTTCAGTGGGTAGTTTTGCGTTGCAGTTTCCGTTAGGATTTTACTATAGTGTTGGATAACACAGACGAATTTCGTATCGCTCATCTGATAAAACTCTCCATTAATATTTTTCCGTTTGAGTTTTTGCGTTTTATTATAAGACCTCACAAGAAAATTTGGCCTAGCTGTACATTGTACAGTATAATGTAGGAACGTGTTAGCTATATATCATGCATTTTAATTTTACCATTTAAATTTTAAGATTGACATTTCTTCAAAATTCACTATTTTAGAGACCTAATTACAGAATCGGATAAATGAGCAACGGATAGGGAATCAGACTTATTTTGACATTTCACTTATAGTAAAAATGTCAAAATTGAGCAATTAATTCGTCGGATTTTGGTGAATATTGTTAACTCCTCTAAATTTCGCTTGATCAAAAAAAAAACTATTATTTGCTTTTCATGTTAAAAATAAAAAAAAAAAACGAGTTCAAAAAATTTGTTTAAATGTTTTTAATTTATCGAAGACAGATTTGTTCGTTATATGTATATGTATATAAGAACGGTATGCCTTTTCTCAGGCAAAACAAAACCATTTGTTCAAATACGACCGTATAGCTATTATGTTGTACATATGGTAATATAAATGTATTTTGTTGTTGTCAATAAAGTGATTTTAATATTTTTCACACGGAGATATATGTATGTACATACATAGTCTACGGCTGCTGAAATATGGAGGACATAATTCGATACTTTTATCAAACATTAATAAAACCGCGTTCGATAATGATGGATGCAATGCCCCTTTTCTTGTCTTACTTTAATATTTTGTTGTTGTTTCTAATGATGCTTGTTGAGTTCCTGTGGGCACTCGAACAGCCATTTTTAATTTTTTGACACCTTCAACTTTGACAACCTGCGCAATATTACCTTAGATTTGTGTACTGTGATACAAAGGGATTTAGAAACGTATACTTACGGTTCAGTTCTGAATAATAAACGAGTATATACATATGTCAAAATTATCTATTTTACGTCACAATAACAAAAGTTGCGTTTCTTTACTTTGAAACTCAGTGATTTTCTGCCCAAAACTATAGAAAAGTCTATCAAAGCTCATATAAAAAAATAAAATAAATATGTAGTTTTGAACAGAAAATTACAGAGTTTCAAAGAAAAGGAAGTTTTAAAATTGAATCACAATAACTACATTTAACTGGGTTCAATTTATTTACCAAAAAAAAAAACAGAAATAATTTAAGTAGGTTATGTATCCAGTTTTTAGTAAATAGATATATCTGCACAGTTTTTGAATTCTTCCTGTGGTCCACAACCAATTGCACCAGTTCCATCTGCACATGTTCCCCAAGAATTACCTGAAATTTTGTAAACGATGTTGGGGTTAAACGTCAGCGTTTAATTTAAACTTTTAATATAAAATTTGAATAAAAAAATTCAACACTTACCTGTTCCATAAGTCCATCTTACAACACAATGATTGCATTTGAAATTTGGTGGCAATGTAAGTGAAACATTATATACACGGTTTTCATCGGAATTCAAATAATAATCATATTCTCCCGATCTAAGCTTAAGAGGATTAGCTTTGAAGCATTCCTCTGACTCTGGTTGAATATCCAAGTTGCATAATTCGAAAAAGAATCTTCCTTTGTGATTTTGTGTGACTTTAATTGATATTACGATATCTTGCCCGGTCTTGTAGTTTGCAACAATTGTTCCTTGACCGTAAGTTCCACCAAGTTCATGAGGCCTTGGGATTTTATCACCGTAACTATCTCCGCAGATTCCACATTTTCCTGCATAAGCTGACCATTGTACCTGAGATTTGTTTGGCCCCAAAGTATAAGTCGTTTAAACTCACTATCAAAATTAACAAAAAAAACTAAAACTTACAGCATATCCCCCACAGTAAAGTCCATTGTCGTCATAGTTTGCAGGTGCAGTCTTATCGACTCTCCAACGGGATCCACGACTCACAGGATCCATCATCATTCCATGGCTATTAACACCAGCTAAATATTCGTATCCAATGGATAATAAAACTACAAAGCAAAGCTTGAGGCCTAACATGTTTCGAAATTAATTAATTTCACTTTATTAAGAACAAAAATGAGAGACTTCAATTCTTGAAGTAGTTAAGATTACAATGATAAATATCGAAACAGAACGACTCGACTTTTATAGGCGCAGAACAATCAGTTATTTTAATAAAAACATTATACTTAAAGAAACTTATGTATACATACTCATATGTACCTAAACATAATTTGCTGATTTTCCCCTTCGCATATATTAATTCTATCTTTTTTAAAATATTACGTCTGAAATGAAGAACCTACATACATTACATATTATGATTGTATACTTTAATATGTATTTAGGTGTTTTTCTTTTTTTAATTTTTACTAACAAATTTAAAATTTCATCCCATGATTGGCAATTATGTTCGTACATAGTGTGTACGCACATATTGTGTACATATGAATGTACATATGTACTTCGAAAACAAAAATATTTTGTTTGGATACTGAATTTCTTGTTCAAATAATTTTAGAAAAATGGAACATGTGTCTTAAAAATTTTTCATTTTTAGACAACCGCGGGTCTAAAGTTTTATTCAGGGTGCAGGGGTTTTTGTATCTCAGTAAGTTAACACACAGTTTGAAAATCTATGTAATAGGACTTTAAATATCCGAAATGATAATAGCTCATTCAGGGTCATAAGTCCACACGCCAAAAAGTACATAATGGTCGGTTAAAAGTCAACAAATTAATTTTGGACTTAAGTATGGGTTCTTTAAGAGGTCTATGATTATATGTTGAGCTCGTCATCTTTGTGTAATTTATCTAGTTTTACTGATCTTGGAGTAGTTTTAGACTCTAAACTTACATTTCGTGAGCACTTCGATGTCATAATTAAAAAAGCAAATAAGACACTTGGTTTTATAAAAAGATTTGCCCGTGAATTTTGTGATCCTTATGTTCTTAAAATACTTTCGGTCGTATTTATTAGATTTTTGTCTACTTAGACACTGTGTAACTATTTTCAAATTAGTGGAAATATGCTTTATTTATTAAAAATAAATATCACATTATTCACGGTTAAGACAATCTACTCTTGTGTCTAAGTTAGGCAGCTATAAGACAACAATAAATAAGGTTTTTGTACACATTTTCAAAAGTTGGACAGTTGTCTAAAGTTAGACAACGTTTATAAATAAGACCATTTATGTCTCATTTGTAAGACCAATTTTAGAATACGGATGGGCCCCATAGTATACGGTTCATATTAACAGATTAGAGTGCGTCCCAAAGAAGATTTATGAGATTTTGTTTATGTTTTCTTCCCTGGTCAGATATAGAATTACTGGATTGCCACCTTACTCTCATAGACTTCAATTAATTAATCTTCCATCAATTTTGAGTCATAGAGACTACTTACAATTTTGTTTTATTATAGGAATAATTAATTAATGGATCTATTTCAGCCCCTTCAGTCCTTTGAGTTTTAATGTATTGCAGTATACTCTAAGAACACAGTTGCCACTGAAAAATATTTATAGTAGATCAAACTACGGCGCAAATAGTCCACTAAATCTTTTAATTAATATTTTTAATAATAATTATAATCTCATTAATTCGATTAATGCACAATGTTAAATCAAACAACTTTAAGAATAGGTTTTTTATAATTACAATACTATTAATAATGTAATATAGATTTAAGCTTTGTATACTATTTTAACATTGTATCTACCGTTAGCATTTAACGAAATAAATAAATAAATAAATATAAATATAAATATGTTTAAATTCAATTCATTCTTATACGGGTTAACCATAAAAAAGCAAAGTAAGCAAAATCTTCCAACGCCATTATAATATAATTACATTTTATTTCATAAAACAAATTAAAGATTTTTGTTATATTATTCCTGAAAATATAATAAATATTTACAAATTCATGGTGATTCTTGTCTCATCTGCAAAAACGGGGAGTGGAGGAGAAGATACAACGATACAACTGTACAGTCTGTATTGCGACACCGATCTAGCCAAGGCCTGAGTCATTTAGAGCGAATGGACACTAAAGTTCCGGCCTGAAAAGTCTTCGAATCTTACGACAAGGGACGGCTCAGAAGAGAAGGCCACGACTCAGGGTGGCGCATGCAAGTGGAAGGGGACCTCAATCAACGAATCTGAAGACAGTTAGCTAGGGACCGAGCTGGAAGAAGGTTGTTGGTCCCTCTGGTCCACTCCAGACTAAAGCGCCACCTTAAAACCAAGTTACAAGTAATGAAACAAAATAAAATAAATACATATGTACATTTTGTGGCACAACTTCTAGTGAAGAACCAGGACCTATAGGATCTTTGAATGTTACGGCTTATATTTAATTTGATCAAAAACCTATCCCACATCCCATATACCTACTTATATCTACAGGTAACTAAAATTTACCAATATAACCATATGGAAGAAATTTCTATAATATACATACAATCCCAAAAGTGTTTATACAACCATAGCATGGTCAACATGGCGTATATGTACTATTTATTTTTATAATGAACTAAAACGTACACTATGTTATCTCGCTATCATTACCAATCAACCATATTTTACTATTTATTAACGTGTTTAACATGGCCTCGTAGTCGGTCCCCTATTATACGATGACTCTTTTCAAAATTTAATAAGTGCGAAAAATGAAATCGTTTTTACCTTCAAGCCTAGTACGCTACTGATATGCGAAACGAAAAACCCCTTACTAAAATGACATAACGAAATTATAAACGAAAAGTTTCGTTCTGGTTTTCGTTTTGCAGTACGAAGTTCGATGAGCGAAACTGATAATTGTTGTGTTTTGTATTTTGATTTTGCAATTGGTGTCTTTGTGACACTTTAAGTGGGTAATTTGTCGTTTTCGTAAGCATTTTGCTGTCGTGTTGGAGACCAACAAAAAATTTCGTTTCGCATAAGCATCGTACTAGCCTTCACACTCAAATTTCGAAAATAGTAAGGGACAAAGAGTCATCTACACGATAACGGTCTTATAGTGGGTGAAGGAAATAGGAAAAAGTGTGTTTTTGTTTATCTTTTTTTGTATGTTCACTTTAAAATAATTACCTTGTAATAAATACACAACAATAAAGGCATTTAAACCAACGCGAAACTGTCGCGGCGACGACGAAAACAATAATAACAACGTGTTGTTTTGATTGACAACCACGTGTTGTTACTATTGTTTTCGTCGTCACTGCGACAGTTTCGCGCTGGTTTGGGGAAGCCCTAATTCTGTTTACTTAGCTGCGACAAATGTCTCTGCTTATAAATTAAACGAATATAAAATAGTGCTTCCAAAATCTTATTTTTGATAAATTCATACATTTTGTGCGGGGTTCTTTGATCAATTCATTCAAAAATGAATCTTTTTGACACATTATGATTTGACATTGCATTTTTGTGAATTTCTACACAAAAGTCTGTCAAAGTTTATATAAAAAAATAAACTGTTTAGAAATTTACAGAAATGCAAAGAGTTTCAAAGTAAAGGAACACACCTTTTATTTTTTTTTAATATAACTTTGACAGACTTTTGTGTAGTTTTGGGTAAAAATTATAGAGTTAACACAAAATATTTGTTTCATTAAAATCAATCTCAATCTTTAAAGCTCTCCAAAACTAACGGTAAACGTTCGAAACAACTACGAAACTCTATCAAATTGTATTTACAGGGCAATAAATGAGGGTACCCTAACCCTGGTCAATGACGATTAAGCGAATCTCATGTAAAATATATTGACAGCCGGAAGTTTCATCGTGCGTCGTTTCGAATGTTTCGCGTTTGTTTGGAAAAGCCTTTATACTTTTTTCATTTTTTAAAACAGCTGACAGCTATAAAATTTCATTAAAATATTAGTGCTGCCAAAATTGATTAATGTTTTTTTTTTTAGCAGTGATGGGTGCTTTTAAGTGCACTTTATTTTAAGCGAAAGAAGGCAAAGTCAATTTCGTGTCGTCCTTTTCATTCCACACATATAGTTTTATTTAACAGATATTTTTGTTTACATTTTAAACTCTTGCACAAGATTATCTGATTTTTTGAATTGATGACTATATAATGTGCCACGCAACACGTAGAAGCGAATAGCTAACACTGGCGGCCTTAGAAAACAAATATTATACTAATTCACTTTAACACACGAGTTTTCATTTTTATTGTTCAACACATTTCCCTTATTTTTAGACATTCCTTAAATTTTTATTGATTTGGTACTTGGTTATAAAGTGATAATTCCGAAGGGAAAATAGCAACATCAGCACAGTTTTTGAATTGTTCCTGTGGCCCACATCCAAGAGCACCAGTTCCATCCTCACACGTTCCCCATGAATTTGCTGTAAAATGTTTGAATGAAATTGAAATTCATAATTTTAATATTCCATTAGTTCAATTCAAAACTTTAAGTTTAAAACTCACCAGTTAAGTAAGTCCATCTTATTACACAATGATTACAAACTACATCTGAAGGTATAATCACAGAAGTATTATAGAAACCCGTACTAAAGGAATTCAAATTATATTCATAATCTCCTGAACTAAGTTGCAACGGCTCTTCAGCGAAACATTCCTCTGATTCTGGTCTAGAATCTATGTTGCACAGATGGAAGACGAATTTTCCTTTGTGACTTGTAGTAATTTTGATACTTATCTCAGCAGTTTGGCCAGCAATGTAATTCTCAACAATTATTCCTTGACCAAAAACTCCACCATTTTCATGGGGTCTAGGTGTTGCCTCACCATAACTATCACCACAGAGTCCACATTTTCCTCCATGAATTGTCCATTGATTCTATAGATTGATAAAAATATTTTTATATTTTTTAGAAATTCCGGCTAGTTACATACATATTATGTATGTAACGAAGCTGAGACTCACACCATATCCACCACAGAATAATCCATTGTCATCGTAGTTTGTAGGTGCTGTCGAATTGATTCTCCATCGAGAACCACGACTTACAGGCTTCATCATCATTCCATGGCTGTCAACACCAACGAGACATCCAATTATTATTGATAGAAAAAAGATAATGTTCCTAAGTTTAATTGTTTGCATATTTTTTGTTTTTAAATAATTTATTATTAAGCTCAAACTATGGAAAAAGATTGAATATCTTAAAGGTGAAGGTAATTAACGGAAATGGCAGGTACCAGAAGAGTTTCGCCTAGTTTTATATAAAAGTAGAGAAGCAGTAAACTTCAAAGTCTAGCTTATCTTATCTTATCTTAACATTAAGAAAAAAAAATTATTTTTCCCTGTTCGATATAAAATAATTTTAATTGTAATGAGTAGGTATATCAATGATATTGGCAATTTCCTTCCTTTCTTAAGACATCATTTCTGTATGTGGGTACTCTTATCGGCAGCATATTTGCGGAATGGTAAAGTATTTTTTTTTTAAATGGTTTGTATTAATAACGATCCACTTATTTATCCAATGACAGTGACATGATAATTTCGAGTACTTTGATTGTTTTAACTTTAAAAGGATTTTAAAAAGCAATTAAGGTGATCTGTGTCATTACGGGAAACACGTTGTACTTTAATAGGCAAAAATTAATGACAAATTATTTGCATTTTAGTACTTGTCCGACAACTTATTAGAGAAATCCGACAGTGAGACCATAGATTGTAGGATTTTATAACAATTTGGGAACATTTTTTGCGAGAAAAATGTATAATGTGAGAAAAATATCATGCGAAAAATATATCATGCGAGAAATATATCATGAGAGAAATCTATCATGAGAAAAATATATCATTCAAGAATAATAATATCATGCCAAAAATATATCATGCCGGAAATATATCAGGAGACAAATTTATCATGAGACAAATATATCATCACAGAAATATCATGAGAGAATAAATATACTATGAGAGAGAAATATCATCAGAGAAAAAATTGTAGGTGACCATTTCACACAGGAATGGTTTGAGAGTTGTAACGTCACTTTAGGCCCTCGTTCTACATGAGCTGTTATGCCACCCAATTTATTTTATTTACTTTTCTATTAAGTATTAGGTCTGTTCGTTTACTTTCCTTAACTTAACTGTCAAATTTTACCAATCTGAATAATAATAATAATAATAATAGCTGCATTTTATTATCCACATGATCCGAACTGATAGAAAAATGCGCCTGATAATTAACAGTCGTATTTATTTATTAGATTTCCTTAGAACACTCTTGTACAGTTGTCCAGCTAGCCACTGTCTAAATAGTTGGGCATATCCTTATTTGTAAGCGTATTCCAACAGTTGTCTAAATATGTTGTCATATCCTCAATAACATGCCTGTCTGTCAATTTCGTAAACATTTGGATACATTTCATTCTTTTCAAGATAAACTTTACAATTTTTTGTTCATTGAAAATATACCCACTTTAGGGTAGGTTTAGATAACTAATTGGAGTGTCTTAGCTAACAATCGATGGAACATATTTTTTAATAAGGTTTTCGAGTTGCACAGTTGTCCAAAGTTAGACATACTTTGGAATGGATTTAAATATAAACAAGACCGTAAGTATTAACAAAATGTTATGTAGTAGATTTATGTTAATTTGAAATAAATTAAATAATTTTATTGAAAATCTTGCACAGCCCTGTAATCTCTGATTATACAAGTAAAGCTTTTGTTCTGTTCTTCAAATGAAATCTTCGTCTCGCTGATTCAGTATACCTATCGAATTCAATTTGTTTATTTTCATTTCGTTAGCAAAATTGTTTTTGATAAGACTGAACTTCTACATATTTAACTAATGACATTATTTAATAAAAATATCGTTTACGTTCAATAATCGAATGTTCTCATTTAACATAAGTGTGCTGATTGAAACATAATATATGGATTTCAAATCTATTAAGATTATCGTAAAGAGATTATAGTTTCCATATTATTTGAATATATAACGATATATTTTTGATGATTGATTTATATTTATATTTTTCTCTTAAATGAATCAAGTGTAGTAAATTAAGGCTTTAAAATAATAATTGGGAAAAACAACACCACAACTCAAGCAAAAAGATTTCACATTAAAGCATACTAAACCATACCAGTTTGTTAACAGTAAATAAAGTTTGAAAAAAAAAAAACTAAACTTAAAACATTTTCACTCATGTTTATAAAAATTGGCTAACTTCTGACAGACGTAGAAATTTTAAATAAACACGTTTAATTGATTGACTATAACTTAACTAGTATGACATTTTATTTGATAAAATAAAACATATTCCCAACTATGTATTTCGAACATTTACGATACTCTTACTGGCCAAAATTTTAATAAATACGGCTGTTTATTGCTTTAACTGCTTGTGTCATGTTATGGTATAGTACAAGCACCTACCTACCTATATATTGTATACTATTTTAAAATAAAATAAAAATATTCATTAAATTTTTACTAGTTAGACAGTGTCTTTAAAATTTGAAATTGTTCCAAATCTGCTTTATTTAATTGAATAAATAAGAAGTCATATTAATCAAGGTTTAGGCAACCGATCCCGTTATGTAAGTTAGATAATTAAATTATATTCACTCGATTAAACCAGATGAAAATTTAAATCCGGATTCAAAGTAATTTAAATTAAAAGATATTTTGAATCAATAATTTAAATTCTACTAATTTACATCCGGATTTACGTTTTAATCTGGATTAATCGAAATAATAATATTATGTCGGTTAAAGATTAATAAAAAATGTTCGTTTATAACTAAGACGGCTGCTGTCCAAAGTTAGGCAACGTTTAGAAATACAACTATATTCTTTATTAAATTTGATATCAAAGAAATTTGTAATAAAATAATTATGGTCTTATTTATAAACGTTGTCTAACTTTAGACTCCTGTCCAACTTTGGTAAAATGTGTTCAAAAACCTTGTTTATTGTTGTCTTACAGCTGCCTAACTTATACACATGAGTAGATTGTCTTAACCGTGACTAATGTGATATTTATTTTTATTAAAAAAAGCATGTTTCCACCAATTTGAAAATAGTTAGACAGTGTCTAAGTAGACAAAAATCTAATAAATACGACTGTTACTATCTGCACTACAAATAATTAAAAATTGAATACCCAAGATTATTTTATCTTATGACCTTGTTTCTTTTTTTTTTATTTTAATAAAATCTCAAATTCAGTATAGAGTGCTAACGTTCTGTAACTCTCGCATCGACAAAATTAGTCGAGAAACCACGAAAATTGAAACAAATCATATGAGTTTTGTTCCATTTTTCAACGTTTCTTGACCGATTTTATCGATGAAAAAGTTACAGAACGTAGGCACAGAAATAGGAGAAATTCAAATAATTTTTTTATATGCCCTATTTATTACAAAGCACTCTACAGTAGGTACTATACAAGAAATACACAACTTTCATTCTATTTTCTTTTTTGAAAAAATTGCCACCTCTACAAAAGGCGTGTTTTTTGCAAGCCCGGTGGGAATTGCACCAAAAAAACGCCTATTCCCCCCGAGCTTCCAAATAAACACGCCTAAAGATAAAAATCAACCTAAAATCCAAAAAAGAGCAATTTTGTATTTTTTAGCAAAAAAAAAAAGTTAGGCCTATGCTGCCACATATGTTATTCAGCTGTGAATTTTCTGTTATGTATCATAAAAGATTTTTTATAAATGGTATTCAGAAGTTTGATCTTTTATAAAATTCTGTTATGAAACTTCGAAAACGAAATATGTAAGCAAACAGAACATACATTTATTGTCATAATCAGCTGTTCTAAACAAAAAAAAAATTGATGACAAATTATTAAAATGGTTTTTTTTGCGAATTGAAATTAAATTTTAAAATTTGTATTTGCAATGATAGTTTTTGTGTTTATGACTTTTATGTTGGCGAAAACTCGAAATCCAATGGAATAATAAAACTTTAAACAAAGCATGAGCTAATAAATTAAAAAAAACGCTAGCTGAAGAAGACCGAAGCGACTACGTTTTTTTACTCCTTCGCCTCAACAAATGTTTTCTCGCTGTCACAAAAAATTGTCTTTTGTTCTGTTATGATTCATAACAGATTTTGGCACGCTGAATACCAAATATCGTAAAAGATTATTTGAGACTTGGAATTTTGACAGTTCATAAGAGATTTTATAAAAGATCTTGCCGAATAGGCCCAAGTATTCCAATTGGTTTCATCACGTATTCCGTATTCCATTGGAAATAAAAAGGATAGAAAACTTCCGAACAATCAATAGAGTATGGAACACCCTCTGAAAGTCATATCTGCATCAAAATTGACGCTGATTACACGAGTCTTTTTTTCGTTCGTTTCGTCTTTCGTGCTTTTGACAGCTTGGGTGAGGGGTGTAGAAATGTAGGGGGAATGAAGTAACGAAAGCAGGAATGAAAATTTGAAGATTTTTTCTGGTTGAACATTGACGTTTATGGTTTGACAACAGGGTAGAGATGAGCGAAAGGCAGTTGTCAGCAAAAATCGTAGTTGAATCGATTTCAGATATCGATTTTAAGATTAATTAGTTACATCGACTACAGAATATTACAAAAATGCAAATAAAATGGTATATGTAACTAAAATGCAAAGAAAGCAACTTCAAATATGTGTGCTTTCTAAAAAAACATCATTCTTATAAATATTAAATGTGAAAGTACATTTTTTTTGCGCTTTTTCGCTGGAAGGATTTTGGAAATCGATTATTTCATGGGAAAGGAACATGAATACTTTTCATACTACATGGGGTTTGCGGGGTCTCAGCAAAGGGAGTGGGTAATAACTAATTACAAATAAAGTATTCCAAGTAATCATGTTAATATCTACTTTCCTTTCTCATTTCTGCTGTATTCATTTTATAAAAAAGTAATTCTCTTTGTGTATAATTTTCATGTGGTCATTGAAGATTTAATCCCGATAAAATGTTCACACCACGTAAATTTAAAAATGTACCTACTTGATAAAACAATATGTAGGATGGAAATTTTTGTTTCTTTTTACATTTTCTATAGGGCAAGTATTGGTTTCGTGTAAACATGATTGATTTTTACGCGTTGATTTCTACGCTCTTTGCACTATACGAGGTCAATTGAGACAGAGGTTCAACAGGTGGACCGATTTGCTCCAAATATCGTATAGCGCAAGTTTTATAATTCCCACATCGATAACATTGGTCGAGAAACGTTAAAAAATAAATTAAAACTCATAATGTGTTTCAATTTCCATCATTTCTCGACTAATTTTATCGATGTGAGTTACAGAACGTAGCCACAGATCATTTTAATGGAATTTCTTAGAGGAGAAAATCGATTAAATGAATCCTTAATCTGAAATTTTAATCATCAGAACCAGAGTCGGAACCTTTATTACAGATTTAACCTACTATGAACAAACGGCCCTAAATCAAAACCACGTTTTGATGTAAATTTACATATTATAACGTATTTGGTTATCAAAATAGAAAAAAAAAGAAATACATCGTTTTTGAAAAACATCGATGTTTCAGGTTCGATAAATTTTCCCACCGATTTTAAAATCGAAAAATTTAATCGCCCATCCCTCAAATCAGAGCATTGTGCGAAGAACTTATAAACTTTTAATTTCGAGCTGTAGAACAATTTTTCACACTTAAATAAGCCGTAGATATGAATAAGAAGTGATTAAAAAACATTTTTAATTATTATTTCTGTTTATTTTCCTATAAATCCACCGCAAAGTTTCTGAACGTCAAAATAACGAAAGAGTCTTCACGAATGTAAAAAAGAACCATGTAATCACGAGGATACGTGCCTGTCAAAAAGACGAAAGACGAAACGAACGAAAAAACGAATCGTGTAATCAGCGTCATTATCTGTGACAGTTTGACGTCGAATTGACGATTGGGAAGTTCCCCCATACGTCAATGTGACAATGCGAAACAAACAACAACAAAGATTTCCTAGTTGGGGAGAAAACAATGCAATACAAACAAATATACTTACTATATACAACGATAAATTACAATGTGCACACTAGTCGCGCCTTTGGAAAAATGTTTGGCTGTGTAAGTATGTTTGTTTGTATTGCATTGTTTTCTCCCCAACTAGAACAGCCATATATAGTATAGTTATAGTTATATACATTTTGGAAAAGCCCAATTTGATAAAATATAATGCCGGTTTGGTAATTTTTTTGTTTCAATAAATTTGAGTTTTTTTTCCTATGGGTTTTGACAGCTAATTGTACAAATTCGCAAGAAATTTCACATTGCCAAACAAACCTATTTTATGAACAAATAAAAATTTGACTTGCATCTGCTATTTTTGTTGAAAGGATAGTCAAATTAGAATTAAAAAGAATGTCGAATGACAATCAAATACAAAAGGATTGTCTAGAATGCAGACTAATTAGTGGATTTGGTGTTATAGGCATCGGTTTATATATCTTCTCCCAAGCACAAAAAAGGAAGAAATTCCAAGCCAATATTATGAAATTTATATCTGGAGGTACAGTTTATCACTTTGAACTCTCATTAAATCATTTTACATTTTTTCTTGTAACTTCTAGGTGCTGTGTCATTGGGTATTGCAAGACTCTTAAATATCCCCATATTCAAAGGAAAAATAAAAAATGATAAATCTTAGTCAGTTCTATTATTTTTAGAAACATTTAATGTGTAAAGTTAAATTAAAAACATAATTTAGTCTTCATCATCCGAAGACCCATTTGAACCTTCTTCCGCGCTTTCCTCTTCGTCCCAATGTTTTATCTTTTTATTTGTCATAAAATCATCTCTGAAACGTAAATTGCGTTGAATTAAGTTACTTGAAAAAAATTTAAATCTTACCGCAATACACTCCAGCACTTTTTATTCACTCTATCGTCACCGTCATCATCGTCGTCATCTTGGTCTTCGGTTTTCGATTCGATTTTGACAGGGTTATCAACCGCTTGGGACACGGCTCGTTTGCCTCCCATCAACACGTCTAAAAACTTCTTTTTATTGATATTGTTCATAACAGCCTCTCTCTTTGAGTCTAATGGACCAGCTTCCTTTAACTTTTGGTCAATATCTTTTTGTTGTAAGCGAACAGCATTGAAAAGCTGCACCACACCTCGCGTGGCAATTTTTCGAAGGGCCCGTTCTCGTTCGAATTCATCTGTTGATGGTTTAACTCTCAATGCTAGTTGTTGATTTTTTAGCTTCTTAACTTGCTGATCAGTAGCATCTTCGTCTGGTTTTTCTTCCTTTATCTCACCGTCGATTTCAAAACTAATGGCATCAGTTGCATCTTTCGATTTGGGTACAATCTTCTTAGCTTTCGAAAGAACGATGGACTTTTTTGTCTTAGGCTTGTTTGTATTAAGAACTTTAGCTATAGAATCGGCCCAGCCCGCATTACCACTGGGTCCTTCTGTTTCTGAATTATTTTCTTCCTCAGAAGTTGTTTCTGTATGTTCAATTGACTTCTCTTTACGACTGGCTATGAAATATTAGCAATAAATGGGTTATTTCTTTTTGCAGTAAAGTTTATAAAATTTACCTGTTGGTGCTTTTCGTTTTAGAGTTTTCGTTGCCATATTTAAGAAATATTTAAACTTTTAATAAAAACTAATATCCTGATATTAAAAAACAAAAATAAATTTGACGTTTAGAAATCATGCACGTGTATTTGTTTACTTCAAAAAATTGTAGTAGAAAAATACAAAGCTGTCGGTATGGCTGCAATTGAGCGGACGCGTTCGTGTGCTTAACCAAAAATATCGGGAAATGTTTATGTTGTGTTCCGTCATTGTGAGTCCATTTTATGTAAATAGTTAAATCCATCATTGAATGTCAAGAACGAGTGTGACTACGTTTTTGAGCCAAATTTTGAAAATTTAGTGAAAACAGCAAAGTTTAAAAATAAAGAAACTTACAAGAAAGTTAACAAACCGTTTTATTACTTTTGAGCATAAAAGTCAAAATACACAAAAACCAAAAATCTTATTAAATAGACTTGTCAAGGAAAATGAAATATCAGATATCTCAGTAATCTTAGTTACATGAACAGAATTCCTCAGCTAAATTTCTCAAAGGAAAATAAAATTTTCGAATCGCTTGCTAATAGAACGCAATCTCTGGGATGTCATTTTTCTGAACGCGCCTAATTGCATACGTTTTGTTGACAATTTGCGTTTGATTTTAAATATCAGATTTCGCAAGTTATTTGTTATTTAGGTATGTAGTTTATTTTCAGAATATTTACATAATAGCTGCATTTTATTATCTTTATGATCATTATAATGTACCCCAATTTCAAATTGAAAGTAAAATAAACTGGCAACCGAGTTATTTTATTTTATTTTATTTTATTTAATTTTATTTTATTTTATTTTATTTTATTTCATTTTATTTTATTTTATTTTATTTTATATTAGTTATTCTAAGCTGGGAACGTTATTAAGTTAAATGTTGACTTGTCGGTTATGTAGTATGCTTCTACTACATTTAATAACAACCAAACCAATAGTTTTTTTTGACAGCGGCTTTAATTTATTTTATTTTGCAAAATTTTGCAATTCTCCGGCACTGGATAAAAATTAATTTTCTAGAAAAAATATTCAATTAATAAAAATACAAAATGTTAAAGATGAAACTAGAAGCATTGGAGCACCCAAGCCCAGACTCTGTAGATGTTAAAGGTAAGCTCGAATCTTATTTTTATTGATAAAATTGGAATGCTCCAACATTAAATTTATTCAATATTGCAGATCGGAAAGTATTTGCAAGTACAGTCCTTTGGTTAGAGGATCAAAAAATCCGTCAATATAAAATAGAAGATCGCGTTGGTTTGCGCAAAGTTGAAAATATACCAGAATGGGAAAAAGCATATCAGCAGTATAAAATTGATGTAGGCATTCCCAAGTTTGACTCTCCAATGGAGGAGATATCGTGGTTGCTTAGCTATGCTGTTCGATTAGAATTCTTGGATGCTCCAGAAAATTACCAAGACATCAATTCAAAGAATATACAAGAACGTGACAGTAAATCAATTGCACCGAGTATAAAAGCTGAAAACACATTTGATAACATTGATTGTAAGCTCGACTTCAAGAGGAAATAAGTTCGATTTTTTTTTTATAAATTCTATTCTATTTTATAGTTCAACACAAAGATTTCATTGGTGGAGTTCGTGCAATGGCTAAAAAACTCCAAATCGCTCATCATCCGAACCATTTGATTCAACTAGAAGCTATTGTTCGAATAGTACATGATCGATTGTCTCCGGAGGCAAGGAAACGAGCACCAATAACCGGAACGCCTTTTCCATTTTCCCAAGGTAATGACAAAGTTGCAGACGATCCTGCTTTAGATTATCCTGTGCGTATTCTTCGATTGCTTCAAATACAAAGTTTACGTCAGCTACAGACTCTTATCAATGAAACTATCGTGTGCGTTCAAGATCTAACTGCTAATCCCAAGACCGATACCAAATTGGGAAAAGTTGGATTTTAAAAGAAGAATTATAATTATCTCATTTTCTTTTTTAAGTAAAAAAAAATTTAAAAATGTGGATGCATTATTTGATCATTCTATAAAACACATTGGATTCAAGAGTTGCACTCAAATTGGTTGGTAAGTGTAAAATTTAATACATAATTAAAATTCAATGTTATTGATAATAATAAAGTTTAACTAATTAAACTAGAGCAACCAAATATAGTCTGTCTATCTATAAAACGTCGAGGTATGTGACCACGGTTAAATCTTGATGAGTCTCATAGTAACTTCGCGTACTTTGAGTATGCCTTTTTTTTTTGTATTTACGCGTGACTAATTTTGTACATTTATCTGTTAAAATTTTTTGTTTTTCTTTTGTAAAGTCAAATTTTTATTTTCCTGCTTTCAATTTTACTTTTATGAAGTCGGAACTATGTATGAATATGTTTGTAAGAAAATCTTCTGGGTTAAGGAATTGTTAAATATTTTCGATACTGTAAGAGCAAAAAAGGGTGGATAGGTGAAACAATTCCGGGGACCGGGGCAGGACAGTAAACTAGCATTTTCCAAGCCTACTTCGGCTTGCAATAATAAAATGTGCAGATTGTAACCTCGAAAGGAATTATCGAAGCCATCATGTCAGATACTCAAGCAGCACTCAAAGCGCTGAACTCTTGAGCCATTTACTCTAAGATAATGTGAGAATGTATAAGCAGGCTAAATGAACTTGGTAAAAACAATAATGTCACGCTTCATTGGGTACCTGGGCATGTTGTTGTTCAGGGAAATGAAGAGGCAGACTCCTTAGCTGGGACAAGCCAAGCTCCTTGGAAGCTATAATCAAGAACGTTTCAATGATTGCACCAGCTTAAGTAGGAATAACCTCAGAATCATAACGGGCCTTCTCACCGGATCACTACAATCCTAGAAGGCATCTAAATATTCTAGGCCTAGTAAGTAGTGCCACATGCATATTCCACAGTATTCATTAGGAAACCCCGAACCACATATTAGGAAATTTCGATCCACTCATGCATGAAAGAAATTAACACCTAGAACGCCATCAGATGGAATACCCCGTTTTATAACGAGTCTAGTCAAAAACTTCCTCAAAATAATAGCTGTTTATAGTGACCTTCTGGAAAATCTATTTAATGTTGTAATCAAAAGCAAGTTGTACCTACACTTTGTAACAAGATTTTTGTTTATTATTGAAAACATAAAGTTGTCCAATTGAGGCACAGTAGTTACTATTTCAACACAACTTGAAACGTGAATTACTCTAGTCTTAAGCAACTGCTGAAGATCGGATTTTAGACTTTTGAAGTGCAGTGCTATTAATAATAATAATTTTTTTAACTTTTAAGACTTTACAAACATTAGCTACACAATAAACCATAAAGCCTAGTACGCAGCTGAAGCGAAACGAAGATTTTCTGTGGTCTCTAAATTCATAGAGAAATGTAAACGAAAAAATATTAATGGAGAGTTTTACCAGATGATGCAATACGAAATTCGTCTGTGATATCCAACACTATAGTAAAATCCTAACGGAAACCACAACGCAAATTACCCATTGAAAGTGTCACTAATTTCAAAAAAAATTAAAAAGCTACTTTTATTAATTTCGCTCGTTTAACAGCGTACTGCAGAACTAAAATGAGAACGAAATTGTTCGTTTATGATTTCGTTGTTTCAATTTTTGTATAGGAATTTTCGTTTCGCTTCAGCTGCGTACTATGCTTCAATTGTAAAATGATTATAATGTTTTTTCAGTTCGATCTTCAAATGTAACTTAATAATTATGATAAACCATGGATATAACGCTCCATGCAAGCATTCAAATAAATTGCCACACTTATCAAAACCTAAAAAAAATAATCCAACAATCAAAATAAAATCAAAATCCATTTTGGTCAATAATAAATATTATTTAGCTAAATTCTTTATTGCTTTATCTAATTAACAAGTTGTATGCTGGACTTGGTGAATAAATCTGAAGTGGATTTGCCGAATATATAGTCACTGGCAAATTCCAAATCATAGTTTCCACTGGAATTTCTTGTGGTGCTGTTAGTTCTCCACTCTCAACATTTGGTTTTCCAATGTCCATCATTGTACTGCTAACAAATTCAAAGTGTAGCCGCCATCTAACATCAACTAAATCTGTCCTAAAAGACGGAGCCGCATGCAATGGAATGGGAATGATAATTTGCGTTTGTAACATGGAATAGCAAACTTGATGACTGGTTGCATAAGTTGTGAATTTGCCCGACACTTCTTCAATGATGTTTGATTTAATTCCTTCAACAGCAGCAATGCTATTATGGTCTGACGATGAATTAAGCGAAGCTGTATCGCTTTCGTCTTTAATTGGAATCGTTTTTCTTATTAGTATCTCTTCGGATTGCAATTTGACGGAAAATTGCACACAACGAACTTCGAAGTTGGCAAAGTCTAGACTACCTACGATGTCTTCTCCAAGTTTGTAAGCGGTTTTGAACAAACAGAAGCGTCCTACATAGCCACGTTTATTGGTGATTCGATAGAATTTGGGAGATCTTCGAGCTGTAACGTTCTAGAAATGATATAATCTGTTGGAATAAGGTTTTTAAAGAAAGGTGAACAAAAAGAGATTGACCTTTAGATGATGCCAGGAAACCTCTAATTCAGTAATTTCTCTCTTCTCTAGAAATGGATTTGTGGGTGTCAGTTCTTCGTTGGTCTCTGTACCGAGCTCCTCTGGTCTTGGGATGACTGGTATAGGTAATACCCGTATTGGGACGGTTAGGGTTTGCACTTTAGACTTGACTCTTTGTGTGGCAATTGTAATTTTGTAGAAATACTTGATATCGTGGCCACGGTAAGTTGGTGGCCCTTCCCGTGGAACGAAATCATTAAAAAAATCTATGACATGTACTTCAATAAAAGTTCTCTTCTCATTCTGATTACTTCTACTCACATATCTTAGTTTCTGCTGGCCGTAGTTTAAGATCACAAAACAATATCTTTGGTTTTGTGGCTACAATTATCTCACCAGGAGTTTGTGTGACTGCATCTAGGGCAGTCTTTCCAATCATTTCGGTTAAATCAGTGACGGAATTTGCGCAGAATGTGGTTTTGCGATAACAATGGATCTGCACGGAAGCCCATGCTAGGTTTTCGAAATGATCACTGTAATAAAATTCTCAATTAAACATTTTTGTTTTTGAAACTCTTGTTAATTTTACTTGAATGTTTCGTTGGCATTTTCTTGGTTCCGATTGGTAAATTCAATTAGACACTCAACTTTCTCACCAGCTGCGTATATTGCAGAATCTGCTCGGATTAGTTTTGCTGTGATTTCTATCATTTTAGATTAAATTTATGTGGTTTTTAAGATTCTTCATGCAAATTGCTATTATTTTTTAATTCAATGGGGCAAAGGCAATTTAAAGTTAGACCAATAAAAAGTGACGTTTGACATTTCTTTTATTTTTACAGGGTGACATACAAAATGGTGTCAAAACATCGTCCGATGAAGAAATAAAATAATATTTTGGTTCCATTCAGCAATTAACATACGTATGCATATTGGAATTGAACAGACTACATACGGAAATCTATAATAGGTGTTCCTTTGGGCTCAATGAGTATAATAGGGGCCAGTTTGTTCACAGCTGATCATCTTTGATCAATGATTATTGCAACTGGTAAATCATCGAATGTCTATGATAACTAAATTTTTTATAAAGGAATCCATAATTTGAGTTCATAATCATGGAAACTGCTAATCAGCTGCTTTTGATTGATTGATTGGCGATATTTAATTACAACATATTAAAGTGGAATAATTGGATCTTAATTTTCTATACTTCTGGTATTTTCTTTTTAATTTGAGAAAAAAAAAAATACTCAAAACCCATAATTGCTTGGAAATTGTGCTATTTACGCGATTTCTTTTAACTGCAAGATGAAAAAGTAAATAAATAAAGTTTGACCAACACCTGTTGACAAAGGTTAGATCAAGGCTTAACTACATTCAAAAGTTTTTGCAAAAAGTACAAAAGTGAAAAAAATATTATACACATATCTACTCTAGCAAAATTTGCTTGAGATATTTTACCACATGCAACATTAAGTTTATTCACAATGGGTTAAATCTTCACCATCACTTTAGCAGGCTTTAACTAAATAACGCAAATCCATAAAAATCGGCTGATTAGCGATGTCCATGATTTAATTACTCAAATTTTGGATTCCTTGATAAAAAATATGGTAAACATGCACATTCAAGGATTTACCAGTTGCAGTAGTCCTTGATTAAAGGCGACCAACTGTGAACAAACTGGCCTTAAGTTTCGAAACAGTTTGGTTTTGATTTTGAGTAGTAAAGGCTTTGTTCCCTTAAAATCTTCCCCCAGCGGTGACATGTGTTAAATAAAAGTTAAGATCGCTTTAACTTTTACTTTTGTAAAATTTGAGGAAAAAGGAAGGATTGCGTTGAAAAAGACTTCATTTTTGTACAAAAGTAAGTTGAATGTAGTGAAGCCTTAATTTGACAAACCAGAGAGTTTTCAACAATAATAAATTACAAAAAAGTTTGTCATGTGCTTCCATGTAAAACTGCTTTTAGACGACTGCAATTTCTATCTGCAATTCTCTTTTGAGTTTCTTTCCGATTGCAGCATCCATTTAAACGCTGGAAATTTTAATACCTGCAATTTTTGTTAAATGAGAAGGAAATATATCTCCTCAATCTTTACTCCGCTTATGTCTCAAACAAAAAGAAAAAGCACAAAGAAGAAAGAGCGATAACTCTGCAATTATTTCAACTTCTGCAACTTTGTCTACCCTGGACACCGCATACGTCCCCCGCCTACATGCTTAAAAATTGCAAGGGTAATTGCAGCATATTTGCAGCGTTTAAAAGCAGTCTTAACAGTTCTTTCTAGTCAATGCAAATGAATTCGTTCAGTCCATTCATTCAATTTAAAACACCGTGGAACGCATTTTTTCGCCGGTGCATGGAAATCCACACAAAACCATTCACAATAGTTCCTGTTGGTGGAAGCCACTGAACTGAAAAAAAATCGCCGAGCTGTTTTTTTTTTATTACTGTGTGTGTGTTGGTCGGGTACGGTTTTTTAGTTGGACAATTTTGATTGAAGAAGTGTAATCTGGTTTTGCTTGCATGTCAGTGTGATTATAATAAAAAAGAAAAATTCCAGTGAATTTATATTCTTCAATATATTCTAAACGCATTTGTAAGTTATCAATAAATTAAAAAAAGATACTTTATCAAATCATTCTCATTACTCATATAAAAAATTAATCTATTCTATGCCACATAATTTCATCATAAAAAAAAACTTGGAAGAAGAAAAAAGTCTCCCAATCCCAATCGGCAAAAGTGAATATTTTTTTTTCAATTCAGCGGCACAGATCGCAATGGCGGTTAGTTGGTTGGCCAGCTAACCAACCAAAGAGCCAGCCACCGAGCCCTGTATGAAGAAACGTCAAAACTTGCCACGAAAAAATCCTTGTCTTTTCTTTTGTCTCCATCGATATATCTAAATGATTTTTAATTTTTATTAATTGGTTTTAAAGGTTTCTTTGTCTTGAAGTAAAGAATTCTAAAAGCATTAAATGGTTTTATGGTGTAAATACATTTTTATTTAGGAAAAAAAAAGTAGAACGCCGGAGGAAGAAATTTTCACAGAGCTAAAAGTTATTTTTAGTGACATCATCAATTTTGTGTGTGAGCTGAACAGCAGCGCCAGCGACACAGTTCTTGTTCTCTTATGTGCCTGTCACTCAGGGAAGCCCCAATTTGCTCCGCTCGACTCTGCGGCAGCAGGCGCTGGCTGGTGCGAAAATCCTAATCAGAAATTATTAATTGCAAATGGGACGATAGATGGACGGGTAGATTCTTGCTGGCTGACCGAGCGATTTCCATTCTTTTGTTTCGTCGGTTCGTCGTCGACGGACGAGACGACGACAGCATTTGCTGCTTTGCATATTTATCGCAAACGCGGCCGTCCTGCTTACGCCGACGACCGCTGTCTGTCGTGGCCTATATACAGTTTCTCTTCCTTTTTTGTTTTCAATTTGTATATACACATCTCGTAATAAGTAATTATGAATTGCATATACCTACATAGCTATACATTCATGCTTAGGTTGCCTGGGAAGAGCTGTCTAAGCAATGACGAACGATTGACGAAACGATCACCACGACGATGAACGTGGAGACTTTCTTTTCTCTCTCACAGTCTCGGCTACTTGTTCATCTTCCGGTTGATGACCTTAGCCGGCTTCCACCACATCAATGGTGTCGTGTATTTTTTTTCTGCTTTTTTCTTTCTGTTCATTGTAAATGTAAAATTGTTTAATTGAATGATGATACTGTTGCTGTTGGTGCTGCTTATAAACTGGGGTTATTGTTTTTTTATTTTTTTTTCTGTTCATGTGACTACAACTTCTCTTATTCTCGGATTTTTTACACTAACATTTTTCTGTCATATACCTACGGGTAATGATTTTGTAAATCAGAAAAAAAGCCGGTTGTTGGCATTTATCTCTGTCCACTGTGTCATTGTCGTCACCATTAAAACAAAAATTCCAACAATTCCAATTGCATACGTGGTAGGTTTCTTTATATTTAAAAAAAATGTTTTTTCTAATCTATTTTTTATCTCGTCTGTTTGTTGTCGAGTGATATTTTCTGTAGATTCATATTTTTTTTGTATAAACAAAAATACATATGTACATAGCTACATCCGATTTTGTTTTTTTTTGCACTTAATGTATTTCCTCTTATCAATCGAAACAACAACAAATTATAACGTACAATTCAACTACGTCAAAATTGGTGTGACCAGATCTACGTTTTCTTAAAAATTGAAGAAAAAAAAATACTAATAAAATAATTTTCTGAAACATAAAAAACTGTTCCAGTACACCTAAATTTGTTTGAATTTTAATGAATTTTAGTTCAAAGACGTTAACTTAAATTTTAAATGTGCATTTTTTCATAAGAGATGGCGAGAAGAAAATTATTTCATGTCTGTAATTTTTAATTAAAAAAATAATTTCCTTTTCATATCACAAATATAAAAACGATATTTTAAGTTTATCAACAAAATTGGTAAATCGGTATTCAGATCTATCACAGAATAATAACATATGTATACATATGTACATGGACACAATTTTTTTTAACATTTTACTCTTATAAAATCTCGCCACGCCCACTTTTTGTAGGTGTTTTGACAATTTTTGTATTGAGTTACATATAAATATTTAAACTAATTTTAAATCAATCGATTTTAATGAAATTTGACAAATTTAATTTAAACGTTCAACTGACCTCAACTCCAAAATGCGTTTCGCCCAGGGGGCCGATTTTGGTTCTGTGAAAAAGTCAATTGAAAAACTCTACCCCCTTTGACACTAATTCTGATGTTCGTTCTGCGAAAATGTGAAACCAAACCAAAAAACTTTAATATGAATAATTTGCTTTTACGCCGTTGTCATTTAGAAGTGAATTTTTGAAAAGAAAAGGTTAATACGAAAAAACAATACTCAATTCAACCACATCTCTTTCTCTGTCCTATTCATGAATAAAAAAAATCATTCTATCTCATGCATTTCTCCTTTATCTTCAAAAAATTAGAAGATAAGAGAATTGTGTTGACTGCGCAGCGCATTCGCTTCAGGAGAAATGATAAGGTGGTTTGGCGTCGATAACATAGTGTTCGTCGGATAGTTTCATTTATTGTTTTTTTTTGCACCAATTGAATCGAAAAAGTGAAAGCAATGCATGCAAGGGAATGTGAAAACCATTTATTCGATTCACTTTTTCACAGAACCAGAATCGGCCTCCAGGTAAGAAAGCATCTGTTAGATGCTGTCTTTTGAATTGAATTATATTCAATCGCTCTTAATTTTCTTCATAGATATTGCAATTCAAAAAACGCCCATTTTTGTTTAAATGTTTTTCTAATGTTGATAATTACATAAACTTTTTCTAAGTCAAACTCTTGATTTGATTTAAAAATTGTACTCATACAAAAATCAATCTTTTTGTAAAAAATATTATTTTTAACTACATACATATTTACCAAGTAAACCAAAAATAAAATACTAATTTTTCATTTCAATAAAAACAATCTAATTCAAGAGGTTTTAGGTCACCCAAAAGACGATGATGTTTCATTATTACAAGTACATCCAGATTTACATTATGTATTATATTAATACGTTAAGCATTTTTTTGTAGTTCCTTTTTACTATACTCAAACCGAACGCCTGAAAAGATAAATAATATACCATCTGAAAACTAATATTAATTAGATGGCCATTAGAAGAGAGTATGTGAATCGGTCGACTACATGCGTGTAAAAATAGACATACATATGTAAAATCATGGATTCCCCATACAAAACGTCTGCAATGACAAATACACTGATTAAATATAAATACAGATGGTCGAATTTCGACCAAAGGTTAGTTTTCAACCAAAATAATCGTTTCTACCCTCCAATGCTGTATAATGTACATTCAGAAAAATATTCCCCGGAAAAATTCGATCAAAATTGAAGAAGAAAAATATTTTAATTATATTTGTTTTACGGGCTACAGGTCAGTTTTTTCCAATTAAATGAAAAACAAAATGTTGTTTAAAACGACGTTTCGTTCATGATTATGAACATCATCAGGTTATATTTTAGTAAGCATTTTGTTACAAAAATCTTGAAATAAAAAAAAGAAAAATAATAGGTTTGTTAGCTTAGCCCATAGGTTTTCACTGCGGATTCAATATGCATTAAAATATGTATATATGTAGTATGTAGATAAACCTTTCTAGTAATATAAAATTATCATGTTGGGACGTAACTGTTAAAATTAAAGCAATCCTTTTTTAAAGCCCCACCTTTATTGTATTCATTCATATAATGGCTCATAAAAAAAAAAACAACGGAAGTCTTACCATCTACTTATATCTCCATAAAACAAATTACAAGCCATACAAACGAATATTACTTATCACAAATAACGAAATAAATGCAGTCGCCCTTATATTGAGTACACTTAAAGTCAAATCGTAAGTCCTTTGCTTACGATGTGATCATTTTAATAATAAAAACCTAATGGCAATGATTTAAAATTAAATTTTCTATAACCGTACATAAAAAACTAAAGAGACGGATTTTCAATGCCAGCTTCACCATGATCTGTAACTTCATCGATAACTTTAAGCATCGATAAAAATTTAAACTAAACAATCCACTCTTATCAATCTTGAAATAATTGAATTTCTGTATGTTGATGTGATAAACTTATAATAATTTAACCCCAATTGGGCTGAAAATCATTTATTTTATATTTTTGAATTTCAAAATAGAAAATACCCAAATAGTTGCAGCTAGAAAAAAAATATTTTTCAATCGAACAGCTACCATACTACAAAATTCGTACATTTTTGTACAAGTAGGAGAGAACATAAGGTGTGTTTTTATGCAATCTCAAAAATTTTAACGAAAAAAAATTAAGTTGACGCTAAACAATTTACAACAACGGGCTTAGCTAACCCTGGATAATTTTCAGGATATAGCTCTTATCCTGTTGAAAACTGTGTTACCGGTTACAAGTTATTAGCGTGTTTTTTTGCAATAAAATATAGAATTGGATGAAGGCGATTTGCACTTAAATACAACGAATTAAGTCCATATGGGTTTAGCTAAGTCCAGATAATTTTCGGGATTTCGGGATTTAACTATAGTCCCGATAAAAACTGTATTACCGGTACTAAATATCATGTTGCTATCGATAGTTTGTGTATGGAAACCTCAAATTATCTGAGTTATCTGATTATCTGAGCGATCTATTGTCATAGAATAAATTTTCTTAGCGTATCAATAATTTAAAATTAAAATGTATGTTTTCATTAAATTTTATTTCTTGAAGGAGCATAATTTTCTGTGTGAGTTTTTTTTTACTGTTAATGTGGCGTGGCTGTTTATTTTTTATTTTTGCATGCTTGCCATAAAGTTGAAAGGGTAGTGATGACATTTTGTAACAGCGATGAGCTTGTTTGTTGTGATGACTTTGGTAAGTCCCGATGTCGTTTTTTTTCGAATAATTCTATATGGTATTGCAAAAAAAAAAAACACGTCTATTAAAACAATAACTAATGCTAAAAGGAATTTACAAAATAATTTTGGGTCTAAATTCTTGCTCGCGTACACCTAATCCGTCATCGGCCGAAGTATGCTCGGACATCGTGCGTCGGCGGAACTCGGCGGATCGATTCAAAAATGACAATGAAATCATAAAAGAAAAATTTCGTTCTGCTCTTCCTTTTTTTTTAGTACGCTGTTCAACGAGCGAAATTGATTGAATTATAGCAGATTATTTCGAGAAGTCTCCGCTCCTATTTCGAACTGAATTATTTACATAAACCATTAATTGTGTGCGGAAAAATGAGACCACAAATAAATTTCGTTACGCATCATTTAATAAAACTCTCCAATAATATTTGTCCGTAGTCTTTTCGTTTATGCTTTCGGTGTTGATTTGGAGACAACAGAAAATTTTTGTTTCGCTTCAGTTGCGTACTAGGCTTTAGCCGTAGGCCCTTTATTCTTGTCGACTAATAACACCAACACAGAAATGTTTGGAAATTGTAACTAGGTGTTAGTTTTCGACAAGCTGTGATGTCACAAAAAAAAAAAAAAAACTGGTGCGAAGGCACTTTCATGCAATTTACCTAAACTTCCTTTTAACCTGCTTTTACTACTTGAAACTGTACATTCGAGTTTAAACGTAAATTATAATACTGTGGGTTTAACGAATTTTTTTAATTTTTTGAGAGCCACTTATAAAAACTGAAATATTTTTGGCATATTGGTTTCTGATTTGGTTTCGAGTGAAGATTTTTAAGATACGGCAAGTAAAAATTTAAATTAAAAGCAATTTTGGTTGAACTTTGTTAAAAAAAAATACCTATATGGTCTCACTGATCCCGAAAGCCATATTTAGAAAAAAATTGATCTTACTTTTTTATGGGTTTTCCCACTTTTTTTTTGACACATAAATTAATTCGTGCTTATTGTGCTATATCAAATTTGATATTGATATCAATTTGAAATTCTTATCTTAAATAAAAGTGAGGTTTCTAATAAAATACTAAAAAAAAAAAAAAACGACAATGACGTGTGCATTCTTCGATGTGATTTATAGTGACTCGTACCAACTGATGGATACCTGTACCTGTGTACAAAACAATACACACAAACAGTGCCTCCTACATGGAAGGTTATTGCAGAAGTTTGTGATTTTTTTTTTTTTTACATTCAACCCAATCGACTGTTGTTGCTTACCAAGCTGGTAGTAAACAATTTGGTGATTCCCAATTCAAACCAACAGAAAACAAAAAAATAAGCAAAAAGAATATTAAGAAGAGATAGTTACATGCGAAGAAAGCTACAAAAAACCGGATAGCAATGGAGTCTACTATATAAAATTCTTTAAGCTGGTCGTGGTTTTTTTCTTCTTTTTTATTTTTCGCACTGACTTATTGTTGGGTTAAAGTATTATCTGTATAGGTAGTATAATTTTTTTTCTCTTTGCAAAAAATGGCTAGTGATCCTCGTTGTTGAATATTTGCTTACTGATGTTACGTGGCTATTTATTATGGGTAGAGATATATTTTAATTACACGGCAAAGTTTATTGACGTCAAGAGCGATTACAAAAAAAAAAACAAAGAACAAACTGAAGATAGTGAAAAATATCTTTTTTTAGTGAAGGTTTTAAAATTTACAAAGAAATCTATTCGACACTGAGCTTGTAACATATAAAATAGAAAGTAATTGTAGTGGTGAAATCAACCCACTTTAATAAATAATCTCTGAACAATGTTCATTATGTTGACGATTTTAGGACGACTCATCTCGGGTCACTGGACGATTTTTATAATTCTCAATTCATTAATAAATTAAGTTAATTTCTCTTATTGACATAAACATAATATTAATTTTAACAAATGGCAATTAATTATGTGGCTCATTTGAATTTTTGAATGTTAAATTTTTTATCAACTACTAAAAAGTTGGCAGGTACTGGTTTCCCTCTACAGAATGATGATCGAAATTTTATTATTTATTACAAAATCTTTGAATTAAACATAGATTCTAGTAGCACATCCTCAAAGCAATAGAGGATGAAATTATTTTGATTCTTCTGAATATGGGACTGTCAAAAAACTTGGAATGGCAGGAAAACGGCTGTTCAAGAGCATTTTAAGTTTAAACCAACTTAACGGTTTGTCGTAACGAGAGCCTGTGGCGTTATCAAAACAAAAGACGAGATGACCTACAAGTCTGTTGTTGGAGTTAGAAGTCCACTTTGCACCCGGCTAAAAGAATTGATATGAAGGATATAAGATTATTTTCGTCAAGAGTTCCTCCTTTAGAATATAAAAAGAATAATGTCAATAAACTCCTTAAACATCATTATACGGAAGAGAAATCAAAGACTTGAAATTTTAAAGGAAAATCATGTATACAAAAGTTTTGTGAAATTCTGAGGATGGACCAGATGCCTTTGAGTTTATCGATGGAACTCAGAAATGGTGCGTTTAGTCCTGATTTAATTTTTTAATTTTAATGTTTTTGACTTTATCTGAAGTATTATGATTCAAATAAAAGAAAATTGCTAAGAACTATTTATTGATGATAATTTTGAGAAGAAAAAAGTTTTATTAAAAAGGTATAATTTCTATAGTAGGCCGATACAACATTGGTCGGCCTCGGCCAATTGATTGATTAGCATTGAATTTTTCGATTCTGAAATGCCTAGATAGTACAATTTAAATCGTTCGCGTTTCCCAAATTGAAGTTTTTTGTTCTGTGTTCCTTTCAGTGAACCATTGTCAAAAAAAATCCCACCTTATAGTCGCTTTACTATTTTATTCCACACAAATTCAATTTATATAAATTTAGTTTAATTATAAAATCAAACTTTCTTGCAGCTGATTTTAGTTTTATTAATTCATAGGAGACTCTATTCTTAAATCAACTCAACTCGTAACGTTGACTTTTATTGTAGCTTCCCTTATTTTTATCATGTTCTACCTACTTTCTTCATTCAAGTTGATTGGCTTACTCTTGACTCTGCAGTTAGGGGGTGCTCTTGTGCCACAAGCAATTTTGATTTAACTACTCAAACTTTTCCATGAGAATGATATTAATTTTGCCAAAACTTCAAACATAAAAAAAAAGAAGAAAACCAAACATGTGTACACTGTACAGTACATATGTACATACTTATACACGTCTTGTGTGCATTACCTTGCAGAAAGTGCAACATATATAGATTAAATAAACATAAATTCAGGTTAATAGCGCTGTAACCCATTTAAAATCATAGTTTTGCGAAACAAAAACCACGAGTAGAGGAGAACATTGGGCTAAATTGATTAATTATTGTGTGTGTTTCGAGACTGTGCCGCCACATTCATGGCATCATTTAGGTTCTACTATGACAACGTCGGACGCTAGGGAAATCTAATGAACATTGAGTACAATCCAACTATGTACAACATTGCATCTCCTCTCTCTTATAATTTATTTTTTTTTTGTTTTATCAATCGCCAAGCTTCGGTAAAGTAAATGTATATGATACGAAAAAAAAAAAAACTTTAAGATGGTGGAGGAATATAAACTTCACGCAAAAGTGTTTACTTATACATTTCAAAAAAAAATATATATACTTTCCCTTATTCATATCTCAATATGTGTACAATTGTTGACTTATACAAACTTAAAACAGATAACTGTTGTATGTTTTTTTTTATTATTATTCTTATTGATTTTGTTAGGTAAAAAAAAGTCCAATTGTGCAAATTGACGACAATCAACAGTTTGAAGGCAGAGTGGAAATGGTTTTCTTGAAACTGATTAAACTAATGACACATTATTTAAATATTTTTCTGCTTATGATTTATAACGGAGAATTGCAAACAGTAAAACAGACATGCGGAACGTGTTTTTTAAAAAATGCTTAGAATCAAAAATTTTTAAAAAGATATTATAAAATACTTTATATTATGTACATATGTATTTATTTTCGATACGTCATATATTTTGGAAATCGAAAGCAATGAAGATATCTTTAAGTAAGGTAGTTTTATTGTTAAAACCAATCTTCCAACCTTTATTGTAAAGTAAAACCAGCTTAAGAGAAACGGCAAAATGTCACAATATTTCTTTTACTTAAGCGGGTTTTTCACTTAACCGAACCGGATAAGTTTGAAAAAAAATTCACTTAACCGGATTCAAAAATTCCATAAAGCGGAAATTTAAAGCTAGAAAAAATTGAAATAGATAACAGATAGATTAAATAAAACTACTCAATCAGAAATTCAAATGTTATTTTTGTGGTGAAAATGGTGGAGGTGAAAAATAATAAGTGAAAGCGTTCATCAAATTTTTTGTTCTGTTGATTCAATTTTTTTTCACTTAAGACAGTTTTTTTTTCAATAAAAAATATAAAAGTTTTTCAAATTTAAATTGAACAAAGACCAAGCACCATTAAAAAGGAGTCTGATGATCGGCCTGGCAGTCGTGAAATAGCTATAACTCCAGCCTATAAAATCTTGGTGGTAGCTCACTAAATTGTTGTTGTTTCATTCAAAGCTTCAATATTAATATGATGGTGCAAAAGCTTGGCAGCCTAACTGCGAGTGTGTTATCACACAAAAACCCCTGAAAAATATAAAATTTAACTGAAAATATGTTTCAGGTAAGCGGGTTTTTTACTTAAGCTCGGGGATGAAAAAAGTGTTTTAGATAACCGGGTTTTTCTCTTAAGCGAGTTTCTTTTAAACGGGTTTTACTGTATTATGTTTGCCGGCATTGTAGATAATTTTTTTCAATATTAATTTTAGATGTTCCACATCCTCCCATAGATGTAGTGTATAGTTAGTCAAACTTCTTCACCTTCGCTAAGTGTTTAGATTTAAATAGATAAGATAAGAATATATTGCCCTTAATAATTCCATTTGAAATGTTGACACTTTTTTGCCGGTTTCCTCATTTCCTTCAATGTCACCAAACTACGGAACACATTTGCGTTTGAATAAAACAAAAAGTTAAATTATAATTTTAATTTTATTCTGATTTTCTCACTTTAAAATGTCTACCACTAGACAAAATGTAACAACATTCCCCTTGGACTTATGAAGGGCAAGTATTCTTACCGAATCCAATCGCAGGTGCAGCAGTTTTAAAAGCTGCATTATTTCTAGAACAATCTAGCCCCCTTAAATAAATCCCGAACAAATGACTTAATATACAAACCCAGGCAAGACAAAGCCTAATGGTAGTCGCGGGCTGGTCTGGTCACTGGCCAATCGGAGAGAACTTTCTAAGTTAAAAAGATCAGAGATTTGATCAATTTCCTTAACGCGACGAAATGGCTTTAGGACGAATCTTTATAGTGATTTACCGCAACCAAGAAATTTTTCACCCACAGGTCAAACGAATCATCTTATAAAAACGATGTAGTCTTACGCTAATTGGGTCACTGAGCTTGTTTGCTTGGGGCCGTCAAATTAACCAGAAGGGACAATCGAATAACCTTATATTTTTTAAACAAATTTTGTTGAGACTCTTTCTGATAGTTTTGAGACAATGACAACAAAATTTCTCCTGTTAAAAGGAATAACAGTGAACTTATATATGTATATGTAATATCTTTGTCATCAATTTAAAATCTATTGTGAGTTTCGCCCGAACAAAACTTCGTTCGCCTACTGAAAATAAGCTAAAATTAATGCTGTCACTGGCATTACATTCCGCACGAAATGAATGTTCACAATAAGGGGAATTTGTTTCGAAGATTTAATTTCAGGGGAAACTCACAATAGGCGAAAAGTGAAATGTCAAATTTTCCGGGTGGAATGTTGTTCGGGTGAAATTCACAATAAGACTGATTAAAAAATATTTAACTAGTTCTGAGTTCACGTTTCTGAGATCTCACTGAGCAAACTTCTACCAGATTCACTGAAGTAAAGAAGAAAAAAATATCAGTCTCACCTTTTTGACAGCAAAAGTGAGGAATCATGTTCAGATTTCTGAGAAACCTGAACTGGCTAATTGAAAGAGAAGTGAAAATATCTGAATTGGCAAACCAAACTTCACATTTTCTTTAACTGACAAAGGAAATATTATGTACGTTTCTTTACTTTGAAACTCTGTAATTTTCTGTCCAAAACTCCCCCTTTTTTTAGACTTGTGCTGTTTTGGGCAGAAAATCACGGAGTTTCAAAGTATCTGAACGCACCTATTTTTTCATCTTTTTGTATCCTTCTTTTGAAAGACATACTGAATTGACAGCTTAATCAAATTGAAAAGTAATTTATTCTTGTTTCACCGGTTACCCATTCATATTTCATAATGAAAATAAAAGAAATTAAAAAAATGATAATGATCATATCCCAGAGCAAACAAAAAAAAGAAAAAGGATAAGGATAAGGAAATCAACTCTGGAGTAGAAATTCAGATAAACCAATCTTTTATTTAAAAAGTCCAAGAATTTGACTTTTATTTTGGATTCAAACGACAATTTATACAAAAATAGGGAATATGGCACTTTTTAATACAATTAAAGAGCTGTGAAAATTTGTTGATTGACAACTGTGTCAGTTCTGAAATGACGATGCAAATGGAAATGTCAAAATTGTGTCAATTAATGACAAAAAATATTCGCCGATTGTGTGACACTCAAACTGTGTCAATTCAAGGGCAAGTAAAAAGCTAGCTTAATTTGCGATAAATAACTTACAGAGCTGTTAATATAAGTAAATTTTTCAAAAATTAAATATCTGGTTAACACTGCGCATGTGTGACGTTTACACTTCGCAAATGTGTACAGTAATAATTGTTTGCATCGATGATTCATAGAAGTTTCACTTCTTGCGGATGTAAACACTGATACACTCTTCCTCTTTTTTTTTTAAATGAATGATTCATTTATGGAAACTTCCCCCAAAAGAAATTTTAACGTTCCAACCATCCGCCCATTTAATTCTGTTGAATAAAAAATAAAACTTAGTTCCTTTCACTTTGAAAAAATCTATTTTCGAAATGAAACTACTTAAAACCAAATCAGCTTGTTAATGTAAATTATTGCATTGTATAAAAAGCTATCTCCTTTGATGAACAATCAAAACATCTTCCAGTAAATTGTAAATAAGACCTACAAAATGAATTAACTTAAAAACGATAATTCATTTTAAACGTAAATACATATACATATAATGTATACTAATGTACTAATATGTATGAGTGCTTTATGAATTATTTATTTAAAAAAAAAAAATAAAAATAAATAAAACAGTTTTCAACGGTTCCTAATTTAAATTTACAATATTTTTTTAATTTATTTCCATTGACTTTGCTTTAATACATGAGAATTAGGCTGAATCGTCTGATGAATGATTACTGATTAGATTAGTTGCCGTTTCCTCGGATAAAAACTTAAATGATCATTTCTATTTGTCATTCACATTTATATAAATCATAATAACGATCAGTTAAATGACGTAGATGTAGTTTCAATTGATCCACTCGTCACTTGAAAAATTCTCAGACTAATTTCCACGCACGTATACAGTTTTGTACTTTTTTTTTTTTTTTTGATTACGTCAAGGTTCTTTCTATTTTTGATAAAATTTTGAGTAGACAACTGGTAATTTTTTTTCAGTAAAATGCCAACGTTTGCAAATTCCATTTATAAAGCAAAATAGATACAAACAAAATCTGTAGGTACTTCCATTATCACCAGGGTTATAATTTATTTTTAAGAAAAAAAATGTCACCTGTCATTTTTTTTATATTATATGTATGTACATATATGTATTTGCTGGTAATATTATGCATGTGCATTTTTTGATAGTGGTACGGTGAAAGTATGATGATAATGTTTATGTGTTTGTATTTAATTTGTTTATTTATTTCCGACGATAATAATAATTATGAAGGAACCCATGGCAAGCCAGAGAAAGAGTTTGTAATTGATTCAGTTTTTTTCTTTTATTAACCCAAAAAAAGAAAATTACTGAATTGTTTTTCGTGCTCTTTTTTTTTTTGTGAATGGGTTGGTGTTTTGTTCAGTGATGTTGTTTATTTAGCTCGTTTTATTTGAAGGTTTATAATGTATATTTACTACAAGTTTAATTGGTCATTTAATTAAGATTTGTTAACGGAAGAGCTATTTTAATATATATTATGAGACAAAGTGAAAAAGCGATGTCTAAACCATGCCCAATTATGCTTTAATAATTTTTTCTCCAAAAATTTATTATTTATTATTAATAAAAATAATAATACAAAGTTGATTTGATAGTTAATCTTAGAAAAAACACAACGAAGAAAGAGCGATAATTATGCAATTATTTCAACCTCTGCAACTTTGTTTACCCGGCCAACACATGCGGGCTTAAAAATCGCAGGGAGTAATTGCAGCGTTTTAAAGCAGTCTAAGCTTCGTTTCTCTTTTGGTCTCCTTTCGGTTGCAAGGATGCTTTTAAACACTGCGATTTTTAATGAAAAGGAAAGACCTCAATACACTCTTTAATTAAGCGCATTAAAGAGTGTATTGAGGTCTTTCCTTCGCCTCGAACAAAAAAAAAAGCACAAAAAAGAAAGAGCGATAACTTTGGAATCTTTTCCTACATCAGCAACGTTGTCTACCCCGGCCACCACATACGTCCCTCCCCCTCCCCCCACCCGAACGGGCTTAAAAATCGCAAGGGGTAATTGCATCGTCTAATGACAAATTCCTTTCAACAAAAAAACTTGAATTTTGTTCCAAACAAAATCGAATTTTTTCTGTTGTTGAAAAGAATTTGTAAAGAATCAAATTTTTTCGTTGTTTCTGTGTGGTGCTTGACAGCTGATTTTGAAATGGAGTTCTTTTCAATTCACCGAGAGATTTAACATAAACGACTGGGATGTCGGAAAAATATGTGACGAAAATAATTATATTATGTATCTTATTTGTTAAATTAAACGAAACGTATTGTTATTCGCGAGCGCTCAAATATTCAATATACATATATAATCAAAATATTCACTGAAATTAAAATTCGTTGTAAACAAAAACACAATTTGCCTTCTTAAAACAGCAAAATACAATTTGGGATTTAAGAAATGTCAAATTTTGCTAGCTTGTGTGCAAATCGGTGTAAATTCTCCTTGAAATCTTGCAAAATATTGAAAATATCTTTTGACAGAAAAAAATCGATTCTTTTCAAAACAGAATCGAATCTTTGGTTGAAAAGAATTCCACAGTACACAAATCTAAGGTAATATATTGCACAAGTTTTCAAAGTTGAAAGTGTCAAAAAATAAAGATGGCTGTTCGAGTGCCCACAGGAACTTAACACGCATCATTAAAAAAAAAAATAAATAAAATAAGGCAAGTAACAAGGCACTGGATCCACCGTTTTCCCACTATAATGCCTCGATTTTGACAGATGCGCAGAACTGAACAAAAATGAAAACGCTAATGATATTGGGCCCTACCAATAGTAAAATTTAGAAACTACTTAAAATATTATAAATTATTTGTTTAGTGTAAAATATAGTGTAAGTTAGACGTCGCAATGCAAGGGGGTTCAACGAACGAACTTGCTACTGAATGTGACATTGATATTCGTGTGAGGTAATTTATGGACAGTAATATTTTTTTGAGACCATAGAAATAATCTTCAAACGGATAGTGAACTTTTTGAATCTGTCAACGTCAAAATAACAGCCATTATTTTGATGAATCTAACAGATACAAAATTGCAAAATACAATAAAACGTCGACCTTTAAATCTCTAAAGAAGTGTTTGATGGTTATATTTTTAATTTTAAAGTATAATTTCAAATGATTTATTTTTATAGACATAAACCTCACACAACACCATTTGCTTTCTAAAATAGCTAAACAAATGCCAGTTTAATCAAAGTGATGATTTTTACGTTTGAGAATAAACTCCCTTTAAGCAAATGGGCGCGTTCAGAAAAATGGGATCTCAGAGATTTTTTTCACTAAAAAAGTGAGCCAGCGAATTCAAAATTTAAGTCGAGAAACGATGAAAATTGAAACAAATCATATGAGTTTTGTTCCATTTTTCAACGTTTCTCGACCAATTACAGAACGTAGGCACAGGGCTATTCTAATACTTACATTAACATTATTTTGAGCAACAAAATAGATAAGATAATTTGCTTGTATACCTTGGTTCGTTATCTTGTTGGAAAATAAATATGAAGTTTGCGAAAGACATTCTAAAAGATGCAGAAGAACCAAAATATTCACCAACATTATTGCCGTAACTAGAACCCATCATTTTGGTGTCAATTTTGACAATATATCTCCACAGTTTTAACACGAATCATTTAAATACAAATATTCTCAATTTTTATTTATATTCAACATTGATAAAGGTGTGTACTAAAGGGAAAATATCTCAAAAACATAACTATCGCTAGAAAGTTATTTTAAGGCGAATTAATTCCAAAAATTCGTCTACATCATTTTTGCTTTTTTTGTCTCATTTGATAATGATCAAAATGTGTACTAAAAAAATTGGATTTCAGAACGTTATATTTACTTAAAAAAAACCACAATCGAAAACCAAGTGCCTTCGCATTAAATTATTAAGTCTATTTTATCTCTATGCGATTATTTGTTTACAGCAAATAATATTTTGTCATATCATTTGTGATAATTTTGATGTTTCTATACAATAAAATGAGTGAAGTGTCCCAAAATAGCTTCTATAATTTTTTTTGTAGTTAGCTTATACTTTTGAATAATTATTTTATTTTTGTATTAAGGTACTCCCACAAATTTCATACACATACTACAAACGATTATAAGGTTTTAAAAAATTGCAAGAATTTGTATATGTATAATGTAATGTACAGTGGTGTTCAAAATAATAAGAGTCACTGGTTATAATTTCGAAACTTAATGAATCCTATATACTGTAACAAAATTGTATCAAAATATAAGTACGAGCTTTCATTGCCTATACATTCAATCATTATTTCAAGTACCACCCACTAATTTCCATGAGCCATAACTTGTTAAATCGCCGTTATTTTTATTTACGAAACTTAGATTTACCGTGGAAAAAATATTGAGAGTGTTCTGTAGATCTTTATTTCCGGTTTATTTTCTTTATTCTACAAATTCTTTGATTAAATTTACTGCGAGAATTGCGTTCAAGTTGTAAGATTGATTTATTTTCTATTAATGGGACGCGTATTAATCCTTGAACTAAGAAATTGAGGCAAGCATAGCACAAAAAGTGGATATCATGAAGGGCTCACAGGTGTCTCAAATCAAGTCATACCAAAAAAAAAAATCCAAAACATGTGCGCAAAGTTAAACTCTTTTCAGATTTGTTATAAACTTATTAAGAAAAAGTTAACGATACAAAAATCAAGTATATAACTCGCATTTTAATGGTAGTTTATTTATTTAAGTTCTTGACATCTTGAAATTCCCTTTTATGACTTGGTTCGGTACAGCTGTGACCTCTTACTAATGTTCTACTCTAAATCAAGCATAAAAAAAACACAAGGAAATATGAATAATTAAGTTTCGAAAATATAACTTACTTTGATTATTTTTACCACTACCCTCCATTGACAGCGCAGAGTCATAAGTTTACAGGCCAAATGTCCATAATGGATTTTTGACCCACTTAGGTAATTAGATAGGTTAAAAGTCCACAAATCTATTGTGGATTTTTAACACACCTTGGTGGGCCAAAAATCCACAGGAAATTCTTATGGACTTTTGACCCACCGATTGGGGATTTCGGACTCACTTTGGTGATTTTAAAAATATTTATTTTATTATTATTATTTCCTTTTTTTTAAGCCTAAGATGCGTCAATGGGAAATAATATTTGTTTGCCTAAACCCTAAAAAACCGCCCAAGGCTGATGTGCCTAACGCATTTTCTTGGAAAACTAGTACATCGGGTGGCACGCTTCGGGGGTTCAAAGCATTTTAACTCCCTTTTTAGGTCCTCTGTACCGCTCACGCAACTTTGTTGTTCCGCTTAGGGTATGTCCACTTATAAGGAATTAAAAAATTCCAGAAAATATTTGTGGAGTTATGACCCACTTCCTTTCTAAAATTATGAAATATTGACCCACTTTTTTGTGGACTTGTGACTCATAAGGGTGGGTTCAATTGTGGACTTTTGATCCACTTGAACGGATTACTGTGGACTTATGACCATGCGCCTTCATAGACATTCTATATTTTGTATGAATTTATTCCAATATGAACTACCAAGCAAAATCTTTTTTTGAAAATAAGTTTTTAAAACCGCTTTCATGGAGTCGACCTTGTACTGTCATGTTAAATTTAACTGCAGTTCTTTTTTAATATTTCTGGATGGAGATGAAAGTTTTTTCCACTTCAATTCTTAGGCCAATCAATCAATCTGTGGTCTTCAATTTATTACACTAAGGACTTTTAAAAATGGCAATTGTCCCTTATTCAACGAAATTTGGGAACATTGTTTTTACTTACCCCGGAAATGGATAAAATCCATAATTTTCTGTTAAAACAAGTCATTTCTTAAATTCATACCAAATACCTTCCACATCATCTTACTGAGTATTAACACAGGTCATATTGAAAGTTTTGTAGAATAATTCCATCATGTGACAATTCAGTGATAGAACATGATTCATTGATATTTTGCTTCTACATTGACCAAAAATCAGTCTCGTTAAATATCACTTAATAATCACATGACAGTAATTCAGGTTTTGTTAATAATTTGTATTTAATTAACATCAAGTATTTCATGGGTTAAATTAGGTATCGCCTCACTTAGATGCATTATTTTAAAATGAACGGTTCTAATAAATTGAACCTATCTAATGTCACACGCCAAAATATTACCAATTACTAAGTTGGAGTGTTTATTTTAGAGTTCATTTTTATTGGAATAATATTTAATAAACAAATGCAGTTTTTGAACAAATTATTAACATTTTTATAATATAAATTATAATTAAAGCATTTAATTTCTTTTAAATTGACTGTTAATAACTGGGAATATATTATATATTATTTATTTGGATAAATGCTGCGTAATTGAATCAGCTTTTCGTTAAACGTCAAATATTAAACGTCTAATTCTAAAAGTCACAATGACGTTTGTATAAGTTTATCCAAATAAACTTGTATAAGTTTTCGCAACAAAAACCTTAGAAAATTGTATCCAATTTGCGTAAACCATTTCCCATACAAATATTGACAGTTCATTTACCAAAAGATAAATTTATCCAAAAGATAAACTTATCTAGTGTTTTACGACGTTGCATGAATCCCCCTAATATTTTTCAAAAAAACCTTTTGTCTGGAAAGTATTAATTTAGACGAAGACGTTGTTAATCTTGTCATGGTAGATTTATTTATTAAATCAGTTCGAAATTAAATATAAACTTTCTTAACGGAATTACAAAATGTACCTATATTTTTGTTAAATTTTGTTGATTCGATATATTTATGTCAACAATTTATTAAATTTTCGATTTTTTTATGAAAAAAACATACAACGTTAAAACATACACGTTAAGACGATCGTTAGGTTGGTTGCAAGGTTCGTAGAGATCTAAACCCAGATACATTAAGAAAAACTCAAAAAAAGTACTAGCCTTGGACGTTTGCCAACGACGATTTTCAGTAAAGAGAATCCCTTTCTTTCATATCCGCACTAAAAGTCTCCATAATTCAAAAACAATACATTCATATATAAATTTAAACACTATGACCAGTTAAATATCAGTTTTCTATCAGCTACTCTCTTTGAAATATTTGTTTAAAATTAAATAGAAACCTTTGTGAAATAAACATAAATTTAATCATAATTAAAATCTTCTTACTAAACTCTAAATAAACGAAAATGGAATCAGATATAATAAGATGAATTACAATTCTAAAATTGTCAATGACTAATCATTGTGACAAACGCTTGCAGTATCACTTTAATTGAGGCTTTAAACTACAAACTCAATCGTCAAAAACTTGACACAAATAAACTTTTTAAAGCTTTAAAGTAATGACACCTTCTTATTAGTATGGCTCGAATTCCTTATGTATTTTTTTATCAATATCATGATGACAATAAAAAATCTCATAAGTCATTAATTTTTCATTATTACTCTTCCAACACCTAAAGCACATCAGATTTCTCAAAAAAAAAAAAAAAAAACTTAAATATTAAGAAGTCAACCAACCTGCACAATGCACATCCTCCTTGATAGACAATAAAAATCAACACCAATAATTCTTCTAATAGACTATAATTTAATCGAGTTTTTTATTTAATATAAAATCCAAATAAGTGATTCACTACCATTGGGTCGATCAAGTCGTCATTGAATTATATTTAGAGACAACGGCATTTTTGCAGAATGTATCACTTTTGGATTTGGATAGCCTATTAGCATCTACATATACATACGTATTCAATTTATACTTCACTGCCTTGATGGAGAAAATTATGTTTCTTTCTCTAATTAAGTCATTTTCGCTGTCGCAAATTTAAGATAAAAAAATTATTTTTGAGGACCTAATGACACATACCGTGAAAGTAGTAATTCATTCACAATTCTTACAAAGTAATTCACACGAGCGTATCTGATTGAAAATAATAAATAAAAAAAATATCACACATTTTTTTTTTTCTTGAATAACTGGTATTTAAATAAATTATATTAAAGTAGGTGTTAGTTGTTGGATATTTGTGACAAATTAGGAAAGGTGGTTACTGGTTATGCCAAAATTAAAAACTAAACGGTTCTATTTGGCACATTAAAAACCGAATCAAAAATCCTAATATCAAAATTTGGAATTCGTATTTTTGATATTTGTCTCATACTTAAAATTATGATCCCGGTATTCAATTGAATAATGACAGACTAGAACACTAACTTTAGTATGTTATTTTGTTCCACCCTAGAAACTTATTATTAATAGGTTTGTTTTGAGAAACTTAATATGCATTTTACATGGAGAGGTAAAAGCTGTTCATAATTAAAATGTAGTTTTTCTTTAATAATACAAATTCTATATACCTACTACTGAAATACATCAGCCAAGTAGAAGACTTAGCACTATTTAATTGGACTTGTTGAATTATTGATTCAAAATAGTTTTTAACGGCCTTTAGTCCACAAAATGAAATCTATGTTAGATGAACTGAACTTAACAAAAATTGCGTATTGAAAAGGTCTTCACTAGTCAACTGATGAGTCCAAGTGAGATCGCCGGGACGAAACGCCTAAATTTTTGTGGACTAAATGCCGTTAAAAGCTCCACAGAGGTGGAAAATGTTTTTTTAATTTTTAATTTTTGGTATTTATTCCACTTATTTATTTGAAAAATAAAGCATTTGTGTGTTTTAAATGTTGAATGTGAAGAAAAAAGAATGTAATATTAACAGTCTGGAATATACCAGGGCCTTATCAACAAGCTTTTTCAGCTAGTTCAGTTTCAATCTATCTTATCCATATTTGGCACGCCAAGTTTGTTGAGGTCTTATTGGACTTGAGTGAGTTTTTCCTTTGACTCTCCTGGAAAGACCGGATGAAACCTGAGGCCGAATTACCGCATCAGTTTTTGAGTCGTCGAGCAATCTAGTACCGTTATCCCAGAGTGTTTACTCGTTCATTCAATCACTGATGGCACTTACTCACACGTTCATGGAAGCGATAATTCGGCCCCTGGAAAGACTCCTGCTTTGAGACTTTAGAATCACTTATGAACCCTCACTTATGTGGATAGAGTCCTGAATACAAGTGAAATTTCTAATATTGGCAATCAAATTGTAGATAGTATCAAGGTAGCTTGAGCAATTGACTCCTTCTCAGCATTCAAATCTCCAGGGCCTGATGGAATAATGCCAATTATGCTCTAATGCTCTAAAGATATAATAAATTGTTCTAATTCTAGTGGACTTTTAGAGGATGTCTATGTCTAAACATCACCTATATTCCTTCTAGTTAGATGGAAGTCAATGTGTCATCTTTTTTCCGAAAGCTGGCAAGCCCACTCATATTGAACCGAAAGACTTCAGGCCAATATAAGCCTTTCTTCCTTTCTTTTTAAGACCTTAAAAAGACTATTTGAAACACATATTCGCCTAAAGCTAAGTGATGATGTCCTCTCACAGTCTCAACATGCCTATACAAAGAGCAAATCTGTTGAGACGACACTTCATGAAGTTGTAGGCACAATTGAAAAATTAATCTATTTTAAGAAATTTACCTTAGTAGCATTCCTTGACTTAGAAGGGATCTTTAATAACGTTGACACACTGCAATTCGTCATGCCCTCGACACCATCAATATCGATCCGATACTGCTAAACTGGATTGACTCCATGCTCCAAATGAGACTTGTTAATGCAGAAATGGGTGATGAAAAGTTAAAAGTTGAAGCACAATAAAAGCAAAATCAGTGATTTTTTTTAATTTCAATTAAAAGGTGATGACACAATTATTATTTTCAAAAAATATTTCATTGAAGCCCAACCTTTCACATAAAATGACTTTTAAGATTCCAATAATCAATGGTAAGGTAGTTTAATCATTGAAATAATGAAATTAATTTTATGTGAAAGGTTGGGCTTAAATTAAATTTTTTTTTGCTAAGAATTATTAATTAAGTCATCAGCTTTATATTGGCATCAAAATAATAACTGATTTCACTTTTTAAATGCCATAAAATTTAAAAACAACAACTCAATGATAGCTATAAATGGCGCCTAACACAGCTAACGATTTGCTTTCAATTAGGATGACAATCCGATCATTCTGCCCTCTGCAGTGTGGCATGGTGGAGTGTATGAAATTTTGCGGAAAGTTACAATAATTTAATTCTATTGTTTGGTATTTTTTTTTTTTTTCGTTATTAATTCAGTGTCGTGATATTTTATGAACAGGTCAGTGGTACCTGAAACAATCTCTCCTATAAGCCCTATACTGACAGTTTTTGAAGAACCGACTATAAGAAAAATTAACTCTGAAATTTTCAATTCAATCCAACGGTGAAAACACAAACAAATCTTTTAATTTATAAATTTTACTATCGGGTTCAAGTTCGTTGACAAGCCTTGAACTTATATCAATACACTTATCTTTTCCAAAAAAAATCGAACAATGAATAAAATTAAAATAATTATTCATAAATCCTTCCCAATTTGTTTTTCTGTTCATTTGTCAGTTACAATGATTTAAGTGTTAAACGGCATGCATCTAAAGAAAATAAATCCATATCATTAAAAAAAAAATCGATTACCTATACATACCTAATACAACTACACTTCAAAATCTTAAATTAATTTGTGTGTTATTCTAATGAATTATTAATTAATTTGTATTTTTATTTTTTTTTTGTCTCATTACAGAATACAAAATTGTTTAGGAGTTTCAAAAGTTTAAATTAGTTAAAAAAAAAAATTGTTCAGTAGAAGATATGCAAAAATGGATTTTCAAATTTTAATTATAATCGCATGTGTATTCCTGGCATCTTTGTTTTCTTTGTTATTCATAAACAAGTTTTTCCGTCGGAAAACATTTGAAGAAATTGTTGCCGAAAAGAAAGCAATGACTGAAAAAATCTATGGGCCTGCTAAAGCAGCTAAAAAACAAGCTCGTAGTGTCAAAGTGCCAAGCAAAAAAGAATTAAAAAAAGAAAAACGTCAGAGACAACAAAAGAAAAGCGAAGACAATACGACAGAAGTTGATGACAGTGATGCCCAATCTGAGAATCCATCGATTGAAGATGTCCCCGAAGAGCCACAACAACAGCAACAGGTAGTTTCGAAGAAAGCTGTTCAACCTGTTGTCCATGTTGAATTCGCTGCTCCAGAAGCTGAAATTGTTGATTCTGACAATGGAAGCAATGTCGGTCAACGACGTTCCAGTGCCGATAGCAACAATCAAAAGACAACCAACAAATCCAACAAGCAGCGCAAGAATGCCAATACTAAAAGTGCTGGCATCCTGGCTAATAAGAACGAGAATGTTGTGGTGAAGGAAATTTCCATCACAACCGAAGAAAAACCAGCTTTGAATAATTTTGAAAGCAAACCCCCAAAGGATGCTGTCGAATTAAAGAAGCAAGAAGCTATTGATAACAAGAAACCCAAGGATCAAAGAAAGACAAACAAGCCCAAGAAAGAAACACCATTAGAGTCCGTCGTCGGTGCCGTTGAAATTTTGAGTGTTTCCAAGGATTTAAAGCAAATGGAAGATAAACCAGTACGTACTGGTTCACCCAAGAGTCAAAGCAATAAACTTAAGCAACAAAATAAGAAGAAAAACGACAAGGACAACATTGCCTTGGACAAAATTAACGAAAACGATACAATTGGTGTGAATCTGTTGATGAACCTCTTTGGTCGGGCCGAATTGAATCGTAGCGAAATTCAGATTCTTATTGATTACTTGTTGAACAAACAACAAGATATGCCAGCTTCTCATTCTGAATGGAGCGATGATATTGTTCAGAAATTGAAGAAGCAATTGGAAGAGAGAGAAAAAGCATTGCAAGAGGAACAAGAATCTTCAATTGGTATTCAAGCTAAGCTTCGTGAAATGCGTACAGAGATCAATACTGAGCGTGCTCAAATGAATGCTACAGTAAAGGGTTATATGGAAGAAATTCAAGCCAAAAAGAGCGAAATAGCAGCAATGACCCAGGAAATACAAAATCTCAATGATAAATTTACATTGGAACGTCAACAATTCCAGAATAAATTACGTGTTGAAAAGCAAGCTAGTTCACAAGAGGTTTTGGTTCAATTGCAACGCGAAAATGAACGTGCTACCATGCTGCAAGCTGAGCTGGCTCACAAAGAACAGGCATTTAGCGAATTGAATGCCATTATTGCTCAAAAAGATCAATGTATTAATGATATGAAATGCTTGGTTAATGCTTCACATCAAGGAGTTGAAGATGCTAAACAAAAAACGAACGAAATCATTAAAACTCAAGTCAACCAGATCCAGGTGCTCGAACAAAAACTGGATGAAGCTGAAGTTGTCATAAATAAGCAACGATACGAACTGGAAAAAGCAAAGACCATCGAAGCTGAACTTGAAGCAACTAAAGTGGAACTTCGTAATTTACAAAATGCATTGGATTCTAAACAATCTGAACTGGATATGGCATTGAATGAGTTAGGGGACAAGCGAGAGGAAATGGATACTTTACAATTGCAAAATAAGGAGCTAAGCGAGGAGATTGGTGGCATTAATAATAAGGCCGAAGAGAAAAATAAACAACAAAATGATTTAAAGAATACTTTGGATATTCTTCAGACCGCTTTGGAAGAAAAAGATAAGAAACTGTTAGAGTATGAGACTTCGGTGAAGCAGTTGACCAGTAAAGAAGATGAACTTATTAAACAAATTCAAGAGCAAAAGGAGAAGAACAATGTAAGTGTTTTTTTTTCTGCGTTATTAGTACGATATTAGTAGTTTTGATTTTTGTTGGTGGTTGCATTTTCATTTTTAGTCTTATTACGCTAATTTTTAAGTCATTATAATCTGTACAGAATGTAGACATTTAACAATTTGTTGAAATTTAATTTTCAAATCAGAACTCAATTGGACGTATCAACAAAACTCCTAATCAGGTACTGTTAGCCAGAAATAAGAAGATTAATTTCTTTAGATAACAAAGACAGCCCAATCTTATCTGTCAGATTGACATGTTTTTCTTTATATAGTATTTAAAATACACATTTAGATGATTTTTGGATATCATTTTTTTTTCTAAGTCATATTTCATTCCAGCTAAATGTAATTATTCCTGTGTATATACATAGATGCTCAGATTCAAAATAGTTGAACAGATATTTTTCATCCAGCTTTTTCAGTTGTACAGACAGCTCTAACATCCCGACCTCACTAGGAATGAACGATGCTTGAATTATGAACATAAATGTATGTCCAAGAAGCAACGTATCTATAAAAATCAGTTGGACATCCTTAATGTCCAGTGTAGGCGGCATGTTAAGCGTAGTAACAGAAGTCTGCTAAAATCCAAGTGTATTCAAAATGTTCATATTAGTATTAAGCAGTGCTGGTACTCCGCTTTAGGAAAACTGCTCGAAAACCTCGGTTAACCTGGTAAGGCCTGGTATGTTTAAAATGGACCTGACTGTAGTGAATCGTATGACTCTGCCTTGACGATGATGCCATCAGCACACATCCATATTTTAATATTATGTACAAATATTTTAATAATAATTCCTTAAAACAACCATTTTTGGAGAATATTTTATTTTGACTTATGAAGCAGGTTTCATCGAACCAGGGAATCAGTTAAGGTGATAAGTGATTGTCACATCAACGATAAGTCACATGTGATTGTCATTCCTTGCATTCGAGAAATTATCAGATAGGCCATCAATCTATCCCAAAAATTTTCAGATACATTGAGTTGTTGTTGCATCAGCTGTTTTATCACAAAGGAATACAACAACACAAACCTATCCACATACATAGCTTTGAATCGATCCCCGAATGCGACCATTGAATTTTTCGTCGTGGTAAGGTGATTCAACTTAATTCAATTCAGTTGAATACTTTCCAATGAAATATGTCAAAAACATGATTGCCATAATTTTATATTTATATATTTTCTTTATCTTCTGGAATGTTGTAAACTTTATTGGTCACGGGAATATTAATTTTTGTTTATATGAATGGTTAAAAAAGAAACTCAGAAAAAGTTTTACAATTTTTGTTGGCTGGTGGTAACTCTGGTCGTATTGCGGCAGAAACGTCATTTTTTTTTTTTTTTTTGAAAATGACAATCACATATTTTCCTGTGATAGCCCTTTAGGTATTAAATGTGATATCAGGTTTGTTCAGTGAGGAAAAAGTTAGAACCGAATAAAACGAGCAGCATAGATTCGTAAAAATCGTCAGAAAAAGTTAAAACACAAAATTGCTACCAATTATAGCGATTAGGAAAAACGAAACAGGAAACATTTTCAAATAGATTATTTACTAGGTTTGCATTCACCGTTTCTCGACCAATTTTATTGATGCGAGAGTTACAGAACGTAGGCAATGTCAAAATCAGCTGTTGCATTTTTTTTAATCAAAATAGTTTGATTTTTGATTTTTTTTTAAATGTCAGTACTGTGGATGACAGTACTGTGGTATATACATTTATAATGAACTTAAATTAAATGTTTTCACATAAAATTCTTGATACTTTTCTATTTAAAATGATATCAATACTTCGAACAAAACGAATAAAACAAATCCTTGCAATAAATGTTGAGTAATAATTCACGATAAAAATAAGTACTGCAACCTAGAAAAACAGATTTCAAAAAACCAAAAAAAGATAAAATTTTGAAGAAAAATATGCCTTTCAAAATTCAGGAAAGATCCCCAAAAATATTTTCAAAAAAGAATGAAAACGTATTAGAAATCAGTCAGTACCATTTCTTCGAGATTTAGTACTTTTCACTATATTTTATGTTCCTTAAAAGTTGTAGTAAAATGCTCTTACAGGTTTAATACCATGTCTATTACCCCTATTACACGCCAGCATCGAAACGCTTTACCAACAAAGCAATCCGACTCATTTACACACCCATAATGTCGGTGAGGGGCTGTCAATAGTCAATTGTCAAAAATTTCAATTTGGTCAACAATTTTCTTATCTTTTATTATTTTTAATAAAACATTCACTTTGGAATGAAGCCAGATACATTTATCTGTCTCTGCCACAATGAATTATCCTTTAATTTCGCTTAGATAAATAAACAAACTAACTTCAAAACAAAAGCAACAGGCAAACTTAAAAAAAAAAGATCAAATCGCGTCGGTAAAGCATTCCGTCCCTTTTTACACACCACTCGGCATACTATACCGGTGCAGAACTACTCGAAATACTATGTGATTTGGAAAAGATTTCTGATTATTTAAGAAATGTTCATACTAAGAAAATTCCGTTGTTTTTTTTTTTTTGTTAAATTCTTGCCAATGCATTCATTCCAAAATACCCAAAAAATATACATGAATGACTTGTGGTTCCATCATGATATCAACTGCTTCTTGATGTCCAAAAGCACCTCAGCTGCATACTGATTCCTTATTATTAATTTTTTTCTTTTGCGGCTATTAAAATTCTACAAATTATTTAGAACATTGTTTTACCTTTACAATTTAACTAATGGACTAGTCTAGAGAGAATATGTCAATTTATAACTATTACGGGTGGATCAACGCGTAGCTGCGTGGCTGCAAAAATATAACCTTTGTAAAACAGAATTGTTATAAATTGGTATTTGTTTAGTCTTTTCATTAACTAATACATAAAACATACCACTATGCAAATTTATTACTGCTCACATTTTAATATGTGCACATTATTCTTATGGTAAAAAATGTTGAAGCTAAAATCAACCATGTTTTTTGTACTAACTTTTCTGCATAGAGTAATCAGTGTTATACCATACTTCCAGTTTTAGTCGATTACTTAACTTACATTAAAAATGAAGATTTTTTTTTTTTTTCTAAACAAAATAAATAGTTTTCATTTTTGTTTGTAATTTTTAACATTTTGCTTTACACATCATTAAAAATTAATATTGTTGTTATTTCTTCAAATTTAACTATGTATAACAAAATATATGTAAATGAATTTTATGAAAAGCAATTGCAATGCTATTTTGTTATGTTTCCTTTCGTCGTAGGACTTGCGTACTAAAAACTGGAAGTTGGTTGAGGCTTTACAAAATGCTGAAACGACAAAGAAACAAATTAGCAACAGCTTAGGTGTAAGTGTTTTGTTTTGTTTTTTTTTTTTTTAATTCTGCTTAAAAAAATCACCCTTATGACAACGAAATTATAACTGTTATATTTGAATAGATTAAAGTCTAATTTATATATTTTTTTTAACAGCAACAACAACAACAACACAATGCATTACTACTTTCACATGAACAACAACAGAAAGCAGTTACAATCAAATCAGATCCGGCTGGTAATGAAAAACAAATCCGTGATATACTAGAACGTTTGTATCCGGATGCAGTTGCTGTAAATGCCGGTTCAGCACTTTCGTTATCGTTCGACCAATGGGTCGAGCAGGTCCTAGCGACACATGTTAAACAATCTATAAGTAAAAATAGTGCAACTACAGCCACTAGCACCACCAGCACTAACACCACCAATATACCAGCAACAAATAGCAACAGTAGTAGTAATCATTCTTCACATAATCATAATAACTTAAATAGTAGTGAAGATACAAAAAATATTAGTGATAGTATTATAAATAGTAGTAGTGTTAGCACCAGCACCAGCAGCGGTAGTAGCGATGTAGAATCAACGTTGTCGGCTGCTGACAAAGCTGAAATACTCAAACTGCAATCACAAAATGCTCAATTGCGAGCGAACTCAGAAGAGTTAACAAAACTCGTTACAAAGACCGTAAGTTCAGTTATAATTTAGTAAAGTTTTCTTTTTTTAATTTATATTGATTTTTTTTTCTTTTCAGGGGAATACATTATTAGAGCTTGAAGCTCGTGCCCGCGAACAGGAAGAAAACTGGAGAAGTATCGTTCGTTCAAAGGAGGAGGAAATTAATTTATTAAAACATTCTAACGGGGAAAAACAAGTAAATTAAAAATTTTATAAGAATATTATATATATTTTCGAGGATTTAAGTTGTCCAGCCAAAGTATGATCAAAAATGAGTTATAGACAACATTTTTGCGCACATTTTCGGATGTTTTTGGAGATGAGCATAACAAAAAAGGGATGTCGGCTTCGCAATAAAATCGAACTTAACATTAAACTCTGAAACTGACATGGCAGTGCTTTATTGGTATGAGAACTTCATTCAGTTGTCTTCAAGTCAACTCAACTTTAAGACAAGTAAAGAAAGTGTTTGTATTATGGAAGACAAATATGTACCTGCTTTAAAGTAAAAGTGCTATTCTCAATTAGTTCAAGTGTTACTCTAAGCCCTTCTGCACATAAAGCGTCTCGAGAAACATGCTTACTAACTTTGGGTGTACCGTATGTCGTAGCTCCAACATAAACACACCCTAACTCACTTTAGGCACATTGAAAAATTGATTTTTTTTTAACAACAAATGCCACAAATTTTTGATTGACAAGGCCAACTTCGTTGACTGTTCAACTGACTTCCACAATAGGTCTGTTCGTAACGAAGAATTTTTTTTTTAATTTTAATAAAATCGTTCAATTACCCAAGAAGTTCATATACAAAATATTGCGAAACTATCATAAATGGGAAACGCTTGATGCTAACACGTGTATGTAGATATTCGCTTACCGACAAAATAGACAAGACATTACGGATTTGTTTATTTCGTACAATTGGGAACCAATTTTTTAGAAATTTAAGTGGAAATTATAGTTTCGAAAAAAAAAACTTTTATTTGTAATGTAAAAGAAAAAAGCAGCTAAGAGTAACATTTCATGCTCAAGTGCTATCTAATACCATCCGAGAGAGTTTAATGATTTGAAACTCTTGGTCAAAACTGGGCCCTTATTATGAAATACGTAACGAATAGCAGAAAAAACGAAACCAGTGGAAACAGTAGTCACGGTGTAGAGCGATTATGAGAAACGAGAATTCAATCAAGGAAATGTTGCCAAACAAAAACGAAAAATAATATTTTTATTTTAAAGCGCAACAAACTTCGCAAATTTGAAAAAATTAGCAAATTTCAAAATACAAGTTTATAAAATTTTATTTGCATTACTCCAAGAAAATGTTTTTGAATTCTGAATACTTTTTTGAAAGCGAAGATGAATCTTCATCTGAAGAAGAAACGCGTGTAACAAGAAAACTTATATGAGATTCATTGAACCCTATAAGCCTACCTATTTCTACGTATGTAAAGTTCAGTCCTTCCCACATTGTATTCAAGATAAACCCTTAAAATATTTTCAAGGTTCGAGCAACTTTTCCGCCTTAGCAAGGAAACATTTGAATATCCATTGGAAGAGATCGACTCTCACTTCTTATGTTTTTGTTTTTCACACTTTTATTTACATTTGACTTAACATTTTTTAATTTCAATCAAAACAACCGAGGACCAAACAAAAACACAATTTTAATAAATGACAACAAATCCAAAATGAAAGCTAAACGAAAGCAAATGTCACTTGTTTTTATTTACGAGTCTCGTTATTCGTAATCGCAAATAAAATACGAGTTTCGTTTTTTCTACTACAGTTCTCGTTTCTCGTAATCGCAATTTAACGAATACGCGGTATTCTTACGATTATCGTTTTACATAATAAGCTCCCTGGACCCATGTTCTGTAGCTAAGGCGATAACTTTTCGCATCGTTAAAAAATGAAACTATCCATTCCACATTTATCACGTCTAGATTTTTGTAAATCGATGCCATAAGTTAGATTTCCAAACTATTTTGATTGGAATTTTCATTGGAAGGCGAAAAGTCTATCTGTCAATTTTCCATTTAAAAAAAAAATAAAGTTAAATTTAAAATCAAACTTCTTTGTTTTAATTCGGCGATTTATTTAAAAAAAAATAATTATTTTGTATATGTACTTATCTACACGAAAGTCATTTAAATTTTTTTGATTCAAATATTGAGGTACATATATATTTATTTTGCAAACAGGACGATTTTATTTAAATAATTATTAAAAATACAATTCATAATTAATGTTGATTAGCCTAGGTTTACGTAGCTGTCAGCAGAGAAGCTTGATACACTTAGACCATAGGTTGGTGCATTGTGATGATTAGCCTAACGCATTGTCCTCTTAAAAACTCCTGGTTTTCGGATATAAATTCCACAAAGGAATCTTTTTTGGACTCTTGTGACCCTATCACATCTCTAAAAATTGAAACCGAGTTATAAAAATATAAAATATTAATCGAACATTCAAATTTGTTTATCTTTTTGTTTTGAAATAATATATTTTGTTTTCATTTTAATGTTTTTGTTTTATCTTGGCCTGCTTCAGGGTAGGTAATAACTTTTGACGTTTAAAATGAAAAAGTTTACGTTTCTCAAAGATACACAATCCCATTTTATCGCATTTTCCAGGATTTCTATTCCGCGTGTTTCAGTCGGTAAATTTATCGCCTGTCAAAGTTATAGATACCCGATATTGCGATAAAGTGAGTTTGGTTTCAATTTTCATCGTTTCTCGACTATTTTTATCGACGCGATAGTTACAAAACATGGGTCATGGTACCTTTTGCAATAGCAATAAACCTTACACGTGTATTTTTAGTGGAGAGGCGCAAATGAGTCCACTGATACACAAATAAACTGGAAATTAGTTTCGAACTGGTTACTTTCGGTCCATTTTAGATCCGTTTACTTGTTGTTGTACTGTAGTTGTTTGTTCTTGTCACTAGTTTTAAACTTTTTCGAAGATAAGCACAATTTATTTATATATCTAGATTTTAATAATACTGGCGTATTATTAAAATTCAGTTTGCGTTCATGTGCAAGATTATGAGCATACACTTATGGCAAACCAGCTGGAAAGTGATCGAAATCGCAAAGGGTTTGCAACTTGCATTTCAAAACTTTTGGCTTACGAGGAGGATGAGGAGACTTTAAATTTGCGAGTTGCCTTTAACTTTTGCTAAAGTACGTAATTACTGGCGCCAGTAGATTAATGCATGTGAAACCCCCATTGCCATTTTAATCAACACTGCATTTTTCATTCAATGAAAGAAACAAGATTACGAAAAATTGAGTAAGAGAGAGAGAGGGAGTGTGAGTCATTTCTTCTTTAGGAATAACGTCAACATACGTCAACCAAAGTGTAAACAAAAAAACTGTGTCCCCTTTTTTTTAAACAATTTACTTTTACTTCGGTTAGATAGAACATTTCATACATACATACATACGTCCGATAAAGTAATTTTACATGTGATAGCATTAAATGTTATTTTATAATTAAAAATCTTTAATCATTTCTTATCTTACATTTACAGGACATTTAATGTTGAATAAATTCATCAGATACAAATGGAGATTAAGATTGCCTTCCAGAACTTAACGTAATGAAATAAATTAACATAAAACAAAACAAAAATAAACTTAAATCATTTTCTAATCGATGAACTATTAGAATATGACTTTTTACACCTAAAAAAAATAATAAAAAAAAAAAAAAAAACAAAAATGAACAGAAAGTCAGTCAGTCAGTTTTTACATGAATTTCTAATTAAAATCTGATAAATTTAACTGATTAATCATTGCCATTGTACTGTTTGAAATGAACGTTTAAGAAAAAAAAAAGAAAGAAAAAAAACTCCAACTTTAATTGCTATCAAGCAGAAAAATAAATTCAAACTAACGGACAACTTTTTGTTTGTTTCTAAGACTACAATATATTAAAACAAAACAAAACAAAAAAAAATATATATAATTTACTATTATACATAGCTATCATTTTGTTTTTTATTTTTGGCATTTTAAAGTATAAACAACAGCGATAGAATTTATTCATTCGACTACAACAACAAACAACAAAAAAAAACCCACTCAAAACAAAAATTACAGCTAGCTCAAGGATTTCTATCTAAAGTTTGATGAAATTAAAAGAAAAAAAATTCCTAGCCAAAGTCGTGAGCAAGCAAAAAATGTTAAAATTTATTCAACACAAAAAAAAGATAAGCAAAATCACTTATACATAACTTTAATTCATAATGAATCTATTTTTATATAATATACATTTAATATTTTAAGAACATGGGTTAGCAAAATAACCTACCAACCAACAACAATCGGAATTAAATAAAAAAAAAGAAATACTAAAGAAATTTATCAAGAGTTAAGAGGAAGGGTTTAAAATTTACGAAAGCAAAACTAAAAAAAAAAAAAAAAACGATGAAATAAAGCGCGATATTTTCGAAATAACTTAAAAACTTAAAAATTATTAATTATGCTGTTTTATATTTTAATTTTTGATTGTAAATGAAAAAGAATTGTTTTTCTTAAAGTTAACAAAACAATAAAAATACAAAACTGATTGCAAAAAAAAGGGGAAAACAAACAATACAGGAAGACATTAAGAAACACTTGTTCGCTGTGCAATTTTTGAATGAAACATTTAAAATGAGAAAGTAATACAAAATAATCAATCTTTAAGTTTATTTTTCTGTAAGTAAGTTTGAAATAAATGGGAAACAAAACTAAAAAAAAAACACAAAAAAGGAACTGAATGATAGTGTCAAATTAAAAGTGAAAAATAAAACGATAGGATTAAATAAATAAAAACACCCATTCACACATAAATAAATAATAATTAAAATAGAATGAACTGTTAAATTAAATTAAAAAAAAACAGCTGAATCTGAAAAGGTATATATGCTTAGACTTAAAAAAATAAATTTAATTTAATAAAATTACTATCTTAAAAAAAATATATATTAAACCATTTTGCGAAACAGAACAATATTATCAATTATATTCCATGTTATTTTCTTTATTGCTATAAAAGCCTCTCAGTCAGAATATAAAACAAAACAACAAAAAAAAAAAACAAAAAAAAAGAAATAATTCCATTTATTATAATTAAAATTATATTTTTTATTAATTACATATTTTTTTATTTATAATTTTTATTTCAATAATTATCTTTTATTATACTTATACATTTATACTTTTGTAATATTTTATTTGTGCAACAATTTGTTTGTTTTTTTTTTTTTTTTTAATATATGTGGTTAGATATTTTCCAAAATTTATATGTAAAAAATTTAAATGTTTATTTGTTTTGTTATTGCAAATGTTTGGTTATGTTTATCTTTTTAAATTCATATTATTATTATTTTCCAAATTGTTTTATTTTTTTTTTAATTTTCTCAACATATGAATTTTTTATTATAATTATTTACAAAACAACAGCAAAAAAATATATATAATTTGATTTGATATAACAACGATATTAGGAAATGAACAGAAATTTTAACAAAATAAAAAAAAATCCAGATTCAGATTTTATGTATGTATGTGTTTATCATATATTCATGTATGCATGTTATACAAACTCGAACAACCGTTCGATAAGAAAATGAAACATTCAAAAAATTAATGCTTTATGAAAATAAAACAAAAATGATAAATAAAAGGAAACCGTAGATAATAGATATACAATAAAGAAAAATTTCGTTTTATTTAATTGTGGTCTATATTTTAGATGAAGAATTTATAGTGTTTAAGCCTAGTAAGCAGCTGAAGCGAAACAAAAATTTTCCAAGGTCTCCATATATTAACAGCGAAAAAGTAAACGAAAAGACTACGAACAAATATTAATGGAGAATTTTATCGCATAATGCGTAACGAAATTTGTTTATGGTCTCACTTTTAATGGTTTGTCCAAATAATTCAGTGCCAAAAAGGAGCGGAGACTTCTCCAAATAATAAGCTATAATTATTGATTTCGCTCATTGAACAGCGTACTACAAAACTTAGAGCAGAACGAAATTTTTTGTATACAATTTCGTTGTGTCATTTTTGTATGAAAATTTTTCGTTTCACTTCAACTGCGTACTATGTTTTAAGCGATGTGGAAATCAAATTTCATTCAAATATGTAAGTTTGAATTCAGTCCAGCTGCTGAGTAACAAACAAAATCGATGTCGCCACCCAAAGACTTCTTTTAATTCGATAGAAATTCATTAACATCAATTTTCTTGGAAGTATTTCGAAATCCATACCTTTGAAAGCATCGTTATAGAATTTTTTTTCTCCAAAAATCATAAAAAAATGTTTGTCTGTTTCGGAAATCAAACTATCCATAAAATTTTTTAGGATTCGATGGAAATTAAGTAACACCACTTTGAATGAAAATATAGGGCCCTATCGGGGATCTCCCGGGGAATTTTAGTTCCCACGGAAAGTTTCATTCCCAAGAAATATTTCTAGTTATCGTGAACTTCCCTCGGAATAAATTTTTCCCAGGGAAAAAACTACCAACATTCAAAAAACAAAATTATTTTCGGAGATCAATTTCGAATTGTGTGCAGTGTTATCAAAGGATCATAATTAAAAAAAATAAAATTTAAGTTGAAATTCCCTTTACAATAAAACAAAATATCCCAAACAAATTCCCCATCCATGTGAAGAAAGAAATATTGGGTGCGATCATTTCAACTGAATTGTATAAAATTCATAAAATTGTCCTCTTCGATACCTTGCTAGGGTACAACAAACAAAATAATTGAATTTTTCATGTTGCCAATTATATTTTTCCGTTTGAACGAGGTGTTAAATTTCCCAGAAGAACAAAATTCCTCTATCTGAAAACACTGTCCAGTGTCCACACATCGTCAGGCTTAGTGCATGTCTGCGTTTTTTTGCTGAAGGTGGGTACCAAAGAGGAGTCGGCAAGGACCACGATGGAGGTCTTGCCCAGTCAACATTCTGTGAAGTTTTGTCGAACTTCCTTAACATTTTCGAGGAAAAGCTTTGTCCAGAATAGATCAAAATTCAAACCGCGGAAGAGCAAAGAAAGAAAAATTTATATTTTTTCGAAAAATATAAACTGAGTGATCTTTTTCTTGGTTTTGCATTTTTCGTTTTTTGCTGCAAGAAGGTAATCAAAATGAAGATGCATTTCGGCCAAATTTTGCCAAATCTTATTTACCCTGTAGGTAGTAAATCCAGTCTCTATAGTATTCTTTTCCATAATACTGGTTCTATTTTGATTTGATTTGTTGAGTTCGTCCCATAATAAAATTAAAAAATTGTGTTTATTTATCAAAAAAGTTTCAATTCCTCCGTCTCGCCTTAATTTCTCCACCAAAATAAATGGGAAAAAATTCCAGAGAAATTACAACAAATTTCCCATGGAAATATTGTTCACGATAGCAATAAATTCCGAGGGGAATTTCGAACACCATTCACGATACGAATTTTTCGAATGTGGGAAATATTTCCCGGGAAATGTCGTTCGCGATAGGGCCCATACTGTTTACTGTTTGCCACCCACGAGCTCACTTCAATTAGGTTTTTTTTTATTTTCCTCAGTCTTTTTAGGCATATCGGAAAATTTAACATTTCGCTTATTGTGAGTTTCCCTTAAATTTCATGTTAGAAAAATTTTCGTTATTGAGAACATTCATTTGGGGCGTAATGCCACTGACAGCTTAAATCTCACTTAATTTTAGTAGGCGAACGAAATTTCGTTTGGGCCAAACTCTGCTTGACTGCTTACCAACTCATGACCAAATTTTGGCGTTTACGATAATTTAAAAGAAAAAATAACAAAAATTTGGTATTATAATCAGCCCTATCGCGAAAGAAATTTCCCCGGAGTTTTTTTCCATTTTGGATAATTTGGTATCGGGAATCATCTTCAAAATTATTAGGGAAACTATTCTTTTCAGCAAAATAGCTATCATGAATAATTTTTCCAGCGAACTTTTTTCTTATATCAATGCAAACATTTCCCCCAGTAAGTTTTTGAGGGAAAATTATTTTGTCAGAGGTTCTTTCCCCGGTATTTTTTGTTTTTCCGGGGAAAAAAGTTCCTTTTGAATTAGCGATAAGGCTGAATGAAAAAATCACTTTATTTGTGTCTTTTTTGTGGAAATGACGCTTAATAAATTAATTAAAAATACCGAACAAATCACAACATAATTAAAATAAAAAAAACTTCAAAGCTAATACAAAATAAGGAAATGTAGATGATTGGTTACATCTAAAGCTGGCCATACACAACCAAAACACGCCGCACAGTGTCTACGTTCTCTAATTCTCGCATCGATAAAATTTGTCGAAAAACGGCAAAAATGGAACGAAACTCATACGCTCCACTTGTTCTACGTAATGACATGTGTGCTAAATTTCATTAAAGTTTGTTAAATAGTTAAGATTTGACAGAAGCTCTTGTGTAAAATTAAAATTTCATTAAAATCTGTTCAACAGATAATACGATTGTCGAAATTTTTAAATGATAGATAATTTTTTCCCAATAGATCGTACTAAAATTTGCACACATAAAAAATTTAATCAAGATCGTAGGAGATGTTTTTAAGAAAAATGAGATTTTCCTTACTGGTTTTTGGACGTTTGGAAGCGTCAGGAATCAAAAAGAACTTCTGAAACCATTCCATTAGCAAAAAAAACTGTCAACCGACGATTCTCAGAAGAGAAGTTCGCTTCTCGCTTTATAATCAGAATCCACTCAAGCTCTAACTTAAAAACAAACACACTCATATCACTTGGCCAACGGTCGGTTGCGCAGAGAGGATTGAAGAGAAGTAAATTGATTCGCAAGAGATTAATGAGTGTATACTTTATTTTACTCACCAGAGACGAAATACTTTTTCCACAACTGGATAATAAACCATGATCATAGCTCATGTAAAAAAAAGTCCAAACAAAACCCACCCTCATCATGTTTAACCTCACCTCAGTGCTCTACTCAGTCACATCGAAGCTGCGATCATAGAGTACCTATATTATCTACAGAACCGACTTCAGCACTTTTTCTCTTTCACCCTACAAGCTGCACTGAGAGGATTTCCTCCACAAGGCTGAATATGTGTTAGTTGCCCAATGCATTTTTAATGGAATCGCACTAACCTAGTGATAATTTAATGGATATTGGCTCAGTTTTGCTCAGTTCTCAGTTCTCCCACCAGATATGAAATACTTTTTTTAAAACTGCATTATCAACCATGTTCAATGTTCATACTTCTTGTAAAAAAAAAGTCCATTGCTGGAATTTGATCTCTCTTTTACTGAGATGAAAACAAAACACAAACAAGCCAACCCACCGACCCTCAGTCACATCGGAGCTGCGATGGTGGAAACAACTCCTGCGTGCACATCTTTCTTTTCTTTTTTTTGTGTGTATCTTTCAAAATTAAAAAGATGGGCAGAGAAATTTGAAGAGAGATGCGCTATTTCTACAATTCACACGAATTCACGGACAGGGAATTTAGGAGAGTGTTCTCTTACTGTGCTCAAATAAAATTTGCGGGTGTTTTAGGCAAGGTGGGTACGAGTCGGTTCTCTAGATAATATAGGTACTCTATGGCTGCGATGATGGAAACAGCACCCGGATGTATGTACACTTTTTTTTGTGTTTTTTTCAGCAATTTTCGTATTTTTTTTTGTACCACATCGCCTTTTTGTAAAAAAAAAATTTCTGAATTTTTCTTTTAAAAAATTATGGGCAGTTTTTTGAGAAAAATGAGATTTTCATTATTTGCTAAAAAAATTTTACCGCAGGTACCGTAATTTTTGTCCTAAAAATATGCAAAAAACGTGTCGGTGGAATGTTCAAAAAACACAAAGGACGGACAGACAAAATTGCCAGACCCACTTTTTTCGACTTCGTTATAATCTTGTATATGGTACATATGTATGTATCGCAAGTAAAAAGCAGCACCACATGGCCAACAAAGCAGTTTTTTTTGCATAGCAATAACATTTTCACTGGCGATATTTAGCTGTTAACAGAAAATACGAATGTCGCTTACGATGTAAATTTTTTTAAGTTTTATTGACAAACTAGTTATGTGGGTAGATGCGTAATAATATAAAATACCGAAAAGCACTATTAACTTAATTTTGTAAAAAAAATTTGCCTTCGATAAAATGGCGGTTAGGGCTCGATATTTATTAAAGATTATTTGTTTTTCTGATCGTATCCCAAAAAAAATTATCTGTACGTTAAATCCATACCAATATTAAGTTCTCCTGGCCTATTTGCTGAATGGATTCGTTGACTTGAATGATTTCTCAAATACTTGTACGTAAAACGTAAACGATAAAACTAACAAAAAAATTATTTTTTTTTAATAAAATATTTATGATTTATTTAGCAAATTGTAAAATACGTAGAATAAAACTTAAAATGAGTAAACATTATGTATGATCATTAAGCCCTGATAACGTATCGACATTAAAGTAGAGGGCATTAATCAATAACCAATATTATTTTTATTATTATTTCTCATTCGGTTAATTCAAATGCACAGTTCGAACTTGAGCATTTAATTGCATAAGCTTTTGGTTAAGCTTCAAGTTGTGATCCTTAAGGAAGTTGATAAGATCAGCCTGTTGGTAACAATAAAAAAAAAATTAATATTGCTAGTATGTATTTCAGTTTTTTTTTAAACCTACTTGTTTTTCTAATAATTCAGCAGTGCAATTCCTCGATTGAAGAAGACCCAAAGAACCTTCAGTACAGCTAGTTCCAGTTAGAGCATCCGGAGGCTGACCACTCTTATTAAACTTTCTTACTCGAACTGGATTAGAATATTTTTAAATAATTTTATTATACATTTTTTAAACAATAAACTCTTTACCAATATATTTTCCATTAATGCACCCAAGAACAGCAGTTTCTAGAATATTGAATGCCGATATGTAAGTAATAGGTGAAAGGAATGCTTCAACACAATGTTCGCCAAAGTGTTCACCATAGTAGTGTTGCATCATAGCTTGCACCGCTAGAATTACTGTATTCCAAAGGGAAACGACATGCAGAGGCAATCCTTTGTGCATTGAAGTAGAACGATGAAAATCATGATAGCCATTCATACGTAGCTCTTCATGTTTGTATTTGACGTAGTGATCGAATAACTAGAGAGAAATTATATTAACTAGTTAATTAATTTTAATTTTTTTAAAGTGCAGGAACTTACATAGGTTATAACCCAGAATATGGCACGCAAATAAAGCATCGTAAAATAGGCCTGGCATCTTTTTTCTGGTGGCGAGCCAATGGCAAGAAGCACTCCAGTAAAAGATATTGCAGTTGATATAAGCAGATGAATGCTAAAGGAAGATACAAATAAAATTCATAGTTTTTCAAAAATAGGATTTTTAAAGTTATAAATGGAAAAGTTAGAAAACAATATGCTTTAAAGTTAGTACAACACCCTGCCTCTAAAATAATATCATCATCGGTACAGACGAAATGCCTGCACATAGACACGTAAAAGCTTCTCCATGCAGCGACGATTCATCCACGCCTTGCCTTTTGGATGCGGAGCGCCTAGTCATACAAAACAATTTTCAATCAATTGATAACTTTTTCAATGTATCCTGACATTTCAATAAAATGTTGAATTTATATTTGACCGGTAATGCTTTACGCCCCGCAATTTAGAGACCACACGTCGTGTGCAGTTGTTGCAGTTGCATCGACACCAACCTGATCTACAAGATGTAAACAAGTGTAGTGTACGTCTATGATTAGTTATGAGGCGCTAAGAGAGTATAGAGTGCAAAAAACAGCGAATAACAACTATTCGCGAAGCTAGACAGATAAGAAAAAAAAATAATGTTTCAATAAAAAAAAAAGAAGCCCGAGTTTCCTGAAAAAACAAGCGCTGAAACAAACACAAAGTCAAGCAATAGAATGCGAGGCGAACTGAGGGAAAAAAACTGCCAAGACATTTAGTCATAGGATTTTCAAGTCGATTGTGTATGCTTTATTCTAGGTATCTATGAATACTTATTTTATTTTAATAATACTTGACCTGTTACCGAAATTGCTAATACGACTTCTGCTTTCTATTTAAAGAACCTTTGTTTCTCTTATCAAACTGATTAGAAGTGTGAATATTTTATTGTTTTTAGGCTAGCACCACCCTTAATTAATAAATTGATATTATACAAGATAAAAAAAAAACATCAACAAGTCTAGTCTTTAACTTACCTAAAAGCCGGTACAGTTTTCAGAGCCTTAAAATCCCCGTTTGTAATGGAAGTCAAGACGGGATCAATTAACTGACTACGGTCATTGTTTTGCTGACCAGGATCAATCAACTGACTTCGGTCATTGGTTTGTTGACCAGAATCACTGGTATTTCCATTTGTTTCATCCATTTATTTCTTTTTTATGCACTAGCACCTAAATGACGACGTAAAAGTAAAAGTTCTTCAAATCGAAATCTTCCTAAAATCAGTTAAAATATATATAGTTGCAGTTTTTTGAAATATTTTAATCAATTATACGCAATTATTTTAATTTCTTTCAAAGATATTTAAAATTACTTTCAGCTCTAGCAATTGCAATAAAATGAACAAAAATAAATAGATGAAGCGGAGAAAAAAAAACAAAAATTCAGAAACAAAATTCTTTTGTTTTTATTTCTTGTTCGGTACTTTTTAACTTTTTAAGTGACTTGTGAAAAATGAAGAATGAACTGATAGGAATGAATTATTGGGAAGTTCCCCCATAAGTCAATGTGACAATTCTCCCTAGTTAGGGAGAAAACAATGCAATACAAACAAATATACTCACATATACTACGATAAATCATAATGTACGCACTAGTCACACCGTTGGAAAAGTGTTTGTATTTGTAAGTATATTTGTTTGTATTGCATTGTTTTCTCCCCAATTAGAACCGCCAAATATAATATAGTTATAGATATATAGTTTTTGGAAAAGCCCAATTGGATATGACAAAAATGACATTTGAACAACAGAAATTTTAAGCAGAGTCCACATTACTGCCAAAACACAATGGATTAAGTAGCTGCAACTGCAGCTGGAATAGCTGTCAAATCATCAATACACACAAATTCAATTGATCACTTTAGATTTCAGAGTACTCTAATTTTGAACCGTCAAGTTTCAGGAGAGATCTCGGAAATCTCAGCAATCTCAGTTATATAAACAGGATTCCTCAGAAAAATTTCTCAGGTTTGCTGTCAAAACTGTGAGGAAAAAAATCACTCATCTAACTGAGTGAGAAAAATGTCTGAGATTTAATTTTTCTGAACACGCACAATAGTTCATTTCAAAATAATTTGACAATTCTTTTCTCATTTGTTTGGACAACTAATTGCAGTGTCTAAATTAAACAACGCATGAAATGTGTTTATAAATAAGGTTTTGGAGTTGGACAGCTGTCTAAAGTTAGACATATTTTGCAATGGGTTTATAAATAAGACTGTCAGCTTGCGAAAAATTGTAAGAAATTTAAAAATTAAAATTTAACTTACATAAAGAGCGGTCAGAGATTTCTCGGGATTTTGCTCGCGCTTGGCTTAAGCTGATCATTCACGAGTGAGCCATATATGGCTCGTGGATATCCGAAGTGCAAAATACCTCGGGCGAGTAATTCCATGATGTATTTTGGCATATTATATGTATTTGAAAATATATGTTGAATTTTGAATATTGTAATTTGTAAATCTCTACGCGCATACAATCTATCTGTCTAAAGAACTTCAACACTATCTCATAGAGTCCCTGGAATTGGCTAGAATGTGTAATTATTTAAGAACTACTTTTGGAAATTTTCATTTTGTGAGTGATGTTAATTCGAGTGCGATGAATTTCCAAATTTTGACTTTAAACAATACTAGCCTTTCCTTTACTTGCCTGTCTAAACTTGTGGCCAAGCGGTAGCTGGTTAGCATCGAAAATACGCCTGTACTGTAAGATTTCAAAATCCCACATTCAGATGTCATCTAGATCACCCCAAATTCAAACCACCAACAACTTCACTTCACATGGATTGTTTAACAAAAACTTTCTGTTAAACTGTCAAATGATTTTTTAAAATTTGTTTTGTTTATTTAATTTTACAGAAACTTTTACTTTTTTTTTTTAAATATAAACTATCCTTGGAAGTCTTGCTGAGCAAATAAATGTCCTTTTTACCAAGACGTGTCAAAGATATTCCTCCTTTAGAACCAGATTCAGAAGATGATAGAACACCTCAAAAGGGGTAGGTTTCAATTTTCAATATTAACTTACAAATTAATTTATTTAAAAAAAAAATCATAGAAAAAATGAAAACCGAGAACTACATCGCAGTAATTCCTTCAAACACCGAAAAATGTAAGTTTATAATTGTGTTAATATAAACTGCAGAATTACGAAAACCAAAACCAAAACTCTGTGTTTATTGTAGACCCAAAAGAGTTTCGGAGCTGCCGCCACTAGAATCCGACTCCGACGAGGATGAGGGCAAGAATGATAGGTAATAAAATAAAATTTAATTTAAAACGAAATAAAACAACTTTGCATTATACCGTTATTTACATGAAAGGTTCAACTGCGCTATTCTCAATGAATCATTCATGAGTCCCGCCATTAGCGACAATGATGATAATTCGCCAAAAAAGAATCAAAATCTCCCAAAAGCCGCTACAAATCAAGCAGCAGATGATTCCTTTCTATTGATTTTTGATAAAATGAAACTCAACGATACTGCGTCTTCGAAGAAGAATGAAGATGTCAATCCCGTGTCTCAGGTCGAAACACAAAGACAGAAACTACCCTTAAAACCAATCCAAGAGAACCAAGTTCCAACATTAGCTTGTAAACCTTCCATAGTTATTTCTCAACCTTCAATAGCAGCAGCAGCAGTAGGAGTTGAAGTCGAAACTCCCCTGAAGCAAGCCGATGCTCAATTTGCAACGCCTCAAATTCGCTCATGGTCGGTAGCCAGACGACCAAAAGATCTCTGTTCGACATCTCGCAAGGAGCGCACAGCAATTGCCAATGAGTTTCGTTCGCAGAAGGTTCTCTTCCAGACTCCCATGGCTGTGGCACGAGCTCCACTTCTTGCCAACAACAGCATTACACTGTCCCTTTGCGATACTATGAATGACAGTGCAACACCAGGAACTACCGAAAATCAAGTTAAAGCCAAATCACCCGTTAAGAGTGATGCCGATATAAAATCTAAGAAATCTCTAGCCTTCAGTGAGCAAGAAACCGAACTGAAAAACACTGAAGCAGGGAAATCAAAAGAGAGCATTATAACGATCAATGGCTCGGATTATGAGATCAGAAAAAAACTAGGCTGTGGGGGATCTAGCAGTGTATATCTGGCCCATCGCAAAGATTCCGGAAAGGATTGTGCTCTGAAAGTAATTTAGTTGAATATGTAAACAAAAAAAACTGTTTTTTGAAATAATTCCAATTATAGAACTGTAACCCATTAAACTTACTTTGAATCATTTTAAAGGTTTTTCTTCATATTTTTAGATAGTTGACCTACGAGGAGACGCTGCAGTGGTCGAGGGATACCTAAACGAAACAAAATTATTAGCAAAACTTCAGGGAAATATTTGTGTGGTTTCATTATACGAATAGTGAGTACGCCATTATTATATTTAATATTTAATTTCTTAAAAGATTTTAACTTTCCAGTGAACTTCTTGCTAAAGAATCCAAATTATACATGGTTATGGAGAAGGGTGATTCAGATTTACATAAAATTCTTTCAACATACAAAACTAACTTACCTCTTTACGTATTGATGAACTTTTGGTACCAAATGTTACAATCAGTCGCTTACATTCACCAAAATGGTAAGTAAGGATATTATATTTTTTTCTTTATAAATTAAAGATGATAATATTGAAATTAATAGAAAATTCATATTTTAAGGTGTTATACATTCAGATCTCAAACCTGCAAATTTCTTGATGGTTCATGGAAGACTGAAACTAATAGATTTTGGAATAGCCAGTAATATTGCCATTGATTCTACTAGTATTATTAAATTTTCACAAGCTGGAACTTTTAACTATATTAGTCCTGAAGCTTTGATTGATACTTCAACTGGGAATAGTCCCATGGGAAAGAATCAGCCGAAAATAAAGGTATAACGAATTTTAAAATATTACGTCATATCTATATTTTTTTTTATTCAAATTAACCAACAAAAGGTTCGAGGTAGGTCTCTAAAACCTAACGCGTTGAATTTAAGCAACCAACAGCCACGGTCATTTCGTTCTATTTAATTACTTAACAGAAGCTTTTGACTAACAATTGTGGATAAAGGTTGAACAAAGAAAAAGTGTTCTTTTGATGTATATTTCGATAGATTTTGGAAAGAATTTTTTGGAGGAAAGGGGTTAATCCAGTATTTTTGTAAAAATCAATAAATTTTGTGTTGAACTTCGGGATCCTTATGTTACTCTTTATGTATCGAGGTTGTGGTGACGAGGATACACATGAGGACACCACTCATTACCTGTGCCACTGCCCTGCGCTATGCCATATAAGAAACAAGTTCCTCGGAAGGCATTTCTTCAGTGACTTAGAGGACCTCTCCGATATTCCGAGCAAAAGCTTGTTAAATTTCACTAAAGCTTCAAAATGGCTTGCAGATTCGTAATTCCTATCAACCCAGCTGACAAACAGGCAGGTTTTGCCTCCTCAAACATAGTCCAAAAGACATAAAATGATACAGGATGACACTGATAGAACGATTAAGTATGACGGAAAAAATGCAGGTGCGCATTGCGGTGGTGACAACTAGCGGAGAATGGGCACCTCGCCCTACACCAACTGTTGCCGTATCTGCTTTGTACACCAGCGTTAACAAGCTGACCCGACAAAACAACACAATCACATACACCAACCACCAGACGTTGCATGGAGCCACTGCTCCTACGGGCCTGGGGAGGGATGATTTACTCTGTGGGGGCTAAGGAGGGGAGCACGCCCAAGTAAGACAATGGTGCGTTAACCCCTTCTCACCCAGGTGACTATGTGCCGACAGACATTTCTTAACTCAACTAAATTTGAGGGCACCCTCCGACCTTACGGGCTACACCCCGCTGAAACTTCAACTACGCCCTTAACGGGCCTTTTTGTCATAGGATTTTTATCATAGGTTTCTTTATATATGGGGATCATATCACTAGGGTATCACATTGGATCTACATTGATCTAAGTGTGACAGTAACAAGATCAACTGTCAGCCCGCTTACCTAACCTAATCTAACCTATGTATCGTTTGTCAGATCAGTTCTTGAATAATATTAGTCCAGGAAATTAGACATTAATTTGGCTAAAGTTCGGAAAAATTATATACAGGGTTTTTCTTCGAGAGAACAAAATTCCACCTGAGAGATTTCTACTACAAGGATCCTATTGTTATGACAAACAGAGATAAAAGAAGTCTCTTAAGTTTTATAAAAAGCTCCAAATGATTTAGATATTAGTAAGGAAGTCTACAAGATAAATGTGGTATCATAAAATGCATAACAAATCCATATCAAAATTATTGCCTTGTTTTTTATCAGCACAATTATATTCTTGAATTTTTAAAATCAAAGTAATAAAGTGGAATATTCTGAATTTTTTTGTATCTTGCTAATAAAAGAACACCGCACAAAATGTATGAAAAAGTGGTCCCAGTGGATTTGGCTGAAATTTTAGTATGTTGTAGTTTGTACCATCTAGAACAAAAGTTTCTATAGCCATAAAGTCAGAAAGACATTAGTTTCGGATATTCAGCCTCCCAAAGTTAATACATCCATGGACCATATCCACAGGGATTCTATCAATTGATAATCTGTTTTATGATAGATTTTGTGTATGAATTACTTTTTGTATGTTTAAAAATGCAATAAGACGAGTATTTATGTCTTTATCTTTCAAAATTATCTTGCAAAAGCTTTTTTATCTACCGCCGGCATCTGTTTTAACCAGGATTATACCACTTGAACGTTGCTCGGTCGGATTTTATATCCCTATGTGAGTGTGTGTGTGTGTGTATGTGTTTTATATGTATTCATCCAAATCGACTGGGACCACTTTTTTATACTTATTGTGCGGTGTTTTTTTTATAAAAATAATTTTAATTTATTCAAAATAGCTTTTTACGGCCTTTAGTCCACGAAAATTTAGGCGTTTCGTCCCGGCGATCTTACTTGGACTCATCAGTTGACTAGTGAGGACCTTGTCAATACGCAATTTTTGTTAAGTTCAGTCCATCTAACATATATTTCATGACGAATATCTAGTGTGAACTATATCCAACAAGATGGACTGAACTTAACAAAAATTGCGTATTGAACAAAAATTGCGTATTGACAAGGTCCTCACTAGTCAACTGATGAGTCCATTTTGAAAGATACACAAAAAAATGATGCATGCCTGATTCACAATGCGACGAGACGTTGACGTGACGAGATCTCTTCGCAGATATGCTCTCTTAATCACGAATTTAATACAACGAAATAATACATAATAAAGCATTTCTGGTCGTCACGTCGCGTCAAGTTTTGAAAAAAAAAAAGATTGAATCAGGCATGAGGGTGGTTTTTGTTTTTTGTTTTCATCTCAGTAAAAGAGAGATCAAATTCCAGCTTTGAACTTCTTTTATAATGCAGTTTTAAAAAAGTATTTCATATCTGGTGGGTAAAAACTGAGCAAAACTGAGCAAAAATCCATAAAATTATGACTATCTTGGAGCGGTTCCATTTAAAATGCATTGGGCAGCAGGTAAATGCTCAGCATTGTGGAGGAGATCCTCTCAGTGCAGCTTGTAGGGTGAAAGAGAAAAAGTGCTGAATAATATAGGTACTCTATGACTAAAACCATGAAATGTGCCCAAGGATGAACTCAAATCGTTATCCTCATTATCCTGCACATCTTGTCCTTTATCTTGAATCACTTTCGTTCGAGAAAATGAAAAATCAATAAACCTTTCATCCGATTTTTGACGTTGTTGATCCCCTTCTGAATATCCTTTCTGATTGACAAGTTCTTGCTTGACAAAAGTAACGTCTCTTGATATCTGAATACGATGATTATTTTGCAGCATACGATAGGCTTTTGTCATTAGAATGTTCATCGCTGCTACCTAAGCGGAGATAGAATATAATTCTCGTTGTTGTGTTCTAAATGCAAATAATTTTGTAAGCATACGTATTATGTATGTACAATGTACATATGTATACAAAAAAAAACGTCTTTTATTTTATATTCGTCTTATTTTATACTCGTCTTTTTTAAATATGTATTCAAATATTTTATATTTATTTAAATGCCTATTTTTTGGTGGAAATTGTACAAAAAATAATATCAGTTTTTAATTCTTCATTGAACTCGTATTAATATTATATATTTTTTTAATTTTAAGATTTCCACAAAATCCGATGTCTGGTCGTTGGGTTGCATTTTATATCTTCTTATCTATCAAAAAACACCATTCGGGCACATCAAAAATATTTATGCCAAAGTCAATGCCATAACAAGCCCTTCAACAGAAATTCAATATCCACCGTTACCATCTTACTATCCAACTATGTTGGTGCAGGTAATATTATTAAATTTGTGTATATTTTATTGATTATTAAAAATAATAATGAAAAGGAAACGAAATTAAACAATATTTTTTTTTTTTACAGATGGCAAAAAAATGTCTCCAACACAATCCGAAACAAAGACCATCGTGTTTGGAATTGTTGCAATATCCATTCAACATGGTAATACCAATTCAAAACTTAAGCGTAGCCCCAAAATAATTATTTATAAATATCCAATATTTGAATACCTTTATTTGATACGGTAGATATATTTATTATGTATGTATTAAAAAAAATAACAAAAAAGTAATAATAAATTTGTATATACGTTTTTTAATTATTTAAATTTCTCAATCAGCCTTATTATTATTTCACCTTAAAATTTTCACATTATCAAATATGCTTGACAAGCATGGCTTGATTGACTCGAATTTGAAAATGTGAACGCTCCAAGCATGTTGTCAAGCATGTTGGATGGATATCAAAATATTTTGATATTTTGCTTGCTTGACAAACATATTTGAGAATATGAACGCATGCTTGTTAAACCAGGAGGAAATTTCATTCTTGAAAAAATTTTAAACCTGTGCGCATCAAAAGAAAAGAAAAAAAAAAAGAAAAATGGCTGTAAGCAGAAATTGCGAATTTTGGAGGGAATTTTTTGAAATATATAGAAGTTTACCAGAGACATGTCAAATTAAAAGTGAAGATTATAAAAACACAACGAAAAAACACAAAGCTTTACTAATTCTTTTGGACAAATTTAAAGAAATAGAGCCAAATGCGAATGTGGAATCTTTGAAAAAGAAAATTTATTCAATTCGAACAAAGAATTAAAAAAAAATTGAAAAATGAAAATTCTGGGCGCTTTTTTAGCCATTCCTTAGTCCAAATTCTTTTCCTCTTATTTTGTTGTCTTTTTTTTTCTTCTTGTTCTTCATCTTCAAAAATTTGATCTATTACAAGAGCTGCAATCAAAACGTCCGCCATGGTTAAAATTCAAAAGAAAACTGATGTTTGACAAATGTGAACGCAAAATGCCTTCAATCATTCAAACATTATCAAGCAATGCTTGTCAAGCATATTTGATAATTTGAATCCCTTATTGGACTACGCGCCTGTTTATACATATGTAGGTACGCCTGTTTATACATATGTTTGACTGCTTTTAGACGACTGCAATTTCTATCCGCAATTCTCTTTTGAGTTTCTTTCCGATTGCAGCATCAATTTAAACGCTGCAAATTTTAATACCTGCAATTTTTGTTAAATGAGAAGGAAATAATATCTCGTCACTCTTTACTCCGCTTATGTCTCAAACAATAAGAAAAAGCACAAAGAAGAAAGAGCGATAACTCTGCAATTATTTCAACCTCTGCAACTTTGTCTACCCCGGACACCGTATACGTCCCCCACCTACATGCTCAAAAATTGCAAGGATAATTGCAGCATATTTGCAGCGTTTAAAAGCAGTCTTTCATAAATAGGTTTTCTCAGTTTTGCTGTCAAAATTCTTAAAACAAAAATCAAATTATTATAGAGTGAATTGAAATTATTATAAATATGAAATTAAAAATAAAAATTCTTTTTGTGTTTAATAGGTTTAACTTAAGGGATGATTTTTTGGGTCAATAAAAATGAAATGCAATTTTTTAAGGATATGTATACGTAGTATTTAGGAAATCGCTTAATATTTTCATCATTTAGCCATCTTAAAGGGTGAGATGGAGTAGATCCAAAAAATATCATTGGAAAAAAAATTTTTTAACTTCCATTTGGATGTTATGGTAATTGGACCGATTTGTCGAATTGAAAATTTTGACATTTCTCAACGTTTCGAAATCCATCATTTTTAGAGAGATGTCTTTATGTGTTTGTGTATGTACATACGTTCGTACGTTTGTGAGCCTTTCTATCGTTCACTGTATCTCGGGAACGAATAGAGATATCGACCTCGAATAAATTTTATTTACAGATAATAACATCACGAAGTGCAGCAGAAAGGGTTCCCAAAAAAATGCAATTAGCGGTTTTTTTTTTACCACAGCAATTAAAAAAAAAAAGTTGTAAAAATGTTTCGTCTCGAATATCTCGAGAACAAAAAATGCCTTTAATTAATTAATTAATTAATTAATTTTATTCTACGCATAATGCCGTAATAAAGGATCGAAAAGAATTAAAAAAATCAGCGCACATTTTTTTTTTGGGGTAAAAAACATGCCAAAATGCAAATTGCAACGTGTTTTTGGATTGCAATATTTTGAGAAAAAAAAACAACGATATTAACTTCGGAATAATTTTATTCTTTAGGTACCTACATGATGCCATATTATATTACTGATATAAATTTAAAAAAAAAAATCAATTGACGGTTTTTTGTAAAAGCAAAAAACTACAAGAAAATACAATTATTATTATTGGGCCCTATCGCGAACGACATTTCCCGGGAAATATTTCCCACATTCGAAAAATTCGTATCGTGAATGGTGTTCGAAATTCCCCTCGGAATTTATTGCTATCGTGAACAATATTTCCATGGGAAATTTGTTGTAATTTCTCTGGAATTTTTTCCCATTTATTTTGGTGGAGAAATTAAGGCGAGACGGAGGAATTGAAACTTTTTTGATAAATAAACACAATTTTTTAATTTTATTATGGGACGAACTCAACAAATCAAATCAAAATAGAACCAGTATTATGGAAAAGAATACTATAGAGACTGGATTTACTACCTACAGGGTAAATAAGATTTGGCAAAATTTGGCCGAGATGCATCTTCATTTTGATTACCTTCTTGCAGCAAAAAACGAAAAATGCAAAACCAAGAAAAAGATCACTCAGTTTATATTTTTCGAAAAAATATAAATTTTTCTTTCTTTGCTCTTCCGCGGTTTGAATTTTGATCTATTCTGGACAAAGCTTTTCCTCGAAAATGTTAAGGAAGTTCGACAAAACTTCACAGAATGTTGACTGGGCAAGACCTCCATCGTTGTCCTTGCCGACTCCTCTTTGGTACCCACCTTCAGCAAAAAAAACGCAGACATGCACTAAGCCTGACGATGTGTGGACACTGGACAGTGTTTTCAGATAGAGGAATTTTGTTCTTCTGGGAAATTTAACACCTCGTTCAAACGGAAAAATATAATTGGCAACATGAAAAATTCAATTATTTTGTTTGTTGTACCCTAGCAAGGTATCGAAGAGGACAATTTTATGCAATTTTATACAATTCAGTTGAAATGATCGCGCCCAATATTTCTTTCTTCACATGGATTGGGAATTTGTTTGGGATATTTTGTTTTATTGTAAAGGGAATTTCAACTTAAATTTTATTTTTTTTAATTATGATCCTTTGATAACACTGCACACAATTCGAAATTGATCTCCGAAAATAATTTTGTTTTTTGAATGTTGGTAGTTTTTTCCCTGGGAAAAATTTATTCCGAGGGAAGTTCACGATAACTAGAAATATTTCTTGGGAATGAAACTTTCCGTGGGAACTAAAATTCCCCGGGAGATCCCCGATAGGGCCCATTATTATTTATTAACATGTAATTTAAATAACAGGGTAATATAAATTTTTTATAGAGCCTAGCTGCGGAGACTATTGGCTCTTATTTAATAAAGTATTTATAAAGTTAGATTCATAATTTCGATAAATTTAGTTCTGTTAGTAATGTTTGTGCAATTCGGATTTTTTAAAACATCATAAATTGATACATTTTGGAAAATTGAATTTATAATAGGTCTTGAAACTTGACAATTTTCTAAAAGATGTTGGATATTTAAAGTTGTATTGCAGGAGGTGCATATCGGCGGGTCGTTTTTGGTGAGTTGTTGATGTGTGTCCGAGCTTCAGGCGGACAAAGTTTGAAATTTTTTGTTTGAATTGGTTTGTAGGGTATATTGGTTTGAGTTTTCTTTCGTTAACTTTTTTGTAGTGATGGTGGTAATGGCTCCATTCATTTTCTTGTTTGATTCTAAGATTTTTATGTATGCATGTTAGAAGATCTTGTTTGGTAAATGCATTGAATTTGTAAAGTGGTGCGTCTTTTGCAGAATTTGCGGCTTTATCAGCATACTCATTACCACGAATGTTTACGTGTCCAGGAGTCCACATTACCTTAATTTTGTTTGGCATCGTAATAATCTTGTTTCTTATTGCAGAAACTAGTTCAGTGTTGTTATTAGGTTGTCGCTTGAAGGATTGCAAATGCTTCTGCCGAGAAAATTGATGTGAATTCCGGGAGTGAACCAATACTTAAAATATAACCATCTTCTAACGTAACGGCAAATGATGTATTGTATTGAGATTTGGATTCGTCAGTAAACATAAATTTCCAACCTTTATTTTTAAGTTCTGATGAGATGTCTGCAAACAGAGTACAATATAGCGCGTTGTTAGTATTTGTTTTTCTGTAGTTAGCCAGAGTCATCACGATAGATTCAGGTTTGATATGCCATTGAGGGTTAAAAAATGTTTTTCGGCTCGAATATTTTGAAAACAAACACTAGCTTAGAGGGCGGGCCAATTTTATTCTATACATAGTGACGTAGTCAATAACTGATAAGGTTTGTAGAATTATTCGATCGGAAGTTTATTTTTAAATCAACAAATTTTTAAACTAAAAAAAAAAACAAAAAAATGTATTTCGACTCGAATATCTCGAAAACAAACAAAGCTATCGACTCCGGAATAACTTTATTTTACACACATTGCTGTAACTATGATTTGGTGGGGTTTGTAAAAGCAAAAAAATCTCCCAAAAATACAACTTAAATAGTTGAAAAATATAATACGCCCCAACTTTGGTTTTCACTTTATCGCATATTGAACATTTGATAAGGTCTTTTAAGATTTTGAATTAGGAATTTCCTTATAACAAAATAACATTGAAAATTAAAATAACATTACCTGTGTGGGTCACACCCGTCCTTTTTATTTTGAAGGTGTATATTTTTTTAAATTTAAAAATAGCCCTTATCCTAATAGTTGTGAAATATGATTATTTGGATTTTTGTCCTTCTGCCATGTTCGAAAGTCGGGACTGATAAGGTTAAAATTTATTATAAGATAGTATTTTATAACACAGACAGATGTTGTGGGCTCCTGAAGCCCAGCAAAAATAAAATTTTGACTCATGATTAATTCGTGGCGATTATGAAATCCGGAATATTTGACTACCGGGGAATCGAAGACTTTCTACATCTATTTTAAGGCACTTTCTTAACAGAATAATTTTTTGTTTTTGAACCGAAAAACTTTGGGTGCGGATATAAAAGGTTTTCCAATAAGGACTTTACAACTTTTTTTTAAATAAAACGCAAACCATTTGACATATTTTAAAAACTTTATTATTGGCTTGAAGTACAATCAAAACATTTATGAATGGAACTCGACTTCGTTCATATGGCCACCGCGGACACGTTTGCAGCGGTCGATTCGTTGGACCCAATTTTTGATGACTCGGCCACACATTTTGGCCGAAACGCCCGCTATTACACGTTCATTGTTGGCTCTGAGCTCTTCCAACGTCGTCGTCGGCTTGTTGGCATAAACCAATCTGGTCAAATAACGCCGCCGGCATGCAAACCGCACCAAACAGTTATTTTTTGTGGATGTAGTGGTGATTCATGAAGCAAATGTGGATTTTCACCCGACCAATAACGCATATTTTGCTTATTGATGAACCCATTGAGCCAAAAATGAAGTTCGTCATTTACGGCCGAAAATTGGAGTTAACGCTCTTAAAGTTGTGGTCACCGACTCCGAATTTCGGTAATTTTTTTTTTATAATTTGCAGACGTTGCTCCTTCGTGTACTTTACCATGACTGCTTTTAGACGACTGCAATTTCTGCAATTTTTGTTAAATGAGAAGGAAATAATGGGCCCTATCGGGGATCTCCCGGGGAATTTTAGTTCCCACGGAAAGTTTCATTCCCAAGAAATATTTCTAGTTATCGTGAACTTCCCTCGGAATAAATTTTTCCCAGGGAAAAAACTACCAACATTCAAAAAACAAAATTATTTTCGGAGATCAATTTCGAATTGTGTGCAGTGTTATCAAAGGATCATAATTAAAAAAAATAAAATTTAAGTTGAAATTCCCTTTACAATAAAACAAAATATCCCAAACAAATTCCCAATCCATGTGAAGAAAGAAATATTGGGCGCGATCATTTCAACTGAATTGTATAAAATTGCATAAAATTGTCCTCTTCGATACCTTGCTAGGGTACAACAAACAAAATAATTGAATTTTTCATGTTGCCAATTATATTTTTCCGTTTGAACGAGGTGTTAAATTTCCCAGAAGAACAAAATTCCTCTATCTGAAAACACTGTCCAGTGTCCACACATCGTCAGGCTTAGTGCATGTCTGCGTTTTTTTTGCTGAAGGTGGGTACCAAAGAGGAGTCGGCAAGGACAACGATGGAGGTCTTGCCCAGTCAACATTCTGTGAAGTTTTGTCGAACTTCCTTAACATTTTCGAGGAAAAGCTTTGTCCAGAATAGATCAAAATTCAAACCGCGGAAGAGCAAAGAAAGAAAAATTTATATTTTTTCGAAAAATATAAACTGAGTGATCTTTTTCTTGGTTTTGCATTTTTCGTTTTTTGCTGCAAGAAGGTAATCAAAATGAAGATGCATCTCGGCCAAATTTTGCCAAATCTTATTTACCCTGTAGGTAGTAAATCCAGTCTCTATAGTATTCTTTTCCATAATACTGGTTCTATTTTGATTTGATTTGTTGAGTTCGTCCCATAATAAAATTAAAAAATTGTGTTTATTTATCAAAAAAGTTTCAATTCCTCCGTCTCGCCTTAATTTCTCCACCAAAATAAATGGGAAAAAATTCCAGAGAAATTACAACAAATTTCCCATGGAAATATTGTTCACGATAGCAATAAATTCCGAGGGGAATTTCGAACACCATTCACGATACGAATTTTTCGAATGTGGGAAATATTTCCCGGGAAATGTCGTTCGCGATAGGGCCCAATATCTCCTCACTCTTTACTCCGCTTATGTCTCAAACAATAAGAAAAAGCACAAAGAAGAAAGAGCGATAACTCTGCAATTATTTCAACCTCTGCAACTTTGTCTACCCCGGACACCGCATACGTCCCCCGCCTACATGCTTAAAAATTGCAAGGGTAATTGCAGCATATTTGCAGCGTTTAAAAGCAGTCCATGATGAAAATGTTGAATTTACTGAATAAACTGACAATGACAGTTTGATGATTAGTGAAAGGGTGCGTTCACAAATTAAATTCAAAGTTGTCAAGTCCCTATTGGAAAACCCGATAGAAGGAATATTGTTAATAGTAAATTATAATTAATAAACGAATACATACATACATACATATAAAACAAATATATGCAGAGCGAATAGAGCTTAGATTCAGAGATTCTAGAGTTCCGAATATGAAATAAGTTGGTGGATTCAGTTATTGGGGTGATTTAAATTGCCTGGTTATATTATTTATTTATATATTTTTTTGTAAACCCGTTTGTTTGTCAACCCGTGCGAAGCCGGGGCAGGCCAGATAGTTAATAAATACAAATAAAAATTGTTTTTTTTTTTTTTTGGAAAAAAGTTTTTTTTGTTTATACATTTATAAAATATAATTTAATGTTATATTTTGTATGCCTCACAGAAGTATTAGATTACAAAAAAAAAAGCACCTATCTGCGGATAAAAGTTTAAAAAACTTCAAGTTACATTTATTAAACATTAAACATTAAACAACAATAAAAAATCTAAATTTATTGAAATTAATTTTATTCTTAAAAAAAAAATAATATAAAAAAAAACAATGTGGCGTAAAAGTTTTAAGGCTGTCTGTTGAATAATTCACTTTAACTTTTATCCTTAATAGTAGCAATATACTTGGGTATATCAATAATTTGCATCGTATTGTCCTTGGCCGATGTAATTAGCTGAAAAAGAAGAAAAAACAATAAGAAATATTTATTTATTTATTTTAATTATACGAATAAAAAAAGAACATACTTTATCGCCTGCGATCTCCAGCGCCAAAATCATTTTTCCAGATCCTGGAAACCTTCCTATTTGACATCCTGTTTTCTTATCCAAAACATATACAAATCCATCATAGCAACCAACAAAAATGTATCTATCTTTGTACAGTTTCATAGAAACTGCACCATTGCCACAATTAAATATTGCCAAGCGTCCTCCAGTCTATAAGGACAAAGAAAATATATCTGTATTATTGGGGATATAATATATTATAAGATTTTCAAAAAAAACTTACTGTAAAATTGTATTGATGAATTTCATTGCGTTGAGTTCCACAATAGACGCAACCATCGTCGAGAAGAATGCTGTAGATGTGCAGGTTTTGCGAGATATCTAAAGACCTTAGTAAAAGACCGGTCATGGCATCTCGAAAATTGATTTGATTGCCTTTGGAGGAGACGATGAGTATTTTGCGTGGACCTTCCTTTGTAGCTCTTATTGCAATAATTGAACTTCCAGACGAACAAAGGAGAGATTCAGATAAACTGTTGTTCTAAAAAAAAAAAAAAAAAATTATTTGAACATTTTTGAAATGATGTGAATGTGACAGAGTTTCAAATCTTAATTAAATATAAATAAAATAAATATTTTTAATAAATATTTGAATTACGAAATCTTATCTTATATATATAAAAATCTTGTGTCACGGTGTTTGTGGTCGAACTCCTCGACGATAGGGTGTCCCCATACAAACATTTATTTTTGTTTCCAAATTTTTGATTTGGCATAAAAAAATATCTGTAACAAATAATTTTCACCTTTCTACCACCCCACATTTTTTGATCGCGATTTTAGTATATTTGTAGCAATCTCATAGCGAGTTCCATTCAAATTTTAAAGAATTGATCTCAATATCGAAAATTGCTCTTTAAATGAAACTTTTAAGTAGTAGTACAACAAACAACATATATGCACATACAAATTTTTGGATTTAAAAAAAGAAATGTTAGAATTATTTTTGGAAAATTAGATATTTCGATAATGGGCAGATTTTTTTTTTTCAAAATACATTTTTTAACTGCGAACATTTTTAGCAACTATTTTAACCACTAAAAGATAGGGTAAAAATTGTATTGTTTTTAAATGTGTACAAAATTATATAAACTCGTTTTTGGCAACTCTCACACTACAAACATCTAAGGTAATATATTGTGCAGGTTGTCAAAGTTAGTAACGTCAGCACTCAAAAATGGCTGTTCGAGTGCTCAAAAGAACTACTCACAGCATCAGAAATAAACAAAAAAAAAATCAAAACTAGGTAAGGAAATGGGCACTGGATCCACCATATTCCTCGATTTGACAGATGCGTAGGACTTAACAAAAATGAAAACGCTAATGATATTGGCGCAAAATTTTAAACGATTTAGTACGATGTTAAAGCCATTTTACCATACTAAATAAGTCTTTAACATCGTACTAAATCGTTTAAAATTTTGCGCTAATACCTTTAATATGTGTACAACTCCTTCCTTCTTGCTTTCAGGGACATTAAATAAAAAGCTATTGAACCGATTTACTATACTAATGGCGTTTTTCTTTTTTTTGCTCAGAGCAAATATAACATAATGAATAAAGTGTTTTTTTTTAATAAAGTTTGATTTAAAGAAATCAGAGAAACTATACGTTTTTGGCAGGTGGCATTAAATATAGGCAGGCTTTCGTAGCTAATGTATTCCTTTTGAAATCAGATGAATAGATCTAAACCAAACATTAATATTACAGTGTTACCTTCGGGACTCATTAGTGTTATTTTGACTCCTTTCTAACGCTGGAACTCTAGCTGAACACAGCTACTTAATTTTAAAAGTCACAATAGGCGTGTTTTTTGCAAGCCGCCCAGAGGAATCGTAATTGGACGGAAAAAAACGACAACGGTGATTAGCGACACCATCATAGAAACAAAATGGAGTTTTCATACAAACTATCGATAACAAGTATATAATTCACGCCGCGCCGCCTTTAGCAGAGTTTTTCTGTGTGCTTAAGTTAAACCCGGAGAATTCGATAAAAATAAGATTTTCTTTAACGGTTTTAAGCTAGGTACCTTTATTTTGGTCATAAGAATGATTTTTGTTTAAAATCTGCTACTTAATGTTAAAAAAACTGATGGTTGCCAAATTTAATGAAAAAACGATTTTTGTTTAAAATCTGCTACTTAATGTTAAAAAAACTGATGGTTGCCAAGTTTAATGAAAAAACGACTTTGTTGTTTTCGGTAATTTTGAAAAATTGGTCAAAATCAGCTGTGACGTTTTTGTGAAAATTGAAAATTAAAAAATCAAAAAATTGTTCTATGGGAGGTACCATTTATAACCATTTTTCCGATTTTTTTTTATAAAATGGAAGTCTTTTGTAGACAAAATTTATGATTTTTTTTTTATTTGAATGTTTTTGAGAAAAATAAGATTTTCATAGTTTGGTAAAAAAAAATTTTAGGTACAGCAAGTACCGTTGTTTTTAATTTAAAAAAAAAAAAACTGAAAAAAAAACATGTTGGGGGAATGCCCAATAACGGCTTGTTTTTAAAGAAAGCCGACCCTTCCGTTTAGACTGCAGTTAAAGGGACAGGACACACATACAGAATTGCAAAACCCACTTTTTTGGACTTCGCTATCATCGTAATAAAAGTCTAGAGTTCTATTTTTTTACGAATCCATAACATGCCATAAAACGGGTCATTCATTTTTCGGTTTCGAAAGTAAAGCTAAATGAAACACACACAGCGATACATTTCTGATACAATTTTTTTTTCATTAGAAAGTATGGATTTTGCCATTAAGTGTGAAAAACAATATCATTCAAATGGCCGCCTCGGGAAGATTCGCAGTATGCGATACTTTTGAGGTAATTTTTAACCACTTTTTTGCACATTTCGAGCGGTATCTCGGCCATAACTTGAGTAATGTTCATTTTTAATGCGTCTAGAGTTCGGGGATTATTCGCGCAAACACTGTCTTTTGCGTAGCCCCGCAGAAAAAAAACTAACGGTGTCAAATCGCATGATCTTGGTCGCCATTTGACGTCGCCAAAAACGTGAAATTACGCGACCAGGAAACTTCTCACGCAATAAAGCCATAATTGGTCGTGTTGTGCAGCTTGTTGCCCCATCTTGTTGGAACCACATATCGTCCAAGTCATGATCTTCAATCGCCGGGCAAAAAAATCGGTTAATTGCTGCGAACGAAATTCGGATCATCAGCAACACTTGCACTTGCAAAAGCAATATTTTCGACTGAGCGTGCTACGATGATGCACAGGCCTTACGACATCAGTAACGCTTCCACTCTCTTCAAATTTCTTCACAATTTTACCGATTACTTTTGTAGTCGGTCGATTATGACGACCATAATCATCGCGTAATGCGCGAAAAGTGGTTACGTTTGAATCATCAATTTTGTAGTAAGTTATAATAATTTTATCGCGTTGTTCGATTGTAAGGCGATCCATTATCGTAAATGGCAAACATTCAACTTATATTATGACACTTCAAATGACAACTGAGTTTGACTAGTGTCAAATGCCAGCGCTACCAACTTAAAACCACGAAATGAATGACCCGTTAGTACATATGTACAATGTACATAGTATATATTGCAAGTAAAAAATTAAATGCAAGAAAATATGGCGTGGGCGTGGCAGCTGGCGAACTAGATATATTAAAAATAACTGTTTAATATTTTCACTGGTAGTACAAAAAAACTGTGTAAATTTCATCGAAATCGGTGCAATCCATTCAGTTAACCCAACGATTCCAGAAGAGGACTTACTTAGGTTCAACTAAGGATGAAGTATTTGGTTGGCTATATTAGTTTGTTTTTGTACCTTCAAACAATATCTTCCGATCGGTCTCGTATTACGTGTATTAATATAATTTGAAGCCTTAAATTAACTAATATAGCCAACCACTTACTTGAACCTTAGTAAATCCGCCGAAATCGGTAGTTTAAAATCTTGATCCCAGGATAAACCGAGTTTGTACAACTGGCCTTAAGAATTATTTATCACACTATTTTTTTTATTGTATTTTTTAATATGAACGTAATGAGTAAAAGAATGAAGTTAAAAACAGTTTTTCAAATTTTTATACAAGTTTTTTGGCTTCAAATAATTTATTCAGCTTTAGTGTGAGTTTTACCCGAAAGATATTTAACCTCGGAATTTTAAAAGCCTTTTTAAGTTTCGCCCGAACTAAATTTCGTTCGTCTACTATAAAAAAGTGAAAATTTAGGCTGTCAATGGCATTAAATTCCGCCCGAAATGAATTTCCACAATAAGCGGAATTTGTTGAACATGACATTTCGGGAGAAAACTCACATCAATCTGCGAAAAGTGAAATGTCAAATTTTCCCGGGTGGAATATTTTTCGAGTGAATCTCACAATTAGGCTGATTAATTCTTAATTTTATATTAAAGATAATATTAAATGATGGACAAATTGGTTTTGGTACATATAGCTATAGCGTGCATCTTTATTTAAATTTTTCAAATACATATCTACTAAATGTGTAGAGTTCTTAAATTTATTTTTCTTTGTTTTACTATTTTTCTCTTTTGATTGAAAAAAAAAACACTCCTCCTTTATTACCCATGAGCAGCCATTTTAGATTTAAAATTTGAACTACAAAAAAAAACTAAAACTAAATGCATATTATTTGTAGTCCAGACTTTATGTTCCTTTTTTTTTACTTCACCACTGCTGCTGCACTAAACCAAGAAGTCTTATTCGCCCTTCTCTGCCAATGAAATGTTTATATAACGGAAAGCTTGTACATAGAGTGGGGAACCAACCAAATAGCAGCTCCACTTCCAGTTCCAGTTGCACTTCAAGGAAATAACAAAACAAACAAAAAGCTCCTTGTGTCTATATAAATATAACATCGCTGGGAAGTTGGAAGTGGAACTTCGTTTCTGACTAAAAAAAAAGCAAGACAAAGAACATAAAGTGGTTAGGTTTAAGGATGATGCAGAAATTTGAGCTGACATGCCCAAAACAAAGTTGAAAATGAAAGCCATCCTTCTTTAAGGGAAAGTCCTTTATCCAATGTGCACTGCATCGATGTGTGCATGCGAGACTTTCTTCATGCAACGGCATCCTTTTCAAATCAAACTTATGACAAGCGCATGCGCTTTTCCAAATGGGGAAACTTTACGACAAGCTTTGCGTTGCACTATTTTTAAGGCAAGCATACCTAATGTGAATTGGTTTGTTTATTTGGTTTTCTTTGGGAGACAAGAAGGACTACTTTTTGCGCGAACCAAAAAGGATTGGTGTATGCTATATCCCTTGAAACGCCCTCCCCACAAAAGGTGGACGATGGAGAATGCAGCTATAGTGCATGTTTCGCAATGAAAATAAAATTTGCTTATGTATGTATGTTTTTAAATTCACAGGTTGGGGAGAGAAAAAGAGAAGGAGGAATAATGAAGTTTGTTTGGATGGGGATTTCGTGACGGAGAAGAACAAATATTAATGTAGGTACCGTGAATTACAATCACGTCTGGGCAATAATTTAAAATCGATTGTTATGACTAAGAGAATTTCCTTCTGCGCTGTCGACGACGATATCGTCTTAGAAAATGAGTTTTGAATTTGCCTTCAGGCGCAAGGTGCGGGGTAACATTTTATTTTTGTAATTAAAAAGTAATTTTGTTGTCTTTATTTTGTTTTTTTACTTTCGTATACCTACCTCCAAATGAGAAACAAGTGATTTAATGGCTATGAATAATATATCGAGTAATTCCAAATTTCCATTTGTCTTTGAATTGGCACAATTTGACAGTTTAAGATTTAAGTCTTTGAACGAAAAAAATGCCAGTTCATTTCATAAATTTAAAGGAACAAATAGTTCCTTTAAATTTATTGACATATTAGGCGCGTTCAGAAAAATGAGATATCAGAGATTTTTCTCACTCAAAAGATTAGCAACCGAATCTAAGATTTTTTTCCTTTCATGTAATTGAGATTGCTGAGATATCCGAGATTTCATTTTCCTAAACACGCCTATTAGGCGTGTTCAGAAAAATGATATTTCAGAGATTTCGCTGTCAAAAAGTAAGCATATCGAAAGCAAAACTGAGACATTTTGCAGAGGAATCCTGATGTGTCTACGTTCTGTAACTCTCGCATCGATAAAATTAGTCAAGGAACGATGAAAATTGAAACAAATTGTATGAGTTTTCAAAAATGTCAAATGAACATAAATTTGATCGTTTAATGATTATAATTTTTTGACGCAGATATTGCTATCTTCAAATATGCAATTGCCCTGTTGATACAAACCGACGGTGGCGTGAGTCAATTTTTTTGCAAAAAACTCGATATTTTTTTTGCTTTACAAAGTTGCGTCGAAAATGATTTTGTTACAGAATATTATGATTTTAGCAAAAATAATGCTTTTGTGTTTAAGAAAGTTGGACATCCATTTATTTATAAACGCATTCCAGTAGTTGTCTAAATAATATGTTCTCATATGCCTCCTGACATCCCTGTAATCTGTCAATTTCGTGAACATTTGGATGCGTTCAATGAACATTTCAAGATAATTGGACGATTCTTTGCTCATTGAACATAGCCACATTTTAGAATAGGTTTGGAAAACCAATTCCAGTGTCTGTTTCTGTTTACAAATAAGGTTTTGGAGTTGGACAGGTGTCCAAAGTTAGACATACTTTGGAATGGGTTTATAAATAAGGCTGAGTGAGTTTGCTTTCAAAACATTGTAGAACCGAACTTTAAGTAAAAAACAAAATTTAAAAATGGTAAAATGTACCTATGTATAATATTTAGGTTTAGTCAAATCCTTGCGCTAGATTCCTGTTGCAAATAGATTTCATTTCAGGTTAAAATTTATAAAACTTCTGTTTCATTTCCTTGTTTTAAATCCAAACAATTTATTTTTTATCAGCAAATCATTTATGGCATTAAATCCGTATTTGATGAATGACAGATCCTGGATGTGTTCAGAAATATATCTCCAAGGGTGGAAACAAAAGAAGCATAGATTTTTCGGAAAAACTGTTCTGCAGTCTAGGGTGTGCATAATACTTATACACTTTAAAAATGCATACCTACGCTATAAATATTACATATTTTTCATCTGTCATATTTTTGTCGCAAATGCTTATAATCTACAGTGCGGTAGCTTTGACACAATTTTTAGAGATAATTTGTCACTATTTAAATTTATTATTAAAAATAATAATAAAAATGGAAACAAAACTAAAATCGTTGTATGGCAGCTGCCCGTTTTAGATAAGTTGTTAGAATTTATTCTTTACATAAAAGCTCTCTACGAAATTTGTAAGCAAATTAGTCCTCCCGTTTACTATTTAAGCTGTACCTAAATTAAATCAGAGTGGACACATGGACGCACGAAGTCACGGACGCACGAATGCACTGAGGCAAAGTTATCGAAAATCCCAAAAAGTTGGCCGCATTATGCAAAAAGCAAAGTACTTTTTTTTGGATATTAGAAGATGCAAATAAATCAAGTAATGCCTCTTACAACTACTTACAAAGATTGACAGTTCTAACAGGTGGTTATCTGAACCAAGTTTTGCCGTTCTCATTCATTTTGCAATTTAAATGAAATTAAATTGATTTTTCTCATGAATGTAACTACTTCGAAACAAAAATATTATTAATAAATATAAGAATGGTAAAAACAATGCATTAATAAATATAGTTTTTTTTTTTAAATAGTTACTAAGAAAAAGTCCAATGAGGTCCCGCCTTGTTTGCGTATTCTAACAACTAATTTAATATTTGTGTAAAATTGAATTAATAATAATCTAAGATCCCAAACACTTACGGCCATATTATTCACTTGATTCATCCAGATTAAAACTTAAATCCGGATATAGATTATAAATACAAATTCAATGTAAATACATCGAGTGAATAATATGGCGGCTATAATGATATTTTTTGTATGAAAGACATTTTAATGTTCATATATTAATCGGATTTGTGTATCCACGATTTTTTTTTTAAATGTGAAACCTCGAAATTTTGTTTACACGGAACAAATACGCTGCCTTGACATAAGGCTATAATGGCCATTTTTCAATGGCACTTTTTTTCAATGATGCACTTTCAACTGTGTTTAATAAATAAACCTGTAAGGCCCTAAGCATGGATTATAATTACAATCTACGAATTTATTATTTTATTTTAAATAAAACTCTTTTACGGAAATGAGAAAATATATAAGTGCGTTCGTAAACATAATTTTTGCCGTCACTCTTTCATACATATAAATACATATGTACATAGGTATTAAATATATGGCAAGTTATGCATTCGTAAATAAATCGAACTCGAGATTTTGATCAAAGTTGACATTACGATGAAAGCGAAGTCGAAAAATATGGGTCTGTCTGTCCTTTCGGCTGTATAGCCTTAACGGGTGGATCGATTTTCTTTAAATTTGATACCTAGCTGTTTTTGGGCATTCCCCCACACGTTTTTAAATTTCTGTTTTGAAAGACCAAAAATAATGGTGCAAATTTTTTTACCAAATTATGAAAATCTTATTTTTCCTAAAATGCCAAAAAAAATCTGTAATTCAAAAAAAAAAAAAATGCTCCCATTTTATAAAGAAACAAATTTTTCGGAAAAATGGTTTTTGAATAGTATTTACCTCCCATAGAACCAATTTTCTGATTTTCTATTTTCTCAAAAAGGGTTCAATTGATTTTGATCAATTTTTTTATAGAGAATGTTTACAATAATTTTCATAATATTGTGTAGGTACCAAATTTTTCAAAAAAAATTGTTTTGGATTTTTAAAAAAAGTTTATTTTTTTTTTTTGTTGAGAACTTAATAATAGTTCGAAAACGACTTGGTCGATTTTTATTAAACTTAGCACCCAGCAGTTTTTTGACATTATCTAGCAGAATTTAAATAAATTTTTTTCTTATAACCAAAAATAACGGTACCTCCCATACAAATGTTTAAAAACTGGTATTGAAAATCTCATTTTTCTCAAAAACGGCTCCTACGATTTTGATTAAAATCTTGTGTGAATTAATATCAGAACCATCTACTATATTATTGGAAAAAAAATGATCTATACCGTTTAAAAAATGGTACCTCTCATAGAACCATTTTTTTGGGTTTTCGATTATCTCATTATCTGTTGAACCAATTTTAATGAAATTTCTTACATAAAAGCTACTAATAATATTGCATATCATAATTTTGAAAAAATCAAATTTTGGATTAAAAAAAATAATTCAAAATTATTTTTTGAAAATTCGATATTTCGAAAACGGGTGGTTAATTTTTTTTCAAAATTAATTTTTTAGCTCCGTATTAATAAGTTCTAAAAATATGACGTACAATTTTTTTTTCAAAAATGTTTTCAAAACTTTATATATAAAAAAATATTTTTAAAAAAATCACTTGGTGAACATTGCGTTGATGTCAAATCAATTTCAGATATTTTTTTAATCAATTTATTTCTAATTTTATTGATTTTCTAACTTTTTTTTTGGTCTAAATTGTAAACTCCATGCATATGTGCGAAGTACAAGACAGCACGGTGCTATATTGTTCATATTTATGTACTCATATAAAACTTTCTTAAACTAGGCTCTATATTTTTTACTGGTGGCATAAAATATAGGCTCCAATTATTAATAAATTTCTTTTATCAGATGAAAAGTTTTTAAAATTATTAAGACTTTAAAACCACAGTGTGATCGTATCGTACGTAAGAGCAAGTTCGTGCGACTCAGTCGTGCATTTCAGTTCACTACGTATTGAGTAAATCAAAATTCGAACGTAACGCCTTAAGTGATTGGTGTTTACACATAAATATTAATTATTCATTTCCAATCTTGTGGCAGCTAAAGTTAAACAAAATATTCAAGCTATAATAAAACTTAAAATAAAAAAAATGTGTGCCCAGGGGAAGACACAGAATTTGAGCATTTTTTTTAAATTTTTGCAAATTCAACTAAAAAATTGTTTCTTGTTATTAAGAATAGAACTTTAAATTTGTCATAAATTTAGAGTTGGAACTCGAGGGTACACTTATAAATATTGAGTAACTTATTAGTTTTAACAAATTGAAACATTAATTGCGTTAAAAATATGGCGAAGAAAAATTTTGTTCAACAGCACTGTACCATACAAAAATATATTTTTTCGAACAGTGAGAATCATTTTTTTTTTTGGAAATATTGGTGTTATTTCAGTAACGAAAGTGTCATGAGGTCATATTTAGATCTGACTATAAGTCAGAAGAAAACATGAAATCATGGTACTTAATCAAAGCTTCAAAAGGCCATTTGTTCAAATATGGCTTTATGTCACTTTGCGAAAGCGTCATAAGACCATATCTTGTAATATGGCCTTCGCATGGCTTTATGTCAAGGCACCAAACAATACTTGCCCTTGGTGGAAGTAAAAATAGCATAAAAGGGCTATAGCCCATTTCACCTTATGGGAAAACGAAATTTGATCGAATTAATTTTAATTGGGAAAAATAATTTTGACTTAATTAGCTTGTTTTCAGAAAGTTGACTGAAGAAAAATCTTTACAATCATACAAAAAAAAATCAGTCCCTTCTTCCTAACCTCGGAACTTTTTTAGTTTATAGTCAGTCAAAGTAAAATTGTAGTTTTATTTTATTTTTGATTAAATTAAAAAAAAAAAAAACAACATCAAAGGCTACAATTATTTTTACTGCAGGAAAACCCACTATCATTTTCATTTCTTTTTTTTTTATTGTATCATAATATGTTAGCTATAATGAGTAATAAATCAATCAACGTTTGGTTTCAGATGCCGCAATTATAGATTCACTGACACTTGACATTGAATGGTTTTTTTTTTTTTTTAAATCTAAAACCTATAACATACGATGATGAGAGCATATTACACCAGAGATGTCAATGAGTAGACTTTTCACTTTCTATATATAAAATCACCACTACCATCTGGAAAATCAATGAAAGTGTTAATTAGCAATCAAATGATAGAAAATTGTTATAAAATCAAAAGCTTTTGCAATCGTAATCTTCAGTATTTAATTTGACCATCATGCGACCACAAATAGTACGGTTTATTATAAATGTGAGTTAAGTTATTATGTCAGTATATCCTTGCAACTAAATATTAAAAAACTTTATTCAAAAAAGGTCCTTTTATTCGGATTATCAAGACGATATCATCAAGTTAATGGATTTGGATTTAATTTTACACCAGCAGCACCACCAGCAATACCTTTAACAGTTGCTGCTAATTCACCATTTCCATTTCCTTTTCCAGGAGCGGCACCATGCGGAGCCGCGCCCTTTTGCCCACCTCCAACAATAATACTAGCATCACCTTTTGGATCACCACCTCCTTATTTCCCATCACCTTTTCCACCATCTTATCCACCTCCATTTCCTCCTTATCCCTATCCTCCACCTGCATATCCTTATCCTTATCCTCCACCTGATCCACATCCAAAGCAAACATTGTTTGCAACCATTTTAAATTCTCTTTTATCAAGGACAGGAAAATCCATGCCTCCGTCTCCACCTCCACCACCACCACCACCATCGATGCAATATCCACCACAGGTAAATTAAATTACATACAATAAAATTATTGTTAACTATGTTGAACATGTTAAGGGAAGTCGCAACCCTTTGAGTGTCATTATTTAAGGATTATAGAAAAAAAAAAAAATAAATAATTAAGATTTAGATTTATTTTTATTTATTTATTAAATATAAATCTTTTCGTTATAGCATCAAAGAATTCAAGTGCATGTACTTAAAGATTCGGGACAGGGTCATAAAAAACAAAACCAGCATCAAAATCACTGGCGTGAGGAGAAACCAAATTGGAATTAAAACTTTTAGAATTTTTAATTGTCTTTATTTTATTTTCATTTTATTTAATTTATTAAATATAATTTATTTATTTAAGCCTTATACAACATATTTGCATAGGTTTCTATAGCGAAATAGGCTGACCAGTAAGATGTGTGCATGTTTTTTTTTTTTTTTTTAAATAACATGAAAGTACAATATTAAAACAAAAAACAAAATTTATAACATTAATAAGGAATTAATAAAAATTAACAACGAAAAAAAAATTGAAAATTATATTATTAACTAAAAGTAAATATTTAAATTAATAAAACTATAAAACTATACAAATAAAGACGAATTATTGTAAAACGTTATCTAAAAATAAATATAGTACAATACAAAAATTGATTACTTTTATTTATTAATAAATTCAGTGATTTTGTGTTAAAACATAAAATTAAAAAAAAAAAAAGATCGTGAAGGTTTGGTCGAGACAAGAAAAAAATCGTAAATCAGTTCAATTTTTCAAATTTTCTACAAAAATGACTTACTATAATAATCAATCAATTCTTCTATTTTATTTTAAACTAGCTGAACCCTGCCGCGCTTCGCTGTGACTCTTTTTATTAAATAAAAACTAACTATTTGTTTTTATTAAGCTTCATCAAATGTCTGTATTGTTTACACCACGTTGATTAACTTGTTCACATTTTTTAACCATAAAATATATTTGTTTGCCTGTCTGTCTTGGATGAAGAAATTTGTTTTTTTAACACACTCGGGCGTATACGCATTTTTTCTTATTTTATATAAAATATGGTGGAGCAATATGCAATAGTTTGGAACCTTGCCTACTGTTCGAATTTACTCTGTTGTTTGACAAAATAAAAAAAATAAAGTATTCAATCGAATAAGTTTTTTCAACATACAATATTTTTTTTCCTAAATGCAGCAGCAACTTTTTTGGATATGGAAAACAGATGAACTAAATCCATGTTAAATTTAATAATAAATCCATGACTTAAATCTTCAAGTTTATCATGGGTTTAAGAACGTTAATAAAATATGCGGTTACAGTTACAAAATTATGCTTCCACCGGACTTTTGGTAAATGAATTGTTAGATATTGGAATTGGTAAAATGCCATTAGATGTATAAACAAAATGTACATATGTATGTATGTACCTATGGTGGTAACATAAATAGAATGAAAATATAATTGTAATGGGTGATTTTTTAAGAGGTTTAGAACTTTTTTTAAAAAAAAAACACAAAAAATTCGAATGAATGAAATATTTATTTGAATCGATAGTTTGAACCTTGCAATTTAATGTTTAAAGATAATTTCATGCAAATGTTGACCGCGGCTGCGTCTCAGGTAGCCCATCCGCTGAGTCCAATTTTGGCATACTCTTTCACACATATCGGCCGGTATCTCACGAATGAATGCATGGATGTTGGCTTCCAGTGCGTCAATCGAAGCGGGCTTGTCCCTATAGACATTAGCCTTGACATACCCCCACAAAAAATAATCTAATGGTGTCAAATCGCACGATCTAGGCGGCCAATTGACCGGCCCGAAACGTGAAATTAACTGTTCACCAAACTCGCCTCGCAATTGCGCCATTGTTTCGCGTGCTGTGTGGCATGTGGCACCGTTTTGTTGAAACCACATATCATGCAAGTCAAGAACTTCCATTTCGGGCAAAAAAAAGTTTGTTATCATCGCTCGGTAGCGTTCACCATTGACAGTAACGCTGCGATTCGCATCATCTTTGAAGAAATATGGCCCAAAAATGCCGCCGGCCCATAAACCGCACCAAACAGTGGCTTTTTCGGGATGCATTGGTAGCTGTTGCAATGCTTCTGGCTGATCTTCACTCCAAATGCGGCAATTTTGCTTATTTACGTACCCATTCAACCAAAAATGAGCCTCATCGCTGAACACAATTTTTCGATAAACAACATTTCGAACCGAGCACGAATTTTGATAGTAAAATTCAATAATTTGCAAGCGTTGTTCATTTGTAAGACGATCCATGGTTAAATTGCAAACCAAACTGAAGCTGTTTGACAGTGACACAAGGTACTAAACACACGTCAGCTGTCAAAACCAGTGTTGCCAAAACCAAACCAGCTAAAAAATCACCCGTTATAAACGCTTTAGCATGTCTGAAATAAAGGAATAAGGGGTTTTTGTGTGATAACACACTTGCAGTTAGGCTGTCAAGCTTTCGCACCATTTAATATTCTAAAAGAAAGGAACCGAATGTCAAATAATAACAACTTGTGTGTGGCAAGTTAAAATTGTGGTTTCAAATGCAATTGTCAAGCAATAAAACCTTAATTGGGATGGACTTGATCACGTGACCTCGGTAGCGCAATGCGAAAAGTGCATTGGCTATGAGGAAGCTTGGACTAAGTTGCCCAGTCTCAGTTGGGCAAAAAGTTTTCAATTAAAATTAAACAATAAATGACCAAGCACCACTTAAAGAAGCATAGAGCACCTATATTATCTAGAAAACCGACTTCAGCGCTTTTTCTCTTTCACCCTACAAGCTGCACTGAGAGGATTTCCTCCACAAGGCTGAATATGTGTTAGTTGCCGAATGCATTTTTAATGGAATCGCACTAACCTAGTGATAATTTAATGGATATTGGCTCAGTTTTGCTCAGTTCTCAGTTCTCCCACCAGATATGAAATACTTTTTTTAAAACTGCATTATCAACCATGTTCATACTTCTTGTAAAAAAAAGTCCATCGCTGGAATTTGATCTCTCTTTTACTGAGATGAAAACAAAACACAAAGAAGCCAACCCACCGACCCTTAGTCACATCGGAGCTGCGATGGTGGAAACAACGCTTGCGTGCACGTCTTTCTTTTCTTTTTTTTTAGTAATGTCCGTATTTTTGAGTGTATCTTTCAAAATTAAAAAAGATGGGAAGAGAAATTTGAAGAGAGATGCGCTATATCTACAATTCACACGAATTCACGCCATTTCACGGACAGGGAATTTAAAAGAATGTTCTCTTACTGTGCTCAAATAAAATTTGCGGGTGTTTTAGGCAAGGGGGGGTAGGAGTTGGTTCTCTAGATAATATAGGTACTCTATGTAAAGAAGTCTGATGATCGGCCTGGCAGTCTTGAAATAGCTATAACTCCACCCTATAAAGAAAACTTGGTGGTAACTCACCCAAATGTTGTTATTTTTTTCAAACCTTAAATATTAAAATAAAGGTAGTTTTTCATAAAATTTGGACTTTCGACTTACGTTTTGAAAGAAAGCCGATTATATTCTCAGTATATTGAAAATAGCTATCAAGGATTTTGCTTCTATCGTGAATCCTCGAACGAAAATCCATCTATAGGAGTGGATGTAGGTATACGTGGGTTTATATGCGTCTGTTTTTATTTTTTTTATTTACTTTACTTTTTATTTCTTTTTTTTCAATTGACATATACATATATACATATATTTGCATGCATAAGGGGTGACAAAAAGCTACGGCGTGTAGGTTGGTTGCACTTAGAAAAGAAAAAAATCGTATGGGAGGGGGATCTATTTCCCCCCGTTTAGGGGGGAGGTGCAATTTTCAAAAAAAAAAGTTGTTCGAATGAATAGTGTTTGAAAATTAATTTTCAAAGTCAAAATTTTGAAAAAAGTATTATTTTTTTTTAATAATCAATGCTCTAATTAATTTTTGATCAAACACAAAAACCCCGAAATGTCGAAATGTTTTGTAGTTTTTAAGAAAATAAAAAATAACAAAAACTAAATTTTTCTAAGAAAAACCTTTAATTTTAGTTTTAACGTTATTGGATTCTTAGGTGAATTTACGAAAGAAATGATTAACTTTCTTTTTACTATTTTTTTATTATCAGTCTTATAAGCATACAACAAAGTGACAAAGTACTGGATTAACCATATTTCACACCTGCGTGAGAGCATTGGGTTAAAGTTGATCTGCCATTTTTGTTTATTACGGTGGGGTCGGCTTGGCTACCGGAGACGGGGTCTACCTGTTAAGGCCAAGAAATAAACGGCGCATAATTTTTTAAACTAGAATACAAATTTTAAGTTAAAAAAAAGAAGACAAATAAACTGAAAGAACGTTTTCTTGTATAAATTATTTCTAATTTGAATGCCAAGTCGTCAACATATCACGATGTCAAATTATTCTCGTGCCGAAATAACGGATATGCATTACTCCTACGTTATGGCTCATGGTCGAAATCGTGAAGCGCAAAGACTCTACGCTCAAATGTATCTCAATAGGAGGTGTCCCAGTCATACGATATTTTCAAGAATCCATTAACGTCTTCGAGAACACGGAGTACTGGAGCACCGAGGGAGAGAAAGTTCATCTTTTGCATCAGTACACATAGAGGAAAGAATTTTGGATATGGTCCGACGTAATCCCTCCTTTAGCACAAGGAGAATAGCTACTATGCCTCATTTGCCCCAAATTATAGTATGGGCAGTGCTTTATACCGAGAATTTACACCCGTACCAAACTACACCAGTTAGGAGCTAACCGCTAACGACAAGTTATTGAGAGCTGCATTTTGTTGAACATTATTGCTAAGAGATGAAACTGAACATAATTACTTTGGAAGGATATTCTGGACGAATGAAGCTCAGTTTACCAGAGATGGAGTAACAAATTTTTCCAATTTACATCACTGGAGTAACAGTAATCCGCATAATAAGAAAAAACCAAATGTCAACACCGCTTTAGCTGTAATGTTCGGCTTGGTATTGTTGAACAGTTATTGGACCACTGTTTCTGAATTCAGTCATAAATAGAGAATCCTTTCTGCAGTTACTACGAGACCTTCTAAAAATCTACCAGCAAGGTGGAGCTCCTGCACACTACAGCCGCACTGTAAGGAACTGGCTTGGAAATAAAATCTTTGCAACAACTGTAATAACGGATTGAAGTGGCTGGAGTCAATTTACAGGAAAATTTATCAATTATAAATTTATTATTATATTATTAATAAGAAGGCGCTATAATTTTTGCCTACTGCAAAATGGGGATCATATCGAAATTTTTTTATAATAAGCTTGAGTTAAAAAAATTAAATAAATAGTAACTTAGTATTTTTGTCTGAATATGGATGTATTTCTTATTTTTATGAATTTCAAGATTCAGGAAAAATGGACTTTTGATCCACTTGGGAATGGGTTACAAGTCCACAAATCAATAGTGGACTTATAACTCACCCTTATGTGCCAGAAGTTTACAAAAAAGTGGGTCAATATTCCATAATTTTAGAAAGGAAGTGGGTCATAAATATTTTTTGGAATTTTTTAAAATTATATACTCAAGGTACTATTTATAAGAAAACTGTTGACATTGACCCCACCTACCTGGGCACTGATCTTAAAGCGGAGCAACGGAGTTGTGTGAGCGGTAAAGAGTTAAAATCCTTTTTACCCTCGAAGCTGGCCACCTGATGTACTGGTTTTACAAGAAAATGCGTCGGGCGCATTATTAACCCTGAACGGTTTTCTAGGATTTAAGCAAACAAATATTATATTTCCTATTGAATTCTTAAGACGCATCTTAAGCTTAAAAAGGAAAAATAAATGTTTTTTTTTTTAATAATAATAAAATAAATATTTTTAAAATTACCAAAGTAAGTCAGAAATCCACAATCGATTGGCCAGAAGTCCAACAGAATATCCTGTGAATTTTTGCCCCACTAAGGTGGGTTTAACAATCCACAGTAGATTTGTGGACTTTTAACCCACCTAAGTGGGTCAAAAAACCCTTACGGAATAATGACCCCGAAGCCAAAATTTTCACTTGGGCAACCCTTGGTCGACATTGATATTTGAATTCAAGTGACAAATTTTGTCATTTGACGGAAGGCAAGAAATAGCCAGAAGAAATTAATTCGGACTAAAACTGGCAAGAAGGGGAAATGTTTTACTATCTCGCGAGTTCCCTCTTTTACAAGAAATAACACATTTTGTGAATTGTGGAACGACTTCGGAATAAAAATGTCTAAATCTGGAGGTCTTAAAATGTTTGAAACTATGTAGGTCTGGAGATTTTGGTTTTAGGGGATTACACATTATGTTTCCCGCAATTTTTCTAGGGTGAAGGGCAGGGAGTTTTTCAGAGTTGGCCTTCTCCACCCTTGTTCCCCCTTTACTACGCGTATGCAAAATTCATTTATCGATAGAAACGAAACTCGGAAAAAGTCCCATCGAATGACTTTTCGTGGAATATGTCTTAAATTATTACTGCATAAACCCATTACACTTGCGACGGAAGGTTAAAGGTACTCAGCATTTTCTATTGGCATGGAAGGAAGGCAAATCGACTGTTACTTACTTACAAACAATAAAGATATCACATACAAAAAATTATTTCTTCACAAAACATACATGCGCATGTGTGAACTATCAATAAATCAAAGTTCAATTAATGATGGTTTTTTTTTGTTATAATTGAATATAATAATAGTTACATTGACACCTGACAATGAAAAGTTTTTATATAACTTAATTCTTCATAAATCCTAATGTCATTATAATGGAAAAATCATATAACAAACAAACAACAACAAAAAAAAATATTACTTCGAAGATGACGCGCATCAGGAAATGATTTCACTTTCTAAACAAATAATGTCTTATGTAGGTATTGTTTTTTTTTTTTTTTTGTGTTAATTTGAAAGAAAATGGAATAATAAGCATAAGGGCTTCACGTATAAAACCGAATGCCAAAGCTTATATCACATTCAGTAGAAGTTTTATTTTTGCTATGCAATACTTGTTATTCGGCGTAAGTTTAAAAAGGAAAGGCGAAAATAAATTTAAGGAAAATTCCTAATTTGCAGATTCTTTTGTATGGATTGTTTGGAAAATATTGGCAAGTGCATGGTTTTGGATTTGGAATATTTAACCCTGCAGCCTATTGTCCAGCTCCATCGTATTATGTAGTTGCACCATCATATCCAGTGTTTGCAGCTTACCCACCAATGGGATTTTTTGACACTTTATTGCAGGCGATATTTGCGAAAAAGGGCAAAGCATATCCTCCGCCTTATGGATATCCTCCACCGCCACCGCCACCACTATATTATCCACCACCTCCACCACCACCATACTATCCACCTCCACCACAGGTATGTATACACTATACATGTGCTTAAAAAATACACATTTCTTGGTTTCTAAATTTTTAACTTTTAATAGCCTCCGAGCATTCAAGATCATATTATCAAGGTACATATAACAAAAGATTCCGGGGACGATGAAGAGGAACAACATCATCATCATCATCACCATGATCACCATGACCATCATAATCACCATGGGCATGAGATGGAGCACGGTTGGAACTAATATATTTAACTAATATATTTTAATGATTTATTACTTGATATTGATAGTTTTGAATTTTTTTTTTTTTTTTTTGATTTTATAAAAAAAACATTGAATATAAATATAATGTACTAATATTAATATACAAATAGCCTACCCGTGCGTGAATTTTCGCAATTACATACATAAAAATAAAAGAAGCACAAATTATTTTAAAATAAACGGACCTAATAAATTGAACCGACCTAATGTAACATATTACAATATGAATTCAAAAAACTGAATATCAATATTTATTTTAAAACAAATAACAACATAAAAAATATATTAAAACACAAAACCAAAAATGAAACGAAAACATGTACAGGAGTTTACAAATTAAAATGTGACGATTGTGAAAAGTTTTATATTGGTCAAACAGGTAGAACTTTCCATGAAAGATTCTTAAAACATAAACCAAAACCCAACACAAAATCAACATTTGCCCAACATTTAATTGACAACAACCATAATTATACTGACTTTGACAATAATCTGGAACCATTACACATATTTCAGAAAGGGAAAATATTAGACGCCACCGAAGAATTTGAAATATATAAAGCCAACAAACTAGAACAGGACAGACTATTAAACGACAAATTGACACTTAAAAGTAACCCTCTGTATGACACAGCGATTAAAACCATCAATGCCGGAAGAAGACAAATACACAATCAATAACAAGCTTAAAATTAAAAACAAAAACAAATAATTTACAATCACACAATTATTAGCATTGGCTTTGACATGACAAATAACAACAAAGTCAAATTGAGTAATTCGCCCGAAGATGGAATTATAATCCGAAACGCGTCGCGAAAAAATATATTTAAAATTATTATTATAAATTATTAAATAAGTTGTGAAAGTTATTAAAAATAACACCAAAAATAAAACGATATTTATTAATTTATACTTACATATATTGTTTTAATTTACTAATTATAAAATAACACAACTTGGAGACAAAAACACAAATATGTATAATGTATAATGTAAAAATATTCATGTCGATTATTGAATACGCAATACTGCATCCGCAGTGCAGTGCTCTCTTTTCTCTTCAACTATTTGTCGTGAAAAGAAAAGAGAAAACTGTACTTAGAATCACTGCGGATTTAGTATTGCGTATTCCATAATCGACATGATTACCAATTGGAAAATGGAAGTATTCATTTTAGAGTTCATTTTTATTGGAATAATATTTAACAAACAAATGCAGTTTTTGAACAAATTAAGGGTACTAATGCAACTTCGGAAAACCATCATAAACGTGGTAAACCTCGTGGTTTACGATGCCGTAAACGAACTGTCAAAATTTGTATGGGAAATATTTTTCAACAAATCGTAAACTTTCTGACAATAATTTGTGTCGTAAACATCGTAAATGAAAATGGTAAACAGGTTTTTTAAATGGTATAATGACATTATGGTTGAATCAGCTGATGGGTTCATCACAATATTTACGCAAAATGTTAAAAGGAGAGTTCATGAAATGCATGAATACTCTTATTATTAAATATTTTTAAAATAAAATTATAATACTGCAAATCAGCGGGTAATTTCGCTTCGTTTGACACCTCATTTGTCAAAATCGGTGTAGTATGACAGTCGGAAAAGGGATCCAGACTTTAGAAATATATATGTGATGATAACGATAAGTACAAACTACCGGGCACTTGGAAAACGCAATACTGGGATTCAGAATCAGAACTTATTGAAGGGTTTAGTTTCGAGCTCTAGAGCTTTTGAGTGGAAGAAAGATTAGATCAGTTTCGTAATAAAACGAAAACTTACTAATTATAGATTAATTAACTATTGTTTTGTTTTAGTATTTTTCACTCCTTAATTGCCTTAGAATAAATTTTGATTTTTTTGAAACAGTTAAAGTAATTATATAAAATGGATTTACACATTCATTCGGTAAGATAACCGACTACAAATGAGCAACGAACAGACTAAAACTTGAGATTTTGATCTCAAACATATAACGTCAAATCAATGGCATTATGGATTGACAGATCGGTCAAAAGTGAAAGTCAAGTTATTAAGGTGCTCGGAAAAACTTCGTTAATTTGCTTAAATTTTGCCAATTTAAACTTTTAAAGTTAACGATTTCTTAAAGCAATAGTTGCTCTTCTAAAATAAAATAAAAAAATCCAAGCAAGTGAGTCGTAAAAATCCATTTTATTCAAATTTATTTGGCTACTTACTCAATTAAAAGAGCGGTAAAAATCAAGTATATAAAAACATTGACAAAAACACACATATTCAGAAGTAAATAACCGGTAAATATCAAATAAAAAAATTATATAACAACTCTATTTATAAAAATTCAAAATGAGCGTCGGGAATATGTCAACCGAAAATTTGATGGCACTTATATCTAACTGTATGTCTGCACTTTTAGATGAAAAACTTAAAGTACTTGTAACCAAAGCCGATTTGGATCAAATAAATATGCAAATAACAACTCTACAACATCATAATCAGGTACTTGAAGAAAAAAATCAAGTGCTGGAAAAGCAGATTGAACAGCTCTCGAAGATCTTGCACGAAAAAAATTTAATCTTGCATATCCCGGCAAATTCAGGAGTAGATCCTATTCAAAGAGCAAAAGATATATGCCTGGATCTGCTTGATTCTACGAATTCAACACTTGTTTCAACTGCACGACTTCTGCCATCAAACAATGATAACATAGTAAACGTAGTTGTTGAAATGGAGCGCAAAGATTCTGTAATTAAAGTATTGCAATCATCAAGCAAACTCCGACCTTACGGGATATCGATCCACAGAGATTACCCAGCGGCGGCGAGAGAAAGGAGGCGAAATATAATGAAACTTCGATCTCAGATACTAAATAAAAATCCTTCCACAAAAACAAAAATTACAGGTGAAAAGCTAATAATAGGAGAACACATTTATTTTTATGAAGGAAAAACTTTAAAATGCAACACGGCGGAAGGATTGTCAATTGTAACGCAGCTGATAGAAGATGTCAACTTAACGTCACATAGTAATGGAAGTATTCAGCGTGATCTTGATGTACAAAGTACCAGCAAATCTAGTACATTTACGAATGGAGTTAGAGATGTGCAAACGATAAATTTCCCAATGCAAAATAATTTTTAATAGTAGTGCCGTCAGCCAATTAGAACATTTAAGTAATCAATATCTTTTAAACATTGTCTCTTATAATGTAGCAGGAATTAAGAACAAGATGCTATTTAATGATTTTTTTTATTTTATATTAAGTTATGATATATTTTTTTTATATGAAACGTTTATAGAAGAAAAACATTTTGATTTATACAACCACAAATTCCCAAATTACGTTCTTCATTGGATCCCAGCAAGACGATCGTACAACAGAGGAAGGGCTAGTGGAGGTTCTTTGTACGGCATGAAAAGGAAACTTTTTAATCAAAAATTATGCAAATTTATAAATGTCGACGGAACAACCATAGTAGAATGCTGCTTTAATAAGGAAAAACTTCATATTATTCCAGTCTACATAAATTGCTCAAACTGGTCCGAAGATTTTGACAATTTATATAACGGTCTTCTTACTTTTAACTTCAAAAACGTTATGGTCATAGGTGATTGTAACACACGTATCGGGGAATCCCAAATAATGAATGATGAAAACGAAATTTTAAATTCGAAATTTATTGCAGTAAGAAGGTCTCAAGACAAAGTTGAAGATAGGAAGAGCAAAATTTTTATAGAAATGTGCGAAGAATTTGGTTTAACATTACTAAATGGTCGAAGTGAAAGTGATAGAGATGGAAACTTTACGTTTATCAGAGGTACTAGCTGTTCAACTATAGACTTATGTCTGGTAAAAGGATCATGGTTAAAATACGTTGAAGACTTCAAAGTGGATCTCAATACATACTCTGATCACATGCCTCTGATTACGTACATAAACACACTGGCTGATATACGTGAAACAGAAAATCTGAATATGCCCCCAAAACTCAAATGGAAAAACTGTTTGCGTGATATCTATCAACTAAATCTTAACTACGAAACCACGCGCATAAAAAATGAAGACCTAGTTCCTGAAAACTTTTCAAATACTTGTGTATCAGTTATAAGACAATCTGCTCAACCGTTACAGAAAACGTCTTACTTTGCTGGAAAGGAAGCCTGGTTTGATTTGGACTGCTTAAAAGCAAGAAAAAAATCTTTTAAACACCTAAAAATGACTAGAAAAAGAAACACAGACTTAACAAAAAGGATGTACCAAGAAAGCAACAACGCGTACAAGGAACTTTGTAGAAAAAAAAGTCTTGAGTTTACTCAAAAACTAGTTGGCGAACTTTCAATTACTAATGATTCAAAAACCTACTGGAAACATATACGACTAATAAATGGCACGAAGAACATAAAGGGTATAAGCATAGAATCAAATGCATTAGCAATTCATTTCAAATCGCTGCTTAACATACATCATACTACGATGGCCCACCATTTTGCCTTCCCGTCAACATGTGAAGAATCTCTAGATGGAGTAATAACAATAGAAGAAGTTCAAATGGCTATTCATAAATCCAAAAACAATAAAGCTCCAGGTGAAGACCGAATATCATTCGAGTTCTTCAAAAATGCACCAATCGGATTTGTCCAAAAACTGACTGAAGGCTTCAACAATATTTTTAGTTCAGGAAGAGTTCCAGAGAGTTTTGTAAAGAATATAATCTTTCCTTTGTTTAAGAAAGGAGACTTAAATGACCCGTCAAACTACAGAGGAATATCTTTCCAAAACACACTCCTCAAATTATTCACCAGCGTATTTTTTTTTTTTTTTTTTTTTTTTTTATTATAAGCTTAATACAAGCTGGACTTAAAACTAAACATAATTTTCTTAAATCTATACTTAAACAAATAAAGGTAGAGATATTGAATTTGTGGAAAGGACTAAAAGAAGGATGAGTTAAGGATAGCTTGTTTTAAAGCAGGTTTACTTATGTTGGTATTGAAGGTATTTATGGTGTTGGCCTTACGTTGCATTCGAGTCAAAGGTTCGTTTAGGCCATAATCAGTTCGGTGGTAGGGTGTGAGGAAGAAAGGAACAGATCTTAAATGACGGGGGTTGGAGTTAAGAGAGATCTTTTGAAGCAGAATAGGGCAGTCAATGACCCCATTTAATAGTTGGTGAACAAAAACTATATCGGCGGTATCACGACGTAAATTGAGGGATTGAAGGTTCAAAAGTTTAAGACGGTCTTCATAGGAAGGAAGGTTATATGGATCATCCCAGCCAAGTCCCCGCAAAGCGAAGCGTAAAAATCTGCGCTGGACGGCTTCAATACGTTCGATATGAACTTGATGATATGGTGACCAGACTTGGGAAGCATATTCAAGGAGGGGTCTAATGAATGTCATATAAAGGGATTTGGTAACATAGGGACAAGTAAATTCTTTTGACCAACGTTTTACAAAGCCGAGACTTGAGTTGGCTTTGCTAATAATGCTGTCGTAGTGGGAGCGAAAATTGAGTTGAGTGTCTAAGATGACTCCCAAATCGCGAATGGAGGTTACAGTAAGGACAGGCACACCGTTAATCGTGTATTGTCTCTGGGATAAGGGAGGGCGCTTTCGAGTGAAAGTTATGGCTTGGCACTTCTTAATGTTTAGCTCAAGAAAATTTTTTTGGCACCAGGTAAAAAAGCTATTTAAGTCAGATTGAAGCATAAGTGCATCGTTAGTGCTGAAAATTTGTTTAGAGATCCTCATATCGTCAGCGTAAATTTCCAAGTCAGATTGAGGTAAAATCAGTTCAACATCATTTATAGTCAAAACAAATATAAGTGGTCCCAAATGGCTTCCTTGAGGTACCCCGGATAATGCATCAATAGGTTTGGAGACACTCGATCTGAAGAGCACTCGATACTGACGGTCAACTAAATATGACTGAATCCAAGAAGTGAACAAATGAGGAAACCCAAACTTTTTTAGTTTAAAAATAATGATATTGTGAGAAATTTTGTCAAATGCCTTACTAAAATCAGTGGCAATGGCATCAACTTCTTTACCCTCTTCTAAGGCAGACAGCGTTTTTGAAACAAATTCAGTCAGGTTCGTTGTAGTGGATCGTCCTTTCAAGAACCCGTGCTGCTTAGAGGAGAAAATTGGTTTACAGTGATCAAACAACGACTCATAAACTATACTTTCAAAAAGTTTAGGTATACAAGATAGTTTGGCAATGGGTCTGTAATTGGTTATATCATTTTTGCAGCCCTTTTTGTGGACAGGGATAATGAAAGAATCTTTCCACATCTTAGGAAATACACCACTTGCAACTGAGAGGTGGAAGAGCGCGGTAAGAGGCTGAGCTAATTTATCAATACATTTTTTAAGAACTATTGCTGGGAGACCATCGGGACCAGGGGAGAAATCATCTTTCAGCTGATTAATTTTACTCACCACTGAAGATAGAGAAATGTTGATATCAGTAAAGGAGGTATGAGGACAGTTGTTCAAATAATTAAAATAGTTCAAATCGACATCGGAATTGTTAAAAGAGAATGCCTCGCAGAAAAAATCTGCGAAAAGATTGGATATGGTATTAGGGTCAGTAGACAAAGATTCACGGAGTCTTAACGCGGAAGGATAACCATCCGATTTTTTCTTGCAATTGATAAATTGATAGAATTTTTTGGGGTTGGAAATAAGATCAGTCTGCATTTGCTGGATATAATTGGAGTAAAGAGAGTCACATAAGGCCGAGAAATTATTGTAAGATAAGAGATAATTGGAAAAGTCCAAATTGGACCTCGACTTCAGAAACTTTTGCCAAAGTTTGTTACGTAGGTTACGTAGCGAGCGAAGTTCTTTATTATACCAGGGAGGAGAAGATGTGAAGTTTTTTTGAAGTAAAATAGGGACAGAATCAGATAAACAGCTAAAAATGTGTTTATAAAAGGTGTCAATCACTAGATCAATGTTAATAGATTCGTCGGAGATAAAGTCAAAGTTGATTCTACCAATGAGAACATTGAGTTTGTCAAAGTTAGCTTTACGAAAATTAAATTTTCGCTGCGTTAAAAGATCAGTATTATGATGTTCGCTGGCGTATGCGAAATTAATAGAAATGGGGGGGTGATAGTTATCAAGTTTGGAGAGGAGGTGACTACTTTCCGTAACAACAGAGTTATCAGAGTTAGACGTGAAAATCAAGTCTAGTTGTCTTCCAAGATTATTTTTAACATCACTCATCTGAACAAGACCAGAAGCATGAAGTCGGTCAGTGAATAAAACTTCTTTCTCCGTAGTGGAATTTGTTGCAATGAAATAAATCTCGTCCTCAGATTTTGACCATACTAAATGAGGTAAATTAAAGTCACCTACAAGTATGACATCATCTTCAGGGTTCAAAGAATCAACAACGAAATCAACTGCATCCACAAGCAGCTGATATTGAATTGCAGGTTGGGATGGAGGTATATAGCAACACAAAATGTAGAGAAAGCGTTTGTTCAAGTTTATTTTTACACATACAAGCTCAAGATTAGAGATATTTGGAATATTTACTAACGATGAGTCAAAGTCTGAGTGTAATGCTAATAGGACACCACGTCCTGAAATGCAAAGGTTGGATGAATCATCATTAGGGTTAGAAGATGCGGAGATTAGAGTATCCTTACGAAAGACGTTAAAGTCAGATGTAAAGAGTTCATTACTTTCAATGTCTTGAGAGAGATTGGTTTCAGTGAGAGCAAACACGTTATACGGAAGTTTTTGTGAGTTGAGATATACTTCAGAAGTTTTGGTTCGAAGTCCCCGGGAATTTTGATAATAAATAGAAAAGTATTGAGGACTTAAATTATTATTCGGATAAAGTGGGGTGGGGTCAGGGATCGGCTGCGAAGAGAAGTTAACGACGAAAAAAACTATTATGGGTTGCTTGTGATCTATGAAGATGTGATATTCGCCTTGAGTTTAGATAGTTGGCATACGCTGAGAGGTCATTAGAGACTTGAAGAGGAGATAAATTAAAACTTTCATGGTATTGAATAAAGATTTTTTTGAGGGCAAGGAATTCGCAAGGGAGCCCATCTTTGGAAATTAGAAGCTCGAGATTAGTTTTCGTTTTACCGTCAATACAGATATTTTCTGGTTTATCATATAGGTAAGCCAGATACAACCGAACGTTGTCGTAGGTTTTGAGATCACGAAGTCGTGAAACTATGTAGCGGCCATCATCGCTTTCTGAAAATCGTTGTGTGAGCTTAACAACAGGGGGTAACAAAGGATCGAGAAATGAGGGTTGCGAGGAAACAGAGGTGCAAAAGGATGAGGAGGGTACTGATGATGAAAGAGTGACTGAGGAGCAAGCATCAGTGGGTGGGGAAGTAGTACATACGGATGGGGCAATAGGGACAGAGTTTGGAGTAAGGTCAAAAGAAACACGTTTACAGTTTGGAGATATAGTGGATGCGGTATTGGTGGTGGTGGTGCAGGTGGAAGAGGAGTATGATGATAAAAAATCTGCAGAGGAACATTTAGTATATAGTGGAGGAATATGAGATGAGTCTGGACGAGAAGGTTGAGGAGGATTAAGAACGTGTGAGTAAATGAAGTTTGTGTATTTAGGGGCAGATGGTTTGTTATTTAAGTAGGATGAAACTGGAGTGGGGACAGGATTGAAGTCAAGAGGGAGCATATTGTGGTTTTGGGGGATTAAGGAAGGTGGAGTAGGAGAGCAAAAAGGCGGAGTTACACTTAAGGTGTTATTAGAGAGAAAAGGATGAATGTTATTAAAGTTGGGATATCTACCAATTTTGAAATGCCAGTTAGGATCGGGTTTAGGTGGTCGGTTAAAAGGTAATTTAGAACTAGCAGGAACATTATCTTTAAGGCGGCGAAACTCCACACCATTAAATGAAGTAATATGAGATCCAGGGGAGAAAAACATCCAGTCATATTTCTTGGGCAGGTCCACGATAAAAGTAGAGTGACGCTTAGAAGGAGAAATCTTCTTGATACGTACTACACGAATTTTGTAGTGTTCAAAGAACCAGCTAGAGAGCCATCGCGCATCAATTAGCTTAGGTAAGCCTTTGATGATGTATTTTACGGTATCAATGGGCAGTTCCGGAACACAGGAAGATGGTGAATTGACGGGTACAGTTGAGCATACAGGTTTAGTAGGGCTTTTGGTTTTATTAGGGCTTGCGGAATCAGGAATAACAGGTACTAGTTCATCCATAATGATGGTTTCTGTTGTGACAACATTTGGAGCTTTTGTTTTATCCGGAGGGGTTGAACTCGAAACGTTTGTTTGGGTGTGAATGGAGGAGGTCGAACTCAAAACATTTGTTTGGGTGTGAATGGAGGAGGTTGACGTGAGTGGCATGGAAGGAGGAGCACAAATTTCGCGTAGCTCATCTCGCAGGGAAGAATTATTACAAAAATCACGAATGTCATTATTTGTAACATGAGAGACGATCAAATTATTGTTCGCGACTTTAAGGCACTCAACCAATTCGTTAACACTATCTCGAGTCGCCGCGAGTTCAATGGTGTTGTTCGAAATAAATTGAATCGCGTCACCGATAACGTATTACTAGTTCGCCTAACAACTTGGGTGGAACATAATGGACTTTTAAGCGAATTCCAAGCGGGATTTAGGGCCAACTACTCAACGGTTGACAATATTTTTGTTCTCACCAATATTGGAAAATTGTATCTACAAAAAGGAAGAAAATTATATGCATTTTTTATTGATTTTCGTGCAGCCTTCGACTCGGTCGATAGAAGAGCACTATTTCTAAAACTAAGCAACAAAGGGATGTCCTATAAAATGCTTCGGGTTTTGGAGAGTATGTACTCGAATAACCAATCAGCGGTTTGGGATGGAAATTCAATGTCAGAATGGTTTAGTACATCCTCAGGAGTTAAACAGGGTTGCCAGCTAAGTCCTCTATTCTTTTGTCTCTTTGTGGATGACCTACTCACGAGCTTACCAGGTGGTATAGAATTTGGCAACTCATCTATAAAAGGCTTATTGTTTGCAGATGACATTGTGTTACTTGCAGAAACGCCAAATATGTTGCAGCTAATGATAAACAGACTTGATGAGTACTGTAAACAATGGAATCTTGTTGTGAATAACGATAAGTCCAAAATCATGGTTTTCCGAAATAACACTGGTATATACTCAAGGGAAGAAAAGTGGAGTCTAGGGCCGGACCAGTTAGAAGTGGTCAAAGAATATCGCTACCTAGGAGTTACGCTCACACCCAAACTGTCATTCAACCTGCACTTAAAAAATAAACTAAAAGAGTCGAAAAAGGCTCTGAGCTGCTCATGGAAAAATGTACTGAGTAGGAAAGATGTTCCATTCAACGCAAAATATAAACTTTTTGAAGCAACTGCCAGGTCGATTATGTGCTATGCGTGTCAGGTATGGGGATACGAAGAATACGAAGAAGTGGAAAAACTACAAAGATTTTTCTTGAAGCACATCTTTAGACTACCATCTAACACACCAACGTACATGCTTCATATCGAATCAGGTCTACCTCTCCTTTGGATATTCACTTTAAGGCTTCATTTCAAGTATATCCTTAGAATAATTGAACTTCCCGATCATCGGCTTCCGAAAATAGTCCTCCATCAGCTTATAGAGAGAGCAGCTAATTTTGTTCCAAAATGGCAGCAAATAGCAGAGGAGCTCGAAATCGAAGTCCCACTGAGTTGGGACGACCGATCTAGTTGGAATGTATCTTTTCACGTCATTCTGCAGAAGTTAGATGAGAACATTCACCGAGGATTTATGAGAAAAGCTACATGTTCCACGACTCGATTAATATACAAAGAACTCAATCTAAGTTTAAACGAAAACAGCTACTTCAACGAGACAAACACTATTGAGCAAATTAGAACCATCTTCAAGGTCAGAGGAGAACTGCTGCCGTTGAATTTTAGACCTTACAGGGATGATCTTCCAACAAACTGTACATTGTGCAACCTACGAGAAAAGGAAGATACTTACCATTTTTTGGGAAACTGCCCTATTCTCCAAGAGACGAGAAGAGTTCATTTCAACAAGTCAACTTTGTCTAGAGATGAAGTAATTAGGATATTAAACGGATCTAATTGGACCTTACTCAGCAACTATATATCTGATGCATTATCATATAGAAACCAGTACACTGAAGCCTAAAATTATTCTACCTTTATGTTACAAATCATTAAAATTGTCAATCTAATTCTTTTGTGTTGCAAATCATTCTAAAATTGCTTAAATCAAATTATTAATTAACCAAATAAGTATAATTATCTCATTTTATGTTTGCAAATCATTAAAATTGCTTAAAGTTTTAAATTCATTTGTATTCAAAAATATTATTAAATTTAGCTTATGGCTTATAACTTGCAACTAGTAAAATCATTAAAACTGTCAATCTGGCTGACGGCTTTTGCCATTGCTTTATAGAATTTGTTAAAACTTGTAATTTGAAGAAAATTTAATGATACAAATAAAATTCATTTTTAACTAACTATAACGTCAAATCAACGTCAATTTGATCTTCAAATGATAGTCGTTTTTGACGCATCTATTTCTATCGCCAAATATGCAATATGCGTTCTGCTTGCACAAAATTTGTTTGATAAGCTTCAATTAATTTTCCTGCAAACACATCTGAAGATTACGAACATGCGCTCGGAATTTTGTCTGCCTGTCTGTTTGTCCTGTTCTTTCGGCTGCAGCCTGGATGGCTGATTTTCCCTTGTTACCTAACGGTTTTTGGGCATTCCCCTGACCGAAAATAACGTAACCTGCAATTTTTTTTACAAAACTATGAAAAACTTCTTTTTCTTAAAAAATGTGCCCACAACTTTAAAAATAAAATGCACGACTGGGTCGCACGAACTTGCTCTTACGTACGATACGATCAAACTGTGGTTTTAAAGTCTTAATAATTTTAAAAACTTTTCATTTGATAAAAGAAATGTATTAGTTATTGGAGCTTATATTTTATGCCACCTGCCAAAAATATAGCCTAGTTTAAGGAAGTATTATGTGAGTACATAAATATGAACAATATAGCACCGTGCTGTCTTGCACTTTGCAAATATGCATGGAATTTACAATTTAGACTAAAAAAAGTTAGAAAATCAATAAAATTAGAAATAAATTGATTAAAAAAATATCTGAAATTAATTTGACACCAACGCAAGTACACCAAGTAATTTCTTACACAAATCTCAATTTATAGGAAAAATTTTTAAAAATCGTTGGAGCGGTTTTCAAAAAAATTAATTTTGTATGTATAAAATCTTGAATATATGTTTAAGAACAAAAAAATGGTACGTCAATTTTTAGTACTTATTCATGCAGAGTTTAAAAATTAATTTTAAAAAAAATCACCTACCCATTTCGAAATATCGAATTTTCAAATTATGAAATTATTAGTAGCTTTTGTATACAAAATTTTATTAAAATTGGTTCAACAGATAATAAGATAGTCGAAAACCCAAAAAATGTTTCTATGAGAGGCACAATTTTTAAACGATAGATATTTTGTTCCCGATAGTATGGTAAATCGTTTTGATATTAGTTCACACAAAAATTGCAATCAAAATCGTAGGAGCCGTTTTTGAGAAAAATGAGATTTTCAATACCAGTTTTTAAAAATTTGTATGGGAGGTACCGTTATTTTTGGTTATAAGAAAAAAATTTATTTAAATTCTGCTAGATAATGTCAAAAAACTGCTGGGTGCTAAGTTTAATAAAAATCGACCAAGTCGTTTTTGAACTATTATTTAGTTCTCAAAAAAAAATTGAAATTTTTTTTTTAAATAAAAAAAAAACAAATTTTTGAAAATTTTGGTACACAATATTTTTAAAATTATTGTTAAGATTCTTTATAAAAGAATGATCAAAATCAGTTGAACCGTTTTTGAGAAAATCGAAAATAAAAAAAATGGTTCTATGGGTACCATTTACAACCATAGATATTTCGAAATTTTTTTTATAAAATGGTAGCATTTTTGTAAAAAAATTTCGGATTTTTTTTTTTTGAAAGTTGTGGGCATGTTTTTGATAAAAAAAGATTTTTATTTTTTGCTAAAAAAAATAACGGTACCTCTCGTACCGTTATTTTTGGTCTTAAAAAATGAAAAAGACTTGTGGGGGAAATGCCAAAAAAACGCTAGGTAACAAGTTTAAAGAAAATTGACTCACCCGTTTAGGCTACAGCCGAAAGTAAAGAAAAACAGGCAGACAGAATTGCAAGACTTAGTCAACTTTGATCAAAATCTCGAGGTCGATTTTTTTTGCGAATGCATAACTTGCCATATAGTACCTATATATCGCTAGAAAAAATTACTACTTTTTCTTGGAAAAATGGTACCTCCCATAGAACTATTTTTTGATTTTAGATTTTCTTAAAAATGGCTCAACTGATTTTGACCAATTTTTTTATAAAAAATCTTTCAAAAAGTTTTAAAAGTATTGTGTACCAAAATTTTTGGATTTAAAAAAAATTCAATTTTTTTTTTGAAAACTTAATACATGATTCGAAAACGACTTGATCAATTTTTATTAAACTTGGCATTTAGCAGGTTTTTTTAAAGTATTATCTAGCAGATTTTAAACAAAAAATATTCTTATAACCAAAAATAACGGTACCTACCATACCAAGTCTTTAAAAACCGTTAAGGAAAATATCATTTTTCTAAAAAAATGACTCCTACAATGTTGATTCAAATTTTTAAGTGAGCAAATATCAGTCGAAAACCAAAAAAAAATAATTCTATGAGATATACTGTTAATGCTCGATAAACAAAAAAATTGTTCCAATAATATGGTAGATATAATATTGGCACAATTTTTTTATTGATCGATCATTAACGGTACCTCTCATAGAACCTTTTTTTAATAGTTTTTAACTCATTATCTGTTGAGGCGATTTAAATGAAATTTTTTACACAAGAACTTTTAATAAGTTTGAATAATATGGCATATCAAAATTTTCAAAAAAACATGTACATATATTGGATTTAAAAAAAAAATCAAAATTCAAATTTCAAAGTAAAATGTGGAAGTACATATGTACATATGTACATAAATGATTTTTTTCAAAATTTTTAAATTCCATTAACAAATACCAGAAAATGGCGCACCAATTTTTTATTAAAAATGTTTTCAAAAGTTTATACATAAAATATTATTAAAAAAAAACGCTTACGATTTCTAAAATTTTTTTCTCATAAATTGAGATTTGTGTAAGAAATCAGATGGTGTACATCGCGTTGGTGTCAAAACAAATCTAGAAGTTGTTTAATCAATGTATTTCTAATTATTTTTTAGTCTAAACTGTGAGTTCCATGGATATGTGCAACACGGTGCTGTATTGTTCGAAATTATGTACTCACATAATACTACCTTACCTTAAACTAAACTAAAAAAAAAAAATGTTTTGGCAGATGGCATACGATATATGCTCCCATAGCTAATTTATTAACTCAAAATTAGATCTAAACTATTCAAACTTTATAACCACAGTGTTATTGAAGATAAGAGCATGTGTGACCCAGTGACACACATTACATTGTACCCTATAAATATATTAAATATTTATTAAAAGCCGTTAGATAAGGTATTTTAATCGAATTCCGCTCCAAGAAGGCTTTTTATAATAAATAACAATTCTATACCTTTAATACTGTAATAGATCATTCAACTAGATGACTTAATAATTGGACTTGTTGAATTAGGGAGCATATCGGAATCCCGGTTTTCAAAATAAAAAAAAATAGATTTAAAATCCCACCTACTAATATATTGTATTTTGAAAATCCTTTCTTCTTAAATCCTGTGTGTTCAAAATCCCGAAGTATTATAATTCCGCGTTTAAAATCCCGTCAAACCCTACAAAACCCATTTTCAATTTTTTTTTTTTGATTTTTAAAAAGTTTCAAAATTTTTTTTAAGAACTTAATAATTCGAAAACGTTTTGGTTGATATTTATAAAACTAAGAATAATACTGCGTATCAACATTTTCAAAAAAATCAAATTTTGGATTTTTAAAAAAATGTTCAAGTTTATTTTTTGAAAATTTGATATATCGAAAATGGGTGGATGTTTTATTTTCAAAATTAATTTTTAAACTCCGCATAAATAAGTACTAAAAATTAGCGTACCAATTTTTTTTTCTTAAAAACATATTCAACATTTTATATAAAAAAAATTAATTTTTTTCAAAAACGATTTTAAAAATTTTTTCTCATAAATTAAGATTTGTGTAAGAAATCACTTGGGGCAGATTGCGTTGGTGTCAAATCAATTTCAGATATTTTTTTAATTAATTTATTTTTAATTTTATTGATTTTTTAACATTTTTTCAGTCTAATTTGTTAATTCCATGCATATGTATGTTCGAAGTGCAAGACAGCACGGTGCTATATTGTTCATATTTATGTACTCACATAATACTTCCTTAAACTACGCTATATTTTTGGCAGGTGGCATAAAATATAGACTTCAATAATTAATAAATTTCTTTTATCAGATGAAAAGTTTTTTTTTTTAAATTATTAGAACTTTAAAACCACAGTGTGATCGTATGTAAGAGCAAGTTCGTGCGACCCCTTCATGCATTTTATTTAATTTTTTTTCCGTTCAATAAACTTGTTTCTTTTATCTACCTATTCGTTCTGAAAAAATAAAAAAAAAACTCAATAGAAACATATTTATATTGTGTTTCTGATTTTTTTTTTACGTAAGTTTTGTGTACTGGCTTAATAAAATTAAAAATCGGTCAAATACAATAGTTTAACTTATATGTACGTGAATAACTCAAAGAATGGGGTTATTTTCTCAAAACAAGTCAAAACCCTTATTTCTTTTATTCCAATTTTTTGTCAAAGAGGAGAGACGCAGTTTTCTTTCAATTCATCCGATAATTACATGTATGAAGTTATATCAAGATCTTTGGAGCCGTTTTCGCGAAATTTTGAAATAACCGGAAACGTTGTAATAATGCTACCCATTCTAGCTGAATTAAAAGAAAAATTGAAATTTCTCCTCTAGGGAAATTACAGTGGACACACGGAAGCACAAACGAACAGATGCACAAATACACAGACCGACTACGACGGTATGTGTGATGAAAAGTATGACGATACCCACTTTTTCGTGTTTTTTTGTGAAATGGCAACCACTAGGAGTTTTCTTAAGTGCATCAACTATGTATAGGTAATTAATATATTTAACTCTGACAGAAATTTACTTGATTGATTAAATGATTGAAATTAGGAAAGTAATCATAAAAAGGTTCCAATAATTAGTTTTCATTTTCAACATATTCGGAAAAAAACCAAACTTCATCTCTCTGACTATAAAAGCTTAATTTCGATATAGAAAAAATTCGGAATAAAATTTTAAAACATTATATTGACATACCTTTATATCGTATGTAAAAATATTTCCCCATCGACTTCCAATAAATGCTGTATTCCATTCAATATCAATGGATTGTAATGGTTCTTGGAGATTCAGCGATTGAAGTTCTAAGCCAAAGTTCTGTTGAAAGAAAGAGAACCAAAAGTTATTAATGGAATGAATAAACAAAAATTTAAATAAAAACTCAAATGATTTAAAATGGCTTCAAAACAATTTAAACCGAAAAAAACATATTCTATTCATTGTTAGAAATTTTAAAGACTGTTACTCCAATCTAGCTAAACTAAATCGCCTTAAGCCGGAACCACAATTATCTCTTGTTGTTGTGGAGTGGTGTGTAGCTTTCGTTTCAATAATGTATATGACCCTGTTTAGATTGGGAGGATTGAGTCCGGACTGGTGAGTCTCATCGTGTTTACATTAGAAACTTTGAGGCATCTCAAAATACATTGAAACAACAAACAATTTGACATTTTGCACATTAAAACAACAACAAAAGGGGCTCATGAGTTCGGTTTTTATGTTTTTTTTTCGCAACTAACGAGAATCTTCACCCACACTTCTCTGGCCATCAATTGCCGTAATACCGGACTCAATTTTGCCAATCTATCAGCGTAGCCGTAGAGCCATACATATTTGTCTCGTTTGATGTATCGTGGTGTCGTGTGTTGTGTCGGAATGAATCTTTTATTGATTGCACCATACCACGTTGCGCTATGTCGGAGCCATATTTTTTCTGTGGGAAAGATGAAAGAGTGCTCGGAGAAGAGAATAAGAATAAAATAGCCAAAGCTTATTGTTTGTTTGCAACAAACAAACTCTGAATAATGTGCATATTTAGCGACACAACACAACACATCACATCCCTTCACACCACACCACACGAAATAGGTGTGGTTCCGGCGTAAGACTATTTGAGAGTCATGGTTTTTAGTGACTACATAAAACAGTAATTCAAACGGCTGAATTGAATTGGATCATTCATTTCGTGGTTTCAAGTTAGTAGCGCTGGCATTTGACACCTGTCAAACTCAGCTGTCATTTGAAGTGTCATAATATTATTTGAATGTTTACCATTTACGATAATGGATCGAACAACGCGTTAAAACGTAGCCACTTTTCGCGCATTACGCTATGATTATGGTCGTCATAATCGACCGACTACGCAAGCAATTTGTGCAAAATTGTGAAGAAATTTGAAGAAAGTGGAAGCTTTACTGATGTCATAAGGCCTGTACATTATCGTAATGCACGCTCATTCGAAAATATTGCTGCTGCAAGTGCAAATGTTGCTGATGATCTAAATTTATCGATTTCCCGACGTTCGAAGTAATTAACCGATTTTTTTTTAGCTTGCGATTGAAGATCATGACTTGGACGATATGTGGTTCCAAAAAGACGGAGCAACAAGCCACAGAACAGAACACGACCAATTTTGGCTTTATTGCGTGAGAAGTTTCCTCGTCGCCTAATTTAACATTTTAGCGATGTCAATCATGCGATTTGACACCGTTAGATTTTTTTTCTGTGGGGCTACACAAAAGACCGTGTTTATGCGAATAATCCCCGAACTCTAGGCGCAACTTTACTCTAGTTATGGCCGAGATACCGCCCGAAGTATGCGAAAAAGTAGTTAAAAATCTCAAAAGAATCGCATGCTGCGAATCTTCCCGAGACGGCCATTTGAATGATATTTATTCATACTTAATGGCAAAGTCCAAACTTTATAATGAAATAAAATTTTCATAAAATATGTATCGCTGTGTGTGGTTTTATTTAGCTTTACTTTCGAAACCGAAAAATGAATGACCCGTTACATACACTACACATGTGCTTAAATAAAAAAAAGTTGTAATAAATATAACTCACCTCAATCGAAGTTTTCTTCAAAAATCCATCCAGTGATGTTGTATATACAAAATTCTCTTTTGGGCAGGTAAATATTTGTGTTATAGCTTCGGTGTGTTTTGAAAATTTCGATTCCAACACCCGCGTTCTTATATTAAACTTATAAATATTTCCATCCTCTGAAGCAGCAACTATTGATTCCCCGATAACTATTATTTGTGTAATTGGAAGTTTCCATCCTTCTAAATTACCATTAGGTACATTTGTATAATCAACTTTTGGAATTTCTACAATTTTTAAATCTTCCTCTTCGTCAGCTTTTTGTTCTTCGATTTTTTTAGATTCCACTTGCTCTAAGTTAGATTCTGTCTTAGACGAAACTTCTTCACAGCTATTTGGAATTATTGATTTTTTCGAACTTCGAGTTCTCTTAATAGGTGTTACAATCTCTTTACGAATCTCTTCATCAGCTACTTTTGAACTATTTAATTTACGTTTGGACTGTCTTTGCGGTTTAGTGGCGACAATATTTTTGATTGCATCTTCGGTATCTTCATCAGAGATATCACGCTGACTGCGTTTTTTTCGATTTTGAATTTTATCTAAAGAAGATGTCTTCGGTAGTAATTTTCTCTTTGCAGAAACTACTGCTTTTGGTGAAGCTACTGAACTACTCGACGCACTAGCCAGAGCTGAATTAAGAAGTATAAATTTTTCATTTTGTAATTTCATTGTCCACAAATCAACTTCCATTTTGTCTTTTTGTAATTTAAGAATCATCTCTTCGATGTACATTTTTCTTTTGTGCAATTCCATTAGTTTAACATCAATTTCACGAATACTACTCACAGCTTCGTCACCAATTGAACTTTGTGATTTTAATGAATCAATATCAAAGGAATAGTTAGCTAATGGAGATTGCATCATTCCAAGACTACTCATGGGTGTTTCCATTTCTAATGTTGAATCGACAATTTCAATGCATTTCTTTTCTCCTGGAGACTTCCATAGTCTGGAGGGTGGGTTCTTACCACTTGTTATGGATTCTGTATCTGATTCCAAGTCGAGCGCAACAGGTGCCCCATCATCAGAAGACACCCTTTTTGCTGAATCGACGGCATTGGTATCATCTTGTTTTTTATTAACACGACCCTCTGTTGCTGATGCTGATGATGCTGTCGCTTTATCCGATTTGTGTGTGCTTTGATGTTTTGGCAATTTTACTGACTTGGCACTTTCACTTCGACTCCTTGATGATGCTTTGTCATCATCAGAACTCTTCTCGTTAGATGTGGTGGAATCTTTTAATTTATTTGCTATGGCACTAACACGATTGGGACTTCTAATTTGTGGTTTTGCTTTATTCTTCTTCAGAGTTTCCTTTTGCTTTTCAAAGAGATTAAGTATGGCTTTCATGAGGAATTCTAAAGCTTGAGCATTATCAGCTGAACTTAAGTTCTGTTTAACTTTGAGTTGTTCTTTTTCATCTGCGGATGTATTGTTACGATTGGCTCGACTAACACAAACCCCATAGATATATAAGAGGGAATTTTTTGTTGTTTTCGAGTATTTCTCTCTGTAACGACGACGTTGAGCTAGTGTTAGATTTGGCAGGATGAGTTTTTCGAAATTTCCCACCACATTTGCTTCGAGTATTCGTTTTTTTCTCCGACGACGTTTAAACGATGATGAATTACTACAATTGCTTCCACTTGATGTTGAACTGCTATCCGAATCACTGCTAGAACTTGAGCCCGATGAACTTGATGATGAGGAATCAATTATTACTATCGATTCTGTGGACTTGCTTCTTCTGGGTTTCTCAACTTTGATTTGGGGAGTTTTTTCCGTTTGAGATTTGCATTCTTCCAACATTTTTAATCTACTCATAAGGTCTGGAGATTTTGGTGATTGTTCGGTGGTGGTTGGTTGTATCAGGGGAGGTACACTTGCAGGAGGACTCACACATTTCTCAGTTGTATCAGGTGTTTTTGAGGAGTAAGAGTTTTTATCTTCAACCAAAACTATACCAAAAGCTTTACGTATTTCATCCAATACTACCGCAGGAATGCTCATAGAATCAACAATCTCATCCGGAATAAGGACATTATTTTCATTATCTTCCGGTGGAGTGAAATTCATGGATTTTAATTGTTTGCGAATTTCTTCACGAAGCTTTTTACGTGCTTGAATTTTTAATGCTGCATCGTATTTTGTTCCAGAACTATTGATAACATTTTTTATACCAACTTTGTCCATATTGGCTACACGCTGAACTATATTTTCGCTTAAACTGCCGTCCTTGGTGATGCTTTTTTTGCGTTGTACTAAATTCGGTCTTAGGGAACGTTTTCCTCTGATTGGAGTGGTTGGAGCAATTATACTATCAGCTCTATTTAAATCTTGGATTTCACTTTTGATGAGGCGTGATATCGGAATGACCGAAATTGAGGGCGGAAAACTATTGTTACTGTTTATGCACTTTTCCAAATTAAATTCAGATTCGGGGAGTTCGGTTTTGATATTGGCAAATAAATCATTCGGGCTTTGGTCTATAGGTGGTTCGTCGGAGAATTCTTGTGGACAGAATTCGTTCAATTGATCAAGTTGGTCATCAGCAACTGTTTGATTTTGCAGATAATTTTCATTTATTTGCTCAATTTCAGGATCCGGAGGTTGAAGTTCTTGATTTTCCTGCTCCAGTTCTTCGTTAATTTGCTCAGGAACTGGATTATCCTCAGTGATTTCTTTAGTTTGGCCAGTTGCAAGTTCTTCTTGTTTTTGATGTGTTGATATTTCCTCAGGTTCAATAAGTTCGAATTCTTGATTCACACAACTACTTGTAGTTTCCAACTCAGCTGAATTCAATGCAAGCTCTTGATTTTGTTGATTTCCAGATTCTACTTCACCTTGATCACAAAGACCACGTTTTAAAATCTCTTCTGCACATTGAATAACAGATGCAAGTGCTTCTGGCAATTGCCCAACTATACTGTCTGGCCAAAAATTATTTTGATTTTCCAAATTACCTGATGGGTTATTTTGAAATGATCCCCCATCATCATATGGTAATTGAGAGTTTCTAAATGAATCTGCTGATGATGATGGTTGTCGTGATGATTGTTGATTGTGGTTTTGATAATCTCCGGTAATTTCTCCTCTTTGGAAATTATTATTGTTAAAATTTTGATAAGTCGAATTTTGATATCTATTATTTGTGTAAGGACGTTTCCACACACGATTATAATAGGAATTATTGTTTCCCGAAGAATTCCAACCTTGATATGGTCTTTTATTGAAATTTCGTTCAGAATTATTATTGTAATGACTTCTTTCTCGCTGTAAAATGATACATACATATATTAATTTTTTTTTCTAAATTAAAACTAAAAAAAAAACACAAAACTTACTATGGGATTATTTTTATTCAAATTTCGATGGTAGTGATATCGTTCTCTGAAATTAATAAAAAAAAAATACATCAGATATTGTCATTGAAGATAAAGAAAGAATTTTTACTTAAGCACTTAAATAACTTAATTAAAAAACGAAATTAAAGAATGAGTTCCTGCCTTTAAAAAAGCTATAACATAATATTGTAAGTGTTGTTTTTTAATATAAATTTTTTTAGGTTTGTCATTTTTTTTAATTTTCCCCTCCCACCTAAAGGGGTGGACATATAAAGTGGCCAAATATCTTAAAATCATGTTCAAATAATGTACCAATAATGGAAAAAAAAAATTGATGGATAATTTTTAAACTAAGCCGCTCCACTATATAGAAAAGTAAAACCCTTAACTCTTTCGATTGGTTTATTTTGAAAACGGTTATTTCAACGAAAAAAAGTATTGAAATGTTTTTTGTAGAAAATTTTCTAAGCTACAAATTATCTCTTGACATTTTTTCTGTACAACTAACCATTTCGGAGATATTCCTGAAAAACAATTTGGGGGCCTTTAACTCCCCGTAAAATTGTAAGCAGTGCTTATATCGATGGGGATATTTTACAGTTTCTGAAGAACACTTTGAGGCGGCTATATACAAAAATTCAGCTTTCCGGTGATTTCTTTGGAGCCAAATGTCTATAATGACTCAAATTGGAAAGGAGGACATTTTGGGCGTAGTCATAGGAAACAGCCTGGCACGATAATACTTCGCGTAACCAACTCTAGGCTGATAAACTTTTCTACAAATGAAATGTCATAATAGGAAACACTCGGTAAAACTCGAAACACTTCCGCAATAAACACAAAAGGAATTGGCAGTTTCCAGATCAACGAACTGTCAAGTATTTTGGATTTTTGATCGTTCTAGTGTGGTTAACATAGTAGATACTTGGTTGAACTTCCAGACCGGATAAGGATATATCAATGAAGCTCAAATGCCGAGCGGATGGCTGTACAAAAATCATAAGAAACCGAAAGAATTTTAATCCACCACGTCTTTTCTAATATCATAATATGAACTGTCAAGTCAAAGGTCTTGGGACCGAATCTCAGTCTCCACGACTTTATAACAGAGCTTTTTTATGGCTATTGGTTCTTGGAAATAATTGAAATAATTCACCAAGAGTATCTTAGTCATGAAAAAACACCTCTCAACTTATTGCCTCTCAGATTTGACAGAAAATTATAGGTACTTTTAACTCCTGCCAATTTCTGAGAAAATTACATAAATTTTACCCAATATAGAAATTGAAGTGAACGAAATATCAATAGTTTGATATATTTTTGAAAATGATGTCATATTGTAGTCGAAAATTATAGCTCGAAAAATGTGTGTTCCGCTAAATTTGTATACAATTTTTCTTTTACACGAATAATTGTGTCAGGATTTTTTTAAAATGTTTAAAATCCAGAGTTTCTAAATAGATCAAACGCAATTGGTGCGTTCCTTTACTTTTTTATGAATTTCAGTTCAATGTCTAGTGTCTATCTGTGATTTTCTGTCCAAAAAAAAATCTTTAAATAGAAATTAACAGTTCAGCAAAATGTCAGTAAGTATGGGCGTTTTTATTTTTTAGTTCAGTGCAGAACCTGAACTGTAAAAAAAAAACGTGTTTCTTTTTTAGCTCACAGCATTCAGAGCTCCAATTTTGTGTTTCTTTTTTCGCTCTGACCATGTTCAGAGCGCACTCTATGAGCTCAGAATAAATTGATAGAGCAGACAGAGTTAAATAGCTGTGAACACAAATTTGACAAGTGACAGCTAGTGAAGCGTGTTTTGTTTCTTTAAATTAATCTGAACTCTAAGACCAGAGCACGCTCAGTTCAGAGATCACTCAGAGTATGTTCGGAGTGTTCAGACTCTGTTCTAAGTTCTACTCTGAACTAAAAAAGAAAAACACCCTATATGAGAGTAAATAAATGAAAGCGAAACATCATCTTGTGCTTGTCATTCACACATAAGGTAGTACGGAAACGAAATGGTGTTAATTTTTGTGAATTTTCGTTCCTGTACTTTTGGGTAGTTTTAATATTTTTGAGAGAATTTTTTCCCTGCTTTTCAAAATTTGACACTTTAAGAATTTCTCTGCACAAAGTAAAGGATCGTACCTAATACTGCGTTTAAAAATATTTTTTTACAAAAAAAAAAAAAAAACCAAAGACAAAAATATATTTTATTTCTACTCCAGTGACCAGTGGTGCCAGACTTTGGGAGCAGACTTTCCCAAAGTTATACCTATAAATTCCCTTTTTTTCCACAGTTTTTTTAATATGAGTTTCGAAAAATTCCTTTTTTCTTCTCAACGAAGCGAAGTTATGTGCTAATTTGACGAATTATAATTTTAATTTTAAAATGTTAATTATTTGTTAAAAAACTGCATTTTTTTGTTAAACAATATTCCAATAAAAATGAACTCTAAAATAAAGACTTCCACTTTCCAATTTGTAAAGTTTTTATAAAAATAAATGTTTAATTTAGTATAATTTCTGACAGGAGCGAGTGCTAATGAGTGAGAAAATTATTTCCCCTTCTTGCCAGTTTTTACCCGAAAAATTTATTCGGGCACAAACTGGTAAGTTCTCTGTTCTGTCAGAAGCCAGTTTGAAATTCAAAGAACATTAACAAAAAATACAAAATGGCTGTTGTTTACATTTTGTTTTGTTTAACTTGGTAGGAGTGAATTTTTTCTTGTTCGTTCATATAAAAAAAATTAAATTATTTAAATAAAAAGAAATTAAGTTTTTAGTAAAATATTTAATTAAAGAAACTGTGTGTTTTTCAGTCTTTATTGTTTCTTTTAAATTCGGTTCTGCTAAAGTTGTGATTCCTCATCGAATTTGGGATTTATGAAAAAAAAAATTGCGTTATGTTCTTGCTAAGTGTGTTTCCATTTGTAAGTAATTAGAATGCAAATTTTAATTTAATTATTATCAAATTTTATAAAAAATACGAAGTTATGATGCAAATTTAAATGTTGATGCTATTTTTACTTTTTTGCTTTTGTTGACGTTTAAAAAGTGGAAAAAATGTTGGTTCTAGGCGTTCGTGTATTTTCGCACAGTTTCACTTCTATTTGAGAAAACTTTACCCCCACTTCTCAAAATTTGACGGATTGCTATTTTTAGTCCGGAAAGTACCCGAACAAACCTTATATAACTCAACCATTACTGGCTGAACACAATGGATACGGAGCTGCAACTGGAGCTGCACCTGGAATAGCTGTCAAAATATTCAATACACACAAATTCAATGCTACGAACACAATACAACGCAACTGCAGTCGGTGCTGCAAAAGTTCACCAACTTTTAACTTTTCACGTGCAGCACTTTTGACATTTCAATTTGTATGAAGAAAAAAAGATCCGGAAAAAAATATTAAAGCTGTTTGTGGTTCAAAATATTATTCGCGAAATAAATAAAGAAAAGAAAATTATCGGAAATAAAAAAAGTGAATAACAAGCCCGTGGTTGTTTTTTTTTTCTATAAAATATACAAAAAGCTGTACAACTGCATTGTGGGCACATAAAAAATAGCACGTACGGCACTTTTTCACAGTTTTTGCATCTCCAGCTCCAGTTCCAGTTGCAGCATTCTATTGTGTTCAGGTAGTAACTTTTTATCCTCAATGTTAAGTCAAACGTTAGAGCTTTTAATCACAAGAGTAAGTGCGTGTGATCCAATCGGGCATTTTGATTTGGTTGGCTTTTTTTTAGGCATTTTCTTTTTCATGTTTAAGTCTACATAAATGTTGCTGGCTCGGGATCTAATACTTATTTTTTTCTACATACAAATAAAAATTCCCAAAGTATATTTTACTTCATTTTACCTTTTCAACAAGTCTCTTAAAATTAAATTCCTTTTCTCCCCTTTTAATCCCTCCCAGCTGTTTGTTCAATGTTTGTACATAAATATATCTGTCAACTCTAAATGGGAACTTATTAAATTGTATATATGTATAAACGCACATGCAACAATTAGTGAAAATTTAAACGTTTTTATATTTACGAGAAAACGAACACAAATACAAGTACAAATTGTTGTCAACCTACCCACCACTTCATGTTACTGTCAGAAGGGAGAGAAATACACAAGAAAGAATAAAAGATACACATAGTGGTGACATAAAATAACATTTTACCTTTTCTCATTAAACTCTTATACAATCTCTCACATTAAAACTTCCCCGCCGCCCACCACACCACTTCGGATTCTCTTCCTTTTTGCTGAAGGAAGAAAAAACCGTTAATAAGATAAAAAAAAACACTTCAAACTTAAGATATTGTGAAGGGAACATCTTGGGATGGAGTCACGTCTTGACATTTTAATTGACTTCTGTGACTTTTCTCAGAGGATTTGAAAGAAACTTAATGAAACCGGAAAAAAACTTATTCGAATAAATAAATTTGTAGGAATGTTAATATACAAAAAAAAAACAACATACAATTTTGATAACAAGAAAATTAACTTGCCCAATATTTCGGATCAGTTTTCTTTCTGATCCAGATTGAATATTCTAATTTTCACTATTATTGCGGTGCATATTCCAACAACGGATTATCATTGTCGAAGAGCTTACCAGAGACTCTACAGAGACTCTATTGGTCCACTATCTGCTTGAAAAACAAAATCCCTAAGGCCGAACTACTGCATTAGTAGGTAAGCCAAAATTTTATGTTATGTTATGTATTATTTATACAATTGGGAATACTGGGGTGGAATAGTGTAAGGTAATTTGCGATAAGTGAGAGTCACAATCAACCAATTCAGTCTGCGTAAGATGATATTACATTTGATAGCTAAAGAGCTATCACAACAAAAATGTGATTGTCATTTTCCAACAAATTTGACGTTTCTGCCGCAGCAAGACCAGAGTTACCACCAGCCTAAAAAATTGTACAACTTCTTCTGAGTTCTTTTTTTTCAACCATTCATATAAATAAGCATAATCATTCCTGTGACCAAAAAACTACATGATGAAGAAACTATAACAATTTTATCGCAAAGACGGAAATCCATTCTATAATTTCGATAGCTTATTAAAAATATTTGAAAAATTCACTTAGCAATCATGTTTTTGACAAATGTCATGACAAAAGAATACAACTGAATTGAATCACCTTACCAAGACGGAAAACTAAATGACAATCACATGTGACAATGATTGATGTGATAATCAATCATTACCTTAGACGATTCCATCCCTGTTTTGTGAATGCCAAAACTAGTATCGAGTATCGAATTTGATTTTTGACATTTCCTTGAGGGTAAACGTGTGTTTATTCATTTGATGGACGCTAGGCAGACGAGTAGAAGGAAAATGGCAGACAAAATGCAAGTTATTTTGTTTTTTAGAAATATTTTTTATAAAATATTAATTGAAATTGTTTCAGGATGAATTTAAATAAAATTAAAACCACACATAGCCTGCATAAAAACTGTAATTCAAAATAAATGGAAACTTTTAGTTCCGATATGTGCTACATCTTTGGAAAATTGTATAAACAAGGTAAGCCACCAACAGAAGCACTCACCACAACAATTTTATTTACATTTTGTTGTTCTATGATTTGGGCAATATTAACGAGGAACGAGGGCTTTGACGTCATGACATTTTTTTTTTTTGTTGGTTTTCAAATTAAAGTCAGCGTTTAATCTTTTTGCCCAAGGTAATAATGACCAAATAATAACAATTCCACATTGCCTAAAAACTCATAAAAAATGCCGCAAAGCCAAAAATCAATGTCATAGTCCCAAAAAAAAAAAATAAATTCTCTGGGCGTTATGAAATTTTTAAATTTGAGCGTTATGATATTGAAAGTAGATTTGGATGATATAACATTCTATTTGGGCTTTGGGAGGCTTTATTTTTGACATTCTGGATAATAGGCGTGTTCAGGAAAATAAGATCTCGGAGATATCAGCAATCTTAGTTTAGCTGTCAAAACTCTGAGGAGAAAAATCTTGGATTCGCTTGCTCACCTTTTGAGTGGGAAAAATCTCTGAGATCTCAAGCGCCAAATTTGCTTGTTTGCTTGTCCGCGTGATAATTTTTTTTTTTTAATTTGGGTTTTTTTTTGACGTTTGGTGATGATAAGATTTAAGAACGATACACATCTTTATAAAGCACAAAATAAATGCCAGAACGCTCAAGGCGTATGTCATAATACCTACTCAAATTCAAAAATCTTTTGGAAGAAATGACAATTTCTTCTTTTATACTTTTATTTGAAAATAAAATAAATTTGGGCGTTATGACATTCGTTTTGGTTTTTTTTTTCACTTTTTTGTTAACTTTTTGGGCTATATGGCTATTTTTGAGCGTTAAGACATTTTCTTTATTATTATTATTATTTTCTTTATTGTAGATCAAAACACAAAAAAGTCTTACATTTGAATAATTTTTTTAAGAGTTTTAGAACATAACAATTTGTTCTTTTCAGCTTTAATATTAGTTTTATATAATGAAAAAAGACATTTTCGATTTGGGCGTTATGGTTTTGGGTGCAAAGACCTATAGCCTCTGCATTGTAAAGGACAGCAGAAAAATTTCAAAATGTATAATGAAAAGATGCCTATCAAATCTATATATTAATACGTTAAGCATTTACTTGTAGTTCCTTTTTAATACACTTAAACCGAACGCTCGACAATAAAAAAATATACCTATATATGCCATCAGAAGAGAGTATGAGTATATACATATATGAATCGGTCGACTACATGCGTGTAAAAAAAGACATATCTGAAATCATGGATTCCCCATACTAAACGCCTACAATGAAAAAATACACTGATTAAATATAATATAAATATAAGAATATATTTTTTACTAGCTGAGCAGGCAAACGTTGTTCTGCCATATAAATAAATTATTATAGTATACGGTTCTTTTCGACGAAAAAAAAAAATTAAGGTGAAAAAAATAATTTTTTTTTCGCAAGAAAAATGTGTGTGGTGAAACAAAAAAGTCCAAAAAAGCAGGCTAATATCAAAACAATTATTAAAAAAAATACTACCGACAAGCCCAAACCAATTCAAAAACGAAAATTATGTTCTTTATTTTGCAAAACAATGTCACCAACATTGTTTGGCTCATAGTTTGATAATAAAACTTTAAACGTCAAAAAATTTTGTTTGCCATTAACTCACTCCCATAAGAAATACATGTATTTTTTTTTTTTTTGGAGAAGGAACTGTATATTAGGCACCTTATGCTCTTATGTGCGATCACGCTGTGGTTTGAGGTATATACACATGGTACTTACACTTTAGATTGCAAAATTTAAAAAAAAATATATATAATTATAAATAAATTGATTAAACAGCTCCTGAAATTGATTTCTTACACAAATCCTAATTTATGAGAAAAAAAGTTAAAAATCGTTGGAGCGGTTTTACAAAAAAAAAAATATTTTATATAAAAAATTTTGAAAACATTTTTAAGAAAAATAAATTAAGACGCCATTTTTTATAATTTATTAATGCCAGAGTTAAAAAATTAATTTTTAATAAAAATCATCCATCAATTTTTAAAGTATCGAATTTTCAAAAAATATTTTTTTTTTTTAGAAATCAAAAATCTATTCTTTTTTTTTTTTTGAAATTTTGATATGCAATATTATTCAAATTTATTACAACTATAGTGTAAAAAAAATTCATTAAAATTAATTTAACAGATAATGAGATAGTCGAAAAGCAAAAAAAAAAAAAATGGTTCTATGAGAGATATCATTTTTGATCAATAGGAATTTTTTTTTATCAATAATATAAACATTTTAATCAAAATCGTATGAGCCGTTTTTTGAGAAAAAAAGAGATTTTCCTTACCGGTTTTTAAACACTTGTATGAAAGGCACCTACCTACCGTTATTTTTGGCTATAAGAATAATTTTTTATTTAAAATCTGGTAGATAATGTTAAAAAAAAACTGCTGGTGCCAAGTTTAACCAAAATCGACCAAGTCGTTTTTGAATTAAGTTTAAAAAAAAATTGAAACTTTTTTTAAAAATCTAAAAAAAAAAATTGAAAATTTTTTTCTGTAACAAAATTGGTCAAAATCAGTTAAGCCATTTTTGAGAATTTGAAAATTTGTAAAAAAATACTGAATTTAAAAAAAAGTTGTGGGCTCATTTTTTTTCCTAATTTGGTGAAAATATTTATACGGCTGGTACCTTCATTTTTGGACTTAAAAAAAATAAAAAAAAGGGGAAATACCCAAAAACCCCAAGGTACCAAGTTTAAAGAAAATCGACACATCCGTTTAGGCTGCAGTCGAAAGGATAGGCTGACAGACAGATAGACTTGTGAGAACCACTTTTTTCGATTTCGCTATCATCATAATATCAAGTTTGATAAAAATATTTTGAAATCTCAAGTTCGCAAGTAAAAACACATGGCTGACCAATTTCATTTTTCACTTCTTAAAAAGCGTTTTTTTTTGCGAATATAAGGTGTTAAGGATCCCGGAGCCTCAAGCTGCGATCTGGGAAAATCATTAAAATTTCCAGAACATCAGTGCAACCGAGGTATCGAGCTGCCTGAAAGAACTTGTTGGTTTAGGTCCATATCTCCATTCATATTCCAGGGCCATCTTAACTAAGTTTTTTTTTTGGGATTTTTAAGAAATATTCGAATGTATTGAATTTTCTGTAAATGATAGAATTTTCTTGCCAACATCACTGTGAATTTATTTCAACTGATTGACTTTTTCCACTTCGAACATTTCTCTAATACCCACACACACACCCCCAAACTAAATAAACAGTGCGAGTTTTGAATTTTATAAAGAAGAATCCTTTTTACGTACGTGTTTTGCATATTAAATTAAAGTTGTCGCACCTATCGCTATAAGTAAATAATCCACCCCCACCTAATCAGGATCCTGATGGAAAAAAACACCACTATTCTACCCTTAAACACACCATCCACCATCCCATCACACCAAACCACACAACAATGTCAGTCAGTCAGAATCTTTGAAATGGAACCTAATTTGTGATTTACCTCAATTTACTTGCTATTCAAAAACTTTTGCAAGTCAAAAACTTTTATGCTTGACAAAAATACCATGAAATATTTATCGCTGTGATTAATGAAAATATTTATTCGAAATGTTTAAAAGAAGACCCGAGGAGGAAGTGGTGTTGCCAGTTGCCTTTGCTTCCAATACCTAACCTGTATTTTATTCAGCTAGAGAGAAAACCCAAAGTCACGTCACGTTACTTCCCGGGCGCCAGTTTAAGCCCCTATAAGTCAGGTGCGAGAACCTTCTTATACATTCTTCACTTTTTCTTTTTAAAACACGCGCCGGGGAGCGGGTGGAAGCCCGGTGTTGATAAAGAATAAAGTTGGAATTTTAAATCATTACAAACAAAGGACATGCATTTTTAAGCGAATTAATTCGAAGGAACATTTTTTAATTAGTTTAAGGTGAAAAGATTTGTGGCGAAGCTTCTCCTTTTTGAGTTCTCTTCTTTTTTTTTGCTCTTTCGGAATTTATTAATTTTTTTTTTACCATCACGCACCTCCTGCTCTATGGGTAGGTAGGTATATTGTCTTGAGTTATAAATTTTAAATCTGTTAAATTAATCCAGAGTTTTTTTTCATTTTGTGTTCTTATTTTGAGGGGAATTTTAGGAGCAGGGCGTTGATTGCATTAAGAATTCCTTGTTGTTTCTTTGTAAATTAACATCTTTCTTTGTCGGTCATGGGGGGAAGGAAGGGGATTTTTTTCATTGAGAATATTGAAGGTGGTCGCAATTTTAATATGCAAATCAATTAAAACATTATGTTGGAGACTTGAAGATTGTGAACCCAACGATGATCCTATATTGAGATTTTTCAGATTTAGCTATGAAGTTAAGATCTAGGAATGACCACACCATCTGAATATGACTAAATAATTATATACGGTGATTCCTGTGACACAATGTGACAAAAAACCAGAGCGTGTAGATTGGAGTGGGAGGGAGGTATATTCCCCACCATTTAGTCACGAGGGGCAATTTTCTAAAAAAATGGCTTAAAACAGAAACAAAATTATTAAAAACTAATGATGACGGAAATGACATGCTTTACTTTATTGTCAAGCCAGAAATATCTTCTCCTCTCTTCTTTTATTTATTTATTTTATTTTATTTTTTTGTTATTTTATTTTATTTTATTTTATTTTATTTTATTTTTATTTTATTTTATTTTATTTTATTTTATTTTATTTTATTTTATTTTATTTTATTTTATTTTATTTTATTTTATTTTATTTTATTTTATTTTATTTTATTTTATTTTATTTTATTTTATTTTATTTTATTTTATTTTATTTTATTTTATTTTATTTTATTTTATTTTATTTTATTTTATTTTATTTTATTTTATTTTATTTTATTTTATTTTATTTTATTTTATTTTATTTTATTTTATTTTAATTTTATTTTATTTTATTTTATTTTATTTTATTTTATTTTGTTTTATTTTATTTTATTTTATTTTATTTTATTTTATTTTATTTTATTTTATTTTATTTTATTTTATTTTATTTTATTTTATTTTATTTTATTTTATTTTATTTTATTTTATTTTATTTTATTTTATTTTATTTTATTTTATTTTATTTTATTTTATTTTATTTTATTTTATTTTATTTTATTTTATTTTATTTTATTTTATTTTATTTTATTTTATTTTATTTTATTTTATTTTATTTTATTTTATTTTATTTTATAATAGAATTGTTTTAATGAACAGATTTTAAAAATTCATTTCCTAACTTATAATTTTGGAAAAAAAACACTAAAAATCAAGTTAATGCAAGTTATGGATTCGTAACAAAAATTTAACTCGAGATTTTGATCAAACTTGACATTAGGATGATAGCGAAGTCGAAAAAAGCGAGTCTTGCAATTTTGTCTGTCTGTCCTGTCCTTCCGGCTGAAGCCTAAGAGGGTCGCTTTTCTTTAAACTTGATACCTAGTGGTTTATGGACATTCCCCCCACACGTTTTTTAATTTTTTTTTAAACCAAAAATAACGGTACTTGCCGTAAACATTTTTTTACCAGATTAAGAAAATCTTATTTTTCTTAAAAACCACTCCTACGATTTTGATTAAAATTTCTATGTGATCTTATATCAGAATAATTTATTAAATTATTGGAAGCAAAATTTTTTCTGTCGATTAAAAATTGTATCTCTCATAAAACCATTTTTTAGTTTTCGACTATCTCATTATCTGTTGAACCAATTTTAATGAAATTTTTTTCATAAGAGCTTCTAATAAGATTGAATAATATTGCATTAAAAATTTTAGAATTTAAAAAAAAAACATTTTCATAATTAGGTTTTTTTTTTTTTTTTAATAATACAAACTCTATATACTACTGAAATACATCAGCCAAGTAGAAGACTTAGCACTATTTAATTGGACTTGTTGAATTATTGATTCAAAATAGCTTTTTACGGCCATTTTCATAATTATTTTTTGAAAATTCAATGTTTCGAAAATGGGTAAGGTAAGGTGGGGTAAGTGCATGTCCGGGATAAGTGCATACCCTGCCCAAAAAAGCAACAGTTTAATTGGAAAAAAATGTTTAATTTATAAACACGGACGTTAAATATATTTTTTTTATAAAACAAGAAAGTTTGCAGCACTGACAAAAGTTTTTGTTTACATATTTTTGACATTTTGAAATCAGTTTGTTGCCAGAAAAGTCGGGTATGGGAGAAGTTAACTCCGCTAGTTTTTATATTTTAAGGAAAAATAAAAAAAAATTTGTAAGTGTATTGTTTAAATGTTGTTTATAATAAGTATGTATTCAGTTTTGGTGATTTACTTTACCGATATAGATATGTTTTTGGCCATGGTATGCACTTGCCCCTTCAAATTACTATGAAGGGGGAAGTGCATAACTGAAGCCCGGGGTAAGTGCATATTCAAAAAATGCACTTACCCCGGTCCGGTTACCCCGGTCCCCCCTAGCATTTTTTGAATATGCACTTACCCCAGTATTATTATATCAGAGTAGCTTTTGATTTAATTTCTTATTTATTCGATTTTTTTTTTTACTAATTTTATTTTTAAGGGCTTGGAGCCGTGTGAAAAAGTTTGTAACTTTTGAATAAATAAAGATATCTTTAAACTAAAGACTCTTTTTAATAGACAAAACACTCCTTATTTATTATCCTTTACAGCAAATAATTCATGCAACAAACAAAAAAGTTTTCCTCAATGGTATGCACTAACCCCAAATCAGGGGGAAGTGCATACCATGGGTCTTTTTTTGATTTTTATTTATAAAAAATTTATACGGTTTTGAAAAAACAACAATTTAGTTTTTAAACTAACCGTAATAAACAAAGCTTTAAAGCAACACCATCGGTTAGTATCGATTTTAAGAACTGAGTTTTTGACATGGGTATAAAGCGGAACTTTTGATTTTATGGGCCGCACTTACCCCACCTTACCTTAGATGATTTTTTTTAAATTAATTTTTAAACTTCGCATTAACAAATACAAAAAAAATGGCACATCAATTTTTTTTTTTTTCAAAAATATAATTTCAAGATTTTATATATACAAAAATTATTATTCAAAACCTCCACAAATTTTGTTCAATATTCAAGTTCCCACTAAATACGTTCATATACATATGTAACCGACAAAATTTGCAAATAAAAATTAATTTAAATTTTTTTTCTGAACTTATTTTTCGATTTTCAATTTTGTGGGATGCGTGCAATTTATAAAATGAGGGTTGGCGCAAAAAAATAGCATTAAATTAAATACAATTTCAGATTTCGAAATTATTTGATTCCGACAAATGATTTGCTTATTTCGAAATTACATATATTAGAAAAAAAGGTATAATACTCTTACTTTTTTCCGGATAGCTCTTGTAAATCAGGTGGCATCTGGCTATGTAATGAAAAACATCTTTTCACAATAAACAATTTTTTGACAAGGATCCAATTTTAAATTTCAAATATTAATTCTTTGAAATATTATTGTACTTATGTATGTTACAAGAAAAAAAGGATATTGGAGATGCGGGGCATCGATCCCCGTACCTCTCACATGCTAAGCGAGCGCTCTACCATCTGAGCTACATCCCCGTTATTACAATATAGTTTAACGATAAAGCTATACAAGAAAAAAGTAGCCAGCAGACAATTGATATTAGTATATCAATCACAAGAGCCAACGCAAACGTAAGTACATAGGTGTGGCGAATACAATATCAACGCAACGCATTTACCATGATGTGGTCAGCAAAACCAGTTCAAGATACACTCATGAGACATTTCGAAGGTAAATGTCTCATATGAGGAAAGAAACGAGGCCAATCAACTTTTTTTGGCTTCGCACAACATTTGGTTAGGTATTTATTTTAAGGTACTTAAATTTGCTTTGAGAGCAAGTTCAATTTTTTTCTTGGAGTTTAAAACTAATTAAATTGTTTTTTTTTTTTTCTTTTAACATTCCACTACATTAGATTACTATATGTCTGAGGTACTTACAAGTCATATGATTCAATTGGTAGTTATATCGGATTTTCAATGTTTTTTAGGGAAGGATTTTCAACATTAAAGCGTTTAATGTAAATCAAATTTCTCATCTCAACTCAAGGATTTATATTGATTAAAAAAAAAATCATCATCTCGGCGGCTACGTTAATAACAAAAAATGCTGCATCTGGGGGCTCGGAAAACCCGCACGTTATTGTCGAGAAGCCCATGCATCCACAGAGATTGACGATTTGGTGCGGATCGAGGGGTGGTGGCTTCACCTTTTGCCTTTGAAAACGTTTCGGTCAACGGTGGGCCGTGTTAACTGACTTTTTTTTTTACGGAAATTGAAGACATGGATTTGGACGACCTCTGGTTCATGCAGGATGGCACATGCCTAACAGCCCATGCCACAATCGATCTTTTGCACACCAAAGTGGCAAATCGTGTTATCATCCGTCTTGGCGATGTCAATTGGCCGCCTCGGAGCTGCGATTTGACTCCTTTGGACTTTTTTTTTGTGGCGAACCGTGAAGGACGGATGTTATGCCAATAATCCGGAAACGATTCAAGACCAATATCACCCAAGAAATCTGTGAGCTACAGCCCGAAACCATCAACAAGGTCTTAGAAAATTAAATGGGAGTGACAGAATGCGCTACTGCGAAGCCAGCCAACGCAGCCACTTGAACGACGTTGTGTTCTATAATTAATGGGAATGTTTGCTTTTACTAATAAAGCCATAATACATGGACAAAATTTAATTTTGTTCATTTTATTGCATTTTTAATAAGAAACTTGTATTTGGCCCACCCTGTATTTACATACATTGGTACTAAACGGCATTTTATGGATTTGCAAAAAAAAAATTGAAATCGAGATTTTTTTCAAACTTGACATTACGATGATGGGGAAATCGAAAAAATCTAGCATTTATCATTCCTATGACATGTTTTTTTAATTTTTTTTAAGGCCAAAAATAAAGAATCTTATTTTTCTTAAAAACTTGCTCACAACTTATTTAAAAAATAAGATATTTAGAAAAAAGATTAAAAGCTTTTTTTTTGAGGAAGCTAAAGCTAAAGCTAACTAGCCATAGCTTTTACTAGTAGCTTCAGCTAGATAGTTCTTGCTTAAGCTTTGTTTTATGTGAATAAAAAAATGCTTGAGCTAGAAAATTCTAGCTTTAGCTGCGAAATTTGAGGTTTATTTTGTTTATACACATGTTTGTTTTTGTGTGTTATAGTACAACTAGACTAGTGGTTTTGATATTTTAAAATGTTTCGCAAAAGGGCTCTGATGATTTCTATTAATATTCGTTTGACACAATTTAAATAAAACTGCGTTTCAAGTTAGTGAACAAAAAATCACATAACGGAAATATAGTGATAATTTTTTTTTAAAGAAAATTCTCTTAATTTTGAGCTATTCCCTAATAGGCGCATAAACTTGACCATATTCACACCATAATTATAGAGAATACTTAAAACAAGACCTACTTAAAACAACCTAGACACGGTTGAAAGAATTTTGATATTTTTGGAGCTTTTACTATAATATTCTAGCTTAAGCTATTTTAATTCACACAAAATTGAAGCTTAGGCTGGAAAAACAAGCTAAAACTGAAAGAATTTAGTGTTGGCTTTTTAAAATAGTTAATACTATAAGACATCTTAAACTTGTTAGTTTAAGCTTATTATTATTCGCAAAAAACCTAGCATTTACTTAAAAATCCAAATTTGAACTTTAGCTTTTTTTTTATTCACCAGACCCATAGGCTACCTTTCTTTAAATATTATTTATAAAAATGGTTATAAATGGTCCTTTCACATAGAACAATTTTTTTTTTTTTTTGATTTTCTCAAAAACGGCTCAACTGAATTTGATAATTATTTTATGGAGATTTTTTTTTTTAAGTTTTGTATATCAACATTTTCAAATATCTTTTTTTTTTGGTTTTTTAAAAAATTGTTCAAAATATTTTTTTTTTTTTCAAAATTTAATTAAAAAAATGATGATAATAATAGATTCGTACTACATTTATTTTGAGAGTATGAAGAAGATAATTAAACAACAAAAAAAATTCCAATTTCTTAAATTTAAAATTAATTCCCCTTTCAAAAAAAATCCTTAATATGGCGCTAAAACCAATAAACTGGCAACCCTGCTGTTGCTTCAATTGATTTTGATTTGAATTGCAATTAATACAATATCTTGATGCAGTATTGCCAATGAAGAATTTGAAAATATCGCACAAAAAAGAGTCACGACTCACGAGGAAAAAATAAGTCGCAGTCCGTACAAATTGCACGGAAATTTCAATGAGTTTGATATTGATTCAATTGCTAACTAATTGATTTCGCTCCCTGAACTGTAATATGGACCTATATTAACTGACTTGTGTTAGAATCAGTGATGCCATATTCTTGTAGATGCATTATCATATAATTTGCTATTTTATGATCATACGGGAGGGAAAATTATCATATGCCAAAAAAAAAAAAATGTTACAAGGAACCGTCAACAAATAACACGATTTCCTTGAGCTCATAGTTTAGTCAAGTTTAATTTGTTATTAATTGACAAACATTTTGTCTGTTTTCGCAAACAATATTGGAAATGGAAGGAAACAAATTTTAAGTATTTTAAATTTATTTAATGTTTTGCAAAGGTGCCATTTGATTTTTGATTGTGTGAATGCTGCATTTTTGCATTAAAAAGAAGAAATGGCAGTATAAAAAGCACTTTTATTATTTGTCTCATTCACTTGTTTATTTAAAGAGAAGACATACAGGGACAGTTCGTTAAGTTATCAGAGTTGACAATTTTATATTTTAGTATAATTTTATTAGTATTTTATGTATTGAGTAGGAAATTATTTTTTTTTATGAGATATTGGAAAATAATGGTAAAAATTTAATTTTATTTTGTAAGACAAGAGGTTATCATACATTTTGCGTATGATAATGACTTTTAATCATACATCATACGGTTGGCATCACTGGTTAGAATTTGGAATATCATTGCTCGCTGTTATGAAGGAAAATTCATAGATATTTTAATCGTAAGGTTGCGATTGTCTATGGATGGTGTCAGAAATGGGGAAAGAGTTTTATAAAGAAAAGCCAGTTTTAAAAAAGAAATTCGTCTCATGGTCGCGCGAGCAAAAAAGGCGGCGGAAACCTTGTCTTGATGTTAATTTTTTCGGGGTGATTTGTTCGAGCAAATTTATTAACTAATGCTTTGGAATTAAGCTGTGTCGATTGATCTGCGTCTGAGTTGAAATTTTTGGATGTAGATATTTTTTTATTATTATTATTATTAATATTTATTAATCATAATATAAATATACAGATTAATTAAAGTTAACAGCACTAGCTTTATGGCTTTTGGCTGAGGTTTTACAAAAATATTACTTAAGAATAACTTATGATTAATAAAGGTTTAGGGGAGCGGTCAAGGATATCCGGAACAAATGCCAAGGGCAGGTGATCCGGATACCCTCGGCCGCTCCCCGTACCCATTGAATTAATTATAATTAAATACTTGTATCCAGTTTTAGGTCTACTAAGGCTTTGTATACATATTTTATGTTTTGCACTGATGGAATTGTTAGTAAGTTAATTAATGATTGTTTGCATAATTTCTCAAAAATTTGTTTAGTTTTCTGACATTCAGAAGTTAAATGTTTGATGGAGAGTATACTACTTGTTTGACAAATGTGGCAGGTCGGTGGAGGTTCATTCTTAAGTAAGTAGTTGTTTGTTAACCAAGTGTGTCCAAGTCGTAAACGTAGGAAGCATCTGTTCATTTTGGCCGTGGTAGTTGTTGGGTAGGATGTAGGGATCCCTTGTGGGTTAATTGAGGAATAATGATGAACGTAACTGCTCCATTCTTCTTCCTTTTTGAGTCGCCAATGAGCGTGTAGGAGTTTTTCCAGATCCTTTTTTGGAGGTCGGTAGTTTTTTATTTCAGTATTATGACGTGCGGAAATAAATTTAGCTTCTCGATCAGCCGATTCGTTCCCTTTAATTCCCACATGCCCTGGGATCCAGATCAGTTTTAATTTTTTCCCCTGAGATATAATATTATCACGAATTTTGTTGATATGTGGTGTTCGGTGCTTTATGTTTTTTATTGCGGATAGGGTGGAAAGATATTTTTTTATTTTTTTAAATTAATTCATGATGAAAGAGTAAAATGAGGTAAAACCAAATGGTGTCCGATTTTTAAAAATATTTCCCTTTGTAAATATCTGTTATATATGTATTGGATAGGGACTACGAGAATAACTTTAGGGTTAGATATTTTTCAAAATATATCAGTTATAGGGTGAGAGAAAGTTTTAAAATATTAAATTTATTGTTTATCTATATGTATGTATATTTATTTATATTATTAGAATTATATTTATTTATCATCGTATCTTTAAGTTTCTATGAAAAATCTGTTGATGTACTAAATCGTAGATTAAAAAAATAAATAAATAAATAAATTGAGGTAAATACAACAAGTTCAAAAAACTTTTTTATGATTAAAAGGAAATTATTTTAGAATTTACTTCAGAATAGATACTTAACTACATGTTAATTACACACTAAATATTTTTTTCATAGATTAAAAAAGTTAACAGTAAAGTGTACAATCGTATCGAATTTTTCATCAGTGGCTTTAATATCTTTTTTGGGAGCTTACTTCACTTGCCAAACTAAAAGTGGGAGTTCTTTTTAGTTTTAGTTTTATTTCATCAATCAGATTGCAATCTTTATAGACTAGATACTAAATAATATAATTGTTGGGGGCTATATGCTTATAAAATTAAATAAAATGCTTATAAATTAAATAAATTTAAAATTAAATTCAATAAATATTACTAAATTGATTTATAATTTATACAATAAATAAATATAAATTTATGAAAAAAAGATTAATTATTTTAATTTATTAGGAAGTTACAGTTTTAATATTATTTAACAAATATTTTTTAAATATATCTCTCGAAACATCAAGATTAAAATCAATCCTATTGCAAATTAAATTCACTTCTCTAATGCAACGCGTGATTGGTTCGTTACGGCCATAATTTGTACTATGAAGCTGCTCATAAAATTGAAAACGATAGCGTGTAGTTCTAGAGGGTGCGTTAACACAATTAACTAATGTTAATAAAGGAGGACAATTGATATGAGAAGTTACTATGTCTCTCAAAAACATAACTGAAAAATAAGCACGACGATCATAAAGAGATTGCATACCAAACAACAAACATCTACTATAATAAGAAGGCCTTGCAATCCTCCAGTTAAGCTTAAAAAATGCATATCTTGTAAAATGCTTCTGAACTTTTTCAATTCTGTCTATTGAATTATTATAATAAGGGTTCCAAACAATGCTACAATATTCAAGAACTGACCTTACCAGAGAATTGTAAAGAGATATTAAAGTATATGAATCTGAGAATTCTTTCGTGTTTCTTTTTAGGAAATCAAGCATTTGATTTGCCTTGTTTATAATAAAATCATAGTGCGGTAAAAAAAGAAAGTTTTGTGTCTAAGATTACTCCAAGATCTTTCTTCCTAGTAACACGTTCTAAATTTGTGTGGTTGATGTTATAATCAAACACTATGGGATCAGAATTTCGGAAACACGACAAAACTTGACATTTCGAAACATTTAACAGAAGGTGATTTTGCTTGCACCAATTATCCAGCCTCGATAGATCTTCCAAAAGAAGAAAACAGTCAGTTTGACCAGAGATCTTACGATAAAGTTTGAGGTCGTCCGCGAAAAGAAGGCAGTTTGAATTTTGAAAAACATCCGGTATATCGTTTACAAATAACAAAAACAATAATTGACCCAAATGGCTTCCTTGCGGAACACCAGATGAGACCGAAACAAATTTTGAGAGCGAACTATCAACTTTAACTATTTGAACTCTACCAGCTAAATATGATTCAAGCCATTTTAATAGAGAAGAGTGAATGCCTAGAGAAGTTAGTTTATTTAATAGGATTTGGTGGTTGACTCTATCAAATGCCTTTGCAAAATCTGTAAAAATAATATCTGTTTGAAGACGATTCTCCATATTTGTTATGATGTAATTACTTATTAAAGCCAAGTTTGTTGCCGTTGATTTCCCTGCTACAAACCCATGTTGAGAAACTGAAATATGATTATGAAATAACTCAGTTAACCTATTACAGACTAGCTTTTCAAATACTTTCGGAATACAAGAAATTTTACAAATGGGTCTATAATTAGTTATATCCTGTTTTGAACCCGATTTAAAAATTGGTGATAGATAAGAAACCTTCCACCTACTCCCGAAAGTCTCAACGATTAACTGAATAGCTGACAAAAATTGCGCGATTTTTTTTTATATTCCTTTCATTGAAAACTACTTTCTGAGAGGAAATTATGATATTTAAAACAACTTAAACAGCGAATTGAATCCAAATTAAAAAAAAAAACTTATTCTTCTTATTTTCGATTTTCTCAAAAACTAGAAAACAATCAAGCATCAGATTTTTAGTATAAAAATAAAATTAAAATTAATAATAAAAACTAAAAAACCTAATAACGTAAAATTTTAAACAAAATTAAATTGGGAAAAATTTTTCAAATTTTGTCAAAATTTTTAGGTGCTTTGTAAACAAATTTTTCCAAACCAATTTAAGCAATTGGTTTCTCGAAAACGGCTCTAACGATTTGGATGAAATTTTCTATAAATGTGAAAAAAAATTTTAAAAATAATATTAAGTAAAATCCGGCCACTGTCACACCCTCTTTTCTTATTTCTTAGTATCTCGAAATTCGTCGGAAACATTTCCATTTGTCGGAAACGGTACAAGTTATTTGAATGAAATTTTCAGAGTTTTTTCTAATAAGGCGTCAGTTATAGCGATCAGGAAAACGAAACAGGAAAAACTTTCAAATAGATTATTTACTAGGTTTTCATTCGATTTGAAACGCAAATGTTGTACTAATCGATGACAAATAACTCAATGAATTTTGTATGCAAATAAAATTTTCAACTCAACAATTATTTTATTGTTAAAAATGCATTAATGTGTTTTCCTGATGTAAATTCATTTTTCGTGCCAGCTGATTGTCACTTCACACAAAATGGAACAAATCGTTCCAATTATTTGCGTTCCAGCTTTTACTTGTTCCACTGACAGATTTGTGAAAGGAAAAAAAAATCGTATCCATCTGTTTCAACTTTTCCTGATGGTTTTTCCTGATCGCTATAACTGACGCCTAAATGAGGCAAACATTAAAAAAAATGATTAAGTTATAGCCACCCACTGCCGCGCCTAACTTTATTGTTTCTTATTTTTTCGGAAACGCCTCTAACGATTTCGATGAAATTTATTGTTTGTTAAATTGAACGAAGAAAAATGTTGGAAATTAAATCCGCCTACTACCACGCTCACTTTTCTTAGAAATTGGGTTCTCGATAATGGCTCTTACGATTTGGATGATATGGGCAGGAATTGTTCTGATGAATAAGAAATATTTTCAGGAAAATCCGTCTACTGCCACGCCCACTTTTATTGTATCTTGGTTTCCTGGATCGGTTGTTACGATTTCACTGAAATAACAGGGATTTCTGATGAACGAGAAAAAAAATTCAGAAAATATTTTTGGGAAAATCCGCTCACTGCCACGCCTACTTTTATTGTTTCTTAGTTATCGGGAACCTCTCTAACGATTTGGTTGAAAACTTAAGGGTTTATTTTGATGAACGGGAAAAAAATTAGAAAATGATTTTATTGAAATCTGCCCACTGCAACGCCCATTTTTCTTATTTCTAGGTTTCTCGCAAATTGGTTCCACAGTATGGGTAAAATTTTGAGTGCAGTTTATATTCAAAGTCGGGTGGTTTTGAAATATGTTTACTTGTATCTACATGTGCACATACCTCTACATATGTGGAGATGCATGTGGATATACTTTGATATATGTGGAAATACCTTAAAATTTGTATAGAAGCATGAGAAATACCTCTAAAATTGTGAAGATCGAAGTGAAGATACCTCCACATGATGTGGAGATACCTTGACATATGAATATGCAGATACATGTAGAGATATGTCCACTTACATATGTTTAGATAATTCTACATACGTACATGTGTTAAGATACATGCCGATATCTCCGTTCAATGGATTTTAACTCCTTTCTTGTTTCAACCCTACCACTAAGGGTATGTATGTACCTACATTGTGCAGTCGCCAGGCAGATGGAATGACATCAATGAGATCTGCATGACAGTAAACAAGACTCAAACCCAATTTTTTTAATTTTGTTATAGTCGATCTAATAAAACAGAATTGAATTTCTAGCTTTTTAAAAAAGTATAATTTACTTTGTAAGTGTTGCAGGTTGCGCGTTAATGATTTATGATTTTTTTTCTGTTTCAAGCCGATTTTTTTTAGAAAATTGCCTCTCACGTCTAAACCACGGGGAAATAGATTCCCCTCTTATACGATTTTTTCTTGTCTTGACCCAACCTACTGCCTTTGGTAGTATCTTAAAAAAAAACAATCATGGGGTTTGGGTTGACCAGAATAGCGGCGAATGAGGGGGCAGGGTAGTAACAACTAAATTTTTTTTTTACTAGAGTTGTTACATGTGGCGTTATGGTTAGTGCATAGGAAATTCCCAAAGTTCTAGGGATCGAATTCCAGTTAAGGTCTTAACTAAAAATAAAAAAATATTTTTTCAAGGGTAATATGTACCTCTCCAGAGAAATTTAAAAATCTTCCGGGAGTATTGTTAAACTACTTCTCACTTATTAGTCGTTAAGATTCAGAAGAAAATTGTGGGTCCCTTTCATTCCTGAGCAAAAATAAAATAAAAATATGGTTAGCTTAACAAACCCTCTTTCTAAAAGAGTTAAGACCCAAACTAAAAAAAAGCATAGGGGATGAGGGGGATTGATCCCCTTTTGTCTCACATGCTAAGCGAGTACACTACCATCTGATCTACATCCCCCAACAAAAATATTAGACAATTTCGTGATGATAAACTTACAAAATATTTTTTTTTTGAAAAACAAAAATTCATTCTTCTATATTTAATACATAATTATAATGTATTCAAGGCACGATTGTAATTCTAAACGATACACACACCGTTTACCGTATCTACTGAGCTGTGCGATTTATTTCAATGAAACTATACAATACGGCGCGACACCATACGATGAGGCACAGCAGCGGCGGCGGCGGCGGTCTTACATATTCATGCCAACAAATTATTTTGGCTTTCCTCAATACTCAATTTGAAATGAGAAATAAGAAGAGTGTGAAAGAGTTTTCAAAAAAAAAAACAACAACAACATCGTAAAACACTTAAAACAATTAAAAACACTCAGGTAATAAATTTCTATTTGTCAGAAAAAAAAACAAAATACTTTTCTTATTCAGAAAATGAAAATACTACACTGTTCGTCTTCTTATTGTATATCTCACCCAAAATAGATGGGTGTTGGGGGCAAGGCAACACTGGATGAAGGTAATGAGAAATCCCACAAAGCATCACCCACCCAATCGAGCAATCACGAGGAAAAATTCGAACATGAACACCAACTCTTTAGATAACTACAATTTTCTAAAAAAAAAAAAAATAAAAAAATATCAGAATCCAAAAACATAAGACTAACTATCGTGTAATAATGTTGTGAGGGGGGGGGGGGGGGAAGGTAATATTCTCCAGGCTCATTTCCAACAGCATCGAAATTCCTCCGACCGGGAGTAAGTATTGTTTCAAAAAACTTTATGTGTGGGAGTAAAATTGACGACAATTGCTGAAAAAGAATCACACACAGCAATTGTAATTTTCAACCCTTGTTTGTTTTAAAATTTCACTGTGGATTCAAGTTAAATTAAAACAGAAACTGTCATCGTAAATAGCACATCATGTATCATTATACAAGGCTCCAAGGAGCATAACGTTCATACAACAAACAATCCATACATCTGCACTGCATACCTTCCCTGAACTCATACACGTTTTTTAATTGCTTAACAGCCAACTTAGGAAAAACAAACAGGACGAAACCACCTTGTACCACCACCATCATGAGGGGGATAAAAACAAGGAAGGGTTGAAGAGGAAATCAAATTACGCGGGTTGATTTCAACTCCACTGGTATATTCGTTTGGAACTTTTATTTAAAAAAAATATATAAGAAGTATGAGAAGGATTCATATGTGAGATGGCAAACAAATGTGACGGCGGCGGCGGCGGGCAATATATATATTTTTTGCACTCAAAACAAGGATATTGGCAGTTTACAGAAAGTAGAAGAAGAAGTACCTTTTGTAGAGTCGTTAACTCAAGCCAGCAAATTTTGTACTTTTCCTCCAGTAGGTATAATAGGAATAATGTGAATATTCATCAATTTGCTTCCAAGATATATGCACCGACCGAGAAGAGTATCAGCATCAGCACCGGATGAAGCGATTTATTTCCATATTTTATACTCCCTTGTTAGTCAATAGCTTGCAAAATGTTGTCGTCTGTTGCGGTAGAATACTTGATATATGTATGTATGTAGTTAAAGTAGGATATGTGAAAAGAAGTGTTTGTTTAAAAAATTGTTTTACACTCTCTCAAGCCTTGAGGAGTAAGTATAAACAATGTAAGAAATTCGTATAGAGCTTTGGAATTTGCTATACGTAAGCAAAATTAACGCGGATATTGAATAATTAATTTAAAAAACTTTCAAAGGTATTTTTAATTTTATTGAATGGTACTTTTGTCATATGTATATGAGGCTCTCCCATCGATGATCATCACATCTTGTAGAAATTTATTGGGAAATTGAACTTTCACCCCATTTTATGAAGAAGAAAAGTCAAGACGTGGACAAAAAAACGAAGGAAACTGCAGTAACATTAAAATTATAGGTTTTACGAAATTTCATTGGTTAGGTAGAAAAGGGAAATCATCTTCGGAAAATTGGCGGGTGATGATAAAGCACAGATTCCATAGAACGACAACTGATAAGGGCTTTCTACTAACCGATTTAGCGACCGATTTTCGGTGAAAAAGATTCACACAGCATTCGCTGTCAGTCTCAAGACTGTCGAACTAGAAACTAAATTTACCTCTTTTTTAGTATTTAATAATGCGGAGTTTAAAAAATACATTAAAAAAAAAAATCATCTCATTTTCAAAAAAAAAAAATAATTTTGATTTTTTTTTTTTAATTCAAAAATCGTTTTTTGAAAATTTTGATATCCAATATTATTCAAATTTATTAGAAACTCTTGTGTAAAAATGTCATTGAAATCGGTTCGACGGATAATGAAACAGTCGAAAAAAAATGGTTCTAAGAGAGATACCATTTTTAATCGATAGATAACATTTTTTTTCCAATAAGTAGATCTTAGTGATATAAGCTCATATAGACATTTTAATCAAAATCGTAGTAGCTGTTATTGAGAAAATTAAGATTTTCCTTACCGATTTTTTAAACACTTGTATTGTAGATACCGTTATTTCTGTTTATAAGAATATTTTTATTTGAAATCTGCTGGATTATATTAATATTTTGTTAAAAAATTCTTCAAAGCAGCCCACGACAGTGTTAATAGAGAAGAACTGTATCGTGCTATGTTTAACTTTAGAATCCCTGCTAAACTGATACGCCTTATCAGTATGACGTTGGAGAATGCTCGCTGTTCCGTCAAAGTTGGTAGAGAATCTACTGAAACCTTCGAAACCACCAGAGGGCTTAGACAAGGCGACGCACTGTCATGCAGCTGCTTTAACATTAATACGCTTTAACATTAATAATACGGAACACCCATGCCAGTACATCGGGCACCATTTTCAATAAATCAACACAATTACTTGGGTTTGCAGACGACATAGACGTGATAGGAAGAACAAAGCGAGCAGTAATCGGTGCCTTCACTGCTATGGAGTCAGCAGCAGGCAGAATGGGGCTAAAAATAAACGAGGACAAGACGAAGTATATGCTCTCATCAACAAAAGTCCAATCCCACCACCGACTTGGTCAAAATGTGACCATTGATAGGTATAACTTCGAGTTAGTCAGTGAATTTGTCTACCTGGGCACTACTGTCAACTCAGCCAACAACATCAGCGCTGAAGAAATCAAACGCAGACTAACTCTTGCTAATCGCTGTTTTTTTGGGCTAAATAAGCAATTGAGGAATAATGCCCTATCGAGAAGAACCAAGGAGACACTATATAGAACACTCATCATCCCGGTCCTGCTATATGGTGCAGAAGCATGGACCCTCTCCCAATCGAATGAAAAGTCACTTGGAGTCTTCGAGAGAAAAGTTCTGCGTACGATTTATGGTCTTGTTTGCGTTAATCGAGAAGACAACATTTGGCGGAGAAGATATAACGAAGAACTATACGAGCTGTACAGCGACATAAGCTAGCCAGAAAAATTCCTATCCAACGACTAAGATGGCTGGGCCATGTAGAGCGAATGGACACCAACGCTCCAGCGAGTAAAGTCTTCAAAGCCAAACGAGAGGGAGTCAGAAGCCAAGGTAGACCTCATCTCCGATGGAGCGACCAGGTGGAGGGACACATCCGCCAGCTGGGAGTGCGAAACTGGAGACAGCGGGCTAGAGATCGAGCCGGTTGGAGGGGCATATTGGACCAGGCCTAGGACCACCACGCTCTAGTTGAGCCAACATAAAAAAAAAAAAAAAAAAAAAAAATTCTGAAACTTTTTTCAAAAATCCAAAAAAAAAAAGTTGGAACATTTTTGTATACATAATACTTTTAAAGCCTTTTGAAAATGTTTTGTAAAGAATCGTCAAAATTAGTTCAGCCGTTTTTGAGAAAATCGAAAATAAAAAAAAAAAGGTTTTATGGAAAGTACCATTTATAACTAATTTTCCGATTTTTTTTTTTTGCAAAATGGTAGCCTTTTTATAAAAAATTTTACCGTTATTTTTGGTCTTAATGGCTAAACCACAACCAGGCGTTAGATCGGTCGGTCGGGCTTTTGACAGGCTTTTTACCGACTTTACGATATTTTACGATATCATGTTTCATAAAGCGAAACCCTAGAATTTGAAAAAAAAAACGAAATGTAGCTTCAAACATCGGGTGTTGAAAAGCAACGAATATGACAAAATAAATAAATAAATAAAATAAATAATTGCTGTTTCCTTAAAAAACACTGCACAAATTCTTCGCACATAATAGGCCGTCAAAAATGTCTATCTTTTTAATGTTTTAATTTAGGTACTTACAACAATTGAAATAAATAGATTTGTTAGTGAAAAATTTACTGATTTCGTTTTCAATCGATTCTTACTTTTTGATTCCAATGAAATTTGATACAACCAAAATTGCCACAACCCTTTTTTACAAAAACTTTTCTTCAAATATTTTTAGCTTTGACAAGTAATCCCGAGAATTAATTTATTTACATATACTCGTATAATCGGGAAGTAAAAAACACTCAAAAGATCACTCCGTCACTCAAACGAATGAGCATACAAAAGAAAAAAGATAATGATTTGTCTCTGGCTCTAATAGATCAGTTAATTAAAAATTGTGAAGAAAACTTATTAGGTACCTATTATTATGATTAGCAAATTTTTTTTATTGCAAAAAAAAATACTTTTAAGTTGAATAGAAGTGCAATAATTTTTCTGAAAATTGTATCTATATTCTGTAACTTTTGCATCAATAAAATTGGTCGGGAAACGTTGAAAAATAGAACAAAATTCATATGATTTGTTTCAATTTCCATCTCTCGACTAATTTTATTTATTGTCCTCAAGATACCAACCAGCACCAATACAACACCCTGGAACTTCTTCAAGATCCAAACAAAAAAAATATTGAATTCATAGATAATTTACTTCACAAACACAAAATAAAAATCTAATTACATACATACATACATAACCATAAATACATCAAACATACATACTTATTATTATTTCTATTTTGTAACTATATTATATAATTATAAAATTATTAAACATAAGTTTTCGGTTTTTACCCTTTTAATTAGAGCTGAAAGTAATTTGATGCTAGCGCTCTGTGAAAAATTGTTAATAATAGATTTTAATTTATTGTTAATATTTATAAATAAATAAATAAATAAATAATTTTATTGATGCGAGTGTTACAGAACGTAGGCACTTCTTGCAAACAAATTTGCACGTGTGAACAGAATAATTAGAAAAGAAACATTTTTGTGGAAAGCCATGATTAATAAATAGCAATTTTTTTCACTTCCCTATTCTCTTTTGGCATCGAACAAAGCATTTATATGTATTAGATATGTTATATGAATGGATTCCAACACAACATACAATTCTACAACAAATCACACGAGACGAATCGTCGTTGATACTGTAAAAAGTCATTAGATAAAAATTGTCGTGTTGAGATTTTATTTGTAAAGACTTTGATCAGTTTCAGATGCTAATGAAAATCCAGGTTTTAAGCAAAAAACACCAAATTTCATCGAAATCAACCAGATTTTCTATACATTTTCAGTTTTCGTAATCTAAATCTTCTTCTTGGGACAGTATGAATGTGTAACAAACACAATTAATCACTCGTTTCTCTTCAGTCACAAAAAATGATGCCTACGATGAAAAGAGAGATTAATAAAGGGTTTTTTAATAGGGACGCTACAAAAGTAGAGCAACAGGGACAGCCAACGACGCCATATTTCTTACCGCTCTTTTGACATTTCTCTTCAGTAAGATTTGCCATTTCATGATGGAAAGATATACGAGCTAGCAACGAGTTGAAATTATTAAAATTTACTACCGAAATTCGGAGTCAGTGGCCTCAACGTTATGAGCGGATTTTCATCGAAAAATCATCTTCAACGATGAGGCTCATTTCTGGCTGAATGGCTTCGTCAATAAACAAAATTATGCGGCATTGGTCAGGCAGCAATCCACACGTACTCCATGAGTCATCATTGCATCCCGAAAAAATTACGGTTTGATGTGGTTTATGGGCCCGCGGCGTCATTGGGCCGTACTTCTTCCGTGATGATCAAGACCGGCACGTTACTGTGAATGGGGATCGCTACCGTTCAATGATAACCGAATATTTTTGGCCCCAATTGGATGATATGGACTTGGAGAACATGTGGTTCCAACAGGAGGGCGCCACAAGCCACACAGCGAATGTCACAATCAATTTATTGGAAACCAAGTTTGGAGAACGTGTTATTTCACGAAATGGTCCAGTCGCTTGGCCGCCTCGGTCGTGCGATTTGACGCCGTTAGACTATTTCCTGTGAGGCTACGTCAAGTCTATGGTCTATGCCAACAAGCCAGCGACGATTGATGAACTTCGTACGAATATCGAACGTGAAATTGCAGCAGTATCGGCCGATTTATGCTTGAAAACCGTCGAAAATTGGGTTCAGCGTCTGGACTTCTGCAAGCGTGCCCGTGGTGGCCATGCAAAAGAAATCGAGTTCCATACATAATGGCATCGAACGTACTTTCATAGGAATAAAGAATTTCATTGATATTCAAAACCGTTTTTGTTTTATTTAAAAAAACTTTTGTAGCGCTCTTATTGAAAAACCCGATATATCTATTAAGTGTAACGTACTCAGGTAGTGAAATATCATCCCGTTTTGTTTTTTCAACAGAAAAAGAGAAACATATGAAATGATTAATATTACTTTAAAACACACAACATGAGACAAGTGTGAATTCTTTGAAGGTACGCAAACCGGAGTGAATAATTCCTCCGGAACCAAACAAAAATTGATTATATCAAACAGTTCTAACGAAACAAGTGTGCTTCCAATACAGCTGTTGCGCATCAAAGCTATTTTTTTTAGGAATTTTAGAATGAAATAAATAAAATACAAATAGATTTTACTTTAAACTTGGTTTATTTGATTGTTTATAGATGTATCCAATTAACAAAACATACGTACATACATATGTATGTGTATGTACCTACTAGAATAATAAAAATATGCAAAATAATTTCCAAGACTCCATAAAATACAATTCAATCTGGATGTTGAAGCACAACTAAACAAACTACACGTACATAGAGATAATAACTTTTATTACTGCAGTTGTGCATTTTATATCTATTAAAGACACTCACACAAATATTCTTAAATTTTGTATTAATTAAATGATTAGGTACCAATGTTTTCTTATAATTAACATATTTTTGTATATTTATTTTAATAAAAAACTTTCTCATCCGAAAGAAATGGAATAACCAACAAAAAAAAAATAATTGTTGTGAATTGTCAAAGCGCCACCTAAATAGAAAAAAAATAGATCTATATTTGGGCGTCACGCTTACGATATTTACGATATAAATTGGAGGCAAAGCCTGAGGTAACATTTCAGGTTGCCTCATAAGTACGGTGACCATCCGTTCATTATAATAACGAACAGTTCTGTATTTGAAGACGATGTTCATTATGAATTATTTATTATAAAAAAACATATAAATGTTTTGTATATCAGAAGTTATTCATTATTTATTCTGTATTTCGTACAAATTCTTAAAAACAATAATAATTATAAGTATTAAAGCAAAATTCAGTGACAAAAAAATTAGTACCTAATGCTAACGTGCCCTTACCGATTGAACGAACGAACAAGACATCGAGTCGATTTTATTTTGTTTTGTTGAACTTAGTAAAGTAAAAATATCAAAATCCCTAAAAATGAACTGGTTTAATGAAAATTTTAAGTTTTTCTGTTTTTTTGTTTGTTTGTAAGACTTTTTTGTTTTAGAGTTATTTTGTTTTTAATTTGAAGTTTTATGCAAATAAAGACTGAATTTATGTACCTTCTTTTTTAACTTAAGTCTGTAGATATTAATTGATTAAATTGAATTGAATTTTGTTTCTTTTTTCATTTGTTCATTATTTACAATTTGAAAATATGGTCACCGTACTCATAAGAGTCCATTGTTTCTATTCTACTTGTCAAAGTCGGCGCGACCGAAAGCGTGATTGTGATTTAGCTATAAAAAATAAATTAAAAAAAAAACGTGTGGGGGAATGTCTAAAAACCGCTGCTGGAAGGACAAGACAGATAGACAGAATTGCGAGACCCACTTTTTTCGACTTCACTATCATCGTTATGTCAAGTTTGACCAAAATTTTGAGTACAATTTTTTTTATACGAATCCATAGCTTAGTTTGACATATCTATCTATTTTCTATATAAATAAAAATGTTCGTTTGTTCCTAGATCTCCTAAAATTCTTCACCGATTGTTTTGAAATTTTGACACAACGTTGCATTCGAATACGCGCGTATTTTTATAAACTTTTTAAAATAGTAGGTACCACCTGTTGGACATACATAAATGCTTAGCAGAGATTTTAATAATTTCAGTTCAGTTCTAATTTTATCGATGCGAGAGTTACAGAATGTGGGCACAGGTTTTTTTTTAGAAAAATTTCTCAGTTAAGTTGTCAAAATATGAAAACAAATATTTTAATTCGCTTAGTAACTTTTTGACAGGGAAAAATATTTTAAATCTGATTTTATTACATTTTGGTGTACATAATATGTATGTACATAATTATTTTCTGGAATATCCTGTTGAAATGGATCTAGGTATGGCTTATTTTTTTTAATTTTAATTTTTTATTTGTGTAGTTGTTTTTTTGTTACAATTATTGAGATTTTAGTTGTGTTTTCATTTCGTGAGTATAGTTCATTTCTTAGTTTATTATTTTTCACTTCGGTTTTTCAACTGCTTTCTTTTTCACTGCAAGCGATCTGCTTTAGTTTTCCTAACATAATGCCTCGTAGAAGATCAAACTTAATCAAACTGAAGAACAACAGATATTAGCGTCAAAGAATGGCTTAAACACGTGCCGAAGAAGCAGCAGAGCGACGTACAGTGGTGCTGAGGTGGAAACAAAAAATACCAAAAATGAAATTTGTAATATGGATTTGTTTCATTTATTTTTTTATAGATACATATATGACTGTTTTTCCAAAATTTGGGAAATTTAAGTCAAGGAATATGTGAGATAAAGCGCTCTAAAATTATCCTTTCTTTTAGTTTTTGAAATTTATGTATTTTCTTGCAATAACTTTTTGGCAGGAAAAGTAGCATTTTTATAACTGTTTGTCAGAACATAATTTCTTTAATAAATAAAATGTTAATTAAGCTTCCAAAATAAAAAGCTAGGTTAGGACCGATTGCACTAGAATTAATATTTTAATATTCTTTCCCTTGAGTTACAATTTAAGCTACATTAAGCTATGTCTTGTGGTAACAATTAGAATTTAGAAAGCTACAGTATTCAGTTAACTATTTTTGAAAGAATTTTATCCGTCCTTATCCAACCTTGAATGATCCACTGAATCAGATTTTTAAAAAATGATTTTGACAGTTGTAATGTTACAAAAATTTTTATTTCTTGACTAATAATGGTTGGAAAGAATGCAACCAACCAACCAATTAAATTAATCCACTGACGAAGCTCTAAGGTCTCCAATTTTTTGCTCAACCTCTTTTTCTTACCTCAATATTTTTCCAATTTCAAATTTATTTTTTAGAAATATGTGGTAAGCATATATATTGTTTTATGGAGTTATTTAAAAAAATATTATTATTTCTTAAAAAAATTTACCTAAATATTTTAATCCAAGTTTGTAAAAAAAATTTCTGAATTTCTTTTAAAAAAAAGTTGTGGACACGTTTTTGGGAAAAAATAAGATTTTCTTAATATGGTAAAAAAATTTGTACGGCAGGTACAGTTATTTTTAGTCTTAATAAAATGAAAAAAGTGTGTGGGAACAAGGCCGTAGCCAGACAATTTTTTCGGGGGGGGGGGGGGGGATATAATTTTTCAGAAAGAAAAACTCACCAATTAGTAATCAAAAAAAGGCCACACAATTTTTTTTCAACATTTGGGCATGCAGGTTTATGCATATACATAATATGTACATATGTATATATCATGCAGTTTCGTTAAATATAGGTACCTAAGCAGAAACATTTACGAAAAGGTATTATTTATACAAAATAAATCGTACAGTTATTATTTATTAGGTAGGTACATAATTAAATAGTATCATTACAAAAGTGTTACATATTTTTACAAAACTATATTCAGTCTTCTGGCCTTCTTAGCTGCAAATACATCGATAACTTCCTCAGTGTCAATCTCAATTTGTCGATGAACTGACATTAACGCCAGTCCTGTTAGTCTTTCTTCACCCGTAGAATTTCTTAAATAAGTTTTCAGACGTTTCATTGTCGAAAATGTTCTTTCCGGTGTGCACGTTGAAACCGGTAATGTCGCCCGAATTTTTAGAAGCTTGTGGATGTTAGGAAACAGATCCTTGTTGCACTCTCCAAGAGCTGCTATTGCACTCTTTGACCGCTGTGTAACTAAGTTATTTATGACATTTTGACTTCCATGCATGTATTCAGCATTTAAAGTGTCCCAATCCAAAAACTTTTTATAAAATTTGAAATTTTCTTCATTCAAATTTTGTTCATTTTTGCCCTAAATTGATGGAATCAGAATGCACAAAGAGGAAAGTATGGACTTATGGTTTTCGAATCGCATTTTAAGCTGACTTAAGAAATCATCTAAAAGAGGAATCATTATAATTATCCTAAAAAAAGGTTTCAGGATCTGTTGTGCTAACGTTTTGCCTATGCTGCTGCCTTGAATTTTCAGTTTCTCATCTGTTTTGTGCAGTATCAAAAATTACTTTGAATTCCGTGGTGTTATTTTTTGAATTCCTTGGAATGTGTTTGATATTAATTCCACATGCTCCAAACCAGATATTAAGTCGCATGAAGGGGATTGTAAGATCTTACAAAGTGGCAATGTATACGTAAACAAAACGCTCAAACAACACAAACTTACTGCAAAATCACTAGCTAAAATAGATCTTAAAAAGCAGCTGGCCTTCGATGAAGTTTCAGAGTCCTTATCACTACACAACTCTCCCAAAGCATTGATTATCGTTTTAAAAATGTCCTTAAATCTCATGCACCTATCATGGTTTTCCACCCATCGGGTTTCGCACATGGCAGTTAAATTTTTCCAGTTATTTTGCGTATAATTCTGTTTAATAATTTCCTGCAATAAATGTGTGCGCTTTGCCGATAATTTAAAAAAATTTCCAACGGATTTTATGATACCAATAGTATTATGAATAGGCTAGAAAGAGTGTGCGCTACAATGCACGTATAAGACTTCTGGATGAGACTCGCGTACTACAGCTTGGACTCCGTTAAAACTGCCACTCATAGCAGAAGCACCATCGTACCCTTGTCCAATCAAATTGCTGCAATTTATGCCCATGGTTTGAAGTGCAGAGAGAATTGTTCTCTAATATCATACCTACTGAAGCGAAAAAGTGTGATTTAGAAATGCACTCCTCAAACATTGCGGGGGGGGGGGGGTATCAAACCCCTGTGATCCCCCCCCCCCCTGGCTACGGCCTTGTGTGGGAATATCCAAAAACCGCAAAAATCACGTTTTAAGAAAATCGACCCACCCGTTTAGGTTGCAGCCAAAAGGATATCCCAGACAGACAAAAGGATATCCCAGACGAGAGGCCCACTTTGTGTCGACTTCGCCAGTTGATTATGGGCCCATTCATCGAAAATTTGTCATTCAAAGTATAATTGTTTCCATGCGAATTATTGTATTGCACAGTTATTTTAATTACAAGAGTATTGACCATTTGTCTTCAACACATCAATCACTTTCAATCGATGACCGTTATTACTTAAAAAAAAATGTAACAAACATATATTCATTTCTTATCGCTTGAGGTTAAAAAAAAAAACGAATTTAATTGATATGCAGCTTGGGGTAACAATTCCTGTAGGTACTTCTGAATGTAAACGTGATTGAAATATCAATAAACCGGTCGCTCCAATTGCTATTCGAAATTGGTAAGAAGAAAAGAAATTTAATTTTTATTTCTTAGTTTTTTAGTTGATCTATGGTATTTTTCAACGGGAATGTAGCTCAGATGGTAGAGCGCTCGCTTAGCATGTGAGAGGTACGGGGATCGATGCCCCGCATCTCCAAATTTAATTTTACAAAATATTTATTTACTTTGATACTTTGATCAATTACATGACCTTTTCAGTCCTAATAATATGGCATATATGTAATATACATCGTACATTAATCTTTCAAAGGGTTCAAAGGAGTTATTTTACAAATTATTTTGAATCTTTGGCCGAATTTCTAAACGTCTTAATTTGCGCAAATTATGTTAAGCAAACGTAAACATCCCTGGATTTGCAGATTGTCCCAAAACGTAGTAGATTTTTGTTTTCTTGAGCAAATGCAAAAAAAAATATATTGTGCACTTCATTGCATTTGATTTTAATTAATAATTATTTTTTGGCGACACTGGGATTTATTTATTTCTTTTTGAATAAAAATGAGTGAAACAAATGAAAAAAGTTAGTAAAATTGATTAAAGTTATATTTTTCTTGGAAGTCCATTATTAATTTCAACAGTCAACAATTTAAGCAAACGGTATGGGCATGTGTAAATATATGCTTTGGAAATTTTGTGTTTTAAAATACCAGAGATATCGAACAGGAAAGTGAAACTCTCTTGTTCTGTTATTTAGAATTATAATAATCAAGTTGTATTTTTAATTATTTTTTTTTTTAAATAATTTCTAGTCGTTGATTTCTATTCTGATTAAGCGGATATTTGCAATATTTATTTCAATCGATTTGTCAACTCAAATATAACAAACTATGGAAGTAGAATGCAACCGATATTTTGGAAAAAGGTGACATTTTCAAAGTTTTCACTTTAGGACGAATAACTAAATATTCCTTTTTGATCTAAACTCTGAATTAGTCGCAATTTTGGCAAACATTTGGCATTTCTAGTTTTAAGAAAATTGTATAAAAAGACAAATAATATGTTTGAATTTTTTTTTGTGTACCATTTTCTTAAGTGGGACTGTTTATTCTTATAATAAATTAGTGTTTATTGCACTGCGACCTGAAGATAGATCTATTGTCCCTTTGTATTTCTGCAGAACAAATAACTATTCTATAACTACTGGAAGAATAAATAAAAAAAAAATAATAATAATAATGCGTATACGCCATAGTGAATATAACATTTTCAACATCTATTATAGAATTAATTTATTTTTTTTTTAAACCATTTTCACTTTGTATATTTGAAACTAAAACCTAAGGTTCTATGCCTATGTTGTGAGTAAATTAATTTTGAACAAAATTTATATGAACAAAAAATTGCATCCTTCAAAAGGATATTTCTGGAGATGCGGGGCATCGATCCCCGTACCTCTCACATGCTAAGCGAGCGCTCTACCATCTGAGCTACATCCCCGTTGAAAATTACCAGCAATGGTCAATATAAAAACAAAAATAAACAAATTATCAAACTTCAATTGGATAAAAGTAACCATTACGAACTGCATACGAACCGAGAGACCTGTTTCACCTTGAATTAGTATTTTGAACACGTCTATTAATGGAGTGTGAATATATATGGATATGTTACAGAAATATATTATTGGTGCACTTCATGGTGGTTGGTTGTAAAGAGGCTAAAACCAAGGCCACGCAGGTAACGGCAAGCGGGAAATGCTGAACACCAAATAAAAATTAAAACAAACTGCGCGCGCTCATTGGTTAGCCTTGACTTAAGTTAGTTCGTTGGTACACTCAAATATTAATTATTTTTTTTTCGGATTTAATTATCTGTTAAGATTGGCTAAAATTGGCTGATTTGCTCGTGTTTGTGCAGTTTAAAATAATAAAAAAAAGCTGCATCCAGACTTTTCTTTTTTTTCAGCTAACGACTTTTATTTTAGAATTTGAAAATAATTTTTACAAAAACTTAATTTAAAAAAACAAGAATTAGAATGGATTTTTGACTTTTAAAAAAGCACAACATAATGTTTTAAGTTTTTTCGTTGATATTTTTAATAAATTTTTATCCATTTTCAGTAATTTTTTTTAGAAAACTGCCCATCCCGTCTAAACTGGGTTAAATACAGGCCCCCTCATATCCATTTTTTTTTCATAGTCATAGCATTTTGTGAGATTCTATGGATTCACCCAGTATTCAATTAGCTTAATTATTTAACCGCTTACAGCGGCAGCAGGGGATGAAAATAGAAATCTGAAAAAAATTAGGGAATTATTTTTATCTTAATTTGGAGCTGATTTAGGCCCATCCAAGATGTAATAATAAATTAATAACAATAATAATGGAAAAGGGAGAAGAAGAAAGGGTACTATATGACAAGTTATAGATTAGTAAAAAAAGCGAACTCGAGATTTTGATCAAACTTGATATTACGATGATGGTGAAGTCGAAAAATTATGTCCTGTCTTTCCAGCTGCAACCTAAATGGGTGGGTCGATTTTCTTTAAACTTGGTACCTAGCAGTTTTTGGGCATTCCCCCACACGTGTTTTTAAATTTTTTTAAAACCAAAAATAACGGTTCTTATTTTTCTCAAAAACGTGCTAACAACTTTAAAAAAAAAAATCAGTATTTTTTTACAAAAGGGATACGATCTTATTAAAAAAAATTCGGAAAAATGGAGTGGTACTGGAATGGAAAATATCATTTTTCTCAAAAACGGCTCCTACAATTTCGATTGATTTTGATATGTGAACTAATATTAGTACGATCTAACTATATTATTGGAAAAAAATGTATCTATGGTTTAAAAATGGTATCTCTCATATGACCATTTTTTTGGTTTTCGACTATCTCATTATCTGTTGAACCGATTTAAATGAAATTTTTTACACAAAAGCTTCTAATAAGATTATATAATATTGCATATCAAAATTTTCAAAAAATCAAATTTTTGATGAAAAAAAAAAAATGTTTTTGAAAATACAATTTCGATTCAAAAATGGGTAATGATTTTTTTCAAAATTAATTTTTAAACTTAGCATCAAAAATACAATACAATGGCGTACCAATTTTTTTTTCTAGAAAATGTTTTCAAAATTATATACCTGTATAAAAAATTATTTTTTTAAAAAAACCGCTGCAAAGATTTTTAAATATTTTTTTCCCATAAATTGAGATTTTTGTAAGAAATGGGATGGAACAACAACAAAGAATGTTTAGTGCAGCAGAGGGGGTGGAGCGAAGTGCTCCGCTGGTGCATAAAGTGGCAGTCCACCAGACTGCTACTCCATATGTTAGAATCGGTCTAGAATCGGTGATACGGGGTTGAAGACCCCATTTATTCCCAATGGCTTTTTTTTGCAGGAGAAAAGAGCCACCGTTGCTTTTTTGACTCTTTTTTGTATATTAGGCTTTTAGGATTAGGCGTGTTCAGAAATATGATGTATTATGTATCTCAGAGAACTAAAAAAAACTCTGCCCTTGTTTTGTAACTATCGCATTAAGATTAGTTGGCGATAAAAGTTGTGAATAAAAACGTAGTATAATTAGGACGTGTACATTTTCTGATTATTATTGATCAGCATTGTGTATTTACACAAATCCATAGAATGGCTCATAAGGATAAGCAAAAGTTAATACTTGTACTTGTTATGCTTTCCGAATTGTCATCGATGTGAAAGGATTTGTATACTAATGATTCCCCTTTCACCAAATTTCAGTTGAGTTAAGCTCAGGAAAATTTTCACTATCGAAAACGAAAGTCAATTAAACTAAAGGAAAAGTAGAAATCCACCATTATGAGCGCGCCATAATGTATTTTCTTGTATTCGCTCATTTTCGTTTGATCACTGCCGTGAGCTTGCGACTATTACAGTTCTACATTTAGACCCGAAATCGTTTTCTCATCTAATTCCCGTGCGGCTTAAAAAAACATGACTTGTTTGGTGTAACTTGAATTTTTTTCTGTTCCCAGACATTCAACTCCGATTTCAAGTTGGTTTGGGAAAGGTTCTTCATTTAAAAAATAACTTCGAAATCTGAACACTCTTATTTGTATACATATTTTGAAAATTAATATTTAACGTTTAACGAACATAATTTGTAAATTTACGACGCTTACATGTAGGTATATACCGTATACCCTTATTTAAATAAGATTCTATTGTCTGTTGCAGAAATTATAAAACTAATAAAATTACTCACAATTTTTTAATTGAAATTCAAGCAGTAAAATAATAAAGGGTCTTCCAATAGGGACTCACGAACTTTGACAGTTGATAGCGGCCATTTTGTTGAAGCTACATTTTTAAAATTGGCTTTCATTTGTTCAGTATATTTTGCCAAATCATCGTGGACGGATATAGCGATCAACAACAGGTGCAAATGATAAAATTGTTTTATCAAAATGGGTGGTCTGTTCGGGCAACGTTATACAGGCGCTTCGGGCCTGCACAAAATTCAAATGACCCAGGAGCAGAAGGTAAACGCTTATAGACAACGACGTGTGTTCGCTGAATGGTTGGAAACTGAAGCTAATTTTCATCGAAAAATCATCTTCAGCGAGGCCCATTTCTGGATGAATGAATACGTCAAAAAAAAAAAAAACAAAATTGTCGAATTTGGGACGATACCAATCCACATAAGATCCAAGAACGTAGAATGCATCCCGAAAAAATCACTGTTTGGTGTGGATTTTCGGCTGGCGGCGTCATCAGTCCATATTTCTTCGAGAACGATGTTGGCCGGGGCATCACCGCCAATGGCGAGCGCTAAAGGTCGATGATTACTAATTTCTTTTGGCCTAAATTGGATGATATTGACACTAACGACATGTGGTTTCAACAGGATGGTGGCGCTACGTGCCACACAGCTCACGCCACATTGGAAATTCTGCACGAACAATTTGTGTACATGGTCATTTTACATGAAGGTGATATCAACTGGCCACAGAGATCGTGCGATTTGACCCCGTTAGAATTTTTCTTGTGGGGTTTTCTGAAGTCTCAGGTCAATATGCGAATTAGGCACAAACCCTTAGAGCCAACATAATCCATGCCATCCGTCAAATTCAACCTGATTTATGCGCCGGGCATGGAAAATTGGACATTTCGGATCCGCGCCCCCAGAGAACCTGCGACGGAAATTTGAACGATGTTATGCACCAATTAAGGTTACAATGAGATAAAAAAAATTGTAGGTAATTTTTGGAAAAAATTTAAAGGATTAAAAACTAATGCACTAATTAACAAAATTTTAAAAACCAAAAAAGTCATTTTGGAGATGCGGGGCATCGATCCCCGTACCTCTCACATGCTAAGCGAGCGCTCTACCATCTGAGCTACATCCCCGTTAAAAAATACCAGCAATCGTGGTATAAAAAAAGTAATAAAACTTATTATTTAGCTATAAAATGCGAGCTACCACTTTAACTCTAAATTATTATTTTGGCCACGTTCTTGTTGCAGTGCGATTGATTGTTTGATCTTTTAAAGAAAAAAATAAACTTGCCAATGAATCATTTCTTGATAATGGTAACAAGAAAGAAATGATTGATACCTGGATGGTCAACACTTCGTATAGAGCAATTAATGGATTGCAAACAAATTCAACCATTTCAGCTCAATATGACTTTTTAAAAGCAATTAAAAACTTTTTTTATTCAAAATCTTCTTATGAATTATATTTGCATTTTCCAAATAATAATGAAAATAAATAAGAATAATATTTTCACTTAAGTTTTTGAGCTATTGAGACACTTCTTCACACAATCTTTATCTAACGCGAGCTGCTGTTGTTTGGAGCATCTGGTACTTCATTCGAAGAAGAAGGAAAAAAAATATAATTTCTTTTTTAATTAAATAGCAAACACTCGAAAAAGTTTATTTTCTTTTCTTCGCCACTGCCGCGCTGCAACGTCAAAAATCCATTTTATTATGATTAAATGTATTTGAAAATGCCGGGAATTAAGGGGGACACACAAATCATCCCGACAAACAACAATCAGATTATAGAACACTCATTCCGTCAAGATTTTTTTTTTTTTTTTTAAGAACGTAATGAACTTCGAGCAGTGATGATGTGCTCTTTGCTTCTCCTGTCAATTGAAATATAATCATAGGAACAATATAACAATCCAAGAAGAACGAAAGTGAGCAATTCATATAGTCTCCTGGATCTAGAGGGGTGGACAGTTTCATCCCTAATTGAGATGATCACAATATTTTCATCGACGACGCTCAAAGGAAACAAAAAAAAATATACATACTGTTATTGGAATGTGGGGAAGGAAGGGGATGACACTTTATATAGCAAAAGGCAAAGAGCATCAATCCAGATTGCCATACCACGACCAAGCGACCGATGATGTCTGGGCCTCCCTCAATAAAGCGGATTAATGCCCGGAAAATATAGGAAATTTTTTTGCATTATTTTAAAACTTTCAAACAAAAAACAGTAAAATATATAAGAATGGGAAATAAGGTTAGATTGAGCCACGCAAAAGAAAAAGAGAGAGACAGAGAAGAAAAGACTTAAAAGTAATTTTACGTCTGACTAAACATTAATGTGCCAATATTTTATTGTTTGTTTGGAAAGAAAACGATTTCGCAAGGACTCCTTAGTTTAAGAGCTAAGTAAAAACTTCTGCCATCATCGTTGTGAGTCCTCCTCCTCTACATCCAGGATCGTCACAATACAATACCTACCTAGATACATATATGTTAATATACATTTTACCAAAACAAAAGATATTTAGTAAAAAGTTTTTCCAACATCAAGTATCATTTTGGGGGGGGAGGGGGTAAGCAAAAGTGTCTTTTTCGTATGCCGATTGCCGAATGAAAAGTAAACAAGATTCACTCACAAACGGGTGTAAGATAGATGTGGAGGATAAAATAAAGGTGTTTTTTTTTTTTTGTATTTTTAGTTAAGATTTATTAAGTGGAATTTCTTTGGAACATCAAATCGAGCTAAAGAAGCAGTCAATTTAATGCAGTTTTTCAGTTTTTTTTTTGTTTGTGAGACGAAAGGCCTTCAATGGGATTAAAATTAATTTTAAATTAACAAATTTAAAATAATGTTATAATGTAAACAAAGGGTTTTTTTGATTTTGAGATTCACGGGGTGCCAATGCATCCAAATAAAGTTACTGTTTGGTGTGGATTTTGGGCTGGAGACGTCATCGGTCCGTACTTCTTCGAAAAACGATGCTGGCCAGGCCATCACCGTCAACGGCGATCGCTATAGGTCGATGATCACCAACTTCTTGTGGCCCAAATTGGATGATATGGACACCGAAGACGTATGGTTTTAACAGGATGGCGATACGTGCCACACAGATCAAGACACAATCGATATTCTGCACGAGCGGTTTCATGGAATGGTTATCTCGCGCCGAGGCGACGTGAATTGGCCACCAAGATCGTCTGATTTGACCCCTTTGGACTTTTTCTTGTAGGGCTTGCGAATAAGCCGCAAATCACCGCGGCCCTCAAAGACAACATAATCGATGCCATCGGTCAAATTCAGCCTGATTTATGCGCCAAAGTCATCGACAACTGGACCTTTCGAATCCGCGCCACCCAGTAAAGCCGCGGCAGCCATTTGAACGATGTTATATTTCACACATAATGTAGGGCTCTCAAATAAAGATAAAACCTTATTGATATCTCATATACAACTTGTTGTATTCAATTTTAAAATCGACCCGCCCTTAATGGAAAACTCTTTAGAATTGTGTTGTCCATAAGGATTAAACCAGTCAAATATGTGAGCAAGACCCAGTTTTAATTAAATGAATTTAAATAATTTTTAAAAATTTTTAATTTTATTATTTATTAACTAATTACTGTTTTTATTTGGTATATATGTACATGTATGTAAAAATATAACTTGCCATAGACTTACATGTAAGTTATGGATTCGTAGAAATCTAACTTGAGATTCTGATCAAACTTAATATTACGATGATAGCGAAGTCGAAAAAAGTGGGTCTCGTAATTCTGTCCGTCTGTCCTTATGGCTGCAGCCTAAATGGATGGGTCGTTTTTCTTTAAACTAGGTTACTAGCCGTTTTTGGGCATTCCACCTAAATGTTAATTTTTATTTTTTTTTAAGAGCAAAAATAACGGTACCTGCCGTACAATTTATCTTAGCAAATTATGAAAATCTTATTTTTCTCAGAAACGTGCCAACAAATTTGTTTTTTTTTTTTTTTTAAATTCAGTAACTTTTTTACAAAAAGGGTACCATTTTATAATTATTTTTTTTTGTTGAAAAAATGGTTACAAATGATACGTCCCATAGAACCAATTTTTTTTTATTTTCGATTTTCTCAAAAACGACTCAACGGATTTTGACTAATTTTTTTTTATAGAAAATCTTTCAAAAAGTTTTAAAAGTATTGCATACCAAAATTGTTTGTTTTTGAATTTTAAAAAAAAGTTTTAAATTTTTTAAGATTTTTTTTTTTTGCTCTCCTGTAAAATTTATCAAATTTGACTTAGTAGTTTACGCTTTTAGCCGACGACGACATAACTTTATATGTAAAATGTAAATTACAAAGAAAAATATATTTTTTTGTTATTTTTTGGATAAAAAAAAACCATAAGACTATAAGTGTTGCGAAAAAAAGAGCATCTGATTTTTCTTATCTCGATTCAACACACCTTTGTCTTTTGCCGCATCTTATGCAAAACATCTCGTATATAAATAAATAATATATAAAAAAAAACAAAAAATTATTTTGGAGATGCGGGGCATCGATCCCCGTACCTCTCACATGCTAAGCGAGCGCTCTACCATCTGAGCTACATCCCCGTCGAAAAATACCACCAATGGTCAATTTAAAAACAAATAAACAAAAAGAAAACTTCAATTCATAGGTACACACCCAATAACTATGCCAAAGGTGCACAAGGTGATCTATACCAGCGCACCGGTTCTTAAGCTTATTATAAATTCGACCACGTCTATGCGGATATGCTTTTGTTGCGTACAGATAAACCAGTCCACTCAGTGATCACGAGTGTGAATTGATTAAAATCGAAATTAATTTATTTTTAGTTTTATTCGACGTCACAAGATTCGGAAATGTTTTCTTCATCATAATAAAAGGTGTTGAGGGGAAAATTGTATTTGAATTGTTTGTAAACAATTAGCGATGTGAGCCGTGAGATAAGTGAGAGGGATATCGTTTGATGGGCGTATAATTTGCAGATTTGGCAGTCGTATCAATGAGTCACTTTTTGAGAGGGCATCGCATGTATGCGGTTGAGAAATATTTAAATTGAGGTGATTCGTTGGTTCGTGCGCGTTGCGAATTTTGTACGCACTTAAGTATTCGATGAGTATATTTGGTGGAAAAATCACGCAAATTATCTGAGGGTCGTGGGTTCAAAAGCTTGGACGAAAATGGATAAAACGGTTAAGCAAAATCCTCCGCGACCATTAAAGTCGGTAACGACGACTAAGGTAATTTAAAATCCCGATTAATTAGTAAGGAAAATTCCCGCCTTTACTGGAATAAAAATAAAATGCCCGACTAGGTCGCAAGAATTTGCTCTTATGTGCTATCACACTGTGTCATTAAAGTCTGAATACTCTTATATCTATTCATCTGATTTTATAAGATATAAATTAGTTATGACAGCCTTAATTTTATGCTACTTGCCAAAACCATAGTTTAGTATAAGGTTATATTACGAGAGTACATAAATATAAACAAAATGATTTATTTATTAAGCACCGTTTGGCACATATTTATATATGGAACCTACAGTTTATACTGAAAATTGTTAAAAAATCTTGGTGGTAGCTCACTCAAGTGTTGTATGTTTCATTCAAAACCTTCAATATTAATAAAGGGTTTTCCAATAAGAGGTTTCATTTTTAATAGCCCGCCATTTGGGCAGCTGTCATCTTTTGACATTTGTAAGGTAAAAATCACATAATTACTAAAAATGGAACGATACACGCTTCAACAACGCATTGAAATTGTTAAAATTCACTACAAAAATGGCGTTACGCTGCCACACAAACAACGAAACAATCGCAATTTTGCAAGAAAAGTTTCCTGACCGTGTTATTTCGTGAAGAGGTGGGTGATCACAATTATCGGCCACCAAGATCTTTTGACTTGACACTTTTAGACTCTTTTCTTTGGGGCCACGTGAAAGATAAGGTGCCAATGCTCTAAAATCGATCCAAGAACTTAAAGATGGAATTCGTGAAGTTATCGAGGACATACACCCGCAAATGTGCGAATTGGTCATGGAAAATTTCACAAAAAGGATAGATATAATGCTGCAACCGTAGCCCTTGCGGCTATTTGTGTTGAAAAACCCTTGATAATGGTGCAAAAGCTTGGTAGCCTAAATACAAGTGTGCGCACGGAACCAAAACCCACACAAAAACCCCATATAATTTCAAATTGTTTTGACACCAACGCGATGTATTTACACCATTTGATCTCAATTTATGAGAAGAAAATTTTTTTTAAATCGTTGGCGCGGTTTATTTGAAAAAAAAAAAAATAATTTCTTTTATTATACAATTTTGAAATCAATTTTAAGAAAAAAAAAATTGGATTGTAATTTTTGTAGCATTTATTAATGCAAAGTTAAAAAATTTATTGTGAAAGAAAATCATCTTCTCATTTTCGAAATATCGAAATAATTTTGATTTTTTTTTAAGACAAAGCAATTTTTTTTAATCAAAAATTTGATTTTTTAAAAATGTATATATGTACATTAGGGTGCGTCTTATTCTATGGAGAAAAAAAAAATTGTTTAATTTTAAGCGTCCCAACCCGTCAATTTGTTCCTTTTCATGAAAAAAAAAATCCTCTAAAAGTTGTTGAACAAACCCAAGTTTTTATAACATGCTGCGCCATCTGAAATATCAACCTCACATTCCTATTGAATTAACGATACAAAAGTGTCAAAATTTGACGACACTATGTTTACTTTTTAAATTGAACTTCTTTTCTTTTTTTCTTTTCTAAATCACCTTTAATAAAGATAAGTTTGAATTACACAAAAGTAATCCTTTTTTATTTCGCCAATCCTTTTATAAAGAGTGTAAATTCCTACAGGTTATGGGCCCAGTTCTACGAGAATAGAAAGAATCTAAATTTATTTTTTTTACATTTCTTTTAAATAATTAACTTTAGTAATATGAACAACATAACCACGAGAATCGAGCCTTTGGGTAAGGAAAACTTTGATACGTGGAAGCTACAGGTGGAAGCTCTCCTTATTAAGAACGACTGCTGGGAATTTGTAAGCGGTGAAAGAGTTATTCCCAAAGTGGAGGCAGGAAATGCAGCCTCAGAAGATGCTCTAAAAAGGTGGACAGATGGTGATAGAAAAGCACGATCGGACCTCATTCTGGCAATAAATCCTTCCGAACTAAAGCAAGTTAAAAACTGTCTTACATCTAATTCAGTATGGAACAAACTACATGAAATTTATCAATCAAAAGGACCTGCTCGAAAAGCAACTCTCTTGAAAAAACTAATTTTACATAAAATGGTGGATGGAGTGAACATCAGGGTACACATTGCGGAATTCTTTGATGCCGTCGATAAATTATTAGATATGGGTATCTCAGTAAACGATGATCTCTTATCTATTATGCTTCTTTACAGCCTACCTGAAAGTTTCGACAATTTCCGATGTGCGATAGAATCTCGCGATCAATTACCGAATCCAGAAACATTAAAAATAAAGGTTTTAGAAGAATATGATGCGAGAAAATGCAGAGATAAAGACTCTGATCAAGACGCAATGTATATTCGAAAGTACATAGATAACAGAAATGAGCACGAAAAAGAAGGGTATACTAATCCCCAAAACAAGTTTCCCCGCAAAGTATTCAAGTACAAGTGCCACAATTGCAGAAAGATCGGACACAAGGCTTCAGAATGTAGACAGAAGAGACATCATTCATCCGGGCGAAGGGAGTACTCCAAGGTGTGTGCAGAAGATAACTTAAAAACAACAACAGAATTCGCATTGAAACACTCTGATGGAGATGATGACGGTAGCAGTGATGACTGGTGTCTCGATAGTGGGTGCACTTCCCATATGACATCTCAGAAGTCTAGCTTTGATCAGCTGAGGTATATTAAAAAAGAATTGAGTTTGGCAAATGGCGGGAAAACGTCAATTCAAGGTATAGGTTCAGTAAGAATGTCGATGTCACATGGTGATACTCCACAAAATTTGAGGTTGGATGAAGTAATGTATGTTCCAGCTCTAAAAACAAATTTAATGTCGGTGGCAAAAATAGTAGACAAGGGATGTGCTGTAAACTTCGATACAAAGGAGGCATCTGTCATAGCACCAGATGGTAAAGTTGTTTTGGTGGCTGAGAGGCGAGGTGATCTATACTATTTGAAAAAGGGACAGGAGGCAGCTAATTTAATTTCATCGAAAGAAAAATCTTCCTTAATAGAATGGCATCAGAAATTAGGTCATATAAATATTGATTACCTATTGAAAATGGCAAAAATGCAAACCGTTTTAGGTCTTCAAGTCAAAGGTAAGAAAAGTGATTTTACTTGTGAGGCATGTATAAAAGGCAAACATGCTGAATCACCTTACCCCGTAAGTGATGGACCTCGGACAACTGATTTGCTTGAAATCGTACACAGTGATGTTTGTGGACCGATAAGAACTTCATCTATGGGAGGGGCAAAGTATTTTGCCTGCTTTATTGATGATAAGTCTCGTTGGTGCGAGATTTTTTTCTTAAAAAATAAAAGTGATATTTTCTCTGTTTTTAAAGAATTTAAATCATTTGCAGAAACACATACGGGAAAGAAAATCAAATACCTGCAAACGGACAATGGACTGGAATACTGCAATAATCAATTTGATGCATTCTTAAAAGAGCATGGTATTCGAAGAAGGCTGACAGTTCCTCACTCCCCGCAGCAGAACGGAGTTGCCGAGAGGAAAAACCGAACATTAGTGGAAGCTGCACGTTGTATGATGATCCAGGCCAAAGCAGCACCAATGTTTTGGGCAGAAGCAGTCAACACTGCTAATTATATCAAAAATAGAAGTTGGACAAAAACAATTGGAGATACACCACACAGAATTTGGACAGGGATCCGCCCGACCGTAAGTCATTTTAAAATATTTGGAACTAAAGCATTCGTATTAAATAAGCAGCCATCGAGAGGGAAGTTTGAGCATAAATCTGAAGAATCCACCTTCATGGGATACTCGAATGAAGCCAAAGCGTTTCGAATGTGGTCACCTTCAAAGAGGAAAATTATTATAAGTCGTGATGTGAAATTTACAAATGATTTTAATTTTGATTCTAGATTTGATGACTGTTTTGACAAAATAGAAGGAAGCCGAGACAGTAGTTTGACCTTACCAGCATCAAATTCTGAAGAAAACATCGAAATAATTTTGCATGACAAAAGCAGTGAAAGCCCAGACATAAGGAATTGTGAAGAAAAAACACCTGCAATTGAAAGAAAAAAATCGTCAAAGAAAAAGAAGTACCCAAAGAAGAAGCATTTTCTGAGAACATCCGTGCGACTACCAACAACACACAACAAAGGCACTCATCGTCTTTCAACTAGAAAAGTTCCTGAATCGGACTGTGAATACGAATCTGCCAACATGATTACCAATGAAGATCCGCTGAACATTGAAGAAGCATTAAGTAGAAATGAATGTAAAGAGTGGAAATATGCTATAAAAAATGAATTTTTAGCGCATATTAAAAACAGAACGTGGGAAATAATGAATAGACCAAAAGGGGAAAAGGTTATTAATAGCAAATTTGTATTTACGACAAAATATAAATCGAATGGGAAAATAGAAAGAAGAAAATGTAGGCTTGTAGCAAAAGGGTTTGCCCAGATAGAAGGTATCCACTTCCACGAAACTTTCGCTCCAGTAATTAGAGCCAGTTCTATAAGGCTACTTATGGCAATGGCTGTTGAGTATGGATGGGAAGTCCATCAAATGGACGTTGTAACCGCTTACTTGAACGGAGAGTTAAATGAACAAGTCTATATGGAAATCCCTGAACTACTTGAAGAAACTCTGAGTGAAATTAATTCAGATCTTTTAAGTATGGAAACCAGAAGTACCGTTATTAAATGGCGAGAACAAATCTACGATGGGAAACCTAAAGTTTGCCTATTGAAGAAAGCTCTTTATGGGCTTCGTCAATCAGGACGCGCATGGTATAACAAATTAGATATAGAACTAACCAATTTACAATTACAGAGAAGCAAATATGATCCGTGTCTGTATGTGATGCGTACTGAGAAGACAACACTGGTTATAGCAATTTATGTGGATGACCTGATTATTGCATCAAACAATCGCCAACAGATCAAAGAGATGAAGCAGAAATTAATGCAACTTTTTGAAATGAAGGATCTCGGGAAAATACACTACTGCTTAGGGTTGGAATTTAAGCAAAGCGATGACACAACACAAATTTCAATATCACAACCAAGATATGCACTGGAAATATTAAAACGTTTCGGGATGGAGAATTGCAAGCCTCATGCAACACCTCTTGATGCAAACATTAAGCTACAGCGTTCATCAGATACAAATAATGACGGTAAGCAACCTTATCAAAATCTAATTGGTTCTCTTATGTACTTGGCAGTATCCACCCGTCCGGACCTCGCATATACGGTCAGCATGCTAAGTCAATTTAATACTTGCTATTCAACCGAACATTGGAATGCAGCCAAACGAGCTTTGAGATATCTGCGAGGAACCTACAACTTTGGACTTGTTTTTCGAAAATCTGGAAGAAAACCTGTGTGTTTTACGGATGCCGACTGGGGCGCATCCTTAGATGACCGAAAATCCTACACCGGATTTGCTTTTAAGATGGCTGGATCTGTTTTTAGTTGGGAGGCACGAAAACAAAAAACGGTAGCTCTCTCAAGCACAGAGGCAGAGTATATTGCACTGGCAGAAGCGACCAGAGAAGCCCTACATATGCAGCGACTTATATCAGAGCTGGGACCACCTTTAGACTCAATAACAATTTACAACGATAACCAAGGAGCTCAAAAACTAGCCAAGAATCCAGCTTTTCACAAAAGGACTAAACATATTGACATTCGATTCCACTTTATCCGTAATATTTGTCAACAAGGACTTGTCAATTTGGAGTATATGTCAACCAGTGAAATGCCAGCTGATATCCTAACAAAATCATTACCTAGGGTTAAGCATGCAGCATGCAGCACATCTTTGGGAATGGATTTTATCGATCACTAAGTAAAAACTTTGAGAGGGGGTGTTGAACAAACCCAAGTTTTTATAACATGCTGCGCCATCTGAAATATCAACCTCACATTCCTATTGAATTAACGATACAAAAGTGTCAAAATTTGACGACACTATGTTTACTTTTTAAATTGAACTTCTTTTCTTTTTTTCTTTTCTAAATCACCTTTAATAAAGATAAGTTTGAATTACACAAAAGTAATCCTTTTTTATTTCGCCAATCCTTTTATAAAGAGTGTAAATTCCTACAAAAGTTTTATACAAATCGGTTAATATTTAGATGTCGCTACCGGCATCCGAACATTACAGGTTGTTCCATTTAATTATGGATCATATGGTAATACAATCTATACAATTTTTCAAGATGGAAATAATTATTAAAAATTACAGATATTGTTTGTTTTACAAATTAGATTCTTTATTTACAGTTGTGTACCTATGTAATTGTTATGTAAAAATATACACGTTATATCGCACTAATCTACTTATATATTAAAAAGTACAGTAGTTTAACGACAATTTTAACTTCAATGAAAAACATTAATGCAAATAATAAGTTAACACTTTAATAGACCAAATATAGTTTTCAGAAGCTCCAGATGATTGCTTCGTTCATCAGTGTTGATTTCTTCCTGTCAGGATATTTCTTTCTATAGTCCTTAACTACCAAAAACAGAAACTCCTTCTGTTCTTCGTTGTTTGTATATAACTTATTGTACTCATCCATAAGCTTTACTCCTCGCTCAGCGATGTCGTTGACCACTCTCATGTTGCGTACTCCTTGCTTCACTTCATTGTAGGCCTTGTCCTCGGCCCACTCATTCACATCCTTCGTCAAGAAATCCGACGAAAATCCTGTGATATTGAAGAATCGGTGGGTATTTGAAGTAACGAAATCCTCCAACCCCTTTGACTGGATATTTGCAATGTCCACAGTTACTCGATTTAACGGATTCTCTACTCCCTCAATTTCTTCATCAAACTTCAAACTTCGTTTACTTTCCTGTAGTTGCTAAGGTTTTTGAGCAGGTCAAGATCATTTCGTGGAGCAGACGTAGAATTGGGGGCAGTTATCCAGGTCCTAACGTACAGTGTGACAACAAAAAGGCAAATGTCAAGAATTCCGTTTTCTTCTCTCTTTGTTAGCTTGAACTGATTCCTGAACATCCATATCTTATGGGAGTAGATAGCTTTTGACATCCATCTAGCGCGATGTAGTCCAGCCGGTGCTTTAAAAGAAATGCCTTTCTGAGGAACTCCTCAGTTCCAGAAGTTCTTTGTAGTCATCTCGAGGCTGGAACTCTAGCAGCTAAGATTTGGAGAAAGATATCATTTCTTCAGAGATTTTAATAACTGCAGCTGTGGCAACATCAATTGACAAGGCTGTTTGGTAGTTATTGCGATCTATATTGGTCCAGGATTTCTTAAACCGTTTAAAAACCAGAATGTCTGGACCTGTTGTGGGTCCAAGTGATTTAGTAATAACTGCTTCCAACATAATCTCGAAGATGTGGTGACGGCATGCTAACCACAGCATGTCTTTATCCACCTTTTGCTCAAGAAGAATACACGCTCCATTTCTACTTCCAGTATTGACTGATGTTGTGTCAAATCCTAGGCATTTCACATTATGAAAAAAAAAACATTTTGACTGGGCCGTTGTATTTTTTCAACCCACGGTAGCGACCCCTAAACTTTATCCGATTTGGATAATTTTTTTTTCATGAGATGGAACCGATTGATGACTTGGGAGAAAGTAATTTCAAAAATTAAAAAATAAGGCGCACCCTAATATACATATGTACATATGTATATGCAATATTATTAAAACTTATTAGAAGCTCTTGTGCGAAAATTTTCATTAAAATCTGTTCAAAAAAGTTTTGGGCACGTTTTTGAGAAAAGTGAAATTTTAATAATTTGGTGAAAATTTTTTTACGCGGGTACCGTTATTTTTGGTCTTAACAAAAAAAAAAAAAACATGTCGGGGAAATGTCTTAAAAATGCTAGGTACCAAGTTGAAAGAAAATCGACTCACCAGTTTAAGCTGCAGCAGAAAGGACAGGACAGACAGAATTGCGAGATACATTTTTTTCAACTTCCCTATAATCGTGTTGATCAAAATCTGGAGTTCGATTTTTTTTTACGAATCCATAACTTGGAGTACAGATTATAGAACTTATATATTTCGCAAGTAAAAATGCCTTCTTGAAAAAAAAACAAGCCTTTAAATCTCAGGCAGTAAAATAATGCTATTAAAAGCATGAAAAAGCCTCAGTTAGTATCACCGCTGCTGGGGGGAATTCTTATTGTTTAAGAGAGATTATAATATTATATAAGCTTTTGTATCAGGTATTTCTCAACATATGTAAGTGAAACAAGTGGGGCTAAACTCTAGGAAAAGTAGTAGAAAAATCCTTAAGTCAGCTAAATGACTTGCAATTCGCAAAATGTTGAGGATTTAGGAATTTGGTTTTAAGAATAATTGTCCTGAAGCTACCACGAAATTTAGAAAAGAAAAATCTCGAATTAAAAAAAATTTAAAAACCAAAATATCGAAGGCATATAATTAAGAATAATAAAAATATTGCAAGTCAAAATCTAGAATGATTTTAAAATGTCTCGAAAAATCTTTCACTTTTGAGACAGTTCTAAAGATTTGTGCACGGAAGATTTTAGCAGCTGTCTCAAAAGTGAATGTTCGAGATATATCATTCTCATAACATTTTAAAAAGACACTATGCTACTGTCAAACACCGAAATGCGCAAATTCTAAAATTTAACGGTAAAACCGAATTTTTCAGCAAAATTCGCAAATATCCGAATTGAATTATTATAAAAGCAAACATAATAAAGGGTCATTCATTTTTTGGTTTCGAAAGTTAAGCTAAATAAAACACACACAGCGATACATTTTTGATGAACATTTTATTTCATATATAATAAAGTTTGGACTTTGCCATTAAGTATGAATAAATATCATTCAAATGGCCGCCTCGGGAAGATTCGCAGCATGCGATTCTTTTGAGATTTTTAACCACTTTTTCACACATTTCGGGCGGTATCTCGGCCATAACTTGAGTAAAGTTGATTTTTAATGCGTCTAGAGTTTGGGGATTATTTGTTACACGTGCCGATAACATAAATATAATTTAATGCACACAAAAAAAGGTCATGAAAACTCAAGATCGTTGCACTCCAATTGTGCAATGAATTATTTTGATATTAATATTTTTCTTATTAATTTTGCAACTCACTTTTGTGCTGACAAACTGTAATTATTTTGCAACTATAAAATGTGCTGACAAACCATAACTATAATATTATTCTTAGGTATGATACTTTATAAAACGAATTGTATAAGTTAGTCTATAAGAAGATTCAATAAAGAAAAGTCGGAAAGTAAAAATTTGTTTTTTTTTTTTTTTAATTTTCCTCGGCTTACGAAAAATAACTATTATTCGCGTAATTTAGCGCGTTGCCCAACAAAAAAAAAATCTAACGGCGTCAAATCGCCGTCAAAAAAAAGCCAATCTCCACAAATGTGACAAGAGACAAAGCATTTTTTTGAAAATTAAGCATAGAACGATGCAGCAAACGAACATTATGCCAGACTCCAATTTCCAAATCTCAATAAAATGAGCTAATATCAAAAATGATTTTTTTTTTCTAGATTTTTTCGAGCTTTATTTTTTGAAAAATTTTGATTTATGTAATTGGGAATTTTTGTTCATTCTGGATTTTTGTCATTCTAGATAACTGCCGGATTTGGAGTGCAGATAATCCTCAAGCCATTGTTGAGACGCTGTCACATCCAGAAAAACTGACAGTTTGGTGTACTTTATGGGCTGGTGGAATCATTAGTCCGTACTTCTTAAAAAAACGATGCTGGCCAGAACGTTACAGTCAATGGTGACCGCTATAGAGTCATGATTACTTACTTTTTCGTTCATCAATTGAACAACCATGATTTGCATGAGCTGTTATTTCAACAAGACGGCGCAACATGTCACACAGCTCGTGCCACAATTGATTTATTGAAGGAAACGTTTGATAACCGCATAGTTTCACGTTACGGACCCGTGAATTGGCCTCCAAGATCATGTGATTTAACGCCGCTTGACTATTCTCTGTGGAAATATGTGAAGTCGCTAGTCTACGCCGATAAGCCCGAAACGATTGACCACTTGGAGGACAACATTCGCAGCGTTATTGCCGATATACGGCCACAAATGTTGGAAAAAGTCATAGAAAATTTGACCTAAAGATTAGACTACGCCCGAGCTAGCCGTGGCGGTCATATGCCAGAAATCACAATTAAATTATAATGCCATAAGATTATCTTTCGAATAAAGTAAATTTCATGTCAATTTAAAAAAATCATCTTTGTTTTATTTTATTTCAAAGTTCTATACCTCTAAAAAAACACCCTTTAGATCAAAAAACAACAAATAAAACTGCCGATTTGAATTATCAAGTTCTACTAAAAGAAAAACAGATTGTATCTACCAATTAATTATTTACATTGAGTTTGAGTTGTTTGTGTAAGGAATTTTTTTTTTAAACTTTAACTTGCACTTGTGTAAAAAAAAAATCTACTACTGAAATTAATTATTCTATTTTTTTAAAATAGAATACTGAATTATTTAAACAAATATAAAATTTAAAAATTTTAACAAACCTTTAGAAACTTCAGATATACTCGCAGATGAATTTATTTTCACCAGTTTTTTTTTTTTTTAACTTAAATTATTCTTAGAATTTATTTAAAAAATCACATTTACTGAATTAAATTCATAAATACTCGTATGTAAGACAAAGCCTTTTATTTTTTTTTTTTTTAAATCACAATAATTTTCTTTTTTTTTTTAATTAGCAACTATGTTGCTTACCACAGCATTATTTTTTTAAATATTATTTTATAATTTTCTCACAATTCTCGTAGAAAAAAACAAAACTCTCACACACATTCTCCACAAAAAAAAAAAAAAAAAAAACGCAAACGCAAAAAGCGCGTTAAAAATCACGTTACAAAAAATTACACTCTAATTACTGTATTTATACCACCCACTGGCATCACCACCACAATGAGTACGGTTACGGTACCTATTTATATCATCACACATCATTTAAACGTTCTCGCACTTCAAAGGGAATTGTCCTTCTTCCGTAACGACATCAACACACCATCATCATCGTCGTCATTCGAAACACGAGAGGATAAAAAAAAAAATACAACCACCAACAAAAATAAAAACAACAACAATACAAAAATATATCCTTTTCCCATCGGACGATTATGGAAAAAAAACCCACCAAACAACCGATTTGGGATCCAGCAACGAAATGCCAGAATCCTGCTGGCTGGCCAGGCCACTTAGCATTCCGTTGTGGAACAACCCTCTATAAAAGTTTATATACAAAATCTATATATGTATGTAGGTATAAAGTTCTACAGACACTGAGATGTCCTTGTAAAAGGAACAGCCCTCCTTTTGCTAAGGATATAGCGCCACAAAAAAAAAAAGAAAAAAAAAGAATTAAAAAAAAACCAAAACAATTGATTTGAGGGTTTGGGGGGACTGGTTGGTGAGATTCCCACACAAATTCGCATCACCACGTGCTGAACAGTCTTGGTATACCCCAATGTCTGTACTCTGTACTCTTGATTGAGACCTGCAGAAACAGAAAGAAGGACGAATTTTGTGGATAGAATGTGGATCCTATTTGAGATTCCCGCCAAAAGACCTTTATGAATGATGTCAGTTATAAAGGACGCATGCGAATGCTCTCTGTCTCTCTGAGAATGTGGATCCACAAAAGTAAACAAACTAAATATACCACTTGAACGGTTATATTATTATGGGAGTCGTGTGGCAATCGTCGTCGAATGGAGAAGTGCCCCATTAAGGAGTCGATTTTTCCATTTGTAAGAAAAACACCCAAATGTGTGTCCTTCTTTTTCTTCGTTCGGTTGTTGGGAGAATAAAAGTTAGTCGGGAAAAAAAACAACAACACGTGAAGGCGACTTCTGATTCTGATATATAATATGATGGCTGGGGATGTTCCTAGATAAACAGGACGAGTGCATCCATTTTACTTTTTTGGAGTTTTGTTGGTTTTTCTTTTTCTTCTTTTTTTTGTTTTTGTTTTTTTTTTTTTGGAATAACAGAGCTAGTAACAAAAAAAAAGGTCCTGTGTTATTTTTTTAACCATCCTATGCCGACCGACATAAGAAATGCATATTTAGTGGAGTGTTAATAATCTTGTCCCGGAGATTGGGGTTGAAGGTGTGTTTGGGTATCCTTAATTTTTTTTTGCACTCTTGGGATGTACAGATAGATCCAGAAGTCCTTTTGTCTTTCAAAGGAAATACACAAGAGGGATAAAAATATATATATATATGGAGGAGTATAAGAAAGAATCCAACTTACTGTGAAAGGTGAAAGTTTGAGATGATAATTTTGTTATTCAAATTCATTTCTTCTGTTTTTTTTTGTTTCCATTTAAAGGGTGGGGGGTTGGCAATATCTTAAGACGGCCGGCTGTATTTTATGTGCAAAAGTCGAGACGTTTATTCATTTCCGCATATTTTCTTATTGTCCCTAGGATTTATTTTATTTTATTTTTTCTGTGTCTTCTTCTTTTTTTTTTTTTAAATGTGTGATGAGAAATGATGGTTAAATCAGGGTTTGAATATTTTAATTTAGACCATAGTTAAACAAAAAAGGATATCCGTGATTTTTTTTTTTTTAGCTCAAAAGACAAAATTATATGAGGTTGAGGTTAGAAGTTCTGACATAAGGCTATGGCAGGAATTAATGAAGTTTAATTACAAAATAACGGGGTGAAGGAAGAAGTTTTAAATCAAAATTTTAGTAATTTTTAGTCGCAAAGCTTTAAATAGGATCTCGGAAAAAGGGGATTTATTTACCTGTTTTATAATAATTTAAAAAGAAAACAAAGTTTTTCTAATACAAATTACTGCTGAAATAAATAAAGCCAAGTAGAAGACTGAGTTGTATTTGATTGGACTTTTTGAATTATAAATAAAAAGCTTTATAATTCAAAAAGTCTACTAAATGGGCGTTTAGTCCCCATAGATATTACTTGACCTTGTCACAATATACAGAGATTTAATGGCGGTGTATACGTCATTGAACTTTATTTTTTTGGAACTAATGACCCTGCTCCTCTTTCAATATCGTTTAGCAATAGAAATAAGGATATTAAGTATTATAAGATACAAAAATATGGAATTAATTTGGAGATGCGGGGCATCGATCCCCGTACCTCTCACATGCTAAGCGAGCGCTCTACATTTTTTTTTCATTTTTAATTCATTTTTATTTTTTTTCAAAACTTATAACTAACTTAAAGCTAGACAAAAATTCATAAAAACTAGCCTACTTATCATTAACTTACAACTAACTTACTGGCCCCATGCGGGCGCTCTAAGTTAAACTATATAGCAACTTAATACTAATGCCTTTCGGCCTAAAAACTAATATAATCCTAAAATTCCTTATCGGTTTTGTTTTCTACCAAGAAAGAATTTATACAAAAAAACTTGGTCTCATATCATTTTGTATTTTATTTAAAACTTACAACTACCTAAAAACTAAACTAAAGCTAACGCTAACGCTAACTAAAACTATTTAAAACTACTTTAAACTTAAAAATACTTAAAACTACTTAAAAACTAGAACAGCCACAGCAGCGTTTTTTACATTTTTTACATTTTTTTGATTTTTATTGCTTTTTATATTTTTTTTGTTGATTTTTTAAGTTTTATATTTTTTTTTTTTTGGTGCCACCCCGACTGTCCCTACTTAAAACTAGTACCTACACCTATATGTAAGTAGGCCAAGACAAAACTCTAAGTCAACTTTAAAATTCTGTTGATGTTGGCTCCGTTGTATAGAACCCTGTTGGAATAGTAATGTTTGTACTCCGACTCTGGTGTTCTGTGTAATTCAAGGCAGCGACGTAAGCACTGCCTCTCAAACACCCGAATCTTTTCCATTTGAGATGGGCCAACGTTGAACCACACGGGACATCCATAGGCAATCATCGGCCGTATGAGGGCCATGTAGCAAATCACCTTTACCCTGGTGTCAAGCCGGCTGCTGTAAAACAACCGTTTCGTCAGGGCAAAGGCTCCCCTAGCCCTGGCCAGAGCAGCATCTATATGTCTGTCGAAATACAGATACTGATCCAACCAGATGCCAAGGTACTTCACTACACTTTTACTCGCCAGTGGACGCCCATGCGGCCCAGCGATCACCAGCTTGCGCCAGTTCTTTCTAGTATCCCTTGGGGCTCCAGCCAACGGAGTCCTAAACAGAATGGTTTCGGATTTCTGAAAATTGATTTTCAGCTTCCAGTCATCGCAATATCGCTGAATCTTGTCGAAGTCACGCTGCAAAAGAATTCTGATGACCTCAACTTTTGTAGCTGATCTGTACGCAATAAGATCATCGGCATACGCAATTGCCTGAGTTAGACTACCTATCAGATCGCTGGTGTAAATACTGAACAGAATCGGTGAGTTAACCGCTCCCTGCTGAAGACCATTTTTAATATTGAAAACTGAGGTAGAAGTTACATTGCCACTCTTGACAACAAACTTTCTACCATTGAGCATGTCATAAAGCATATACAAAAGTGGTTTACTTATGCCAAGCCTAGTCAGCTTTAGATAAAGACCCTCTAACCATACGGTGTCGAAGGCCTTCTCCAAGTCAACCAGGCAGGCACCCGTACACTGTCTTTTGGATTTGTTCCATTGAATATCAGAAACGAGTTTAGACGCGGCATGAATGGTGTCATGTCCCGCCCTAAAACCGAACTGATTATCCGGTATGATATTATTGTCCTCCGCCCACTTGGACAGAGCTCTATTTATAACTTTCTCGAATACTTTACTGATACTCGGGAGAAGACTTATCGACCGTAGATTCGCCGGATTGGAGTTGTCCTTTCCCTTTTTCGGGAGAGGATGAACCACAGCTGTCTTCCACCGCACTGGATAATATGAATTATTCAGTGCGTTGTTAAACAGTGTGGCATAAATGTCAACTGCTTCCTTAGGTAAATGTCGTAGTACAATATTGGATATACCATCGACTCCTGCTGACTTTTTTTTCTTTAATGTTTCGAAGATGAGCTGGAGCTCCACCCTCGTAACTAACAGGGAACTGTCTCCATTTCGCTAAGCGAGCGCTCTACCATCTAAGCTACATCCCCGTTTAAAGTTACCAGCAATCGTCAATTCAAAAAACTTCAATTGAATAAAAGTTACCATTTGAATTGAGATACCTGTTTCACTTGGAATTATTAATTTAAGCACGTTTGTTAATGCAGAGAAAATTAATGTATGTAGTCGTTGACAAAATAATTATTGTTGCACTACTTTATTAATGGTTGCTTGTAAAGACGCTAAGTAAGTTTGTTGGGACACTTGAAAATATAAAACTGGTTTTTACAAGGAACACTGATTTAATTTTTTATGGAATTTCTTTGGCAGAACTGATTTACTCGTATTGGAGAAAAAGACTGTTTTCAGTTCATACTTATAAAACTATTAATTTTGTAAAAATAAAATTTCCATATGCAAACATTAATTTGTTATAAATGTTTAGTCGAGCATAGCGTAAATAGCTCTGGCAATTCTGTCCGTCTGACTTTTTGCCTGTCCTCGGAAAAATCGGTACAAAGGTTATAAATAGAACCATTTTTTTTTAATTTCCGATTTTTGCAAAAACGGCTCAAAAGATCATGATCAATTTTTTTTATAGAAATTTTTCAAAGTTTTAAAGATATTATGTACCAAAATTTTCAATTTTTTACTTGCGATATATGTACATGTACATTATGTACATACATATGTATAGGTAGATACTATATGGCAAGTTATGCATTCGTAAAAAAAATCGAAGTCGAGATTTTGATCAAAATTGAAATTACGATGATCGAAAAAAGTGGGTTTCGCAATTCTTTCGGTATGTCTTTCCTTTCGGCTGTAGCCTCAAGTTCGGCTGTAGGCTCAAGTTCGGCTGTAGCCTAAAGCTCGGCTGTATGTAGCTTAAAGTTGTGGATCGATTTTCTTTAAATTTGGTTTACTAGCGTTTTTTCGGCACTCTCTCTACACGTTTTTTCTTTTTTTTTTTAAGACCAAAAATAACGATACCTGCCGTAAAATTTTTTTTAACCAAATTATGAAAATCTAATTTTTCTCAAAAACTTGCCCACAACTTTTTTTTTTTAATTCAGTACCTAATAATTTTTTTTTACAAAAATACTACCATTTTAGAAAAAAATTTCGAAAAAATGGTTTTAAAACGTAACTCCAATAGAACCATTTTTTTTTTTATTTTCGATTTTCTCAAAAATGGTTGAACTGATTTTGATAAATTTTTTCTATAGAGAATGTTTACAATAATTTTAAAAATATTGTGTAGGTACCAAAATTTTCAAAAACATTTTTTTGGATTTTTAAAATAAGTTTCAAAATTTGTTTTGAGAACTAAATAATTCGAGAACGACTTAGTCGATTTTTATCAAATTTAGCACCTAGAAGTTTTTTGACATTATCTAGCAAATTTTAAATAAACTAAAGAATAACGATACCTCTCATACTTAAACATTTGTATGTGTACCGGTATTGAAAATCTAATTTTTCTCAAAAACGACTCATACGATTTTGATTAAAATTTTTGTGTGAGCTAATATCAGAACTATTTACCATATTATTGGAAAACAAAAATGTATCTATCGTTTAAAAACGTTACCTCTCATAGAACCATTTTTTTCGTTTTCGGCTATCCCATTATCTGTTGAACCAATTTTAATGAAATTTTTTACACAAAAGCTACTAATAAGTTTTAATAATATTGCAAATAAAAATTTTCAAATACTCGAATTTTGGATTTTTAAAAAAATTTTCAAAATTATGATGATTTTTTTTTCAAAATTAATTTTTAAACTTTGCATAAATATGTAAGTACTAAAAATTGGCGTTTCAATTTTTTTTTTTTTTAATTAAAATTTTTTTTTGTCGAACTTAATAATTCGACTTTTATTAAATTTGGTACCCAGCTGTTTTTTAAAAAGATTGTAAATAAAAATTATTCTTATGTTTAAAAATAACGGTTCCTCCCATATAAGTATTAGTGTTGAAAAACCAGGGGAGAAACATCTTATTTTTGTTATAAACGGTACCTACGATTTTAGTTAAAGTTTTTATGTGAGCTAATATTACTTGTTGTTCCAAACAAGTTTTTTATTAATCGATTGATTATTAACGGTTCTATGAGAAAAGTAGAACCATTTTTGGTTTTCATCTCTGATTATCTGTTGAATAGATTTTATTGAATTTTGTTTAGGTACACAAAAGTATCAGATAAGTTAAGCATTTAAAAAAAAAAAAATAAATGATACATTTCAAACTCCACATTAATAAATACTAAAAATTGGCGTACCAATTTTTTTTTAAATGTTTTAAAAAATTTATAAATAAAAACATTTTTTTTTATAAAACGAATCCAACGATTTTAAAATTCTTTTCTTATAAATTGAGATTGGTGTAGGAAATCGGATCCTACCTCTCGTTTAAAATAAGGAAAATCCTGTTTTTAACTTAACATTATACCATCAAGCATATTGCAGAGCTTTTTCTTTTCCTTTTCTCTACCAAGTTCTTGTAATTTTCCTCGTAAGCTACTAAATCTTTTTCATTCCAGCTAAACCTGTCTGGCTGACGACTTCTATATTGGTTCGTCTGTTCATTGCTTTATGAGCATTGATTATATGCAATGTTTCAATGATCATCCATCCTCTTTTACTGTTCTTGCACTAGTACACTGTTAATTATTCTTACAAAGAATCTTAACCATTTGTTGTCAATACCAACAATCACTTTCTATTGATTTTCGTTATTTTGACAGACTTTAAGATATTGAATCTATTTGTGGTAACTATTATTGCAGACACATACGTCTAAATGTGAATGTGAACGTGATTGAAATATCTATAAACGTCGCTCCAATTACAATCTATTCGAAATTGGTAAAAAGAAATAAGTTGCATTTTTGTTTCTTGGCTTTTAAGTTGGAAATTGTTGGTTATTTTTAACGGGGATGTAGCTCAGATGGTAGAGCGCTCGCTTAGCATGTGAGAGGTACGGGGATCGATGCCCCGCATCTCCAGAAATATCCTTTTAAAGGACATATAATTTTTTTTTACACGAAATCTTTTTACAAAGTTAATACACTCGCCAATAAGGTGGTGCCTTAGATTTAAGTATGAAATAACTGAAAGTACAAAGTTAAAAATATTTGTTTGCAAATCAAAAAGTATGTTTGTATTTCTATTTGGGCGACGATATTCGTCGATTCACTATGGCGTATACGCACTTTTATTTGTTCTTAATTTAAACTTCTCACGCAATAAAGCCATAGTTGGTCGTGTTCTGTGGCTTGTTGCCCCGTCTTGTTAGAACCACATATCGTCCAAATCATGATCTTCAATCGCCGGCCAAAAAAAATCGGTTAATTGCAGCGAACGCCAAGAAATCGATAAATTCGGATCATCAGTAATACTTGCACTAGAAGCAGCAATATTTTCGACTGAGCGTGCATTACGATGATGCACATGCTTTACGACATCAGTAACGCTTCCGTTCTCTTCAAATTTCTTCACAATTTTACCAATTTCTTGCGTAGTCGGTCGATTATGACGACCATAATCATCGCATAATGTGCGAAAAGTGGCTACGTTTGAATCACCAATTTTGTAGTAAGTTTTAATAATTCTGCGTTGTTCGATTGTTAAGCGACCCATTATCGTAAACATTTAACTAATATAATGACACTTCAAATGACAGAACTCTACCGGTTTTGCTGTTTCAGAGTAAATGTAAATCTACGATCGAAATTGATCCAAACGAAAGTTTTAATCTAAATGAGCTTTTTTCAAAACTACATATATTTTTTTTCATTTTGGCAAGATTGTGCCGAAAATTACTTTAAGGATCGGATTGTATTTTATTTTTTTAAATAATTTAAAGCCCTGATTAAGGGCTAACAATATATATATATTTGAAGGTTTTTTTTTAATAATACAAATTCTATATGCTACTCAAATACATCAGTCAAGTAGAAGACTTAGCACTATTTAATTGGACTTGTTGAATTATTGCCAGGATGAAACGCCTAAATTTTTGTGGACTAAAGACCGTTAAAAGCTATTATGAATCAATATATATATTTATTTTCAAAAATGCAACATTTTGTAAACTCTAACTTCAGGTGGATCCATAATTTGTTTTTTTTTCTAAGACTGGACTGGGTAAAGTAAACGTGGAAACTCTTTGAGACTTGTTTTATTTTTATATACATACATATGTAGGTAAGGTATCTTCTGGAGCTCTCAATTTTAGGCGTGTATCTAATTACACGTGTACTCTTGTAGTAAAAAAACTTAACATGTATAGGTTCTAAATACACGTGTTAATATAAAAGCGGCGCCTTTTTGTAACTTAGTAGAGAGAAACGGTTTTAAGATATTTTGCAGTGTAAAATAACGGTTTTTAGATAATACTTAATATTATGTTAACCAAAAAAAAAACTAGTCACGGCGTTGTAAAAGTCTTTTGGACCACAAAACATCATAAGTACGATTTAGAAGTAATTACACGTGTATTGCTAAAATGAATATACGTGTTCATACACGAATAATTTAATTACACGTGTAACACTGGTATACGTATACACGTGCAATATGAGGCTCTAGTATACCTACATATAATGTTCATAATGGCATATTCGCATGTTTTCTTTATCTATTACTCTTAAAAAGCGGATTATTAGCGGATAATTATTCTCAAAATTAAAGAAGTATGAATTAAAAAAAAAATGGTGCGTATACGCCACAGTTGACATTATATTTTCGCTATCCAATGGGAAAACAAATTTTTTAAACCACTTTCATTTTGTATATTTTAAACTTGAAACTTAATTTTTTGTTTTACTGGCGGTTATATTAACTGTAAATGTTAATGAACAAAATATTGTGTCCTTTAAAAGGATATTTCTGGAGATGCGGGGCATCGATCCCCGTACCTCTCACATGCTAAGCGAGCGCTCTACCATCTGAGCTACATCCCCGTTGGAAATTACCACCAATATGTCAGCCAAAAAAAAAACTAAGAAATAAATTTGTATTTCTTTCTTTTTACCAATTTCGAATATGTTATAATTGGAGCGACCGGTTTATCGGTATTACACTCACGTTTACCTTCAGAAGTACCTACAACAATTATTGCCGCAAGCTGCATATGCATATCAAATAAACTCGTTTTCTTTAACATCAAGTGATGTGAAATGAGTATTATAATTTGATACATTTTTAAGTATGTAGTTAAGTTTCAGTGGAAACAGATATGTCGCAATAACGAACTTCAATTGAAAGTGATTGATGTTTTTACAATTAATGGTCAAGAATCTTGGTTGGTTGTTATATTTAACACTGCAGTGTGGCTTGACTGATTTCATTATAACTTTGCAAAGCAATGTTTTTAAATATCTTAAATTATAATATTGTATTTAATAATTATTTTTCTTTTAAATAAAAAATTAAGCAAAGAAAAATAAAATTCACCACTGGGTCGCAAGAACTTGCTTTTATGTACGATCCCACTGTGGTTTTAAAGTCTTAATAGTTTCGATTTGTTCATTCATCTGATTTTGAAAGAAATAAGTTAGCTATGGAAGCCTACATATATTTTATGCCACCAGTCAAAAACGTACAAAGTTCAGTTTAAGGTACCTAAACATTATGTGGGTATCTACATTAATATGAATTTTATAGCACCGTGTTGCACGCATTGAACATAGACTGAAAAAATGTTAAAAAATCAATATGATTAGAAATAAATTAATTAAACAACTTCTGAAACTGTTTTGACACCAACAAAATTTACACCATCTGATTTCTTGCACAAATTTTAATTTATAAGAGAAAAAATTTAAAAATCGTTGGAGCGGTTTTTTAAAAAAATTATTTTTTATTTATAAAATTTTAAAAACGTTTTTGAAAAAAAAAATTGTACGTCATTTTTTAGAACTTATTAGTGCGGATGCGGAGTTAAAAAATTAATTTTGAAAAAAATTAACCACCCATTTTCGAAATATCGACTTTTTAAAAATGAATTTAAATTTTTTTTTTAAATCAAAAATTTGTTTTTTTGAAAATTTTGATATGCGATATTATTTTATCTTAACAGAAGCTCATGTGTAAAAAATTTCATTAAAATTGCTTGGACAGATAATGAGATAGTCGAAAATAAAAAAAAAAATGGTTCTATGAGAGAGCAAATTTTAATCAAAATCGTAGGAGTCGTTTTTGAGAAAAATGAGATTTTCCATACCGGTTTTATAACATTTGTATGGTAGGTACCGTTATTTTTGGCTATAAGAATAATTTGTATTTCTAGATCATCTAGATAATGTCAAAAAACTGCTGGGTGCTAAGTTTAATAAAATCGAACAGGTTGTTTCCTTGTTTTATTAAGTTTTCAAAAATTTTTTTTTAATTGCAAAAAAAAATTGGAAAAATTTTGGTATGCAATAATTTTTAAACTTTTTGAAAAATTCTCTATAAAAAAATTGATTAAATTCAGTTGAACCATTTTTGAGAAAATCGAAAATCAAAAAAAAAAATTTGTCTGTGGGAGGTACCATTTATCGGGTTTTATTTTTAAATGGTAGCTTTTTTGTAAAAAAAATTACTGGATTTTTTTTTAAAAGGCTGTTGGTACGGTTTTGAAAAATAAGATTTTCATTTTGTGTTAAAAAGAAATGTACGGCAGGTATCGTTATTTTTGGTCTTAAAAAAAATGAAAAAAAAAGTGTGGGGGGAATTCCCAAAAAACGCTGGGTACCAGGTTTAAAGACAATAGAGCCACCCGGTTAGTCTACAGCCGATAGGACAAAGAGACAGACAGACAGAATTGCGAGAACAACAACAACACCAGCATAACAGCAAGTACCTTTGATTTAGTCATACAAATTTTGTTTCGAACCAATTTGAATTAACGATCTCAAAATCTAAGAGAACACGCCAGTTTAGTTTGTGTGCTTTAGACTTTGAGGAAAAATAAAATGCAAATAATAATTGTATCACATTTTTTCATTTTTCCTGATTTTTCTCGGCCTGGGAGCACCATTCGTTCTAAAAAAAAAAAAAAATAATTTTAGTTTTTCAGGTACCGATAAAGTTTTTTCCATATCTCTTTTCTGTTAAAACATGTATTAACATACATACAGTGGTGTCAAAAACATTCCGGATTTTTTTGGTAAACTGCATTGATTGTTGGTTTGTGATATAAAAATGAAAATATCAAATGTTTGCAATTTTTTCCCATTTTTATTTAACAATTTTATTATTTGAAACAAAAGCCATGGAACTTTATCCATCAAACCAAAAAAAAATTTTTAAAAATTAAAGTTAATTCAAAATTTTAATGTGACAAACTAACCGGATTTTATTTTTTTTTCAATTAACTTTTATTATTAACATTAGAAATGTTTAAACGGAGGCATACAATATAAAAAAATCAAAAAAATATGAAACGCCTAGTAGACAAAGGGGGCGAAACGTGAGGGGAATAAACAAAATAAACAAAATCAACAAAATAAACAAAATCAACAAAATAGAAAAAATAAACAAACAAAATAAACAAAATTATTTCGTTCATGCTTTGTTGTTACTAGTTTGAGGAAACAGAAAACGAAGAAGATGATAAAACGGACAGAAAAAAAGGAGAAATGTTCGTAGGAAAAAAATGGGTATGTTTTTGATGATGATTTTTGCGAAATCCGAAAAATACCCGATTTGCGTTTACTTAAATGCTTATATCTTTCGATCCAATTATCCGATTTTCAATATTAAGGTATATAAAAAAAATTTTCCAAATCATTCAAAATTTTATACTAAAAACATGAGAATAAATATCGGACAAATAATTTAATTCAATGAGGAAGTTTATAAAAACAAAAAAAGCATTAAAATACTTTCAACCACCAATTGGCGAGAGGAATATAGTATTCTAAAGCCGGCGGCGGCGGAGTTTGTGCAGTAAAAAACCACAATCGTGGCAAATTTGCTTCGCGTCGGAAAAAAAATGCTAAATGTTCATATGTACCTAAATTTGTAGTCGGTATAATAATTGTAAAGATACATTGTGTTTGTTTTGGCTTGCTTATAACTTCGGTTCTAATAATCCGTTCATTAAGGTCTTAAAATTTAGCTAGAATATCGGACTACATTTTTTGTATTATATCATTGCACAGTCACATAAAACTATACTTATATGAAAAACCTTATTAAATTGCGTATTTAATAGAAACAAAACAATAATTTTTTAAACCACATGTATTTGACCCTTTTTAGGAAAGTTATGATGTTGGTACCTATGTTCAGAAAAGTTGATCAACATTTAAATTTGACATTCAATGTACATACATAAATACATAAATGCTTTTTTCATTTCTAATGTTCCTCAACTATGCTGGAATGGCAAATCGGGTAAATTTTTAAATGGTAGCCTTTTTGTAAAAAAAATTACTGTATTTTTTTTAAAAGGCTATTGGCACGGTTTTGAGAAAAATAAGATTTTCATTTTTTGTTAAAAAGAAATGTAGGTATCGTTATTTTTGATCTTAAAAAAAATGAAAAAAAAAAGTGTGGGGGGAATTCCCAAAAAACGCTGGGTACCAAGTTTAAAGAAAATAGAGCCACCCGATTAGTCTACAGCCGATAGGGTAAAGAGACAGACAGACAGAATTGCGAGAACAACAACAACACCAGCATAACAACAAGTACCTTTGATTTAGTCATACAAATTTTGTTTCAAACCAATTTGAATTAACGAAAAAAAAATTTTAGTTTTTCAGGTACCGTTAAAGTTTTTTCCATATCTCTTTTGTGTTAAAACATGTATTAACATACATACGTACTCAAAATAATAATTAAAGGTAAAACAGGTCTCTCCATTCGTTAAGGTTTGTAATGATTATTTCCATCAAACCCATATCAATTGAAGTTTAATTACTTCTTATTTTTTTATTTTGATGATTGCTGGTATTTTTCAATGGGGATGTAGCTCAGATGGTAGAGCGCTCGCTTAGCATGTGAGAGGTACGGGGATCGATGCCCCGCATCTCCAGAAATATCTTTTTAAAGGATGCAATTTGTTGTTCATTTAAATTTTGTTCAAAATTAATTTACTCACAACAAAGGCATAGAACCTTTGGTTTTAGTTTCCAATATACAAAGTGAAAATGGTTTAAAAAAATCGTCCTACCGGGGGACTATTCGGAGTGTGGTGGGTAAATTATGTGTCGGATTTAGTACACGATCAACCAACACCCGTACGTCGACGAAACGCAAGATCAGCCGAAAACATGGCCGCCATCCGTGAGAGTTTCCAGGAGAATCCGAGACAGTCGATTTCGCGTCGCTCAAAAGAACTCGTCGTTTTTCAGACCACAACTTGGCGAATTTTGCATCGTAACTTGAGCCTGCACTCGTACAAAATTCAACTAACCAGGAGCTGAGGGTATACGACCATAGACAACGACGTGTGTTCGCTGAATGGGTTCTCTGCAGTGTTGCCGCCGAAAAAAATTCAAAAGGGCTCCCAAGAAGGCGTCCACGCCAAAAAAAATGGGCCTCCATAAATACTAACGGGTGATTTTTAAGCTGGTTTGGTTTTGGCAACACTGGTTTTGACAGCTGACGTGTGTTTAGTACCTTGTGTCACTGTCAAACAGCTTCAGTTTGGTTTGCAATTTAACCATGGATCGTCTTACAAATGAACAACGCTTGCAAATTATTGAATTTTACTATCAAAATTCGTGCTCGGTTCGAAATGTTGTTTATCGAAAAATTGTGTTCAGCGATGAGGCTCATTTTTGGTTGAATGGGTACGTAAATAAGCAAAATTGCCGCATTTGGAGTGAAGATCAGCCAGAAGCATTGCAACAGCTACCAATGCATCCCGAAAAAGCCACTGTTTGGTGCGGTTTATGGGCCGGCGGCATTATTGGGCCATATTTCTTCAAAGATGATGCAAATCGCAGCGTTACTGTCAATGGTGAACGCTACCGAGCGATGATAACAAACTTTTTTTTGCCCGAAATGGAAGTTCTTGACTTGCATGATATGTGGTTTCAACAAGACGGTGCCACATGCCACACAGCACGCGAAACAATGGCGCAATTGCGAGGCGAGTTTGGTGAACAGTTAATTTCACGTTTCGGGCCGGTCAATTGGCCGCCTAGATCGTGCGATTTGACACCATTAGATTATTTTTTGTGGGGGTATGTCAAGGCTAATGTCTATAGGGACAAGCCCGCTTCGATTGACGCACTGGAAGCCAACATCCATGCATTCATTCGTGAGATACCGGCCGATATGTGTGAAAGAGTATGCCAAAATTGGACTCAGCGGATGGGCTACCTGAGACGCAGCCGCGGTCAACATTTGCATGAAATTATCTTTAAACATTAAATTGCAAGGTTCAAACTATCGATTCAAATAAATATTTCATTCATTTTTTCGAATTTTTTGTGTTTTTTTTTTTTTTTTAAGTTCTAAACCTCTTAAAAAATCACCCATTATTAAGGGAGCAAAAAAAAAAAACAATAAACTGCAGCAAAAGAAAATTATTAATAGCAAAAAAATAAATTTATATTATATAAATACATATTTTTATTTTTTTTTTTTTTTAAACATTATTTCTATATGTGTGTGTAAGGTTTGTATTTGGTACCCAATTGCCAGATCTTTTTTGTTTCTAATAAATTAAGTGCAGATTATCATAGAATCGCAAGTCTTAAATTTAGTGTTTCGTCCTTTATCGTTCAATAAAGAATAAAATCTTACTTAAACTGAAAAAGGGGCCATTTTGATCATTTTTGAAAAAGTGGAGGCCATGAGTTCCAAGGCTAAAAATGGGGCCAAAAGGTAACACTGTCCCTGGACCAGTTGGGAACTGAACCTAATTTTCATAGAAAAATCATATTCAGCGATGAGGCCCATTTCTGGATGAATGGGCACGGCAACAAACAAAATTGTCGAATTTGGGACGATACGAATCATGATACCAAACATGAGATCCCAGAGCGTCCAATGCATCCCGAAAAAGTCACTATTTTGTGTGGATCGGTCCATAGTTCTTTTAGAACGACGCACGTTGGCCAGGACATCACCGTCAACGACGATTGCTTTAGGTCGATGATTACCAACTTCTTTTCGCCTGAATTGAATGATATGGACACCAACGACATGTTGTTTCAACAGGACTGGGAAGCTACGTGCCACATAGCTCACGCCACATTGGAAATTCTGCTGGAGCGATTCGAAGGCATGGTCATCTCACGTAGAGGTGATGTCAACTGGTCACTATTATTATTCGATTTGACCTCGTTAGAATTTTTCTTCTGGGGTTTTCTGATATCGCGGCCTTCAAAGCCAACATAATCCATGCCATCGAACAAATTCAGCGTGATTTATCCGCCAGAGTAATGGAAAATTAGACATTTCGGATGCCTGCCACGTAGAGAAGCCGAGGTGGACATCCTCCATTCTCTTCCTACTCTTTGTCAAAAATTTCTGTCTCAAGGGATTTGTCCATCAATGTGGAAGGATTCTTTCATCATTCCTATTAAAAAAAAAACCTTCTAACCTAACATAATCATTTGCAACGCTAACTCCTTGACTATGAGGTCTAGTGACTTACTTTATCCACTAATCAATTGAGCGACTTAGATATGATGGTGCACTTTAACATGACAAAATGCAATCAATATATGTGTAAAAAAATCAAAGAAACCTTTGAAAAAATATTAGACCTAACCTAACTTTTGTTGAGGAGTGAAAACCACTTCCATAACATCAGTTGAACCTCAGCAGTTAATTAAGATATTGTATAGCCTTTAAAATGTTCAGCATAATCCATTTCATTTTGCTTGATACTATTTTAAAATTCCCTAAAATTGAAAACATATATATACATAAGCCTCTTCACAACAACAATTCAATCCTGACGACTTTTTCGAAGTCATAGAAGAAAATTAAAAACAAACTAATAAATGAAAACATCCCGCCACACCGAGAGTTGTGTTGTTTATATTTTTATATGAGAGTTATATGAGAGACTCATTCACCCACCGCGACAGAGATTACCATGTCGCATGTAAAAAGGAAACATCCTAGAAGCAAGAGAATGTTATCGTTGTTGAAAAAGTTTTTCCACTCTTTATGCAAAAAAAAAAAAAATATATCGTAACCCACGACGACGATGGCGACGATATGTATCTGTACCTTCTACGACGACGATGGAAAAACAACAATCCACGAGACATCTTCCTGTTTGCAAGGGCGACGAACAACGACGAATAATATTCAGATGAATCCTCTGGAATCTGACCGGACTTTCTCCGACTTTGGTGGACACTTCGTCGTCGTAGAGCGCAGTTGGTTGTCATCATCATCATCATCATCATCGTTGTTCCGCAAAATTACTTTGGTTTCGCGCCGCCGGCGTCATCGACGACGTCATTTCCCACTCGCCAACACACAACACAACAGAATAGAATGTTAAAAGATCCAGCTTCAAAATCCTTTCGCCAAAAACACACTCCTTAGTCATATTACTAATGGTAAGGGAAAGGGATAAATGAGCACATATTGAGCCACTAACAGGGTTACCTCTCGAGGTTTCTATCGTTCATACATGCTTAGCCGAACTTTTTATTCGTTTCTTTGAAATCGTTAATTTTTGTTGAACGTTACAAGAATTTGAATGACAACAAAAAATAAAAATGTATTTAAGTGCTTTTGCATAAAAATTAAAAATTTCGTTTTAGGTTTTCAAACAGTTAATTTTTGTTTTTTGTAGTTTGTGTTTAGAAAAATCTTGGAATTGCATTTTTGACACAAATGGCGTTTTGATATGCAAAATTTTTTGAACTTATTAGACTTCGGTCAGGCAATGAGCCACTGAGCGATTGAGCGACGAATCTAAGCGATGGGTGGCATTTTACTGAGCGTCATCGCTGAGCGATTAGTTGCGAAAATGCCATCGTCAAGTGTGTATCAAAATCAGATTTCCAGATCGATTTTGGCAATATTGTTGTATGTGAGTACCATCTTTTGATTTGCTGTTTTTTTGTTATTATTTATTTTTATTTTTTTATTTTTTATTTTTATAATCGTTATGGGTGTCCTGCCATAGCACTGGACGGCTTTGGACAGTTGAAATCAAACTTCATGTATTTTAAGCTCTGTCGCTTAAAAAAATCGCAAGTCGCTCAGGGTTTATGTGGCCACCTCTATACGATTTTATGCGTTTTAATTTTTTTGCGTCGCTCAATCGCTCAGTCGCTCGTTGCGTGGCCGCAGCCTAAGTTCTTGTTTATAAAATAAAATTATTATCAAGAAACTGTTGGGTGCTAAGTTTAATAAAAATCGATCAAGTCGTTTTCGAATTATTAGATAAGTTTCCAAAAAAAAAATTGAAACTTTTTTTTTTAAATCCAAAAAAAAAAAACAATTGAAAATTTTGCTATACAATACTTTAAAAACTTTTTGAAAGATTTTCTATAAAAAGGTTGGTCAAAATCAGTAGAGCCGTTTTTGAGAATTAAATTAAAATAAAAAAAAAAATATGGTTCTATGGGAGGTACCATTTAAAACCATTTTTCTGAATTTTTTTATATCTCAAAAAGTATTATGAAATTCCGCTAATCGAGAGCTTGCAAAATACCCCTTATTGTGGAACTAGCAAACATGTTTTAATATATACAGTCGACTCTCTCTAAGTCGGGATATCAAAATTAGTTTCAGTTAGAGGGATTTTTGAAAAAAAAAAATTGAGATAGAGGGATTAATATTTTATTTATTTAAAAGCATGTAGTGAATTTGAAAATAAGGAAGGTAAACCTACTCCAGATATCCCCAATTTTATTGGTGTCCTCGTTTACACCATGTCAGTAAGTTTAAAGAAACATCACCTTCACCGCCCATGTCTCAGCGTTAAATCTGGTTTTTTTAAACAATTATTAATTGACGACGGAGTTATATATTACAATATGACCATTGACCATGTCTTTAATATTTCTTGGGTGATTTTTTTAAATTTTATTTTCCACAAAATACTATAAAATAGTTCAACGAGTAGAAAGAAATTTTCCTAGATTTTTGTGGTATCACAATGGACCAACTTATGGTCTAAGTGTACTTTCACAAAACAAAAAAAATCGACTTATTATACGAGTTAAAGGGAAATTCGACTTATAGTAGAACTTAGAGAGAGTCAACTGTAGAAAATGTGTGAAATAATAAAAAGAAATACTATATGGTTATTTAGAATGTTTATATTCTTACACATTATCATAGAGTTTAATACTTCTTAAACCAGCTAATGGCAACCCTAGCCACTAGATTTAGAATTTTAAGGACAACGATGACGGACGACAACAACCGATGCGAAGCAGTAAATGAGTCGAGTCTGGAGAAATTCGTAAAAACAAGAAAAATTTCTGTTCGGCGATTGATTGGAATTTTTATTTTTATTATCTCCTCCCCTGCTTCGACCTACCACACCCACTGCTCTCCCAACTTACACATTAGGTATATCCGTTATCCAACCTCAAAAAATTGAAAACCCATATATTCCAAATTCGACTCATGCTCCTTATGAGAAAAAGAACTACCCCGTCACCGTCGTCGTAGTCGTCACCACCACCGACCGCAGCCACTGATCCCAATGTATGTGTGTGTATGTGGTAAATTTCTGTCTGTCTACAGATGGTTTTCTACAAATAAGGATCTGGATTGTTAGTTTAAGTATTTCAATGGAATGGGCCTGGTTTTCGGTCAGTTGTCCAATTTACACGTCTTCTATATTCTTGCTCACGTCTCCCCCCATCGAGAATGGTTAGGGAAATTTTCAACAAAAACAACAAGGGATTTGGATAATTGCTATTTGTGATCCAGATGATTGGTTAGGTTGTGGCGGTGGACGTTGTTTTTATGCGCAAAACAAAAATTTAAAAACATCCTGATGGAGTGGGTAATTTATTGAAATTCTTGGAATAAAAAGACTACCTAAAAATTAGGGTTTATCTGGAAGTAGAAGTAGTGCCCTCGAACCACTTCTTCGAATGCCATTCACACTTGGCGAATATTCGCGAGAAAAAATGTGATTTTTTTTTTGTTGAATGAAAAAGAAACAAAAAAAAAAACAGAAATACCATTCCTCGCTCATTTATTATAATCATTCTTTCGTCCTTTTTTTTAATATCCTTTCTGTTGTTTTTTTTTTCTAGGTGTTTGTGTTTGTTTGTCACCTTTTGTGTATTTAAGAAAAATTACTTTTCACACCGGACGACGACGGACGACACATCGTCGTCATCATCGTCGTGTTGTTTCGGAGAAAGGGAACACATTGTGTGGGTTGGTCCTTTTTCACCTTTTGATTTGGTGTCCCAAAAAACAAAAAAGAAAAGTTTCGATTTTTTTTTATTCTTTCAAACAATAAAAGGACGAAAAACGGACTCAAAGTGAAAAATAGGAAAATTAACACATAAATTTCCGCCAATAACGGGAAAAAGTTTTTTGTTTTTGTTTTTTTGTTTATTTTTGTTTTTGTTTTTTCAGTTGGAAGATTTTTACTGCTTTAAGCATTCCAAGTGAATTGTCCTGTCAAACTTTTTCAATACGTTTTATTTGTGTTGAAGTGAATTTCAGAAGGACCAATGATGTAGTAGATACTGGATATTGCTATGACTCTAGCATCACGGCTTTGGAATATTTATATTCTATTTATTATGTCAGAATGACGAGTCAAATTGTTTTAATCTAAATGAAGAATTTTATTAAATTTGTGTATACACAAGCTCAAACCCAGAAAACGACTATTAAACATAAAATAGGGGCTACTGTACATTCAAACAGCCTATATCCATGTCTCTTACATACATTATGTTAAGAAAAAAAATGTATTAATTGTAAGCAATGAAAAAAAAAATTGATCAATAAATATGGGCGTTTGAGTTATTTAAATACAAATAGAAATTGTGATTTTTTTCAAGTTTGCTTATCCGCCGAAAGCGGTGGCTTGTAAATTCTAAGTCTAATGTAACAACCTCAAGCTTTCGATTTGAATTTTTTAAAAATAACTTTTGAAAAAAAGGAAAATTTACAAAAAAAAAACAATTTTATTTTCATTTTTTATCCCGAGAAGGATACAGCAATATCTCAAGACTATTCATAGGAAATAAAAGGCAAAAGGGGAATACCTAAAATAAAATGACACCAACATAATGAGAAAAATTTTTTAAAATCGTTGTAGCAGTTTTTTTTTTTTAAATATTTTGTATATGTACATATATAAAATTTTGAACACATTTTTAAGAAAAAAAAAAGTTGGCACGCCATTTTTTAGTATTAATTAATGAGGACTTAAAAATCATTTTCGAAAAAAAAAAATCATCTACTCATTTTCGAAAGATCTTGCAAACAAAATTTCATTAAAATCGGTTCAACACATAATAAGATAGTCGACGGCACTTACTGCCATGTTCTAGTTTTTTGTTTATCTCTTTTTTTATTTATTTTTCTAAATTTAAATAAAGAATTCTTTGATAATAATCGTCGAAAAATAAAATAAAATGAACGACTGGGCACGAACTTGCTCTTATGTACGATCACACTGTGGCTTTAAAGTCTTAATAATTTTAAAAACTTTTTATCTGATAAAAGAAATTTATTAATTATATTGGAGCCTATATTTTATGTCACCTGCCAAAAATATAGCCTAGTTTAAGGAAGTATTTTGTAAGTACATAAATATGAACAATAGAGCACATATGCATGGAATTTACAGTTTACACTGCAAAAATGCTAAAAAATCAATAAAATTAGAGATAAATTGATTAAAAAAATATCTGAAATTGTTTTCACACCAACGCAATGTACACCACGTGATTTCTTACATAAATCTCAATTTATGAGAAAAAAATTTAAAAATCGCTGGATTGATTTTTTAAAAAAAATAATTTTTTTATTTATAAAATTTCGAATATATTTTTAAGAAAAAAAAAATTGGTACGCCAATTTGTAGTACTTATTTATGCGGAGTTTAAAAGTTAATTTTGAAAAAAATCATCCACCCATTTTCGAAAAAAAAATGTTTTAATCCAAAATTTTACCATTTTTTAACGATAGATAAATCTTTTTCTAATAATATTTTAGACCTTTCTGACATTAGTTCACACAAAAAAATTTTAATCAAAATCGTGGAGCTGTGTTTGAGAAAAATGAGATTTTCAATACCGGTTTTTAAACATTTGTATGGGAGGTACCGTTATTTTTGATTATAATAAAAAAATTTATTTAAAATCTGCTAGACAATGTCAAAAAACTGCTAAGTGTTAAGTTTAATAAAAATCGACCAAGTCGTTTTCAAATTATTAAGCTCTAAAAAAAAATTTTGAAACTTTTTTAAAAAAATTGATAATTTAGAATTATTTTCTATAAAAAATTGATCAAAATCAGTTGAACCGTTTTTGAGGAAATCGAAAACCAGAAAAATGGTTATATGGAAAGTACCATTTAAAACCATTTTTCTGATTTTTTTTTTTATAAAATGGTAGCATTTAAAAAAAAAATTACTGATTTTTTTTTTAAGTTGTAGGCACGTTTTTGAGAAAAATTTGATTTTCATAATTTTGTAAAAAAATTTGTACGGCAGGTACCTTTATTTTTGGTCTTGGCACGAGTGCGATGAATATGACGCCAAATGAAAAAAAAAAGTTTAGGCCATTTTTTTTTTAATTGTGAAATGAAGTGCTTAATTGTGAATGTTTAATGCGACCAATTTTTTTAACGTATATTTTTTGAATAATAATGCAGGCTTTTTTGGTCGATTTGAAACTAAATGCTTTATTTCATCTTTTTCCCAACGTTTCATCGTTATTCACGACTTCTGCAGGCGTATTTTATTAGATTTAAAAAAAAAAAAATTTCGTCTGGATTTACATTTTTTTAAACTTAAAATGATGTCTTAAATTTTTTTTTTATTTTTGATAAATTAACACTGAACAGAAACATATATGAGGAAAAAGATGAAATAAAGTCTGAAGGTTTTTTTTTTTAATAATCCAAACTCTATATACTACTGAAATATGTACATCAGCCAAGTAGAAGACTTAGAACTATTTAATTGGACTAGGAATTCTAGTCTTGTTGGATATAGTTCACAATAGATATTCGTCATGAAATCTATGTTAGATGGACTGAACTTAACAAAAATTGCGTATTGACAAGGTCCTCACTAGTCAACTGATGAGTCCAAGTGAAATCGCCGGGACGAAACGCCTAAATTTTTGTGGACTAAATGCCGTTAAAAGCTATTTTGAATCAATAATTCAACAAGTCCAAATAAATAGTGCTAAGTCTTCTACTTGGCTGATGTATTTCAGTAGTAAATATTCAGCCTTACCTTTGGATGGCTACAACAAACATGCCTAATCCTGTATTTTATTTATTTAAAATATATATTTATATACATATTTAATCAAAAAATATTATAAAATATAAAAACAACTAACAAACACATTTTCATGGGGATGTAGCTCAGATGGTAGAGCGCTCGCTTAGCATGTGAGAGGTACGGGGATCGATGCCCCGCATCTCCAAGTATAGGAATCTTTTTTTTTTTTTTAAATACTTTATAATATTGAGGAAGTTGGTGAAATTGATTTCTTTCACTTAAGTGTATTATGGGCGACTTTTACTTATGGGGCATTTCACGTGAATCGTACAAGGAAAAAGTGGTGTGTTCTTCTTTGTTTTATGCATACTCCTTTTAATTCATAACATAAATACAGAAGGATTTTGCTCCAGTTATGGATATGTAAAGCTTCGGAGAGGTATAGGTAAGGGTTTTAAAGAAAAATGTTGATAAATTATATGAAGAGATAGAAACATCATTTTAATGGTAGAATATTATGGTAAAATGTTATTTTTATGTGTAAACATCTATGCTGGCGGTAGGCTAAACTAAAAACGTGAAAATTTCTCTGATACATTACGTTACGATACGTTGATGTAAATTTTGATACGTTCAATATTGGGTACGTTCCTTTGTATATCTCAAACTAAATTTTAAGGTCGAGTTGAGTTTGGCTTTAAGTTTGGTTGACAGTTCAAACTCTGCGTTCTGTGATGTAAAACCAGCACTTGAATATTTAATTTGATGTTTACACACCTTAGCCGCACTCACAATTTTTTTTTTTATTTATGAAATCCAAACCGGAAATCGATTTTCTTTTTTGGTAAAAAACAGGAAGTTAACATTACAATCTTAGCCCATTTTTATATTTTTTTGTTCTAGGTCTCAAAATGAAGCTCATATGTATATTAGAGATACTGTACATGTTAAGTTTTAGAATAGGATTTCTATTCGTTCAGAAGATACATAATTTTTAGTTTGTGGCTCTCGTGCAAAAAATAATTTTTTTGTATAGAAACTCAGAGATGACTCATTTTTTGACCCAGTGCATACATGGATGAGATGGATACCAAATGAAATCTGAAGTTGGGCTCGATGTCTCGCCGAATATTTTCAAAAACAGTGTTGGGTGTTTGAGCTTAAAGTTAGCAATTAAAAGTTAAAGATTTCAGCTTTTTTTTAAATAGCCCATATTTCCCGAATGTATTTCATGTAGGAAAATTAAATGCTAACTTAAATTTTGAATGAGTTTTTATCAAAATATATAATTTTCAACATCCTTGAGTTTGCTTTTATTGTTCCTCAAAGTTTAAAGCAATTTTTTTTTCTAGTGATTATTGTCTTAAGTTCCACCATCTGTAGTGAGTGGTTAAAAAGATATACAGTGCTAAAGTTTCCAAACAATTATGATCCAAATAGGAAAACTTCTAATTTTCCAATTTTTACTTGCGATATATCGCATATGTAGTGTTACGTTCGATAATTATGGCAAGTTATGGATTCGTAAAAAAATAGAACTTGAGATTTTGATCACATTTGACATTTCGATAATAGCGAAGTTGAAAAAAGTGAGTCTTGCAATTCTGCCCGTTCGTTTGTCTGTCCTGTCCTGTCCTTTAGGCTGCAGTCTAAACTGGTGATGGGCCAATTTTAAACTTGGTGCATAGCGTTTTTTGGGCCTTCCCTCGAAATGTTTTATTTATTTTTTTTTACGACCAAAAATAACGGTACCTGCTGTATAATTTTGTTTACCAAATTATGAAAACTTTTATTTTTCTAAAAAACGTTTCCACAATTTTTTTCTTTTTAATTCAGTATTTTACAAAAAGGCTCCCAAATCGGAAAATGGTTATAAATAGTACCTCCCATAGAACCATTCTTTTCATTTTTAATTTTTTCAAAAATGGCTCAATTGATTTTCATCAATTTTTTTTTTAAGAAAATTTTTCAAGAAGTTTTAAAAGTTTTTTATGCCAAGTTTTGGTATTTTAAAAATTACCTCAAAAGAATCGCATGCTGCGAATCTTCCCGAGGCGACCATTTGAATGATGTTGTTTTTCACATTTAATGGCAAAGTCCAAACTTTATAATGAAATAAAATGTTCATCAAAAAAATATCGCCGAAAAATAAATAACCCGTTATTTGTCGCTAAAATAAATCAAATGGATCATTGTGTGCTGTTCTCATAACTAATTTGTTGCGTTTAAGATAAATAGCTTTATTCTCAGGCTTTAAAATGACCATGTTACCGAAAATAAAGTAGGTGTATGAATGAAAAACATGAAATAAAAAAAAAAAAAAAAAAAAAACGAACGACAATTTTAGAAACATTCACATAACACCATAACGTCACTTATCACCTATGCTGAATCCACCCTATTTCTTCAAGAAGTTTCTTCACTAAAAACGTATTATGAACCTTTGTGAGAAATATAAATCTATGTGGTATCACTAAAACAAAAAAACAAAAAAAAAAAAAACAAAAATACGAATCATTGAATCGAATACATTGGCATTTATATCGCATTAGGGATCAACACAAGTGTGTTATGCTGTAATTCCTTTTATTGGTAATAAACGTATACGTAGCAAAACAACCCATAGTCATCCTCTTTCCTTCATTGTATGTTGAATTCAAAAATGAAAAATATTTCAAATGTTATTTCATCGAACCCAAACTTCAAACCTATATTTTATGAACACGTTTTTGCCATCATAACGCATGTGAAAGCCAAACCCATTCCTCCATCAAAGGAAAATTGGTTTAAAATTGTTTTTGATTTTTTTTTGTTTTGTTCTCTATTTATTTGTTGCAACATCTGCTTTTAAAACACTCTGTAAGAAAAAGAATGTTAACAAAATGCAAAGAGGATAATTTGGTGCTTTGCTTTGCTTAGAGGGTAAATAATTTACACCATGAAATCACATTTTTGTTTTAATATGTTGAGCTGAAAGGTAAAAGAAGGGACAGAGTACCCTCATTTATTACCATAGCAAATTTTTTGTCTAGGATTTATTTTATTTCAATCAAATAATTTTTGTTTTCAATTTTTATTTTTATTGCATTTTCAATTTTGACAAAAAAAAATAGATATTTTAATTTTAAAAAAAAAAATAAATGGGCTCAACCGGGATTTGAACCCGGGACCTCTCGCACCCAAAGCGAGAATCATACCCCTAGACCATTGAGCCGCTTAATTTATACGGTTCACAAGATATTCATACTACAAGGCTGAATAATATTTATTTGTAAATTTCGGCTTTTATGGCTCGTGGTAGTGAAGAAGTCTTTGGCTAAATAATATACATTAACTTCAAGTATGTATTTCCGTATCACTTGATTTGTTGCAATGTCTTTGCATTTTGTAGTCAATACTGTTGCAGTTTATTTACAAAAATGAATCAAGAATTATCTTGAAGTTGTTTTGATTGAGATAATGAAATTCTTGCATCAGTAGACCGATGTATCAAAATTATAAAATTTTACACTGAAATTGATTCCTCTTTGATGGGTACTACATCCATTTTTGAAGAAATTTAATTGATGCAACGAAAATTTCTTAATTAACTCATTTAGCCAGTTTGTGTTTCTAAGATCTCACTGAGCAAACTTCTGTCAGATTCACGGAGGAGACGGAGAAACCTGAACAATATTTCTCCACTAGAAGTCAAAAGCACTTTCCATCTCGTTTTTGTAAATTTATCAACTGTGACAAAAAATTATTGAGCAAGCGAATCGAAAAAAATATAGATCTTAGCTTTTTTAAACAACAAAAGTGAGGAATCTCACTGAGGAATTACGTTAAGATTTCTGAGATTGCTGAGATCTCAGTAAGCATAATTTAACGATTTGGCGACGTTAATTGGCCACTAAGATCATGCGATTTCAACCGTTAGATTTTTTTCTGTGGGGCAACGCAAAAGACCGTGTTTACGCGAATATTCCACCAACTGTAGACGCATTAAAAAACAACATTACATTACAAGTTATGGCCGAGATACCGCCCGAATTGTGCGAAAAAGTGGTTAAAAATTACCTCAAAAGAATCGCATGCTGCGAATCTTCCCGAGGCAGCCATTTGAATGATATTGTTTATCACACTTAATGGCAAATTCCAAAATTTATAATTAAATAAAATTTTTATCAAAAATGTATCGCTGTTGATTAAAAATTAACTTTTTCAACAAATTAATCTGTTGAATGAACAAATTTGTGGTCGATTTTTATTAATTTAGCTTTACTTTGTAATTTGTTTCTCTTATCTGTGAATAATTATGTTCTTGCTTTTAGTTAGTACGCGTATCGCGCTGATGATGGTCGGTCAATACCGTCCGAAATGAATACACATTAAAGAGAATAAAAGTTAAAATTTATAAAAGTCATTGTGTTGCTTTATTTATTTTGATTTTATTTTCTTATAATCTTTTGCGGTCAATAAGGATTCAAAATTTGAAAAAAACTTTTAATATGTATCGTTGTGTTTAGCTATACTTTCGAAACCGAAAAATAAATGACCATATATTTCAATTTTACTGTACTGATAGAAAAATACTGAAAAAATTATTTTTGTTGCAATATGTGATTTTTTTTAAATGACTTATTTATGGAATCATTTTAGATTTTAACTAGGTTACAACACACTGTCGCATTTATTAGATTTTTGTCTACTTAGACACTATCTAACTATTTTCAAATTGGTTAAAATATTCTTAATTTATTAAAAATAAATATCACATTTTTCACGGATAAGACAATCTACTCTCGTATCTAAATTAGTCAGCTAAAAGATAACTATAAAAGAGGGTTTTGAACACTTTTTCCAAAGTTGGACAGTTGTCTTAAGTTCGACAAACGTTTATAAATAAGACCAACAATTTTCTATATTTTGTATAACGTTTTTTTTTTATAAAACCCAACAAAAGAGGGTACTGGACCTGCGGGCCGCATTAGCAATACCTATATAATAAGAACTGTTATAATTTGGCATATCTTAAGTCAATTCCATTAAATTTAAGCCTCGGAACATGGGGAACCAAAATGATTTTCAATAAATTTTTTTAGATACTCTTTTAGACGAAAATAGATTAAATTTAGTAAAATTTTCGACAATACTCCATCAAGTATAGCAGCCATAAATTTTTCTGAAATCGGAATAGCCACGGCACCAGACAATACAAAAAGAACCTAAAGCTCATTCCACAAACGATTATTTATCAAGAAAAAAGTCACCAAATCATTTACATACAAAAAGAACTACAGGAAAGGAGTTAACCTCAACAACCACAAATTCAGAAGTATCTGAATCAACAGCACCAGAAATAAATACAAATTAAAAGAATTAAAAAAATCAAATGTATACAAAATTCAGAAAATATTAAAAATTAACTTGACATACAGCCAGGTTCTACATTTCACTTTCACTCGAAATAGAATTGAAATCAATTGAAATTAGATTGACTTCAATTTCATTTCGAGCGAAAATGAAATGTAGAACCTGGCTGATAGACTCAAAAATATTGCCCGTGACGAATAAAAATTACATAAGGATAAAATATTATTTCATTGCCTATAAATTTGGTTAAACAACTTTGCCACTAAAACAAATAGTTTTAGATACATATGTAGGTATTGGATTTCCGTTTTTCAAAATTACGGATATCGTAAGGGTCATGGAGTTCTTTCAAGTATGAACCAGGCCTTCCTGCATTTCTCTACCTTTCCAGTCGCAAGAAGATGTCTTCGCGTTGCGCATATTAAGGCTACACTCGCTTTCGTCTACGCCATTTTTGGATCCATAAGTGGCAATACAATACATAGTCATGTACAGCAGACACTTAGAAGATATGGTAAGGGTTTTGTATTTATAGAGCTTGGTATTCTATTTTAGGCATAAATAAAAAAAACACAATCTAGGACATTCAGAATATAGACTTGAGGATGTGAATTCTTATAACCTCGCGAAGAAGAACCTAGTAAACGAATACTGTCACTAGTTCAATAGACTTAGTTAATTGAATTATTTAATTACATATGTTAAGCCCTGTAATTGAATTGTTTGATGGTTTAACAGTAATGAAATATGGCAAATAAACAGCAAATACTGATTGCAGCAAATTACAGAAAATCTATAAAAACATCTTTCACCGAAGTTCCATCTGATGAAAACCCCAAGTGAAATCTGTGCTATTAGAACTTCTTCATGCTCTGCAAATGGAGTTTAGAATGTGCTATTATTAGATGGTGACTTCTTATTCTATTCACAATAAATATGTCATATCGCGAATGGATGTGCTGTGGGATATTGTCATTGAACAGAGAAAATTGGATCCAGAAGCAAAACAATGAAAGTGGTTCTGGATTTCAGAGTGTAATGCCCAGAGCAACAGAGAATATACACAGCTAACAAGGCAGTTCTAAGGAATTCAGAGGAGTTCAACTTAGATGAACAAAGTGTCATTTACATCAACAACAAGAAGTCATCAAACCTTGTTTCTCTGTCCATTCAAAGGCTTACATGCTAAAGCTCCGGAATGTATTTTTAACTTATAAATCATTTGCAAAAAGTTTGTTCAACATTTTATAAACAAAAAAAAAACTTACCTCCTGTCGTTGTGGTCAGAATGTCGACTTGTTTTCCCGCCTGATTGATTCGAATTGGATGCATTTTTGCTGGACGATGATTGTGATGGTTTTGCTTTTGCTGGACTTTTCTTTTTCTTTTTCGGCGATGGTTTTTTTGTTTGTTTTGGTTTTTCACTTGGAATTGATTTACTATTCGACTCCATTTTATTTTAATTATTATTTCACCGATTTTTAATAAATAATTTTGATCATAAAATTAACGGATTTCGATTACACTTTTCTTGAGCACTCTTATTTTTATATTTCACTTAATTCAAAGGTAACAACATTCCATCAAATAGGAACACATAATATTGTGTTCCATAATGAAGGAATGTTTAAAACATTCATTTGAAAACTTATTTAATTAAATATAATTACATTTATATATTTAACTTAAAAGAAAAGAAATAAAAACAAAAACAATTTGTTGAATTTTATGAGAATTAATTCGCGAATCGAGTATTATTATTTCACATGTGTTAGTGACAGCAGCTGACATTTGGAAATTGGAATAAACAGCAGCGGCGCCCGGTAATAATAGACGTGAAGTTGGTAGAAGTTTAAAGAATTGCGATTGCGCAGTAAAGAAATTATATCAGTAGCTCTCAAACGATTGACTTGATTTATTTTTGTTTTTATTTTTTTTTTCTAAATGTGGAGTTAATTTTATTAAAAATATAAAAAAAAAAAATAGTAGTTCAGGCAATGAGGAATAATTTGAAAAAAAGTTTTGAAGTGGTCTAAGTTTAAATTCAGTTTTATAGGGGGGTTGATTCTTAGTATAAATCTGTGTTTGTGGGAAATTCGCGTTTGTGGATTTCCCGTTATCTTGAAAATAAGATTTTTTCCGTTTTTTTTTCCATTTTTCTCCGTTTGTGTTACTTTTTATGAAAAAAAGATTAAACACTATTTTGTTCCAATTTATATAACATATCTACAAATCTCTATACAAAATTTATTTCTAAAGTAGGTAACTTAGAAGTTATAAACGAAAAACGAGTAAAAATTTGGGCTTGATCACCCTTAATTTCGAATTGTTCGCAAACCGTTACATTTATTAAATACTTTTTTTACAAAATGGTATATTGTTTATTAATTTCTGAAAATTTTAAACGTCACTACGATATTTGAAGTCTACGGAAAAGCTTTTTTATTAAAAAGCGAGCAATTTCGGATGGAATATTTTATTGAAATTGATTGTAGGTATTATGGAATATGATATAGGTTGGATAAAGAAAGACAAGAAAAAATCGTACGATGGGAAGGGGGTGTATTTTCCCCTGTTCAGGTGGGAATTAAGGACAATTAAAAAAACAAATAACTTAGTATAAAAAATAAATAATTTGGAGTTGATGTTGAAATTAGGATTTTGTGAATTTGTTTCTTTTGATAAAGTTATATTATGATCTAAATAAAATGAATATTTCTTACTTTTGTATTAAAAATTCCCGATTTTTTTTAAATATGTAGTGTAGGTACCTTGTAAAGTAGAGTAGAAATCCTATCATCTGGGGTGGAATCGTTTAATATGATTTGTGGATAAGTGTGATATGTCACAATCAAGCAATTCATGTTTGTATAAAATGATATCACATTTTGATAGCTGAAGAGCTATCACAGCAAAAATTTACAATTTCAATTTACATCTGAAAATTAAGATTTCTGAATTGTTCTGGCTACTAATTGGGCAGCTGTCATAAAAATATAGATGACTTTTAGAGTCATCTGACAGTTGACCAACCAGTAGCTTGAAAAATTGAAAGATCAAGAATTTTCAGATGCAAATTGTCATGATTGTATTGAACAAGCGGAATATTATTAGCGTTTTCATTTTTGTTCAGTTCTGCGCATCTGTCAAAATCGAGGTATTATATTGGGAAAATTGTGGATGCAGTGTCACTTTAATTGTCTTATTTTTATATTTTAATATTGTGTTTCTAATGATGCATATTCCTGCATATTACTTCCTGTGGCCACTCGAACAGTCATTTTTAATTTTTAGAAACTTTCAACTTTGACAACCTGCGCAATATATTACCTTAGATTTTTGTATTGTGTATTGGATACACAGTAAACATTTTTGTTATACAATAGGGGTATTCATGCAATGTCGTTAAGTCCTCGTAAAGTGGTAAACTGCGTAAACCTGTCAAATGTTTATATACGTTTACAATGTTTGCAACGACTTTACGCCATTGCATGAATACATTTATTAACTACGAATTTGACACTTCACGTATCCGTTTATGTAATTTCTTATTTTTGTTTATGTTTGTTTTTTTGTTCAAAAAAGAATTCTAAACCATAAAACAATATACAATTTTTTGTTTGCGGATAACGGTTTTCTCAAACACTTATGTACTTTTTTTTTAGTGTGGAGCACGTAGTGCGTAGTTCGTATGTCATTTTTTATTTTTACTTTTAACTTTTTTATTTTTAAATCTATTCATTTCTATCAATAAATTACTTTCAATCTTTAAATTTGAGAAAAAAAAAAACTTTTTAAAAAATTTGTGGGTATTTAAATGTCAACAAGATGTTTACATTAGCGCCTATCTGATGACTAAACAATGAACATACCTAAAGCAACGGAGTTGCGTGAGCAGGTTAGAGGACGTCTAAAGGAAGTTAAAATCCCACCCAAGAAACTATTATCCAAGAACAACCAGAAAAGTTCAGAAATTTGAATTTTTTAGATGGGAAGTGCAATGAATTTATTGAGATTAGAGTTCGGTATAATGTTGCCTACGCCTGCCTATAATTTGTAACCTTTTCATAAGTCTCGTGGCTGTGTTAAAACAGTGCAAACTGTAATCGCAGTTGCAATACCTTAGATTCTTTTTCTAATGTTGCCTAAGCCGTAACGTTGCTTAGACTGCTTTTAAACGCTGCAAATATGCTGCAATTACCCTTGCAATTTTTAAGCATGTTGGCGGGGGACGTATGCGGTGTCTAAAAGCAGTCTTAGACTGCTTTTAAACGCTGCAAATATGCTGCAATTATCCTTGCAATTTTTAAGCATGTAGGTGGGGGACGTATGCGGTGTCCGGGGTAGACAAAGTTGCAGAGGTTGAAATAATTGCAGAGTTATCGCTATTTCTTCTTTGTGCCTTTTCTTATTGTTTGAGACATAAGCGGAGTAAAGAGTGACGAGATATTATTTCCTCTCATTTAACAAAAATTGCAGGTATTAAAATTTGCAGCGTTTAAATGGATGCTGCAATCGGAAAGAAACTCAAAAGAGAATTGCGGATAGAAATTGCAGTCGTCTAAAAGCAGTCTTATTGATTTTTGAAAACATAATTATTCCATTTGAATATATTTCTTTGAACTCCATCCAAAACTCTTTACCCTCTCTCTCTCGAATAGGAGAAATAACATACTGATTTCCTTATCTCTCAAACCCAAATACAAATACGGTACACATGACATGAATAATATGTCCTTCCAGACGACAAATATTTAATTAAGAGATTTTCAAGAATTCTATCGCCTCTTAGCAATCAATTAAGATAAGTTTTGTCCTTTTGTCTGGGAGTAATCTTCAGAGAGAAATAATTCTTCCATTCATATGGCCACACATACACATCGTCTAATAAGTCATAGCCAAAAAAGGAGCGGAAATTGCAAAATCAAAAGACAAAACCTGAATTCCCAAAACACTATAAACACATCCAAAGAAACAACAGTCCCGCAGAAACATATAATAATATCCTTAGGGCTAAAAATAATTTTATAATCCGCATTCTAGCAAGCGCGCCTGGTTAAAAGTTCACATCATATAGCACACGGATAACCCCTAAAACACATTCGGCATAGCTCCACATAGGACACCATTTGCATAGCTAAGCACCGATTTAGTCCGAAAATGTTCTCCTAATTGGCTGCGATAGCACCCGAGGGACCAATGTAAGTGACAGCAGATACAACCATCAGAATTATTATCATCACCATGATCATCAACTTTGCCGCAATCATCATAATCCTCCATGCGAGAGCAAGGTACGAGTATATATAGTAGAGAATATAATAGTATCCCAAAAGAAGGTCCTGCGGGTGTCCTTTCTTCACCGACCCGACCGGCAGCATAAAAATTGGGATTGGGTATGAATCGGTTGCCTTAGCCAGAGTTAATGGACGTTTATCGTTGTAATCGGTTTATACACTTGGATGAAAATGAAATTAGCATTTTTGGTTGCCTTTTACGCTTTGTGGAATGGAACCTCATTGACCATTGGCCAATTCTATATCTGAAGCTATTTAACATGAATTTTATGTACTTACGGTCTCCATTCGAATGGAAGATATTCTTTTTGTGGTTCTTGCAGTAAAAATAAATACAATTCTATTAATGCGAATTGCGTAGCTGTGTTAAGGGAATAATCATCGTTGTTTTTGTTCGATTTATTGGGCATAAAATAAATGGCACAGGGAGGAAATTGTTTTTACTTCGAACGTCGAACCTTCAAAGACGAATGGCCCTCATCATACTGTGTGATTGGAAAACTTATTTAAACATGGTTGAAATGAGATGTTCTTAGATCAGAGAATAAGAAGATTTAGATGCGGGTATTTTTGTTTTACTTTGTATTTATTGAGATGTATCTAGGTATTTAAAGCATCAATATCAGTGTGTTGTAAACGTCGTTATTGGAAGCAAATATAGCACCATATTATAGCCAAACTGCTAATTGAGAGTAAAATTTTAGCTGACAAAGATTTAACTATACTTCACTTAGACGATATGACTTTGCTCCACAGTATCTACACAAATCTAATAGCGAGTTTTATTCACGAAAAGATTTGCTCTTTCTGTCAAAAGATGTTCCCTTTTCTTATTTTAAGAGTTTTATTATAAAAAAAAGAGCAACTTTAGGTCAATTCTCATGGTGTGAGAGATTTGATCTGAATACACAGCTTTTTCTGTCAAACGTCCAATGAAAAATATTTTGTTGTTTGTTGTGAACTTGTGTCGGCTAGTGCTAAATTAAGAAAAAATGATTATTGGAGGAAGTTTATAATTTGGATTTCATTTTTTTTTAAATTTCTTTCTATAAATAAGTAAATAATAATTTAAAAAACAAAAATTATAAACGTAACATAATTCAATCTGCAATGCTTGAATGTTTACTTCTTTCATTTACAAAAGTCAAAAATCAAATGACAGAGGCTGTCAAACTAATGAAAAAGTTTTATTGAAAAGAGAAATTTTCAATTTTGAGTGCAATTCTTTAATTGCACTTGCAGCAGGCCTAACGACATCAGTAACGCTTCGACTCTCTTAAAATGTCTTCACAATTTTACCAATTGCTTGCGTATTCAATCGATTATGACGACCATAATCATCGCGTAATGCGCGAAAAGTGGATACGTTTGAATCACCACTTTGGTAGTAAGTTTTAATTTTAACGCGTTGTTCGATTGTTAAGCGATCCAATTATCGTAAATGGTAAACATACAACAAATATTATTATACTTCAAATGACAGCTGAGTTTGACAGGTATCAAATGCCAGTGCTACCAATTTGTAACCACGAAATGAATGACCCGTTATAACAACAACTTAAGTCCATATGGACTTAGCTAAGTTCAAATAATTTACGGGACTTGACTTTAGTCCAGACAAAAGCTGTATTACCGGTAGGAACGTCAAATTATCTGAGTCGCAATATATGAGTACTCAATGGGTAAATAGAATTGGAACAGGTTTTCAAAACTTCAAAGAAGTTTAGGAGTTTATCGACGTCCCAGGATCAAGACAACAAGGAAGACCAAATCTTCGGTTTAGAAACAATCTTGGATGCCTGAGAGCTTGGCATGCCTTAAGTCCAGAAGTGAGAAGACAGATACATAGGTACAGATATTGATAAACATAAACGTACATGTACACACATAACTCATATGATTGAGGTCACAATTCATGTAATTTTAAGTAACTTGCGGGAGCAACGATAGAAGTCAAAGGTCTTCCATACTTAAATTGTAGCTGCATTATCATCAATTCAACTTGCCTTATTAATTCGTAAAAATGTCCACGTTTTATTTACCTAACCAAAACGGGAATAGGTACCATAGCGAGTCGAATAATTAAAAATCTCCTTGTAATTGTAAAACTTTCGATTACTTTGCTAAGAATGTTTTTTTTATTTTTTCTTCTTTCCTTGAAGGTATTAATTGCTTGCCATGTCCTTCTTAACATTTCACACTTCAACTGCATGACTATCATCCTAGAAAAAAAAAATATTTCTACTCTAAAAGCTATTTACCTAAATAAGGCTACTTTTTTAGCAAAAAAAAAAATCATTAATTGCCTGCGGTTTAAAGAAATAATACAAAAAAAAAATGTTAAACAAAAGAATCACTGAAAGCCATTGAATCATTAATTTAGTATTTTTTTTTGTTTTCCGTTTAGATAACAAATCTGTCTGAATGCCAGCAATTTAAATGAATGGAAGCAAAATCATTAACGCCATTCGAAACAGAAATGTTAACCATTCATTCCTCCCGCCCTGGCTTCCAACCAAGAACTTGAAACCAACATACATGACGCCGCTGCCATAGAGCCATTACTCCTTGCAAAAATGTTAAACCAACCCTGAAACCTCTATAACCACTTCGAGTGTTAACTTTTTTAAGGTTTGAGGAAAAGGCCAAAAACTCAAAATTAAACACCACGACACACTTCTTCCTTCTTCCACGAGAAAGTAGGTTCATTCTAAATATATGTTTGTATGATAGTTGGGAAAATATTGCCAAAGGGTTGGTTTGGTTGATTCCATTGGATTGTGTTCTTGGGGGGTATGAGACATCTTCTTCAAGGAATGTTCGAAGTGTATATATATATTTGCTTTTTCTTTAACCAGGGAAAAACTTTCTTCTTGCTGTCTTGAGTTTGGCTTGAGCTGAATTTAATTATTCATAACTCCTTCGGGTTTGGTAATAACGATGTCGTTAAACATGTTTTCTGCAAACGTTCCTCCAAGAGTTGGGGGAATGTTCTACCTATGCGAGTTATACCTTTTGTTTTGTGATATTGAGACGACAATGTAAATACACGAAATAAGGAATATTGTTAATTGGTTTGGGGGAAAATCGTTGTCGTCTTTGGTATATGAGGACTCATATAAGGGTAATTTTTGAGAATATATTGTTATTCAATGGAACATAAGTTTCTTGGCTTGTTGATGAAGCTGGTATAGCTGGTGGTGTAGGGTGGGATAACTTACGACCCGAAGATACAAATTTTAATTTTATTTTAATAGCTTGCATAAGCATCGTAAACCGTAAAGATATATTTTAACTTGGTTTTATGTTTTTTATTGTTTTTTTTTTTTTTTAATCATCTTGTCTTAATTTAAAGTTCTTGAAGGTAGTTCTGGAACGTTTTTAACGGAAAGATATATGGTCTTATTTATAAACGTTGTTTAACTTTAGACAACTGTCCAACTTTGGAAAATGTGTTCAAGAACTTGTTAATTGTTGTCTTATAGATGCCTAACTTAGACACAAGAGTAGATTGTCTTAACGGTGAATAACGTGATGTTTATTATTATTAAATAAAGCATATTTCCACCAATTTGAAAAATAGTTAGACAGTGTCTAAGTAGACAAAAATCTAATAAATACGACTGATAGAATTTATTAAATCTATTAAAAAAAAGTCTTCTTTTCTCGATTCAATTCGTTTTCCAGTTAAGAGCAGCGCTTTTGAGACTCGGTGTTGATTCCATGAAACTCGCCTTTGCATAGCAACTGAAGATAGTCTCTTTACCAAAAAAAAAAAAAAACAATTTAAATAAAAAAAGTGTGAGTGCCGGAATTCACGGTTAAGATGTGTAAACATCAAATTAAATATTCAAGTGCTGGTTTTACATCACAGAACGCGGCGAGATCGAACTGTCAACCAAATTTCAACCCAAACTCAACTCGAACTTTTGATTAAGTTTGAGCTACGAAGGAACGTATTCAATACACATCAACATATCGTAAAGTGTAACAGCACAACGTAATGTGCTACAGAAATTTCAATGTTTTTAATTTACCCTACCGCCGCGCCGCCGCCGCGGGCATAAATATTTACACATTAAAAACGCGCTTTATCGAATACCATCTATTGTCAGTTCATTTCAAATATTTACCGTCTATGAAGTAATGAATTTGGCCGCTCAATCCTAACAGGGCTGAGATTTCTTGGACGATTTTCCTGAACAAGAAATGTGTAGCAGTGAAAAGTAACTATAGCAGTCCATATTATAATATATATAATACGTCAATGATTATAACAATTTGTATGAAATTTTCAGGGTTTGTTTTAATAATGAAACTGTATCTGTAACAGCTGTCAAAATATTAAATACATAAATACACACAAATTCATTGATACGAAAATAACGCAATCTGGGCTGGATGAGTTCGCTTACTTTTAACTTTTCACGTAAGGTAAGGTGGGGTAAGTGCATATCCGGGGTAAGTGCATACCCTGCCCAACAAAGCTACAGTTTAATTGAAAAAAAAATGTTTAATTTATGAACACGGAAGTTAAATATATTTTTCTTTATAAAACAAGAAAGTTGGAAGCACTGACAAATGTTTTTGTTTACATATTTTTGACATTTTGAAATCAATTTTTTTTGGTTGCCGGCAAAGTCGGGTGTGGGAGAAGTTAACTCGGCTAGTTTTTATATTTTAAGGAAATAAAAAAAAAAAGTGGTAAGTGTATTGTTTAAATGTTGTTTATAATAAGCATGCATTCAGTTTTGGTGATTTACCGATATAGATACATTTTTGGCCATGGTATGCACTTGCCCCTTCAAATTACTGAAGGAGGAAGTGCTTAACTGAACCCCGGGGTAAGTGCAGTTTTTGAATATGCACTTACCCCAGTATTATTATATCCGAAAAGCTTTGATTTAATGTATTTTTTATTTGATTTTTTTTTTACTAATCTTATTTTTAAGGGTTTGGAGCCGTGTGAAAAAGTTTGTAGCTTTTGAATAAATAAAGATATATTCTTTAAACTAAAAACTATTTTTAATAGACAAAATACTCCTTATTTATTATCCTTTACAGCAAATAATTCCTGCTAGTATCGATTTTAAGGTACTAAGATACGTTAAGAACTGAGTTTTTGACATGTGTTTAAAGCTGAACTTTTGATTTTATGGGCCGCACTTACCCCAACTTACCTTACTGTACTTTTGACTTTTCAAATTATTATTATTAAAAAAAACAGCAATATTATGCCTTCAGTGCTTAATTTTGTCGCAAAAAATTGGACAAGTTCCTTTACTTTGAAACTCTGTGCATTTGTGTGAATTTCTACACAAAAGCCTGTCAAAATTTATATAAAAAAAATAAATTGTGTAGAAATTCACAGAAATGCACAGAGTAAAGTTTAAAGGAACACACCTATTATAAATTAAAAGAAAAAATATCGGAAATTAAAAATGTGCATAAATATTAAGTCCGTGCTTGTTTTTTTTAATACACAAAAAACTTATTGATGCTGCATATTGCAGGCACGTAAAAATAGTACGTACGACACTTTGACAGCTATTCTTAGTGACGGATCAAATGACCAAGCACCACTTAAAGGAGTCTGATGATCGGCGTGTCAGTTGTGAAATAGCTTTAACTCCTGTTTGTTGTTCATTCAAACCTTCAAAATATATAGGTATCTTTTCTTTTGTTACTAAACTGATTGTAAGTAAACTAGGACGAACAAAGGGGCACATAAAACACATCAGAACAAGTTCAGAGTAAAATAGAAGAGCCTCAATGCCTTCAAGTCATCGAACAAGTCTTTTATTGACATCTGATGTCAACAGGACTGTCGGAGAGAAAAGTTAAAAGTTTAGCTACTTTTTGCATTGCGTCCGGCGGCGCATGCGTAACCTATTGGGTCGTTTTGTATAAGAACGTGTGTATTTTCAAAGTAAAGGAAAGCACATTGTATTTCAAAAATTAAAAAGCAAATAAATATCATTTTAAATGGCCCTATCATTATTCTATGAGTAAAATAGAAATAAATGAAATGAAAATGAAATGTATGATCTTTTTTTTTTATTTAATCGACTTTTGAATGAACTTTCAGCTTAATTTGAAAAAATAAACAAAGGAAAGGGCATACAATTATGGTTATTTTGGTGTAAACATATTTTATCTTTCTTGGCAAAATAAGCCGGGCTCAACCGGGATTTGAACCCGGGACCTCTCGCACCCAAAGCGAGAATCATACCCCTAGACCATTGAGCCGCATGTCTAAGCTATTGTTATAGTTACAAACATTTAAGCTTTCAGGTATTCTTACAAACAAGTTATTTTTTTAACTTTCTCTTTTTTAGTATTTTCGTATCAGTACCTACACGTCTTTATACTACATGAACAGCTTTTAAAATTAAATTTGTATAATTTGGTGGATTATATGCATTTTAATTATACATAATGTGTGAAAATAAAAAAAAATGCCAAATAGTGCTCATACGTCACAGTGAATAGTATCTATAATAATACAAGAAAATTTAATAATATTCATTAGTTAATAATTTTTGTTTTCTTTGTTTGCTTAGCAAAATTTTCTTGGTACAATCGATCTGTGTATTGTGTAACCTATTTATGCTATACTTGTGTAAAGTTTTTAATTCGTAGTTCTCTTACAAAAAGTTTTATTTGATTTTTCTGTATCTACAGGTATTATGTATTTTAACCTGTGTCACTATTTCTATCATAAATTCATCGTTTTATAAGCGTAAAAAATATAATAAGCACATATTATGTATTTAGATAAACAACGGAAAATTTAAAAATAAATACATTACGCATACGCCATAGTGAATATTTTTTTTTCTAACATATTTTTTTTTCTAGACGCCATATTCCGATTTTAAATAATGATTAAAGAGGAATAAGTTTATAGGTATGATATTAAATGATCTAGATGACGCAGCGCCCAATCCACAGATCCAAAGAGTGCATAATTAACTGTCAACAATAAAGTCATGGTTTCACGGACTGTGTGATAAGAGCGCCATCTGTTGCAAGAATATAGTTTGAGCCTGAGATCACGGTATTATATTTCTGGAAGCGAAAAGTGCTGGTCTCATTTCTGGAGAAATATGGACCGATGATGCCTAATAAACTACAACAAACTTTTGTTTTATCTAGATAAAAGTGTAACTCTTGACACTCTTCGGTTTGTTCTTTAGCTCAAATATGGGAATTTTACTTATTGAGGTATATATAGCTAAAAATGGACCTCATCGCTTAACAAAATTTTAGACGAAAACAGTGAATCTTCTTGGAGGCTTGGATCTTTATACAAGAGCCCAAAAACTCAAATGATGCCTCGCTCATTATTTCCATTATGAAATTTCAAAAAATAGTATGACAGTTTGACATGCATTATCTGGCATTAATACCCACTTAAAAAAAAATACTTTTTAATGAATTACTCACTTACAAGTGATTTTCAATTTCCCCATCGTTATTCTATAGGTTAAATTTGAAAGATAATAATTATAAATGAAGAAAATTTTATAGTTGACTTTAAGACTTGACTTTATGTGTGAACAAACATAATATATAAATATTTTATATTTTCTTGGCAAAATAAGCCGGGCTCAACCGGGATTTGAACCCGGGACCTCTCGCACCCAAAGCGAGAATCATACCCCTAGACCATTGAGCCGCATGTTTAATTCATTTTTATACACACTTTTATAAGTTGCTTTCGGATATTCTTAAACATTTTTCTCTTATACTTTCTCTTTTTATTTTGTACTCTTAAAGGCAAGTATTAGTTTCGTTTGAAAAAAATACCTATGTTTTAATCAAAATTGACACAACAATGATGAAGCAGTGCGAAAAAAATGAGTTTCGACCAAAGAAGTTCCATCAATAGCAATCAAAGTTAATAAATATCTAGGAGGTATAACATTTAACCATTATCAACTTGAATATGAAAGATACCACCATCTGTATGAGGTTAAGATATTAAGAAACAATAAAATATTTTAGTCTCTATAGATATGTTCGTGATTTTAACGGATTAGGTCGTAATTTGTTGGATTCACCTGTGATTTTACTGTATAACCGGATTCGTCTATAATTTTACTGGTTTAGTGCGGAGTTTTACCGATTTTACCAGATTCGTGGGTGATTTTACTATGACGATCCATCCATGATTTTACCGGATTTGTTCGTGAATTTATCAGGTCCATCCGTGATTTTACGGCATTTGTCTGGATTTTTAGATATACCCTAATTTGTCAGAGATTTTACTGGACTCGTCCGTGATTTTTCCAGATTCATTTATAATCTAGCTGGATTTGTCTACGATTTAACCTAGTTTCTTCCGTGATTTCACTGGATTTGAACTCAATATAAACTAATTCTTCCGTGATTCTTCCAGATTCATCCGTGATTCATACTTGATATTACAGAATTCATGCGTGATTTTAACAGACTCGTCTGCAACTTTACCAGATTCGAGCGTAACTTAACAGCGAGGTGATGTTACCAGATTTATCTGTGGTTTTACCGGGTTCGTTCGTTTTTTTTACAAGATAACTCCGTCATTGACCCGGATTCATTAAAGATTTCATTTGATTCACTTGTGATTTAATCGAATTTTACTGCAGTCTTCCCAGATTTTACTTGATTATCATCCATGATTTTACAAGATTGTTCAGTGAGTTTTCCACGTCCGTCCGTGGTTTTATTGGACTCTTCCCTGTGTTTACCGGATTTGTTCGTGTTTTTAAAGGATTCATCCACGAATTTACGGGATTCATCAGTGATGAATCTAGATTCATCTGTGATCTAAATGAATTCGGTCACATTTTTACTATATTTTTCCCTGATTTTTTTTACGAAATTTTATCGCATTCCTCCGTGATTTCAAAAAATTATTGCGCTTAATTTTACCGAATTTGTCAATGATTTTCATGACTTTACCAGGTTTATCCGTGATTTAAGGGGATTTGCCTATATTTTGTGATATAACGCAATATTGTTCCATGATTTTACCGATTTCGTCCGTGATTTAACTGAATTTGACCTTGATATAAACGAATTCATCCGTGATTTTTCCAGATTCGTCCGTGATTTAACCGGATTCATCTGTGATTTTACAAGATTCATCTGTGATTTTTTCGAACTCGTCTGCAGTTTTATCAGATCCATCCATAATTTTACCCATTTCCTCCGTGATCTTACAGACTTCGTCCGTGATTGTACCAGATTGATTCAAGATTTCACTTGATTTACCTGTGATTTAATCTTATTTTATGGAATTTTACTGCATTCTTCCTTGATTTTACTGGATTATCATCCGTGATTTTACAAGATTGTTCAGTGGTTTAAGCAGGCTCTCCCATGATTTTACTGGACTCTTGCTTGTAAATATTTTACGAATTCATTTTAACGAACTTGTCTCATTTTAACGAAAATTTACCATATTCGTCAGTGATTTTACCGTGTTCATTAGTGATTTTACCGGGTTCGTCCGTGACTTTATAGAATTCGTCTGTGAATGTACATTCTAGATCCATCCGTAATTTAACCAGATTCATGCGTGATCTTACAGGATTCCTACGTAGCTTCAACAAACTCGTCTTCAATTTTACCGATTTAGTCCGTGATTTAATAGACTCCGTCCATTATTGCACTGAATTCATCCAAGATTTCACTTGTTTCACATGTGATTTTTATCAAATTTGTACGGAATTTTACTGCATTCTTCCCTGATTTTACTGGATTATCATCTTGGATTTTAAAAGATCTGTCAGTGATTTTAGCAGATATCCTTCCTTTATTTTACTGGACTCTAACGTATGTTTACCGGATTTATTTTAACGAATTCCGCATTTTTATCAGATTTGTCCGTAATTTTACAGTGAGGACGCGTCCATGATTCTACCAGATTTATTTGTGATACTACCCTATTTGTCTGCGATTGTATTCGTCCGTGATTTTACTGGTTTCATCTGTGATTTCACTGGATGCGATCTTAATTTAAACGAATTCATCCGTGATTTCTTCAGATTCGTTCGTGATTTAACTGCATTCATCAGTGATTTTATTGTATTCGTCTGTAATTTTTCCGATTAAATTCGTGCTTGATTATTATTTGTAAACGTTATTTGATCACCGAATATATGTACATACATTGGCATCTTCGAGGAAATACGAACCAATGACACCTTTCGACCATAGAGCACACCAAACAGTCACTTTGTCTAGATGCAACGGCACCTCTTCGATTGCTTGTGGGATTTTCTGAGCCCCATATGCGGAAATTTTGTTTGTTTACATACCCACCGAGTGAGAAATGTGCCTCATAGCTGAAGAAAATGTTGTTCGAAAAGTAAGTTTTAATAATTTTAAAGCGTTATTCGATTGTTAAGCGATCCATTATCATAAATATCAGCTGAGTTTGACGGGTGTCAAATGCCAGCGCTACCAACTTGAAATTAAAAAATGAATAACGACCTGTTATCTGCTGAGATGGAAGGATAATGAATTAGTCGGGGATTTAGAGATACTATCAACATCAAAAATAAATTTAAATTAATAATTAGAAAAATAATATGATGATTAAAATTGTATACAATTAATTTAAACAAATTCTCAATAACTTTTCGTCTGTCCATTTCTCAGATTTCTTTTTAAGACATCTAAAAGAGATTGACTGGAATTCAAAACATATTTAGATCAAAAGATCAGCAATTTGCTTGAACTTGCAATATATCGTTCGATTCAAATATGTCGTAAACAATGTAACACTCGCAGATAATGTCCTCCTAGATAGGACTAAAAAAACTATTTGGTTCAACAAAAAATATCCAACCTAAGCACCAACAGAAAAAATTACCTTCCAGCGATAAAAAAATATCCACCCCTATGACATTATATCCCTTATTAGGTGCTTATTTGTTCAAGGATGACCAGACAACCATGATTGTGTGAGTGCAAAGTGAACAAATTGCCTCTTGCTGGACACCACCCACCACCGTCGTCGTCGTTGTTCTAGCTTGGTTACCACCTCCAATACCACATAAATTATGTTAATGCTCTAATGTCCTCCTTTCTCAGAGATATCACACCAAAGTCCAAAAAAAAAAATAATAAAAAGCTGAAGGTAATGTGGTAGATGCCATCATTTAAGGATGATGTGTCCTTTTTTGTTTTGTTTTTATTCACAAAAAATATAATAATGCTGGTCCTTAAAAAGTAAGAAAATAAAAAAAAAAAAAAATGCTGACATACCCTGCGGAATTTTTCTAACATTTTCGCATATTTTTACTGCGACTTGTTCTCTTTTATAAAATGTCCTTTCTTCCGACCAGATTGCTTTTTATGGTGTCATATTTTTCCATCTACGCAAAACAATTTGCAAATTACCATCTTTTGTGATTTGTAGCTTTATGGATAATATTGCCTAAAAGTAATAAAGAACTTATTTACTGCGTAAGCAAACTTGAGTATTATATAGTTTTATGCTGATTCGAAGTATACAATCAGTAAAATCAGCAAAAATCAAACGGTCTCTTCTTATTTTTTTTTGGGGAGGGAGAGGGAGGTGTGGATAAATAAATGGCCAACTTCGAAATCCAGTTCGGCTAAATGGACAAATGATTTTCTTCCAACTAACACGAATCCGACTAACCATTAAACAGGATAACCCGCAGACAAATCTCCCAATGAAATAACCCTCATTATACAGGATTTCCCCCTCGACTCGACTCGACTCGATAGACGAAGTGTTGAAGGCTAAATCCAACTAAATATCCCAAACCAAATGCTGACCATCAAACCATCTATTCCCCTCCCCCCCACAAAGATGTACATTAGGTAGAGGCTATAAGCCCTGGCACAGAAGTACTTCTTTGTTTTTTCTACATTTTATTTCAGGAGTTCTTTTTTTTTCCTCCTTTTTGATTTTGTATTATTTCGTCCTTTCTTTGCATCGGAAGGACATGGTAATGGAAAACAAGTTGTTTTGTTTCGGTAACAGAAATCAATCGATATAGCAAATGGGTGGTTAAGGTGGCACTTTCCTATAGCACTTCCTTATCTCGAAGGATAATCGCTGGCGTTCCTTTGCGTTATGGTGGCACGGAAATGTGGCGGCAGTGGCATACAGTGGGTTATTTTATTAAAATTCTTGACTTAAAATTTGAATTTTTTTTATTTGGTAATATTCGTCTGCTGTACGATTTTCAAGGATAAAAGATCCCGGGTTAACATAAAAAGTTCACAATTGTGAAATAGAGAGGACTAGAAACGATTTTTGGGAGTTTTATTCGAAGTAAAATTTTAGTTTTATGCCATATTTTATTGTCAAATATCCTAATGTTTTTCAATATGAATCGGTAAAAGTGGTGGCAAAGTGGATGGGTATAAATTATGTCCGTTTGATACTTTTTAGTGAGTTTTCCTTTCCTTTAAGAATGAAGTTTTTTTTTTTGTTTTTTTTTTTTGAAATTGTTCTGCGGGCTTGTTCTCTCTACCTACCTAACCATTTGCAATCGATGATTGCGTTTTTTGCTTTTATTTTTTTTTGTGTGTGTTGTTATTGTATTTTTTCGATTACAATTCATTCGACAGCTCTAAGATGCCAAGCTGTGGATATCTTTGTCGTTTGTTAAGTAGGATTTTAGATGGAAGTATATCTTTGCATCTATTTTATGTTGGTATTTTTCGTTCAAAAGATAAATCGATTGTTGTAATTGTGGCGGTGTCGTTGTTATAAGGAAAAGATAAATGGATCACTTAGAATCCCGAAGGGGATTTTCTAATAGGTGTAACTACGCAAAAGTATTTTGTTCTCTTTTGATTCTGATGTTTAAGGTTTAAGAACGCCTGATTGGGAATCAAAAGTTTGTTTTTTTAAAACAAAGAATTTTGGCATTTAGTTAAAGTAGATGGAACATTTTTTTTTTTATAAAGGATTTGATGTTTGTTCCGAGAAACTTTGCTGTAGTCGCATTAAAGGCTATTTTTTCATAGTTGTAAGTTAACAATCTATAATGAATGGTTACTGTTTCAAAAATTTCGCGTAGTTATTTGAATTAAATAGTTATACGGAATTAAGAAACTAAAGCATGTTCATATATTTTGTTTCTTAAATCGTTTTTTTCGTCTAATGGCACTCGAGCTTGGAAAAAAACACGCACAATGATCGCATTTTGTTTTCATTAAGAAAATTGTTTAATTCGATGACTCAGATAGTTTGACGTTTACATACAAACTATCGATATCAAAATTATAATAAGTACCGGTAATGCAGTTTTTATCTGGACTAAAATTAATGTCCCGAAAATTATCTGGACTTAGCTAGCAGAGGGAATTAGTTTTTCGTTTTTTTTAAATAATTTCATTTTCACTTGGACATTCGGAGTATCTTTTTTTATCTTACTGTTCCAAAAGTCTTCAATTGGCTGTTCCGTTTTATTTTTGAAGGATTGTTCATTCTGTTTCCAATTTCATAAAGGAATAGACAAGGAACACGCACATACATAAAAGGTTTTTTAAAAGAGCCATAACAATTTTGTATTTTTTTAATAGAAACTTACCCATAAACTGTCAATGTTAAAACGTCAGTCAAAACTTACATTTTTATCACGATACACTAAAAATGACTACATAAATTCTGAAATTAACATTTGACATTGACTTGGAAAAATTAAACCGATAAATAAAATAATATTGTTTTTCGGAACACTGTTCAGCGGCCCACCTGGAAAATTCGTATTTTCAAAGAGATGACACAGATAATGCAGAATTTAGCTAACCTTACATGGGTAAATAGATTTGACTACTCTCTTCAAAAATTAATATAATTCTACATATGTATGTACATATACATATATGTATATCTAATTTTTTTGTAAAATGTAGGTATTGAATAAATGATGTTTTGAAAAAGCATGATAAATTACAGAACTCTAAAAAAATAAAATGCACGACTGAGTGGCACGAACTTGCTCTTATGTGCGATCACACTGTGGTTTTAAAATCTGAATAGTTTAGATCTATTAATCTGATTTTAAAAGAAATAAATTAGTTATTGCAGCCTAAATATTTTATGCCGCCTGTCAAAAACGTAGTCCAGTTTAAGGTAGTATTATACCTACATAAAATATGGACAATATAGCACCGTGTTGCACATATATCCATGAAACTTAGGCTTAAGACTGAAAAATTGTTAAAAAATCAAAACATTTCTAAGAAAAAATTTTTTTAGCATGAACTAATGCGGTGGTTAAAACTTAATTAAAAAAAAATCGTATACCCATCGAATTTTCAAAATAAATAATTTTGAAAATCTATTCAAAAATCCAAAAATTGCAATTTTGGTATGCAATATTATTCAAACTTATTAGAAGCTCTTGGTAAAACATTTAATTAAAATCGGTTCAATAGATATATAAATAGATAGTCGAAAAGCAATAAAATAGTTCTATGAGAGATACCATTTTGAATAGTATAGATTAAACGTTTTTTTTTTTCAATAATTTGGTCGATCGTACTAATATAAGTTCACATGTAAAATTTAATCAAAATCGTAGGAGCCGTTTTTGAGAAAAATGAGATTTTCCTTACCGGGTTTTAAACACAATTGTATGGGAGGTTCCGTTATATTTGATTACAAGAATAATTTATATTTAAAATTGGCTATATAATGTTAAAAAATTGCTCAATGCTAAAGTTTATTAAAAATCAACCATATTGTTTTCGAATTATTAAGATCTCAAAAAATTTTGATTTTTTTTAGAAATATAAAAAAAATGTTAGTTCTATAAAAAAATGCTTAAAATCAGTCGATCTGATTTTAAAAGAAATAAATTAGTTATTATAAAATTAACTTGCTACTAAATCTACCTGAATGAAATATTAAACAAAAACCCAGTTGTATGTTCTTCATTTTCACATTGTTGTTCGTATATAGCTTTTCATACATTAATTAAGTAGGTGACCCAAAAGAGGCCCACCTAACAGTTTTTTTCTAAATTTCTTTCACATTTTTGTGAAAATCGAAGTCAACTAAAAAGATATTAAATCTGTGTTATTTTATCTACATGTAAACACATACAATACATATGTACATATCTTATTTGGAAAAAAATAGTAGAAAGTATATTTTTCCGGACTTTAAAATAAAAGCTATGGTCGGGCCTTATTTAGAACAGGGGCTCTGAATAATGATTATTAATGTTTTCTAAAGAAAATTTCTGGTTGAAATAAATCATATTTAAGTAAATTAAAGAAAAGCAAAATATCTTTATAAAACAATATATTTTTATTTATTTAATAAAAAAACAGCCTCTTTGAAACAGTGTCGTTTTGAACGAAAAACATAAAACTTAAACACCTTTCTTGGGTAACAAACTTACAAAATTAATTAAAAAAATTAACATAAACACAACCACACAGTTCAGTGTGAGTTACGTTTCACTCTTTAATAGGTGCTCATTTGCATCCACCTAAGCAGTCGAAAGCTTCGTCAACTGCAGTTAACCCAACACATAGTTCATGGTACCAGACTTCACAACTCTGACATTGACTCATATTCTCCTTCATGTGATCTTCTTTGCAGACATGACAATACCAAGCTCCGGTTCCACGATTTTGTTTTCGCACAGTGGTTGATGTTGAAGGTTTAGATGAAATATTCTTATCAAAGAACAAATCTTTTGTAACTGGCTGATCCTTAAAATTCAGGGCCTTCTTTCGCAGAGTTTTGTTTACTTTTACCTTAGGAGTTGGCAATAATTTTTGAAATGCAGTCTTTTGGTCTTGGCTACATTGGCTACGTTCCTCTGCATCTATCCATTCCACAGCAATTGTAGCATTGCAGTTTGTCCAACAGTTGGTTCTGGTTCTTTTTACTTGAACCACTCTCTATGTGATTCCTGAGCGTTCTTTTGGAAGCGCCTGGAAGTTTTATGTTGTGACATCAAGTCATGTTCCACAGACTTTAAGGCATTTTCCATGTCGACTTCCCTCAAATTTACCCTTTTTTTTCTGTAAAAGTGACATTTTGGCTGTAAAATAAAAAAAAAAATTATTGAACAAAAATGGAAAAATACTTACTCGGTTCAATTTTCTGGAAAAAATCACGACACTTTTTTATAAAACGAGACGTCCGTACCGCTTAACGAAAATGTTTTGACTGCAAGTTAGGTTTTCTTCTCACACGAATCGCGCAGCTGGTTGTTTTTGCTTTGTATGAGTTTCAACAGAAAAGGTTCACGTATGTAAAGCAAACAAAAATCCCGTTATTTGTTCGTTTTGGTGTTTTCTGCGAATTGGGCCTTATTAGGTACTGGGCCTTACTTGGTTCACCTTCTTCTGTAGGTATTCATTTTTAATAAATACTGTTTGTTGTTATTCATAAACTGTTGATTTATCAAAGACATAATAAGTACCTACTGAATTTAATTTTTTTAAGTTGTGGAAACGTTTTTGAGAAAAATAAGATTTTCATAATTTGGTAAAAAAAATTGTACGGCAGGTACCGTTATTTTCGATCTTTATGGGGAATGCCCAAAAACCTAAATTTGAAGGAAATCGATCCACTCCTTCAGTCGGCAGCCGAAAGAATAGGACAGACAGACAGGCGGACAGAATTGCGAGACCCACTTTTTTTGATTTCGCTATTATCGTAATGTCAAGTTTGATCAAAATTAAGCAGGTGGAAACAATTAAAAAAAAAAAAGTCTTGGAGATGCGGGGCATCGATCCCCGTACCTCTCACATGCTAAGCGAGCGCTCTACCATCTGAGCTACATCCCCGACGAAAAATTCTGCGTCAAATTACAAACACATCATGTACATGAAATGCTAAGTGATTGAAGTTATATTGGCCAACCCCAAAAATAGTTGAACTTCGTATGGTACCTATATTATTTATGATGGAAATATATATAGTTTTGCGTGGGTCTGACTCTGTGTGTTTAGAGCCATATTAGGATGTAGGGTAATATCTACATTTGATTTCAAAACTCAGTTTTTTTTTTAATGTAGGTAGGTACCTAACTTATTGACCTAAAAAAAATAATAAATAAATAGAAAGGGAATGGAATTACCTCATATTTATAGGTGGGAAAGCTTATAGCGAGGTGTAGCTATGGAATGAATTTATTTTTTCTTTATCTCAATAACTTGTTCATTGCTTTTATTTATTAGACCAAGACATCAAACTATGGTTATAGTTAATTTGGAACTCCTTTCTACATTAACATATTTACATGTGTATGTATTGTATTTACATACATTGCAAACATACAATTGGAAAGGAAATTCATTCGAAGTCCGAATCCTAAGTACATGCACCCTAGAAATATCAATAGCGGATGATTTGGTGAAAGTATAACTCAGCAAATTTTTTAAATGCAAACAACAACCCATTTTTCGTGTTGTGTTTAAACAATTACAAAGTATTTTATAAGCACTTTTTGTTTGTTTTTGTAACAAATTTTGCTGATCTGGCTGGCTACACATTCTCACCAAAACACAGTCATACGAAGACGTTCATGATGTCGACAAAACAGATATTATGCAAAAACGTATATTTTTGATTTGAACCACGACGACGACGCACGCACGCAACTGACTGTTTGTTTGACCCACCTATAAAGAGCAAAATTAAAAACACAAATAATGGGTGATTTTTTAAGAGGTTTAGAACTTTTTTTAAAAAAAAACACAAAAAATTCGAAAAAATGAATGAAATATTTATTTGAATCGATAGTTTGAACCTTGCAATTTAATGTTTAAAGATAATTTCATGCAAATGTTGACCGCGGCTGCGTCTCAGGTAGCCCATCCGCTGAGTCCAATTTTGGCATACTCTTTCACACATATCGGCCGGTATCTCACGAATGAATGCATGGATGTTGGCTTCCAGTGCGTCAATCGAAGCGGGCTTGTCCCTATAGACATTAGCCTTGACATACCCCCACAAAAAATAATCTAATGGTGTCAAATCGCACGATCTAGGCGGCCAATTGACCGGCCCGAAACGTGAAATTAACTGTTCACCAAACTCGCCTCGCAATTGCGCCATTGTTTCGCGTGCTGTGTCGCATGTGGCACCGTCTTGTTGAAACCACATATCATGCAAGTCAAGAACTTCCATTTCGGGCAAAAAAAAGTTTGTTATCATCGCTCGGTAGCGTTCACCATTGACAGTAACGCTGCGATTCGCATCATCTTTGAAGAAATATGGCCCAATAATGCCGCCGGCCCATAAACCGCACCAAACAGTGGCTTTTTCGGGATGCATTGGTAGCTATTGCAATGCTTCTGGCTGATCTTCACTCCAAATGCGGCAATTTTGCTTATTTACGTACCCATTCAACCAAAAATGAGCCTCATCGGTGAACACAATTTTTCGATAAAAAAGCGGATCCTTGGCCAGCTTTCCAAGAGCCCATTCACCAAAAATTCGGCGTTGTGGTAGGTCGGCTGGCTTTAGTTCTTGCACCAGCTGTATCTTAAAAGGCTTTACGCCCAAATCCTTCTGCAAAATTTTCCACGTAGTGCTGTAACAAAGGCCTAACTGCTGGGAACGGCGCCGAATCGACATTTCGCGGTCTTCTGTCACACTAGCTGATACGGCCGCAATATTTTCTTCACTACGCACAGTACGTAAACGTGTTGGTGGTTTAATGTCCAACAAAGTAAATTTGGTGCGAAATTTGGTCACAATCTTCCGAATAGACTGCTCATAAGGTCGAGAATGCCGACCATAAAATGGAAGCAGCGCGCGATGAACATTTCGAACCGAGCACGAATTTTGATAGTAAAATTCAATAATTTGCAAGCGTTGTTCATTTGTAAGACAATCCATGGTTAAATTGCAAACCAAACTGAAGCTGTTTGACAGTGACACAAGGTACTAAACACACGTCAGCTGTCAAAACCAGTGTTGCCAAAACCAAACCAGCTAAAAAATCACCCGTTAGAACAAAAAATAAGATGATTTTATGAAAAACAATTGTTTTTTTTTTACCAAAACAACAACAGAAACAACTTTTCATTATTCCTTAGAGACCAGATGGCCTCAATTATACGGATCGGATTAAAGTTCATCGGTTATCAAATTAATTTAATTGGGTTCGAGTCTCCTTCTTTAAGTCTTCTTCGAGTAAAAAAAAAAAAAACCCAAACACAAACTGGACCTTTTTTTAAGTGCTTTTAGCAGCCATTAAAAAGTTGAACATTTTCTCTATAAAAACAAACAACAATGCCCGCAAGCGAGTTTGATGTTTTGTTTTTATTTCAAAATCACCTGACCCAGCGCCTTTTCAGGATGGAAAAAATTAATTATTCATGATGGTGGTTTTGTTAGCTTAAAAAACTTGGATCTATCTTTTAAAAAGGGATTGATAGATGATGATGAGCATTTTGATTTTAGCTCGAAAAAAAATGAATTTCTATCCTAGAACCTTTTCTTTAAGAAACCATTATATAATATTTATGCATGTAACATTAAAAGTTATTTATAAATTTAAAACAAAAATGCTTTCACATGAATTTAGTAATGGGTGATTTTTTAAGAGGTTTAGAACTTTAAAAAAAAAAAAAACACAAAAACTTCGAAAAAATGAATGAAATATTTATTTGAATCGATAGTTTGAACCTTGCAATTTAATGTTTAAAGATAATTTCATGCAAATGTTGACCGCGGCTGCGTCTCAGGTAGCCCATCCGCTGAGTCCAATTTTGGCATACTCTTTCACACATATCGGCCGGTATCTCACGAATGAATGCATGGATGTTGGCTTCCAGTGCGTCAATCGAAGCGGGCTTGTCCCTATAGACATTAGCCTTGACATACCCCCACAAAAAATAATCTAATGGTGTCAAATCGCACGATCTAGGCGGCCAATTGACCGGCCCGAAACGTGAAATTAACTGTTCACCAAACTCGCCTCGCAATTGCGCCATTGTTTCGCGTGCTGTGTGGCATGTGGCACCGTCTTGTTGAAACCACATATCATGCAAGTCAAGAACTTCCATTTCGGGCAAAAAAAAGTTTGTTATCATCGCTCGGTAGCGTTCACCATTGACAGTAACGCTGCGATTCGCATCATCTTTGAAGAAATATGGCCCAATAATGCCGCCGGCCCATAAACCGCACCAAACAGTGGCTTTTTCGGGATGCATTGGTAGCTGTTGCAATGCTTCTGGCTGATCTTCACTCCAAATGCGGCAATTTTGCTTATTTACGTACCCATTCAACCAAAAATGAGCCTCATCGCTGAACACACTTTTTCGATAAACAACATTTCGAACCGAGCACGAATTTTGATAGTAAAATTCAATAATTTGCAAGCGTTGTTCATTTGTAAGACGATCGATGGTTAAATTGCAAACCAAACTGAAGCTGTTTGACAGTGACACAAGGTACTAAACACACGTCAGCTGTCAAAACCAGTGTTGCCAAAACCAAACCAGCTTAAAAATCACCCGTTAGAATTAAAATTTTTGAATTAATTTTAATATACACTTAGATCTTGAAAGATCCAGTTATAAAATAATTTACAATGCATATTGTGCATAATATCTACGCTCTTCTAAAGATACAACTCGAAAATAAATTAGAAATCTATCTCTACTTCACATAGTTAATTATATGACTTAACTTAAATTCTATAATTGCAGTGATATTAATCTGCTTAATTATCTAAGAGCCAGTTATACAAACTTAGTTTAAGAGTTTAATCCATCGATATCAAAGGATTAACTAAGATTAAACACTGTTTCAAGCATGTAATTGCTTTTATAACATATTCGGACCCAGCACCACACTTGTACCACAGTTAAACCAACGAAATTGGTGGGTTAAAGTTCCTGAATATATAACTGTGGTTATAATAGGGGTTTTAGGTTAGGAAAGTCAACTATCGATCGAATTTTCAAGCTACGGCCAATTTTGCGAAAAAATTTTCGATTTAAATTTTTAAGGCGGCTATATCCAAAACTTTTTAAGAAATGTTATTAAAATGCACTTCGGCAACGCTTGGTCAACCCCTTTTTCTTTAAATATAAATTCAACTGACAAATTCTGTCATCTGATGAGAAATTTTACATAAAACCCTTCCTGCTCTCGACGGGCAACCCAATCCTTCATCCAACAACTTCGGGTACTTCCTGGCGATTCAACCTCCTCAGTCCTCACTGTCTTCTAAAACATACGCAGCTAAAATTGTTGCTATTATTGGTCTTCCATTATTCTTTTTTGTTTTTTAATTAATTTTCAGCAGAAAAAAATTGCATGAAAACTTTTTTAAAAGATGTAAACAATCAATCAATTTTTTGCCAACCGTTTGAAAAGAAAATTTTCAAGTTGAAAATTTTGTCAGATATATTATTGTCCGAAAATTCTCAGCCAGGAGCTGACAATGAAACTGTCAGACTTTGTGATAAAATCTACCAACCGTGTGGACGGACAATTTTTCATTGTAAGAAATATGTCAATTGTCAGCTATTGCCAGACCATTGACAGTTCTGACAATATCGTAAGATCTGACTTAGCTTAATATTAAGAAGTAAAGTGGTGTATTGTATATCACATATACATTTAGCTAGTTCAGGTTTCTCAGGCTCATTGAGATCTCAGACTGCTTTTAGACGAATGCAAATTTTAACGGCGTTTCTCTTTTGAGTTTCTTTCTGAATGCACATCCATTTAAACGCCGCAAATTTTAATACCTGTTAAATAAGTTGAAATCATCTCTTCACACTCTTTACTCCGCTTATGTCTCAAATAATAGGAGAAAGCACAAATAAGAAAGAGCGATAACTCTGCAATTATTTCAACTTTGTTTACCCCGGCAACCCATACGTCTCCCGCCGTTCGTGCTTAACAATCGCAGGGGGTAATTGCAGCATTTAAAAGCAGTCTCAACAATTTTAGAAATCTGAACGTATATTCCTTGGAGCCGTTCACATTCAACGACATGTTTATCAATATAAGCCGTGTCGTTAGATTTTTGTAATGTGAACATCTGTTGAACGACCGTACGATCGACTAGCTCTGTAGTTCTACTTTTTTTTAATAATTTGCTCTGTCGAACGACAGCTGTAGTAAATGTGAACAGTAGTCGAACGACCGAAAATTTTAATTTTACGTCTACTTTCATTTTGTTCGTAAGATTAAAATAAAATGGGTTGGCTTGAAATGTAAGCAAAATAATAAATCGAGAAAGGAAAAGATGTGAGAAATGAAATTAATGCGCTGCTATTGGTACAAATAATGAACTGCGTGCCATGTTCGCTTTTTGAAAATTTATTTTCAAATGAAGTCGGTACGACAGTAGTTGTTGAATGTGAACGCTATCAAAACGTCTTGGGTCGGGCGACACGTCGTTTAATGTGAATCCCCCTAATGAGATTCCTCACTTTTTTTGTCAAAAAGCTTAGACTGATGTTTTTAAAATTCGTTTTTTATCGCAGTTTATCAATTTATCAATTTATTACGGAGAAATCTTCTGACTGGTGATGGTGAAGTGTATATGAATGAGGCACCAAAGCCGAGTTAAAGGAAAGTGTTTCGCGATTTTAAAGTGTTAAAAAAGTGAAAAATTAAATTAAATAAAAAGGTGATATTCAAGTTTAAATAGTGATTAGTGAATTATACTTGCAATGCAATACCTACTTTATTTAAAAAAAAAATTAGAAAAAACTTGCGATGCTGCGTTAAATCGTGTCAAAAAACCAATTATATGGAGGGTACAAATATTTCATTTCAAAAGAATGTTTTGTCTCATATTACACATAAAATGATGTTTTCAGGTAAATATATTATCATAGAATACTTTTAAATTGAGATTTTATAGCATTTTGCTTCAAAAAGAGCAAATTGATTGAAAATAAATATATACTTTACTATGTGAATTACCATCGGGGTGTCATCTGTCAAAATTAGAAATTCTCGTCCAGGGTCGAATTACTTTTCGTTCGTAATAGCAAGACATTTAGATCCCTAGGGCGCCATCAGTGCACAGTTATTTTGTTTGTGTACGGAAAAAAAGAGCTCAACTAAATACCTTACTAATTTTTAAGATTCCTTAAAACTGAATGGAAAAGACAAATAAGTGTATGGATGAAATCAAGTGTAGAGTAAATTTTTTTTTTAACCAATATTTTTTTTTGCAGCAAAATGGGTGCCGTGTTATATTGGCCATATGCGTCATTAAGCCATATTTAGAAATATGAACTTATTAGACTTGAAATGTATCAGATGTATCATACTAAAACATATGGCCTTTTGTCGCTTTGCCAAAATGTCATAGAACTATATTTGTTTGCGACTTAAAGCCATATTGTTATTTGGTCTTATGACACTTTTTGAAAGCGATATAAGGCCATATTTCTGCTATATTGCCCTATGACACTTTCTTAAAGGGTATCTAAATAAAAACTTTTTTCGGTAGAGAAACTTTGAATGCAACTTCGCAGATTTATTTGGAGGTGAGAAAATGTATTTGAATGAAAGTGACATAAGGCCATAATGGCCTTCCGATGATGCTTTGGCAAAGCGACAATAGTCCATGTGTAACGTAACTCAAAATATTAAAAAAAAAACCGCACTTTTTCTTCGACATGCCTGTTCCTGGTTTTCCTTTTTCTTAATACTACGTTTTTTCCAAAAGATAATCCGGGATTTAATGAGATTAACTAAATCTCCTCCAAAAGTCCCATGATTTACCATACAAACTTAAACCTGCTTAAATGAGGATTTAAAATAAATTCCATTGAAATCTACTTGGGTGCAGTCCTTATTCAAATCAAACATACTTTATTTTTGTGGGACGCGCAATCTAAACACAATTTTTTCCATTGATAAAAATTATCTTCCCAAAATGTGCTAGAAAAGAGCATGTGAAATTGTAAATTTATTAGCAAATTAATCTAGTGGTTGTACTTATTTACCATAATCTAATTTTTTCTTGTATAATTTTTTAAAAATTTCTTTTTTATTTTCTGGCTGGCTATCAACCGCCTTCGTTTTTTTTCTGGTAGAAATAAATTCTAATGTCAAATGCACCAATAATCACCTTTATATTGTTGTGAATAGTGCGATGATAATAGTTGTAAATTTTTTTAAACTATTTATTGCAAAATATTTTAATTTATATTCAGAAATTGTTTTTGCTGCTTCACAAAATTTGCTTTTTTACCACATATTCTCAAACGTCATTAAATGAGGAAACGTCAAATTAATCTCCTTTTGTGTGGTGAAATCACTTCCATATTAATCTTAAATCTCCTCCCCTAAATCTTGGATTATCTTTTGGTAAGAACGTAGTATTTAGAAAAAGAATATACCTAATGTAAAAGTTATTTTTGAAGTTTGATAGATCAAAAATTCTGTTCGTTTTAAATTTCCTCTTCTCAATTATTGGTTCTGTTCGATTCTTCAATTTGAGTAGTCCTCGATTTATTAAACAAGTACTTTAAGTCGCGTCGGTTACGGTTACAGTCAATTCGGAGCGATATGGTCGAATGATAACCGATTTTTTGTTTTTGCCGGCGGCGATTGAAGATCATGACTTATTGGGTGATATCTGGTTTCAACAAGTTTCCTGGTCACGTAATTTCATGTTTTGGTGACGTCATTGGCCACCAAGATCATGCGATTTGGCCCCGTTAAATTTGTTTTCTGTGACGATACGCAAAAGACCGTGTTTACGCGAATAATCCCCGAATTCTAGACGCATTAAAAACCAACATTACTCAAGTTATGGCCGAAATACCGCCTGAAATGTGCGAAAAAGTGGTTAAAAATTAACTCAAAAGAATCGCATGCTGCGAATCTGTCGCCCAAGGCGTCCGTTTAAATGATATTGTTTTTCACACTTAATGTTAATGTCCAAACTTTATAATAAAATTAAATTTTCATCAAAAATGTGTCGCTGTGTGTGTTTTATTTAGCTTTACTTTCGAAACCGAAAAATGAATGACCCTGTACTACATTTTCATAAGAGCCGAAATTAGGTAATTTCGCAAAATACAGAAAATGTGTTATCATCTTAAATAAGATAATTTCGTTTGTCAGCTAGGTACATATATGTTTTCAATTTGATTTGATTTGACAGTTAATCGCTTGTTACTGTTGTTTTCTCTTCTTTTTAATAAATTGAATTTTTGAATTTGTAATGGTTTCCTCTTTTATTGGATTCCACTTGGGTGTGTTCGTAAAGTTTTTACGTAATTTCTTACTTTCCTCTAATAAAAACGTAAATATTATTAGCTCCGTAGAGTATTGGTATTACGCACTTTTGTACTTATTTCTTCTTAAGTGTACCTAGACACAGCCATTGTAATATTCTAATACAATTTCCTTCAATTTATCATTTTATTTGCACTCACTCACTTTTAAAAACAGTGTGCCTAAAGTTTATCTACATATATGAACATAATATTTTGTTTATACAAAAAACTATGAATGTTCATTCAAATCATACCATTATTTTATTTGAACATGAACAAGAAATATCCTCCATGTATGCCGTCATTGTTCAAATACGAGCATATCCTTAAACTTTTGTGTAAACTAAATTTATGGCGGGACAAACAAAACAAGCAAGGAAGAAAACTCCTTAAAACTTCTTCTTGTTCCCAATAAAGCAAACAATCTATGTACATTACCAACACAATGTGGCAGATTGCTTACCCTCGCGATTTAACGGAAGGAGAACGTTTATACACATTATTATGTGTATCTTTTCGCGGCCACAATTTTGCCACACACGACACTCACGAGTATAGAATGTGTGTGACGCACAAAAAGATTTCCGTCCGATAGGTATAGCAAAATTTATGATAAGCTCATCAAAAAATATGTGTGCGCGCCAAAAATTTGTTAATTAATTAGTGGCAGGGCATGAAATTGCCTAAATTGAAATTTATAAGTTATGCATTATTAAATATTTGAAAATGAAAGAACAATTCAACAACGCTACTGTTTGGCTGACTGTAGGTAAAGTTGGCTTAGGCAAAAGGATCTGAATTTTTCATCAACAAAATTTACAATAACTGCTTTTGAACTCAAACACTTAACTAAATATATATAAGTTAGCGACAACGAATATAGAGCCCTTAGTTCAATAAACGAAGTCCTTGTAGACACATAAATCAAACAATAAGCACTCCTGAGGAGTTTTGTCTTCCGAAATGGCTTATTGAATATGATCCTGCTTCAGGAATAACTATATACATTTCCATGTGCCTCTCTTCGAAGGACCCCATCAGTGCAGCCAAAGAAAGAAACGATGTCTTCTTATTATAAATAGCTCATATATTTGCATAAAAGCCACGTTAAAGTTCATCGAACAACTTGAGTTGGTCCTTTTTTTTTTAGGTCTGTGGCTGATGATCCCAATTTTGAGTACCTACATGGTTGTAAGAGTAGATATGTAGTTTAGTTTGTCGAAGGATATTTTAAAAATTAAGACTTCTTTTTTTTTGTTCAAACTTATGATTGCATTAAGTACAACTTGAAAAAAAGGACCACAAGTGATGGCATTAATTACAGTAAGCATGAAGCATGTTTTTCCATTTTCATAAGTCGTTCTCACCAGAACTGCTATATGGATAAAAAGTTTTAATCACTCTGCCAGAAATAATTTTACCACTCGTCCTTTGAAAACCCCAATCATACATGTCCTCCGACCATGTGGGGTTTTAACTGTGATATATGTACTGATGGAACTCCTATTCATTCTCATTCGTGAAAAACGAAGGAAGCTAATTTTTAAAGGGAATGTGGCTTGTTTTTTTCTGGGGTGACAACACCATCAGTGATTTAGGACTTTCATTTAGTTGGTAATCTACCTTCAGTATATATGTATGTATGTAAGTATGAATACATGGGAATATATAGGAAGTGTCCAGCCATTTTAAATCAGCTTAGATGTTATGGAAACTTGTGTCGTTTTTGGTCAAAGTATGTTTGTGATGATAATATTTTAAATGTTTTTAATGATAAATTTGACAGGATATGAAAATGTACGTACCTACATATGTATATATTCGCTAAAATTTTGTGAGTTGTTTTACCCTAGAGAGGATTACATTAAGTGATAAAATGCTTTGGATGAAGTTATTGCTAAAGTTTTTTTTTAACATTCAGAAAACAAATCAGAAAGACGATTTATTATCAAGTATTCTTACTTGCGATATATGTACATTATACATATGTACATACATATGTATGTATAAAGATACTATATGGCAAGTTATGCGTTCGTAAAAAAATCGAACTCGAGATTTTTATCAAATTTGACATTACGATGATAGCGAAGTCGAAAAAAGTGGGTCTCACAATTCTGTCTGTCTGTCCTGTCATGTCCTGCTGCAGCCTTAACGGGTCGGTAGATTTTTTTTTTTTTAATTCGGTACTTTAACGGTTTTTGGGCATACACCCGACACGTTTTTTTCATTTTTATTAAACGCAAAAATAACGGTATTTACGGTTTAAATTTTTTTTACAAAAATAAAAAAAAATTTAGTAATTTTTTTACAAAAAGGCTAACATTTAATAAAAATAATTTTTTTCCAAAAATGGTTATAAATGGTACCCATAGAACCATTTTTCTGATTTATGATTTTTTCAAGCACGTCTCAACTGATTTTTACCAATTTCTTTCAAAAAGTTTTAAAAGTATTGTAAACCAAATTTTCAAAACTTTTTTTTTGGATTTTTAAAAAAGAAGTTTAAATTTTTTTTGAGAACTTTTTAATTCGAAAACAACTTGATTTTTATTAAACTTGAAACTCAGAAATTTTTTAACATTATCTAGCAAATTTTAAATAAAAATTATTCTTATGTCCAAAATTTTAATCAAAATCGTACGAGCCATTTTTTTTTTTTTAAATGAGATTTTCCTTACCGGTTTTTAAAAACTTGTATAGGAGGTCTATACAAGTTTTTAAAAACCGGTAAGGAAAATCTCATTAAAAAAAAAAAAAAATGGCTCGTACGATTTTGATTAAAATTTTTGAGTGAACTTAAATCAGTACAATTAATTATTAAGAAAATGTATATTTCTCATTAAAGTATTTTTTTTGATTTCCGAATATCTCATTATCTGTTGAATGGATTTTAATGAAATTTTTTTCACAAGGGCTTTTAATAAATAAATTTAAATAATATTGCATATTAAAATTTTTAAAGAAATCAAATTTTGGATTTTTTTTTTAAATTTTCAAAATTTTTAAAATTAGATATTTCGAAACGATTTTTTTTAAATGAATTTTTCACCTCCTTATTAAAAAATACCAATTTGCCAATATTTTCTTAAAAGTATTTTCAAAATCTTGTGTACCAAAAATAATTTTTTTTTTTAAAACCGCTCCAACGATTTTTTAAATTTCAGATCGCGTTGGTTTCAAAACAATTTTAGAGGTTGTTTAATTAATTTATTTCTAATTATATTAATTTTGAACTAAACTGTAAGCTTCATGCCTTTTCTGAAACAAATTTCAAGTTATGAAAAAAAATTTAAAATCGCTGGAGCGGTTTTTTAAAAAATATTTTTTTTATATATAAAATTTATAAAATAAAATTAAATTAAATAAAATTTAAAAACAAAATTCAAAATTTGTCCCTTTATTAAATTTTAATATGCAATACGTTTTAAACTTCTTAGGAGCTTGAACAAGACCTCTGAACACCCTAACACAAAACGAATTTAAAACCGAACGAGCCGAAGGAAGGCAAGAAAAAACACGACCTCCTTCTTGAGAGACTAAAATTGAACTCATTTATTTTTCCTAATTATTTACAAATCTTATACCTAGCTTACAAATTCATTTACAATTTCTTAACCTATCTTATCTCTAGTTTTCTATAAAACTAAACTAAAAATAGGGTTGTAAAGTGGGTAACGACGATGATGTCTGACGCATCCCTTGTTCATAACATAGCAGATGTGAGTCATAAAACACAATCTGCGAGATCATTTACTGTTATATGACAAGGTTCAACGCAACACAGCGTCGCCATCCACTTTGATCTTAAACTATATTTACAAAATACATTCCTACTGTCCAAAAGTATATTCTAAATATATAAAAATATGTATACATAACTTAACCAGAGCTCTTGTGTGAAAAATTTCATTAAAATAGGTTCAAAAAAAAAATTAAATTTTGGATTTAAAAAAAAAAAAATCAAAATTATTTTTTGAAAATTCCATATTTCGAAAATAGGTAGATGATTTTTTTCAAAATTAATTAACTTAATTAAATTAACCCCGCATATAGATATCAGTACTAAAAATTGGCTTGGTAATTTGTTTTCTTAAAAATATATTCAAAATTTTATATACTTATAAAAAAATAGTTTTTTAAAAGACTCCAACGATTGGTGTACATTGCGTTGGTGTAAAATCAATTGCAGATATTTTTTAATCAATTTATTTCTAATTTAATTGATTTTTTAACATTTGTTCGGTCTAAACTGTAAATTCCATTCATATGTGCGAAGTGCAAGATAGCACGGTGCTATATTGTTTATATTTATGTACTCACATCTTCCATAAACTAGGCTATATTTTTGGCAGGTGGCGTAAAATATAGGCTCCAATAATTAATAAATTTCTTTTATCAGATGAAAAGTTTTTAAAATTATTTAGACTTTAAAATCACAATGTGATTGTACATAAGAGCAAGTTCGTGCGATCCAGTCGTGCATTTTATTTTTTCAGAATTCGGAAATAAAAAAAATAAAAAAAAATAGTGGTTAAGTTTTTTCTTGTCGAACTTCGTAAGAGTAACTGGAAGCTCCTATTTGCTCAGTCACATGCTCATGCACAAAAAAATATATCTGACCGGGAACAAATTTAATTGCATATGTGAATTTTTTCGGAAAAATCGGGCTGGAGTTTTAGCCGCCACCATCTTGGATTTAACTAAAAATTAGAATAACTCGACCGTTTAACTTTTGACAAAAAAAAAATCGAGACTTAATTGGAAGTAAATTTGATTTTATTCGACTTGAGAAAATATTTCCTCAAGTTGAGGGGCATCACGAAATACGAAACAAAAACATATATCTATGTTATAATAGCTCTGTTTGTTTGTTTACTTGCCAAAAACTGCCAGTGTCTACCAGTTTTTTTTAATTTTTTTTTTTATATGAACTTCGACAATCTTTTAACTAAAATAGTAGAAAGGGGAATTTTTGGGAAGTTAACGCACAAATTTAATGTCTTCGATAGTGAGTCGAGATTATTGCATGAAAACTATGGCGCAAAATTTTAAACAACTTGTTGTTAAGGTCTTTATTAAATGTTCTCAGTTTTAAACATTTTTAATATATGTACTACTATCATCATATTATACTAAACCTATTTTTCTAATAAATTGATTAAGCTGAACATATCTTAAAAAGTGACAGTTCGTGCAAACAAGTAAGCAAACATACCAGTTTCACATTTTCAATTGTCAAAGTGACATTTTGAGTTAGTATGATAATAAAAAGTTAAAATAGGCATTTAGTGCTTTAAACTTTAATAAAATGTTAAAAAGATAACAACAGTGATGCTAATTCGTTTAAAATTTGAAAAATCCTGTTTTTAACTAATTAGCTATCATACTGAAAATGCTTTACCATCGTAATTAATAGTCTAAAATGTTTTTCTTTAAAAATCAAAATTTTATCAAAGAGAATAGAAAAAAATAATCCTCTTTTTCCAACACATCAGCATAATCTCATCTATTTTCTTAAAGAGAATACAATATTAACAATTATTTGAAGTGTATATACCTATCCCAAACCTCAACATAATTTAAAATCATTTGTTTTAAGTCAATATTTGCTTATAGCAGAATAAAAACGCCATTGTTTTGTGCGAAAATATATTTTCTTCAATTTGCATTGTTTTGACTGTATATAGTATTTATTTTTATATTCCATGTTCGTTTATTTTTTAACCTGCTGATGCATATAATTATGGAAATTTAAAATTCTTCTCCAAACGCGTATAGGTGGTATTCCTTCAGGATTGAAGCAAAGGTCGGCAAGGAGAAACAGAATTACTGTTTTTACTTCAACGGCAACGGTTGGAGGAAAAGCAAATAAAAGAAAAAAAAAAAAGAGAAAGACTTTTCATTTAGATAAACAGTGATTTTTTTATTTCTTTTGTTTTTTTTTTCGTTCTTCATTTTTATTATTTATTTTTTTTCTTTTTTCATCAAACTGTACCTAACTATATATCGGTGTTCATTTTTGCTTTAGTGCTCCTGATGGTGCCATTGGTGTTTGTTTCTTATGATGAATGTTTTGTCAGGATCTCCAGGAGGTGCTGTTTGGATAAATCTGAATAATATGTATCTAGGGTGGTTTGGATGAGGAAGAAGAATAATAAGATAGAGAGTTGACATCTGCAATGTAAAAGTTTTCTTCTGCGAATATTTATTGTATTTTTTTAATAAAATTCTTAGGAAAGAAAAAATATTATATTCGATGAAATTTTGTAGCGGTTTCGAAAGGTAAATGATTTTACAAAAATTATTGATTTTTATCTGAGTCAAAAATAAAATGCAGGAAGGGATTACATGAATTTGCTGTTGTGGTTCAACAATAGCGGTTAAATTGGGGAATGGGGTAAGGTTAACTTTCACGTAAGGATAATAAATACATATTTATAATAACGGGATTATCCCTTTTCCCGGCTTCGAAAAACTATCCCTTGAACGATTTTCTTGGAACCAAAGTGTAATTAACCCAATGTATACAATTTTACCAATTTTTAAAATCGGAGCCAGATTTGCTCTCCCAAATCTTAAAAAAAAAAACGAATGAAATATTTTACCCAAAGTGGTTAAAATGCGAGTGACAATTACATCGAAGAAAACAATGCAACAAAGTTGATCGATTGATCATCAAAATATTTTTTAAAGATTATGGCTCTTATTTATAAACGTTGTCTAACTTTAGACAACTGTCCAACTTTGAAAAATATGTTCTAAAACCTTGTTTATTGTTGTCTTATAGCTGCCTTATTTTTATTAAATAAAGCATATTTCCACCAATTTGAAAATAGTTAGACACTGTCTAAGTAGCCAAAAATCTAATAAATACGACTGTATGTTTTCTTTTTGCCAAATACAAAATAGGTCCACATCTTTATTATTAAAACAAATATTTTTTTGAAAAATAAAAGTATCTTATAAACCAACAGTCGTATTTATTAGATATTTGTCTACTTAGACAGTGTCTAACTATTTTCAAATTGGTGGAAATATGCTTTATTTAATAAAAATATCAAATTATTTACGTTTAAGACAATCTATTTTTGTGTCTAAGCTAGGCAGCTATAAGGTATAACAAAAAACAAGGTTTTTGAACACATTTTCCAAAGTTGGTCAGTTGTCTAAACTAAAGTTAGACAACGTTTATAAATAAGACCATAAAGGAATGGAAATTTGCGGTGGAAATTTGCTATTTTTAAATCCTTTTTTTTTCTGATTCCGGTATCCCGCGAAAGTTCCAACTTTGGTGGATATGTCCTTTTTTGGAAAAAAAATATCAGCATTAGTTATGCATGTAGTTAGCACCATTATTTAAAAATAAAATCCGTATCTACTAAGAAGCCATTTTTGAGAAAACTAAGATTTTCATAATTTGGTAAAAAAAATTTGCACGGTATTCAAGTACCGTTATTTTTGGTCTGGGGAATGCCCGCTAGGAACTAAGTTTGAAGCAAATCAACCCACCCATTTAGGCTGCAGCCGAAAGGCCAGGACAGACAGACAGACGGACGAAATTGCGAGACCCACTTTTTTTGACTTCGCTGTCATCGTTAAGTTTGATTAAAATCTCGAGTTCGATTTTTTTTACGAATTTATAACTGGCCATACCTAGTAGGTACTACGTACCTATACATATATATCGCAAGTAAAAATGGGTAGATGATTTTTTTCGAAATTGAATTTTTAACTCCAGATTAATTAAGAGAACAGGTTTAGTATTATGCTAGTTAAAAAATTTTCAAAACTAGGAACATTTTAGTAAGGCTGTTTAACATTTTAAATATATAAAATTAGGCTTAACAGTGAATGGGTTCAGGGTTTGAAAAATAAAATTCCGATTTGAGGTTATAATAAGGCAACCCTGCTTAAAAAAAAACTTGAATAGACTCAGAAAATGCTGGAAAACCTGTAACGGTTATATTTTATGAACCAAATTTTAGCATAACCACAAAATAAAGCGAAATATACAACTAGATGACTTGTGAATTAAAAAAATTTAATTCATAAGTTAGTTAGTGACTTATGAATTAAACAAAATTTAATTCATAAGCTAGTTGGTAGATTGAAAATTCTTAAGCTTGTTTTGACTACATAATTATTTAATTATTAACGAAAGTAGTTTTCAAGCTTTTTGAGAATTTTGTGTGAGTTGCCGTTGTTTATGAAGTCCCTATAACTCAATTCAATAAAAAGCAATATCGATAAAATATTTGTATTGAGAAAATGATGGGTTATCTCTCTCCTCTCATCAATTGTTCAGTGAGTAGTGACCAGTGCGCATTAAGTTTATAATAATAATTGTGCAAAAAGTATAAAGTAAAGTATTTAAAAACATATGAATGCAGGCTTCATAAAATTTAAACTAATTACTTTAAAAAGCCTTTTGCTTGTTTTAAAAAAAACCTTCTAATTTAATAATTTTATTGTAAATCTACAATGGTGTATGCGATGTACAAAAAATTATTTTTCTTAAATCCACAAGTTTTTTCGAATTGGAAAAAATAGTACTTAATACTTTTTCCTTTTACGGATTAGTTTTTTTCGAGTCTCGAACTATTTCTTATGAGATCTGTCAAATTAAGAAACAAAAAAAAATAAACAAGGCTGAAAAGCAAACATTATTGTTCTAAAAGAAATAACTTAAAATAAATCAAAGGATAATGGATTCGGTTGCACTTTGCTTTTGCTTCGTATGTACCTACATTTTTGCTTGAAGATTCCCTGTAAATAAATTTTATTTGCTTAAATTCTTATTATTACAGAATTTTTTTTTTTAAACTTACATTTTAAGACTTTCTTCGCACGTTCCGATATCACATTTATTGTAGAAATAAATTTTCCGTATTTGGATGCTTTTGACATTCGGAAATGAGTTGTCAGGTACGAAAATTTCACTTTCGGAATTTTCAATCCGTAAGTGGTAGATTTCATTCCGTTTTAGAAATAGAGAGTACAAAATATTCGTTTTCGGAAATTTTCACTTTCGTAGCGAAATACAGAGTAGGGCCCCTGGTTTTTGCTATTGTGAATGATGCCCCTACGGAAAGAGTGTTTTCAATTTCTAATAACATTTGGACATCTGAGAAATCGCAATTAAAAGTTGATACACTGGAGGCAATGTTGATAACAAAGTGCAATTATGACTATGACTGTCGAGATTTTAAGACTTTTTTAAAAAGCCACGATAACATCTTAAAAAAATACACTGCGAACAAAAATAAAAAAAACTAACAGTTCCTATATGTCAAACTTTTAAATTAAGTATCTACTTAAGTATTTATTATTTTGTTTTTTTTTTTTTATATACATATGTAAGTATTTTTATTTTTGTTTTAAAAAAACTGAACTCATTGATGTATGTAATCTGAAGTACAAATATTTTGAATAAATATCGTTTGTTTCTAAACTTGTAAGTTAATTAAAAATTGTCCTCTTTTTTGCATCTGAAAAAATGGTCACCGTAATTATAGGTATGTATGCATGTAAGTATGTGCAATGTGCATGAACATTTGTAGCAGGTATTCTGCAAATAATAAAATCGTTAAGGTTGGTTTGCTTAGATTATAACTTCTGTTCTAATAATCGGATGTTTGAAGTTAAAGTTTCAAAATTAAGGTAAAATTTTAGGCTATACAATTTATGTGACAAAACTTAACTTACATCTAAATCAATTCGATTGTTGAACCTAGAATATGCATAGGTACCTACCTGAACCTATTATATAAAATTATAACTTAAGTTCTAAAGATGAAATCATCAAGGTTAAGGTCTTGGTTAGCTTCTAACTTCTATTCTAATAATCGGATGTTTGGGATTAAAGTCTTAAAATTAAGGTAAAATGTGACAAAAGTTGATTTTTTTCTAAATCAAGAATTAAAGTCTTAAAATAAAGGTAAAATGTGACAAAAGTTGATTTTTTTCTAAAACAACCTAAAGAACCTAGTATATGCTAGACAACGTTTGGGAAAAAACTTTAATTACTTCTAAATCAATTTGATTGTTTAACCTAGAATATGTATAGCTACCTACTTGAACCTCTTTAATAAACTTATAACTTAAGCCCTAATGGTCAGATCTTCAAGGCTAAGGTCCTCAAATGCAAATAAAATTTTAGGCTTTAACTTAAAGTAGTCCATAAACTATTCAATTTGGTTGTCAACTAAATTGATGCTTGCCGCTCGGCAGTGCCGTAGCCAGGATTTTGGCTCGGGGGGGGGGGGGGGGCTTGCTTCCAAATTTTACGAGGAATTCTTTAAACAAAAAGCTATATATGTATATCCCAATTTATTGATTTTTATTAGTTTTTAAATTGTATGTACTCAAACGAACATATACTTAAATTATTTTTTTTATACACACATTTTATCAAAGCAGAAGACGTCTTGATTTTCTTTTTGACATGAGATCAATCACCTTATCTGGATCCACATTAATATCTGAATGAGCAGATATCATAGCAAGTGAGTTTAATCTTGCATTCCCCATAACTCTTCGGGACACTGTTTTAATCTTTTTCATAGTTGAAAAGGTTTTTCAACACTAGCTGTGGTCACTGGAGGCGTGGCCAAAACCGTAAGCAAGAAGTAGTTTATCTTGTCACATATATCAAACAATTTTAAAACTTCGATAGAAGGATCAATCGACGATAATTTTTCGGACCAGAGAAAGTACTCAGCTTTCACAGCTGACAACGAAATTGCATTATCAAAGTAACATGTTATCTTTTCCATTTCTTTGACTCGCCCAACTGCAGAAAAAACTGGGAGAAGAGCTTGAAACGATGGTAGAACGTCTTCGTTGACCATGAATCTGTCCGTAAGATTTTGTATTAACGAATCTATGCAAGGAATCAATACAGACACTCATAAATAGGATTCAGTAGAAGAGGTTTCTGGATTGGAACGCGTTGTTTGTTTCAATGAAGTTCTTGGAGCTCTTAATTCAACTTCAAATAATCCCTCGGCAAGTTTAGATGCGGATTGAAATGCTTCTCTGAAAAAATCTTCGGCTTTTTCTCTGATGTTCTCAAGAGAATTCAGAACTTCTTTGGTGCGGCCGATTGCAGAAACGAAATCTAAGGATTTGTTCTGTAGGAAAACTGATAAGGGCAGCGTTAAACTGAACAGCTTTTCGCATACAATGGGGCTAACTAGGAAATCACATTTTTGGACCGCTCTGCCAAAAGTGTTGATGCCTTCGAAGACATCGCCCACGTTCTGCTCGTTATTTCTTCAAGACTTATTGAGATGCATTTGAAGAGCTCTACAAAGGAAATAATACTGTATATTAGAAAGTTTTAGTTTTTATTTTAGACTTTCGGGGGGGGGGGGGGGGGGGCTTCAGCCCCTCAAGCCACACCCCTGGCTACGTGCCTGCCGCTCGGCCACACATTTCATAAACTCAGTTAAAAGAATACAGCTCCATGCAAGTCTCAAAAACCGTATATAATGTATGCTTTAATCGATCTGTAATAATTCAGCTACCTTTCTGCAAAGCTTGGCTAGGCAAAAATATATGTACGTTAAGATAGATGGTTTATGTATTTTTAATTTCGTGTATAAGTGCTGTACCGGTGCTGATGAAAATGAATATGAATGTGTAATTGCGAGTTAAGCTTTAATTAAGACTAAGATTCATCTTATTAAAAAATGAGCAACATTAATTTAACGGCCAACTGGGAAGTGGCATTAAATAAACAAATCGGTACTTCAGACTCTAGAATGGTTTCTAAGACAGTTTGTAAAGTTATAATGTATTGTAACAATAGTATACAAAATGAAAATCACAAAGTTTAGAAATGTGTTTGTTTTATCGACGTACCTAATACAAGTCATTTTCAATGTCCCCATAGTTACTCTATGAGTGAAATCTGTAAATTTTATATTTATTTTTGTAAAATTTTGTTAAGTACCTTAAAAATAATTTAATATGTATTTTTAATAAAATTGGAAAAAAAATCCGTTTTCTTAAATAAGTACTTCGAAACTTTTGGTATCTGCCTAGTAAGTATAATTAGATTATGAATCTATATTTAGCTTTCAAATCTGGTTTATAAATCATAAAATGATCATGCTAGCTTATAAATTTTCCAATTCATAATTTTTCTAATCAGAATTCACCCATTAGCTTATGAATTAAATCTTTTTTAATTCATAAGTCACTAAGTAGCTTGTGAATTAAAGTCAAGCTTAAACTAGAAAGTGACTTAAGCTTTTTCAAATCTGCTTTAACAAAAATAAAAAAAAAAGGTGAAATCAAGTTAATCCAGTTTATTTATTTTTTATTATTTGCTAAAAACCGGATGTTATGCAATAAAAAAATAAAAAAGGGATAATCCACTAATTTAATAACTGGCCTGAGCAGGTCAAACTTGGGAAAACCGAAAAAAAAGTGTTTTTCTTGGAAAAAAGTACTTTTTATTTTTTTTTATTTCTCAAAAACTAAGATACATATTAGCATCCGGTTTTCTGTTTTTTATTGTAAATTAATAAGAGCATTGAATTCTGAAAAAAAAAATTATACTTAATAACATAAAATTTTGAAAAAAATTAGTTTGAAATTACAAAAATTTTTTTTTTCAAAATTACGAGTTTGAAAATAATTTTTCAAAAACTGTGCACTAACACAACTTAATTTAAAATTAAAATTAAAGAAGAGATTTCTGGCTTTCCAAAAAGGTACATGGCATTGTAAGTTTAACCGTTTTTTTTAAATAATTTTTTTTCCGTTTTAAGTAAATTTTTTAGAAAATTGCCCCTCCCGCCTAAACGGGGGGAAATAGACCCCCCTCCCATACGATTTTTTTTCTTATCTTAACCCAAACTACTCACTCTGACTTTTTGGTGCACCTTATACCAATCACCCTGTATAAGAGCATTAAGTAGACAATCGTGCATTTAAATTTTGAATTAATCGCAAAGTATTAGACTCTGCTTTCCTTTGTTATACCTTTTTTATACAAAAGGAATAATTAACACAATGCCTGCCCTTTTACTATGAATCCACTTACCCTCCCCGTTCTCTTCGTTAATAACTTCAAATTAGATAATTGTCCAGTTAGGCAGAGTTCCTTAACAATTTTCCAAAGCAACCACACACAGCATGGTGTGCAAAATCATTATAGGTACATATACTATCACCCTGTTGTCATCATCATCGCTTTCGGTCGTGTTGGTTGGTCGTGTCGCCTTCTTGGCTCCTAATTAAAGTAAAGCCTTGTAAAACGACCGCACAATTAAGAATAACAAGAAATTACCTCTGCCGAAGGATTACATCTTTTTCTTCTTTAATTTTCCTCCTTAGTCCTTTTCTTTCACCCACCATCATCATCGTGCATATAGCCTTTCCATCAGAACCACGTGAGAGAAGTGTGAGCTTCCCCTTCTTTTGAAAAAGTCCCATAAAAGAAATATTAACTTTAACAAGATAAGGGAAATTATCGTTTTGTTTGTCTCAATTTTAATTGTTTGATATTTTTTTTGTTGTTTTGCTTTATCTCATACAAATTACAGCAGAGAATCTTCATCCTTTCTACGTGTTTAAATAATTATTACCAGGGAAGGATATCGTCTATCCTTATCCCAAAAAAATATATCTAAAAAAAAAAAAAACGAAACAAACAATGATATGCCGCATGTCTGACAATAAACCTTAATTTATCAATTTAATTTCAAATTATGTTTCTTCTTATTAACTTATCCTTTTGCTTAAGGATACGCCAAAGACGTGTTGCAACTTTGATTATAAGAGGCAGAGAGGCATGTGTATTATTGGGGCGATGTCCTTGACAAAGAAGAAGATGTTATAGAAATTCGGGAAATATGGTTTGCCAACAACAACAAGAACAACTGAACTGACAAGGATAAGGACATGATGTTACACCTAAATTATTCATAACGCACTTCTACCAGATATACTTGGTTTTCTACTAGCTGATGTTGTCCTTCTAGTTCCTTTTTAGTTCCTATTAAATAAATGTCCTTTAACCAGGATCAGGAGACGGAGGTAGTGTTTTTTCATCTATGATTTTTGGTCTATATGAAAAGGATCTCTTCTCTGGAATATCTTGGAAGGATATTTTTGAAACTAATTACCATCCCTGTCCGCATATATGTATATATTTATATATCCAAGTGTGCTAAAGGACGATATGGAATCGCTGACACATGTTAAATGGAGTCAAGTGGCAATCGCTACTCTTACTATATAGCCATATAGTAAGATGTTATTAAATCAAGACTATCAAAGACATTAAACTATTATTATTTCGGGGTAACTAAATATTTATGTGTTTGCATATGCATGAGCACTGAGCAGGGATCTGAATATTTTCTTTGGCATTTTGAGAGGAGGATATATGAAAATAAGAGATAGTTTGTGAGAATTAATTGATTGCCATAAGGATGAGATGCTTAGGGATAGGTTAGGATTGGGTTGGGTTGTTGATGATATGATGGCTTAATTGGTGTAGAACAGATTTAGGGGAATTTCTTTTAAATAGTTTATATCCATAAGAAATATTTTTAAGATAAACCTTAATTGATGAATGAAGAGTCTTGTTTTTTGTTGATTTGACATTAATATTCAATATTTACTTCAAACTGAATCATATGATATGCTGATGAGATAAATATATATTTAAAGTCCTAACGATTGAGGACTTTTATGTCATCTTGTGATGGGTAGGGCTCCAAGATCTAAGCACCTCATTAATGGTTTTAAACAAAATAAGTTCTTACCATCTAAATCTAAAAGTTAAAAAAAATGGTCAAAAGGGTTCCAGTAATTGATCAACCAACAATTTTTTTCAAGAACATTAAAAATCGTAAGCACCTCTTTTTTATTCATTTTTCCATTTCCAAAGTAAAGCCAAATAAAGCACACACAGCGATACATTTCCGATGATAATTTTATTTCATTATAAAGTTTGAACTTTGCCATTAAGTGTGAAAAACAATATTATTAAAATGGCAGCCTCGGGAAGATTTGCTACATGCGATTCTTTTGAGGTAATTTTTAACCATTTTTTCGTACATTTCGGGCGGTATCTCGGCCATAACTTGAGTAATGTTGGTTTTTAATGCTTCTAGAGTTCGGGGATTATTCACGTAAATAAGGTCTTTTGTGTCGCTCCACAGAAACAAATCTAACAGTGTCAAATCGCATGATCTTGGTGGCCAATTAACGTCGCCAAAACTTGAAATTACGCGACCAGGATACTTCTCACGCAATAAAGCCATAATTGGTCGTGTTGTGTGGCTTGTTGTCCAGTCTTGTTGGAACCACATATCTTTCAAGTCATGATCTTCAATCGCCGGCCAAAACAAAAAAATCTTTCAATTAATGCGAACGCCGGGAAACCGATAAATTCGGACCATCAGCAACACTTGCACTTGCAGCAGCAATATTGTGGACTGAGCGTGCATTACGATGATGCATAGGCCTTACGACATCAGTAGCACTTCCCCTTTCTTCAAATTTCTTCACAATCTTACCAATTGCTTGCGTAGTCGGTCGATTATGACAACCATAATCATCGCATAATGCGCGAAAAGTGGCTACGTTTGAATCACCACTTTTGTAGTAAGTTTTAATAATTTTAACGCGTTGTTCGATTGTTAAGCGATCCATTATCGTAAATGGCAAACATTTAACTAATATTATGACACTTCAAATGACAGCTGAGTTTGACAGGAGTCAAATGCCGGCGCTACCAACTTGAAACCACGAAATGAATGACCTGTTATGTGATTTATTTCGTCCGGTCCTGTATAGGCTTGCAAAAAATATGCCCTGTATTCCTGGCAATAAATTTATACTTGGTCATACACTCATTCGAACAACACACTCGTTATAATTAAAGTAGAACAGCATTTTCGCCCATATTTCAGTGGGTTCTCCAAACCTTAATTATTTTTTCATAAATTAAACAAGAAAACAAGTTTAGAAAAAGAAAAACCTTTTTTATATTTTTACAGGACAATTGATTAAGTAAATGTACACATACATTTTTAAACAGGCAACCTTTTTAACGAAAAATGTTTAAGAAAAAAAAAAACTTAATATTTACAAAGGATTCTATACTACATCCTCTCTGATGCAAGCAATCCTTATTAACTAGCTATACCTACGATAGCTGTAGTCTTCCACAAAAAACACAAAACATTGCATATGGTTAAATGAAAATTTTCAAGAACGTGTCCCTTGTTTAACGAACCGTGCCAATGCGGGTATCACCCCATCAGTACCTAACAAAAAAAAAACGACTAATTTTTTCATATTTACTTTCTTTTCGGATACCTAAACAATGTTTCAGTAACATAAATCGCCAAATATTTCCGAAAGAACGCTTAGCTCAGATATCTGCACACATCATGGAATGTTTCATAATAATATGTAAACATGTGCAAATAACGAAGCGCTATATTTGGGTTTTTTAGTTTACCTTTTCTGAAAAAAAAAAAAAAAAATGAAAAAGGTGAAACATATACATATGTATGTATGTAACTTTCAAACTGATTTTCCAAATATGATTTCGACATTAAGTACCATCATATCAGCAGCATGTCCATTTTGTTTATTATAAAAAAAAGTTAAGTTCTTTGATAGGTTGTTCAAACTTGCTGTTTAATTTATTTTATGTATTTATTTAATTTATTCTTGCTATAACTAACAACATCGCATGAGGATGGTTAAGAGTTGCAAGGCCGTAGACAGACAGACGGGGGGGGGATATAATTTTTCGGAAAGAAAAATTCACCAATTAGTAATCAAAAAAAGCACACACAATTTTTTTTTTAACATTTGGGCATGCAGGTTTATGCATATACATACATAATCTGTACATATGTTTATATCATGCAGTTCCGTTAAATAGGTACCTAAGCAGAAAAATTTACGAAAAGGTATTATTTATACAAAATATAATCGTACAGTTATTATTTATCAGGTAGGTACATAATTAAATAGTATCATTACAAAAGTATTACATATTTTTACAAAACTATATTCAGTCTTCTGGCCTTCTTAGCTGCAAATACATCGATAACTTCCTCATGCATAGGCAGCTTTGGATATACCGCATGCAGTTGAAGCAAAAGGGTTTATGTCGTTTGCGGTTGTATTTAAAAATTGTCAGGGTAGGTACCTTACTATGTTCATTATAAATTATGAAGAAACCTAGATATACTATTTATGCTAAAATCAGAAAATTTTGAACATTATTAATAACTACAGCAGAAATTTGAGTAAAATATCATACCTACTGAAGCGAAAAAGTGTGATTTAGAAATGCACTCCTCAAACATTTCGGGCGGGGGGGAGATCAAACCCCTGTGATCCCCCCCTGGCTACGGCCCTGAAGAGTTGTATATATTGTATAAGTCACTAAACTAAGCGCTGTTTTTCAGCGAGCTTTCACGTCACCAAATTTATTTATTTATGTATATTACATAATTTATAGCTCTAAAAGAAATTATTTATTTTAACAAAAGTGTTAGTTCAAATTCAATATATTGAATTAAGAATTAAAGGTCACGAAAAAGGAATAATTAGTGTTAGTTCAAAGATAAAGAAATTTTAAAATCGATTCAAAAAAATTTCGATTTGTCTTGGTTAACATTTACAGAACTATGGCTTACTAAAAATAGAAGGAAATAAATTGTACGACTGGGTCGCACGAACTTGCTATTATGTGCGATCATAATGTGGTTTTAAAGTCTGAAAAGTTCTAATTTTAAAATAAATAAATTATTTTATGGGAGCCCATATTTTATGCCGCTTGCAAAAAACGTAGTTAAGTTTAAATAAAAATAATGTGAGTACATAAATATGAACAATAAAGCACCGCGTTGCACATATGCATGGAACGTAAACTTAGGACTGAACAATTTGTTAAAAAATCAATATAATGTTCAATAAATTTATAAAACAACTCCCGTTGTTTTGACACCAGCGCGATGTACGCCATTTGATTTCTTTCACAAATCGAAATCATTGGAGCGGTTTTCTAAAAATTAATTTTTTATATATAAAATTTTGAAAACATTTTTAAGAAAAAAAAATCGGTACGCAATTTTTAGTATTTATTAATGCGAAGCTTAGAAAATTGAAAAAAAAATCCATTTTGAAAATATAGAATTTTCTAAAAATAATTTGAAACATCCAAAATATGTTTTTATGAAAATTTTGATACGCAATAATATTCAAACTTATCAGATGCTCTTGTGTAATAAATTTCATTAAAATCCCAATTAATAGCCATTAATAGCCATTGTACCCAAGCGGGTACAAAAAAATTGTCATTTTCAAATAGCCGTTATGCCGAAACGAAAAGAGTTTTTGGACAGTTTTTTTTTTGTTTCGCTCACGCAAATTGTGCTTTACAACTTAGCCTACTCAAAATAACTGCAGCGAAAACCGTTATTTTCTACTTTACTTTCTTTTGCTTCGTGTTAATCAGTTTTACGCGATTTCAGTAGGCTAGTCAACATTTGTCAGCGTCAAAGGAAATTCGCATTGAAATTGAAAGCATTATAACTGAATTTAGAACGGCTTGTGTTGTGTTTTCATACTGTAAATAAGTTTTATTGAAAAAAATTATTTTGATAGCATTCGGTAAGTAATAAAAGTACTGTACTCGTTTGGGTACAATGGCTGATAAGGGACACATTTTTCTAGATAAATATTCACATTGATATGGAATTTCAAAGCATCAAACCATCAAGTTTTTACGGCAGAAACTTTCAGAACTTAGGACGCGCCTTAGACTTCGTTGAAACGTCTTCAAGCCATAGCAATTTCGACATTGTGTTGCTTCCACCAGACCCAGATTATAATACGGATGTGGAGGAGGGTGATTCTGAAGATCTTGTTGCTTGCACCATGCCGCAAGATGTTCCAGGTGAGGTAGAGGTGTTTTGTAGCAGTGACAGTGACAGTGAAGACGATTTACCGCTTCAAGAGCTACGGCGCAGAATGCTCACCGCAAAACGTTGCGAACATTTTCCAAAATGGTCCAAGAAACCATGTGCAATTGAAATGCCAAAAAGCAGTGTTTTTTTGGAACAAAAGGTAAACATGGTAACTACATTGGATGGAAAGTCGGAACTTGAAATTTTTGAAACTTTATTTGATGAAGAAGTAGTAAATTTGATTGTTGAGCAGTCTCGCGTTTATGCAGCACAGTCTAATGCCCACAATTTTTCATTCACCGAAGACGATTTGAAAGTCTTTGTGGGTATTTTGCTTTACAGCGGCTATCACTCTATGCCAAGAGAGAACATGTACTGGCAAACAGATGAAGACACCCGTGTACCAATTGTTGCTAGCAATATGTCCCGAACCAGATTCAAGGAAATCAAAAAATATCTCCACCTTGCTGACAACAATAATTTTGTTCTCACCGACAAAATGGCAAAAGTAAGGCCTCTAGCAACCCTTCTAAACGAAAAATTTTGCCAGTTCGGATACATACATGAAAAACTTTCGGTTGATGAGTCGATGGTAAAATACTACGGAAGCCACTCTTCGAAGCAATTCATTAGAGGCAAGCCTGTAAGATTTGGCTTTAAAAATTGGATGCTGACGAGCAGTTGTGGTTATTTGTACCAATTCGAAACCTATTGTGGAACCAAAAACGTCACTATGGCAAAACAGCAAATGCCGCTTGGATCCAGAGTTGTTGTTGATTTTTTGGACAAAGTTACCCATCCTTCAGATCACATTGTATTTTTTGATAATTTTTTTACGTCACATGATCTGCTTGTTTTGCTGAAACAAAAAGGTTTTCGAGCTATCGGGACTGTACGTGAGTCTAGAACAAAAAAATGTCCGCTGAAATCGAATGCAGAGTTCAAAAAAGAAAAAAGAGGATTCTATGATCACAGATACGATACTGCCAATAAAATACTTTTTGTGAAATGGAATGACAACAGCGCTGTGAGTGTTGGCTCAAACTTCGAAGGTATCGAACCGATGCATTCCGTCAACCGATGGTGCTCGAAGGAAAAAGCAAAAATAAATGTAAAGCAGCCGAAAATGATCGCAGAGTACAATTCAGGGATGGGAGGCGTTGACCTTCATGATCAAGCCATCAATAATTACCGAATTAAATTTCGCGGCAAAAAGTGGTGGTGGCCACTTTTTACAGTAATGATGAATTCTGTCATGGTCAATGCATGGAAGTTGCATAAAATGGTCTACAACAGCAAAATAGACTTATTGCAGTTTCATCGTACTATTGTTCGTCACTACTTGCGAAATTATACACAGCCTTCAGCGTCATCCAAGCGATCAGTAGTTCCCTCTGTAGCATTTACTAGTGGAAACCATTTTCCGAAACGAATAGCTAAACAACTACGCTGTCGACAATGTCATAACAGAATAAGATGGACTTGCGAGCAGTGCGAGGTAGCACTTTGCGAAGAGAAGGAGTGTTTCAAAATGTTTCATTTAACAAAAAAATGAGCATGCATTGTGCCATTGTACCCGCTTGGGTACAGGTCCCAAAACCCTACTTTACATATTTTTTCCAGTTATTTTTATATTTTTAGGTACATTACGTGTTTTTCCTTCAAAAAAAAAAAATGAACCTAAATATTTGTTGTTTTAAAGACATTCGGCTCTTAATGGGTTAACAGACACCATTTTTAATCGATAGATATTTTTTTTTCCAAATAATATGTTAGATTGTGCTGATATTAGCTCACATAAAAATTTGAATCAAAATCTGAGGAGCCGTTTTTGAGAAAAATAAGATTTTCCTTAGCGGTTTTTTTACGCTTGTATGGGAGGTACCGTTATTTTTTGTTATAACAATAATTTTTATTTAAAATCAGCTAGACAATGTTAAAAAAGCTTAATATCAAGTTTAATCAAAATCGACAAAGTCATTTTCGAATTATTAAGAAAATTTTGGCATACAATATTTTTAAAACTTTTTGAATTATCTGTACAAAAAAATTTTCAACATAAGTTGAGTCGTTTTTGACAAAATTGAAAATGAAAAAATTCACTTAAGCGGAGTCCAGATAAGTGAACAAAAATTTCACTTATGCGGATTTAAAAATTCCATTCAGCTGAAATTTAAAGCTAGAAAAAAATTGAATTTATCTTTTGGAGTTGCCTAAAAAAAATTAAATAAAATCCAACAATGATTTAATATGTAACACAAAAATAATTTATTGAATGTGTAATCTTCTTTTTAAGAAATGTTAAAATTCGTACCTCTTGAGACATTGGAAATGTTGTTATGGATTTTTGATAGCCAAACCAAAAAGCAATTTGTTAACAAAACGAGAATACGAGAATGGTTGTGACATACAGAAATTTAAATGTCATTTTTGTGGTGAAAAATAAAAAAAGAAGTGTAAGCGTTCAGCAAATTTTTTTTTCTGTTCGATTCAATTTTTTTTCACTTAAGAGAGTTTTTTTTCAATGAGAAATATAAAATTTGACTGAAAATATTTTTCAGGTAAGCGGGTTTCTCTCTTAAGCGGGTTTCTCTTAAGCGGGTTTTACTGAACTATTTTTTTTAAATACTGAATTTAAAATATTGAATTAAAAAAAAAAAAAGTTGTAGATACGAGAAAAATAATATTTTCATAATTTCGAAAAAAAAAATTGTACGGCAGATATTGTTATTTTTGGTCCTAAAAAGAAATTTAAAAAAAAAGTGTGGGGGAAAAAACCGTTAGGTAGCCACTCTTTTAGGCTGCAGCTGAAAGAACAGGACAGACATGCATGATTGCGAGACGCACTCTTTTTCGATTTCACTATCATCAAAATGTCAAGTTTGATTTAAACCTTTTAGATATTTTACAAAAATAAGAATAGAAGTCAATATTTTAATTTAAATTTTAAGCTGCAAAAAATGTAAAACAATTTTTTATTTGAATTCAATTGTTTGTCAGAGTTTAAACCATTCCTAACTTTGTTTCGTACAAAATTAGAGTAACAAATAAATGGCGGCAATTTTGTCAGCTGCCAAGTGATTTATTTTTAGTTTCGTTTGGCATTTCAACAGGAATAGACTGACGCCTGAACAATGCTTCCAAATTGGGTCCAAAATAAGATTGCCGTTGATCCCAATTTTCATCAGCGAATTTTGTTTAGCGATGAAGCTCACTTTTGGTTGAATGGATACGTCAATAAACAAAACTGCCGTATTTGGAGTGATGATAATCCTGAAGTGTATGTTGAGACACCGTTACATCCACAAAAACTGACTGTTTGGTGTGCTTTATGGGTTGGTGGAATAATTGGTCCGAACTTCTTTAAAAACGATGCTGGCCAGAACGTTACAGTCAATGGTGACCGCTATAGAGTCATGATTACTGACTTTTTCGTTCATCAATTGAACAACCATGATTTGCAGGAGCTGTTGTTTCAACAAGACGGCGCAACATGTCACACAGCTCGTGCCACAATTGATTTATTGAAGGAAACGTTTGATAACCGCATAGTTTCACGTTACGGACCCGTGAATTGGCCTCCAAGATCATGTGATTTAACGCCGCTTGACTATTCTCTGTGGAAATATGTGAAGTCGCTAGTCTACGCCGATAAGCCCGAAAAGATTGACCACTTGGAGGACAACATTCGCCGCGTTATTGCCGATATACAGCCACAAATGTTGGAAAAAGCCATAGAAAATTGAAATTGGGCCTCAAGATTAGACTACGTCCGAGCCAGCCGTGGCAGTCACATGCCAGAAATCATATTTAAATTATACCTAATGCTAGAAGATTATCTTTCGAATAAAGTAAATTTCATGTCAATTTAAAAAAAATCATCTTTGTTTTATTCCATTTCAAAGTTCTATACCTCTAAAAAAAACACCCTTTATAGAAAGAATTGGTGTATCCAGGTTACGCCATGTATAAATTCCCTCTCACTTATGTTTTATTGAATATTGCTGAGTTTTGTGAGTTTTTTTTTTTTTTGAAAAATTTTCAATATAAATATTTTTAGTTTACAGTTTCAATTAACAATTTTTCTTTTTACCTAGTTTAAAAAAAAACTTACTAAAGTGAAAATGAATCGGCCTTTAAGTTTATTTTGAACAGGTTTCAGTAGAGTTAATTATATTGATTAATTTTTGATTTTATTGGATTTTTTTTTAATTAATTCAATATTTTAATTATTCCATGTTTAGATTATTCCCTATTTATTTTTTTCCAGTTTTTGAATCTATTTTATGTTGCTTTTGTTTCAATTAATTCCTTTTCAATTTCATAGTTTTCTTGACATTTTGGACATCCCCCCGATAGATAGATATAAATAATTTTTTTTTTCAAAAAAGGTTTAACAAAAACATAATTTATAAATAATGTATATATAAAATTAATTTAGATAATAACTTTAAGTTGCCTGTCAGGTTAAAAAGTAAAAATTAAAAATTAAGCTTAGTGGGTAAATTTAAAAGCTCTGTGGCTCATTATTTTTCTCTAAAATGTTAATTATAGTTAACTATAGTTATAGCTCCTAAATTCAATGTTGAAGTCAGAGTGTTAAACTTTGTAACAAATTCCAACTCACCTCTCCGTCTTCTGTAAAAAGATCTGTGTAAAAAAATGAAAAAAAAAAATAATATAATTCTCTTATTGTTTCCGTTTGTTCGTTTGGCCAAAAAGCTCAAAAGTGAATTTCAGATTTGTTTCCAATCCACTCACCACTCACAAAATTATATTAAAACGGGATTAGCGGTATTTTTTTCACTAATCAATCATTTGAATGAATGTTTTGTTTAATTTTATTCTCGAGTTCATGCTTTTTCCGAATCCCTACTTTTCCTTAAATTTTTCTTAAATATAGCAGGAGTTAAAGATCGCCCTCATATAAAATAAAACAAAATAATAAACGAGTGTATGTAGTAAGCACACAAAAGCTGTACAAAACATACGAGAGTATAAAAGGAATTTTTTTTTGTTTAAAAAGAATAAAGAAAGGTCAAATATGTATGTACTTCTTATTGAATGCCTTAAGTTTTATGCGGTCGTTGAGTGTATAAATGTTTTTTGTTCCGGCAGCAGTGGCGGCAGGCATCTCCTATTGACATTTGGATCTTTTTTTTTTTTTATACATATGTACATACCTTCCCATATTTTTTAGGGGAGAGAGAATTCTTTTGGAATTTCTTTGGCGCAGCACCGACTTAAGTGTGTTTGCTATTTGGATTTTTATGCTTAACAATAAAAAATCAAACTTTTTTTTATGAGGTCATCTATTATGGCTAAAGACTTTAGGTAAACAAGACTTTGGTTTCCTTTTGCTTGATGCCATTGAGATCTAAAGGGAAAACAGAATTCAAGTGCAGGAATAAGGGTAGTGGTGGTGGTGCTGTGAGATACAAGACGCCGCCATCGCCATATCGCCATCATGAACATATAAAATTATTGATGCTATTGATTTTGTGTATTTTTTGTTTTGTTGGAATATAATATGTATGTACATTGTAAAGTAGATATGTAAACAAAAAGAATGTTTCATCCTGGTGGATCTCAATTAAATTCGTCAGTTGATGACTTTTAACTTTTAAGGCACCTTATCAATTTTTACTTGTGATATAATATTATACATAGGCAAGTTATGCACTCGTAAACAAAATCGAATTCGAAGTTTTGTCAAAGTTGACATTAAGATAATAGCGAAGTCGAAAAAAGTGGGTCTCGTAATTCTGTCTGTCTGTATGTCCTTCCGGCTCAAGCCTAAACGTGTGGGTCGATTTTCTTTAAACTTGATATCTAGCGTTTTTTGGACATTTCCCCAAAGGTTTTTTTCATTTTTTTTAACACCAAACATAACGTACAAATTTTTTTAACCAAATTATAAAAATTTTATTTTTCTCAAAAACGTGCCCACAACTTTTTTTTGTTCGGAAAAATGGTTTTAAATGGTACGTCCTATAGAACCATTTTTTTGATTTTCGGTTTTTCGATTTTCAACTGATTTTGATCAATTTTTTTATATAGAATTTTTACAATAATTTTAAAAATATTGTGTTCCAAAATTTTCAAAAAATTCTTTTTTGGATTTTTAAAAAAAGTTTCAAATTTTATTTTTGAGAACTTAATAATTCGAAAATGATTTTGATTAAATTTAACACCCAGCATTTTTTTGACATTATCTAGCATATTTTTCCTTATAACCAAAAATAAGGGTATCTCCCATACAAATGTTTGAAACCCGATATTGGAAATCTCATTTTTCTCAAAAACGGTTCCTACGATTTTGATAAAATTATATATTTTGGGAAAAAAAATTAAAAATGGTACCTCTCATATAACCATTTTTTGGGGTTTCGACTATCTCATTATCTGTTGAACCAATTTTAATGAAAATATTTATGCAACCTCCTAATAAGTTTAAAAAATATTGCATACCAAAATTTCCAAAAAAAAAAAAACAAATTTTGAATTAAAAAAAAATGTTTTTGATAATTCGATATTTCGTTAATGCGTACTTAGATGATTTTTTTTCAAAATTAATTTTTCAACTCCACATCAATTAATGCTGAAAAATTGCGTACCTTTTCAAAATGTTTTCAAAATTTTATATATAAAAAAAATATTTATTTAAAAAAAAAACCGCTCCAACGATTTTAAAAATTTTTCTCTCATAAATTGAAATTTGTGTAAGAAATCACTTGGTCCACACTGCGTTGGTGTTAAATCAATTTCAGATATTTTTCTAATTTTATTGATTATTTAACATTATTTTAGTCTAAACTGTAAATTTCATGCATATGTGCGAAGTGCACGACAGCACGGTGCTATATTGTTATAAATAATACTTCCTTACACTAGGCTGTATTTTTGACAGGTGGCATTGAATATAGGCTCCAATAATTAATAAATTTCTTTTATCAGATGAAAAGTTTTTAAAATTATTAAAACTTTAAAACCACAGTGTGATGATACATAAGAGCAAGTTCGTGCCACCAGTCGTGCATTTTATTTAAAGAAATATATTGTTTAAACAAAATTGAGCAAGAAATGAATTTTGGGGCATAGGTTTTGGTCACTTAAATGTGTTTCCGGTATAACTAGACTTAATTTGAAGACAAAACCAAGTCTGAGATCCCTAGCGTTTTTTTTCTCTAGACGCTTAATTTTTTATTATAAACGAAAGAAAAATATTAAAATTGTATTTCTAAAAATAATTTTCTAACTAAAAATTCAAAACCTATGTGAAATTACATGCTTCTATTACCAAATCTCGAAAAGCTATTATATGCATCTTTTCATTTGACAATAATTCCGATTTTGAAGCAAAATTATTTAAAAAAAAAAAAAACGTTGGTAGCAACCTCTAAATTGGGTTTTATTTTTAATTTTTTGGTCTTGATCATCTAAGCTTCAATTTTACCCGGCCCAGGTTGAATTTCGAGAAATGTGTTTTTTTTATGTACCCTAGTATAAATACTAATTGTGGCCAAATTTATAAAATTTTTCAAAACTAGGCCCATTTTCAATTTCTAAAAAAAAAAAACTTTTGGGAAAAAATCGAGAAATTCGGGAAAGATTGTCTGAAAAGTATTTTCAAAAGACTAGTAGTCTAACTTTGGAAAATGTGTTCAAAAACCTAGTTTATTGTTGTCTTATAGCTGTCTAACTTAGACACAAGAGTAGATTGTCTTAACCGTGATTAATGTGATTTTTATTAAATAAAGCATATTTCGACCAATTTGAAAATAGTTAGATAGTGTCTAAGAAGAAAAAAAATCTTATAAATACGACTGTAGGATTTGTTAAACAATTTCTGACTTAAAAAAAAAAAACGTAAATTACGGGAGCCTTAACTTAGCCCTATTTTTTATTGTCGCATCTATTCCGAATCAATCTGCGTAAAACTCAATAAACAAGTTAATATTGAAATGTTTATGCAAATATTAAGGTATCTGCTGCGACATCTATACACCTGGTCCCATTATACTCATCCAATCACTGCGAATGAATTCCGTTGTTTCAACATATGCTGCAAATGAAAAGAATTTGCATGCCTCCTTTGAATGACACAATGTTTGAGCTTAATTAAAAATCACTTTATCCTTTTTTTTTTCATTGATAAAGGTATAATTTTAAAAAGCATTGAATAACAAGAAAAAAAAAATAAGTTAAAAAAATATGCGAAGAGACAATAAAACAATTCGTAAAACAATCTCACTCCAGAAACTGACAAAACATTTTTGTATCTTATCCTTTTTTATTTATTTAATTTTTATTTTTGATTTATTGACTTTTAATCAGAAATGGCAAAGTCATCAGCATTTATTTTCTTATCATTTGTTTTTTTCGTTAATTTAATTTGAAAACTTTCGCCGACTCGGCTAAATGCCAAACAATAACCCGAAAATGGATGAAATGGGATAATAGTATCCTTTCTGCTGGCGCCAATTCTAATTTTTTAACCCTCTAACATCAAGGAAATTATCTTTTGCGAAGAACAATTATTTTTAATGGAAAAATTAAGCAGCATTGGACGCACAGGACGCAGCTATAACAAGGACCATGCTGTGGCATCAGGGTGGTGTTGAATTTTGAGCTGTGTGAGGGTCAAATGTGCTTACTCAAAATATAGAAAAAAAATATTAAAACTTTTTGTTTCGCTTATCAACCTAAAAAAGGTTTAGTCTTCCTCGCATTCCACCCACCTACCACCAGCGACCGTTACAACATATAAAACGAAAGGATTCTCTTTTGTGGATGGAAGAAATTAGCCGAGATTTATAATTGGTCTGCGTGTCTGAAACGGTTCTGTTCTGCGTTTTCGTTTTAAGTAAGTTTGTTTATTTTGTATATCGTTGCTGTTTATTTTTGAAATTAATAAAATTTTATATGAATCGCATCTCATAAGTTGGTGAATGTGGTAAAAGCTTAAAACACAAATGAGATAAAAATCAATTTACTGTTACTTTTGGTATTTTTCTACATGATATGGGTATTGCGGTTTATATGGATAGGATTCTTTTGTTTTTGTTTTTTTTCTCGTGAAAAACAAAAAACAAAATAAATACAAACGACTTGTGGCTCCCCTTTAGCATAAATCACATGCGAAGTCCTCGAAAGATTTATGGGGTGTTAATATCTCATTTGAATAGAAAAAGTTGGGTGTTGCTGCCGGGTGAGATGTATGTTTGTTTTATTTTTTTTTTCCTGATGTCGTAATAAACTATTGAAAGTTAAATGTTGATGTCACAAGTAGGTATATCTAGTTTAAAATTTAAAGGTTCTTTTTTGTTTGTGCTTTAAGAACGAACGCAAAAAATTCGATTTTGTTTTTTTTTTTTTTTGTTCTAACTACATATGTATTTGATGATCTATGTTATTGATAAATTTATAAGTAACGGCTTATGTATTCGTATGCAGAAAAGTATACTCTTATAGGTATAGAATGACAGCAACGCAATGTACCACCATCTGATTTGATCTGAGCGGTTTTTTTTTTTTTAAATAAATATTTTTGTTTTATATGTGCATATATGTAAATACAATTTTGAAAACATTATTAAGAAAAAAAAAGTACGCAATTTTTTATCATTAATTGATGTGGAGTTAAAAAATTAATTTTGAAAAAAAAAATCATCTAAGTATACGCACTTACGAATTATCGAATTTTCAAAAAAAATTAATTTTTTTTTTAATCCAAAATGTTTACTTAAAATCTGCTGATAATGTTAAAAGACTATTAAATTCCAAATTTAATAAAAATCGACCTATATTACTTTTAAGAATTTTTAAAAGATTTTCTATAAAAATTGGTCAAATTCATTTGACCCGTTTTTGAGAAACACAAAAAATAATTCTATGGTTTATAACTATTTTTTGATTTTTTTTTTTAAAGATAGCCTTTTTGTAAAAAAATAATTTATTTATTTTTGAAATTGTGGGCATTTAAAAAAAAAAAAAATAAGATTTTCATAATTTAGTAAAAAAAATTGTACGGCAGTTAGATACCGTAGTTTTTGGTAAAAAAAAAATGAAAAAAAAAAATCGGGAGTGCCCAAAAAACGTTAGAAACCTACCAAGTTTAAATAAAATCAACCCACCCGTTCAGGTTGCACCCGAAAGACAGACAGACGGACAGAATTGCGAGACCCACTTTTTTCGACTTTGCTATCAACTTTGATCAAAATCTCGAGTTCAATTTTTGTTACCAATGTATAACTAGCCATAATAGTACCTACCTATATAGCAAGTAAAAACATTCATATCTGTCCATCCTACACCTCAAGAAGTCGATAAAGGAACCACACTTTAAACCATTTCCACACGACTTACTCTTTATTTGCTGAAGGTCTTTTCTTCCATCTCCTTAAACAAAAGATCTTAACTTTCACCCTTACGAATACATACAAACGATGGACATTTTTCGTTTCCATCTGTCTACAAATAGATAATCATCCAATAAATCTTGACAGGATTATCTAGCTGATTTATTAAGACGAAATATAACCCAAAAGGTAATAATATGAAGAAGGTGTATTTGTATCTAAATATATAAAATTCAAGGATCCTTGTTTTTGTACGTGTACGGGCTGTTGTGAGTGTTTGAAGTATGAAAACACCTTGCTTGCTTATCCTCTAAAAAAAAAAAAAATTCCATACGTAGATACAAAAGTTTTCAATTTTCATATCGTACATTGCCAGGATAGGTAGGTACTTGTATAAAAATGTTATGTGTATTTATTTATTTTAGGAAGCTTTTACAATCCTTTAAGAGGATTAAAACAAATGAATTGAAATAAATTATTATTTTTGTGATGAAGTTTTTTATTTGACAATTTTAATCCTTAAACCCTTAAGTCAAAGACAACTCTGTTAAAACTTCATAAAAATTCACTTTGATTCTATGTAGATATATCTGGCGCTTAGGGAACATCGTTTGTCGAATCAAACGCCCATTCGTTATTGGACTTTCCAAAAAGACACTCTAAATAAACATCTTTCGAATTTATATATAGTTTCCTCTCCGATTTGAAAGGAAGAGTTGAAGTTCTTTTATGCAAATCTAAAAAAAGGGGTTGAATCTGCCGGAAATGAGTTGGGATTTTCAATAAAACAAAATAATTCACTATCCTTTTTTTGAGGATTGATTAATGCGTCTCATGTTGTTTGCATGAATTTTCTGTTAATGTAAAAAAATAAAACTACAAAAAATGAGTAGAAATAGTTGTTTACAAATCCTTGACCGCGAACATTTTATGCATAAATCCACAGTGATGCCACTTAATTTTTCTTTTATTTTTATTGTTGTTTTAAGTGAAAGTGTATGACCACTATAGGTATAGGAGTGTGTTTGTTTCTATACTCCTGAGAGCATAAAGTGAACCTAAACAAACATACATTTCAGACAAGAATACGATTTGATTTTAATTGAAAAAGGACCTTAAATGAAGAAGAATCTTTTTAATGGTGGCTACCGCAACACCACATAGACATTTTCTTGTTTTTTTTTCTCTTTTTTTCAGTTTTTGCTCCTTTGATAATACATACCTACTCCTCGACCGACCGACCGTGTTGTGTTTGTTTATTTTACTCATATCTGGTTTTGGGCAGAGATGAATGCCTGCAGTAAGATAAATATCCATATCCATCCATCCTCTGTCTGGATATATGTACATATATATTAAGGATTCATATTGTGATAGTTCGAGAGGCGGTAGCGTATATGAAGCTTCTTGATTGTGTCCAGATGTTTTGAAGAGGAGGTGAGAAAGGGAGTCAACTTTTTTTTGGAAGAATGTTACACATCGAACATCATCATCGTTTGAAATTGATTTGAAGAAAAGCTCAACTGTGGCAAGACACAGACGATGACGACGACGACGCGACGTAGGCAGAAAATGAAATTAAAGAAAAACAACTTCAAACTAAGAGGAATATGAAGGAAGCCACATATGATTGGAGTCATTGATGTTCATTATATCTTTTTTTGTTTATTTTGAAAAAAAGAAGATATTCATCAAATTTTAGTTCAAATCTACTCAGTATTGTTGCTGAGAAATTTGAAAAGGTCACGAAAAAGGGGTCACGGGAAAAAAAGTCGCATTTTGAATTTTTTTTTAAAGATAGTGGGGCAAAATTTTAAACGATTTAGTAAAATGTTAAAGCCATTTGAGTAATTTGCTAAGTTTAAAAGAAGATTTTGCTAATTTTAAACGATTTTAGCAACTTACTATCTCTTAACATTTTACTAAAGTTAAAATCGCAAAATGGCTACTTTAACTTTTAGTAACTTGCTAAATCCATATGAAATCTGTCATTTTCCTCAAAAAAAAAATTGTTGGCAAAGAGTTAAATTGTTTTTTTTTTTTTTTATGATTCTGTGCTAATTGTTTTTCAAAGTAAATAAAATAAAATAAAATGTTTTCGGAAGACATCAAGAGTTACTGAAGCTAATAGAGGTGTTGGTTCCAAAAAGGTATCAACCATCCCTGTACGGTTTATGGTTGGTCAGGTACACTCCAAAATGATTTAAATTTTTCTTCATGATGGCAAAAATTAAGAAAATTGAAAAAGGTTTTGGAGTGTATCTGGCCAATGGTAAATCAAATTATTAGGTCCGTTCCCTAGGTTTAGGTATGTTTACTTTGTTTTTCTTTCACGAACTGTCATTGTTTGGACGTGTTTATATGCACCATTTTTAGTAAAAGGGAACTAGTATTTTACTAGTTAGTAAAACGAAAAAAAAGGATTAAAATTTCCGAAGAGCTAGTATATCACTTAATGTTTAGCAAATTGCTAACTAGTAATTTGCTAAGCCTTTAACAATAGGTTGTTTAAAATTTTGCGCCAGTAAAATCAAACGAAATTCGCAGAAATTTTAGTTTTTTGTTTATTAAAAAAAAATACCAAAGCAATCGTTATTCACAATAGACTTTTGCCCCACTAGGGTGTGGTTACAAGTCCACAAGTCAATGAGAGACTTATAACCCACCTTTATGAGCCAGAAATGCACAAAAAAGTGGGTCAATAATCCATAATTTTAGAAAGGAAGGATATTTTCTCCATTTTATTAAATTACCAAACGTTACTGTTTATTAAGAAAACTGTTTACATTGGTGCCTGGCCTGACTCAAAATACCCTTAGCAGAGCAATGGAGTTGCGTAAACGGTATACAGAGGGCCCAAAAAGGATTTTAAATGAAAAAGTATTATTTCCTATTTAACTCTTAAGACGCATATTTGTAACGGTTAGATTATCCCTATCCCACGATATGCATGGATTTGCCTCCCACTAAATCAAAAAAGGGAACAGGAACCCCTTTAGATTCAAAAGGATCACGTAGGTTATAGGTTTTCCTGATAGGGAAGTGTGGCAGGCATGCTTGCAAATGCACAACACTAGCTCGACGGAGTCGTGGGATCTTGCACTACTACCGGATCCGCTTAAAAAAACGCAGAATAAATGATTTTTCAAATAATAATAATCTAAATATTTTTGAAATCAATAAAGTGTTTCAGAAATCCACAATCTAGGAAATTCTTGTGGACTTCTATTCTAGTAAAATGAAAATAGTTACATATTTCAATAGAAGATTGAAAATATTTTTGCAACAAAGAAGAGAAATTATCTTTTCCTTGTATTTTTCTAGAGATGGGGTCAGAAAAGTCACAAGATTTTTAGAAAAGGGTAAAAATAGCCACTTTTTTAAAAGATCGTATCATGGTTGCATGAGGCAAAAAAAAAGAGTCAATATGCGACTAAAGTTGCATAGCGGCAACACTGATATCTACTTCATCAGAAAAGGTAACTGAATAAAGTGAAAGTTCTAATGTAAGCGGACACTCATGGTCCCCCAATTTTTGTCTGGTTATGAGAACTATCCGGGAAATAAATAGAAAAATTTTTTTTGTTAAAAAAATCATCGGGTGGTTAAATTTTAAGGGCCGATGTTGAATGTGAACCACACTTAAACGTCAAGTTTTTTTCTGCATTTCATTTGACATTTCTCAATTTCGGACTAACTAACTCAATTTTAACAATGGAAAGATACACAATCGAGCAACGCGTTAAAGTTATTCAGGCTTGTTATGAAAATGGGCGTTCAAATCATCTTCAGTGATGAGGCACATTTTTACCTCAGTGGATTCGTCAATAAGCAGAATTGCTGCATTTGGGCGAATAATAATCCAAGAGTGATTGTCGAAAAACCAATGCACCCACAAAGAGTGACTGTTTGGTGCGGTTTATGGGCTGGTGGCATCATCGGGCCGTATTTTTTCCAAAATGAGGCCGGTCAGGCAGTTACTGTGAATGGTGTTCGCTATCGTGAGATGATAACGAACTTTTTATGGCCCGAATTGGAAGATATGGATGTGGATGATATGTGGTTTCAACAGGACGGTGCCACTTGCCACACAGCTAACGAAACAATGGCTCTTTTGCGCGACAAATTCAATGGCCGTGTTATCTCACGTTGGTGGCGATGTCAATTGGCCGCCAAGATCATGTGATTTGAAACCGTTGGACTTTTTTCTTTGGAGTTATTTGAAAGAAAATGTGTACGTCGATAAGCCAGCAACAATTCAAGAGGTAAAGGATGAGATAATTGTGCACATTAACGGCATAGAACCTCAATTATGCCTCAACGTCATTGAAAATTTGGACCATCTCGGATGGAGGTGTGCCGCCGAGGTCGCGGCGGCCATTTGGCCGATATTTTGTTCCATACATAATTGAACCATACCAATATTATCATAATAAAAAGAAATGACAATAATTTCCTAAATAATTTGTGTTTTATTAAAAATCAACATCGGCCCTTAAAATTTAACCAACCTTTACTTAATACGAATTTTCAAAAAATTATTTAAAATTTTTTTTTTATCCAAAATTAATTTTTGAAAATATTATGTAAACTTATTAGGAGCTATTTTATAAAAATTAATCAAAAACAAAAGAATGGTTCTATAAGAGATACCATTTTTAAACGATAAAATGTTTTATTCCAATTATATTGTAAAGGGTTTTTCACTAAGCGGGTCGATTTTAAAATTGGATAAAACAAGTTGTATATGAGATATCAATAAGGTTTTATCTTTATTTGAGAGCCCTACATTATGTGTGAAATATAACATCGTTCAAATGGCCGCCGCGGTTTTGCTGGGTGGCGCGGATTCGAAAGGTCCAGTTTTCGATGACTTTGGCGCATAAATCAGGCTGAATTTGACCGATGGCATCGATTATGTTGTCTTTGAGGGCCGCGGTGGTTTGCGGCTTATTCGCATAGACCTGCGACTTAAAAAAGCCCCTAAAGAAAAAGTCCATAGGCCAATTTACGTCGCCTCGGCGCGAGATAACCATACCATGAAACCGCTTGTGCAGAATAACGATTGTGTCTTAAGCTCTGTCGCACGTAGCGCCATCCTGTTGAAACCATATGTCTTCGGTGTCCATATCATCCAATTTAGGCCACAAGAAGTTGGTGATCATCGACCTATAGCGATCGCCGTTGACGATGATGGCCTGGCCAGCATCATTTTCGAAGAAGTACGAACCGATGACGCCTCCAGCCCAAAATACTAACCAAACAGTAACTTTATTTAGATGCATTGGCATCTCGTGAATCTCGCGTGGATTGGTGTCGTCCCAAGTCTGGCATTTTGCTTATTCACGTACCCATTCATCCAAAAATGGGCCTCATCGCTAAAGACCAAAATTGGGATCTAGATAACATCCATTTTGATAATAAAGTTTTATCATTTGCACGTGTTGCTCGACGCTTTAACTTGCCATGATGATTTGTCTTTAGTAACTAATTAAAAGACGATATTTTGACAGAAAATAAAAGAAACAATATGGCCGCCACGAGCTGTCAAAATCAACCCGTCCCTATTGGAAAACCCTTTAGATCGTTTTTATTTTGAGAAATATGAGATTTTCCTTACCGGTTTTTAAATCCGTGTATTTACTTGAGGTACCGATATTTTTCGGTCATAAGAATAATTTTTATTTAAAATCTGCTAGGTAGTGTTAAAAAACAGCTAAATGCCAAGTGTATAAAAAAATTTCTAACTTCTTTTAAAATAAAAAAAAAAAGTTTTGAAAATTTTGGTATACAATATTTACTTTTGAAACTTTTTGAAAGATTTTCTATAAAAACAAAAATTGCTCAAAATCAGTTGAGTCGTTATAGAGAAAATCGAACATCAAAAAAATAGTTCTACGGGAATTTTTCTGATTTGTTTTTTAAATAAAATGGTAGCCTTTTTGTAAAAAAAAATACGGGATTTAAAAAAAAAGTATTGGTTTGTGAAAAATAAGATTTTTATAATTAAAAAAAAAAAAATTACGGTAGCTTATACCTGGTACCCAGTACCTAGTGTTTAAAAAAAAATTAAAAAACGTATGTGGGGAATGCAAAAAAAACCGTCGACCGGCTCGTTTAGGCTACAGTCGAACGGACAGACGGACACAATTGTGAAATTCACTCTTTTAGCTTTGGTCAAGTTTGATCAAAATCTTGAGTACAATTTTTTAACGAATCCATAACTTACCATATAGTACCGCTATAACCTATATGGACGATTCTCTACCAACTGAAGTCTAGAAGTGGAATTATAACATCTATTGCAAATAATTTTCAATATCTAAGATTTTTACATTTTTTTTTATTTTTAATTTTTAAAATTTCAGTTTCATTGACAATATTTAAAAGTCCCTACGCAGTTTCAAAAATATCTTTAAATTCAAAGATTTTCTTGAATTTTTCGAAACGTTAGTGGCTCTGGTGAAATAAGGCCCCAAAGAAAAAACCAATTAAGGCCCTAAAATTATAACGAAAATTTATATTATTTTTTGTTGGGGACTCATTTCATTTTGAAATAAATCCCTAATAAATAATGAAACCCCAAGAATAAATCTTGTTTCTTTTTATTTAAAAAAACATTTTGGGCCTTCTTTCAATTTGATACTAAACATTATTGTCCTTCTCAATCATGTTTCAATGTAAGGATCGTGCTGAAAGCCGTTAGCTAGTAACAAAATAGCGCCACCGTCCATAAAAATCTAAATATTATTAATTTATTGACGATATTTTGTGAAAATTCATATTTGAATTGAAAAATATGAGAGAAAAGTGCTCTTGTTAAGAATTTCGGTGGAAGGGGGCCAAACCCCTGTGACCTCTGGTTATGGGCTTCCCCTTCCAGAGAAGCTTTTTCACTTCGATTATTTAAACTGACACAAAAATAGGTCTATTTATTTACTGTTTCTTGGAAAAGTTTGTGAAAAAGTTCGGGAAGAAGTTTGGACTGGAGCTTTTGATGTTGTTGTTGTAATTTATGACCAGAAATGAAAAGTAAAGAAACACATTTTTAATGTTTCTGATTTGTTTCTGCGTTAACGTCATATTTGAACAGAAATTATATCAGTAGCTTGAAAAGCAAGAAAAGGCAGCAGGTAAAATATTCAGGTAGATTCTTGCTGGAGGAGAAATGAATAAAGGAAAAAAAAAAAGAGTCAAAAGCTCTGGCATTTTCGTGACAGAAAAAAGTAAAAAACACAAATTTTGGGTAGATTTCGGATATTATGGGATTCCGTGGGCGAGTAAGAAAACAGATCTTATGTAAATCGTAAACAGCTAAACAATATTTGATCTACCTAGAGGCATATCTTTAAAAAATCGTATGCCAGTAAACTATATAACTTCTTTTTCAATATAAGTTTTAAGCACACTTTGAGATACGACTCGTAATGCAAATCATTTACAATGTTCAAATTTTTTTTAAAGACTTTAGTCTTTCAGGAAAAAAACGATTTAAAAGTATTTAAGTTTCTATTTTTCTTTGAATAGCTCATTAGGCAAAATAATATGGGCTCAACCGGGATTTGAACACGGGACCTCTCGCACCCAAAGCGAGAATCATACCCCTAGACCATTGAGCCGCTTATTTAAGCCACTTTTAACAAATCTTTTCTTTTGCTTTTACTTTAGTTTTGTTTCTCTTTTATGATTTAAATTTCATAAGAAATGTAATAGATTTAAAAATGCTGAAGCATTGAGTTTTTTATTTTAATCAAATATGACATTTTTCTTAATAGAATTGGAAATAATTGCCAAAAAACATTTGGTAACATTCGGTAAGAAGAAAACTATCTGGGAGTTACGACCAATACAAAATCTATACAAAAATTACAACAGATTTTTCTTACTTACACCCTGATAGGTGTATTAACGGGACATTGGTCCATTGGCACAATGGCCACTAGATTGGGTATTTACTCTCCCGATTTCTATAGGAGCTGTCAAGATGTTGAGGAAATAGAAACCATTAAACACCAGCTCTGTGACTGTTCAAACCTCCATACAAACCGCCTCTCCGTTACCTTGGAAACAGGTTTGTTGGAGAACTGGACGATCTAGCGCAGGTCTCAATAACAAACATAAGGAAATTTAGTCAACCACTAGTTTAGGAGTTATCTCTGTTATAGGGGATCACAACGGACCAATAGGCCCCCATGTACGCAGCAGCCTCAGAGCTGGGACGCACCTCCCAACCTAACCTAACCTTCTTACTTTAATTTCAAATTGCATTGAGGGAAGTTTAAGCTACAGCCATAATTATTTTAACTTTGTACGTTACATAATAATATTGCATTTAATTTTACAAAAAAGTATTAACATAGAATTTTAAATAAAATGGAATGTTTTAATACTTTTTCTAGTTTTAAAGCACTTTACTAAAATAATCTTAATTTAAAACATTTTCTACTGAAATTATACTTTTTACTGAACATGTCAAAAATATCGACAGTTCATCCAGAAACAAACATACTTTTTTGACGTTTATAAAAATGTCAATTAGCATGTTCAGGAAAATCTTATCTTGGAGATCTCAGCATACTCAGTTACATCAACAGGATTTCTTAGCAAAATTTCTCAGTCAAAACTCTGAAGAAAAAACTTTGGATTCACTTGCTCATTTTTTGACAAAACGAAATCTCTGAGGTCTCGTTTTTCTCAACGCACCTAATGTGTCATATGAATTAGTATTTTAAGATAAAATGGATGTTTGGTGATTTTAATTTTAATAAAATGTTAAAAATGTGCTCGATGCTAGACTTGTTTACAATTTTTAAAATCCTCATTTTATTGTAATATCATTGTATGAAAAATACAAACAAATTGCGCCATTTTTTGTTTGTAACTAATAAAAAAAATTAAAGTTTATTTATTCATCACAAAAATTGGCGTTTCGTTCCGGTAGTCTCACTTGGACTCATCAGTTGACTAGTAAGGGCCTTGTCAATACGCAATTTTTTAAAGTTCTGTTTATCTTAAATAGATTTCATGATGAATATCTAGTGTGAAATATATCAAACAAGATTAGATCTCCTTATCATTAAATTGGATGTTTTTGTTTTGGTTTTTGCCAGTGGCCGGGGATTATTTAAATCATACGTTTATTTTGTTGAGTATTTTTGAAATTCTTTACACTTTTTATTTTTTATTTAAATTATATCTATTGTATTAATAATGATATAATAATGAATATCTTCAATGATTATTCATTATAAAGCTTTAAACCATAACACCAAATTTGTGTAATCTATTCGTGTATTTTAGTTAAATTTAAATGTAGTTTTTAGCTAACAAGCTGGTTTTTATGTTCAATTTGTTCTGAACATGGAAATCTAGTTATTGACTTTAAGGGGAAACTGGTTAAAATAAATAAACAATTAACATTCAATTTATTACTTTTCAAAATAAGCCGGGCTCAACCGGGATTTGAACCCGGGACCTCTCGCACCCAAAGCGAAAATCATACCCCTAGACCATTGAGCCGTATGTTTAAGTTTCTACTTAAACTTTACTTAATGTAGTTATTAATTTTTTTGACCGGTTTAACTTTCACTTATTTCTTCTTTATGTTTTTGAATATTTGTAATAAATTTGTAATACATTTATTTAAAAAGATATGCAAATATGGTTAAATGTTTATTTAATTTAAATAAAATAAAATTATACCATACATAAATGTTTATGGATAAATTAAAATATTTATACAATAAAAAAAAAGTTAAGTATACGCCGTAGTAGATTTTAAACATAATTAAATATTATACATTTATATTGTTATTTTTAATACAAAATCTACAAAACACAAGCCATATTTATTGTTCTATATGAGAACTGAATTTAAATGAAGCATAAAAATTAAATTATATTTTATAATTTAAGAAGTTTACACCCTGCCATATTTCTCTCATTTCTGCAATATATATACTTCTATATTATGCGAAATTCTAAAAAGAATATTAATTAGATGAAGCGCAAATCATTTATTTAGAGTTATGAATTCTTTTTTAAATCTTTACCTTATTAATAACACCATGTACCCCCCAAATATAAAATAAAACAAAAGGCACTGGGTCGCACGAAATTGCTCTTATGTATGATCACACTGTAGTTTTAAAGTCTAAATAGTTTAGATCCATTCATCTGACTTTAACAGAAATAAAGTAGTTATGGGAGCCTTTATTTATGCCACCTGTCAAAAACTTAGTTTAGTTTTAAATAGGTACTATATGGCAAGTTATGGATTCGTAAAAAAAATCAAACTACCTAGCGTTTTTTAGCATCCCCCCCCAACATTTTTTTTTATTTTTTTAAGACCAAAAATAACGGTACCTGCCGTTTTTTTAGCAAAAAATGCAAATCTAATTTTTTTCAAAAACGTGCCCACAACTTAAAAAAAAAATATTTTTTTTACAAAAAGGATATCATTAAAAAAATCCGAAAAATGGTTATAAATGGTACCTCCCATAGAACCATTTTTTTTTTACTTTCGATTTTCTCAAAAATGGTCCAATAGAATTTTATCAATTTTTTATAGAGAATTTTTCAAAAAGTTTAAAAAGTATTACATACCAAAATTTTCAATTTTTTTTTTTTTTTTAAAGTTTTAATTTAGCACCTAGCAGTTTTTTAACAATATCCAGCAGATTTTGAGTACAAATTATTCTTAAAGTCAATAAATAACGGTACCTCCCATACAAATGTTATAAAACCGGTATGGAAAATTTCAATTTTTCTCAAAAACGACTAATACGATTTTAACTAAAATTTTTATGTGAGCTAATATCGGTACTATCTATCATATTATTGAAAATAAAATTTTATCTATCGTCTAAAAATTGTATCTCCATTTTTTTTGGTTTCCGACTATCAATTTCAGTTCATGCAAGTTTAATGAAATTCTTTACACATGAGCTTCTAATAAGATCAAATAATATTGCATATCAAAATTTTCAAAAAAGAAAACAAATTTTAGATTAAAAAAAAAAAATCAAAAATTTTTCAAAAGAAAATTCGATGTTTCGAAAATGGCTGGTTAATTTTTTGTTCAAAATTAGTTTTTTAACTAAGCATTAATAAGTTCTAAAAAATGGCTTACACATTTTTTTCTTTTAAAATGTTTTCAAAATTTTATGTATACAAAATTATTTTTTTTTAAAAACCGCTCCAACGATTTTTAAATTTTTGTTCTCATAAATTGAGATTTGTGTAAGAAATCAGATGGTCTGCATTGCGTTGGTGTCAACACAGTTTCAGAAGTTGTTTAAATAATTTTTTTCTTATTATGTATATTGATTTAAAAAAAAAATTTAGTCTAAAGTGTGAGTATCATGCATACTTTAAAACTACAGTGTGGTCGCACATAAGAGCAAATTCGTGCGACCCAGTCGTATATAATTAATTTTCTATTGTCTTGATACCTTATCCTATTCTCATAGTACACCGATTCTGACAAATGAGTGGTCAAATGAAATGAACCTGCGGATTTGACGAATAATAATTTTATTTTAAAAATCTTAACAATTTGTTCAAAAACTGTTTGCTAAATATTCTTCCAATAAAAATGAACAATTCCACTTTTCCTATTGAAAATATTTTGGCATGTGACATTAGGTCGGTTTAATTTATTAAGTCCGTTCATTTGAAAATAATTTGCGAGTCTTTTATTTTTATGTAATTGTAAGGATCCTCGGAAGGAAAGGCTACTTATTATATTATCATGGTCTCACTTTTTCAACGATTAAATTCACTGTGGCGTATGAGCATTTTTTTTAGTTTTTTGCTTATTCAAACGAAAAAAAATAACAAAATGGTATTTAAAATAGGCTTAAATAAGCGGCTCAATGGTCTAGGGGTATGATTCTCGCTTTGGGTGCGAGAGGTCCCGGGTTCAAATCCCGGTTGAGCCCAGATTTATTTTAATAAAAAAAAATTATTGAAAAATAATGGAATTTAAGTGGGTAACAAAAAGAGAGTTAAGTTATTCAGTTTAATAACCAACTTAGGTTGAGCTTTATTTGTTGAAACTAAAATGTTTGGCTTTCATCGTGAGACAGGTTTCTTATGTCTTCTGAAAAATACTCTTTGTTTCATTGACTTGTATCTCGCTGCTTTGTTTTATTTTTTAATTTATCTCAACTGTATTTGTTAAAATAATGCAGCACTTTCAAATCGTTCATTGTAAAACTTTATTACAATAAAGGTAAATGTGGCTGATTGAATGCTGATTGCTTTAAGGAAGTCAACACAAGGCCAAAAAAGGTAATTTCAAGCATAATGAGTGTTATTGTCAATGATGAAACAATTTTGTTTGAAATTTCTTGATTGTCCGACAAAATTAAACTCATAATATATGCACTGCAACATAATACCAAACACTGGAAGTTGAATCAATTGTTTGTTTGCACAATGTGAAGAAGGCACTGTAACAAAAAATTATTGATGCGGGGGTAAATAAAACAAAAAAAAGAAATTGGAAATTACATTTGATAAATCAAATGCGCAATTATATGTATGTAATTTTAGATTAAACATATTTATCAGTGAACTACAACAGCAAATGTAATCGGTTGTTCAAGAGATACAAAATTCGGGAATGACAAGACACCATATTTTTTTTAAACGCGTTGGGATTATATAAAAGCAGGAATGGGACATTTTGAACATTTTTTGTGATTTATGTAAAAAAAAATTTTATCCAACAATAAAATTTAATAAAATGATTTCTTACACAAATCTCAATTTATGAGAAAAAAAATTTAAAAATCTTTGGAGCGGTTTTTTAAAAAAATAATTTTTTTTATATAAAATTTTTAATATATGTATGTACTTACATACATATTTAAAAAAAAAAAATTGGTAAAAATTAGTTTTGAAAAAAAATCATTCACCTATTTTCTAAATATCGAATTTTCAAAACATAGATAATTCTGAAATTTTTTTTAAAATCCAAAATTTGATTTTTTGAAAATTTTGATATGCAGTATTATTCAAACTTATTAGAAGCTTTTGCGTAAAAATTTTTATTAAAATTGGTTTAAAAGATAATGAGATGGTCGAAAACCAAAAAATAGTTCTATGGGAGGTACCATTATAACCATTTTTCGCAAAAAAAAAATTATAAAATGGAAGCCTTTTTGTAAAAAAATTATTGATTTTTTTTTTTTAATAATTCGGGGGCACGTTTTTGAGAAAAATAAGATATTTATTTTTTGCTATAAAAATTGTAAGGCAGGTATCGTTATTTTTGGTCTTGAAAAAATGAAAAAAAACGTGTGAAGGGGATGCCTAAAAAAGGTACCAAGTTTAAAGATAATCTACCCACCCGTTTAGGTTATAGCCAAATGGACAGACAGACAGACAGACAAACAGATAAACAGACAAACAGACAGACAGAATTATGAAATACTTTCGGCTATAGCCTGGGTGGATCGATTTTTTTTTAACTTGGTACCTAGCGTTTTTTAAGATTTAAAAAAAAAATTTCAAAACTTATTAATTCGAAAATAACTTGGTCGATTTTTATTAAACTTGACACGTAGCTGTTTTTTAAAATTATCTATCGGATTTTAAATAAAAATTATTCTTATGACCAAAAATAACGGTACTTTCCATACGAGTGTTTAAAAACCGGAAGGTAAGGAATATCTTATTTTTCTCAAAAACGGCTCCTACGATTTTGATTAAAATTTTTATGTTAACTAAAATTAGTACTATCTACCATATTATTGGAAAAAAAATTATCTATCGAATAAAAATGATATCTCTCATAGAACCATTTTTGTCAATATCTGTTGAACTGATTTTAATGAAATTTTTTAAATAAGAGCTTCTAATAAATATGAATAATATTGCGTATCAAAAATTCGATATATCGAAAATGGGAAAATGACTTTTTTTTCAAAATTAAATTTTAAACTCATCTGTAAATACTAAAAATATATAAATACTAAAAATATGTAAATACTAAAAATGGCGTACCAATTTTTTTTCTTAAAAATGTTTAAAAAAAAAATTTTCTCATGAATTGAAATTTGTGCAAGAAATCGGATGGTTTACATTGAGATGGTGTCAAAACAGTTTTAGAAGTTGTTTAATCAATTTATTTATTATTATATTGATATTTTAACAATTTTTCAGTCTAGAGTGTAATTAATTACCATGCATACTTTAAAACTACAGTGTGATTGCACATAAGTGCAATTTCATGCGACCCAGACATGCATTTTATTTTTAATGGAAGAATTTGAGGTTTTTTCATAAGGCACGAAAATGGAACGGTTTGTTTTTTTATAAAATGTGGCACGTTAATTTTTGTTTGGACGGCAACCTTGTCTGAGATTAGTTGTGGTAAGTTTTATACCTTTTAAAAAAGTTAAAGAACATGGCTAATTTTAAAAGTAAAAACCCGTATTGAATCAAAAGATTTTTTTTCAGGGTGTTGAAGTATAAAAAAATAGATTTGATCAAATTTTCATATTACCTATTAATTTTGAGAAAAATGAAGGAAAGAAAAAAAAATATTTATTAACCTTACTATTTATTATCCAATATTTTAATGAAAAATAAAATTTAAAAAAAAAAAAAAATCAAATTCGGACAGGGTAACCTAAAACCTGGTGAAAAGTAGGAGTTTTTCGAAACTTCAATAAATCAGTCGTCATTTATGATTCGGTACGGAGAAGTTAATAAATTGTGAAAGGTCATAACCTGGTCTATCACTTATTTCAGTTTGGACCATTGATTATGGCACACCCTGTATAAATTTTGTTTTCAAAAATATACAGCCAGCGCACCAAATTTTTGTTAGCAAACAATAACAATATTTTTGTATTCATTACTACACGTTCTGTTTCGTAGGAAAAAAATTGTATGTATATACGATATTTAAATGCTGTCAAGGCGAATAAATGTTGGTATTAAAAAAAATCACTATTTTATATTTTATTAAATATACCTAAGTCCGAAAATAATACGCAAACCCAAGTGTCAAATGAAAATCTTGCTACTAACTGCCATACAAAATAAAAAATAAAAAAAAAACTGTATAACGAACCAAAACAAATTTGCAAGTAAATTTCACTTTATTCGAGTGAATCTGAGAGAGTTTTTATATAAATGTTGTAAGAAAAAATAATTGGGCTCAACCGGGATTTGAACCCGGGACCTCTCGCACCCAAAGCGAGAATCATACCCCTAGACCATTGAGCCGCTTGAAAAAAATCAAAGGTTATGAGGCCAGCACGTTAAATAAATTCAAATTCTTTCATTTTCTTCGTCTGTTTTATTGCATGGTTAATGGAAATAATTTCAATTATCAAGCTCTATAAACACCATTTAACAATAAGCGACAAAATTTCACATTGTTTTGTATCTTGCTGAGTATTGAAACGCAATTTACATCGCACAATCACGGTGACCAGTGCCGAGTTTACATATCTTCTGCACGTGAAATGACCATGCCCTCGAATCGCTCATGCAGAATTTCCAATCTGGCGTGAGCTGTGTGGCACGTGGCTTCATCCTGTTGAGACCACACATGTCGTTAGCGTCCATACCATATAACTCAAACCAAAAGAAGTTGGTAATCATCGATCTATAGCGCTCGTTGTTGAAGGTGGTGGCCTGGCCATCGTCGTTCTCAAAGAAATATGGACCGATGACGCCGCCAGCCAGCCCAAAATTCACACCAAACAGTGACTTTTTCGAGATGCATTGGACACTCTTGAATCTCATGTCCCAATTTTTTTTGTTGATGTACTCATTCATCCAGAAAGGGGCCTCATCGCTGAAAATCACGGTCAGTTTCCAACTGCTCCAGAGCCCATTCAGTGTAGCGTTACCCAAAAAAAATTTCGGTGCCACGTTTTATAAAAAAAAAAACGAAAATTAAATATATTTCAATAAAAAATTAGAAGAAATAATGGCACGAGTATGATAACCGTGGCGGGTTTTTTTTTAGAACACTTCAATACAAGCATTTTTTACTATGGAAGGGGGGGCTCTATCTCCCCCCTTTTGGGCGGGAGGGGCAATTTCATGAAAAAAGTACTAAAAATGGAAAAAAATTATTAAAAAATAACGGTAATATCTACAAATAAATATTATACCATTTTTTTTAAGCCAATACTCTGTTCTATTAGCCAGTTTTTAAATCATGTGAAAATTAATGTTGTTAATTTTTTTAATAAGATGAATCTTAGTCTTAATTGTAGCTTAACTCGCACACAATCATACTCATTTTCATCCGCACCGGTACAGCATTAAACACGAAATTAAAGTTACATATCATCTATATTAACGTATATCTAGGCATTTGACATTTTTGCATAGCTAAGCATTGCAGAAAGGTTACTGGATTATTACAGATCGATTAAAGCATACATATATACGGTTCAACTTAGTTCTCGACTCAGTCGGTTGTTGTTCAAATCAACCCGTGTGTTGGCTTGTTATTTGATCAATTTGAGTTGATGAGAAAATCAAGATTTTGAATTTTTTTCAAATTGATTTACAAGTATTTCAAATTATTGAACTATGAATATTGTATAAAGCCAAGACATTTGATTTACTGTCCAGGTAATCCTTTTTAATCGAGACAAAATTTACAAAAAATTTGATACGAAGCCCAACCTCACTGCTAATTGTTTTTGTTCTATAATATTTTATTTTAAAATATTTTGAAATCATCTTTTAATCAATTTAAGAATATCGAATCGCGTAATAATTTTTTTTTACAAAAAAATAATGTTTTTGACACTTGGAGCTGTATTCTTTTAACTGAGTTTATGAAATGTGTGGCCGAGCGGCGAGCATCAATTTTAGTTGATAACCAATTGACAATTGAATAGTTTATGGACTACTTTAAGATGAAGCCTAAAATTGTATTTGCATTTCAGGACCTTAACCTTGAAGATCTGACCATTAGTGCTTAAGTCATAATTTTATTAAAGAGGTTCAAGTAGGTAGCTATACATATTCTAGGTTAAACAATAAAATTGATTTAGAAGTAATTAAAGTTTTAACCCAAACGTTGTCTAGCATATACTAGGTTCTTAAGGTTGATTTAGAAAAAAACAAGCTTTTGTCACATTTTACCTTTATTTTAAGACTTTAATCCCAAACATCCGATTATTAGAATAGAAGTTAGAAGCTAACCAAGACCTTAACCTTGATGATTTGTTCCTTAGAACTTAAGTCATAGTTTTGTATAAGAGGTTCAAGTAGGTACCTATGGATATTCTAGGTTAAACAATCAAACTGATTCAGAAGTAAGTCAAGTTTTGTCGAAAGCATTTTCTAGTCTAACATTTTACCTTCCTTTTTAGAGCGTAACCTCTAACATCCGATGATTAGAACAGAATATATCAGCTTACAAAATCGACCCTTTTCGATTATAATATTTTATTTGTTTAATAATTATTCCTTTTTCATGACCTTCAATTCTTATATAATATATCTAGATACAGAAAGAAAGACCTGAAGGCCACAGAAATAAGATTCAAATATATTGAATTTCATTTGTTTAGTTAAGTTAATTCTACCTCTTGTCTAATTTACCTAAACATACTTTAACCTTGAGCATCTGGCCCTTAAGTTATAAGTTTGATTTAGAAGTTAGTAAAGTTTTTACCCAACTATGCATATTCTAGGTTCAACAATCGATTGATTTAAAAGACTGACATTTTACTTTCATTTTAAGACCTTAACCTCAAACATCCCATTATTAGAACAGAAGTTATAATCCAAACAATCCAACCAAATCCAACCTTTACGATTTTATTATTTGTAAAATAACTACAACTGAACGAATTACCAAATGCACACGGGTAACTCTGAATGCACATCAAGCAGCAGCCAATCGCCATTGGCCACAGCAATTCAGTGCCACACTCAGATGTGCCTTGAATAGGACATATGGGTTTGTGTCAAATGCTATTGGAAATTCATGGGCGGGCAAATATTTTTTGTGGAGGAGTTATTTCAATTTAATATGGTGCAAAAATATGGCACGCTACTGATTTTGAAAAAGCTTTCCCATAAGACATGTACTGCCAATTTTTGTTGGACAAAGTATAGTTACAAATGTTCATGCACCTACCTACATGTATGTATACATACCTACATAAACATAATGTATATCATTTTTGTGCCCGATGCAAGCCAATTTTGTTTGCCACGTGGTTTTTTTATTGCACACACTCCACCGTCTTCTCCCTTCTATCAATATGTTCTTTGTTGGCACGTACATGGATACATACATATTTTGTTTGTTTTTTTTTTTCTTTTGCCGTGATGAAAAATAGTTCTAAAGACAATTTTTCAAGTTTCTAGTATGAAATTTTGTACGCCTTTGCAAAAAATTTTATGCAGATTTGTAGCTTGTCATTTAATCTTTAATTATCTAGCTTAATATTGAACATCCAATAATTATAACCAAAGTTATAGGCTTCTAAGTGTGCTCAAATCATTCATTTTTCGAATTTTATACATTCCTTCACTGAATCTCGTCCGTTGGCAATGATCAACATGTAGGTACGCTGGCTGAAATTCATTACTTGTGTTTTTTTCTTCATTTTATTCATTTTGGTAGTTTCTTTGGTAACACCAACCAAAAATTCAATCTTTCTCCCCCTATACGCTAGAGTTCATTCTCTATCTTTGTTCATTTTGGTAACACCATACTTTTATCAAAACGACCCTATAAACATTTTCAATGCTAAAACATAAAATAAATGGTTAAAGTAAAATTACATTACTTTCAGATTTTATATTATTTCTTTTTTCTTACAATTCTCGAAACATGGAAGTTATAAAATCATCTAGTTTTATTCAATTCTGCAAATTGGTAATTTACAATTTTCTCGAAAACTAGAAGACATAAAATCATCTAATTTTCAGTTTTTGATTAAGAATTAATAAGAGCAACGAATTGTAAGAAAACATAAAAAATATATAATCTCTATTGAAAAATTTTACTTTAACCATTTTTTTTATGTTTTTTTCCCAAATTTTGAGTTTGAAACTCGTTTTTTCAAAACTATGCATAGATTTCACATGATTTAAAAACTGGCTAATAGAACAGAGTATTGGCTTAAAAAAATGGTATAATATTTAATTGTAGATATTACCGTTATTTTTTAATAATATTTTTCCATTTTTAGTACTTTTTTCATGAAATTGCACTTCCCGCGCAAACGGGGGGAGATAGACCCCACCCTTCTGTAGCAAAAAATGCTTGTATTAAAGTGTTCTACAAAAAACCGTTATCATTTCTTGTCGCCACGGTTATCATACTCTCCCCGAAATAATTTGCTCTATTCGTGTATTGTCAAAAAATAAATAGGCAGATTCTGCCAGTTTTTACTCTATTTCTGAAATTTTCGTGTCAAAAAAGCACGATCGTGCCATTTTTGCAACGCTGATTCAGCGAGGAAATAGATTGCTTGACTAAACTAAATCGAAAGGCCGAGTTGAGTTTTGTTTGAAATTTGCTTGACAGTTCGAACTCGCCGCATTCTGTGATGTAAAACCAGCACTTGAATATTTCATTTGATGTTTACACATTTTAACCGTAAGTCCCGGTACCTACTCACACTTTTTTATTTACAAATACATATGCGAGTTTACCTTAAAGGTCATCGTAAAGGTCAAATCAAGGTTCCAATAAAATTCCTCGTTAAAAGTTTCAATTACGACCTTTTAAAAAATATCTAACCTGATGAAATATTCAGCCGTATCATTACTTTTGTGACATCCTGTAGGTAGTTGGATGTAAGGTGCTTCAAAATTTAAATAACTCTGAATTCCATTAATTTTTGTATCCCGCGAAATATTGTTATTTAAAAACATAATTTGGAATAATGGAATCAGATACCGCAGACAAAACCGAAAACCAAACAATTCCGTAGTTTAGTTAGTTTTTGATTACCTTCGCAGTAAGGAAATTGTTTTTCAATAAAAGTCACACTGAAATAAAATCAAAAGTACGATCAAATTATCCACCATTAAACTTTTAATACCCGCAAAACATGAAAACCCCATATAAAATAACTGAAGAAATCAGTGCTACAAGCGGAGGCAAAAATGATGTTGGTCTTTTTATAACCTTACAGCATGACACACACAAATAAGGGAGGGTCATTATTTTGTTAAAGAAAGAGAAAATGGGCGAAGTGGGAGAGTGATGGGAACAAACGATGGCGTTAAGGAAATTTCAAAAAACTTCTTAAGTTATTTTTCTCGGCAATCATTATTATATCAAAGAAACACCAAAACAATCCAATACTGATGTAAATTTTTGTTTTTTGTTTTTTATTTCAACCAAATTAAACACCACTAAAAGTCTCAGGGATGTGAGAATGAATTCGCGGGGTGTTTTTTTTTTTGTTTTATATAATTTTTGGGGTTAGATTATTCGGCCCTTGGGGAACAAGGAACCACCAAGCACCATCAAGAAAGTAAACGATTTATCTGCAGAAAAGTTAAAAGCTAAAAATAAAGTTTTGCATTATTTTTCAAGAGATTAAATTGTTTTAATGGCTTCAAAGTTCGGAAGTGGTTAAAACTTTTCAAACGTTTTAATGTTAAATTGTTTTTATTATAAAAATTATTTAACTTTTCTTTAAGAAGGGATTTGGATTTAATAACCATAGGTAAGGATACTGTTCGTTGTGGTTGAGACGTATGAGGGTGGGTTAAATGTGAAAGTGTATAACATTAGTAATATCTGAATTATGATAAATAGTTGATTTTAAAATAATTGAAAATAAAACGAACGACCATGTTGCTTTGTCCCTTATTTTATTTTTAATTATTAATTTTAAAAGGTTTATAGGAAGGACCTAAAATCAGTTATTATTCAAAGCTGCTTTTGATTCAATCGATAGAAATGCCCTGTTTTACAAACTTAGCTGTTTGAAAATGTCTACAAAAATGCTTCCGATGATACAAGGCCTTTAAGAAAAATAATGTAACGGCAGTATGGGATGGCTCCGAAGGATCCGCTTGGTTCCAAACATCAACTGGAGTTAAACAAGACTAGTTTACTTAGTCCGCTTCTTTTCTCGCTCTTTTTGGATGACATTACAGCAGCTTTGCCTGGTGGAATTAGTTTTGCAGAAGTTCATAATAAAGAGCATTTGTACTGTCGCCTGTGGAGCCTCATGGTTAACACCAATAGTTCCAAAAATAATGGTCTCTAGAAATGGAACAGGAAGATATGCAAGAGAAGAGAAGTGGGCCTGGGAAAATGAACCCACTGGAGATCGTTAAGGAATATCAATATCTATAGGAATAATGATAACGCCTCAACTTTCTTTCAAAAAACCATTTTCAAGGAAAACGCATTGATTCGAAAAAGGATATAAATTGTAGTTGGAAGGAAGTTCTTGGAAAAAAAAACGTTGCCCCAAGCGCTAAATATAAGGTATTTGAAGCGATGATGCGATCAATAATATGCTAATCTGATGGTCCAATTATGGATGACTTTTTCCAACATTTGTGGCCGTTTATCGGCAATAACGCGGCGAATGTTGTCCTTCAAGTGGTCAATCGTTTCAGGTTTATCGGTGTAGACTAGCGACTTCACATATCCCCACAGAAAATAGTCAAGCGGCGTTAAATCGCACGATCTTGGAGGTCAATTCACGGGTCCGTAAAGTGAAACTATAACCGCATAGTTTCACTTTACGGACCCGTGAATTGACCTCCAAGATCGTTTCCTTCAATAAATCAATTGTGACACAAGATGTGTGACATGTTGCGCCGCGCCGTCTTATTGAAACCACTGCTCCTGCACATCATGGTTGTTCAATTGATGAACGAGAAAGCCAGTAATCATGGCTCTATAGCGGTCACCATTGACTGTAACGTTCTGGCCAGCATCGTTATTAAAGAAGTACGGACGAATTATTCCACCAACCCATAAAACACATCAAACAGTCAGTTTTTGGGGATGTAACGGTGTCTCAACATGCACTTGAGGATTATCATTACTCCAAATAAAATTGGGATCAACGGCAATCTTGTTTTGCCCATTCACCGAATCTACGCCTTGCTAGGTGATCTCGTGGCTTCAATTCATGTAATGCCAAACCAAACTAAAAATAAATCACTTGACAGCTGACGAGATAGCCGTCAGTTAAAATAGTGTTGCCACCATAACGTTCTATACCTCTAAAAAAAAAAAAACACCCTTTACATGGAACTTAGACTTTAGAATAAAAATTGTTAAAAAATCAATAAAATTAGAAACAAAATTCTGAAATTTTTTTGACACCAACGCAATGGATATAAATCTGATTTTTGAGAAAAAAAATGTAAGCCGTTTTTTAGTATTTATTAATGCGTAGTTTAAAAATCTATTTTGAAAAAAAATCATCAACCCATTTTCGAAATATCGAATTTTCAAAAATAATTTAGGTAATAATTTTTTTTTAAAAGTTCAGAATTTGTTTTTTTTTTTGAAGATTTTGATGCATGAATAATATATTCAAAATTATTAGAAGCTTTTGTATAAAATTCACTAAAATAGGTTCAATAGAAAATGACATAGTCGAAAACCAAAAAAAGGTTCTATGAGGAGAGATAACGTTAATAACCGGTAAATAAAAAATTTGTTCCAATAATATTATGGTAAATCGTAGTGATATTACTTCAACAACAAATTTTTATCAAAATCGTAAGAATCGTTTTTGAGAAAAATCAGATTTTCCCTAACTGTATTTAAGCACTTAGATTATGTATGACAGGTACCGTAATTTTCGGTTATAAGAATAAATTGTGTTTAAAATTTGTTATAATGTTAAAAAACTGCAGAGTGCCAAGTTTAATTAAAATTGACCAAGTTGTTTCCAGTTAGTTCCCCAAAAAATTAAGAAACATTTAAAAAGTAAAAAAAAAAATTCAAAATTTTGGCTTAAAACTTTTAAAAATAAATAATCTTCGTTAAAGAGAATTGCGCAAAATTTTAAACAACCTATTGTTAAGGGCTTAGCATATTACTAGTTAGCAATTTGCTAAACATTAAGTAATTTACTAGCTCTTCGGAAATTTTAATCCTTTTTTTCGTTTTACTAACTAGTAAAATACTAATTCCCTTTTATTAAAAAAATACTGCATCTGAACACGTGCAAACAATGACAGTTCGTGATAGAAAAACAAAGCAAACAAATCTAAACCTAGGGAACGGACCTAATAATTTGATTTACCGTTGGCCAGACACACTCCAAAACTATTTCAAAATTCTTAATTTTTGCCATCATGAAGAAAAATTAAGAACATTTTGGAGTGTACCTGACCAACCATAAACCGTGCATGGATGGTTGATACCTTTTTGGAATCAGCACCTCCATTAGCTTCAGTAACTCTTGATGTCTTCCGAAAACATTTTATTTTATTTTATTTACTTTGAAAACAATTAGCACACGAATCATAAAAAAACACAATTTAACTCTTTGCCAACAAATTTTTTTCGAGGAAAATGACAGATTTCATATGGATTTAGCAAGTTACTAAAAGTTAAAGTAACCATTTTGTGATTTTAACTTTAGTAAAATGTTAAGAGATAGTAAGTTGTTAAATCGTTTAAAATTAGCAAAATCTTCTTTTTAACTTAGTAACTTACTAAAATAGCTTTAACATTATACTAAATCGTTTAAAATTTTGCGCCAATGATCAAAATAAGTTGAGTCGTTTTTAAGAAGAAAATCGAAAATAAAAATGTGCATTATTCAAAATTTTTCGTGAATTTTTTTTCATAAAATGGTAGCATTTTTGTAAAAAAAATTTTATGAATGTTTTAAAAAAAAGGTTTGGGCACGTTTTTGAGAAAAAATAAGATTTTCATTTTTTCATTTATTATTAAAAAAAAATAGTACGGTAAGTACCGCTATATTCTGGAAGACGCTGCCACCTAAAATGCATTTTCTGTTTAATTTTCGGAATTTCAAGAAACCACCTAAAACTTATTTCAAACGATAGGTCATGGCCCCTTGAGTGCAAATATGCATACGACAGGAGTCTAAGTGGCTATCGAAGAATCTGATGAAATTCCAAGAACAAAAACTTTAAAGAGATTGAACCTGACTCGATGGGTGTCAAAGTATGAAGTTGTTTATGATTTTTTGAATTATTCCCATTTGTTAACGAACCTCGGAAACTGACCCAAAAAATTTGAAAAAAACCCTATGGACTTTTCAAAAGTTTATAGGTTATCTATTTAGTTTACCAACTTTTGTTGCCTTTGAGTCGCGAATGTCAAAATATAAATTTAGATTTGTTATAAGCTATAGGATCTCGCAAAAGATTATACGCGATGAACCAAGAAAGATTTAAACATTTGTGAAACTTACAAAAAAATTACTGGAACTGTTTATATTAAGACCGAACACACAAAAATAGTGGGCAGACAAGAGAATCATCCGAATCATGGAATTAAAAGTAGGAACAGAAGATTAATTTCGTATGATGTTGTTTAATTCATTTCTGGACTTCTATACATATAATTGGAGAGAGATTTAGTAATCTTAAAAAAATATATTAGAAGGATTTTCGGTGCTCTTCAAGCATGCTTCATTCGAAATTGACAAAACAGCTAACGAATTTATTTTCTTGCTGCCGAGCCTTCTGCTGCTCTCGACAAAGACGTAATTTTTAGATGTGATTTCAAGCCTAAAAATTAAATTGAAGCGCTTAATTATTTTTCCAGAAGAAAATTTCCCGAACATCAATATGTTGCAAAGGATAATATAATAAATATAAACAGGGTGAGCCAAATACAAGTTTCTTTAAAAAATTCAGTAAAATGAAGAAAATTAAATTTTTTCCATATATTATGGCTTTATTAGTAAGAGCAAACATTTCCAGTCGTTCAAGTGGCTGTCTCGGCTGGCTTCGCAGTAGCGCATTCTGTCCCTCCATTTTTCCAAGACCTTGATAATGGTTTCGTGCTGTAGCTCACGGTGTGCATGGATGATATTGGCCTTAAGTGCTTGAATCGTTTCCGAATTGTTGGCATAACATCTGCTCTTCACGGTTCCCTACAAAAAAAAGTCCAAAGGGGTCAAATTGCAGCTCCGAAGCGGCTAATTGATATCGCCAAGACGGCTGATATAACACGATTTGGGAATTTGATGTGCAAAAGATCGATTATGGCCTGGGCTGTGTGGCATGGCGCGCCATCCAGCATGAACCAGAGGTTGTCCAAATCCATGTCTTCAATTTCAGTGTCAAAAAAAAAGTTGGTTAACGTGGCTCTGTAATGCCCACAGTTGACCGAAACGTTGTTCCCAGCCTCATGCTGCAATAATGTTTTTATTTATTTTTGTCACACAAAATAAAAATATGTATTATACTTTATAAAATTTATTTTTGGAATTAAATACTAAATAAAAAGCTATCTAAGCCACTGATTTGACATTTTGACCAGTTGTCATTTTATTTTTCGATCATTCGTTCGTAACCTAAAAAAAGAATTTTACAAAAGTTATTAAAAATATTGTGGTTAACGATTTTTCTCTTAACACTTTTTTTCTCTAAAACCAATACCTATTTTTTTCGAAATAATAACTGGCTTTGAACATAAAATGCATAAAATTCAAAATGGCGTTCATCTGCTTTGAAATGAGGGGGAATTACCAAAAGTCGGAGTGTTCTAGTGTTCTGGTGATGCCCTCTACCCATACTGAAAAAAATTTCATTGAATTCCGAATTTACATATTTGTAAACCTAGTCCCTTTGATTTGATTTTAATGGACTATATTGCTTTATTGGTAACAACAAAGTGATACATACACTTAATATTATTTTGTGACCCGTCCTATAAAATTAGTTTTTTTTTTTTTTTTAATTTAAGTTTCATAAGATTAAATTCACTGTGGCGTATGAGCAATATTCCAATTTTTTTATAGTCACATATAAAAGTATTAACAATCACCTAATTAAAATGCATTGCAATAATAATTCATCTAGGTACATTATATTTTTAAAGCTGTTGATGAGATAGTATGCAAAAAGCCAAACAAACAGAAAAATTTAAATAATAAAAAAAAAAATAGAAAGTAAAAAATCTATTTGCAAAAAATCTGAAACCTAAATTAAAGTCTTTAAAAGTGGCTTAAACATGCGGCTCAATGGTCTAGGGGTATGATTCTCGCTTTGGGTGCGAGAGGTCCCGGGTTCAAATCCCGGTTGAGCCCAGTTTATTTTGATAACTAAAAATAAAAAAACCTTTGTTTGTAGGAGATCCATGACAAAAAACCACTTTCTTTTTTGACCAAAAATACTTTTTTATTGTAATAAAATGACATCCATACAACAATTATTTGAATATTTGCTCAAGAAACAAAAAATAATTCAATAAAAATTTTTAAATCTTAGGGTGGCTTTTACCTGGGAATTAGTGTCTCGTAGCGCCCCGCCGAGCACCGCCCCAGGAGAACAAAGCTCTTTTTTTTATAACATAATGCTATACCCGTCGTTTTTTTTAATAAGCTCTTCTGTTCTTGTGTAAGAAAATTTCATTAAAATCAGTTCATCCGAAAACTAAAAAAAATGGTTCTATGAGAGATACCATTTTTAATCGATAGATATATTTGTTTTTCAAAAATATTGACGATCGTACTAATATAAAAGTTCACATATAAAATTTGAGAAAAATGAGATTTTCCTTACCGGTTTTAAACACTTGTATGGGAGTTACCGTTATTTTTGGTCATAAGAATAATTTGTACTCAAAATTTGTTAAAAAAAACTGCTGGGTGCCAAGCCTAAACTTTTTCAAAAATCAAAAAAAAAAAAAAAAAAAATTGAAAAATTTTGGTATACAAAACAAATTGGTCAAAATTAGTTGAGTTGTTTTTGAGGAAATCGAAATTTAGAAAAATGGTTCTTTGGGAGGTAAACTTATAACCATTTTTCCGATTTTTTTTTATAAAATGGTAGCCTTTTTGGAAAAGAAATTATTGATTTTTTTTTTAAGTTGTGGGCACGTTTTTGAGAAACATAAGATTTTCATAATTTGGTAAAAAAAAATTGTACAGCAGGTAGATACCGTTATTTTTGGTTTAAAAAAAAAATGAAAAAAAGCCGAAAGGACAGACAGACAGACAGAATAGCCAGACCCAGTTTCTTCGACTTCGCTATCATCGTAATATCAAGTTGGATCAAAATCTCGAGATCGACTTTTTTATTTCATAGCTTGCCATTGTATGTATACCTAAAATATACGTTATACATATGTATGTTGTGCCTATGTTTATATAGCAACTAAAAATACCTAAATATTCTATTTACTTGTGCTTATCTATTAAAAAATAATAAAGATACATCCCCATAAGAAATATAATACGTGCTACCGCTGTTTATTTACTTTTTATTCTTCTGTTGTTAATCTAGAAAATAAGTCTTAAACTTAACCTTGAGTCTCTCACATCAACGTTATCACAAAAAAATCTATTAGCATTGTTTATGTTGACAGGTGATATAGTACAAACAAACAAAATACTCTTGTTTACAAATTCTGTTTAGTGATTAAGATTTAGAGAAATATTATGCAATGATGTGATGAATTAGCAGTACATTTTTTTTAAATTTTGTATTTAGTTATTATTTGCTGCAAACATTAAAAAAAAAATCGAATTTAAACCAGAAATTTAAATTAAACACAATTGCTTGAATAATAACAATATGAAGCATTTCCACTAATTTTTATTCATTTTGTTCGTAAAAAAATCTGATTTGGTTTTATTTCCTTTTTTTTTAATTAAATAGTTGCTTTTAAATTTAATAATTCTCAACAATATTTCTGGAAATAAAAATAAACTGCTTGTTAAAAACAAAATCTGTTAAAATTTAATTTATTTTATTTATTTTATATATTAGCAAGACTAAGGATTTGTTTCACAATCTTCGAGTAAAGTTCTAAGTAAGCTAATAAGAACTTTTTTCACATAAAATTGTGGGAAAATCTATCAAGTAAAGTTCTGATTTGCTTTCTCAAAGATCGTGAAAAGAGCACTAAGAATCACTAAGAATCAAAGCAAATAAAATGTTTCCAAAATTAAATTTGGAGATGCGGGGCATCGATCCCCGTACCTCTCACATGCTAAGCGAGCGCTCTACCATCTGAGCTACATCCCCGTTATTTTAATTTTAGTTAATTTTATTTTTTGTAACAATTTATAAAATACAACACTATTGGAATTTATTTATTCAGTGCATACTATTGAGTTGAAATGTATCTCTTTACCTAAACTAAACATACAAGAAGTATCTGTTCATAAAAAAAGTGAAAGTTTATTCACATACAGTATAAAAATAGCAATTTGGTCGACTTAAATTGTTTAAATTATTTGATATTCCTCTATACTTAGTCATTTAAAGTTTAATAGAAGGTTGTTGCTAGAGACATGCCAACAATGTGACAATGTTATGGAGTGCCTGGTATCTTTCTGAGGTATATTCCGATACCATATCTCTTCAGTGAGAAGTATTTATTTTTGTTCAGTTTTTCATTATCATAATAAAGCTCTGAAATGAGTCGGAGTACCTAAAATTATTAAAATTATTTTGGTCGAAAAAAAAGCTTCATAGGGATTCTTGTAGACATATTTTTAAATGATGGAAAAAGTATATTTCTAAATTATAGAGATACATATATGTAGGTACCAAATGTACCTTCCCAGAATTACCTTATTTAAAAAAAATTGTAGATTTTTGACTTGCGATATATTTACATATAGGTACTTTATAGGAAGTTATGAATTCGAAAAAAAAAATTCACTCAAGATTTTGATCAAACTTGATATTACGATGATGACGAAGTCGAAAAGTTATGTCTGTCTGTCTGTCCTTTTGGGCTGTAACCTAAACGGATGGGTCGATGTTCTTTAAACTTGGTACCTATCGGTTTTTGGGCATTCCCTTTGCACATTTTTTTTTCTTTTTTTTCTAGACAAAAAATTACGGTACCTGCCGTACCATTTTTTTAGCAAAAGATGAAAATCTTATTTTTCCTCAAAAATGTGCCCAAAACTTAAAAAAAAAATCAATAATTTTTTTAACAAAAATGGTACCATTTTATAAACAAAAATTTCGGAAAAATGATTTTAAATCGTACCTCCCATAGAACCATTTTTTGAATTTCGATTTTTTCAAAAACGGTTCAACTGATTTTCATCAATTTTTTCATTAAGAATGTTTACAATAATTTTAAAAATATTGTGTACCAAAATTTTCAAATTTTTTTTTTTTCGATTTTTGAAAAAAGTTTCAAAATTTTTGTTGAGAACTTAATTATTCGAAAACGACTTAATCGATTTTTATTAAATTTAGCAACTAGTAATTTTTTTTATATAACCTAGCAGATTTTAAATAATTTTTTTCTTATAACCAAAACTAACGGTACCTCCCATACAAATGTTTAAAAACCGGTATTGAAAATCTCACTTTTCTGAAAAACGGTTTTTACGATTTTGATTAAAATGTTTGTGTGAATTAATATAAGAAATATCTGCTATATTATAGGCAAAAAAAAAATATAATTCGTTTAAAAATGGTACCTCTCATAGAACCATTTTTTTGGTTTTCGACTATCTTATTATCTGTTGAACCAATTTTAATGAAATTTTTTACATAAAAACTACTAATAAGTTTGAATAATATTGCATATCAAAATTTTCAAAAAATCAAATTTTGGATTAAAAAAAAAAAATTCAAAAATATTTTTTTTTTAAATTCGATATTTCGAAAATGGGTCGATGATTTTTTTTTTTCAAAATTAATTTTTAAACTCCGCATAAATAAGTACTAAAAACTAGTGTACCAATTTTTTTTTTTACAAATATTTTCAAAATTTTATATATAAAAAAATTATTTTGTTTAAAAAAACCGCTCCAATGATTTTTATACATTCTTCTTCTCATAAATTGAGATTTGTGTAAGAAATCACTTGGTATACATTGCGTTGGTCAAATCAATTTCAGATATTTTTTTAATCAATTTGTTTCTAAGTTTATTGATTTTTTAACATTTTTGTCAGTCTAATCTGTAAATTCCATGCATATGTGTGAAGTGCACGACAGCACGGTGCTATATTGTTAATATCCATGTACTCACATAATAATACCTTAATCTAGACTTTGTTTTTAGCAGGGTGTTGGTGGTATAAAATATGGACTCCAATAACTAATTTATTTCTTTTATCAGATGAAAAGTTTTTAAAATATTAAGACTTTAAAACCACAGTATGATCGCACATAAGAGCAAGTTCGTGCGATCCAGTTTTGCATTTTATTTATTTTCAAATGAAAGCAAAATAAATTTTGAACTTATTTTTATTCCAATTAATTAAATTAGTGAACCTCAAAATCTTCAAAATACCTACATATGCGGACAAAGGTCCAACACTAAAATATGGAAGTTACCTACTATTTTTAAAGATATTTCGTAGAATACATTTTTTTTTTTAGTAGAAACTTGTCTTGTAAATATTTTTTATTTGGAATCATTATTCATAAATAAATTGTGATAGGGTGGCAAGGATACCTACATACAAAATAAAAAACATCACCCACATAAATCCTCTTAAAATTAAAAAAACGTTCTTGTGGTGAACTCATGACTTGCATTATTATTACCAAATTATTTTGCTTATGACGTAAATTATCCTATATAAATATAATATGTAGCTAGCAATGATGATGGAACGTAATGCTTTTGCATCGTCATCATTCACCTTTTCAGTCAACCATTGTTGTGCTCTACAAAGAATATAAATACATTGTATCTAGTTTGAAGTACAAAAAAAAAAAAATAAGAAAAAAAAAAAAGTTTATTTATGAAATAACCCAAGACGAAGCCAATTTTTATGTAAAGCAATTTATTTTGAATTATTTTTATGGCACTTATCGTCTCGTTGAGTAAGCATAATAATAAAGCCGCCAACTGACGACCGACGTAACGACGAACGTATGGATTTCTTTAAAATAATTTTTCATGCATTCATGTCTGCTTTGGGTTTGCATGAATTTTTTTTTTCTTTTTTTTTTGTGTTGCAAAATTTTTATTTTGTATTGCCGGTAAATATTATTGGGATTATGAGGCCAAACGATACATTATACTTCCTACTTTGACTATTGGATGCCATATTTCGTTATTATAATAAACAAAGTTGAAAATATTACTTTGTGTTTGGATTAAGTTGAAAATATTTAACAATCGAAAATCTTGTTTTATTTGACAATAAAAAGTGTTGTTTTCGAATGCTTAATTATTCTTTTGTTAAACTATCGGATCTTTTAAGAGAAGAATTAACTCAAAAGAAGACGAAGTACTCCAACAAACTAATAATGTTCAAAAAGCTCATCACTTATGAATGTATGTCAAATTCCTTTCAACCAAAAAATCTAATTTTTTCTGTTGTTTAGAAGAATTTGTAAAGAATAGAATTTTTTTTGTGATTATGTGTGATATTTGACAGTTGCAATTTTGAAAAAAAATAAAATCGGCTGACCTATTGGTCTACATCGCGAGACGTGAGAATTCTTATGAAATGCAGTTCTTTTGCAAAGATTTCAGAACAATATTTATTGCCCATGAACATCGAACAGCAGAATCACTCACGTTGTTCGGTTTTTGGAAAAAAACATTTCCAATTTCTTTTAGTGCATTTTTCCATTTCAATTCGCCGAGGGATTTAACATGAACGATTGGGAATTTTTAAAATACATTAACGAATAATAATTATTTTATTAAGCTTATTTATTTAATTTAACGAAATTTATTATTGTTGAAAAAGAACACACAAATATTTAATATATATGTACATAAATTTTCAATGAAATTAAAATTCGTTGAAACCAAAAATACATTTTAGAAAAATAACAAATCTTGCTTGTGTTTGTGCAAATCGGTATAAATTATTTCTTAAATCATGAATTATAAACAAGATTTGTTTTGACAGAAAAAATTCGATTCTGCTTAGAAAAATTTGTAAACAGAATTCGAAATTAGTGGAATATTAAAATAAAGGGTCATTCATTTTTCGGTTTCGAAAGTAAAGTTAAATAAAACACACACAGCGATACATTTTTGATGAAAATTTTATTTCATTATAAATATTGGATTTTGCCATTAAGTGTGAAAAAATATAATTAAAATGGCCACCTTGGGAAGATTCGCAGAATGCGATTCTTTTGAGATAATTTTAAACAACTTTTTCGCAAACTTCGGGCAATACCTCGGTCATAACTTGAGTAATGTTGGTTTTAAATGCGTCTAGAGTTCCGGGATTATTCGCGTAGACACTGTTTTTTGTGTAGCCTCACAGAAAAAAAATCTAACGGTGTCAAATCGTATGATCTTGGTGGCCAATTGACGTCGCCGCCAAAACGTGAAATTACGTGACCAGGAAACTTCTCACGCAATAAAGCCATAATTGGTCGTATTTTGTGGCTTGTTATCCCGTTTTGTTGGAACCACATATCGTGCAAATCATGATATTCAATCGCCGGCCAAAAAAAATTGGTTAATTGCTGCGAACGCCGGTAAATCGATAAATTCAGAACATCAGCAAAACTTGCACTTGCACTTTGCAGCAGCAATATTTTCGACTGAGCGTGCATTACGATGATGCACAGGCCTTTAGATTACGACATCAGTAACGCTTTCACTCTCTTCAAATTTCTTTACAATTTTACCGATTGCTTGCGTAGTCGGTCGATTATGACGACAATAATAATCGCAGAATGCGCGAAAAGTGGCTACGTTTTAATCACCACTTTTTTAGAAAGTTTTAATAATTTTAACGCGTTTTTCGATTGTTAAGCGATCCATAATCGTAAATCGTAAACATTCAAGTAATATTATGACACTTTAAATGACAGCTGAGTTTTACAGGTGTCAAATACCACTGCTACCAACTTGAAACCACGAAATGAATGACCCTTTATTAAAAAACGATCGCAGTTTTAATATTGTGCTAAAGCTCTTGTTAAATCCAAAAACCGATTACTATCATAAGGAAGTCGAAAAAAAGTGGATCTCGCAATTCTGTCCGTTTGTCTTAACGGGTGGGTCGATTTCATTTAAACTTGGTATCTAGCGTTTTTTCTATGCCGACCCAACAAGTTTTTTTTCAATTTTTTTTAAAACCAAAAGTAAGGCGTCAGTTATAGCGATCAGGAAAACGAAACAGGAAAAACTTTCAAATAGATTATTTACTAGGTTTTCATTCGATTTAAAACGCAAATGTTGTACTAATCGATGACAAATAACTCAATGAATTTTTTATGCAAATAAAATTTTCAACTCAACAATTATTTTATTGTTAAAAATGCATTAATGTGTTTTCCTGATATAAATTAATTTTTCGTGCCAGCTGATTGTCACTTCACACAAAATGGAACAAATCGTTCCAATTATTTGCGTTCCAGCTTTTACTTGTTCCACTGACAGATTTGTGAAAGGAAAAAAAAATCGTATCCATCTGTTTCAACTTTTCCTGATGGTTTTTCCTGATCGCTATAACTGACGCCTAAGGGAACTTACTTGCCCTATAATTTTTTTAAGCAATTATTGAAAATATTGTATTTTTCTGAAAACCATGCCCACAAGTTTGAAAAAAAAGATCAGTAACTTTTTATATAAAAAGCTTACCATATTGTGCAAAAAAGTTTACGAAAAGTGGTTATAAATGGTAGCTCCCTTGAGACCATTTTTTTTCGACCTTATCAAAAACAGTTCAACTGATTTTGATTATTTTTTCAAAAGCTTTAAAAGTATTGTATAACAAAAATTTTTCCATTTGTTTCTTGATTTTAAAAAAAGTTAAATTTTCTTTTGTTGAGAAGTTAATAATTTGAAAACGACTTAGTCGATTTTTATTAAACTTGGCACTCAGCAGTGTTTAAACATTATCTAGTAGATTTTAAACAAAAATTCTTATGACCAAAAATACCATACAATACAATAAAAAAAAGTGTTTAAAAACCGTCAAGGAAAATCTTATATTTCTCAAAAACAACTTTAACGATTTTGATAAAAATTCTTATGTAATATATCAGTATGATCTACCAAATTATTGGAATAGATTTTTAGAGCCACTTTTTGGATTGTCAACTATCTCATGGAGCACAGGAGTAGGTAGTAGAGGCCATAAAATTTGCTTTAAGAAAAACCTCAGGGACATCGAGTTTAAGGAAAAACTGTTGAATAAACAACCAACCATTTCTGAATGAAAAAAAACTCACAATCACATCACCCAAACTTAAATTCCATTAAATTAAAAGTAAATTTAAATCCCCAGCGTCCATTTTGCTAACTCCTTTTTTATTATTCTGTTAAAGACTGAAAATGAGATTAACAAATAAAAATCCGAAATCCAGCAATCTAGGAAAAAATTCATAACCAACTTCACAAAAAAAAAAAAAAAAAAAAAAAAAAACGACAACAAACTTGTGATGACAAGATATCCTGATAACGAGGGAATATCTTTTACCTGCATGTTTCGTTACATGCTTGTTGAAAGCGTGGAACTTTGATAAAACAAAAAAATATAGAAGTATAAATCACCAAAAGTTTACTTCATATATTCATGCACTCCAGTTTATTGTATAGGGAGTTTCATTTCATTCTCTGCGTCTGCAAACTGACCATCATGATACGTCCGTTATTGTCCATTGTATTCAAAAGGACATCTGTTGACATAAGGAATACGAAAAAGAAGCCTGCGGGTATACTAAGTATCCGTTTTGAATTTGAATCATTTTTTTGTTTAGTTAGTGAAATAGATATAGACGGGGGTTTAAATAAAAGCAACTCTTTTTTTTATTCTTTTTATTTGCATTGTTAAATTGAAATGAAGATATGTTACTCTTGCTGCTAATTACCTATTGCGATATGTTGAGCGATGAACAAAAAAAAATCAAAGATAGGAGTTTCAAAACTGTCATACAGGACACAACTAAGTTTAATTGTAATTCTTTAAACAAGTGAATTGAATTTAAAACTTTGGACAAATGGATAATGAGTTTTATTCTTTATACAGAAATATTATTTTTATGTCCAATTATTTAAGTTCCCTTTTTTAACAGAGAGAAAGAGATAATGTGAGTCCACTAAGGACGATTTACGGTCTATCTTTTGGAGTAAAATAATTTTTTAAATACCAATACCAATATCAATATCAATATCAATATCAATATCAATATCAATATCAATATCAATATCAATATCAATATCAATATCAATATCAATATCAATATCAATATCAATATCAATATCAATATCAATATCAATATCAATATCAATATCAATATCAATATCAATATCAATATCAATATCAATATCAATATCAATATCAATATCAATATCAATATCAATATCAATATCAATATCAATATCAATATCAATATCAATATCAATATCAATATCAATATCAATATCAATATCAATATCAATATCAATATCAATATCAATATCAATATCAATATCAATATCAATATCAATATCAATATCAATATCAATATCAATATCAATATCAATATCAATATCAATATCAATATCAATATCAATATCAATATCAATATCAATATCAATATCAATATCAATATCAATATCAATATCAATATCAATATCAATATCAATATCAATATCAATATCAATATCAATATCAATATCAATATCAATATCAATATCAATATCAATATCAATATCAATATCAATATCAATATCAATATCAATATCAATATCAATATCAATATCAATATCAATATCAATATCAATATCAATATCAATATCAATATCAATATCAATATCAATATCAATATCAATATCAATATCAATATCAATATCAATATCAATATCAATATCAATATCAATATCAATATCAATATCAATATCAATATCAATATCAATATCAATATCAATATCAATATCAATATCAATATCAATATCAATATCAATATCAATATCAATATCAATATCAATATCAATATCAATATCAATATCAATATCAATATCAATATCAATATCAATATCAATATCAATATCAATATCAATATCAATATCAATATCAATATCAATATCAATATCAATATCAATATCAATATCAATATCAATATCAATATCAATATCAATATCAATATCAATATCAATATCAATATCAATATCAATATCAATATCAATATCAATATCAATATCAATATCAATATCAATATCAATATCAATATCAATATCAATATCAATATCAATATCAATATCAATATCAATATCAATATCAATATCAATATCAATATCAATATCAATATCAATATCAATATCAATATCAATATCAATATCAATATCAATATCAATATCAATATCAATATCAATATCAATATCAATATCAATATCAATATCAATATCAATATCAATATCAATATCAATATCAATATCAATATCAATATCAATATCAATATCAATATCAATATCAATATCAATATCAATATCAATATTGTTAAAATTGTATTATTATGCAAAGTACTTTCTTGTACTCATTGTACTCTACACTTCTTGTAGGTACCTATATAACATTCGGAGTTCTTTATATACTCGCTCTTGTATGAATATATGTATATCAATAACTGAAGCAAATTATATAGATTAATGAATTACAACTACTTGCTGTTCAATCCTCTTAACAAACGGACTTTCGTTTTATTCTGCTAAGTTTAACAGGTTATGGGCCCAGTTACCCAAAAACGTGTTTAAGTTTTTTTTTTATAAAAGTAAAATCTGAGTTGTTGAAATTAAAAGTTTCACGAAAAATATTTAAATATTTTAACATCGTGTTAGATACTTTTTTGTTTTCTCAAGAATCATTTTTATTTTAAATATGGATAGTGATTATTCAAAAATTGAGAAATTGCAATGCTCAGAACAATGGAACATTTGGAAGTTCCAAATAAAAATTATTCTTAACGCGAGCGATTTGTTTGAGGTGGTAAATGGGGACGAAGAGATTCCGGCAGCAACTGATGCTGTAAAACTGAAGGCATGGCGAGTCAAAGATCGTAAGGCTCAAAAGATCATAGCAACTTGTGTTGGACAGCAGCCGCTGGTTCATATTATGAATTGCTCTACGTCTGGTGACATGTGGAGCAAACTTTGTTCAGTTTATGAACAAAAATCAAGTGCAAGTATAAGTTTACTTCAACAACGTTTCTATAGTTTTCAAAAAGACCCAACAGATGACATGGCCACGCACATGAGCAAATTAGAAAGCTTAGTGCAGCAGCTGGGAGATGTTGGAGAAGTGGTCTCTCAATCCATGCTTATTGCAAAAATTCTAATGACTCTACCGAGTCGATTTTCCCATTTTTTTAGTGCTTGGGAATCCACAGACGTTAAATGCCGAACTGTTGAAAATCTGAGATCGCGTCTCATCATGGAAGAAACCAGGCTTAATGCAATGGATCACATGACATCAACTTCAGCATCTGGGAGCAGACAACCTACTGAGGAAAGTAGTGCACTTGTCGCACGCAAAGCGCATGGACAAAAGTTTCACCAGAACGCTCGGGGTAAGAAGAAACGTCCAGGTAAGTGCTTTGCATGTAATCAGTATGGACATTGGAAGTCCGATTGTCCAAATAAAAAAAAACAACAATTACATTATGCGAACAAAGAAGAGAGTAGTGATTGCGATGCTTTAGTTTGCGCTACAGTAAACTCTAATTGTGTGGTCAGTGCAGATGACTGGGTATTAGACTCAGGTGCAAGTGAGCACATGACATCACGACGAGAATGGTTCAGCGAATATGTAAAGCTTGAGGAGCCGGTTCCGATAACAATTGGAAATGGAAGTAAAATTCAAGCACATGGTAAAGGTTCAATCAAAATCTTAGCTTTCAATGATCAGGAATGGGTTGAGAAGAAACTTGTTAACGTTTACTTTGTTCCTGATGTCAAAATAAATTTGTTTTCGTCTGGTAGTGCTCTCGACAAAAATTATAGTCTTGCTTCATCTAAAGACAAATGTAAAATTATAAAGGCTAATGGTGTTGTTGTTGCTGTAGGCGTTCGCTCAAATCGTTTATTTAAGATGTTGTTCAAAGTAGTCGAACCACAAAATTTACATTCAGCTTGTATTTCTTTAAAGGCTGAATCGCTGCAAACGTGGCATGAGCGGCTTGGCCACATGTGCGTTGGTCAAATACGAAGTTTACTGAAATCCAATGAAATTCAATATACTGATGACTTACATTTTTTTTGTGATGCTTGTGCGGTGGGAAAAATGCATAGATCTCCCTTTCCCAAGAGTACTTCTCGCGCTAAGGAGGCTGGTGAATTGGTGCACATAGACTTGTGTGGCCCGATGCAAACATCATCAATTGCTGGGTCAAAATATTTTTGTCTTTTCAAAGACGACTACTCAAATTTTAGAGTCGTTTACTTTATTAACGAGAAATCACAAGCCTGTTCAATGATTGAAAAGTACATTAACTTTGTTTATACTCATTTTAATCGTCATATAAAAACTCTCAGATCTGATAATGGCTTAGAATTTAAAAATAAGGAAGTCGAGGCATTACTTCAACGCCATGCAATCTGCCATCAGACCACGGTACCCTACACACCACAGCAAAATGGCAGGGCAGAGCGAGATATGCGGTTTATAGTTGAAACAGCAAGAACAATGCTTCATGCCAAGAATTTGCCACTTAAACTATGGGCTGAAGCGGTCAATATGGCTGTCTTCATAATAAATAGATTTGGACCAAGTCCTGACAAGTCAAAAACTCCATTTGAATTGTATTTTAATAAAAAAATGTCTTTTCAGAATTTGAAAGTTTTTGGAAGCGAAGTTTTTGTACACATCCCGAAAGAAAAAAGACAGAAATTGGATAAAAAGTCAGAACCAGGAATTTTCGTTGGATACCCTGACAATATTAAAGGCTTCCGAGTATGGTTTCAACAATCGAATAAAATTGAGGTATCGAGAGATGTTTTGTTTAAGGAATTTTCAGTGGTCGATATGAATTTAAATCGCCCTAATCTATTGAAGGAGAATGATATTGAAAATCTGAAAAATGAATTAATTGCTGAACCAGAAAAACCAAATATAAGATCTAAGCCAGTGCGAAAAGCAAGTATCGACGATGATCACAGTGAATACCGAGAGAAACTTCGAAGTAAAGTGCATGTAGATGATGAGCCAAATCAAACAGCAAGTAACTACCGAGAAAAACTTCGTAGCCATTCCCAAAATAACTCCACACCGAATTCTGGATTTTACACTAAAGCTTTAGAGGGGTATGCTTTTATTTGCAGTACTTTCGAGCCAGAAACATTTGAAGATGCTCAACAATCAGACGAAGCAGATGACTGGAACAAGGCTATGGATGATGAAATGAAGTCTCATCGGATTAACAAAACGTGGGAGCTGGTTGACGTACCCCCAAACCGAAAGATTATCAAAAACAAATGGGTCTATAAAGCAAAGTTGTCATCAAAAAATACTGTCGAGCGCTACAAAGCACGTCTCGTTGCTAAAGGGTTTAATCAACAAGAAGGAATCGATTATGCAGAAACCTTTAGTCCGGTTGCAAAGTTCACCTCGATTCGCACAATTTTCGCTATTGCAGCCAGTCAATGCCTTACTCTTTACCAATTTGACGTCAAGACAGCCTTCTTAAACGGAAAGCTAGACGAAGAAATATTTATGTGCCAACCTCAGGGATACAACGATGGTTCCGGTCGAGTGTGCAAACTTAATAAGAGCTTATACGGCTTGAAGCAAGCCTCCAGATGCTGGAATACCAGATTCACGAGTTTACTGATCGATTTTGGGTTTAAAATCTCTAAAGCTGACCCGTGTGTATTCGTGCTGCAGCGCAAGCAAAAAATTGTTTATCTTGCAGTCTATATTGATGACGGTTTGCTTGCTGTCAGAGATGCACATGATATGGAATACATCAAAGCCTTTCTAACTAAACATTTCGAAGTAAAACTTTCCAAAGCAAATTATTATCTTGGACTTCAAATTGTTCATAAGGAAAATGGTGGATACTTTGTTTATCAGTCCAATTATATCGACAGAGTGCTTCGCAAATTTAACATGTCGGATTCATGTCCAGTATCTACGCCCAGTGAACTTGGAAGCAGATCTGCTATTGTAGTAGATAGTTCACCACCTGCAACTAGATTTCCTTATCGTGAGGCAGTAGGTAGCCTGATGTATTTGGCCATTGGAACTAGGGCAGACATTTCGTATGCAGTGGGAGTGGTGAGCCGTTTTCTGGATAAGCCAAGTTCTCATGACGTTAAAGCCGTCAAACGGATTTTTAAATATTTAAATAATACTAAAAACTTTGGTATATTATTTAAACCTAACGTAAATCTTAATTTTTATATTTATAGTGATGCTGATTTTGCAGCAGATTACTCAACAAGACGTTCAACGAGTGGACAAATTTGTCTTCTTGGAGGTAGTCCCATTTCTTGGTCTTCGAAAAGGCAACGATGTACAGCATTGAGCACAACTGAGGCAGAGTATGTAGCTGCATCGGAAGCAGTCAAAGAGTTGATGTGGCTTGACGCGCTCATACATGATCTGCTCGTTTCTCAAATCAATAAACCAATTCTTTATATCGACAACCAAAGCGCTTTAAAGCTAGTGAAGAACCCCGAATTCCACGCCAGGACTAAACACATCGATGTTCGTGTTCATTTCATTCGAGAGAAGTTCAACGAAGACCGATTCGAGATTTGTTTTGTGCCATCAAACGAACAATTAGCCGATGCTTTCACAAAGCCACTTGCAGCAGTTAAATTTGAATTATTTCGTAAAAATATTAACATTTTTAAATTGTAATGAATTCTTTTGTTTGCAATATAATAATAAGTGGGAGTGTTAAAATTGTATTATTATGCAAAGTACTTTCTTGTACTCATTGTACTCTACACTTCTTGTAGGTACCTATATAACATTCGGAGTTCTTTATATACTCGCTCTTGTATGAATATATGTATATCAATAACTGAAGCAAATTATATAGATTAATGAATTACAACTACTTGCTGTTCAATCCTCTTAACAAACGGACTTTCGTTTTATTCTGCTAAGTTTAACAAATATCAATATCAATATCAATATCAATATCAATATCAATATCAATATCAATATCAATATCAATATCAATATCAATATCAATATCAATATCAATATCAATATCAATATCAATATCAATATCAATATCAATATCAATATCAATATCAATATCAATATCAATATCAATATCAATATCAATATCAATATCAATATCAATATCAATATCAATATCAATATCAATATCAAATTTAACACGAATTTTGAAAATCGTAGTAGCGAATTTTTAGAAATTAATTTAAAGTTCGCGAATTTCTTTTAAAATGTTTAGAATTTTTAAAGAAATCAATACTATACGTATTTCAAAGTCTATATCATTCAAAACATCCCTTTTATAGAATGATGGTGAACAAAATGATGTTAACAATAACTCTGAATGCATAAACGTTGATTTTTCCTTGTTCATATTATTATTATTTAGCCTGAAGGACTCATGGGACTGGCATGGCGCTACGATATTCCTCTCTACTCTGCAGCAAACGAGAATAATGAAGAGTTTATTTTATTTTCTTGTGGTAATTTATGCATTATTAACGGTGTATGATTTTCATTATGTATCTTCTTCGAATTAAAACCAAACAATCATTCCACAGTACAATAGATGGTTTGTTTACCTCATTACTGAGTGGGCCTGGGCATTCTAATTTTTAGAATGTATACGTGGGTTCATTCTGTGAGGGGGGGGTATGTTGTGTTCTTAGATGTTTTAAAAATATTTACACAGCAATGGTTTCGCACACGGCAAAGCTTTTATAGATTTTAATAATAATGTGGATAGCTGAACGTGAAAACGTTTGCAGTACTTGGATAATCAAAATAAGTTGTGTTAAATAATTAGAAATATGAAATAACCACATTTAAATGAAATTTCAAAAGAGATACATAACATATATCATTCATGGTTACCAATCGAACTAAAATTGAAATATGTACCTACTTGACTATAATCCCATTTCCAAATATTTAATCAGGTGATTTAAGATCTTTTAGTTGATGTATATCAGTAGTTATAGCGCCAGCTGAAAATACAAAAATTAAAAATTTGTTTTTTTTTGTTTTTTAAAAAAAATTATTTTTTTTTGAGAACTTAATATTTCGGAAACGACTTGGCGATTTTTATTACAATTGGCATTTAGCAGTGTTTTAACAGTATCTAGCAGATTTTAAATAAAAATTATTCTAATGACCAAAAATAACAGTACCTCAAAGTGTTTAAAGGAAAATCTCATTTTCCTCAAAATCGGCTCTTATGATTTTGATTAAAATTTTTATGTGAATTAATATTAGTGCGATCTGCTTTATTATTGTAAAAAAAAAATTGTATTTATCGACTAAAAATGATATCTCTCATATAACCCTTTTTTTTGTTTTCGACTATCTCATTATCTGTCGATTTTAATGATATTTTTTACTCAAGAGCATCTAATAAATTTGAATAATATTGCCTATCAAAATTTTCGAAAAAAAACATATTTTGGATTTTTAAAAATATTTTCAAAATTATTTTTTTTTTAAATTCGATATTTCGAAAATGAGTTAATGATTTTTTTTCAAAATTAATTTTTTAATTCTACATAGATAAGTACTGAAAAATGGCGTACCAATTTTTTTCTTAAAAATGTTTTTAAAATTTTATATACATACAGTCGACTCTCCCTAAGTTGTACTCTCTCTAAGTCGAATTTCTCTCATTCCCTTCAACTCTGACTGACTCGAACACATTCTCTCTATTATTGGTATCTTTTTTCATCCCCTAAGTCGAATTTTGTTAAGTAAAAAATAAAACCAAAAAAAATTACCCCTTCAGAATTCGTATCAACACACTTCAAAACCCTTAATAAGTATGTGTAGCATCGCGTGTGCCATCATCGTCAGCTCTTCGTGTTTCTTCCTATTCATATCCCTGGTACATAAAAAAAAAATACAGTTTTTAAAAACTTGCTACGTAAAAACAAAATAAAACATTGTTATCCTGTTTTTTTGTGTTGTTCGTTGCATTTGTATATAAAAAAAAAACTTGCATATAAAAACAACATTTTAGTAAAATTCCAGTTGGAATTTAAAAATCAGTTGATCGTGATCCTAGGCATTCAGTCTTTGTGCGCATATTTTTATAGCTAGATCCATAAAAAAAAAATGTTAGTATCGTTTTGATGTGACTAAAATGTCTGTACTAAGCAAGAAGCTATATTTTTCTGTTAATTTTTTTGTAAGTATGTACATATGTACATATGTATGTATATTAAACTTTTTTTTATTAAATAAACTTTTTAAAACAAAAAAAAATGTTTCTCTCTATAACTCGAATTTTCCCAAAACTCTCCCTAACTCAAACAAATCTTGGAATCCCATGGAGAGTCGACTGTATCTATAAAATATTTATTTTTTTTAAATTATTTTTTTTTTTTAAATGGTGTAGGAGTCTTTTTTTTCCCCCTTTAATCAGTTTGAGTACTTATTTTTAAAACATTGACTGAGAATGGATACAAAATTATTTAAAAATAACGGACAAATATTTTCGGCACATGCCAGCACAAGTTGAGCACAATACAGCACAACTTTTTTTTTTGAAAATTGAAAATGGCTAGCCTCTAAAAACCATACGCTTAGTACGTTTTTTTTTTAATACGGCACATCGCATCACAACCCTTTTTTTTTACAAAAATCCAAAATGGCGGTGCTAACTTCAGGCACATGGAAACAGTTAATTATTAAATTACGTTTTTTTTAAGCCATAAATCTTTCTTTTTTTATTTTATATTGAAATCAAGTTGTTTTAACTTATAATTTATCAAATACCATTTTTAAAAACAATAGGGGTAGGTATTCATGCAACATCGTAAAACCCACGTAACCGCGGTAAACTGCGAAAACTGTCAAATGTTCATACAAATTTGACAGGTTTACGCAGTTTACAACGTTTACAACGACTTTACACCATTGCATGAATACCTCTAATATTTTGAAAAGCAGACAAATTGAAAAAAAAAAAAAAAATAGCACCGATTTTCATTTTTTGTTTGTTTTGAGTTCAAGTTTTATTTTTGATATAATGCTCTTTTTAACTTTTAGTCGAAATTTATGCACCTGACGGTTTTTGATTAACGGTTTTTAGAATTTTTTTTTTTGAAAACCACTTTATTATAGGAATTGAAATAAACCATATTTTTATGGTGAAAGGGAAAAAAGAGGACTTTTTTGGTGTATACGTTATATTTTAGACTTTAACTGCCACATTATTCACTCGATTAACTCAGTTTAAAACTCAAATCCGGATGTAAATCAATATAAATTCGATGTAAATACATTCAGATTTAAGTTTTAAACTGGATTAATCGAGTGAATATTATGGCGGTAAGAAACAACACAATCTTAAATACGGTCTATTGAAAATTAAAAAAAAAAATCAAATTTTCAAAGGTTTCAATGTTTTAAGAAACTTGAAGACCAAAACAATCAGACCATTTCTGATTAAAAACGAATAAGAAGAGAGGGGGCAGAGTAAATAAGTGGAAGCGTACTTGTTCATCGAACTAAATAAAGACAACAAGTCTACTTAAAGTAAAATTTTGTGTTAAAAGCAGTTTTTCGGTTTAAGTCCAAAAGTCGGATGCATGAATATATTATTTTTTTTAATTTCAACAAAGTAAATATTTTATTTTCAATTCGAAAATAAATAAATTTTTAGAAAAGTATTAAATTTTTATATCGCTTTATTGAACTTGAAAAATTGGGTTAGAGTGAGATGGATTTTATAAAATCGAACGGTACTAATTGTCTTTATCTTTTTTTTTTTTGTTTTGGAGGATTCTACCAGTAAAATATATGGAATATAACTATGTAGGTAGTTATAATGAATTTTTTCATTTTCCAGAAGCATAAAAACAAACTCATATATATTTTTTTAGTATACAAATTTTTCTACCGACTTCAAATTAAATTCAGGTGATTTGAATATATCCAAAATTTGATTTTTGATCGCCAAATATTCAATTTCTTCCCAGATTTTTAATGTCACCGTTTTCATCAGAACCATCAGATGCTCGATATAAAAAGCTGAGCAAATGCTATGAAAGTTCTAGTATCTTCATAACAAATGAAGAACCTGTTTCTCTGGAGTTTTGAGCATATGTGCTTCGTTTTATTTATACCAACCAAAGTCTCATTTCAATCTCAATAATAGGTATATAAGAAGGTTTTTTTAATAATACAAACTCTATATACTACTGAAATACATCAGCCAAGTAGAAGACTTAGCACTATTTAATTGGATAATAGATAATAGATAATAGGTATATCTATTTACCATCACGCTGACACAGCTTTTGTGAGTATCAATCGCACTGTTAAGTTCTTAGCCAATGAGTAATGCCGGGTTGGAGACTCTATTTATTCCCAACCATTTTTTCTTTGCATAAAAAAAGAGCTGGTCTGGGCGTCTATATAATTGTGCTTTAACTTTAAATCTCCTTAAAAAAAATAAAATCACTTTTAATTTAATGTAAACAAGTTTGATTTGTTCCATTTAACCCTGGATACTATATTATGAGATGTACAGTACAAGGATATAAAAATCTAGGTTAATTGTCACTTCTAAATCCAAAATTACACTTATCGTTTGGAAACCAAAACAAACAAAAAAACAAAAAACGATAACTTTTTTTGTAACTTTCACCCTTTCATAAAATATAAATAAATAAAAGCACCGTAAAATTACACATAAAAAGTAATAAAAGTACGTATACGCCACCGTGTATGTATATCCTCGCGCAAAACGAGAATAAAAAATCAATTCCCACATGTGTGATGAAAATGAGAAAAAAACTAGGGGAGAATCCTTGTCGCTGTTTTTATATTGCTTTATGTATATAAAAAAAAAACATCCAATCGAACGATGTGGGAATTGTTTTTATTCAAATATTGGAGACATTTATGAGCAAAACATAAAGAAATGTATTCCGTTCGTTCGTTTGGATTTGCATAGAGCAATAAAATCATTCGTTTTTTTTTTTGTTGCCTTTAGAGAAATATATCTACCCCACTCTCATCCTCATCATCTGGTCATAATTTTGTCAAATAAAATTGATAAATCATAACTTTTTATGATAATACCAAATCGGCTCGTAAAAATAAAGTCAGCTGAAAAATAGCTTTTACAATTGAATCGATTAAAATAATAAAAATAAGAAAGTTGCAAATTCTGTTACAGAAATGCTGAAAACAGAGAATACTTGTACAACATTTAAAAAGGTTAATCTTTTTAAGGTTGCCAAGGCAACACATTAACATCAAGACTGATCAAAGCTGAGTGAAGGCATGTTTGGAATAAAACTGTAGTATTTAGTTTTTATTTATTCATTGAAAGTGTTTTAACGTATGTTTAAACATTTAGCGTTAAAATCTTATTTTCTAAATATTTTATACCGATTCATCTGATTTTAAAAGAAATACATTAGTTATTGGAGAGTATATTATATGCCACCTCCCAACAAAAAAAAGTTTAGTTTAAGGTAGGATTATGTCAATCACAAAAATTAACAAAACACTGATACATGCTTGGAACTTATTATCTTATCTTATATCTTTAAACGAGCTATTCTTGTACACCTGGTTTCTCGAAAACGGCTCTAACGATTTGGATAAAATTTTCACAATTTATTTCTTTAAATGAGAACAAATTTTAAAAATTAGAATAAGCAAAATCCGAACATCTGCCATACCCTCTTTTATATTTCTTAGTTTCTCGGAAACGGCTCAAGTTATTTGAATTAAATTTTCAGAGTTTGTTTTTGATGAATGAGGCAAAAATTAAAAAAAAAAAATTATTTAGTAAAACCCGCCCACTGCCATGCCTACTTTTATAGTTTCTTGGTTTTCCGAAATGGCCCTAACGATTTTGAAGAAATTTATAGCGAGTGTTGTTATGATGAAAGAGAAAAAATTGTATAAAATAGTTTTGGGAAAATCCGCCAACTCTGCCAAGTCCACTTTTATTGTTTCTTGGTTTGCGGGAACGGCTCCAACTATTTGGATGAAATTAGCAGGGAGTGTTTGGATGAACAGGAAAAAATCAGAAAATAGTTTTGGAAGAATTTACCCACTGCCACGCACACTTTTATTGTTTTTTTGTTTTTGAAACGGTTTTAACGCTTTGGATGAAATTTTAGGTTTTGTTCTGATGAATGAGACAAAAAATTAGAAAATGATTTTATTGAAACCACGGGGAGAGTTACTCCCCCTGAACTACTTGCCGCATATAAGTGGTTTACGAGAAACGTGTGAGCTATGTAATCTAGGAGAGAAAGAGGATGTTTTTCACTTTCTGGGTAGATGTCCGATTCTGGTAGAAACGAGAAGAAGTACCTTTGGAAAGAGTTACCTAAGCGATGCTGAAATGGTTAATATTCTCAACGGGGTAACTGATTGGGATGCTTTGTATCACTATATTAAGATAGCTCTTAGCTATAGAGAACGAATTTTTGATGAACTTTTTTAAAATAACTTAAAAACACTTAACACTTATGTATGTACTTATATGTTATATCAATTTATTATAATATTCGCCAACTGGCAGACGGCATATGCCATGTCATAAAATGAATGGAAACCAAAATTTTGTAAATTGTATTATGAAATAAAATCATTTGAAAATTGAATTGAATTGAATTGAAACCTGCCCACCGCTGCTCCCACTTTTTTTATTTCTTGATTTCTCCCAAATTACTTCTACAGTATGGATAACATTTTGAGTGTAGTTTAGGCGAGTGATACCTCCGCACATGTTGAGATATGTAAATATACATATATCTCCACATATGTGAAGATTTATGTGGAGATACCTTGACATATGTGGAGATAAATTTGGATATACCTTGAAATTTGTAGGAATAAATGTTGAAATATTTCCACACTTGTGAAATTACCTCCATTTTTGTGGGGATACATGTGGAAATACTTTCATATTAGTATGTGGAGTCGCCAGGCAGGCGCCTATATCAAAAGATCGACGGATGGACCATGGAATGACACCAGTAACAGCTGGATTTACAACGACAGTAAACAAGACTTAAAGCCGATTTTTGTATAGTGAATTTAAATAAAATAAAAAATTAACTATAAAAAAAATTAAAGAAAAAAAAAATTGGTACACCATTTTATAGTATTTAAAAATTAATTTTAGAAAAAAATCTTCTACCTAGTTTTGAAATATCGAATTTTCGAAAAAATAATTTTGAAAACTTTTTGTAAAAATCCAAACATTTATTTTTTAAACTTGTATATGTAAATCTCACAAACAATTTTAATCAAAATAGTAGAAGTCATCGCAGAAGAATAAAACAATTTTTATTAACGGTTTCTTAACACTTGTATGGTTAGTACCGTTATTTTTAGTAACAAGAATAATAATTACTAAATAATGTTAAAGAACTGCTGGGTGCCAAGTTTAATGAAAATCGATCGTGTGGTTTTCGGCTTTCTAAATTAAAAAAAAAAAATTTTATACAAAACTTCTAATTTTTTTTCAAATAATTCTCCATAAAAAAAATTGATCAAAATCAGTTCAACCGTTTTGAAAAAAATTTAAAACGATATAAAAATGGTTCTAAGGGAAGCTCATCTAACTATTTTTCGGAAGGGAAAATTACAAATAAAAAAAAAAAAGATGTGGACACGTTTTTGAGAAAAATAAGATTTTCATTAACAGTTTTTAAACACGTGTTTTGGTTATAAGAATTATTATTTTTGTTTAAAATCTACTAGATAAGGTAAAAAAAACTATTAGGTGCTAGATTTCATAAAAATCGATCAAGTAGTCGATCAAGTAGTATACGTACATATTTCATAAATTTTGAAACTTTTTTTAAAACCCCCCCAAAAAAATTGAAAATTTTAATTTTGGTATACAATAATTTTAAAACCTTTTGAAACATTTTCCTTTGATCAAATTAAAGAAAATTAGTTAGGTAAATCGTTTTTGGGGAAATCGAAAATCAAAAATCATATTTATAAACATTTTTCGGTAAAAAAATCACTGAATTAAAAAAAAAAGTTTTTGACACGCCGAGCTTCCTTCATAAAACTGTTCGGGATTAAACAAAAACAAAAAAAAAACAAACAAATAAATGTGAATATGTATGAATATAGAAACTTTTTTTTAATATTTATACGCGCAAATATAATTCCAAAGTTGTCGATGTGGAAATGCTCACGTAACACGTATGCGTCTTGCTTCAGGCAGTGAAGTTGTGTCCAGAAGCCTAAACACTTAGTGCAGTGCAGATATGTAGGGAAGGACGCTAGGGGATCGCTCAGATTTATATTCGACTATGTTTGATTATTCTACTGATTTTTTTTAATAGAAAAGTAGAATACAAAATAAATGAAATAAACACAAAACAATAATAGAAATTAATAGAAAACAACAATCAAAATTTTTAAGAAAACAAAATTGGTACGCCATTTTTTAGTATTAATTAATGTGGAGTTAAACAAACATAAAAAAAAAGTCAACCCTTTTTTGAAAATATGGAGTTTTTAAAAAAAATTGAAAACTGTTTTACAAATCCAAAGTTTGTTTTATTTTGAAAAATTTTGATATGCAATATTATTTAGACTTATAAGAAACTCTTGCTTAAACAAAAATTCAATTAAAATCTATATAAATGCGCATAGTTATCCATATCGATAGTTTTTTTTCAGAAACTATCGAACCTATCGTAAAACAAATACATATATCGATCTTTTACCAACTCTAGCAAAACGTTATCAGTTTTTCTTTTCACAGACATATATTTCCAATGGCAGCCAAGTTTCAATAGCCTCGTTTTATTATCGCCACAATAACCCATATGGTTGAACCCCGATTTAATAAAACGATACGGATCCAAATGAAAACAATGTTGTATGCTTACCTCTTTCTTCCCTATGTTTATTTAGTTTTCATTTTGTAACGGAACCGAGGTGTTATCGGCAAGGATTATCGATAGGGTGTTCCGTTTCCTCTAACTACAAGAGGTGCTATAACCCTTAAACAAAAAAAAATCACGTCAGCACATTTTGGAACTAGTCCATTGATAATCCTAAAACCTTACCTCCCTTTACCACCATTACAACCCATAGCTTACAGGATCTATGGGCTGATCCTGGCAGCAGGCAGGAAAGGGTGTCCAGGCCACCACCGCGTGGCATGCTAGCATATAGCACGTCCTAGCTCGTCGGTGGGGGGGTTCTTGCCGTGGTAGCACTGGACGGTCGTCACGTTTTTACATGCCGGGGAAAAAAAGGAATTTAAAAAAAATAAATTAAACGGGTTCATAAAAATAGAGCCCAAATTCGTCTTGACTGGCTACACTGATATCAAACTCTTCTAGAGAGGAGAGAGCGAGATGGAAGTGTCTCTCTGAGGTTAAGCCCTCCCACGTATCCTGAAGGATACAACCTTGGCTACTGTGTCCTCCTATTTACAGTAGCCCCAAAAGAATGCTTGTAACTAATAAAATCAAAACATCAAACTAAATCTAAAACAATATCGTCATTATTCTAAACCTTTTCGTAGCTTACCCTCACTTTTTGTCACATCCACCCCTGACATCCTTAAACCGAACTCATTTTGAAATTCTTATTTTTGAATGCTGAAAATTGTGTGGATCGAAACTTCCCAGAAAATTATTCACCCATGAGAGGAGTTTGTAGAAAAAGGCCGAATTCTGTTTTCAATTCAAAAAAGATCATACTGACAATGTTTATTAATCGAACTTATATCCTAACAAAAAAAGATCCTAAGAATACCTAAAAATAATTTTTTTATAATATACAAAAATTATTATTATCTATGAAAAGTATGTATAACCAACAATCAGTAACCTAACAATTAAAAGTTCTCTTTGTAATAATTCTTACGATTGAATAAACAAATCGAATTTTCAAAATACTAAATGACTAGTACATAAATTACTGAAAATTATTTTCAAAAAAAAAATATCAATATATTTATCAAAATAATAGTTTTTTTTTTGTTGATGGTAAAAAGTATTAATTAAATTAATTAATGTTTAATTAAATTTAAAAACAAAATAAATAATGTTTTTTTTTTTGCTCCCCACTGTACCTTATCAAAATTCTCAACTGTTACGCTGGCAAAGTATATATTTTTTTTTTGTTTCTCTGTTACACCATTGATGTATATGGATTGGATAGAGGAGATTAGCAACCGTATACAATGTTTGACTTCGAACCTGTCAAAATAGATTGCTCTCTTAAACTTATATGAGAATCGAATTTCTCTTAAATTTTTTTTTTTCTCTAGAATCAATACTGAAATCACAGTAATATCTCCCTCCGTGGAATATCGTTTTATTTTTTTAAACAAAATTATAATATGTAATGTAATGTAAACAATTGACTTACCATAAATCAAACCTCTGACGATGATCTTTGATGAGGTGCACCGCTCCAAAATCGTTGTCAGAATATACACTTCTAAGGAAAATTTTATATATTTTTTTTTGAAATTAGAAAAATAAATGTACGAAGGAAAAAAAAAGTTACTATTGCCGTTGATAAATTTAGATAAGAGAGGGAGTATAGAGATTGATAAAAAGGTATTTTAATTGGAAATTAAGTTAAATAGCTATATACAAAAAATTAAGAAAAATTATAACAAAAATTATTAAAAATAAGTTATGATGAAAATTGTGGAACTGGTGAAGATGGTTGTGGATGAAGATGGTGACGTCAGAGTTTACTGGTGGTTGATTTGCTCAATGATAGTTGTACAGTTGATCTGGATTCTTGATTATGTTGTTTCGGAGTTTAATGAAAATGTTTTTTATTTCAGAGTTTTCTCTCACTTTTTGTTGGGTAAGTATTTCTTTTTTTTTTTCAGAATTATTTTTTTTGTAAGATACATATGTTTTTTTTTGTTTTTCTTTTCCAGGTTACTTTTCTTTGTAGGGTAAGTATTTGGGTTTCAGATTATATTTTTTTTCTTAGAGTAAGTATTTGGTTTTCAGATTATTTTTCTGTAGGGTAAGTATTTTTTTTTCAGGTTATTTTTTTTGTAGGGTAAGTATTTTTTTTCCAGGTATTTTTTCTGTAGGGTAATTATTTTTTTTTCCAGGTTATTTTTTTTGTAGGGTAAGTATTTTTTTTTTTTTTCAGGTTATTTTTCTGTAGGGTAAGTATTTTTTTTTTCAGGTTATTTTTACTGTAGGGTAAGTATTTTTTTTCAGGTTATTTTTTTTCTGTAGGGTAATTATTTTTTTTTTTATGAGTTTTGGGTATAACTTTTTCACTTTTTCGGTAAGTAGGTATGGCTTTTTCAATTCTCTTTTTTTTTTTTTTGGGTTTCGATTTTTTTATTTTCGTTTCAAGAACTTTAAAAAGAAATATAACCAGGTAGATTTTCTAATACTACACGAAACTAGCACGTGTTAAAAAAAAATCGAACCACGCGGTTATTTGATTCCGTTGAATCCGTGCGGGCAATTTGGTTCGTTCACAATATCTGTATATTTTGTTTTTATTTATGTTTGTTTTATTTAAATTACTTTTACATTTTTATCTTTTAACTTTTCTTTAAAAAATAAGACGAGTTTGTATATACATTGTGCTGCGAACCGAAATAACTTACGCGCTAGGACGGAAAATAACGACGTCGTCCTGAGAAATAGAGAATTTAATAGAGGCAGGTTCTGCATCGAAGAGAGCTTTTTATAGCCTGCCAGTAAGCTTGGTCAAGTTCGAACTTTCGAAAGAGAGCGGTTTGATAATGGCGGAAGGAAGTGTACCGGATGAATTAATTTCTGGCCGAATCTTAGACCTGAAAATCGCATATTTGGTTTCAAAAATTATTTTGGAATTTTTCATAAATATATGTGACCCAATATTAATTTTCCAGTCTAAAATCGGTACAAATTCACGAACCGGAAACACTTCCATATTGAAAATCTACACTTCATGTTGTAGGTATTGGAGTTCGTTTTCGGATACTTACTCTCAATCTTTTTTTTTTTAATGATTCGTAGATGATACTCAATGAGCGTAGAGTAAGTGAGCACCAAGAAGCTCTTATACATATTTTGATTGAGAAGACAACGATCGGAGTTTTTTTTTTTTTTCTTCGACGTCACTCATCTCCATGATCCACATACCTCCCACATGATTAGAGCTTAAATTAAAAATCAATTATTGAGTGGTTCAGAGATTTGCTATACTATAGGTATCGAGAATTCTCAAACTGTAGGTACTGACTGTTGGTTTTTGTTTTCCCTATTAGATTTATACTTGCTAGTTCAATTTAGCTAAGATTACTCACAATATTCCAAAAAACAAACAATCGTAAAAATGTACACTCGGGCGTATACGTACTATTTTCCCACACAACTTATACATTTTTGAGCCCTGCCAAGAAAATGGATAAGAAATGAAACAATTGACGAAATTTGATTCACGTTTTTTTTTTGTTTTATCGACCCACGCCCGAGAATACCTCTCATGCTCTACCGACTGAGCTAGCCGGGCTGGTCAAACGGAACTACTTCTTAATATCCTTCGAGTGAACGACTCCCATAACTTTTCCATTTTCATCCTCTAGCTCGTACAAACAGTTTCCTAGGATTCTAATTATCTTTGCCTTAATAAACTTCGGGCATAGCTTAGCGTTAATTTTTTTCATTTTGTCGCTCGACACAAAATTCCTCTTAAAAACAACATCACCCACGTTGTACGCTACGTTTTTACTTCTTGTATTGTATTGGTGTTCATACGTCCGATGAGCCTTTTCGAGAGAATTTTTCAAAGCAGAGTGAATTATATTCATCTTAGAGTTTTTAGAAATAATATCAATTTCCGGATTGTTTACGCAGCCAAGTTTTCGCAAACACTCGTAGTCAGATCCATGTTCTACCATCTTTTGCCCAAATACAGCCTCGTAAGGCGATATACCGATGACCGAATGCAAGCCTGTTCTAAGAGCACAAGCTATTAGGGGAAGTTGTGCATCCCAGTTTCTTTGGTCCTTACCAACATAAGACCGTATTGCGGCAAGAATGGAACGATTTACACGTTCGCTCGCATTGGCTTGTGGAGCATAGGAGCCGGTCTTGACGTGTTTTATGCCGTATGAGGTAAGAAGTTTACCGAAGGCTGAACTAGTGAATTGTTTGCCATTGTCCGTCAAAATAGACTCTGGGACACCAAACATACAGAGAATTTGTTCGTTAAGAAACTTAATGGCGGTTTCGGAGGTTGCACTTCGTAAGGCTTGTATGACTACGAATTTCGTCAGCTGATCAAGGACGATTATTATGTATACATTTCCTGCTTTTGACCGAGGATATGGCCCCAAGAAGTCTATATATAGGTGCTGGAATGGACGCTCTACAACAAATGGCTTACCCATGGGTTGCCGAAGGCTTTGATTAGACGCTTTAGATGTTTTGCAGGTTTCACAATTTCCTATATACATCTTCACCTGAGAAGCCATATTCGGCCAGTAGAACTGTTGGCGTAGCCTGTACAGGGTTTTGCTCAAACCGCCATGCGAAGCCCTGGGTGGTTCATGAGCTAAAGTAATCAAACGGTGAGTTAGCTGTGACGGAATCCAAAGCTTCCACGTTTGGTCGTCCTCGAGAGGATTCCCTGTGCTGTGTTTCATCTTCTTATACACGAAATTGTTCGAGACTTGAAGATCTGGCAGCTGTTCGTTTTTCTTTTCGATGTTGTCGATGATCTGAACATATTCCGCAGATTTAAAACTGGGGTCTGTTAGATCAATATGCAGCACATCGGAAGGACAATCATTCGACAAGGCCTCCAGGTTCATTTCATCCGTAGCATACACTCTCGAAAGCGCGTCTGGTACGACATGTTGTGAACCCTTACGATGCTCTATCTTGAAATCATATCCTTGAAGCTTAAGACTCCACCGAGCCAATCTTCCGCTGAGGTCCTTTTGACACATCAACCACTTGAGACTCGCATGGTCAGTCACCACTACAAAATGATATCCTTCTACGTAAGGTCTGAATTGTTCTATACTCAAAACTGCTGCTAAGCATTCCCTTTCGGTAACACTGTAGTTACATTGGGCCTTGTTTAATTTGTGCGAGTAGTAGTATATGGGACGTTCGTTACCCTCGTCATCCTTCTGACACAATACGCCTCCGATGCCTGTTGAAGATGCATCGCACAAAATGATGAAGGTCTTACTGTAGTCCGGATTTACTAAAACCGGGGCTGAAGTTAGCATATTTTTTATCTTGTTAAAAGCTTCTATTGCTTCACTATCAAAAACAAATTTTGTATTCTTTTTCAGGGTATTCGTAATAGGAGTAGCTAGGGTTGAATAGTCACGCACGAACCTACGATACCATCCCGACATGCCGAGAAATCTGCGAACTTGTCGGTGGTTCTGAGGAATGGGGAAATCTCGTATACCGGACACCTTTGCTGGGTCTGTCTTCAGACAGCCATCGCCTATCACATAACCTAGATATTTAAGTTCTTTAAAGCAGAACTTTGATTTTTCCAGGTTTATAGTCAAACCTGCTTGTGTGAGTCTGTCAGCAACGATTTTCAAAAAGTGTATGTGTTCTTCAAAGGTTCGTGAAACTATCAAAAGATCGTCCAGGTAAACGAAGACGTTTTCTCTTAATTCGTGGGGTACCACTTTGTCCATTAGCTTGCAAAGACGTTGAGGTGCATTGCAAAGGCCAAAGGGCATAACCTTGAATTGGTATAGGGGTCTGCCGGGAACCGTAAAAGCTGTCTTCTCCCTAGATGTTTGCTCAAGCGGTATCTGCAAAAAGGCGTCTTTCAGATCCACACTAGAGATATAGTGTGTATCTGAAATACGACTTAGCACAGCCTGTACATGAGTCAAAGGATACGCACTCTTTTTCGTCTTCTCGTTAACTTTCCGATAGTCAAGGCACATCCGGTTTTTCCCGGGTTTACGCACCAAGACTACTGGAGAGCTCCATGGGCTATTACTTTCTTCAATAATACCCATGGCAAGTAAACGATCCAGTTCCTCATACAAAAGCTTTTGTACCGCCGGGGAAACAGGATAATGACGTTGTTTTATTGGTTCGGCATCGCCCGTGTCAATTTCATGTTCCTCCAGCATGGTTTTTCCTAGGCCAAGAGTGGCAAAGGATGGGAACATGCTGATGGCTGCCTTAAGTTTCCTGGATTCTTCTTTAGACAGTTCACGCATCTTTGTCGAATCAAAATAAGGTGCTAGTGAGGAAATTTCGGAATTCAATTTAACGTAGGAGTTCGCTTTCATCAACTTAATGTCAAAAGCATTCAAGAAATCGACTCCTAAATACAATCTCTGTTTCAATGTTGGAACTAAAAATAATTCTAATTCTTTCGTTTCGTCGTTGTACGTGATTTTAACTATACATTTGCCTATAATTGCCTGAGGATGACCATCTGCTGTCCTGACATTGGAAGCGTACTGCTTCCTAATAGGAATATTATGTTTCTTCAGAAAATCCTCTCCACCGGTACCAAAACAGCTAACACAGGCACCACTGTCAAGCAGTCCTAACATATTTTCATTATTAATCATAACATCGGCGTATGGTCGAGGATCATTGGTACAACACAATACAGTAGATTCGATGCTCCGGATGGTTTCTTTCTTTTTCTTACTAATACTTCTAATCCTTGAAATTCTAGCAGAAACATTGGGTTTTGGTTTATTGAAAATTCTTTCTCTGGCGGCATAATAGGCGGTAATACGTTCGTGTAGGGATTTTTTTATAGGTGTAATGATTGGAGGTGGTAAAACTAAATTTTCTCGGTCTAATGCGGATGGTCTTTTAAGAATTTGTACTGGCTGGTTTAGATCTAATTGTGAAGGATTAGATTGGGAATTTGTATTTGGAAAATTTAAGAAGCCGGTTTTCGGTTCTGAGAGCAAGCAGTCCCGGATGACGGGTTGCCCTTCCGAATGTTTCCCGAACATTTCGGACTGGTACATTGCGGAGATGTAATACCCTCTTTCCCACAGCGATAACAAAACAGAGACCTCTGTTCAGTTGGACACTCCTTGAAACTGTGACCTAACTTCCTACAATTCCAGCAGATGTAGCTACTAGAATCCTTCTGAATTTGGAAGGCTTCGATGGAATCTGAGGTCACCTCTGCAGAGCTTTCAGGATCTACAATTTCATTTACATGACGGTGAAAAGAAGGTACTACTGGAATTTTAGCTTTGAGTTTATCCTGCTCTTTGATATATTTTTCAATATTGCGACAAACGTATGTCATTTCATTGAGACTCTGAGCTCTGTAGGTTAAGAGCAACTCACCCATGCGTCTATGTACGTTTTGCTTGAGGAGTGTTATGATTTCATTATTGGACTTAGGGCAGAGAAGTCTAGTATTAATTCTTTGTATAGCCATTAAGAAATCGTCGAATGATTCATTAGGGCCTTGTCGACGGTCATACATCTGTCTCGAAATTTCGGGATCAGTTTCCAAAGAACGAAACTGTTCCGTGAGCGCAAAGCGAAGTGCCGACCAGTCTACTCTGGGATTGCTTTTGAGGTAAACCCAAAACCAGGTTTCGGCTTGACCGCTTACAAACTGGTGGAAGTTCAGAACGATTTCTTCCCATGAGGCACCATAACAATCTTTGAGTCTTTCTAATCTGAAGATAAACTCATCGACTGTCATATTAACATTGTCATATTTCAAGCCCCACTTATGATAACTGTGGACCTTGAAATTCGAACTCCTAGAGGTGTTAGCTTGCAGATTATTATCTAACGAAGTCCTACCTGTATTATCATGAAGATTCATATTTCTTATTTGCGCAAGAAATTCATCCGCGTTAGGGTTGAGATTACTAGAGCGCACAGATCTCGGAACTGTTTCTGGTGCAGTGGGTGGTTGGGGAATAGGAAAGCTAGATGCTGGCTGTGAAGGGTGGCGTCTCCGAACTTCGTATTCACTACTGGCTGTCGGGGTCTGAGCCATAAGGCTTTCGCGGATAGTTACCGCCATTTGTTTTTTCAATTCTGCTCGATTTGCTTCAAGTTCCTTACGGATGACTTGTAAGTCTTCAGCCCTAGCCACTCCTAATGAAGCGTCAACGAGACCTTGAATAAACACTGGTAGATCTGATATCTCATTATTATTGGGTTGCTTTTGCGCTTGAACTTGGCTTGGGGATGATATAGCTGTGCTACTGGAAGAACCTTGTGCAGAAATATCTGGGTTCACATTGTCTTGTGGCTGGATATTTCTACCAGAGGAATCCTCTGTACCCGTAGGATTAGTTTGAGGCATGGCGTTCTGATTGTTTAATGGTTTACGTCGATTATAATTGCGTCGATTGCTACTATAATTTCCGCGACCACGACCGGAGCGTAAATAAGGTGAATGACTTTTACCAGGTGAAGACATTCATACGTCTCTCACTTAGAAATAACTCAAAGTACAAACTCGCCAAAATAAACAAATGGAAAATGCCAAAGCACCTAAACTAGATTATTGTAATTATGAAAACTAAAACTAATGAGTCAATAAATTGGCAAAACAATTTACTTGAAAATTAAACTGAACAAATTACTTGAAGGAATAATGTAATTAAAGAAATTCCATATTCAAAAAAAAATCAAAAAAAATCTGAAAAATAACAAACTAAATCTCATTATTATCAAAAACTAAATCAAAAATATATTTTAAATCTATTAGAATAACATACAATCCTAAAAAAAATATCAAAAAGTAACTTAATATCTGTTGTACTAATCATGTGTTTGTCTGGTGGATGTGACAGGCAAAGGCATTATTATGAAGATGGTTTAAAAATTTTTTGTTTGTATACTCACTAGAAAAATTTGGGTGTTTAATTGAAATTCTGAAAATGTTAATATTTTGAATTGTTATACAGTTGATTTACATAACAAACGATTGAAAAAACATTGCAATTCGCAACGGACACAATACCGAACTTCTCGAGCTTATATTGTCGGACGATCATTGCTGGGTTTTCATCGAAATAAGAACTTACAAAAGTTAAATTGATGAACAACTATAATTCCAGCTGTGCTAGAAAATACGGATTCACCAAAACCAATGAAATTCACAGATTGCTACTGATCAAGCATGAAGGAAAATTTTATCGCAACAGACTAAACGAGGAAAATATTCAAACCCATTTACTGGACAAACAAGATTTCACTTCATGATTCACAATAATGAAAAGAATATGTCGTAGACCAACCACAATCAATAGTTGGCTTAATTATCAAAAACAAACTAAGTTAATTTTTTTTGTAAACTTAAGAACTTCAACTAAGATATAAAAAAAATCAAAGACGAATCGGGCCCCACGTTGGGCGCCACCTGTAACGGAACCGAGGTGTTATCGGCAAGGATTATCGATAGGGTGTTCCGTTTCCTCTAACTACAAGAGGTGCTATAACCCTTAAACAAAAAAAAAATCACGTCAGCACATTTTGGAACTAGTCCATTGATAATCCTAAAACCTTACCTCCCTTTACCACCATTACAACCCATAGCTTACAGGATCTATGGGCTGATCCTGGCAGCAGGCAGGAAAGGGTGTCCAGGCCACCACCGCGTGGCATGCTAGCATATAGCACGTCCTAGCTCGTCGGTGGGGGGGTTCTTGCCGTGGTAGCACTGGACGGTCGTCACGTTTTTACATGCCGGGGAAAAAAAGGAATTTAAAAAAAATAAATTAAACGGGTTCATAAAAATAGAGCCCAAATTCGTCTTGACTGGCTACACTGATATCAAACTCTTCTAGAGAGGAGAGAGCGAGATGGAAGTGTCTCTCTGAGGTTAAGCCCTCCCACGTATCCTGAAGGATACAACCTTGGCTACTGTGTCCTCCTATTTACAGTAGCCCCAAAAGAATGCTTGTAACTAATAAAATCAAAACATCAAACTAAATCTAAAACAATATCGTCATTATTCTAAACCTTTTCGTAGCTTACCCTCACTTTTTGTCACATCCACCCCTGACATCCTTAAACCGAACTCATTTTGAAATTCTTATTTTTGAATGCTGAAAATTGTGTGGATCGAAACTTCCCAGAAAATTATTCACCCATGAGAGGAGTTTGTAGAAAAAGGCCGAATTCTGTTTTCAATTCAAAAAAGATCATACTGACAATGTTTATTAATCGAACTTATATCCTAACAAAAAAAGATCCTAAGAATACCTAAAAATAATTTTTTTATAATATACAAAAATTATTATTATCTATGAAAAGTATGTATAACCAACAATCAGTAACCTAACAATTAAAAGTTCTCTTTGTAATAATTCTTACGATTGAATAAACAAATCGAATTTTCAAAATACTAAATGACTAGTACATAAATTACTGAAAATTATTTTCAAAAAAAAAATATCAATATATTTATCAAAATAATAGTTTTTTTTTTGTTGATGGTAAAAAGTATTAATTAAATTAATTAATGTTTAATTAAATTTAAAAACAAAATAAATAATGTTTTTTTTTTTGCTCCCCACTGTACCTTATCAAAATTCTCAACTGTTACGCTGGCAAAGTATATATTTTTTTTTTGTTTCTCTGTTACACCATTGATGTATATGGATTGGATAGAGGAGATTAGCAACCGTATACAATGTTTGACTTCGAACCTGTCAAAATAGATTGCTCTCTTAAACTTATATGAGAATCGAATTTCTCTTAAATTTTTTTTTTTCTCTAGAATCAATACTGAAATCACAGTAATATCTCCCTCCGTGGAATATCGTTTTATTTTTTTAAACAAAATTATAATATGTAATGTAATGTAAACAATTGACTTACCATAAATCAAACCTCTGACGATGATCTTTGATGAGGTGCACCGCTCCAAAATCGTTTTTTCCTTCTAAGGAAAATTTTATATATTTTTTTTTGAAATTAGAAAAATAAATGTACGAAGGAAAAAAAAAGTTACTATTGCCGTTGATAAATTTAGATAAGAGAGGGAGTATAGAGATTGATAAAAAGGTATTTTAATTGGAAATTAAGTTAAATAGCTATATACAAAAAATTAAGAAAAATTATAACAAAAATTATTAAAAATAAGTTATGATGAAAATTGTGGAACTGGTGAAGATGGTTGTGGATGAAGATGGTGACGTCAGAGTTTACTGGTGGTTGATTTGCTCAATGATAGTTGTACAGTTGATCTGGATTCTTGATTATGTTGTTTCGGAGTTTAATGAAAATGTTTTTTATTTCAGAGTTTTCTCTCACTTTTTGTTGGGTAAGTATTTCTTTTTTTTTTTCAGAATTATTTTTTTTGTAAGATACATATGTTTTTTTTTGTTTTTCTTTTCCAGGTTACTTTTCTTTGTAGGGTAAGTATTTGGGTTTCAGATTATATTTTTTTTCTTAGAGTAAGTATTTGGTTTTCAGATTATTTTTCTGTAGGGTAAGTATTTTTTTTTTCAGGTTATTTTTTTTGTAGGGTAAGTATTTTTTTTTTTAGATTATTTTTTTTGTAGGGTAAGTATTTTTTTTCCAGGTATTTTTTTGTAGGGTAATTATTTTTTTTTCCAGGTTATTTTTTTTTGTAGGGTAAGTATTTTTTTTTTTTTTCAGGTTATTTTTCTGTAGGGTAAGTATTTTTTTTTTTCAGGTTATTTTTACTGTAGGGTAAGTATTTTTTTTCAGGTTATTTTTTTTCTGTAGGGTAATTATTTTTTTTTTTATGAGTTTTGGGTATAACTTTTTCACTTTTTCGGTAAGTAGGTATGGCTTTTTCAATTCTCTTTTTTTTTTTTTTGGGTTTCGATTTTTTTATTTTCGTTTCAAGAACTTTAAAAAGAAATATAACCAGGTAGATTTTCTAATACTACACGAAACTAGCACGTGTTAAAAAAAAATCGAACCACGCGGTTATTTGATTCCGTTGAATCCGTGCGGGCAATTTGGTTCGTTCACAATATCTGTATATTTTGTTTTTATTTATGTTTGTTTTATTTAAATTACTTTTACATTTTTATCTTTTAACTTTTCTTTAAAAAATAAGACGAGTTTGTATATACATTGTGCTGCGAACCGAAATAACTTACGCGCTAGGACGGAAAATAACGACGTCGTCCTGAGAAATAGAGAATTTAATAGAGGCAGGTTCTGCATCGAAGAGAGCTTTTTATAGCCTGCCAGTAAGCTTGGTCAAGTTCGAACTTTCGAAAGAGAGCGGTTTGATAATGGCGGAAGGAAGTGTACCGGATGAATTAATTTCTGGCCGAATCTTAGACCTGAAAATCGCATATTTGGTTTCAAAAATTATTTTGGAATTTTTCATAAATATATGTGACCCAATATTAATTTTCCAGTCTAAAATCGGTACAAATTCACGAACCGGAAACACTTCCATATTGAAAATCTACACTTCATGTTGTAGGTATTGGAGTTCGTTTTCGGATACTTACTCTCAATCTTTTTTTTTTTAATGATTCGTAGATGATACTCAATGAGCGTAGAGTAAGTGAGCACCAAGAAGCTCTTATACATATTTTGATTGAGAAGACAACGATCGGAGTTTTTTTTTTTTTTCTTCGACGTCACTCATCTCCATGATCCACATACCTCCCACATGATTAGAGCTTAAATTAAAAATCAATTATTGAGTGGTTCAGAGATTTGCTATACTATAGGTATCGAGAATTCTCAAACTGTAGGTACTGACTGTTGGTTTTTGTTTTCCCTATTAGATTTATACTTGCTAGTTCAATTTAGCTAAGATTACTCACAATATTCCAAAAAACAAACAATCGTAAAAATGTACACTCGGGCGTATACGTACTATTTTCCCACAATTTAGATACTGTCTTTTTTCTTTAAACTTTTCTTACCATTTAAAAAAACTTTAAAATCCATGTACCCGCCAGAGTAGAAACTAATTTCTAGAACGCCATAAAGGAAACCCCGATAGAAACCTAAATCCAATGTTGTTTTTGTATTACGTGTTAAAAGGTAACCCAAACCCGTAGATAATCAATTGCGGCTAATGATTGTTATAACTTTCTTGTCAAAAAAAATTCCACAATTCCACTGATTTGTGTTTCAATGATGGTTTTCAATGTAAGCTATAATTGGCCCTTAGTGAGTATATAGGATCCACTTCAACCTGTCGACCATAGGTGATAGGTACTTCTGGAGAAACACGTTCCACCATCGCATAGTTCTAAGTTTAATCGTAGTTAGTCACTACAGTAAGCCTCTCGCTACTACAAAGTTTTCCCTATAGGATAGACATTCGAAATAAAAAATACGAATTGGTCAAAGAGGCTCAACATTTTTGAAGCCAAGCTTACGGAGTCCTTAAAAAAACTCGTTCCTTCATTTTATTCTTTTAATTTTTGTAAAAAAGAAAATCCAGTGGTTCGTTTTGCTTCTTCTATTGTTATAATCTTTATTTCCAATTTCAAAATAAATTTGGTTCTTCCACAACACTCACAATCAGTTCAATAAACCGAAAATAAATTTACGCCATTCTATCGCCACGCCGCCATCCACCTTTTCCCACATCAAAGTCATCAGTAACGCAAATATACCGAATGCGCCAATTCTTCTATATACATACATACCTATACCTTTATCTGAATATTTATAAACCCAAGCAGTTGATTTAAATATTCCAGCCATTTGTGGTATCCGCACTTGTTCAATATTACAAAACGAAGAAGAAGGGGAAGAGGTTTTTTTTTTCAATTTAATAAAGAAAAACTCAACCGATGTCCTTCTGTGTTTTTATTCAGTTTGTACTTTTTCTCTCGATTTTGGTCCTTTTTTGTAGGATAGAGTCGAAATATCGAAATCTGCCTGACAGAGGAAGACAGTTTATCCGAACCGTTTTCGACGGCTCTTTTCTATTCATTTCCATTGTGCTTATTATTATCTAACTGTCGCTGTAAGTAAGTACCTTCACTTCACTTCCATTCCACAACAAAAACCGAATGAAACGAAACGCGCTCATTGTCGCATTCAATTTACTTTTATTTTATTGGAATTTTCCGGACAGGAAAATGGTCAATTTCATTTTCTTTTCTGTTCGAAAGGACAGGCAAGTCCCATTCCTCATCATGAGTTTTCTATAACATTTTTATATACAAACAAAAAAAAGGAAAAAAAAAAAAAAAAACAGACATAAATCAAACTAAATTGGAAAAATTCTTTCAAAAAACCAAACAGGATGCTACCTAAATCATGAAGTTCTTCTGAATATTTCTCTCAACTCAGCAAATCACTTGTTTTTTTTTGTTTGAAAAAGTTTTATTTAATTTTTAATTGCGGAAGGACATTTTGTGGTGATGCCATGCTGCTTAGATGAATCAAAGTGTAATTAAATCCTTTTTATGCTCATCTATATACGAAACTAAAATAATTTTGCAAATCAGTTTTGTTTTGTTGTATGATCAGGGCCGGACTATTATAAGACAAAAGTTTCCCAGGAGGGACTTCGGTTCGATTCTTAGGACTTCTCCAGTCTTTTTATTTTGAAAACTTGATTTTTATAAATTTCTCAAGTTTTAATTCTTCTCCATGTGCCTACTCTCTTTTTTTTCTCTACGGTGAAAAATGGAACAAAACTCAACTCATACGATTTGTTTCAATTTCCATCGTTTCTCGAGTAATTTTATCGATGCGAGAGTTACAGAACTTAAGCACTGGTTGAGGTTTAAAGACCCAAGATAAAGGAATTTATTAGAAATCATTAAATCAGTTAGATTTATTTAAGCGTTGTATAATATAAAGCCAGACTAGTTTTTCAGTACTTAGATAGCTTCGAGGTGAATCAGAGTTAGCTAATTTATTATCTGTATCGATATTTATCGAAAAATTATCGAAATCTACATATTAATTATTCTATACTGACATCAAACTTAAGCCATCAGCTCGTGGCGTACCTAATGGTTAGTGCGTAGCGGACTGTTACGACAAAGGTAACAGGTGTTCGATTCCCAACTTATATGCCACCTTTTTTTCAAGGGTTATAGACACTGTCTCTTGGGAGAAATTGAAAAATCCTCCAAGAGTGTATGTACATATATCTTGTAATGAAAAAGTGCTTCTAAATTTAGTGGTTCAGATTTAGCAGGAAATTGTAGATCTCTTCATCCCTGGAAATAACCACGCATACAGGAATGTTTGAGAGTTGTAAGCCAATAGTCCTTGCTGTTACGGCGGCAGCCAATTTACTTTTTTACTTGCGATGTATGTATATGTTTGCAGGTAAGGTACTATAATGTCATGTCATGTTATGGATTCGTAAAAAAATCGAACTCGAGATTTTGATCAAAATTCACATAACGATGATAGCGAAGTCAAAAAAAGCGGGTCTCGCAATTCTGTCTATATGTTTGTCCTTTGGGCTGTTGCGTGAACATATGGATCGATTTTCTTTAAACTAGGTATCTAGCTGTTTTTGTGTATTCCCCCACAGGTTTTTTTCTTTTGTTTTTAAGACCAAAAATAACGGTATCTGCCGTGCAAATTTTTTTACCAAATTATGAAAATCTTATTTTTTTCAAAAACGTGCCCACAACTTAAAAAAAAAAATCTGTAATTTTTTTTACAAAAATGCTATTTTATAAAAAAAAAATTTCGGAAAATTGGGTTTAAAAGGCCCCTCCGATAGAACATTTTTTTTTTTAATTTTCGATATTCTCAAAAACGGTGCAACTGATTTTGATCAATTTTTTTATAGAGAATGTTAACAATAATTTTAAAAATATTGTTTACCAAAATTTTTAACAAAAAAATTTTTTGGATTTTAAAAAAAAAGTTTCAAAATTTTGTTTGAGATCTTAAATAATTCGAAAACGAATCGGTCGATTTTTATTAAACTAAGCACCCAGCAGTTTTTTGACATTATATAGCAGATTTTAAATAACACTTTTTCTTATAACCAAAAATAAAGATATCTACCTCTCATAAAAATTTTTAAAAACCGGTATTGAAAAACTCATTTTTCTCAAAAACGGCTTTTGGGATTTTTATTAAAAATTATTGGAAAAAAAAGTATCTACCGTTTAAAAATGGTTTCTATAATAGAACCATTTTTTTGGTTTTCGATTATCGCATTATCTGTTGAACCAATTATAATGAATTTTTTACACAAAAGCTACTGATAAGTTTGAATAATAAAAATATATACAAAATTTGTATATTATAAAAAATTATTTTTTTAAAAAAGCCGCTATAACGATTTTTAAAAAATTGTTCCCATAAATTGAGATTTGAGTATGAAATCGGATTGTGTCAGATTTTCAATATTAAGGTATATAATTAAAGGAAAAATGACTGGCGTGTTAGAGCAAACAAACATTTTCAAAATCATTCAAAATTTTATACTAAAAACATGAAAATAAATATCGGACAAATAATTTAATTCAATGAGGAAGTTGATAAAAACAAAAAAAAAGCATTAAAATACTTTCAACCACTAATTGGCTAGAGGGAGATAGTATTCTAAAGCCGGCGGCGGAGGAGTTTGTGCAATAAAAAACCACAATCGTGGCAAATTTGCTTTGCGTCGGAAAAAAAATGCTAAATGTTCATATGTACCTAAATTTGTAGTCGGTATAATAATTGTAAAGACATTGTGTTTCCTTTGGCTTGCTTATAACTTCGGTTCTAATAATCCGATCAGTAACATTAAGGTCTTAAAATTTAGCTAGAATATCGGACTACATTTTTTGTATTATATCATTGCACAGTCACATAAAACTATTTATGAAAAACCTTATTAAATTGCGTGTTTAATAGAAACAAAAATTTAATACAAAACAAAATTTTTTAAACCACATGTATTTGACCCTTTTTACGAAAGTTATGATGTTGGTACCTATGTTCCGAAAAGTTGCTCAACATTTAAATTTGACATTCAATGTACATACATAAATACATAAAGCTTTTTTCATTTCTAATGTTCCTCAACTATGCTGCAATGGCAAATCGGGTAAATTTTTAAACAAGTTTTCAATCTACATTACATACCTACTTCACAACCACGGTGTGATCCAACATAAGATCAAGTTCGTGCGATCCAGTCGTGCATTTTATTTATTTCTTGGATGTTCTTTATATAAATTTTATCTTTTAATTGAGTCCCGAAGCGAAAAATGGATTTGTTCCAAAAAGTCGAAACACTTCAACTACGGATAAAAACTCGACCAAATTGAGTTTATGGAAAATATTGCTCCAGCCAAGATAGTTTTTGAACCTCAGCCCTATCAGGTTTGTTCAAGCCATCACAGATGCTAGAACCCTTGGTCTGTATGAATGGAAGCAACATGCTTGGGATGTTATTGCCTGTTTACACAGTCGTTTTACTGAAAGTCGCATCCACTGGAGCAAGGTAGATTTATGTATGCGTAGAAACGAGAAGGGTCGATTTCATCTTAGCTTATAAAATCTACCTACGTCTTTCAGTAAAACAACTGTGTAAACAGGAACTTAGAGAGTAGGAGCTCAATGTGCCTCAGGCAGAGAGTATTTATAGATAAGGGCACCATAATAAAGTTCTCTGCGAAAATTTATCAGTTTTGTCTGATTTCTTTCGAAGTGAGTGATCTTGTGAGAAAAGATTTTTGATTTCTCTTTAATTTTATTCTTACAAAAATTAGCGGCCCTTACCCCGGGTCTCCACTAGAAATAAATCACCACAAGATATGCGTCATGTAGTCAAATTATCTTGTGGAGACCCCTTATGTCTGAAATATTTTTATTTTCAGAAATATTTTTATTTTAAGAAATATTTTTATTTTCAGAAATATTTTTATTTTCAGACATAAATTTCTTTATTTATGTCTTGTCTTCTCAGAAGAAATAAAAGTGGATATAAATTTTGACGTTTCGTGATTGACAGCCATTTTCTACAATAAACGTTTGATAAATCTGTGTAAACACAACAAATCTCGTAGTGCAGGTAAGTTATTTTTACTATTTACTATCAATTGATTAATTTTGATTTTTGAATTATATTCCTTGAACAATAGAAAAAATAAAAAAAACAAATGAGCGAGTGGCGGATTTCGAGGGACGAAGCTCTGAAACTAATAAGGGCATTCAGGGATTTTGAATACCTCTCGGACTACTCCAGCCAACTTTACAAGAGGATTGATTTAAAAAGAAAGTGCTGGGAGGATCTCTCCATTCAATTTCGAAAAAGTGTGGACACACTAAAAAAAAAAATAAAATGCTTGCGCTCGGCTTATGTTCTCGAAAAAAAAAATTTGACGGGTCTAAGAAATCGGGTGCTTCAGCGGAGTCACTACATGCACCTAATCTTTATTATTATGAAGAGTTCTCATTTTTAGACAAAAATGATAAGAGGAATACGATGTTTGCTTGACCACAACATGATTACAAATAAAAATTTCATGAAATAGTTTGCCCACTCAACGGAGAAATAAATATTTCTGCAGTTATTTCTGAAACAAATTAAGACATAAATATGGCTTGTGGAGCCGGGGCGTTAATGTCCCATAAGGGAAAGTATTGTAAACAAAATTGATGAGGAATAAAATATAGAAAATATGAATATGTACTTATGAAAGAGCTTCAATTAGCCAATTTAAAATTGTGATAGGTATTTAAGCCTTCCGCAAAAATGCTTTACTTTATATCTTCGATCGTATTTTGCTGCAAGAGAATGGCAGCTAATTTATTTTTTTTAAAGCAAATCATTTAGTTTAAGTTGCAAATTCAACTTAACTGTTTTTTAATAACAATTTAAGTTCACAAAACCTAGATCTTCATTTTATAACTGAATGTTCTCTCTCTCTTAATTTTTAGAACACCACACCATCTCATCTCAATATTTAGCATTTTATCCAGACTTCAATTTTTCATCAAACAGTTTTAACAGCAACCAATTTGCCACTGTGGCACCTTTGCCATATAAAATCAACCTAAACATCCTGCCGTAGAATATTTGAATGACTCAATAAAATAATATTTTGCCATTTCTTGAATATAGCATTAGCAAATCCTCCCTCATCATTTTTGGCTCTTCAACGTTAAGTGGCATCCCATGGACTTAACAAAGGCACCCAAATTTAGCTTTCTGTATTTTTTTCTTTTTTTGGTTTCCACCTTTCATCACCTTTTCTTGAATGGCTTTTGTATATATTATATTAAGCAGGAAAAACCAATATCATAGAATGTTTCTTCCTACGAAGTGAAAAAAAAAAATAATATTCCAAAAAAAAAAGTGTGTGTATCTCAAAGATAAATAAATATCTAGGTATTAAGAGGTAAATTTACTACGGATTATGGTGGGATTACTATTTTGGTCGACGTCGTCGTCGTCGAAATGACTTTGATGAAATTTGTTTTTGGCGATGCGTTTATTCTTATTTGCTAAAGCTGAAGATGATGATGATGATGATTTGAAGAAAGAAAAATCCATTATTAATTTATGATGAGTATTTATTTAGCTTTAATACTTCCATAATTTTATTCTTGGTATCTAAGGTAACACCAGTATTTCGTAAATCCAATTGACACAGTATTTTATTGAATCCAATAATTTTACAAATTTTTTGACCAAAACTCTGTAAAAATAAATAATTACATTTTTTTTTTTTTAGTTGAATTTTAATTTTTTCTAGAATATTAATGAAATTATATACCTCTTCTAAAAAGTTATTAGAAATATCTAAATTCAAAATGGTTCCATTTTGTACAATAAATTGCATTAGGATCTTTGTTACCATATTTGTCATTGAGCATCCACTAACATCTAAATCTTTAAGTGGTAAATGTTGGACGACAGAAAAAACAGCAGCTGCTCCATCACTTTCTATTGGATTTAATCGAAGAATTAATTTCTCTAATTGTCTTCCTTTAAGTGCTTGGCTTAGAAAAAATGCTCCTTCAGGTGCTTTATGGAAAAAGAAAAAAACAAAATCTTAAATTATAGTAAAGTTGTTAAAAATAGTCAAAAAGTTTAAAAATAAAAAAGATAATTGTCAAAACAAAAGTGACAAAAGCCACGCAAAGTGCTTTAAGTTGCATGGAGAGGCGGTTTTAAATCTATAAATCTATATAAAATTTGAACCAGTTTGAAGAAACTTTTAGACACAATATTTACTAAGGAGATTAAATTTTGCCCACTGACACGCCCACTTTTAAAAAGAGGTCATCTAATCTTTAAAGTTGATTAAAATAAAGGTTACGTATATGTTTGAACGTTCGTGATATAAAAATTCGTTCACTGTATCTTGAGAACGAATAAAGATATTGACTTCGAATAAATTTTATTTTACAGATAATAACGTCATTAAGTCCAGAAAAAATGTTCAAACAAATTCAATTAGCGACTCTTTTACTAAAGGGTTTTCCAGTAGGGACGGGTTGATTTTGACAGCTCGTGGCGGCCATATATTGTGTTTCTGTCAAAATATCGTCTTTTAATCAGTTACTAAACACAAATAATGGCAAGTTACAGCGTCGAGCAACACGTGCAAATGATAAAAAAATGTTCGCTAATTGGGTTTTGGAGCAGTTGGAAGTTGATCCCAATTTTGGTTGAAAAATCATCTTTAGCGATGAGGCCCATTTTTGGATGAATGGGTACGTGAATAAACAAAATTGCCGGATTTGGGACGACATTAATCCACGCGATATTCACGAGGTGCCAATGCATCCAAATAAAGTTACTGTTTTGGTTAGGATTTTGGGCTGGAGGCGTCATCGGTCCGTACTTCTTCGAAAATGATGACATCAGGCTAATTTTATTCTATAAACAGTGTCATAATTGATTACCAATATGATTGAAAAAAATTTATTGAGAGTTTCAAGAAAACACTAAAAATAGTTGAAAAAACGTTTTTCGCTCCGAATATTTTGTGAACAAATACTATTTGGAAGCCGGGGTAATTTTATTCTACACAAAATGACGTAGTTAATAACTGAAAAGGTTTGTAGAAACATTCAATTGATAGTTTTTTTTTTAAGTAACAAAATTTCAAAACAAAACTACTAAAAATTGTTCAAAAATGTTTTTCCGCTCAAATATCTCGAATAGAAACAGTTGGCCCCCCGACTTTCGAGTTGGGCAAAGCTGGTAAATCTAATCGGTTGTACATCGTTTGTTCACGTTTGTAAAAGTTTTAGAATAATTTGTACACATACCGTTTTTGTATAAATAATTTAATAAAAAATAGCATGTAATTAGCCCCACAAATATTTAAATGTATTAATTTAAAAAATCTGGAAATGCAATTTGATGGATAATCGTTTGTACACATTTGTCTTTTTAATTAGAAATTAGTTTTTATATTTTTTTTAATTTCTGTTTTAAATTAATTATTCAAAATATTTTGGGACACAAAAAGGGAGTTTGGCCCACCAACTTTAACGCTCAAAAAATCTGTGAATGCAGTTCCATAAATAATCGTTTTTCCAAGTTTGTATTTTCTTTTTTTTTCCTTTTTGAATGTCCCAATTTTTTTTACATACAATTTTATAAAATAAAAACAAAATGCTATAATTTGTACATTAGTTTTAACCATTTTACATGGAATAGATTTTTAAATTTTGTTTTTATTTCTATTTTTAATCTATTTTTTAAATGTTTGGGACAAGAAAACCGTGTTTGACCTATTCGATATGTTGACAAATCATCATTTGTACACGTCCCAAAAATTGAAAACTGTTTTGAAAATATACAATAGAAACAAATCTTACAATGATTCTACTTGATTTTCATGTTTATAATTTTGATTCTTTTCTATTGTTAAATGTTCGGGTTTGGATCTATTTCGTGAACTTTTAAATTTAAAGAGTATTAAATCAATAACACCTTTTCTTCATTTTTGTTTTTATTTATTTTTCTTTCATTTTTTTTTTTTAAATGTAGGTACAGTAGAATCTCGAAAAGATGAACAGATATAAAACAGGGCACGTTCATCTTTTCGAATTGTTCATCTTTTAGAGCATCAACATTTCGTTGAGAAAGAAGATATAGTTATAAATAAAAACATTTAATATATTTTACATAACAAGTTAAATCAAGCCTAAAAGTACCATTCACAAAACTAAATAACTTTACATAAATATAATACGAGGAACTAAAAGGCAAAGAAAAAGTAAAAAATTGAGTTGGGAATAAAGTATTCATCTTTTCGGGTACAAAATTTCAAATCGTTCATCTTTTTGAGCACTGAAGAGTGAAAATATTTCGTTCATCTTTCCGAACTGTTAATCTTATAGAACCGTTCATCTTTCCGAGATTCTACTGTATCTACCATTTATTTATTTTAAATAATTTTGATATATCGAATTTGTTTTAAATTTCATATCATCTCACTTTTGCAATAAAAAATCGTGCGATTTTAAAAAAATAAAACAACTAGTTTTGCAAAAGCAGGATGAAATTCTACTCAATAGGTTGGAGTAATAATTCTGTATGATGCCAAAATTCGGTTTCAAAGATTCTGTATTCCAAAATTCTATAAATCCATAATTCTGTATTCCAAAACTCTGCATTTCAAAATTCTGTAAATTATAAAAGAAAAATTATTTTGATAAAGAAAAAAACTGCGCACAATTATTATTTTATAATTTGTAGTTTTGGACAGTAATATTTGATTTTAAAACTTAATAAAGATGTGTTAAAATTTTTTAACATAGTTTTTAACGTTTTAATGTTTTAAATGAAATTATATAAATATATAACGCGGTAAAATATGTCACTCTTTTTCCAATTTTATAATTTATTTTCACAATTTTTGAGTTAATTTCACTTGTATTTCCGAAAATGTATCTTCTGGATTCACAGTTTAATCATAACACATTTACTATTACCAAAAATAACTTTAAAATAATGTATGTAGTTCGAAAAATATAATTTCAAGTTATCTAACTAAATATGCGAAGTACCTATGTCAAAAATTATTTTTATAAAATAAAAGAAAAGAAAAGAAAAGAAAATATGCCTATTGTACGTTTATTTTTTTTTTAATGCAAGATTAATTAAAAGACAAATATTATTTACAGCACAATATTAAAATACAGTATTTAAAATATCCCAGAATTTTGGATTTACAGAATTCTGGATTTACAGAATTTTAGAATACAGAGCAAAAAAGGTTTAAAGAATAATTGAATATGAATATGAATGAACATAATTCTCATACAGAATTTTCAGTTCATTAACAGAATTTAAGTAATACAGAATTGTGGAATACAAAATAACTACCCGTTCCTAGTATTTAAAAAAATAAAAATTTTGTATTGTATGTATGTATGTGGATAGATAGATAGATTATATTATTTTATTTGTATAATTTAACAATTTTTTTTTTTAGAATCATAATATCAATATAACAAGAAATACAATAAAATAAATGGGCAATGGCGTTGCCGTCTGCCTGTTGTATGTATGTATGTACATATGTATAATTTTGTAAACATTTTTTTTCTGGTATCCCATTTTTATTATTAATGCGGAGTTAAAAAAAACAATTACCTGGTTTTAAAATATGGAATTTCTTAAAATATAATTTAGTTTTTTTTTTTTTAAATCCACATTTCGTTTTTTTTTTTAAATTGTGGTAAGCCTGTTTGAACGGTTAAACAGATAATCATATCGATTATGGAATCCGCATTACTGGGTCCGCAGTGATTCGCAGCATATTGTTCTCTTTTCTTTTCACGGCAAATGACTAAAGATAAAAGAGAGCGAACCACTGGCACGGTTGCCACTTTGGTCATTTGTGACCGAATTTGGTCATAATTTTTTCACTTGGTCGCATTGTCATTTTTTGTTCCATTTGGTAATTTTTTTACGAAATGAAAAGAAACTCGACTTTAATTTTTATGCAACCTAAAGCGCTTTTCTTATCGTCTGAATGCGATTTTATAAAAATATATTTGTTTTTATTAATTGCAAATATTATCGTACTCATTTCTCTCATCTCATTTTAAAATGCTTTGAGAAGTTAATATTTGTATATTTCGTTATTAATGATTGTTACTTTTATTTGTTTATGTTATTGATCTAATTTAATTAAGTTTGTTAGGTATGCTTAAAAATTGTTGTCTTTTCATTTCAAAAAGTCAACCGTCATTGATGTGTAAACATCTATGCCAGCGGTAGGGTTGACTAAAAACGTGGACATTTCTGTGACACTATAAACGGTGATCTTATACGTTACGATACGTTGATGTAAATTGAATACTTTCAATATTGGGTACTTTCGCTCATAATTCAAACTAAATCGAAAGATCGAGTTGAGTTTGGGTTGAAATTTCGTTGACAGTTCGATCTCGTCGCGTTCTGTGATGCAAAATCAGCACTTGTATTCCATTTGATGTTTAAACGTCTTAACCGTGTGTCCCGGCACTCACACTTTTTTTTGTTAAAATTTATAATCTTTCGATAAAATTCAACCTTTCAGAGTTTCATGTGAAAAAACTACATACAAAATGTTGACATTTGATCATTTTTTAAATAGCAATAGATGTGTTCCTTTACTTTGAAACTCTGTGCATTTCTGTGAATTTCTAAACAATTTATTTTTTTTTTATATGAACTTTGACAGATCTTTGTGTAGAAATTCACACAAATGCACAGAGTTTTTGGTTTTTTTTTTTCTCCGGCTTTTAAAAACTTTTCATTTATTTTTTAACTCCCACTTAAAGTTTTTAATTAGTAGAAGCTTAAAAATCAGTGTTCAAAATTTGCCATACACAACTATTTGGTAAAATATCAAAATTGATTTCGATATAAATTTACAGTTTCAAACCGTGTTGTTAGTTAGGACTATAAAAACTGTAAATAAAAATAGTTGCATACTCTTAGTCTGAGAGATAATATTATGCAAATTTCTTATTGCTTTAGTTAAGGGGAAGTGAAATAATAGTTAGTTGTAGATTCTAGTTTCTCTTTTTGTTTAAAATTGTAACCATAAGTGCAAAATGTGAAAACATACATACTTACAAATCAAATTATTGGTTAAATCTAGAATTTTTAAATTTGGAAAAGATTCCATTGAACAGCCATCTAAAAATTGCTGCAATCCATTATCATGCATCGCACAATGAGTTATTGCTAATTTTGTTAAATTCTGACATCCTTTTTCTAGAGATTTTGAAATATAAGCAAGTTGATAAGGCTCAAGTTTTACGCTATGAAGCCTAAAAAAAAATATCTATGTAAATAGTTTTTCAAATCTGAGTATTTCTTTGAATTTTTTTTAAGATCTTACCAAAATTCTTTAAGTTCATAGCAATTACTCAAACCAAGGGCAAATGTTGTTATATCATTTCGTGAAAACGATGAACAACCCAGATAAAAATTGGTCTCAATAGTTTTTGTGCAATAAGTAACTCTAAGTGATTTTAAGTCTGGAAGGCTACTTAGAATAATATCTAATGGAATATGATCTGGAAAAAAAAAATTAAATCAAAACGGAACAGGTTCTTAAATTTATTTAAACTCTCACCATTTATTTCACCCATTGACGGCTGAAGAAAATCAATTTGAAGTCTATTTATGTAGGGAGCGCTTATGTCCAAAACTGTTTGTACACTCTCCTGATCATAATCATTGATATTGGTATTCTCTAGATATTCCTGCAAATGCTTTTCCATATAAATATTGATCCAATTTCGTTTTTCGACATCAATTGACAGAGTCTTCCATCGATGTTGATAGCATTTTCGCCAAAAGAAGTCATCTTTGATGTGAACGCTTGAGATTTTAAGAGGAATATCTAAAGCCAAATTGTCCACAACGTAGTTCCTGTCAACTTGTTTTGCAATTTCTTTAAAAATTGGCATCTCTAGAAAAAAAAGAAAATAACAGAAGTCTTGCGAGTCTGTATGATGTTTTCTTTTACCAATCCAATTTTCAACAATCCTATCTAAGGCTAATATTCGAAGTGTTTTTGGTTCAAAAGCTTTGCTTTCGGTTTCTTGTGATTTAGACTTCAAAGCTGTTGAATTTTTAGATTTAAAGTTCTCCGAATTGAAGTAAGCTTTATAGACATTAATGTCCAATGAACATGGTAAGTAAATATTATCAAAATTCATCATTTATCATAACTGTGTTCTGTCGATGTGAATTTACAATCAATCACTGAAATATGATATTCTTTCTAACTTCCTTTTTTTTGTTGTTGGTGTCGATTTGTTTAAACACTCAAACAATAATAAGTCTGTAGTCAAGGATTCAATATTTCACTCCCGCATGAGTGTATTTATTTTTTTTCTACAAACACATTTTTTATCCTCTCTCTCTCTCGCAATCTTTCTACTGAATGTGCAAAACATTAAGGAAAATATTCTTTGTGTAATCGCATCAATTTGTTATGTTAATTTTCACGATAATAATAATATGACAGTAAGGACGAAATATCTTAAACAGATAATCACAGCCTTACGCCATGTTATTATGGTCATAATCGTCTGTAGTCGGATAAGACCATTGATATAATGGAAAATGTTTTGTGTATAAGATTGTTAATGTTATGCTAATTTTATGGAGAAGAAGGAAAAAATGTTTTTTTTATTTTTTTGTGTTTCAGATAAGAATTCCTAAGTTTATGTTTGTTGAAAGTATTTAAGGAGCAACAGTTAAGTGGATTTGATATGTTTGAAAATTTATTTGTCTAACTATGATTTGATAGCAACGAATAGTTGCTTTCGTTAGGAGTTTAGAGCATTTATATAAATTGCACATAGGTATTTAATTTTTTTTTAAATTTTGATTTTGCTAAATTTTCAAAAATGATTGAAGAGTTTAATTTTATAATATTCATTTTTTTAACATAAAATAAGAAATTTGTTTTTCCCAATTTTTGTCTTGCAATCAATCTTTTTCCTTAGACTAACAGAAAACTTAAATATTAAAAAATGAAATTCAAAATGGCAACCAAAAGGTGAATTTCATACACAAGTGTAAAAAATTAGGGTTATGATCTTCGATCAACTCTTTTTGCTTTAAAGGATAATCCCGTAGCTTTTCTAGACCTAAATTTCTTCATTTTTTTACTTAATTTGGTAAGTAAAACATTCTGGAAATCTTTGTTTTTTCGTTTTTGTATAACTTTTCATTTATTTCCTGCTGAATATGAGAAAAATAGTACTTTCAGATATGTGCAAAATAGTTAAACTTTTGCTTCAAAATCTCGGAAATTTAATTTTCAAGCTTCTTATCCTAATTCTAATCCTAATCCTAATCCGAATCCTAATCCTAATCCTAATCCTAATCCTAATCCTAATCCTAATCCTAATCCTAATCCTAATCCTAATCCTAATCCTAATCCTAATCCTAATCCTAATCCTAATCCTAATCCTAATCCTAATCCTAATCCTAATCCTAATCCTAATCCTAATCCTAATCCTAATCCTAATCCTAATCCTAATCCTAATCCTAATCCTAATCCTAATCCTAATCCTAATCCTAATCCTAATCCTAATCCTAATCCTAATCCTAATCCTAATCCTAATCCTAATCCTAATCCTAATCCTAATCCTAATCCTAATCCTAATCCTAATCCTAATCCTAATCCTAATCCTAATCATAATCATAATCATAATCCTAATCATAATCCTAATCCTAATCCTAATAATAATCGTCTCACTTAACCATATTTAAATCCTGAAAATGTTTTTCAATTAATTTATGTATGTATGTAGATCTCGAGTTAACTCAACTAATTGGTTGACTTTAATCTGGATTAACTGAAGAGATATTTGTCAAAACACTATTGAAATAGAGAGGACGATACTATGTGAGTTGCCCAATGCCCATCCCATAGTGCCGCATAATGAAGATAGATTTTTGACAACTTAAAGTTAAAGTTAAACCTACACTAAAAAACTGCTTCTGAGTTAACTCGGATTAATTTTTTATAGGATTAACTAAATCTGGTTTAAGTCAGAGTTAACTCAATCACTGAAAAACTAAACCTTAAACTCAAATCGAATGAAAATATTTCTAATTTTTTAGAGGTATAGAACTTTGAAATGGATGGAATAAAACAAAGATGATTTAAATAAAACAAAGATGATTTTTTTTAATTGACATGAATTTACTTTATTCGAAAGATAATCTTCTGGCATTATAATTTAAATATGATTTCTGGCATATGAATATGACCGCCACGACTGGTTCGGACGTAGTCTAATGTGGAGGTCCAATTTTCGATAACTTTTTCCAACATTTGTCGGCAATAACGCGTCGAATGTTGTCCTCCAAGTGGTCAATCGTTTCAGGCTTATCGGCATAGACTAGCGACTTCACATATCCCCACAGGAAATAGTCAAGCGGCGTTAAATCGCACGATCATGGAGGTCAATTCACGGGTCCGTAAAGTGAAACTATGCGGTTACCAAACGTTTCCTTCAATAAATCAATTGTGGCACGAGCTGTGTGATATGTTGCGCCATCTTGTTGAAACCACAGCTCCTGCACATCATGGTTGTTTAATTGATGAACGAAAAAGTCAGTAATCATGGCTCTATAGCGGTTACCATTGACTGTAACGTTCTGGCCAGCATCGTTTTTAAAGAAGTTCGGACCAATTATTCCACCAACCCATAAAGTACACCAACCCGTCAGTTTTTGTGAATGTAACGGTGATGATTATCCTCAAGATTATCCTCACTCCAAATACGGCAGTTTTGTTTATTGACGTATCCATTCAACCAAAAGTGAGCTTCATTGCTAAACAAAATTCGCTTATGAAAATTGGGATCAACGGCAATCTTGTTTTGGGCCCATTCACCGAATCTACGCCTTGCTAGGTGATCCTGTGTGCCCCTGTGGCTTTCAATTCTTGAAATGCCAAACCAATCTAAATATAAATCACTTGACAGCTGACAAAATAGCCGCCAGTTAAAATAGTGTTGCCAACATAAAGTTCTACACCTCTAAAAAAAACATAATTTTTAATCACAAGGGATGCAAAACTGTAACTGCGATGGAAATGATATTTCAAAGTTGGACAAATGCAGAAATTTGTAATGCTAGTTTTTAGCTGAGATTAAGACATAAATAAATAAATATGAAGATGTCATACATTTCGCTACAGCCTTATACAGTTACTCAATAGGTACTTATACAAAATATTCCTTAAGAATTAAAGATTACTAATCGACGCAGTTAACCATTACCTCCTATTGCATAGAAATCAGGTGTTTCCATTATAAATAAATTAACTTTTCCACTCCACTAGACTGTATTTTGATAAAGTACCGAAAAACCGCCGCCACTGCCGCCATCCCTGCCACCTAATCGCGTCTTGTGAAAAATTTCATTTATTCACCAATTCACGTTTCGGCAATATTTCTTTATTAAAAAACATTCACTTGTTCTGAGCTCTAAAGTGGTGGTTATATTTATATAAATGTGTGTGAGGACTTTTGGACTCATTTCGTTTGGCACATAACACTCCACATCTGACAAGAATTATCGCTCTTTACCCGGTTTTAACCCGGCACAGTTGTATGAATTATGACAGACCCTGTGTTGTGTATCGGCGAGGGGGTTTAAAATCTCCCACAGGTGACACAAAACATTGCTATTTACCCTTATCCAACTTCTTTACTATATGGCACAGGATGATGATTTAAAATTTCACTTCACGCCTTCAGAAAAACAAAACAAAGCACCATCATGAAAAGTGTGCTTTGTTTATTCTCCACCAGGGTTAATAATGGCAACTTGGCGGAGGAAAGGAGGGTTGGGAGGAGGTGTGGTGCCGCGAAAGGTCTGGATATGGTTGAATGCAAGGTACGTGCTAATAAATTTTCGCACGTTTTTATTGTAATTTTGAAAACGTACGAGAACTGTCAAGATGATAATAATAAGGAGGACTGTTAAAACTTCAAGTTATAACGAATAAAGTTTTGAAAAATCATAGGCAATTTTAAAGGATTCGCTTAAGTCTTTTGTGTAAAAGAATAAATAGGAGTTGTGTACTGTATACCTTTCCTTCGTTCCGCTCGCATTGTGCATACATACATATGTCATAAATAAGCAGATGGTCGATCTCTATATGAAGTCAAATTTCTACAGAAATGCACATAACCATGTCCGAGTTGTTTTTGTTTTTGTTTTTTTATTTGCTTATCAAATTGTAATTGATTGACTTCATATGGAAAAAATTCATTTGTAAAAAAGGCGACAAGCCGACAATATTTTCTGTTCAATACCCATCAATTTCCGACTTCCGTTGAGGATGTATCAACCGCATATACTGAAAACGATGTCCTTCACTCTACAGTCTCAATATTGGTTGGTCCTTGTTTGTTAGTTCTTTTGGGTCCTTATCGATGATGCAAAATGCAAACGAATATATAGCTTAACCGGACAGTGTTTGCATTGAGTCCAATGAATCGATGTCGTCGTCGTGTCATGTTGTGTAAACATTGCTTGATATTGTTTTTTTTTTTTTTTAATATCTGCAGGACAAGTCAGGATCAGGATGGCTTAATGGAGAACACCTGTTGTTGCAGCATAGGCATCGCGTCACAATCCGTATCATCATCATCAGCCTATGGGTAAAGCATATGAATGGAAAAAGTCATCAATGAAAAATGTATAATTCAATTATCTTATTTGCAGCATTGATTGCCATGTGTAAAAAAAAAATCGGAGTCATTTATAAATACAAAATGGGAATGAGACCTTCAACTTAAAGTAAAAGAGATATTGCGGAAAATAAAGGTCCCCATTTAAAAATGTACATAGATAAAGTACTCCAGGTACTTTCGATATTTTATGTCATATTTATAACAATAGCATACTTTAAGGCTTTTGATACTGTTAATCATAAAATACTTTTGGACAAACTATTTAAATGCGGTTTCAGAGGTGTTATGCATAATTGGTTCAGATCGTATTTATCCGGTAGAGGACAAAGGGTTAAAATTAATGATCATGTGAGTTCCAATAGTATAATACCTTTAGGAGTTCCTCAAGGTTCAGTACTTAGTCCGATCCTCTTTTTAATTTTTATTAACTCGCTCTTTTTGCAAATAAATATAGTAGCAAGGTAAATGCGTTCGCTGATGATATGGTATGTTCGTTTTAAAGCGATTCTCCTCTAAATCTTTCTGCTGACACAAATCATGATCTGGAAATTTTAAGCCATTGGTTCCAAATGCATCAAATGGTAATTAGTGAAAAAACTAAAATAATGGTTTTTAATATTGTAGGTAAGGATGTTGACTTTGGACATTTTTTCTTTAATTGTGCCAACTGCAATAAATATGTATATCAAGTTTATTTGTAACTCGGTAATCAATCAGCAAACATTTTTTGAATCCCGTTCTTGCTCCGACAATTGTATTGAAATTGAAAGTGTAAAGTCTTTTAAATATCTAGTCTAAGAGTTTTAGTCGACGACTGAAAGATGAGTTGGTCTGTTCATACTGATGCACTTAAAAAGTATCTGATGGCTACCACAAGACAAATATAGGCTGTTTTCCTAAATGCAACGCTGCCTTCATTGTGCATTTGCAACCATTCCTTAATGCAAACCAGAGATTATGAATTATAAAGATAGGAATCTTTCGTACGTTCCACCCTCCAAAACCCATTTGTTTACATTGTTGTTTTTGTAATTTCATCTCGTGTCGATGAATAGATGTGAATTGCAACAACAATTTATGCAGTGGTGAGTTCATATTTTTGCACTAGTGTGCGTTAAAACATGGACACTAGTGCAAAAATATGAACTCACCATCGTCCGCCAGCTTGTAGGCAAACCAGAATGACAGCCGAGCTTTCCAATCTTTATAATTCATAATCTCTGATGCAAACCTAGGGAGCGTTACATTACGTCACGTTCCGAAATGCATTGTGAACAGATCTTAATGCGCAGGCAAAAGCAAACAGCGCATCGTGAATAGTCGCGATGCAGACGTCAGTTTTTGTGCATTTATTTTGTTTGGAAGATGGGTAATTCCCCGACAAAGTAAGTTTTATTAAATTTTTAAGTTGAATTGTTTTAATTTTCATATATCTACAGGAAAAAGTGGTTTAATTCCCAAATAAAAGAACAATTTCGTTTTTCTTCAAATCCAGTTGCTATTTTCTTTGAAATTCTAATGATTTTGGCCATTTTATTGTTTTGTTTTTCAGAGTTAATATATCTCGAAAGATTTTTTTAAAGATTCTGTAGCTTGAAAATTGCAATGAAGTGACTAGTGTAGTGTAGAACTCACCTAGCTTTAAAATTTAAAACTTACTGAGAATGTTTTGCTATTCATCTGAAAATGGGAAAAAAATACATCGTCAGGATACGATTATCATTATAATCGTTGCAAAATGTCAACTGACAAAAAGCAACTTTTAAAGCAACAAAGTGAGAAAGCATCACATAATTCATGAAACAAATGCAATGCGCATTCACAATTCGCATTTATTTGACATTAAGGAAAACAGCCATACTTTTTAAAATCATATTGCTCACAGGTTCTTCTTAAGTGTATTTTTATGGCTTAGTTCAGTCTAAGCTTGAATATGACATTGTTTCTTGAGGTGGTACTCATATGAATAAAATAAATCCGCTTCAAGTTTCAAACATGTCATTCGACTAATTTGTAAAAAAATCTCGTAGAAGTAATAGCTTGATACTTTTCAAAATGTTAAAAATTTGCCTCTTAAACACTTATATTTTTATAAGGTTTTAAAAATATTTTTCGCAAGGTCTAGGTATCTATCAAAACAGATATTCTGCAAACTATAACTTGAGAACAAACAATCTAAATCTTGTTTTAATACCACATCACAATCTCCAAATTTACTTTAATTTTTTTTTTACATCAATTGCTCCTAGGCTTTTCAATTGTCTTCCACATGACATTAGAGAATACGAGTCCATCCATTTTTCTTAAAAGAGTGAAACTTTGGATTTTAGATCTAATTTATCTTGATGTTAATATGTTAAATGTAATTATTTAATTCTTTCTTTATAAAATAGAAAATATAAAAAATAATAGAATATGTTTTTTTTTTTAATCTTGTAGTGACTCCACATCACATTTATTTTCCAATTTTTGTATTAAATTTTAATTGATTAAACTCTTATGCTTTTCGGACTGCTTTCGACTCTAGTTCCTTGTGTTCTATAGATTGCAGTTTTTTATTCAATTTTTTTATGTTATTGTTTGCTTTAATGTTGTGTTTGTTAAGTATTAAGAATCATAAATTGATAAAAAAAAGGTGTATTGTTATAAACTCTTACATAATGTTTTTATAACATCTAGCAGCAAGTACCTACGTTTATAGTATACATATATGTAGGTACCTACAAATACAAGTTTCTTTTTAAAAATGCAATAAAATGAACAAAATTAAATGTTGTCCATGTATTATGGGTTTATTTTAGTAAGAGCAAACATTCCCATTAATTATGCACAGAGCCAGACCAACCATATGTGCAATATGTGCAAATGCACAGGGCTCAAAATTTTGGGGGCGCATTACCAGGGGCAAGGAAATGTAATCTTATCTTCCGCAAACAAATATTTACTGCGCCATTTGCATTTTAACCACAAAACTTGTTCAAATAATCCCAAAATAATATCAATCACAATTGTGGTAAGTTATTTCTTGCACACTAACTTACATCACCTACCGGGAATACCTTAAAATAAAAAAAAGCATTGCAAGTCGATACCTTCTGGGTAATGTGGAAAAGTCTTATGCAGGTGTATCAGTGTATGTATGTGTGCAAATATACAAAAATGGCGCTTTCTACAAATCTTGAACAGGGCGCAAGTTTGGTTGAGACCGGCCCTAATTATGGAACACAACGTAGTTCAATTGGCTGCCTCGGCTGGCTTCGCAGTAACGCATTCTATCACTCCAATTTTCCAAGACCTTGTTCATGGTTTCGGGCTGTAGCTCACGGATTGCTTGGATGATATTTGCCTTACGTGCTTAAATCGATTCCGGATTATTAACATAACATCAGTCCTTCACGGTTCCCTACAAAAAAAAACAAAAAACGTCCAAAAGGGTCAAATCGCAACTCCGTGGTGGCCAATTGACATCGCCAAGATGGCTGATATAACACGATTTGGGAATTTGGTGCCCAAAAGATCGATTCTGGCATGGGCTGTGTGGCATGACGCGCCATCCTGCATGAACCAGAAGTCGTCCAAATCTCTCCCCCACAAGTTATACAAGAGGCTATAATTTTTGCAAATGGCGGCAAATGTCAATTCTACTTTGACACTTGTGAAAATACACTTCAAAATGACATGAATTTAGGAAAAAATAGGCGTGTTCAGGAAAATGAGATTCGGCGATCTCAGCAATCTCAGTTACATGAACAGAATTCCTCAGCAAAATTTCTGAGTTTTGCTGTCAAAACTCTGAGGAAAAAATCTTGGATTCGCTTGCTCATCTTTTGAGTAAGAAAAATCACTGAGATCTCATTTTTCTGAACGCACCAAATGAGATATCGCAGATTTCAGCCATTTATGTTACATGAACAGCATTCCTCAACAAATTTCTCAGTTTTGCTGTCAAAACTCTGGGATTCGCGTGCTCACATTTTGAGGGAGAAAAATCTCTAAGGTCTCATTTTTTTAATCGCGTCAAATATACTCCTCCTAATCTAATAATTGTTTCGATTGATTTATTTCCTCCATTTGAAAAAATTCTACGATCTCCTGATAGGATGACAACTTATGCGCCACCTTAAAGGTATAATCGCCGGTCTTCTAACATCAGTGTTGTCTTTAGGTTTTTACTTTTTACCAATTCATCATCGTAATGATTAAATTTTCAACTATTGCCAACTCTCTCTCGCTCTCTTCATCGCACTTTCTATAAAATAACAATAAAATTAGACTGAATAAATTGAAACATAAAACTCATCATCATCAGACATATCAGAATTATTCAGGAAGCCCGATGACAAACACGGCAACCAATAACAAAAACCATTCCATAGTCCTTCTTTTTTTTTTTTGTAGGTATAACTAGCAATTTCCAGATTTATTTTATTTCGTTATCTATATATTTTTTATGCCCAACCGAACAACAAGGAAACAGCATAATAAGGACAATAGCTTTATTATACATTTAACTTTTATGGATTTAATTTCCAATGTCCTGGTGCCGACATGGGATATCAATGTTGTTATGGTCATACGACATAATATAAAATTGAAGGTGGTGAAGAGAAAGAAGTAGTCTGAGTACTGACGATACTGAGTTGCTATAGCGGTTAATGTGGATGATGATAATAATGTATGTATGTGTGGAGTAGAATGGGTATATGAACAATGTCCTTTCTAATTTCCTTAAATGTTGTACAATGTCCGAGAAAGTGTAGACCCGTATCCTAATCTTTGTACCAAAAGCCATTGTGCGAAAAGGACATGATTTTTCCACAATTGTCAGCAATTTTTGTTCTCTTATGGTGTCGTCGTCTCTGCCTCTCCATCTGCCTCTGCGATGCGGTGTTGAGAGTTGAACAGTTTATATGTCTTTTTATCGACAAAAAAAAAGTATACGGTGAACATTTGGATTGGAACTAAACGGATATGTCCGCCCATGAAAAAGATAGGAGTATTGTTGTAGGCGGACGTTAACATAATTTATGTGGTTACATATACGGATCCTGTGAGGAGTGATAGTTTCACTTGAATGAATAACTATACCTACATATATCTGTACTGTTTATAGTTGGAAGGACAAGTTTTGATAGTTAGTTTTGGGTAGATTATCTTCTGATGGGGGATGTGGTGCTCTGTTATGGGCAGTTTGAATAAAGACCCTGCACAACTTACTTAAAGGATATGTTTGTTTTTGTTATAACTAAGACGACCGACGACGGTTCGTAAAAATCTAATCAAAGTAGCGCACATTCATTTATACTTACCATACAAGTACAACATTATTAGATTGTGTTTCTTTATTTGGGGAATGCTTAAAAGAATAGTGTGCCTATTATTGCTTAAGCTGCTTCAAGATTCATTTGAATATTTTGTGAAAAGGAAGGTTATCTGTTCTATTCTTTATTCTGGGATGATTACCGGATTCTACTTTCAGTTTCACCAACTTATAGTGAAATCAAAGCTAAACACAACACACACACACTATAGGGATCTATAGGTTCATAACAACAAAAGTTTAACCACTGATGTACAAAGCATCTGCCGCAAAACCCATTCCATTTATTGACAAAATGTCAAAACTTTTTGGCGCAACGTCATTTTAAACATCCTGAAGTTAAGGTAAGTTATTTGCACGATACTTTTTAACAATTTACTAAGCTCTGTACTATAAAACTATTTTCTTAATAAACTTCAAACAAGTAAGAAAACATACCTTTTTTACATTTTCAATTGTCAGAGTGACATTTGGAGTTAGTAAGTATGAAACTAAAAAATTAAAACAGGCATGTAGTGATTTTAACATTAATAAATAAAACAAAAAAAAATAGCACGATATCCTTATATGTATGTTTGAAAGCTCGATAAATAAAAGGAGATTATTAGAACAATAAATGAAAAAAAATCAAAAATTGATTTAAAAATAAAATATCTAAATTGATTGAATATAACGAGATTCTTTCAAAGTGATTTTTTAAGACAACTGACAACTGACAAGTTATTAATTTACTTATGCATAACGGAACAAGTAGAAATGAAATGTAAGTGTTGCCAATAATACAAAATTATAGTTTTTAGCTAATTTGTTTTTTTGCGATAAGAAATGTAATAAACTTAAACTTACTTGTTTAAAATTTGGAAAATTCTGTTTTTACTTTTTAATCTAGCTAAAAATGCTCTAACGTCGTACTCTTAACTGTCTAAAATTTTGTGCCATTTCCTTTTTCAGAGCTAAAGTTAGATATTAAAAGAAATCATTATACAACAGTTTATCGTCAGAGCGGAACCATTTTACCATTGGGACTGTAGGGACTTAATGCTGTACAAAGAAAGTTTCAAGTTTTTTCTGTCTACGCAGAAGAAAATTATATAAATTGTTGTTTTTGTTTTAAGCGGGCTATATTGAATGAAATTCATTCGGAAGTGTTTTGTGACCTTCTGATTAGATTACATTAGATTAGATTTATTTATTGGAATTAAACATATTCTCTGTTTTTTTTTACATTTTTAAACATCATGAATAGATTAAGACTTGACAAAAGATGTCGTCTCCCTGAGTGGCTTTAAATTTTGATTGAAAATTGTATTATTGTTATTTTAAGTTAAAAAAAATTGTAATTCAAAAGATAAAGTTAACTTTTTGTTTAAAAGAGTTTTTATTTTTACAAAATTAAAACATGTTTATATTATATTATATAAGACTTTTAGTTTATCTAAAACGAAAACAAATGTGCGGAACGCTTAAAATTACTATTACATAATTATTGATTTTTATTTCAGCTAAAACAAAATTTTAAGAAGCTTTCATTGATTTTATTCTAGTTTATTGAGCTTGTAAGTGACATTGGGGTAGTAAGACCTTTCGGTTGATGCAGGTGATTTTTCTTTGAACGCATACCTTTCCTTCTCATCCCTTAATTGTACAATCTCAAACAATGATTTCTCCATTTCTAAGTGATTTGTTCCTGACTCGTTAAAGGTGATACCACAGTCAGCTGCTAGGTTTGTCCAATCTTGGTACCATAACTTTTCTGGAATTGAACCACATATTAGACGTATTGCATGGTATTAGCGACAGCATCACAGAAACAAAATGGAATTTTTATACAAACTATCGATAACAAGTATATATAATTCACGCCGCCGTCTTGTATTTTTCATATAAGCTATCCTAATCATATACCTAATCAGCATTCAGCTTAAGGGTTGAAATGAAAAGTGTATAGAGAGACCGAATTCCAAGTAAAGTATGCAGTAAAACCCGCTTAAGAGAAACCCGCTTAAGGGAAAAACCCGCTTAGCTGAAACAAATCTTTCATCCCCGAGCATTTTTCGACCAATCACCTATAAAACACTCCGCTTAAGCGAAACTCGCTTAAGTGAAAAACCCGCTTACCTGAAAAATATTTTCAGTTAAATTTTATATTTCTCATTGAAAAAAAAACCCTCTTAAGTGAAAAAAAAAAAAAACTGAATCGAACAGAACAAAAAATTTGCTGAACGCTTTCACTTCTTTTTTATTTTTCACCTCCACCATTTTCACCACAACCATTTATTCTCTTTGTAATCAAATCGCTTTTTGGTTTGGCTATCAAAAATCCAAAACAACATTTCCAATGTCTCGGGAGGTACGTATTTTAACATTTCTTAAAAAGAAGATTACACATTCAATAAATTATTTTTGTGTTGCATATTAAATCGTTGTTGGATTTTATTTAATTTTTTTTAGGCAACTCCAAAAGATTAATTAAATTTTTTTCTAGCTTTAAATTTCCGCTGAATGGAATTTTTAAATCCGCTTAAGTGAAATTTTTTTTTTCACTTATCCGGACTCCGCTTAAGTGAATTTTTTTTTCACTTAAGCGGGGTTCGGTTAAGTGAAAAACCCGCTTAAGTAAAAGAAATACTGTGACATTTTGCCGTTTCTCTTAAGCGGGTTTTACTGTATATATTTTGGTGTGATTGGCAGCGAGAAGATTTTTCTAAGAAAAAAACAAAGTGAGTTTTCCAAAGCATCGAATTTGTAATTAAATAGAAGAAGAGAGTAACAATCTTTCGTTCTTCTTTTTATTTTTTTTATCGCTGCGATTTTTCAGTCATATATAGTAAAATGTGTTTGGTTAAAATGTATTTGAGAGTTATAAACAAATTAAGTGCCAATTAGAAGACATAGCCATATTCAGGTAGATCAATGAGATCTTAGAGTCTCGGCAATCTCAGTTACATGCGATTGCTGAGTATTTTGCTGCCAAAATACTCTGGAAAATAATATTTGGATGCGCTTGCTCAGTTTTTGACGAAACGAAATCTCTAAGATCTAACTTTCCTAAAAGGACAAAGTAAAAATAAGTTATGGTATAAGAAATGACTTTAAAGAAAAGATTCTTGAAATCAAACAATGTTCCTATATTGATAATCTTGGCACCCTTAAGCATACCTTATCAATTGCTGAGAAGACACCTTGACAAATTACGAAAGTCCGTAAATATACCTACACCTAAAGTCGCACCTGCGTAACCTTCCCGTCACGAAGTCATTAATCATTAATCAGTCATTAATCATAACAAAGCTTCCATATAGAATTATTACGTTACTTCAAATGAATTTTCAAAACTCATTTTTGTTTGAAATTATAAATAGTTAATATTAAAATACTATTAATAAAATATTAATGAAAATTAAAAGAAATAATAAAGTTTAGGTACATTATACAATTCTTAACTGTGTGTAAAGAATTTAAATGGCAACATTTAGTGGCCGTAGAAAATTTAAAGTTCAATGCCAAAGAAAAATAAACTGAGTACCTAGTACCTACCTATGTTCTGTTACTCAGGCGATAACTTTCCGTGTCGTTAAACGATTTATTCCGCCTTCAATCGAGTCTGGAAAAAATGGGTTCCTGTAAGTCGATGCGATAAGTTCAAATGCCAGACTATTTTAACAGAGAATTTCCATTAAAAAGCTATACGTCTCAGTCTCATATTGACATCTAAAATGAAAATAAATTTAAAGTTCTAATTACAAATTGTTTTTCAACATTTATTGATTCAGAATTTAACTTTTTTCTTCAGTCGCTTTATCAAAAATGTTCCTGCATTGATAGCTAATCTGCAACCAAATATCTGGTATTTTAGCCGCTGCAAGGACACACTCAAAATAATTACACATGCATGTCCTTATATCACCACTGGACTGCATCCTCCACAGTAATATATTTATATTAGTTCTATTCATTTACTCGCCTACGGTAACCCGTGGTATCCCAAATCTAACCAAAGTGTGTTTCTTTAATTTTTTTCTGGCACGAAAACACCAGAGTTTTTGGCTTTTTTTTAAGTTTATTTCATTTCCCCTCCAGCAAGAATCTACCCGAACATTTTACCTACTGTCTTTTCTTGCTTGTCAAACTACTGATAATATCTGTTGTCAAATGTGACGTTTACCTTAAAAAAAATCAGAAACATCTTAAATGCGTTTCCTTACTTTTAGTCGCTCGAGTCCAAACTTTTTCCCAAATAGTAAAGAAACTGACCTTTAATTAATCACAGATTTTCTAAGGTAACGTCACACCAAAAACGAATCTGAAATAGAACCTATAACTTAAGCATTTTTAAATTTAATTCATGTTAGAATGTATTTAAAGGAAATCATATACACTACTGTATTTGGTAAATTTATACAACTGTGTAAAAAAATTTTAAATCATTTTTATCAATGTCACATTTGTAACACATTACCGGAAACACTCATTTTTATTTTCATTCATAAACAAAACACCGAGACATCCCACAAATTATTTTCAGAAATTCATTCACAACTACGCAAGAATATCTATGTAAATATTTATTCAAAAGAAGTTAGATGTAACTAAACACTTCAAAGAATATAGTAACAACAATTGTGTTGACGTTTCCTTTAAAAGTTAGCACCTGTTCTAAACGTTGATATACGAGTACTTATATTCTAAAGTTTTTCGCAAGTTTCTTGTAGATAACTTGGAAATTTGTTATTGTTTCATTTTTTGTACACCTATATTTGCTTTAGTTTGGGGGCGGGGAGCAACTTACCTACCTTATAATAGATTTTTTGTAAACCATTACAGGAAATGGACAAAAGTAAGTAAGTAGTGGAATGATGGCACAACCTTTTTCACAAGTCCTAAATAAACACTGGACAGACAAGAAAACAATTCGCTTTTAATTGGAAAAAAGGAATTCATCATCATCATCATCCTCATCACACACATATTTTAAGTTCTGATCCTGGGGTGCCGATGCCGATGCCGACAATATATACCGACTACATACATTTACTCGCCTGACCAAAGCCACCCATCAACGACCCTGAGCCAACTTCACTCAATTGACGCTCGAACGTTTTTGTGAATGAATGATGAGGATGAGGGCAAGAGATGAGGATGATGACGAGAATAAAGTGTTTATGGGGAATGTGGGTTTGGGATTGTTTTGATTTCATCATAACCAAGTGCTTGGAGAGATAGAATATAGATATAACTTACAATCATGTACGGGCCCTTAGGGGCTAGTGCATCATGGAGTGGACATGAACACTGAACACGGATAGCAAGCATATCTTTGCAAAACAAATTCAAGATATGGCCATTGGACAGACGAGACGTTCCGGTTTCTTTGGTATTCTTTTGAAATAACAAACTCTCAAAGAAAAGTAACAGTTTGAGTTCTAGAACCAGCACACACACACAAAGTGAGTCTTTATTGTGAAGTAGTACATTTTATTCATGTTAAATTGAGATGGCAAAAAGTTCAACAAAATAAAAGAAACAACAAAATCTTCGATTGTGATGATAACGGGTCATTCATTTCGTGCTTTCAAGTTGGTAGCGCTGGCATTTGACACTTATCAAACTCAGCTGTCATTTGAAGTGTCATAATATTAGTTGAATGTTTACCATTTACGATAATGGATCGCCCAGCAATCGAACGTTAAAATTATTAAAACTTACTACAAAAGTGGTGATTCAAACGTAGCCACTTTTCGCGCACTACGCGATGATTATGGTCTTCATAATCGACCGACTACGCAAGCAATCGGTAAAATTCCAAAGAAATTTGAAGAGAATGGAAGCGTTACTGATGTATGTCGTAAGGGCTGATGGCCATCGTCGTAATGCACACTCAGTCAAAAATATTGCTGCTGCAAGTGCAAGTGTTGCTGATGATCCGAATTTATTGATTTCCCGACGACGTTCGCAGCAATTGAACGATTTTTTTTGGCCGGCAATTGACTTGGAAGATATGTGGTTTCAATAAGATGGGGCAACAAGCCATGACAACACGACCAATTATGGCTTTATTGCGTGAGAAGTTTCCTTGTCGCGTAATGTCACGTTTGACGTCAATCATGCGATTTGACATCTTTAGATTTTTTTTCTGTGTGGCTACGCAAAAGACCATATTTACGTGAGTAATCTCCGCACTCCAGAAAACCAACATTACTCAAGTTATGGCCGAGATACCACCCGAAATGAGCGAGAAATTGGTTAAAAATGACCTCAAAAGAATCGCATGCTGCGAATCTTCCCAAGGCGGCCATTTGAATGATATTGTTTTTCACATTTAATGGCAAAATCCAAACTTTATAATGAAATAAAATTTTCATCAAAAATGTATCGCTGTGTGTGTTTTATTTAGTTTTTCTTTCGAAACCGAAAAATTAATTACCCTTTATTTCATAGTACATGTGTATGTATTTGGCTTCTTAATTTAAATTTTAATAACTTTGATGACAAAATTTGCGAATGTTATATATTTTTTGTAATTATAAATCATTAGGAAATATATTGCGCCGCCGCCGCCGCCACCGGCCATCGTTCTAAGAAATTTAAATTGTTGAACTCTCAACAAATATTTTTTTTTTATTTTTAAATTGACACAGATTTCCAAGCGGCTCAATGGTCTAGGGGTATGATTCTCGCTTTGGGTGCGAGAGGTCCCGGGTTCAAATCCCGGTTGAGCCCACTGACTTTTTTATTTATTTTTTTTTTGTTTGATTCAATTTTATTTATTTTTGTCTTGTATTTTGTAAACTTTAGGTCAGATAATGAAGGATCTACACTCTATTAGTTGTTTGGTTTATTTAAAATTACATTCTATGTCAAGGTAAGTCAAAATTGTTAGAGTTATTTTTCGAAAATTGAGTAGTAAAAAAGAATTTAGAAAAATACATAAAAATGCTATCTACTAAATTTTTCAGCACATCTATCTATCCGTTTAGTATAGATTTTATATTGAAGTACACATGTATGCACAATAAAATTAATAAATCTCTGCACAGTGAGGCACTTTGTATGGGATAACGGAAATAAACTCCATAAAAACTGAGCAACTCAGTCGATTTAGATGAAATTTTTAAGCGTGATACTAAATGTGATAAGAAATTAACACAGTTAATGTCAATCCACTTCTGAAAAAATTTAATGCTGTCGTTTAAAATTTTTAAAAATCCGGGGTGTGGCCTGAATACAATTTAAAGGTGAACATAATTCAAATGAAATTTAATAAAATAAAAAGTACGCATACGCCCGAGTAAATTGTAAAATTCTGCTCCTTATAGTTTTATAAACATCATTTTCCAAGATATTTGTCTTTATTATCAACTTTTTACAGAGTTTCATAAGTCTATACCAATATTTAGCTCTACATCAAATTGTTTTCGGATCGTAGTAGATTGTAATAATATTAGCACATGGGCAAATTTTAATCAAAATCGTATGAATCTTTTTTAAGAAACTTTTAATTAATTTTTCTAATATTTAAAAAAAAAAATTTAAACTAAAAATATAAAATCATTTTTGAGTAAAATAAGATTTCCCAAAAATGATAAAAAATTGAATAAATAAAATGCACGACTGGGTCGCACGAACTTGCTCTTATGTGCGATCATAATGTGTTTTTAAAGTCTGAAAAATTTAGGTCTATTCATCTAATCTAAAAATAAATAAATTAGTTATGGTAGTCTATATATTTTATGCCACCTGCTAAAAACGTAGTTTAATTATATATGTGAATACATAAATATGTATGTAGAAGAAATTAGCAACGAACGGAATTAGACTTTAGACTAAAAAATAGGAAAAAAAATTAAAAACTTTTAAAACTGTTTTACATCTGATTTCTTTCACAAATCTCAGTCTATGAGAAGAAAAATTTTAAAAAACGTTGGAGAAGTTTTTTAAAAATTAATTTTTAAACATTTTATAAAAAAAAACATTGATACACCACTTTTTTAATATTTGTTAATTCAGAGTTAAAAAATTAATTTTGAAAAGTATCGAATTTTCAAAAAATAATTTTGAAAATTTAAAAATGTGATTTTTTTTGAAAATTTTGATATATATTATTTAAGCTGATAGGGAGCCATTTTATAAAAAAAAATTCAATCAAATCAGTTTAACTGGATAATTAAATATTCAAAAACAAAAAAAAATGTTGAGAGATATCATTATTAATCGATCATATTTTTTTAAATAATATGTTACATTGTGCTGATATTAGATCACATAAAAATTTTAAACAAAATCGTAGGATTAGTTTTCAAGAAAAATAAGATTTTCCTTAACGGTTTTTAAACACTTGTATCGTAGCGTAGGTACCGTTATTTTTGGTTATAAGAATAGTTTTTGTTAAAAAACTGGTAGATAATATTAAAAAAACTGCTGTATGCCGAGAGTTTATGACGACACTTTCCATGACATCAAAATGTGAAAACAAACAGACTTATAATCATGGCCGTCAACTGTCAGAAACCAAAAACACTAAGAAATAATCCAGTTAATGGAGGTAACATTTATAACCATTTTTCCAAAATTTTTTTTTTGTATAAAATAGTAGTCATTTTCTAACAATTATGCTGATTTTTTTTCAGCAGTTGTGTTTTTGAGAAAAATGAGATTTTCATAAATTGATAGAAAATAATTGTACGGCAGGTACCGTTATTTTTTGTGTCAGTGGAATGCCCAAAACCCGCTATAAAAACTAAGTTTATAAACCGACAAACCGAATTGTAAGACCCACTTTTTTCGACTTCGCTATCATCGTAATGTCAAGTTTGATCAAAATCTCGAATTCGATTTTTGTACGAATCCATAACTTGACACATACAGTGCTGCCAAAAACATTTCCATAGTAATGATTTTCTTAATACCAAGTAGAAAACTAACAACTTTCCATAAGTTTTTTAATAATTTGTAAAGAGTATGAGACAAGTTAATAATAACCTTAAAAATTTAATGCTACGATGACAAGAACAATAGAAAAAAAAATATTTTATAAAGTTACTCAGTAACATGCCTGTGCAAAACTAACCGGATTTCAAGAAGATTGCGAGTCTCGATGTTAAAGTAACGGTTTTTTCAAGTCTTTTGACTCAAGCCGTAGATTAAAACGTTTTTACAAGTTGATAGCTGTGTAAGTTGAAATTATATAGTGCATAAAATGGCTAAAACACGTTATAACAACAAGATTCGATACGAAATAATAGAAAAGTTCCAAGCCGGCATAAAACAAAAAGTAATCGCTGAAATCTTAAAAATTCCAACGTCAACGGTTTGCGACATCATTAAAAAATTTAAAAGTGGAAAATCAGTTGAAGCAGATCATTTTGGTGGACGCCCTCGCAAAACAACAATTAAACTGATAGGCGCATAAAGAATTTCGTGCTTAAAGACCCTTTTGCGACTTCAAAGACAATTTGTGATGAACTTAATCTACCCATAGGGCCAAGTACGGTCAGGAAGCGTTTAAGAGATGTCGGTCTTTTTGCATTTCGACCAGCTAAAAAACCTCTCCTTACTGCTAAACATCGTAAAAAAAGGTTATCCGTAAAAGGTATTTGGGAAAGACTTAAAATTCCTAATCAAAACATTTAACCCAGGGTTGAATTTGCAAAAAATCATCTTAACTGGTCTTTAAGCAAATGGAGGAGTGTGCTTTTCAGTGATTAAAGCAAATTCAACTTATTTTACTCCGATGGTGCAAGGACAGTGAGGCGCTCAAAAGGTACGCGATTAAAGCCTGCAAATGTACTCCCTACAGTTAAGCACGGTGGAGCCTCGGTGATGGTTTGGGGCTGTTTTTCAGGAGCAGGCTGCGGTCCTATACACCAAATCACAGGAATTATGGACCGTTTCCAATATAGGGACATTTTGGAGTCAGTTAAGCTTCCATACGCAGAGGAAGAAATGCCTCTGCGTTGGGTTTTTCAGCAGGATAATGACCCCAAACATTCTTCAAAGCTGCTAAAAGAGTGGTTTGCAACTAAAAATATTCGTGTCTTAGAAGGGCCATCTCAATCACCCGATTTAAATCCGATAGAAAACTTGTCGGCCATTTTAAAAAGGCGGGTTGGGAAAAAAAGCACACGTCAACAACTTCTCTTTTTGCAGCTTTGAAAAATGAATGGGAGAATGTTCCTGCTTCTGTTTTCGAGAATTTAATCCAGTCAATGCCTCGTCGATGCCGAGCTGTGATAAAAAACAGGAGTTACTGGACAAAATATTAAATAAATGATAAAAGTTAGTTGAAAAAAAAATAAAATCCGGTTAGTTTGTCACATTAAAATTTTTAATTAACTTTAATTTTTTGATTTTTTTTGGTTTTGATGGATAAAGTTCCATGGTTTTTGTTTCAAATAATAAAATTTTTCAATAAAAATGGGAAAAAATTGCAAACATATGATTTTTTCATTTTTATATAACAAACCAACAACCAATACAGTTTACCAAAAAAATCCGGAATGTTTTTGACACCACTGTAGGTAAGTTCATACAACTAAGTCGCAAGTAAAAAAAATGCCTGATGATGAACCCATTCGTTTAGACAGACAAACTTGCAGAATTCCAAAACGAAATTTTTTCGTCTTTCCTTTTATTGTATTGCCAAGTTTGATAAATGGTGGTATATAGATAAAACGGAGCAACTGCTCAACACTCAACTTTTCGGAGCAATTTCCCTCAAGTGCATTTAAACAAAACAAACAAACTTAAATGCAGTTTCCTTACAATCACTTTGGGCATATATATACAAAGATTTAGTTAAAATTAATTTTAGTAAAGACAGAAATATGTCAAAACATGGCAAAAAAACATATGACTTTATGACGAACTCGCTGCTGATTTCATTTTTAAAAGAATCAATTTTCTGTTTAAGAAATTGGAATACTTTCTCGGATTTTGTTTACGACGCAGCCTACACAAATAAAAAAAAACAGCGATTAATATCTCATGACCTAACTATAATAGATATTATGCCAAATATAATAATTTCAAAGCTTAAAGCAAAATACAAAAGTTCATTGAATTCAAATAACCTTAAACATACAAAAAAATAAATATTACACAATAAACAACTTCTCACTATGTACACACAAATATATCTAAATATGTACATTATCTATTTTTTACCTTAAAATTAAACCTTATTTGCTTCAAAACGATATCTCTTCGCTGTCGTCGGCTGTCTAGTCTATTGCAAAATAATAGTAGGTATGTTTCCATTATTATAGGTATCCATTGAAATTTAAGGCTATTTATATGCCAACATTTTGCTGAAAAGGCATACATACATTAAATGATAAATATAATCATTCAATCATTTATTCGTAAACCTTAAATTCAAAAATTATGTATTTCTTTTATTTTCAAAAGTTGTTAAGTAAATAATAATAACAGGAAGTCTTAGTTTTAAATGACAATTTCGTGTTACTATTTAAAAACAAATATCAATCAATAAAATGGCTCACAAGCTTATTATAGTGCAAGTTTAGTTTATGTACAAGAAATCTTACTCGAGATTTTAAACGATTTAAGAGTGGTGTCCATTCAGTGATACCAGATGAGATTTCAAAAATCACTCCATTTTTGCACTGGGAAAAATAAAAAACACCATCATCTTTATTCCGTAAGGCGTTTTATGAAAACGCCAGTAAAACAACAGAAGCGTTAATTAGCGTTTAAGTAAAATTAAAACTTTATCGTTCTCTTCTTTCCTCACCCTTCTTACCATTAAAAAGATAGTCATTTTACTTAAACTCCAATTGCTGCTTTTAGAGCCGTGCCGTTTAACTGTCGTTTTCAAAAAACGCCTAACAGAATAAGGGTGCATATTTTGTCCGCCATAACTTTTACCTAAATATTAAAAAAAAAAAACTTTAATAAAAGTGAGAAATGTTATTCACTGGTTAAGAAGTGACTTACGATTTCAATCGCAAAAAATGGAACACATAAGTTTCAATGTGAATGACTGCCAAAAAATGCCACTTAAAATAATATAATGCCTTTTATTATTTTATTAGCGACACACGACGCAAAAAAAAAAATAAATAAAAAAAATAAAAATAAATTAAATGCAATAATACTTTTGTGCAAATTGTTTTTGTGTTCGCAAAGTTTTTTTGGGCCGCGATTGCGATTTTTAAATTTTTAATTTTGTTCGGAAACTGGTTTTAAATGGTACCTTGACCTTCCACAGAACTATTTTTTTATTTTCTATTTTGTCAAAAAACGGTTCAACTGGTTTTGATAAATGTTTAAATTTAATTTTTTTAAGAATATTGTGTACCTACCAAAATTTAAAAAAAAATATTTTTGGATTTTTAAAAAAAGTTTAAATTTTTTTTTTAAAAAACCTTAATAATTCGATAACGACTTGGTCGATTTTTATTAAACTTGGCATTTAACAGTTTTTTGACATTATCTAATAGATTTTAAATAATTTTTTTTTCTTATAACCAAAAATAACATTACTTACCTCCCATACAAATGTTCAAAAACCGGTATTGAAAATCTCATTTTTCTCAAAAACCGCTCCTAAGATTTTGATTAAATTTTTTGTGTGAACTAATATTAGAACGATCTACTATATTATTGAGAAAAAATAAATTATATATCGTCTATCTCATATTCTGTTGAATCAATTTTAATGAAATTTTGTACACAGGAGCTAATAATAATTTTGAAAAATATTGCATATTCAATTAATTTTTGAAAATTCGATATTTTGAAAATGGGTGGATGTTTTTTTTTTCAAAATAATTTTTAAACTCCGCATAAATAAATACTAAAAATTGGCGTACCAATTTTTTTTCTTAAAAATATATTCAAAATTTTATATATAAAAAATTTAAATATATAAAAAACTGCTCTAACGATTTTTAAAGTTTTTTTTTTCTCATAAATTAATATTTGTGTAAGAAATCACTTGGTGTACACTGTGTTGGTGTCAAATCAATTTCAGATATTTTTTTAATCAATTTATTGAATTTTTAACATTTTTTCAGTCTAAACTGTAAATTCCATGCATATGTGTGAAGTGGAAGACAGCACAGTGCTATATTGTTCATATTTATGTACTCACATAATACTTTCTTAAACTAGGCTATATTTTTGGCAGGTGGCATAAAATATAGGTTCCACATAAGAGCAAGTTCGTGCGACCCAGTCGTGCATTTAATTTTTTTGAAAATCGAAAATGGCAGTGCTAACTTAATGCGATTTTTTTAAATAAGGCACATGGCAGCCCAGTTTTTTTTTTACAAAAATCAAAAATGACGGTGCTAACTTCACGCACGTTGTCAGACTTCTGTCACGAAATGTTCATACAAAATTTCCCACATATCAGATAAGTATTTGAGCAAATACGTTTGACTCAGTCATGGCACTTTATTTTTTGTTATTCTTTCAGTTTTTTTATGGGAATTCCCCCAATGACGTTTAATCTTATAATTAAAGTATGTGTATGTACCCAAACCATGGTCATTTTGGTCATTTATATTTCTTGCAAACGAAGGAGTTTAAACACCAATACCGCTTTCCATTTTAAATTCACTTTGTTTACAATGAATAAACTTTTTCAATATTCTTGAAATCCTTGAAATGGGTAACGCATTTTGGTGTAAACTTGTGATATCTGAAGTTGCTGTCCGTGTATGTGAGTCTATACAACTCATCAGTCATCGACCATGAAAATAAATACCAGTTTTTCATCAAAATAAAGGGCTTGTTCTTGCACTAAAAATGTTGTTATGTAAGTAATCGCTAATTCCGTAAGAAAACAAAACAAAAGAAAACACAAGTGGTATAGGCTTCGACTTAATGTCCAATCCAGCTTCAACTTAATGTCCAATCCAGTGGCCACCATAAAAAACCAAATCATTATTTTTGTATCAAAAATTTAAAAGTGAATCATCATCATTGTGAGTATCTACCGTACCACTGGGCGCTGGCTGACCATTGCGATGACAACGACGTTTATTTATTTTAGTTATTATATACTTTTATAAGTAAAAGCGAAAGCGATCTGCGACGAAAAGAGTGTGAATAAAAATTGGGGTAACCTTGAAAACCTTGAATAATTTTGACTTTTAGGTACCAAATTATTTAAAAAAAAAAAATAAAACCAACAACTTGTGAATCATCATGAAGTTGAACATAAGTTTCAACATATCCAATTAATAATTAAGACTTGCCAAGATGTTTATAAGTTGATGTTCATTTGATTATTATTTCTTTTCCTAGCTTGGTTTTATGGTGTTTAAAGCAACTCACTTTTGATGGCATAAATGTCATTAAAAAAAGAGCCAATTATTTTTTATATTTTTTTTAATGTTTAATATAATTAGTTCACTATATGCTCGTTCTTTAGAACAAGCCACTTACTGTAAAATTTAGTAATCAACGTGTGTCAAATTGTGAAAAATATACTCTCTTTTGAATATTACACATTCGTGTAGTGCTTGATAAATTTGGCTCAAGGGTAAATTGATGAGCATTCCTACAAGTGCGACTACTAAGGTGGAATCGTTTTTCATTTTTCATTTTTAATTCATTTTTATTTTTTCCATATCTTATAACTATCTTAAAGCTAGACAAAAATTCATAAAAACTAGCCTACTTATCAATAACTTACAACTAACTTACTGGCCCCATGCGGGCGCTCTAAGTTAAACTATATATATCTTAATGCTAATGCCTTTCGGCCTAAAAACTAATTTAATCCTAAAATTCCTTATCAGTTTTATTTTTCACCAAGAAAGAATTTATAAAAAAAACTTGGTATCATTATCATTTTTTATTTTATTTAAAACTTACAACTACGTAAAAAACTATGTTAAAACTACTAATTAAAACTAAGTACTTAAATACTTATACTACTTAAAAATTACTTAAAACTACTTAAAAACTAGAACAGCCACAGCAGCGTTTTTTAGCATTTTTAACATTTTTTTTTTGATTTTTATTGGTTTTTTATATTTTTTTTTTTGATTTTGTGAGTATTATATTTTTTTTTTTTTTTTTTTTTTTTTTTTTTTTTTTTTTTTTTTTTTTGGTGCCACCCCGACTGTCCCTACTTAAAACTAGTACCTACACCTATATGTAAGTCGGCCAAGACAAAACTCTAAGTCAACTTTAAATATCAATATGATCAGCATTGAGCCACCAAAACCGGTTCTCCTGCTTCTGCCTATCTTTTCGGTCCCGATCGGACACAGTCCTACTGAACCGAATTCGCTCAGCACCGCCTTGTGCAAGGACGTCTCGATCATATCGAAATCGCCTATCCACAGTTCTACGGCCGACGTGGTAGATTAGCGGAACCGCCTCTCTATCCTGGATCAGCCCTCGACTGTCTAAGTAGAGGAATGCGTTAGGTGGAACATATCCACTCAAGCGTACACTCTCGAAATATTCAGTGTTGGGGTAATAAGCCCCAAAGATCAAGCTATTGGCTGAGGACATCGCTCTTGCAATGTGACCCCGAATCAGCTTTAATAAGAAATTATCAATTCTGTTAATATTGGCTCCGTTGTATAGAACCCTGTTGGAATAGTAATGTTTGTACTCCGACTCTGGTGTTCTGTGTAATCCAAGGCAGCGACGTAAGCACTGCCTCTCAAACACCCGAATCTTTTCCATTTGAGATGGGCCAACGTTGAACCACACGGGACATCCATAGGCAATCATCGGCCGTATGAGGGCCATGTAGCAAATCACCTTTACCCTGGTGTCAAGCCGGCTGCTGTAAAACAACCGTTTCGTCAGGGCAAAGGCTCCCCTAGCCCTGGCCAGAGCAGCATCTATATGTCTGTCGAAATACAGATACTGATCCAACCAGATGCCAAGGTACTTTACTACACTTTTACTCGCCAGTGGACGCCCATGCGGCCCAGCGATCACCAGCTTGCGCCAGTTCTTTCTAGTATCCCTTGGGGCTCCAGCCAACGGAGTCCTAAACAGAATGGTTTCGGATTTCTGAAAATTGATTTTCAGCTTCCAATCATCGCAATATCGCTGAATCTTGTCGAAGTCACGCTGCAAAAGAATTCTGATGACCTCAACTTTTGTAGCTGATCTGTACGCAATAAGATCATCGGCATACGCAATTGCCTGAGTTAGACTACCTATCAGATCGCTGGTGTAAATACTGAACAGAATCGGTGAGTTAACCGCTCCCTGCTGAAGACCATTTTTAATATTGAAAACTGAGGTAGAAGTTACATTGCCACTCTTGACAACAAACTTTCTACCATTGAGCATGTCATAAAGCATATACAAAAGTGGTTTACTTATGCCAAGCCTAGTCAGCTTTAGATAAAGACCCTCTAACCATACGGTGTCGAAGGCTTTCTCCAAGTCAACCAGACAGGCACCCGTACACTGTCTTTTGGATTTGTTCCATTGAATATCAGAAACAAGTTTAGACGCGGCATGAATGGTGTCATGCCCCGCCCTAAACCCGAACTGATTATCCGGTATGATATTATTGTCCTCCGTCCACTTGGACAGAGCTCTATTTATAACTTTCTCGAATACTTTACTGATACTCGGGAGAAGACTTATCGACCGTAGATTCGCCGGATTGGAGTTGTCCTTTCCCTTTTTTGGGAGAGGATGAACCACAGCTGTCTTCCACCGCACTGGATAATATGCATTATTCAGTGCGTTGTTAAACAGTGTGGCATAAATGTCAACTGCTTCCTTAGGTAAATGTCGTAGTACAATATTGGATATACCATCGACTCCTGCTGACTTTTTTTTCTTTAATGTTTCGAAGATGAGCTGGAGCTCCACCCTCGTAACTAACAGGGAACTGTCCCCATTTCGCTCGGCGATGATGGCATTCGCCAAGTGTTCTTCATTGAACCCGGTGAAACCGAGGTTCTCAGATCGCCATTGCGTTATGTCGTTCCGAAGGTAGAAGTGGTGCAGAAGGGCTCTGTTCTCCAGGTCGTGGTTCGGGCGAATGCTAGCATTCACCTTGTACACTTGCTGAAAAGCAGCCCCCACAGCCTCCACTTTCTCCTGCGGATCTTCAACAATAAAATTGTCATCGTCCAAGACGGCGTCCTCTGGATCTATGCCTGCTGTCAAAAGTACGTCTCTATTCTCTGTCGTTCTCTGAAGCTTAAGACAAGGAAGTTCGTTCTGATCATTCCGTCTAAATATCTTATTAATTTGCGGAAACATACTCGGGTCGCTAGAGTTAACGGCCCGAATTTTATTGTTCCAGTACAAATTAATGGACAACCTATAATTTTCTTTGATCAGTTGGTTAATGTTCTTGATTGACGACTTCAATGTCCTAATCTCCAGATCGCGTGAGTCAGTAAACCGTCGGTACAAGAGTTTTAGTCTTGTCAGTAGTCCACTTTTTTGTCTGTGTAGTGCGTTAATAGTCGCGTTACGGTACATGTCAGTTGCGTTACGTTCTTTGTATTTTGGTATTGTTCTGTTCATAGTTCGTAGGATTGTTTCGTCCATTTGTTCCAAGTAGTGGTCAATTTCGTTGTTTGTCAAATTCCTGTCATTTGGTGGGGATATATTGCTTGCACGAATTTCGCCAGATAAGGCGTTGGTGAAGCGTGGCCAGTGCGTCTTACTGTAATTGTAAGAATGCGCCGGTACATACTCCTCCAACTCCACTAGCTCATTCGGCAGCTGTATTGTTGCGGCGAGTCCGCAGTGGTCACTGTCGTATTCTATTGTCTGCAAACAGTTTCTTGTCCGTTGACCCACAGTGTCAGTAATTGTCAGTCTTGAGTCTTTTAGCAATAGGTCCAGATAGGCACCGCTTCTTGGAAACGATGGTCTATCAGTAGCCAGAAGATCGATCATATACTCAATATTGTACTGACCCATCCAATTAAATAGATGGTTACCTCTCGGATTGTGTACTTGATTTCCCCAATCACTATGTTTGGCATTGAAATCACCAGCCATAAGATAGAAATTCTCTTGCGAGTTCAGTTGTAAGGATTGAAAAAGTTTTTCGAGCTCTGTCAAAAAGTCTGTAGGTTGAGGTGATTCCGGTGCATAAGCCGCGATCACATACATCCGCTTCCCATGCTGGAGAGGAATGCATACGATACACGCCTCAAGCAACCGAGATCTGCGTACTTCACTATTGTATATTACCTTATAATTGATGCCTTTTCGTACAAAGATTGCGACGCCTCCCCCTAGAGTAGAGTTGGGCCGATCTCTTCGTACGATATTGTAATTATTGTGTGTCAATTTATGTTTCTGGCTTAGCTTAGTTTCGCTGGCCATAAACACATCTGGACTTTGGTCTTTCAACAATTGGAAAAGATTTGCTCTACGTTCGATCCTAATCAGTGAATTTACATTCACAGCAAGGATCCTAAAGGGCCTCTCCGGCAGCGCGCCCTTAACCTATAAATTGCGTAAAGCTCGGCAAAACAGAGTAGATATGGTCCACCCTTTTCGCCTGCTCCCTTATCTCTTTTTGAAGACCTGCTAACTGACCAGTAATAGCCAGCAACATGCCTCTTATTTCGGCCTGTGCATCCGGAGCCTTAGGCACGAGGGCCTGTGGGGCTGCCTTTGGCGCAGGCTGTACCGTATTTACCCTCCCTGCCGCCATTTGGGCGTAGGATATTTGGGGATTGACGGGCGTTACTGTAGGAGCACGCGTTGTTGGTGGGCGTTTCTCTACTTCTGTTTGCTTTGCCTTTTTTTGTTTTATCTCCTGAAAGATGGGACATCCCCGATAGCTTGCGGGGTGCCCGTCCTTCCGGCAGAGTGCACATTTAAGCAGGGTCTTATCTTCGACCCGCTCCTGGCCTAACTTACATTCACCTCTTATGTGGTTCTCTCCACACTTGACGCAGCGTGACTGCATTTCGCAGTTTGCTGCGGCGTGGCCGAACCTTTGGCAGCGCATGCATTGAAGCATGTCGCCGCGCCTCTTTAATTTATCCCAAGTTACAACCTGGTAGTTGAGGACGGAGATACTCCTCAAACTATCCAGTTTGCTGTTGGGTGAAAGCTGAACTAGGAAGAACGGCAAATTCCGCTTCTCCCGTCTGGCTCTAACCGTGGCAAAAGGCTTGACCTCGATAAATTCGAGATCGTCGCTTGCTTTTTGGCGGAGCTCATTTAAGAGCTCTTTCGGTTCCGTGCAGGAATCTATGCCCTTCAACAGGACCGTTTGGAATTTTTCAGTTTTCGGCGTGAAGCTGAAGAACTCAGTTGTGGTTTGCTTCAGCAAATCCTTAACAACTTTATGCTGTTCCACTGTGAGGCAGTGGATAGCATGTCTATCTACGGCTAAACGTTTAATAGTAAAATTTTGACCTATGGCCGACTTACATATCTCAATAGTTTCTTTGAGGTCCATCTTGTACACGTTGATGGGTGGCACCTTTTCTTTTTTGTTCTTCTGTGGCGGCTGTGGCTGCTGCTGTTGCTTCTGCTGCTGCTGGTTCTGCTGCTGCTGGTTCTGCTGCTGTTGTTTCTGCTGCTGTTGTCTCTGCTGCTGTTGTTTCGGTTGTTGTTGTTGGTTCTGCTGCTGTTGCTGTTTTTGTTGTTTTGCCTGCTGCTTGGGCGGCTGTTGTTGTTGCTGCTGTGGTTGATGGGGCTGCTTGGTTGGCGGTTGCAGCTCCCCATCAGCACTTTTTTGTTGCGCCCCCTTTGGTGGCGCCTGGACACTTTTTTTATTTTCGCGCTCCTGCCTTTCTTTCTCTCGTCGCGCTTGTTGCTTCTCCTTCAGAGCTTGAATCATGGTAGCCAGATCGGACTGTAGGCTCACGATCTGTCCCTGGATTGCACCAATTTGAGCTTGGATGCTCCTCTCTTCTCCTTCGTCTTCGTCAGCAGACGTCTCTGGGGTGGTCAAATCGACGAATTTTTGGCTATCGCCCGTGGTGTAGAGCCCCTCTCCCCCCTCGGACATATAGGCGATTTCCTCGTCGTCATCGGACGGCGAGGTATTTAGTTGTTGTTGTATTTTTGCTGCTGCTGTTGTTTTGGCATTGCGCGCCGTCTCCTTCCCTTCAGCTTGCAGCTCAGCTGTGGTGATGGAGCGACGCTTCACCAAGTTGGGGACACTCCGTATCCTCCTCCTCCTCTTCTTGGGTGCACCGGCCGATGGTGCCGTTTCCATATCGGATGATGCTGCAACCGCTACAGCTACGGCATCAGATGCTGTTGCCAGGGCATCTTTCGATGTCCCCGGTTTACTTGCCGTTGCCGGCTTCATTGTTGTTGTTGTTTTTTTAGATCTTGCTGGAACACCTTTCGATGCTCCCGCTTTGTGGTTTTGTTGTTGTTCCTGCCTTTCTTCCAACTCGATGAAGTTTTCCACCTCTCGGTTGTGAAAAAAAGCCTCCAAAATTTTTGTGCCCGACCGGGACTCGAACTCGTGACCCTTCGCACCGCGTTCCGCCACTTTTTTTTTTTTTTTTTTTTTTTTTTTAAATTCATTTTTATTTTCTTCAAAACTTATAACTATCTTAACGCTAGACAAAAATTCATAAAAACTAGCCTACTTATCAATAACTTACAACTAACTTACTGGCCCTATGCGGGCGCTCTAAGTTAAACTATATAATAACTTAATGCTAATGCCTTTCGGCTTAAAAACTAACTTAATTCTACAATTCAGTATTGGTTTTATTTTTTCCAAGAAAGAATTTACAAAAAACTTGGATTCTTTATCATTTTTTTTTAAATATTTTATTTAAAACTTACAAACTACTTAAAAAAAAAAACTAAAGCTAACTAAAACTATTTAAAACTACTTAAAAACTACTTAAAAACTACTTAAAAACTACTTAAAAACTAGAACAGCCACAGCAGCGTTTTTTACATTTTTTACATTTTTTTTTATTTTCATATCTTTTTATATTTTTTTTTTTATTTTTTTTATTTTTTTAATTTTTTTTTTTTTTTTTTTTTTTTTTTTTTTTTTTATTATTTTTTTTTTGGGTGCCACCCCGACTGTCCCTACTTAAAACTAGTACCTACACCTATATGTAAGTCGGCCAAGACAAAACTTCAAAGTCAACTTCAAATATCATTATTAACAGCATTGAGCCACCAAAACTGGTTCTCCTGCTTCTTCCTATCTTTTCGGTCCCGATCGGACACAGTCCTACTGAACCGAATTCGCTCAGCACCGCCTTGTGCAAGCACGTCTCGATCATATCGAAATCGCCTATCCACAGTTCTACGGCCGACGTGGTAGATTAGCGGAACCGCCTCTCTATCCTGGATCAGCCCTCGACTGTCTAAATAGAGGAATGCGTTAGGTGGAACATAGCCACTCAAACGCACACTCTCGAAATATTCAGTGTTAGGGTAATAAGCCCCAAAGATCAAGCTATTGGCTGAGGACATCGCTCTTGCAATGTGACCCCGAATCAGCTTTAATAAGAAATTATCAATTCTGTTAATATTGGCTCCGTTGTATAGAACCCTGTTGGAATAGTAATGTTTGTACTCCGACTCTGGTGTTCTGTGTAATCCAAGGCAGCGACGTAAGCACTGCCTCTCAAACACCCGAATCTTTTCCATTTGAGATGGGCCAACGTTGAACCACACGGGACATCCATAGGCAATCATCGGCCGTATGAGGGCCATGTAGCAAATCACCTTTACCCTGGTGTCAAGCCGGCTGCTGTAAAACAACCGTTTCGTCAGGGCAAAGGCTCCCCTAGCCCTGGCCAGAGCAGCATCTATATGTCTGTCGAAATACAGATACTGATCCAACCAGATGCCAAGGTACTTTACTACACTTTTACTCGCCAGTGGACGCCCATGCGGCCCAGCGATCACCAGCTTGCGCCAGTTCTTTCTAGTATCCCTTGGGGCTCCAGCCAACGGAGTCCTAAACAGAATGGTTTCGGATTTCTGAAAATTGATTTTCAGCTTCCAATCATCGCAATATCGCTGAATCTTGTCGAAGTCACGCTGCAAAAGAATTCTGATGACCTCAACTTTTGTAGCTGATCTGTACGCAATAAGATCATCGGCATACGCAATTGCCTGAGTTAGACTACCTATCAGATCGCTGGTGTAAATACTGAACAGAATCGGTGAGTTAACCGCTCCCTGCTGAAGACCATTTTTAATATTGAAAACTGAGGTAGAAGTTACATTGCCACTCTTGACAACAAACTTTCTACCATTGAGCATGTCATAAAGCATATACAAAAGTGGTTTACTTATGCCAAGCCTAGTCAGCTTTAGATAAAGACCCTCTAACCATACGGTGTCGAAGGCTTTCTCCAAGTCAACCAGACAGGCACCCGTACACTGTCTTTTGGATTTGTTCCATTGAATATCAGAAACAAGTTTAGACGCGGCATGAATGGTGTCATGCCCCGCCCTAAACCCGAACTGATTATCCGGTATGATATTATTGTCCTCCGTCCACTTGGACAGAGCTCTATTTATAACTTTCTCGAATACTTTACTGATACTCGGGAGAAGACTTATCGACCGTAGATTCGCCGGATTGGAGTTGTCCTTTCCCTTTTTTGGGAGAGGATGAACCACAGCTGTCTTCCACCGCACTGGATAATATGCATTATTCAGTGCGTTGTTAAACAGTGTGGCATAAATGTCAACTGCTTCCTTAGGTAAATGTCGTAGTACAATATTGGATATACCATCGACTCCTGCTGACTTTTTTTTCTTTAATGTTTCGAAGATGAGCTGGAGCTCCACCCTCGTAACTAACAGGGAACTGGCCCCATTTCGCTCGGCGATGATGGCATTCGCCAAGTGTTCTTCATTGAACCCGGTGAAACCGAGGTTCTCAGATCGCCATTGCGTTATGTCGTTCCGAAGGTAGAAATGGTGCAGTAGGGCTCTGTTCTCCAGGTCGTGGTTCGGGCGAATGCTAGCATTCACCTTATACACTTGCTGAAAAGCAGCCCCCACAGCCTCCACTTTCTCCTGCGGATCTTCAACAATAAAATTGTCATCGTCCAAGACGGCGTCCTCTGGATCTATGCCTGCTGTCAAAAGTACGTCTCTATTCTCTGTCGTTCTCTGAAGCTTAAGACAAGGAAGTTCGTTCTGATCATTCCGTCTAAATATCTTATTAATTTGCGGAAACATACTCGGGTCGCTAGAGTTAACGGCCCGAATTTTATTGTTCCAGTACAAATTAATGGACAACCTATAATTTTCTTTGATCAGTTGGTTAATGTTCTTGATTGACGACTTCAATGTCCTAATCTCCAGATCGCGTGAGTCAGTAAACCGTCGGTACAAGAGTTTTAGTCTTGTCAGTAGTCCACTTTTTTGTCTGTGTAGTGCGTTAATAGTCGCGTTACGGTACATGTCAGTTGCGTTACGTTCTTTGTATTTTGGTATTGTTCTGTTCATAGTTCGTAGGATTGTTTCGTCCATTTGTTCCAAGTAGTGGTCAATTTCGTTGTTTGTCAAATTCCTGTCATTTGGTGGGGATATATTGCTTGCACGAATTTCGCCAGATAAGGCGTTGGTGAAGCGTGGCCAGTGCGTCTTACTGTAATTGTAAGAATGCGCCGGTACATACTCCTCCAACTCCACTAGCTCGTTCGGCAGCTGTATTGTTGCGGCGAGTCCGCAGTGGTCGCTGTCGTATTCTATTGTTTGTAAACAGTTTCTTGTCCGTTGACCCACAGTGTCAGTAATTGTCAGTCTTGAGTCTTTTAGCAATAGGTCCAGATAGGCACCGCTTCTTGGAAACGATGGTCTATCAGTAGCCAGAAGATCGATCATATATTCAATATTGTACTGACCCATCCAATTAAATAGATGGTTACCTCTCGGATTTTGTACTTGATTTCCCCAATCCCTATGTTTGGCATTGAAATCACCAGCCATAAGATAGAAATTCTCTTCCGAGTTCAGTTGTAAAGATTGAAAAAGATTTTCGAGCTCTGTCAAAAATTCAGTAGGTTGAGGTGATTCCGGTGCATAAGCCGCGATCACATACATCCGCTTCCCATGCTGGAGAGGAATGCATACGATACACGCCTCAAGCAGCCGAAATCTGCGTACTTCACTATTGTATATTACCTTATAATTAATGCCTTTTCGTACAAAGATTGCGACGCCTCCCCCTAGAGTAGAGTTGGGCCGATCTCTTCGTACGATATTGTAATTATTGTGTGTCAATTTATGTTTCTGACTTAGCTTAGTTTCGCTGGCCATAAACACATCTGGACTTTGGTCTTTCAACAATTGGAATAGATTTGCTCTACGTTCGATCCTAATCAGTGAATTTACATTCACAGCAAGGATCCTAAAGGGCCTCTCCGGCAGCGCGCCCTTAACCTATAAATTGCGTAAAGCTCGGCAAAACAGAGTAGATATGGTCCACCCTTTTCGCCTGCTCCCTTATCTCTTTTTGAAGACCTGCTAACTGACCAGTAATAGCCAGCAACATGCCTCTTATTTCGGCCTGTGCATCCGGAGCCTTAGGCACGAGGGCCTGTGGGGCTGCCTTTGGCGCAGGCTGTACCGTATTTACCCTCCCTGCCGCCATTTGGGCGTAGGATATTTGGGGATTGACGGGCGTTACTGTAGGAGCACGCGTTGTTGGTGGGCGTTTCTCTACTTCTGTTTGCTTTGCCTTTTTTTGTTTTATCTCCTGAAAGATGGGACATCCCCGATAGCTTGCGGGGTGCCCGTCCTTCCGGCAGAGTGCACATTTAAGCAGGGTCTTATCTTCGACCCGTTCCTGACCTAACTTACATTCTCCCTTTATGTGGTTCTCTCCACACTTAACGCAACGTGACTGCATTTCGCAGTTTGCTGCGGCGTGGCCGAACCTTTGGCAGCGCATGCACTGAAGCATGTCGCCGAAAGACGAAACGAACGAAAAAACGAATCGTGTAATCAGCGTCTAAAAATGGCAATCTGTCAAAATTTGAGGAGTGGGGATAAAATTCTCTCAAAGAGGAGTGAAGCTTTGACGCTGATTACACGATTCGTTTTTTCGTTCGTTTCGTCTTTCGTCTTTTTGACAGACACGTATCCTCGTGATTACATGGTTCTTTTTTACATTCGTGAAGACTCTTTCGTTATTTTGACGTTCAGAAACTTTGCGGGGGATTTATTGGAAAATAAACAGAAGAAATAATTAAAAATGTTTTTTAATTAATTCTTATTCATATCTACAGCTTATTTAAGTGTGAAAAATTGTTTTACAGCTCGAAATTAAAAGTTTATAAGTTCTTCGCACAATGCTCTGATTTGAGGGATGGGCGATTAAATTTTTCGATTTTAAAATCGGTGGGAAAATTTATCGAGGCTGAAACATCGATGTTTTTCAAAATCGATGTATTTCTTTTTTTTCTATTTTGATAGCCAAATATGTTATAGTATGTAAATTTACATCAAAACGTGTTTTTGATTTAGGGCCGTTTGTTTATAGTAGGTTAAATCTGTAATAAAGATTCCGACTTTGGTTCTGATGATTAAAATTTCAGATTAAGGATTCATTTAATCGATTTTCTCCTCTAAGCAATTCCATTAAAATGATCTGTGCCTACGTTCTGTAACTCACATCGATAAAATTAGTCGAGAAATGATGGAAATTAAAACACATTATGAGTTTTAATTTATTTTTCAACGTTTCTCTGTACGATATTTGGAGCAAATCGGTCCACCTGTTGAACCTCTGTCTCAATTGACCTCGTATAGTGCAAAGAGCGTAGAAATCAACGGACGGTATGGTAAAATTACTTTTTTAGACTTCTCCATGTTTACACGAAACCAATACTTGCCCTATAGAAAATGTAAAAAGAAACAAAAATTTCCACCCTACATATTGTTTTATCAAGTACATTTTTAAATTTACGTGGTGTGAACATTTTATCGGGATTAAATCTTAAATGACCACATGAATTCTTAATTTTAAAAACGAAAATTATACACAAATAGAATTACTGTTTATAAAATGAGTACAGCAGAAATGAGAAAGGAAAGTAGATATTAACATATGCCTACGTTCTGAAACTCTCGCATCGATAAAATCAGTCGAGAAACTATGAAAATGGAAACTTTTCAACGTTTCTCGATCAATTTTATCAATGCGAAAGTTACAGAACGTAGGCAATGATTTGGAATACTTTATTTGTAACTAGTTATTACCCACTACCTTTGCTGAGACCCCGCAAACCCCTTGTAGTATGGAAAGTATTCATGTTCCTTTCCCATGGAATAATCGATTTCCAAAATCCTTCCAGCGAAAAAGCGCAAAAAAAATGTACTTTCAAATTTAATATTTATAAGAATGATGTTTTTTTAGAAAGCACACATATTTGAAGTTGCTTTCTTTGCATTTTAGTTACATATACCATTTTATTTGCATTTTTGTAATTTTCTGTAGTCGATGTATTTAATCTTAAAATTGATATCTGAAATCGATGATTTTTCTCTCAACTACGATTTTTGCTGACATCTGCCTATCGCTCATCTCTACCCTGTTGTCAAACCATAAACGTCAATGTTCAACCAGAAAAAATCTTCAAATTTTCATTCCTGCTTTCGTTACTTCATTCCCCCTACATTTCTACACCCCTCACCCAAGCTGTCAAAAGCACGAAAGACGAAACGAACGAAAAAAAAGACTCGTGTAATCAGCGTCTTTCCGAAAATACACGAATGCGTTGAACTAAAATATTTGCCACTTTTAAAACGTCAACAAAAAGTAAACAAAGGCGAAACAGTTTTTTTTTTTTTTTTCTCCAAAATTCGATGAAAAAAATTCACTGAGCACAACACTGAATAAAAAAACCCACACACACACGAGTATACTTCAAAAGTTTTTTATATTTAATTAATTAATTAGTTTTTTATTAAATAGTTAATTTTTTTCATTAAAATGATCTTATTTTATGCGAAAAAAAAATCACTTGCAAGAAGATCAACACAACAAAAAGTAAACAAGAGCCATTTTGTATTTTTGTTATTGTTCTTATTGGCTATCAAATTGGCTCGAAGTGCCCGAAGAAATTTCTCGGGTAAAAACTGGCAAGAAGGGGAAATAATTTTCTCCCTTTTGAGCGCTCTCTTCTGCCAGAAATTACACGAAATTTGGGTACGCGAACACGTTCGTACTAAATCTGGTAGAAAATGGTAGTTTTGGGTAGTTTCTGGCGAGTACGCGAACGAACCTATTTAGACAATTGCCGGAATGCGTTTATAAATAAATAAGGAGATATCCAACTATTTAGTAAGTGGCTAGCTGGACAACTGTCCAAGAGTGTTCTAAGGAAATCTAATAAATACGACTGTAGGTGTCTAAAGTCGGTGAGGGGCTCTGGAGAAGAAAAAATGAGGCTTTTTTCAAAATAGTGCGAGTTACACAAACACAAATGCATTCGCACAGGGTCGAAATGCAGTTAGATGTCTATTCCTGGGGCCTTAATGATTTTTGAGCTGTGTTTCTATGGCTGCTTTTAAACGTTGCAACTACCCCTTCCTTAAGAAGGAGGCTGGGGACGTATGTGGTGGCTGGAGTAGACAAAATTGCTGAGGTTGGAAAAAATTGCAGAGTTATCGCTGATTCTTCTTTGTGCTTTTTCTTATTGTTTCAGAAATAAGTGAAGTAAAAATTGTGGATATATGTTTCTTTTTCATTTAACAAAGTTAACATCTATACAAAAATTGCAGTGTTTAAAAGCATCCTTGAAAGTGAAAGGAATGCAAAAGAGTAGGTATCGAAGCTTAAAAATCGCAGTCGTTTAAAAGAAGACTATGCAGGAAAATGTAGAGCTGGTATATGGATTATGGTTTCTCAGAAGAACTCAGGCAAATAATTTATTAAAAGTCGTGTTTTTATTCTGAAGATACAACTACGAAAATACCTTTAAAAATTATTTTCTATTTAAAAATAATTCTGCACTATCCTTTGAGCGCCTTGCCATCACAAACAAAAAGTGGTCTGTTCCTGGATAAAAATTTAAAATTTTGCTAATAAATAATGATACAGTTTTCACCTTTTTATTCAGTTTAATAAGCTTTTTTTCTCTATTATAACCTGTCAAAATCTCGAAACACTTTTTATAGCTCCTTTACTTCTTATTCTTAGACCAGAAATGGTATTTTTCGAATCTGCCAACGTTAAAAATGACAGCGATTACTTTGCTGAAACTGACAGATGCAAAATTGGAAAACTAAAAAAGACGTGTTCATGAAAATGAGATTTCGGAAATCTCAGCAATGTTCAGTTACATAAAGAGGATTTGTCTTTTTGCTTTGCTTTGCTGAGGAAAAACAAATTGGATTCGCTCATTTTTCTGAACTTGCTCTGAACTGTATTCAGCATTTAATGCCACAAAATTGAACTTAAGTTCTTATTGGCTGCGTTCGGGTGAACTATAGAACAGCCTGTCTTAAAGATATTTGAGTATTGGATACAAATCTGAACGCGGCCATTGCTTAATGAACATTCCCATTTGTTCTTGACAAACGAAATTTTTGATTTAATTTTATTTTAAAAATATTTTGAATATATATTTTAAAAAGAATATTTTTATTAACCGCCCCGGATCCCGTGTTATCCCAATTGACATTGGGATAATATTCAATCAATGTGTCCTAACTGCATTCACATCAGGGTGAACCATGTACACAAAAATCCTAAAATTCGAATCAACTTCGAAATGTCAACGCAGTTGTCAACTTATTGACAATATGCTCTGCGTTGACTATCACACAAATTTATCTACAAAGTCATTCAACTCATTAAATTATATTACGGCAAGTCATTTGATTTACTGTCAAACCAAACTCGAAGCTATATTTACCAGGGGGTCGATGTGTATAGTTCAACCTCACTGCAAATAATGTTTTTGACAGTTAAGCAGTTTTTTTTACTTTTAACGGAATTTTTGTAGTGTGTGGCCAAGTATCAATTAAGTTATCTGCTGTGTTAAGTTATCTTTATATATTTATATATTATATTTGGACAGTAGGAATGTATTGTAAATATAGTTTAAGATAAAAGTGGACGGCGACGCTGTGCCGCGATGACCTTTTTCATAGAAACAGTTTATGGTGTTATTTTATGACATACATCTGTAAACATTATGTTTTATGAACAAGGGATGCGTCGCATCGTCGTTATCCACTTTATAATCCCTATTGTTAGTTTAATATTATAGAAAACTAGAGATAAGATAGGTTAAGAAATGTAAATGTAGTTGTAAGTTAGGTATAAGATTTGTAAATAATTAAGAAAAATAAAAGAGTTCAATCTTAGTCTTTAAAGAAGGAGGTCGTGTTTTTCTGCCTTCTTCGGCTCTTGTTTTTAAATTCGTTGTGTGTAAACTGTAAATGGGTGTTCAGAGAACATTGTTCATGCTGAGTTGTCAACCAGTATATAGTTCATCTTTCAGTGAATACACAACATTTTTTCAACTTTTATGTTACATTATTTTAATACAATTACTATTTACAATACACATAGGTACACATACATTATCACAACTTATTATTTAACCGAAGAATCCTCCTTGGCCTCCATAGCCCCCACCATAACCTCCTCCGAATGAAGATCCATATGATGCTCCATAATGCCCGCTTACATGTCCATTGTAGCCTCCACCAAAACCATTTCCAAAGCCACCGCCTCCACTGAAAGGTGGCCGTGGTCTATAGCCCAATCCTCCGAACCCATTTCCGCTACCTCCATATCCACCCCCATATCCACCCCCATATCCACCGCCATATCCGCCACCATAGTCACCACCGTATCCACCACCATATCCACCACCGTATCCACCGCCGTATCCCCCACCATATCCTCCGCCATATCCACCACCGTAACCTCCGCCATATCCTCCACCATATCCACCACCGTATCCTCCACCCAGCGAGCTTCTAAATCCAAGTGTAGATCCCAAGGCCCCTTCGAGTAAACCAAATGTCCTGGCCTGTGGTTTATCATCTGAAGCCATCGCAGAGAAAACGCATAGCGCAACTAATAAAATCTGCAAGAAAATTTAACAATATTATTCTCCACCGTGTCGGTCGCGTCGTCGTCGTTGTAAAATAAATTAATTATTATTTTTTTGTTGCAACTTACGAAGGCACGCATCTTTTTTTTTTAACCAAAAAATATATTCTAGATCTTAAAGTTCTTCAATCACGTCTTGAGCAACACTAAGTTAATAAGACTTCCATAGCAAAGCTTTATATACCTACATCTTCGAGTTAACATCATCTGCGGAAACGTTCAAGAGAATTTTTTTGAGATTTCATTTTTGTTCCCAAGAACTTGTATTGTATTACACCTGCTACACTTGATTTAACTACATACATACATAGGTACAAACCTATACTTGATGGTTTAAGTGCTGCTGCTTCTGCCAGCCTATGTACTATGTAGTGGAGATCAACGACAGCGGTGATGACGTCAACGTCGTCATCATCATTTAGTGTCCATCCGTGTGTACTTACTTTAGAGTTGGTACTTTTTGGGGTTTTATCGAGGGTCAACTTAAAAAAAAAAAAAAAAATAATAATAATAAAAATTTTGTTTACACTACGCGCTGCTGCTTAATAATGATGACAATAATAATTAGCAGGCTTAAAAAGTGATAATTCGATAAGGTTATTATTCCATTCCAACAATATTTAATCTAGATTAAATTCTAAAAAAAAAAAAGAATATATAAGTGTTTTGTATCCTGCAGACACAGTCATGAATTTTAAATTAAGCGTGATCTTTTGTACCATGATTTACATGGCACATAACTTTACATAGCTTCCTCTTGAATCACAAATTTTTCTTGTGTTTGCTAAAATTAAACATAAATATTTAAGTTCAACATAAGGACTTAAGTTAGAATTTACGAGGAGGAAAAAAAAGCACAAAAGTATTTAAGTTCAACATTAATATTTGCGTATCAGGAAATGAGTCTTACCGCCATATTATTCACTCGATTAATCCAGATTAAAACTTCAATCCGGATATAAATTATTTAAAATTAAATTTATTTACATCCGGATTAAAGTTTTAATTCAAGTTAAATTTAAATCCGCGTATACATTAATTGAATTTAAGTTAACTTAAGTTTAAATTTAGATTAATTGAGTGAATAACATGAATATACGATTTAATTTTAATCTGGATTAGTCGAGTGAATATTATGGCGATTATTAGGAAGAATTGCATCCAACCACAAATAAAAATTTTATAGATAGGTATAGTGCAGTCAAAAAATTTGTCGAAGTCAGTCCATGCAACGATATTGGAACAGATTAAAATAAAACCCACATAACACGATCATTATCAAGAGACGGTGACTAAGGAGTTGAATTCTAACATCTTTATTAATAAATGTAAGTTAGCTAACTCACCGAAGATTGTGGATAAGCGAAGTAAAAAATAATGGATAATGACAAATTATAGAAAATAATAAAAAGTTTGATGAACAAAATCGTATTAAATTTGTTTTCATTTATTTCTTAAAAAATGTATGGTCAATGTTACATTTTAATGGACTAAATTTAAATTAAATTTTTGATATATAAACATCTATGCCGGCGGTAGGGTAAACTAAAAACGTGGAAATTTCTGTAACACATTACCTTGTAATCTTACACGTTACAATACGTGAATGTAAATTGGACACATTCAATATTGTGTACGATCGCTCGTACTTCAAACTAAATCGAAAGATAGATTTGAGTTTGGGTTGGAAATTGGTTGACAGTTCGGACTCTTCGCGTTCTGGGCACTAAACGATAACTATGGCGCCAAAAACTGATAACGGTTTTTTGGAGAGGGGTCAAAAACAAGCATTTTTTTCTTTGGTCGCAGGGGGATCTATCTCGCCCCGTTTAGGTAGGGGTAATTTTAGAAAAAAATTACTTAAAATGGAAAAAAAAATTATTAAAAAACAACGGCAACACCTTAAATGTAGTTCTATACCGGTTTCCTAAATTTAAATTAAATTATTATTTATGTCAACCTTTTATTTTTTAATTACATGCAAACTCAAAATTTTAATAAAAAATGAAAAAAAGTGTAGACCCATTTTTTTCAAAATTGTGAAATAAAGTGCTGAATTTGTTTTTTGTTGTCAATGCAAATGTCAATTATGAATTGAACAAAAAAAACTGAATGGTTTTATTCTTCTAGTTTTTGAGAAAATTCAAAATTACTAAAACTACTTTTGTAGGATTAAAAACCAGATTTCTGGCCTTCAAAACCGGTATAGTACTTCATTTTAATTGTTTACGTTGTTTTTTAATAATTTTTATTTTATGTACCTTTTTTCTTTTTTTCTTTTTTAAGCCTATTTTTCATTTTTTTACTTTTGAAGTTTTTATCTGGAGTCTTGGATTTTCTAGAATTTTCTTTTATTTTTATGAATTTCTTGTAACTATTTGTAAGATCTATCTATTACAAACATAAAGTGCACGACTGGGTCCCACGAACTTGCTCTTATGTGTGATCACACTCTGATTTTAAAGTAGGTATATACATGGTATTTACACTTAAGACTTTTTGAGAAAAATAAGATTTTCCATACCGGTTTTGTAACATTTGTAAGGAAGGTACCGTTATTTTTGGCTATTAGAATAATTTGTATTTTAAATCTGCTGGATTATGTTAAAAAACTTCCAAGTTTAATAAAAATCAACGAAGTCGTTTTCTAATTATTAAGTTCTCAAAAAAAAAAAATGTTTGAAACTTTTTTTAAAAATCAAAAAAAAAAATAATTGAAAATTTTGGTATGCAATACTTTTTAAACTGTTTGGAAAATTCTCTATACAAAAATTGATTGACAAATTGAACCATTTTTGTGAAAATCGAAAAGAAAAAAAATGGTTCTATTGGGGGTAGTATTTAAAACCATTTTCCGAAAAAAAAATTTTCTATAAAATGGTAGCATTTTTGTAAAAAAAATTACTGAATTTAAAAAATAAAAATCTGGGTATGTTTTTGAGAAAAATAAGATTTTTATAATTTGGTAAAAAAGATTTTACGGCAGTTACCGTTATTTTTGGTCCTCAAAAAAAAAAAAAAACTATGATGGGAGGGCCCAAAGAACGCTAGGTACCAAGTTTTAAAAAAAATCGACAGACATAATGCACGGAAATAATTTCAAAACCCACTTTTTTCAACTTCGCTATCATCGTTATGTGAAGTTTGATCAAAATCTCGAGTTCGATTTATTTTAAGAATGCATTAAGCCGGATCCACACTTATCTCCTGTAGTGTGTTATGGAATCAAGTGTTGCTATCGTTTCATATATTTAATAGGCCATATTTGTCATGTGTGATGTGTTGTGCTGTCTTGTGTCGAAGCCAATCTTTTACCGATTGCACCATACCACGCTGTGTCGGAGACATATTTTTCAGTTGGAAAGATTAGAGAGTATTCGAAGAAGAGAATAAGTAAATAGCGAAATAAAAAATAAAAGTTTGCAAGGCAAAATTTTGATTATTGTGCAGAGTCAGCGACACAACACATAACTCCGCAACACAACACGAAATAGGTATGGCTCCGGCTTAAAGAATACAAAACTATTGTCATTAGGATTGGTATCGTTTTTTTTTCCTGGGAAAACCCTCGTATAAGGGTTACTACCGATAATAAAACGCAATTAATATACATAGTTCCTTCAAGACATACTTGGTTTGGTTGATGATTTGATGCATGCACTTTACCAACACATCACCTCCACGTTGAGCTCGTAAGTCATCACAACCAATGGCCTTGTTTTTCCATATTTTTTGGTTTGAAATAATTGAAATTAATCATAATGTTAATCTTAATTCGAATATTAAATGTGTTTTTTTGCAATCCCCGGGACAATGGGCGTGTTTTTTTTACAAGCCCGGTGGGTATTGGACGAAAAACAACGACGTCGGTGCTTAACAATCACAATTTTAAATGCAACAACAACTAATCCCCTGAAAAACTGTGTTACCAGCGTGAATTATATACTTGTTATCGATATTTTGTATGAAAACTCCATTTTGTTTCTGTGAAGATGTCGATAATCCCCGTGGTCTCATGGTCATTCTTTTCGTGCAATTCCCCCCGTGCTTGGAAAAAACACGCCTAATATTTGTTATTAAAAAAGTGACACCATCACAGAAACAAAATGGAGTTTTCATACAAATTATCGATAACTAGCAAATAATTCACGCCGGTAACACAGTTTTTCTGTGTGCGTACGTTAAGCCCGGAGTATTCTCTTAATTTAAGTCCGTATAATTTTCTGCGTCAAGTATTAGCCCGCACGGGATTAGTTGTTGCTGCATTTAAAATAACAAGTCTTTAGCTTTCTTTGTTTTTTCGTACAATTCCTTCGGGCTTGCAAAAAAAAACACGCCTATTATAAAGATGAGCAAAACTTGCAGTATAGCTACGGTGACCATCCGTCCTCTTTTTAGAGGACAGTCCTCTTTTTCGGTATCGTGTCCTTTTTGTTATTTTTCTTAAAGAGGACAGTAATTTGTCCTCTTTTTCCTTAATTGTCCTCTTAATGTCCTTTTTTTCTTTGAAACCTTTTTTCAATGATTTTTCTTTATTACTAAATTACTTAAACACAAAATGTAGACAGCGCTGGTTTGAATAATTCAGTTCTGTTATCTGGTTTTTACTATTGTGAAGGAAAGAGTGTTTTCAATTTTTAATAACATTTAGACATCTAAAAACGCAATTATAAGATGATACACTGGAGCTGGAGGCAATGTTGATAACAAAGTGCAATTATGACTATGAATGTGGAGATTTTAAGACTTTTTTAAAAAGTCGGGATGACATCTTAAAAAAATACACTGCGAACAAAAATACAAAAACTAAAAGTTCCTTTAAGTTAAACTTTTAAATTAAATACACATTTGAGTAGGTATTTATTATTATGTTTTGTTTTTTTTTTTTTTTGTTATATATGTATTTTTATTTTTTGTTATATAGAAACTGAACTCATTGATGTATGTAATCTGAAGTACAAATATTTTGAATAAATATCGGTTGTTTCTAAACTTGTTGTAAGTTAATTAAAAAATGTCCTCTTTTTTGCATCTCCAAAAATGGTCACCGTAAGTATAGCCCAACCTATTTAGCAAGAAAAATAAAGCTGTTGTCATTCAATTTCATTATCAAGCAACACTCATTAACCAGACCATAAAGTCGATAATATGCAACGATATAATAATAATTATACTCCTCCCAAGTCTTGCGTGATTATTTCTTTATTTGTTAATATTATTAACAAACCTCAAGGTTGTGTCATTTTATAAAATAAACAATAAAACAAAACAAATATTTCCCGCGTTAAAAACATCAAAACACACAAAAGCAAAAAAAAACATCGAAAGACTTTTCCTCTATTTTTCATCAAATCAAAAGACAAGTCGTTATAATTAAGTTGGTATTTGAAATATTTTTTTTTTTTAAGGAAATCTATATACAAGCAAAATATAGAAGAAAACTAAATGACTTCCCACCTTTTGTCCAGATGCAGCCAAGCATCAAGCATGGCCAAATGAAATGTTGTTGAACTCTTAGTTTGTTTTGTATTTTATTGTTTTTTTAGTGCAATAGATTTAGTTAAGTACATATTTTTGACAATGTGATGTGATGTGACAATAATTAAATGGATGAATAATTGTTGCAAATATCTAAATTTTTAAATTAACCTCTTCTTCAACATAAATAGATAAAAGGGCTTAGATTTAAATCAATCACAAGTATTGACTCAATCGAGTCACATAAATAAGTTTATTAAAAAAAAAAAACCACATGAATTATTTGGTAAAACAAAATATAAATATAGTTTGAGCATTCTAACCTGACTGGAATCTTTTTTTTTATACATTCTCGCAGACGCAGATCATATTCACATATCTCCTGATTGCAATCGCATGGATATTGACTGAGATGGAAGTAAAAGCTGAGCGACGTACTTTTGATTTCTTAAAAAAACATCACCACAAACATCGGAAAGAGGATCATCATCACAATGAACATTATTTAGAGGACACCGAATTTGATAATTATCATGATTTAGGTTTGCACAATGGAAGACACTATCCTAGTGTCCACATCCATCATACATACGGCATTAATGGGTATGGAATTGGTGAATTAGGATTTCATGGAGGAGCAATACACTCATCGGGAATTTATGGAAACAATTTGTATGGAGGTAATTTTCATGGAGGATATATTGGTGGAAATCAATTCGGTAGCGGAATTTTCGGTAACGAAGAACTTGAACATAATAATTTGCTTGGTATACAAGATGAGGGAGTAGTTCATGGTGAATTTGGTGAAGTTCATGAGTACGGAGGTAACCATGGTGGTAGCCATTTAACACATTTTGGCTGATAGAATTTAATTTGTTGTTATGCTTGTTTTATTTGTTTTTTTGTTAAACCTATACTTTTAAGAAATTCATTAGCGGCTTAATGGTTAATGAATCAGTTATTTTTGTTTGTTAATTTTGTTGTTGGAACTTACAATGTTTGTGATATTATTAGATTTATTAGATGTAAGGCCAAACCAAATTAAAGAGCGTGGATGTGGACTACCTCATACATAATAAATGTGTTTTTTTTTTTGTTGTTGAAAAATATGAAATAGCTAAAAGATTTTCTTAATTTTTATTATTTTATTATGCACGAATTTATCGCACTTCTTAAAAACCATAAACAATAAAGGGTCTTCCAATAGGGAAATTACAAAAACAACAATGTAAACAAATGGGTTTTGGAGGGTGGAACGTACGAAAGATTCCTTTATTTTATAATTTATAATAGGCGCGTTTTTTTGTAAGCCCAGAGGAAATTGGTCGAAAAAAACAACGTCGGTGCTAAACAATCACCATGTTAAATACAACAACAACTAATCCCCTACGGGCTAAGCTAAACCCAGATAATTCTCCGGGCTTAACTTAAGCACACAGAAAAACTGTGTTATCGGCATAAATTATATACTTGTTATCGATAGTTTGTATGAAAACTCCATTTTGTTTTTGTGTTGCTATCTCTAATCCCTGTGGTCGTTTTTTTCCTGCAATTCCCACCGGGCTTGCAAAAAAACACGCCTAATATCTGATCTCTATTAGACACTAGATAGTATAATCCCTACAAAGTATGACGCTGATTACACGATTCGTTTTTTCGTTCGTTTCGTCTTTCGTCTTTTTGACAGGCACGTATCCTTGTGATTACATGGTTCTTTTTTACAATCGTGAAGACTCTTTCGTTATTTTTACGTTCAGAAACTTTGCGGTGGATTTATTGTAAAATAAATAGAAGTAATAATTAAAAATGTTTTTTAATCACTTATTATTCATAATTACAGCTTATTTAAGTGTGAAAAATTGTTTTACTTCTCGAAATTAAAAGTTTATAAGTTCTTCGTACAATGCTCTGATTTTAGGGATGGGCGATTAAATTTTCCGATTTTAAAATTAGTGAGAACATTTATCGAACCTGAAACATCGATGTTTCTCAAAATCGATGCATTTTTTGCTTTTCTATTTTGATAGCCAAATACGTTATAATATGTTAATTTACATCAAAACGTGGTTTTGATTTAGGTCCCTTTGTTCATAGTAGGTTAAATTTGTAATAAAGGTTCTGACTCTGGTTCTGATGATTAAAATTTCAAATTAAGTACTCATTTAGTCGATTTTCTCCTCTAAGAAATTGCATTGAAATGATCTGTGCCTACATTCTATAACCCACAACATTAAATTAGTCGAGAAATTATGAAAATTGAAACAAATCATGAGTTCTAATTAATTTTTCAACGTTTCTCGACTAATGTTATCGATGCGAGAATTACAGAATGTGCACTGTACGATATTTGGAGCAAATCGGTCCACCTGTTTATTCACTATCTCGATGGACCGTATAGTGCACAGACGTAGAAATCAACGGACAGTATGGTAAAACTACTTTTTAAGACTTCTCCTTGTTTACAAGAACCCAATACTTGCCCTATAGAACATGTAAAAAGAACCAAAAACTTCCACACCACATATGTATTGTTTTATCAAATGCATTTTTAAATTTACGTGGTGTGAACATTTTATCGGGATTACATCTTAAATGACTATGTAAATGAATTCTTAATTTTAAAAACGAAAATTGTACACAAAGAGAATTACTTTTTAAAAATGTGTACAGCAAAAAAGAGAAAGGAAAGTAGATATTAACATGATTAGGAATACCTTATTTGTAACTAGTTCTTATTCACTCTCTTTTCTGGAACCGCAAAACCCCTTGTTGCATGAAAAGTATTCATATTCTTTTCCTATGAAATAATCGATTTCCAAAATCCTTCCAGCCAAAAAAGTGCAAAAAAATGTACTTTCACATTTAATATTTATAAGAATGATGTTTTTTGTAGAAAGCACACATAGTTGAAGTTGCTTTCTTTGCATTTGATTTACAGAAACCATTTTATTTGCATATTTTTAATTTTCTGTAGTCGATGTATTTAATCTTAAAATCGATATCTGAAATCGATGATTTTTCTCTCAACTACGATTTTTGCTGACATCTGCCTATCGCTCATCTCTACCCTGTTGTCAAACCATAAACGTCAATGTTCAACCAGAAAAAATCTTCAAATTTTCATTCCTTCTTTCGTTACTTCATTCCCCCTACATTTCTACGCCCCTCACCCAAGCTGTCAAAAGCACGAAAGACGAAACGAACGAAAAAAAGACTCGTGTAATCAGCGTCTATAACAGTTCATTTGACTCCAATTGAAGATGACACTATAGAAGGCAGCTTCAAGATTTGACATCTGCCGAGCACAAAAAAAAAGTATTTTGACGACTGGCGTACAAATTAGGTGTGTTCAGGAAAACGAGATCTCGAAAATCTCAGCAGTGTCTGTTACATGAACAGGAACAGGATTCCACTGCAAAATTTCTCAGTTTTGTTACTCTGAGAAAAAAAATTTGATTCGCTGGCTCACCTTTTGAGTAAGAAAAATCTCTGAGATCTCATTTTTCTGAAGGCGCCAATTGTTTCTGAGCAAACAAAACAAAGCGGAAAAATGAGAATTTTCAGCTATTTATTTAATTAATTTAGAATAAATAAAGCTATAGGGAAAATTCAGTTGAAGAATAGAACACCAAAAGGACAAAGGTGTGGAGGTGATGCGAACTGGCCTCCGAAGCAGTGTGATTTGATGACAGGTTCGGTAAATAATTAGCCAAAATCAGTACGTGAAAAGAACGCCAGATCGGCAGAGAAAATCGCCGTTATCCGTAAAAGTATGCCTTTCAAAGACTTTGAATTTTTTGGGCCTGCCGTAAAAGATCAAAATGATCCAGAATCTCAAAGTTAATGACCATAGAAAACGCCGTTTGTTTGCTGCCTAGGCTTTGAAGCGTTTGGAAGAAGACCTCAATTTCAGCCGTAAAATCATCATTAGTGACGAGGACGAGGCGTATCTTTGGAAGAATGGCTATTTTAACAAGCAGCATTGCCGTATAAGGGACCACGACAACCTACATACACGAGGTTCACCGTAGGTGGCAATGCATCCATAAAAAGTTATTGTTTATGGATGGCGGTTTTGTCCGGGGCTGGCATCGCTACAAGCCACACACAATGGACTTATACTATAATTATGAACGATATGAGGGTATAGGGTTATCTCTCGCGGAGGTGACGTTAATTGGCCACCAAGACCATTTAGACCTCGTTAGACTTTTCTGATAGGATTTTTTATGAAGTCCCAGGTCTGTGCCAATAAATCGAAATCGACCGATGTTCTTTTTAAAATTACAATTTGACAACTGGCAAATTTGTACCTAATTAATATTTTGCCAAAGGCCTGTTTCTTTACTCATTCTTGGTATGCCTACCAAAAACGCATTTCTTTACTTTTTCCTAGCACAAAAATGCCAGAGCTCTTGAATTTTTTAAAGTTTATTTCATTTGCCCCTCCAGCATGAATCTAACCGAACATTTTACCTACTGCCTGTTCTTGCTTGTCAAACTACTGATAATTTCAGTTGTCAAATGTGACGTATATCCCAAATGTGTTTCCTTACTTTTTATTTCTGGTCAAAAATTACAAAAACAACATCAAAAAGCTCGAGTCCAAACTTTTTCCTGAACTTTTTATTTTTGGTGAAAGAAGCAATTATCGCTTTTTTCTAAATTACTAGGAAACTATCATTATTTTTGAAGTAATGTCAACGCAAAAATGTTATGTATTAGAATTCACAATGCCTTGGTATTTCTTTCAAAAAATTTGTTTTCGAGTCGAGACGAAAATTTATTATTATGGTATTTTCAACAAACTTAAATGTTTAATTAATAGTTTCTGAATCTTTCATGAGAATTAATTTAATCTGGCTTTTTTTTTGCTTTTGATCCTATAAGGAAAGGAAAAGTAAGTCCTTAAATTCAAATTTATCTTTTACACTTTGAAATCAGTTGAAAAAAACACACACAATTTAATATTTACAATTTTCTTTTTTATTTTATTTTATATAAATGAAACATTTCAATAAAAATTGAAGTAACAAAATGAAGATTAATATCTATGAACATAGGTAGATTGGTTTTAATTTTTTTTTTTTATGTCTTTATGCACAATAAAAAATTTTACTTCAAAAACTACGATATACGTATCACTATCACAAATCTGAATGAATTTTTTGTTCATCACTTAACTTAAATTTTAATTTAAAAAAAAAATCATCTTCCCAAAAATCCTCCAACTCCACCAAATCCACCGACACCGCCAAATCCACCTCCACCGAAACCACCTCCACCATAACTGCTATAACTATGATGTTCTTCGTGATGATGTCCAAATTTTCCACCGAAACCCTTAACACCGCCTGCGAAACCTCCTAGTTTTCCTTTTTTGAAAAAAAGTCCTCTTGCTTGGCGATGTAAGATTTTTCCATCAGCTAATGCATAGCTCACCAACACCATCAGGATAACAACAGCGTATTTCTATAAGAACGAAAAAACAAACAAAACTAAATTTTAAACCGTTTTTCTAGTCAAAAATGATAACGACGAACTCACGATAAAATTCATAATCGATCAATAAATTTAATTTGCGTCTGTATAGATTCACGTGAATTACTTAACTGGATACAAAAGTCCAAATTTGCCTTATATCTTGGTCTTTTGCAATAAGTATCGCGGCAATGGCAATCGAAAGCCCTCCATGGCTACATATATGCATGTATAATTGTATATTGACCTGGTCCATGAGAGTGGTCTTTCGTTTTGTCTTCTTTTTTTTTTTTGATTTATTTTGGAATTTCCCTCCTCTCAATTATTTTATTTTTTTTAAATAACAAAAACTTGAAAATAATTATAGTCTGAGACGAAGAGTTAGATAATAAGAATATTTTGCACCTTTTCTGTTTTAAAAATTGCTTGTTAATATTTTCTTTTATTTAATCGGGAATGTAAGGTATGTAAGATTTATTTAAATATATATATACATATAACTATTTACACTTGTTTTAAATATTTTTATATTGAAATGGGAAAGAAAAATTGAGCTTATATATTTTAATATTCATATAGTACAGCTGAAAAACGAATCTCTGTACTTAACGGTACTTTCAAAGTTAGTCTCAAACGAATACTTATGCCAATTTCTGCTGAAGAGACAGGAGCTCTGCGAAATTAATAATAAAAAAAAAAAAATTGGTATAGGGCCTAGTGACTTATAACTCTCAACCATTTCTCGGTGTGTTTTATTGGCAGGAATAAAGGGGACCTACAATTTTCTGCCGAATCCGAACGGCTAGGGTGAGAAGTACTTTTTCATGACAAGAGATACTCTTGGAGGATTTGTTAATTCCTCGCAAGAGGCAGTAACCCGTGAAAAACATTTCTGTTTTTAGGTATCATATGCTAGGAATCGAAACCAACACCTTCGACATAACAGTTCATCGCTCTAACCATTAAGCCACGGGCTATTACTCTGCAAAATTAAGCCCCAGGAATTAAGGTCCCAGAGAAATTTTTTTGGGCCATTATTTCATTTTTGTGGGTCTTATTTTATAATGAAATATTACTCCAGCATTAATTTTCGGGTTAAATTTGATTTTATTTAGAAAATCATTTTGGCCCTAATTAATTTTGCTAAAACATAATTGCCTTTCTCAAAATTACCTATTATGAAAATTTGCTAATCGAGAACTTGAGCCGTAATTATGTTTCAATGTAAAGATTTTTTTAATGCTTACAAAAGACAAGAGAATAGGCGTGTTCAGGAAAATGAGATCTCGGAGATCTCCTCAACAAGATTTCTCACTTTTGCCTACAAAACTTTGAGGAAAAAAAATCTTGTATTCGCTTGCCTCACCTTTTTTGTGAGAAAAATCTCTGAGATCTCATTTTTCTGAACGCGCCCAATAGCTGACAAAAATCGCACGATGAAAATTCAAGCGGAATCGATTGCTGAAGAGAATACAAGAACTCTTGTATTCTTGTTGTAAAAATTATACATGTTATAATGCAAGTATTTTTATGTGTGGGGTATTATTTCATTTTAGAAAAAAAATATACATATTTACAAAATAAATTCATTCATAAATTCATTTATTTTTGGGGATTTTATTCATTTCGTTATTGCATGGGGTATGAAATATGGCCCCAATTAATAATATTTTTAAAATCAGCAAAGTGAGTCAGAAATCCACAATCGATGAGGCAGAAGTGCATAAGAATTTAAAGGGGATTTCTGGCCCATCAAGGTGAATTAAAAATCCACAATATATCAATTTGTGGACTTTTAACCCATCTAAGTGTGTAAAAAATCTATTATAGAATTATGGGCTGTAAACACAAACCCAGCGCTGTTTCAAACAGGGTTTTCAAGAGTCAAGACCATGTGAACATTTCAAATTAGCCAATTAATGCGGATTAGTATGTACAGGGTGTCTGCCGAAAAGGTATACTACTTTGTTCGTTTATAATTTTTGATTAAATGAAAGAGAATGGATCTTATATTGATAAATGTTTTATTTAATGTCGGCAATTATGTATGGAATACAATATCAGGTAAATTTCCGCCTCTGTTAGTCTCACAAAGGCGAGCCCTTTTGAGCACATTTTTCATTACATTCTCATACATTTCATGCGGTATTTCATTAATTTCATCATGAATATTTTGTTTGAGTTGCTCAAGCGTTTCTGGTTTGTTTGTATAAACCTTGCTTTTCAGATATCTCCACAAAAAGAAGTCCGGAGCAGTCAAATCAGGCGACCGTGGAGTCCAATCAACATCACCATTTCTTGAAATAACTTGTTGCGGAAAGTGGTTTCGCAGTAATTCCATTGTAATCTTGGCTGTATGCGATGTGGCACCCTCTTGTTGATACCACATGTTAATCAAGCCCAAAGTATGCAGTTGTGGCGTTTAAAAGTTTCCCCATTCACAGTTACCGTTACGCCGTTTTCATTTTCAAAGAAGTAAGTTCCAATGATTCCTCCTGACCAAATTGCACACCAGACTGTTACTTTTAATGGATGCAAAGGTGACTGATGAATAATTTGAGGGTTTTCTATTGCCCAGAACCGACTATTCTGTTTATTCACACACCCATCCAAATGAAAATGTGACTCGTCACTCATTATGATTTTTTCACGTAACTTTCTCATCGTCACAGTAATCGATGTTGGTTTATCGAATATTTTTCCATAATAAATTTGCCACGTGTCTACTTTACGACTGCCAAATATGAACTGTCAAGACTTATGTTTACCAAAATTGCGGCAAAACAAAGTAGTATACCTTCCCGGCGGACACCCTGTATTATACTTGATCAGTCGTCTATTGAGTCTAATTATCTAATTTTATCAACGATTTTTTGTAATGTGGAGTAAGTATCTTTAACATTATTTTTTTTATATTTATCATTATAAACAAAACCATCTATTTAGAATCAATACTAAAAAACGCAACTTAACTTTCTTGACTACATAGTATTTTTGTTTTTATTTTTTTTTTTATTTTCGATTTCACAGATCTTCACCGCATACTCTTTTGGTGACGATGATGTGGAATTCATAAATGAATTGATTTTAGTTACAAGAGTAACGACCTCGATATTATGCTATATGCGAAGTCTACCACAAATACTCATAGTTATATAATTCTTTTTTGTTAACAGAAAGGTCATTTTTGTTTAGCAACGTGCAGACAGACCCACAACATCTTTTTGACTAATAAGTATAATAATCTGAATATCTAATTTCTTTGACTTCATTATCACTTGGGAATTAACAGTGAATCATCTCATTGTTTTGATTATGTCGGTTTGGTTTTATAAATGCTTGTCAATCGCATTTAGTGAGAAGAACACTCGAATCAATCCATCACAATATTAAGTGATAAATAAGATATTTGTGTATCAGTGCGATGTACTTTGCATAAAAAATCCTAAATTAAGACGTGAAATGGAGCTGTGATGGATGGATAGGTTTTACATTATTTTTTTTCAGTAAAAAGAAAAGACATTAATAAAAGACAAACTTTTAAACAGACTGATGTTAATGTACTAGCATGATATTCTATAATTATTGACTTAACAATTTACTAACTTTAATACCTGAACACAATGGATACGAAGCTGCAACTGGAGCTGCACCTGGAAATGGAATAGATGTCAAAATATTCAATACACACAAATTCAATGTTACGAACACAACGCAACTGCAATCGGTGCTGCAAGAGTTCACCAACTTTTCACTTTTCACGTGCATTACTTTTGACGTTCCAATTTGTATGAAGAAAAAAAAGCCGGAACAAATATCGAAGCCTTTTGTGGTTATTTGTTTCGCGAAAAATGTTTTTAATTAAAAGAAAATTATTGGAAATAAAAAAAGTGAATAATAACAATAAGCCCTTAATTGTTTTTTTTTTTCTATAAAATATAAAAAAAGCTGTACAGCTGCATTGTGGGCAAATTATAAATGGCGCAGTAAAGTGTTCTTAGTTTTAAAAATTTTTTAACTATAGTATCATGCTAAACCTAGTTTCTTAATAAACTTCAGCTGAACGCGCCTAAAAAAGTGCAAACAAGTAAGCAAACATATACCACTTTCACATGTTTCATTGTCAAAGTAACATTTGCAGCTGGTATGATACTAAAAAGTTATTATAGGCATTTGGTGATTTTAGCTTTAATAAAATGTTAAGAAGATAACAACACAATGCTAATCTGTTTAAAATTTGGAAAATAATAAAAATGCTCTCAACATCGCACTAAATCATCTAAAATCGAAAAAATTAGAATTTTTTAGTTTATCTAGAACGGATAATTCTGATCACAAAACGATTTAGTTCCAATAAGCACAGAGGCGTTTCTTAAAAGTAAAAATAAAATTGCACTCGAAAACATCATAAAATAGACGATTTAGTACGATTTCAAAGCATTTTTATTATGATGCTAGATTAAAAACCGCATTTTTCAAATTTTAAGCGGATTAGCACTGTGCTATCTTTTTAACATTTTATTAAAGTTAAAATCACTAAAGGCCCATTTAACTTTTAAGTATTATACTAACTTCAAATGTAACTTTGACATTTAAAAATGTGAAAATGTTGTGTTTGATTACTTTTTTGCACGAACTGTCACTTTTTAGTCGTAGTTAAAAAATATTCAACATTAAGAACACTTTATTAAGGTTTTTAAAGTTAGTAAATTGTTAAGTAGTATGTCATGCTAATGACATTAACATCAGGCTGTTTAAAAATATTCGTTATTGTTTACAATCAGCGCTTTCGAGACATGGTAATTTACATCTGAAAATTGAGATTTCTGGTTTTTAATAGCTATACTGATTGGTCAGCTGTCAGATGACTATAAAAGTTATGTGAAGGTTTTTTTTAATATTACAAATTCCATATAGGCACTATTGAAATACATCAGCCAAATAAAAGACTAAGCACTATTTTAATTGGACTTGTTGAATTATTGATTCAAAATAACTTTTAACGGCCTTTAGTCCAAACAAATGTTGGCATTTCGTCCCGGCTATCTCACTTGGACTCATCACTTGACTATAGTTAAGACCTTGTCAATACGCAATTTTTGTTAAGTTCAGTTCATCTTACACAGATTTCATGACGAATATCTAGTGTGAACTATACCCAACAAGACAAGAATTCCTAACCAGTCCAAGTGAGATCGCCGGGACGAAACGCCAAAATTTTTGGGAACTTAAGGCCGTTAAAAGGTATAAAAGTTATATTTAAATTTTTATGACTGCCCAATCAGAAGCCAAAAAAAATTCAGAAATCTGAATTTTCCGATGTAAATTTTCATGTGTTGAACGCTGGGAATTATAAAAAAAATTAAATTTTAACATTAAAAAAAATCTTGTTCCTTAAGAGTGCATTTAAATTGGAAAACTTATAACAAGTGGGCCATCAAGTGGTTTTATTTTAAATCATAGGTTATTTTGACACTGACAGCTGTTTCCCGCTCGAAATCTTTTTCTTTTTGACACTTTGTTAAAGTTAAAATCACCAAATGACTAGTTTAACTTTTTAGTATTAAGTATAATAAAATCCAAATGCCACTTTGATAATTAAAAATGTGAAAATGGTATGTTTGCTTACTTGTTCGCATGAACTGTCACTTTTGTAGGCGTGTTCAGCTGAAGTTTATTAAGAAAATAGGTTAAGGATGATACCTACTGGTTAAACAAAAATTTAAATTTAATAACATTTTAGTAAAGAGGTTTAAAGTTGGAAAATTATTGTTAAACAGCACGATGCTTATACATTGCCTGTTAAAAATTTTGCGCCACAAATTTCACTTCTTTTCACTTTCTCTCTCGTTTTACTTAAAGCAATCTGATAATGTTCCCCTAAACTTAAAATTCTATTCATAGCCTTTTTTGCAACCAAATAAATATAATAACTGTTCTTCGCTTTCTCATAAAAGAAAAAAAAGACTCAACCGGTTTGTTTCCGCCCGGGTTCGAACCGGGGACCTTGTGCGTGTGAAGCACACGTGATAACCACTACACTACGGAAACTGATACCAAATTGTAGTCAAAAGTAATTTATAAGGTAATATGCAATTATTTTCTACCACAATAATTTATTATATTGATTTTTTTGTTGTTGAAAATTTGATTTTTAATTTTCTTTTTCGAAACTAAATTTTTCATTTGATTTTAAAAGACTCATTATATTAATATTTATATGTAGATAAACAGTTATAGCCGAATTTATTAGATTTTTGACTAGTTACAATTTAGACAGTGTCTGACTGACCCTACAGTTTTCAAAATAGTTATGGAAATATGTTTTATTTAATTTAATAAAATGTCACATTAGTCAAGACTTTTAGATAACTGATTATGTTGTATAAGATAGGATAACTCTTGGCCGACAGTTAAACATGTTTATTTATAACTTTGACGGCTGTCCAAAGTATGACACAATGTTTATGAATACGACCCATAATTTCTTGTGAAAGTTTTCCCTTTTTGGTTAAGTTTTATTTTAATCAGATTTGGATCAAAATGAAGTGTAAAGAGCTCCTACTTACTTGACAAGGATTAATCTTATATTTGCTTTATAACCAGTTAAATAAATTAAATAAATTTTTCGGGAACGGGTTGTTTTCCTGTATTCCAAAATTCTGTATTATTTTCTGTAAATGAATTGAAAATTCTGTATGTAAAGAAAATTCTGTTTTTCATTTTTCTGTAAATCTATTATTCTGTACTCCAAAACTTTGTTTTCGAACTTTTTGATGTTGTTGTTGTAATTGTTGACCAGAAATATAAAGTAAATAAACGTATTTGGGATGTTTCTGATTTGTTACCGGGTAAACGTCACATTTGACAGCAGAAATTATTAGTAGTTTGACAAGCAAAAAAAAAGGCCCAGTTCGGTTAAATTCTTGATGCACGAAAAATTAAATAAATTAAAAAAGTCAAAAGCTCTGGCATTTTCGTGCCAGAAAAAGGTAAAGAAACACATTTTGGGTAGATTTGGGAAACCACGGTATCCCGCGAGCGAGTAAAGAAACAGATCTTTTATTTATATATGTACATCAGTACAACTTTAGTCAGTTGTCAAATTGCAAACTGTCAGCGTCATTTGAATTTAGCAGTCTTTGCAGTTTTATTGTGATTACAAACACGCTTAAAAAAAATAGTAACAAAACCTTATAAATTTGCTTCGAAATATCATTTAATGTGCAATTTTTTACGAAAATGCTCATCTTTGTAAAAAAAAAAGTATTTCATTGTTCTTTTAAGCAGAGTTTTGCAAAGAAGAGTTTTAAAATACAGAAGTTTGAATTTTCATATTACACGATTTTTTCTGAATGAAAAAACAATTGCAGAATTTTGAAAACCACACAATTTCGACTATCCCAATCGGATTGTTTAAAAAAACCAGGTAATAAAACCAGGATAAACCGTTAAAATTTTGTCAAGTCAAGACTGGAAAAAATAAAGTTCATATAGCCAGGGCCCAGGGGTGTTTTTCACCTTTTCATGTTAAAAACCACTCTATAATTTGTGCATATGATCTAAAAATAATACATTCTTAAAAAATATTTTTTTTAATACAAGAAAACTATCTTAAATATACATAAGTTCGGAAAAAAAAAACAAATAATTTAACAACAACATTCACTTAAAATAACCATAACCAGGTCCAAATCCAGATCCAAAACCGCCATAACCCCCAGGAGCGATATTAGAATATTGATAGGGATATCCCGGATAATATCCTTGACCAAATCCTCCACCAATTCCCTGATCAAGTCCTTTACCTAATAATCCTAGTTTTCCACCATGATGACCGTAATTTTGATATACCGGAACTGCAACTGGGACAGGATACGGGTATGGTACATAATTAGTATAAGTTTCAACACGTCCTTTTCCTTTTTTAAGAAGTCCCAAAAATCGTCCCTCTTCAACATTGTCACCACCAACGCCATCTACACCATTTCCAATATCTTCAAAGTCTGCATAGCACATTGTTGTTAAAAAAGACAACACCGCAGCAATAAAAAGGGATTTACTCTGAAATGAAAAGTGTATTAAATATTGTTTGAAAAAAAAAAAATTAATATCATTTTCTTACCAATTGATTCATTTTTGTATTTTTATTTTATTTATTCTTCTAGAAATCTTAAAATTCAAACAAATACTGTTTGACTCATTCAGAATTTTTTCATTTATATATTGCAAATAATAAAACTTCCGTTGACCAAATAAGTCATAGTTAATGGACAATCAACCATAAATGACCAAAAAGATGCACAGAATGTTTCCGGTTTTTACTAAATAAAGTAAAAAAAAAAATAACGAAGGTTGTATTGCAAAATTGATTAAAAGCCAAGATCAAAACCGTCAACAAAACCAGTCTTTTATGTTGAGATGGTTTTTCTGAGTAGGTGCGAGACGTACTTCAAGTTGGGGACTATATAAAGCAAAGCAATCAAGTTTAATCTTCAAAGTTAAAATTTTCACAGTTAAAACTAAAAAAAAACAAGAGAAACTTAAGAAAAAATGCAGACTATGGTAAGAATTAAAATAAACAAGTCCTCAACAGAAGCTTAATAATGTAAAGACGTTACCTATGTACTTTTGTTTTTTCTTCTTCTAGAAAATCCTTCTGACCTGTGGGGTACTTGTGATTGCCAATGTGATAGCAATGCCGCAGGAAACACCAGAATCAAATGGCTCTCCAAGTAGTTCCGAAAACCAGCCTAGAATTTTTCCTGGCCTATTAGGAGGTGGAGGTGGTGGTGGGCTGGCTAGTGGGCTGGCTAGTAGTCTTCTAGGAGGAGCAGGAGGTGGAGGTGGTGGTGGTGGACCTCTTGGACTGTTTACTAATCTTCTGGGATTAGGAGGAAGACCAGGACTTGGTGGTTCAGGAAGCGGCATTCTTGGAGGTGGACCTTTAAGTGGTGGCATAGGAGGTGGTCCTCTCAGTGGCCTTGGTGGTGGTGGAGGACCTTTAGGTGGATTCATTGGTGGTGGGGGAGCACCCGTAAATGGCGGTTTAGGAGGTGGATTATTCGGAGGCGGACCAGGAGGTTATGGTGGTGGCCCTTATGGAGGTTATGGAAGCTATGGAGGTGGATATCCTTTTGGAGGATTCGGTTCAGGGTACGGTGGCGGCTATCCGCCATATGGAGGTGGATATGGATTTGGTCGACCACCATTCTATGGATAAAGATTAATTTGTTGTTATTATATCATATGCATTGCTTTTTAATTAGTTGTAAGTAAACAAATTATATTTATTTATATAATTTAATTAAAAACGTTACAAATAAAAATGTCTATTTAATTTTTTTGTAAGCTGAAAAAGTTTTACTCTATCAAAAGTTTTACGCTGCAATTTTTGCCATTATGAACCAGTTTTTTTTGTCATAAAACAGGTAATTTAGGGCTATAAATGACTTAAATATGGCAGATATAATAGCATTTGTACAGTACCAATTAGTGTACAGTGATACATTTGAGATTTAGAACAAATATTTGTAGTTCCATTTATAGAAACAAATTTTTTGTTTATGTTAAGTTAAAACGCACCGTAGATATATTTAAGTAACAACTTTATTGATTGTCGGTCACAGCAAAAGAGAGAGAGAATTCCCTAACTTACTTTCTATTTATAGCAAGGCTTATGTAATAATAATTATGTATAATAAGTTATAATAAGTATAACAATAAAGATAATAAGAATAATATAATAATAAGTCCAGTACAGACTTAGGGGTAGTTACATATGTAACAATTCAAATATACATAACATCTTCCTCTTTTTAACATAAGTGTATTATATCACTTTTTGTTTTTTTTTTTTTATTTATTTTTTTTTTTTATAACATTTTCATTTTCAATTTCATTCTTATTTTTTTTTAAATAAATTTTTAATTCTAGAAGACCTTCTGATGGCTTCCTGATTTTCTGATATTTTCAATTTCGGGTTTTTAGTTTTCCCTTTAGTTACTTTCTTTTCTTTTAAATCTTCAAATACTTTTTCTTTATTTTCTTTAAATTCTTCAGGTCTTATATCAGCTAAATATGATTTATTTCTTAAATATTTCTTTTTAATTTGGTTTTCATGTACAAATCGCTCATAGCCATTAACGATTATTATAAATGTTTTCTTACTAATTATTTTAATAACTTTAGCTGGTATCCATTTAACCATATGTACAAAATGATTTCTGTAGAGGACTTCCTCCCCAATTTCAAAAACAATATTTTTTCTTTTTAAATTCGAATCAGAAACTTTTTTTTCATTTTCATTGGTTTCAACTGTATTATGACTTGCACTTGGAACATTAAATGTACAATTATTATTTTGATTACTTCTACTATTTAAACAATGTAATAATGTTTTGGGTTGATAACTAAATATAATTTCAGAGGGTGTTCTGCCAGTCACTGAAGTAGGAGTGTTTCGATAATTTAATAGGAATTCATTTATTTTATTTATTATTGAAGACTCATTTTTCAGTTCCAAGCAGAACCTTTTTAACACTGACTTTACTGTCTGAACTCCTCGTTCAGCTAAACCATTCGATTGTGGGTGGTATGGGGGTGACTTCATAAGATTTATTCCTTTACAGTGACAAAATTTTTTGAAGACAAACGAATTAAACGGCGGACCATTATCCGAAACTATATTCTCTGGCAAACCGAAAACTAGAAACAATTTTGTAAGTACATCTATTAAATTTGTCACTGATGTTTTTGGCATTAACTTTATCTCACAGTACTTGGAATAAGCATTCATGACTATGAGAAACGTTTTCCCACTGAAGTGGAAAAAATCTAGGTGTATTCGATCAAAAGGAAACCTCGCATCAACCCACTTGGTGTGAACAATTTCTTTTGGTATGTTTTGCGTTTGTTCACATACCAAACAACTCTTTACAAAATCTTTAATGTCTTCGTCTAAAGTAGGCCACCAAACAAAAGACCGTGCTAACATTTTCATACGTATGATTCCTGTATGGTTTTTATGTAATAACTTGAGAACAGACTCCTGCAATGCTTGTGGTATAACTATTCTATGTGCATAAAATACACATCCATTTTCAATTGCTAAGGAATTACGTTTTTTAACATATGCTACTAAAATATCCGGAGTATGTTGAAAATTTTGCCATCCAAATTGTAAGTAATTATAAATTTTTTTTAAAATTTCATCTTTTTCAGTAAACGTTCGAACTAAATTCATATCTATTAAACTTTCTTCTGAACTAAAATAAAAAATATTAGCTTCCTCTATCTCAGATTTTTCATTAAGTGGTAAACGCGAAAGGCAATCTACATTTGACATTTTTGACCCTTTTCTATACGAAATCGTGTAACTGTACTGAGATAGGATAATCGCCCAACGATGAAGTCGTGCCGACGCGACTGCCGAATTTCCTTTGTGAGGGTGAAATATTTCCTTAAGGGCTTGGTGATCTGAACATATCTGAAATTCATGACCATAAATATACGTATGGAATTTTTTAACAGCAAAAATTATTGCTAAAGCTTCCCTATGAAGTTGTGAGTAATTCTGTTCAGACGGAGATAAGGTGCATGATGCAAAATAGACTGGTTTTTCTACACCGTCAACTATATGGCACATAATTGCTCCGACTCCATAGGGACTAGCATCTGCAATGACGACAATAGGCTTTTTTGGGTCATATAGTTCTAAAATTTTGTTTTCCAAAAGCAATTTTTTACAATTTTCAAACGATGCTTGGCATTCATTTGTCCAATTATAAAGAACTCCCTTTTTTAGAAGGTTGTAAAGTGGATAAGCTTTACTACATAAATTGGGTAAAAACTTGTTGTAATAATTTAGAAGCCCTAAAAACGATTGAAGTTGTTGAAGATTATTTGGTGGCGGTGCATCCACAATAGCTTCAACTTTTTTCTCATTTGGGCTTATGCCTTTTGCCGACAACGTATGGCCTAAATAATCAACTTTATCAACTATGAACTTACATTTTTTAACATTAATGTGTATATTGTGGTTATGCAACCGCTTCAAAACTTCGAACAACAATTGTTCACATTTTTCAGCAGAAGAACCTCCTATTAGGATGTCGTCCAAATAACAGAAAACCTTACTCAATCCTTTAAGGATTCGATCCATTACCGACTGAAATATTGCAGGCGCACATTTAACCCCGTAGATCAAACGAGTGCACTTATAAAGACCACGGAGTGTATTCAAAACAAAAAGATCTTGGGACTTTTCTGATACACGAAGTTGCTGATAAGCACCTGTCAGATCAATGACTGAGAAATGTGTGCAACCTGCGAGCCCGGCAAAAATATCGTCGGCTAAAGGAAAAGGATAGTATTGTGTTTCTATACATTTATTCAATGTAACTTTGCAATCTACGCATATTCGGATACCCCCGTCACTTTTGGGCACGATTACAATCGGACTAGCCCACTTGCTAAATTCTACCGGCACTAATATATCTTCTCTTACTAACCTTTCCAACTCTGCCTCTACTTTATCGCGTAATTTGTATGGTACCCTGTATGGTGCGTGGAATATAGGTGTCTGATTTTGCTTGAGAACTATGTCGGCCTCATAGCCCACAATCGGACGATTTAACTCTTGAACTGTTATGTTTGGAAACTGTGAACTAATTCGAGTCAAAAGTTCTGCTTGGGTACTTACTTTTGAGATGATGCTGTTTTGAAATGCGTTCCTCCAATTTGGAAACAATTTGTCTATCCATGTGCGGCCAATTAAACTTTTTCTAGGCATCTCTCCTTGAACCACTACTAGTGGTAACTTCATCATGTGACTGTCAGAACTAACCTCAACGACCATGCTTCCTAGCTCTCTTAACCTTGAACCTGTGACCGAAACTAAATTATAATTTGTTTTTAATAATTTACAGTTTTTAAACTTATCTAGATACTCCTGCTCGTTGATAATTGTCGCCGCTGCTCCTGTGTCAACCTCCATCGATAACTCCACGCCATTTACAACCACTTTTATTTGCTGGGAAGGGTTTTCGCTTTCACCACCTACTTGATTCACATTGTTCTTATTAAACCTACACTTCATTGCCAAGTGCCCCTTTTTATTACACGCAAAACATTGCCAATTCCTAACTGGACACCTTGACTCCATGTGGTCTGAACGACCACATCTAGAACATTCTCTTTTCTTCACACGATCACTTTTAGGAACACTCCTTACAATCTGCTTTTTATCTAACTGATGTGCTCTTGAATCACGATGCTTCGCATTATTGTTTTTGGTTCCATTATAAACTGCATTTTGGAACAAAGGTTGAATTGATTTGGAAGCTTTTTCTGATGATTCCATATTAAGTGCTCTAGCACAACACTTCTCAAACGTCAAGGAATCATCTCCCAACAAAACTTCTTGAATTTTTCCACTTTTTACGCCCATAATGAAACGGTCAGTCAACGCTTCATCTAATATGTACCACTTATACAATCCAGCTTTAGAATCCATACCACCGCCAGTTTTGTCTTTTGGATCTTCCCCAACCTTGACTCCGGTTTTCATCACGTGATCAACAAAATCTCCAAATCGGCACGTCTGTGCTGCTGTTTTTAAGCGCACAATAAACTCACAAAGCGGCTCACCATCTTCTTGTTGAATTTTGTTGAACTTATACCTCTCGGCTCTCTTATTTTCTTTTGGTGCAAAATGATTTCGCAAAAGTGCGATCAAGTCTTGAAACTTCATTTCACTTGGCAATTTTGGCATCGTGAGTGACATCAGAATTTCATAAATTTCTGCGCCCACTACCGTGATAAAGAGCGGAGTTTCTGCTTCTTCTTCGATTCCATTAATCTTGAAGAATTGTCTCAGGCGATCTTCATAAGCCTTAAAATTGCTCCCCGTCACAAAAGGTTCAATATAACCCACCAAGCGAGACATTATGACTTCAAAGGAAAAAAAAATTTTCGTAATTTGGGTTACTTTAAAAAAAATATCCTCGTCGCCAATGTTAAGTTAAAACGCACCGTAGATATATTTAAGTAACAACTTTATTGATTGTCGGTCACAGCAAAAGAGAGAGAGAATTCCCTAACTTACTTTCTATTTATAGCAAGGCTTATGTAATAATAATTATGTATAATAAGTTATAATAAGTATAACAATAAAGATAATAAGAATAATATAATAATAAGTCCAGTACAGACTTAGGGGTAGTTACATATGTAACAATTCAAATATACATAACAGTTTAATTTCGTTTTTTCTCTTAAATACAATTTATCTTGGATTTGTTTTATAAAAAAAAAATGCAAAAAATCGCGGGCTCAACCGGGATTTGAACCCGGGACCTCTCGCACCCAAAGCGAGAATCATACCCCTAGACCATTGAGCCGATAAGATTCCAGACTGATAAAGCTTTTTTGTGATTTTTTTTTTAACCTATGTCGCTTTTCTTTCAATCAAAAAAAATCGATCCCTGTGAAAAATTTTGATCCCGGACCAGTTTTCTCATTCCTTTCAACCAAAATAAATTGATCCCTCATGATTTGGGATCAAAATTTCTGATTCCGATTTCAAAACACAAAACACACACACACACAAAACACACACCTAGAAAAGTGACATTTATCTAGACGTCATTCATCATGAAATTGTGAAATTTTTCATTTCAGAAATTGTTGTGTTTACGTCGATAGTTTTGTGAAAATAAAAATTATTAATTATTCTTCTTTCGTGATATTTATTTTGCAGCCATCCCAAAAAGAGTTATGATTCGGAAGCAAAGTGTGTTTCGAATATATATGAAATTGCATTACAAATTCCAGGCAGAGAAGTTGTTGCATTATTTGTATGTGGTTCCGAAGTACAGAGTTTCTATGGTTTTGTTTTTGTTAAAGTAGTTGAAAATTATGCAGTGTTAGTATGCATGAATGAAATAAAATTCCTGCTAAGGATTAAAGAATCCCTTATTTGTATTTTACTTCTAAATGATATTTTAGACACTCACACGAGGGAAAAAAATCATTGACTTTTTTGTGAGTCTAAATTCGCAACTATCATAATTGTCAGATTTCTGTTACAAAACTTTGAAATATTTGACAAAATTAGTTTAGCCAATAAAATATTAAACGTTTATTTGTCTTATCTCTTTTTCTATAATCATTTGTGTAAATTACGTCACTGAAATTGATTTATGCAAGAAATAACACTTAATATTTGTGTATTTTTATTGTGACCGGGAATTTGGGATTTCAAAAAGAAAAATATACTGTAAACTGGCGAAAAATAAAAAAAAATTGCAAACAGGCCATATATGTAACCTAATACTACGTTTTCATTTAAACATAATCCGGGATTTAATGAGATTTACTCTAGTTATATTTTGACCGACCCAATTTTAAAAAACAAACCCAAAACATTTTTTGGATGGCGATATTTCCGCAATCGAGACTCGTAGATGGTTGAAAATTTCATAAATGTCTTTAAGATTTTTAAGATCTTTCTAAAACTGAAAACCAAAAAATTTTACGACATCTAGTTCTCAAAATATCTTCATCCAAAGCGATATTACCTTATTTCAACCTAATTTAACTGTTAAGATGACATCTGTCAAGTTGACATTTGTCAAGATAACGTCTGTCAAGTTGACATTTGTCAAGATGACGTCTGTCAAGATGACATCTATCCAGATGGTCTGGTAGGTATCAATTTTTCTTAAGAAAAGACTTCTGGCTGTGCATAAAAGAATTTAAAAAACAACATGGATGGATAAAGGAATTAATTCTTTAACAAAGAGGATCTTACAAACGGACATATATCACGTAATTTTCAAACATAAGTCCTTTCAGTCGGTATCCACCTTCTATACGCATATTGCATTTTTTGTTCTTTTCGATCTCCTTCCTTTTGTATTTCTCGTATCCTTAAAATTAATTTTACAAAATATTACGTATATTTATTTTTGGTACAAGCTTCCTTCAAAAAAAGAAGCTTTCACAAACTAAACAAAATTAAAATATATTCTGACACATTACCCGGCGGCGGAGTTTTAAAATTGCTCAAGTAATGTTACTGCTAGTTATGAAAGATGAAAGAAGATCTAATTTGTGGGCAATTATTGTTACATATACATAAGGCATAATTGCCTTTAAGAAATCAGATATAAATTCATATAACACCAACTCATACTCAAAATTGTTTAAAATGCGAAGTTATGTATGTATGAAAATTGTTACACTCGTGTGTGTACCTAGGTACATATATGTTTTATACGGATGTCAAACTAGGTTCTTCAGTATCTTTGTCTTAAAACAGGACTCATTCAGCTTAACTTCTACTTGTCCAATCTTTAAGGAATCTTAAATTGAAATTTCAAAATATTTTCATAATATTTACATACAATTTACCATTAACTGGGCATATGGCAGGTTTTTCCATGTATTTCATATTATAATAATATATTTAGGTAGTTACATATAATTCTGGTTTTAATTTCATGGCAATTTTTGTAAAATTTCATCAATTGTTCAACAATATGTTTGGATGGCGATATTTCCGCAATCGGTTCGTAAGTGGTTGCGGTTTTCAGCGCTGAATTGGAAATTCATAGACCTTTTCGTCAATGTAAAAATTTGTGGCACATTTCGACAAATACAATTTTATTGATTTAAAAAAAAAGGAACAAACCCATTTGCAAATTTTGCCCGAAAAAGTGATTTTTTCTAAAATGTTTCCAAAACCCATCGAAATATATGTATGTACATCAAAAGAAAGGTATTTAAAATCTCTGTTCGTACGTGTAAACAAAAATCTTCTACGTGGTCCGGTTCTCAAAATATTTACATCCAAAGTTATATTTCGACCCAATTTCGATCGATATTCGTAGATGGTCGAAAATTTCAAAAACGTCTTTTAGTTTTTTAAGATCTTTCTAAAAATTATAATCCTGTGGTTTTCTACTTACCTTAACCCAAACTTTTCTTGTATAGTTTTTTTTTACTTCTTTTGCATTGTCATTTTTTGTTTTCTGGCTACCGAAATGTTGAGTAGGCACCGTTTCGTTCGTTTGTTTCAGTAAAAATTAATACTACAGTACAATGCACCTGTTTAATCATTCGTTTTACTGAAAGGCGCATCCAGTGTGACAGGTAATTTCATGTGTGCGTAGAAACGAGAAGGGTATAGATTCCATCCCAAAATCCACCGAAATCCTTCTCATTAAAAAATTTCGGATAAAATCTGAGTTTAATCACTTGCTGCACCTTTCAGTAAAACGACTGTGCAAACAAGCACTTACATGTGATTTACAATAAATAACACAAAGTGACAAAGTCATCCAAATCAATTTAGATACAAATCTGAACGCGGCCAATGTAATTACTTGTTTAATCAGACATCTTTCTATACAAGGAGTGTAAACTGTGGGATTTTAAAAGTGCGAGAATAAATTCGGTTTTGATTGTGATGTTCCTTAATATATTGAGCTTTTATACTATTTGGCTTACAACTAATATGATACTATGATAAATTTACATTATTGTTGACATATAGGAGGCCTTACCTTATACAAACAAATAGAAAAAAAGATTGGAGATGCGGGGCATCGATCCCCGTACCTCTCACATGCTAAGCGAGCGCTCTACCATCTGAGCTACATCCCCTAATAAAAAATGGATGTTAAACATTGTATTTAAGTATAAGGTGCCATTTTAAGAAGAAGAAAGAGGAGCGGGCATATCGAGAAAAAAGTTAAGCTAAGTACCTACGATGATTGCCTATGGATGCCCCGTATGGTTCAACGTTGGCCCATCTCAAATAGAAAAGATTCGAGTGTTTGAGAGGCAGTGCCTACCATCGCGAAGTCGTTCACTGCCTTGGATTACACAAAACACCAGAGTCGGAGTACACACATTACTATTCCAACAGGGTTCTATACAACGGAGCCAACATTAACAGAATTGATAATTTCTTATTAAAGCTGATTCGGGGCCACATTGCAAGAGCGAGGTCCTCAGCTAATAGCTTAATCTTTGGGGCTTATTACTCCAACATTGAATATTTCGAAAGTGTGCGTTTAAGTGGCTATGTTTCACCTAAAGCATTCTTCTATTTAGACATTCGAGGGCTGATCCAGGATAGAGAGGCGGTTCCACTAATGTACCACGTCGGCCGTAAAACATCTGATGCAACAACAACCCAACGTATCTGAGAATTTTTGGGATAGGTTGATACCCTATCTGATAGTTTTTCGAACGCAAGGAATAGCTGCCAATGAGCTGAAATTAGCCAAACACCTTTGAAAAATTGTCTGTTCACTCGGTTGACACATTTTGGCTCAAAGTCTTACAATTTCATTGTCAGATGGTTAGCTAAAAATTCTCTGACAGTGACGTTTCTGAAAATGGGTGCAAATTGTTCACACGGTTGGGAGATATTTTTTTGTACGAAAAATTGGTGGAACCGTTGACAGATATTGTCAAACAAATTAAAAGTTTTGTTCGTAGTGGTCAGTGCAAAAATTTTTTGTGAAAATAATTTTTAATAAAACTTGAGAATATTGCAATTGCAACTATTTTAACGGCCTACGTGTTTGAAGGCAGCGAGGATCGTCGTCTAACAATGGCTTACAAAGACATTTCTGGCAATATTGTTACACAAAATTGTAAGTTCACACCATTGTAAGATATTTGGGACAATATTGTGATATCTGACAATCGTCTATACTTAAGCTAAGTACAGACGATTGTCAGATATACTTAAGCTAAGTACAGACGATTGTCAGATCTTACAATATTGTCAGAACTGTCAATGGTCTGACAATAGCTGACAATTAGCTGACAATTGACATATTTCTTACAATGAAAAATTGTCCGTTCACGCGTTCACCAATTTCAGGCATTACAATTTCATTTAAGTATGTACATATTTAAATAAAAGTCGGATGCTCATAAATTTTGAAGGTTATTTTATTATTACGTTATATAAAGTTAATTTTAAATGAATATCCATTTTTTCGTTTAGTTTTGTCAATAATTATTTTCAGCGTATTTCTTCGATAATTTCGAATAAATAAGGTTACTTTTTAAAAAAATTTATAACAAATAAACCCTTCTTGGCCTTAAGACCTTTGTTACACAGATCCGTAACGCATGGTTTATCCGTAATTGGGGCAGCCGCAGTAGTTGTACTAGCTGTAGTTGTAGTTGTATAACCCATCCAAAAATCACTATCTGTTGAATATTTTAATTAAAGTACATATAAATAAATACATATGTAGGTAAAAAATTTTAGGACGGTCTTAATTATTTCATTTTTTAAATATAGCCATAAGATTTAATTATAAGACCGTCCTTCAGTATACAAGTTTATAAAATCACCAGTTGTTGTTTTCTTTCCCTTCCACTTGTGACGATACCGAGGACGGTCGTGAAATTCTTTATCTTAACATTTTTTTCTCATTAAAACCAAATAAAAAATACAATAATTATCATTTTTTCAAATTTGACACTTACCTTGACAATTTATTTCACTTAAACCAACCAATAGCAGGATTGCAATAGCAATTTGTAAAATTTGAAATGGTCGCATCTTTACTTTTTCACGATTGCAGTTTAACTGTACAAAAGTTACGATTACACCATAATTTATATTCCAATATTTTTATAGTAAACATTAAATAAAACACACTTTTTGAACAGGTTTTTCCATTGTTTGTGATTACTTGATGTAAATATTTTTATATTTTCATAATAGCCAATTGTAGTAGCCACAGTAATAAATGTTTCCAGAGCAAAAGGTATTGTATTTTAAATTAAAAACAAACAAAATATTTCAACTCTACCATATGGTGAAAACTATTTTTTTATTTGCTCTAAAGTAGTATACCTTATTCAACCTCACATATTAAAGGTAATAATATCATTAGGGTTTTCTTTTTTTTTCAGTTCTGACCATCTGTCAAAATCGAGGAAATTGACGTATTAGCGCTTCACCCCAATTTAATTAATTCGCTTGAAATTTCGAAAATGAATGTCAAAGGTCCTATTACGTTATCATTAGTTCCGCATACAAATTCAAATTTCGAAATGAAGTCATTTCAAAAACAAAAAATTGCGAAATGGCGTGCAAGGCTTACGAACCACAGTAGTATAATTTCGGAGCAGATTTGTAAGAAAAGTGGAGTAACTCTTGAATTTCCAGAGTAGATTAGAAAACAAAAGAAAAACTCTATTTTTAACAAAAAAAAAATTATTTTAACAAAAGAAGAATAAATCACAAAAAATTCAATTCGTTACAGAACAGAATATAATTTTAGATTAAAACATTCAGAGTCAGAATTGGTTAGAAAATTGAATATCATATATGTGTCCTTTCCTTTCCAATCCGGTCGGGGTAAGGTTCTAATGCTGGAACACACCCAAACACACATTCCACAAAAAATTATAAGAAAGAATTGGTTTACTATCAAAAAAGTTCTTCTTCTTCCTAAACGTTCTTCAAATTTCGGGTTACTTGGAGTAAAAAATGGAAATGAGACGAGCGTTCCATATTGATGAGAGGGGACGGGGGGGGGGGGTTCTGTCATAGTTCTGTACCTTCAGAAATTTTGAGTAATCGTGTTTAGCGGGATAACATGTTATCTGCACGGGAAAAATTTTAAGCCAGGTTTGAAGGGTTAATTTATTTGGTCGAATACAAACAAAATTAAGAATTGGTCGTAGTTTTGGTAAAAATGGAGTCAGTTAAAAAACGTAACCTAAAATCATAAAAATAACTTTACAATTTTTTCTTTAGAAACGAAGAACTTAAAATTGGCAACACTGTTTTCTGTGACAGCGGATTTGACATCTCCCGGTTGTTTTGATGTTATACATATTAGTTTGGTTTATAGTAATCCATCAAAAATATATTCAAGTCCGGCCAACGATGTTTGAAAACTGTTAGAATTTATTTTGAAAACCATGGTTCGTGTTCAGGCAGTAAAATGCTGGAACTGGAACTGGAACTGGAGCTGGAGATGTAACAGCTGTGAAAAAGTGTCGTACCTGCTATTTCGTATGTGCCCACAATGCAGTTGTACCTACAGCTTTTTTTATTTTAAAGCAACACAAACAATCACGGACTTGTTATTCATTTTTTTTTATTTCCGATAATTTTCTTTTAATTAATAATATTTTTCGCGAAACAAATAACCACAAAAAGCTTCAATATTTTTTCCGGCTCTTTTTTCTTCATACAAATTGAAATTTCAAAAGCGCTGCACGTGAAGATAAGTCAAAAGTTGGTGAACTCTTGCAGCATCGACTGCAGTTGCGTTGTGTTGTGTTGTGTTTGTAACATTGAATTTGAGTCTATTGAATATTTTGACAGCTATTCCAGTCAAGCCTAAATTCTACTTCCGGGATTTTTGCCTTGAAAATTTTCTTGAAAAACCTTCTGCAGCTCCGTATCCATTGTGTTTGGACAGTTATTGTGTATACTCTGGTACTGGTATACTTTTTCTGCTTGACGCCAGTTAGCGCCACGCTCTAGTCTTGTGAAGCCTGACACAATGACTGAGATCTGGTCACGTCGAAGTCTTGTTGTCTCGTCGCATTGTGAATCAGGCAGCAGGGCGAGTTCCAGGATGACCATAAGTCTCAAAAAACACAGCATTTGATTGTCAAGATGAGTTCAGGTTTTTCAAAAAACGCTTTAGGGTAAACCCAGGGCTTAACAAACAAACCTATTATTTTCTCTGTATAATATAATAGTGGTATTCATGCAAAGGCGTTAAGTCGTTGTAAACTGCGTAAACCTTTGAAAATTGTATGAACATTTGACAGGTTTACGCAGTTTTCCACGTTTACGAGGTCTTTACGGCGTTGCATGAATGCCCCTAATATCTCACGTGATTACGCCGATAAACTAGAAACAATTGCGCACTTCGACGCCAAAATTCTACACGTTTTTGCCGAAATTCAGTCTGATTTATTGCGAAGAGTATTAGGGGTTGGGCCTTCAGATTACTCCATTTAGGTAGGAGCCAACCGCTACAGCCACATCCCCGAAATGCAAGGATTTAATGCCATATATGTAATTCTGTCAAATAAAACCAATTTCATGAATATTAAAAACATTTTTCTTAGTTTTATTTCAATTTAAAGTTCCCTGTTTATAAAAAAAAACACCCATATAAAGTTTCTTTAAAATTTAAAAAAATCGGATGTCAAATAAATTAATTGGCGCGTTCAGGAAAATGAGATTTCAGAGATTTTTCTCACTCAAAAGGTGAGCAAGCGAATCCAAGATTTTTTTTTCTTCAGAGTTTTGACAGCAAAACTGAGAAATTTTGAGGAGAAATCCTGTTCTTGTACATAACTGAGATTGCTGAGATCTCATTTTTCTGAACACGCCTCATAATAGCTGTATTTCATTTACCCCTAGATCTGAGTATTCGTTGTCTCTAGAAATGTGTACAAACTTTGATCGAAATCGGTTAAACAGTTTATTAGAAATTAAAAAAAATAACGGTTAAATAGTGGCGAACCAGTATACACACACTATTTTTTTTATCAAAATATCGTAAGTTACAGTTATTTTTGGAACTAAACACATTTTAATTTCACCTCTAGGGAAGAACATTGCTATACTGGTTTGCAAAACTTGCAAAAAATAAAGTGTCACTTTTGTCCCTATCCTCCCCTACACGAGCAACCAAACTATGAACTTTGTATTATTCTGCATCACTGCTCTATACCAACATTGGCATTGTTGTGGCATATGTAGGTATTTCCTGATGATTTTAATGAACTGGAACTGGACGGAAATCAAGCTAAAAGCTTATAGCTCCAAGAAATTCTTACATAATTTCCTCCTAAAAAGGGTTTACCTACTATAAAAGAAAAGCATTAAGCATAAACAAATATTCAAACTTAACAAAAGTGTGGGATGACCACCTCTTCTTTTGCAAAATTAATGCAAAATCTCTCAATGCCAACAAAAATGTTTTTTTTTAGTATCTATGTATATTTTAGTTCCATTTCTTGGATTAAGGTTCGCATCATCAAATTCAAATGTGATGAGTTATACTAAATGTTGAATTCGACATTCAGTTATCTAAGAAACCGCCAAACAAACGCAAATCAAAAGTGATCAAAGAAAAAATTAAATCATAGCAATTTAAAAAGTGTCCTCGTTTGTGTATCAAATATTTAAATACGACTTTTTTATTATTAAGTACCTACGACTATAAGAAATAAATGTTGAAAATGTTTAAAAAAGATTTTTCAAATTCATGGAATGTTATTATAATAATTATATTATTGGCCGACGATGTTTTAAGTGCACCTCAAGGATATAATTATTATGCGAATCAACAAAGGCTCTACTATGCCCAAAGAGCAGCACAAGCTCAACGTATTCAAGCTCAAAGAATTGCAGCACAAAATCGTTACTACCATCAGCAGCAATCTATCAAAACCACAACTACCCGAAAACCCTATAAAATAAATAGGGCTGACTCAGAAAATGCAAAGTTTCTTGGCTTACAAAACCAGGAATCTGACGAATCAGAGAAAACATTTAAGAAAAAAGCTAAGAAGTTATTCGAAGCTGGTTTGGGACCAGGATATAGTCCAGGAATTGGTAATGGTTGTGGTTTCCGAAAATCGGATGAGCAGAAAGGTGAAGGGCGAGTGTTTTGGGATCTGAATTTATATAATGTTTACCCTGGTGGAGGCTGTGGTGTAGGAGGAGGAGTAGGAGGACTTGCGGATCCTTATCCTGGGGGTTATTATGGAGGATATCCTGGTGGACCCTGGGCTGACCCTTACTATGGTGGCCGACCTATTCGTGGCATTTTTCAAAATTGGCTAGGCCTCTTCCTTCCTGGTGGTGCTTTGAGTGGAGTTAATAGACCTTCTCCACAGGGTGATGGTGCTCAAGGTGATACTGGTTCAAACTCCGCTGGTGGTGTTGGCCCTAATGGACCTAATTTTCAATTTTTATCTGACGCAGATGTAATGGTAAGTTTTAAAGAGAAAAAATACTTTTTTTTAAAAATTATTTATACTTACCAAATTGAAAATCTTATTTCAGATGGGTGTAACGCCTAATCAGTTGGTAAGCGGTGTTGCGAGCACAATTAATAATGTTTTTCAACAACTATCTTATCCTTACTATGGTTAATAGTTTTAAGATATATTATATGCATGTATGTAGCGTTGTTAATTATTTTTTTAAGGTTTTATTGATACTATTAAATAAATAAAAAATATACATAAGAGATAATTTGTAAAAATGTTGTCTTTTGTTTATCTTTTTATTATTATATTATATTATTTATTCTTACGAAAAAAAAGTACCGGTGTTTCACTATTCAAGGCTTAGACAACCATTTCCTTTGGTTTCTAGTTATTTTTTTTTGAGAGACTCTCGCGAAACATTCGGAGCAATTATGTTCAAAAATTCGCATAGCATCCAGTGAGGGTAGGTATACTCTCATTGATCACCTTGTAAATTTATATAGACAGGCGAAAAATTCGTTGTCGTTCCGAAGTATTTGCGTTGGTTTAGGGGAGCCTTAAACGTTATTAAAAAAAAAAACGTTTAAAACAAAATGTGATGCGTGCAACAGTTTAAACTGACAAATTGTTCAAACATCAATATGATATTATAAATAAATTGATTAAACCTCTGAAATTGTTTTGACAGCAAAGCGATGCACACCATCCGATTTCTAAAACAAATCTCAATTTATGAGAAAAACTTTTTAAAATCATTGGAGGCGTTAAAAAAAAAAACATTATTTTATATATAAAATTTTGAAAACATTTTTTAAGAAAAAAATTGGTATGCCATTTTTTAGCATTTATTAATGAAAATATTTTTAAAAATCCAAAAATTTTTTTTTTTGAGAACTTTGATATTATAATATTTTTAAAACCTCACTTCAGCAGATGTTGAGATAGTCGAAAACCAAAAAAAAGTCCTTCTGTGAAAGTTAACGTTAATATTAGATTAATACAAAAATAGTACCAATAATATGATAGATGGCATTGATATTAGCTCACAGACCTTTTTTGGTAAAAATGAGATGTTCCTTAACGGGTTCTAAACACTTTTATGGTTTGGTTAGGTACCGTTTTTGATTATAATTTTTTTTTAAATCTGCTAGATAATGTAAAAAAATGCCAAACTTATTTAAAAAGCCATTTTCGAATTATTAAGTTTTTTTTCTAAACCATTGAGACACTTTTTAAAAATCTAAAACAAAATAATAAAAAATCTATAAAAAAAAAAATATCAGTTGAGCCGGTTTTGAGAATAAAAAAAATGGGTCATTGCGAGTTACCATTTATAACTATTTTTCCTATATGTAAAAAAAAAAACAATAAATTTTTTTTAAGTGCCTACACGTTTTTGAGAAAAATAAAATTTTGATAAGTTGCTCAGACAAATTTGTACAGCAGGGGTACCGTTATTTTTATCTTAAAAAAAATACAAAAAATATGATTAAAGTACAAACGGATAGACGGGCAGAATTACGAGATCCAATTTTCGAGTTCGCTATCATCTTCATGTCAAGTTTGATCAAAATCTCGAGTTCGATTTATTTTACGAATCCATAACTTGCCATAATAGTACCTACTCACATAATAATATGTACATAGCAAGTAAAAATTGTTCTATTTGTATTTTAAAAAATAAAAAAATGTTGAAGAACTGTTTTTCAAGAAATTAAAATTGTTTTATTTTTTTTATTCTTTATTCGAAAGTTATTAAAATTGAAACAGAGGAATGATTTAATTAATTTAATTCATTCTCCATTCATTAAAAAAAACCTTCTTTTTTTTTTGCGTATGATAATTTTTCGTATGGTATGATTATTAATTTTCAGAAATATGGCAGCACTATGAACAGCAACCGGGAAAGGTTCCAGAATGGCAGCTCAACAAACAAAGGATGTGAAGTAGATAGCTTTTTACGATGGGGGGAGGGGGATGACTTAGTAGGTATTAAATTCCATATTTTTTTTTATAAAGCCATATTTTTATTTAGTGTGACAAAAACAAGTAAAAAATTATTTGTAAATTTATCTTCCATGATACCCAAGAAGTCCAGTAATTGATAGAAATAGGTTATACGAAACAAATCTTCTGTACTTTTAACTTCAGGATTCGGACCATTCTTCTGTCTGCCCACTATTTTTTTTTTTTTTTTTTTGTTCAAAATTTTCAGAAATTTTTGAAGCTTCCATAAATTCCAGAAAACGAATCTTCTTCAGCTTTAATCCTTTTATGTGCATCGCGTAAATCTTTGGCGGAGATCCATAGCATGTACCAACTATAAATAAATTTACATTTTGAATTGGCGATTCTTATCTCGTTTTTCGAAAAAAACCCATCGTAAAAATCCATCGAGTCAGATTTAATATCTTTTAAGTTTTTGTTCTTGAATTTCATCAGACTCTGCGATAGTTTTTTCCAGAATCGACCTTCTTTTATCAAGTAAAGGAATACATTTATGGTATTTGCTCTTCCTCGAAAAAAAAAAAAACAGAATAACGCAGAAAATCCAATTTAGATCACATATTCGTAAATATGAGCAATTTTGTCTATACCGTTGAAATCCTCGTACTTTTTGGGCAGGTAAAAAAAAGGCAATGATTTAAGAGTCCAAGTAAATCAAGATATAGTTGATACCATGCTTTCCTATAATGATGTGAAATTTGTTTCCATTCTCTTTGTGATAAGGTAACTTATAGTTAAGTTACCATCAAAGATTACTGAAAATTAAAGTTCCGGTTTTTTTTGTGCATTGAAAAATAAAAATAAACAAATAAATGATGGCCCAAAAAAATAACTACCCTTTATCAATTCCAAGAACAAAATTTTCGTTCGCTTTGAAATACGAAATCGGTAGATAAAATCATGGCCGTCCTAATTTTCGAACCCGCCCCGGGGACACATTTTATATTAAGGGTGTTCATGCAATGAGATAAGTTTACCAATTGTGTAAAAAGATAAGTTTACGCAAAAGTTTGTGTGAACGTCCTTTTTATTTATTTGGATAAATGCTGCGTAATTGAATCAGCTGTTCGTTAAACGTCAAATATTAAACGTCTTATTCTAAAAGTCACAATGACGTTTGTATAAGTTTATCCAAATAAATTTGTATAAGTTTCCGCAACAAAATCCTTAGACTGCTTTTAGACGACTTCAATTTCTATCCGCAATTCTCTTTTGAGTTTCTTTCCGATTGCAGCATCCATTTAAACGCTGCAAATTTTAATACCTGCAATTTTTGTTAAATGAGAAGGAAATAATATCTCGTCACTCTTTACTCCGCTTATGTCTCAAACAATAAGAAAAAGCACAAAGAAGAAAGGGCGATAACTCTGCAATTATTTCAACCTCTGCAACTTTGTCTACCCCGGACACCGCATACGTCCCCCACCTACATGCTTAAAAATTGCAAGGATAATTGCAGCATATTTGCAGCGTTTAAAAGCAGTCTTAGATAATTATATCCAATTTGCGTAAACCATTTCCCATACAAAATTTGACAGTTCATTTACCAAAAGATAAATTTATCCAAAAGATAAACTTATCTAGTGTTTTACGACGTTGCATGAATCCCCCTATTGTCTTCTTTCAATCACCAACAATTCTTCTTCTTCTTCTTTATCTTCGCTTTCGGAAGCAGACGATGGATGATTTTCCCAATAATAATTTTCTGCGAACATTTTATTTTAAAAATATTTTTATTCAAACCGAAACCGAGAAAAATTTTTGACAGAAGATGCAACAAAATGTATGACAAATTTGAATTTGACAGAAAACTCTCTCAACTTCTACTATTTTCGGAAGTTGAAAAAAACAGAAGTTGATCAACTCGAGAGTTGAGAATCAAAAGTTGAAACTGTCAACTTTAAGTGAAGAAAAACAAAATCACAAGTAAAAGCCTTTATATTATTTTTGGTCCCATTTGGAAAAAAAAACGTTATAAAAAGTAATAGATGTATTTCACGAACCGCAGCTGTGCACCAGTTTAAGATTTCAAAAAGTTGTTTTCTCCCCGTCTTATTGATTTCTATTAACTACGCGGAAGCTTAGTTTAAAACCTTAATCAAAGCTTAGTTAAAAAAAAAACTACATCATGTATTTAATCTTATAAGCAAAACACCTTTTAATGGGAGTAAGTTAGACCTACGACACTATCCAATTAGTCTAGCACTAGCACACTTTTCATAAAAGGGAATTATTTTTATTGCTATATCTCAAATCAACACCATAACCCGAATCAAAATAAAGCGTAGGTAGTCCGCCTCTTCATTTGCAAAATTCGTATGCAAAATTCACAAAAGTAGGCCAATTGGTTTGTGTTACACAAGACTTATAGTTAAGAAGAAATAAAATCTATTTAGGGAAAATTTGACCATATACAACAACAAAAATAGGAAAACACCCAATGCCACAATCAAATGATGTGTTTACAGTAGTTCCACTTCATGGATTACATTCCCACCGTTATAAAAAAAAAGTGATGACGGACGCTTAGGATTTAATTAAATGTTTAGTTATAATCTAAGACCCCTCGAAAGTGGATCTAACGTTAAACAAACGCAAATGTAAAGAGAAAAGTTAGTAAAATTTATTATGAGTTTTGTAAATAAAAAATTACATACACCGTTATAAGAAATTAATTTATTTTCAGTTAAAAAATGTTTAAAGGACTTTTTTCAAGTTCGTGGTATTCCGTAGTGCTAATTAGTATTGTATTATTATTAGCTGAACTTGTTTTAAGTGCACCTCAAGGATATAATTATTACGCGAATCAACAAAGGCTCTACTACGCCCAAAGAGCAGCACAAGCCCAACGTATTCAAGCTCAACGATTAGCAGCACAAAATCGCTACTATTATCAGCAATCTTATAGAACTACTACTACTCGAAGGCCGATAGCGTATAAAGTAAGCAAAGCTGATTCGGAAAACGCCAAATTTCTTGGCTCACAAAATCAAGAATCTGTCGGGTCAGAGAAAACATTTAAGAAAAAAGCAAAGAAGCTATTTGGAGCGGGCTATGGACCAGGTAACGGATGTTATTTCCGAAATGCCAATCAACCAAAGTCTGAAGGAAGAGTGTTTTGGGATTTCAACGTTTACAATGTTTACCCTAATGGAGGTTGTGGTGGCGGGGGATATCCCGGAGGATTTGGAGGAGGATATCCGGGTGGACCTGGAGGCTTTGGCGGAGGCTTGGCTGACCCTATTTACGGTGGCCGACCAGTTCGTGGATTTTTTCAAAACTGGCTCGGCCTCTTCCTTCCTGGTGGTGCTTTGAGTGGAGTCAATAATAGACCATATCCTTCTCCTTCTCAGTCACAGCAAAGCAGTTCTCCAACTGATTCTGTTGATTATGATGCAAGTTTGGGCAGCACTGGCTCTGGCGCTGATACCTCTACCACAACTGGTGGGGTTGGTGCCGATAACGCTGCTGGCGCTGGCGTTAGTGGGAACAATAATTTTCTCCCTAATAATGGCGGAATGGTAAGGTGAAAAAAATCATATTTATCAAACTGCTTCATATTTGTGTATTGATCTCGTTTCAGGCAAACTTAACACCTGGCCAGCTGGTTGGTGGTGTAGCGAACACAGTTAACAGTGTTATTCAGACATTGTCGAATGCACCTGTTTATGGTTGATTAAGTTTAAGTTACGATTCTTTTTGTTAATTAATTATAATTTGTTTTAAATGTTGTTTAAATAAATTTATATGTATATAGTGATTTGTGTGTTAAATTTTTTTTCTACCTAAAATATGATGATGCATTTGGAACTATATCTGCATTGCGTACTTATTTAAATTTTGAGAGATTTTTTATATTCAATCTGATTGCGTTAAGTTTATATAAGGCACGCAAAAATTGTTTTAAAACAAACGGACCTAATGCCACATGCCAAAATATTACCACAATTGAAAAGTGGAAGTGTTCATTTTAGAGTTAATTTTTATTGGAATAAAATTTAACAAACAAATGCAGTTTTTAAACCAATTATTAACATTTTAAAATTAAAATTATAATTCGTCAAATCAACCGGTAAGTCAACTTTGTTTGACACTTAATTTGTCAAAATGGGTGCAATATGAGAGTTGGAAAAGGGATCCCTGAGTATAGAAATAATATATGATGATGGATGATTTTTTGAAAAAAAAACTGCAGTATCTCCTCGGATTCTAATTCACTTAATTGTTAATTGGAATTTCAAAAATCTGTTGCAGTTATTTTTGTATTTCTTGGTGCAAAATGTGAGTAAACTTTATATTTTTTGTTCTTTTTAGTATTTATTTATTATTATAGTAAAACCAGCTAAAGAGAAACCCGCTTATCTGAAACACTTTTTTCATCCCCGATTATTTATCGACCAATTACCTATAAAACACTCCGCTTAAGTGAAAAACTCACTTTCCTGAAACATATTTTCATTTCAGTTAAATTTTATATTTTTCATTGAAAAAAACTCTCTGAAGTGAAAAAAAATCGAACAGAACAAAAAATTTACTGAACGCTTTCACTTCTTTTTTATTTTTCAACTTCACCATTTTCATCACAAAAATGACATTTGAATTTCTGATATGTAACAACCATTTTATTTAATTTATTTATTATCTATCTTATTTAAATTTTTTCTAGACAACTCCAAAAGATAAATTCAATTTTTTCTAGCTTTCAATTTCCGCTTAAATCTGCTTAAGTGAAATTTTTTTTCACTTATACGGACTCCGCTTAAGTGAATTTTGTTCACTTAAGCGGGGTTCGATTAAGTGAAAAACTCTCTTAAGTGAAAGAAATACTGTGACATTTTGCCGTTTCTCTTAAGTGGATTTTACTGTATTTTAAATAAAACATAAAACATACGAATATAAGAATACAAAATAATTCATATTTAAGTAGGAACTCGCGCCATGTTAGCCACTTCTAATATCGTAAATTTTAAATTTTGTCAAACAACAACACATTTGATATCGCTCCACCACATCTATATATATAAAAATGAATATTCGTCTGTATGAGGCAAATAGACTCGAAAACTACTGAACCGAATGAAATTTGAAATTATATGTTCGTAATAACAGCGATATGATTTATAAAGTAGTTTGAATAAAATCCGCTCTTTGCAACTGAAATTGTTAATAAAATTGATTTTGCAATTCTTAAGTAGAAAAAATAAAATTAAACTTTATTTGATTTATTTGAAAAAAAAAACAGTCACTGCGAAGCGTGGCAGGATTCAGCAAGTTTCATATAAAATAAGAAAAAGTACGTATACGCCCGAGTGTTTTGCAAACAAAAAAGAAAATCTTTCGATCCATTTTGAGAAATTGATTGGAACAAATACATATACATACATACAGACAAACTATCTACTACTTTCCAATCTTTGGACCCACCAAACTAACTCTTTTTATTTTTTTATTTTATTTCCTCAGAGAAGTTTGAGTGCAATAGGTGCTTGATTAAATTTTGACAATATGAAGTTTTCTGTTTGTTTATAAATTCTTTCAGTGTTAATTTATTAAAATAATAATTTAATTCATTTTTAATAATAAAATGAATTACTATTTCCTTTTTAGATTACAAAAATGTAAATTCTGATAAATTTTATAAAAAAAATCAAATAAATGCCCTCGTGAATAACGACGAAACGTTGGGAAAAAGATGGAATAAAGTTTGTTTTATTTCATTTAACCTGAAACCGACTAAAAAAGCCTACATAAATATGAACTGTCATCTTTTTTTTAATTTGATGGCATTTGAAAAAGATACTTTTTATTTATTGTTAGCAAAATTCAATTTATTTTATTAACGTATTGTGCTGTAAGAGTGAATTGTTTTTTTTTTTTTTTTTTAAAGTGTGTAACAAAATTACTTGTCAGTACCGTGGTATGGTAGTGGTATATCAAGTGTTATGATATTTTATGTGGGGGGATTTTTAATTTTATTTCTTTTAAAGACATAAAGGTTAAAATTATCTATGAAATTATTTTTCTCAGAAGCCTTGAGATATTTGGCTACATTTAAGCCCAAATGTCAGTACCGTTGTATATAAATTTATAATGAACTTAAATTAAATGGTTTCACCCAATAATACTAAAAATCTTAATGGTTTTTCTATTTAAAATGGTATCAATAGTTCGGACCAAACGAATAAAAACAAATCTGTACAATAAATGTTGAGTTATAATCCAGCATAAAAATTAAGACTGCAACCTCGAAAACAAATTCTAAATTAAAAAAAGATAGAATTTTGAATATTTTTGTTCCTTTAAAGTTGTAGTAAAATGCTATTACAGGTTTAATATCATGGGTATATAAAGACAAAAAAAATTATTTTCAATGGATTTTAATTTTAGAAAATATAAAAAAAAAAAACAAAAATTACAGTTGGCAGAGAATCACGCATATGTCTTAATTTTCCAAAAAAAAAGTTACCCTGTGTTCATCATCTAGGTACTTCCAATCTCTCGCTGTACCAATTTTCATTTTAATCAATTAAGTATTTTCAGAGATTAAGAGGAGCAAACAGGTAGATAGATAAACTAATTTTGAAGTTTATAATAGGCGTGTTTTTTTGCAAGCCCGTGGTGAATTGGACGAAAAAAACGACAACGGGGACTATACCGACACCATCACAGAAACAAAATGGAGTTTTCATACAAACTATCGATAACAAGCATATAATTCACGCCGGTAACACAGCTTTTCTCTGCGCCTCCAAACATCCCTTTAAATGAATTTTGTTAGCTTATTCTATTAATTTTTATTCACAAAAATGTAGCAGACTGATAGCGCAGCGCCATCCGTTAACGAGGTAATTTTCGTGAGGGCCGGATTTTCAATTTTTTTTGTTTGTCATCTAAATGGGATTTTCACCAATCGCTACCATCAACCCCTGAAAGTATAAAATTTTAGGTTTTAACGATTTCACTACTTTTCCTGTCGAATTTTTTCAATTTTAGGCTCCGTAGTGTGTTTGCCTGTTTCAATACGAATCAAATATATAAAATTGTTAAACCTATTTACAGATGAAAATCGGTATGCCGATATCTAATGTATTTGTTCTTTTAGTATTTATAAAAAAAATTCATAAAAATCAGTCGGAGTAGTTCGATCACAAATACAGAAGATTTTTAGATATAAGATAGGATTCATTTTTTTTTTCAGTTTGCTTTTTAAGTGACTAGGTGCCGGAGAAGAAATTATGTAAAAAGACAATTTAGCCACAACTAATAAGGTAGTAACTTGTTTTTATTTTTCATTAAAATGTAATCACACAATGTAAAATATTAATAAACAATTAACTTTTGAACTTTTTTAAAATACATATACTCATACCTATATTTTACGACAATATAAAAAAATATATTATTATTATATAATTTAATAATTGTTATTATTACATTTTTTTTTTAAATTAAATTTAAAATTGAATAAACTTTTACTTAAAATCAATAACATAGCCTGATTAATAAATTAAATTAAGTAGTTCGCGAGACACTTTTTTTTAAGTAAATGATATAAGCATTTAACACTTTACAATATTTTCGTCTGGTATTTCGTTGACACTTATGTATGTATATACGTACGTACATCTACATATATATAATATAAAATATTAACAATAGTCTATCTACAGAATCACTACGATTACTTATATTATAATTAAAACTAAACAAAGTCGAGAAACACAATCCAAGATACTAGACAGATAATTTGGGACGTATCGCCTCTGCCCGATTACGAATTGCTTTTATTCTTTGGTTACAATATACACGAAGAAATATAGCAAGGAATACAATCAGCACTCCAAAGACACCTAGAATCGATATGCTGTGGTTGTAGATGATACACGAAAGCATAATAGCAGCGGCCTGAAAAAAAACAAATATTATGTAATATTTTAGATTTTTATTTTTTTTTTTTTTAATATCTTTACAACAGCAAAACAAATGATTTTTTAAGAAATACATTTTTTTCAGTCTCATATTGTTTTAAAAGAAAGCTTGATCTGAAGTCTATTACGTAGCTTTAACTTATTGAACAAATAGGTCATCAATATCACGAAGTAAAGCTACAAATAAATTCGAACTGAAATCATTTATGTTGAGGAATGTTAGAGTTAAAGACCCCTATTGCCCCTATCAACAATGGACAATCGACAAATTTAGACACCCGTATTAGCCGTGTATTTCGCAAGACGACGCCCATACGGATTTAGAAGAAAAAAAAATATATCAGGGCTTAAGCCCGCATGATACTACATTTTTCGCATTTTTAATTCATTAAAAATGAAACTAGAGTAGTGCGAAGAATTCATTACTGAAAATTCCGATATGACTGAGTGGGTACTGTACACATTAAACCCCAAAAATGTGAAATGCCACAAAAAACGCACTAAAAATGTGAATTACATTTTTCAGCTCGCAGTACCTTTTTTTAACATTTCAGAATTGAAAATTAAAACAGATTTCAAAAAACATTAAAAAACTAATTTTCGAAAAATATTTCGGACAAAATGGAATCGGATATTATTTTGTATTGTCATTAATATAAATTTATCAAATGTTGACAATTTATATTGTTTTTTGCCAGATAATTGCTTTTTTCTTAAAAACAACATTGTTCCCTTTTTCTCTTGGCTGACACTTTAATATGATTTAATGAGCTAAAAATGAAGAAAAAATGTAGTGTCATACGGGCTTTAGCAAAAACTTTTTAAACTTATAGTTTGCAAAAAACACGCTTATTGCGAGTTTCGTGTGGTCGATAAGAACATTGTCGTTTTTTCGGTCACATGTTATCAATATTGTGGTCAAGTTTTGAAATGTGAGTAGTTACAAGAAATCTTGCCAAGTAAACCCCCAAAAATTTTAGTCAGTAATTATTAAGGCTGGGATTTTCATGCAATTAAAAATCGGAAATATGCGCTTAAAATATGCCCTTAAAAAAAGAAAATATGTCATTTTAAATGTAGTGAGAAATTTGCCTGGAAATCCCAGCCCTAGTTATCAATTTCTCTCATAATTTTGAGTTGTTTCAATATCGCTTTACTTTAAATATTTGATATTAAACCTTCATAAAGTAAGAGCTTGGTGAACTTTTAGATCGCACTACTTTTCGCGGCTGACTTGTTACATGGGTGTTTTTGTATAGAAGAACTTGGCTCACTTTTTAACATTTATGTTTTTGGTCTGATCTCACTCCTTTTTGCAAATATTTTTATTTTTTCAAGATTAAAATCTCGAAAGATATTAACTAGTGAAGCTAAAAATGTGGGACTCATTCTACAGCAATCGAAAGTGCTTCATGATAGCAACTCTGAGAAAGCGGGCAGATACCATGCCTTGTAAACTTTCTATTTTTTCCTTGGTATGCCCTTCAAGCCCTCTACCAAATTTCAGCAATCAGAAGTGCTCCATTCAAACAATCGAAGTTCTGAGAAAGTGGGCGGATACCACGCCCCTGAATGAAAAACGCCAAATGTTTAATTTTTTCTTTGTATATCCTTCGAGTCCTACCGCTATAAGTAATTCCATCATTCTCCAGCAATCGAAAGTGCTCTATAAAAATGATAACAATTTGGAGAAAGTGGGCGGATACCACGTTTCCTGAAAGGAATATCTCAAATTTTCGTTTTTTCCTTTGTATGCACCACAAGATCTACTGCTGTATGAAATTACAAGATTCTGCGGTGTCGGGAAGTGCTCCATAATTTTAATGGTCCGTCAGTCAATTACGGTTTTTTTTCGATTTTTTGAATTTTATATCTTAGGAACCACTTATGCTAAAGGGTTGAAAAGGGTTGCTGAGGTGCCTGTGCTTGGAGAGCCTAACAAATATCCCGAATTTAAAGTTTCTGACTTTATTGGTACTGAAGTTAGAGGGGGTCGAAAAGCGTTTGAGTTTGTTCCTGTAAAAAGGGTGTTAAGCCAGAACTTGGCTGGGCACTACCGTGCCCTTTGATAAAGGGGTCATTTTAAGATATCCCAACAATGGAATTCAGCACAGAAAACCCGTTAAAAAACGCAAACTATCCGTTCGTCTTTACGGACAGTTCCAGTTTTAATAGATGAATAAAGCTGCAGTGTCATTCAGCACCTTTATCTTAATTTTTCAGAGTAGTTTTTGTTTTGTTTTAATCTTAAACGGTGTTTTTGTAAACTGTTTAATTTCAACAAAACAATATCGACTGAAGTCAATAATTAAATTTAATGAATTTTTTTCAACCCATAGAAATTTGAATTTGAGTTTCATCATAATTAAACTTACCTGCCGCAATGTCATGATAATGGTGAACACAACTGGTCCAAACACAGAAATTGTATAAAATATAAACAGCTGCCCAATTGTTGAGCTTATCGACAAAACTATACAATCAAATATGAACTTTGGATGCTGTAAAAAAAGTAAAATTAAAATTAAGAAATCATTTAATTAAAGTCATATTATTGACGAACTTACTTCTGAGGCAAAAGTCAAAGAATCCATAAATCCACCTTGCATAGACAGCGATGCCGCTGTAAATATCGTACTTGACAAATTCACTCCACACATCATTTGAATTGGTGACATAGAATATGTTTTGAATAATGCTCCTTGCCAATTCGTTGTAAAACTATCAAAAACCATGTACATTGCCAATAGGAATACACCCGTCATTGTTGTTACCGATGAAGCTCGATTATCTTCAGCACTGCCCGTCATAAAGAAAACCATTCCAACTGATATCATCACTGCCGTCAGGTACTCATAGCATTCATATTTTGTGCGTGCCATGATCTTTCCCATCAACATCACCGGAATAATTTTACATGACTTAGCCAAAACTTGAGTTGGAAAATTGACAAACTTTAAAGCTTCATATTGAAACCAAGCACTCATGATATTCGAAAATGAAGCAAATGAATACTTGTAAAGTGGAGTTCGATGACGAGGCTCTTGCCTCATTCGAATGTATATGCCAGCTATGCTAAAGGCCAATAATCGATTTGCGAACACAAGAAACTGCGAATCCTTGAAATGTGAAGATTTGCCTTCGAAGTTAATATATTCCTGAGTCATGATTTTCTCTTGCAGAACACCCCATGTCAGATAGGAACACATAAGACCAGCAAAACAATAAGTTAGTAATACGGCTTCCTGAGAACTTGTGCGTTTAATTGAGCTGCTAACTGACCCAGTTGCAGGTGAAGACAAACCCGGTGGATTTTTTGTTTGTGAAGAAGAGTCGATGCGTTCGCTGTCGTTGTGGATGGTTCCAGTGATGCACATTCGTACAGCTGAATGGATGATGGTATGATCTGTAAAAAGCATAATTGTTTAATAAGTCGAACGAGAAAGCCTGTTTGATACTCAACCAATTCATTTATTCCCCGAAAATCTTGATGATATGATCAATAGAACCCAATATATCAGATTTTTAAGCGAACGCGTATGGGGACTTTTTTTTTTCAATTGTTTGCTTTGTGAAAAATCTCCAAAGGAGCCATATGGTTCGCTCAAAAAGCTAATATCTTGAGTTCTATTGATCGGATCATCAAGTTTGGGGTCTTTAAGTTTAGGCAAAATGTGAATTTAAGTGGTAATACTCCTGACAAAATAATCGGAAAAATGACAATTTTTAACCTCCCATATCTACAACAAGGTGAGAAAGAAAACTGCAAGACTTTTGAATTTGATATCATGACACTTGTGTCTATTAACTCACTTAGTCAACCCATCTATCTTCTAGCGACAGAAAGGAAGTACGTCTACGACAAAAAGGCGGAAATAGGAGTGGAAGCGGCATCCGAAGAGGCAAAGCAGCTGACGAAACAGAAGTGGCAAGAGCGCTGGAGCTCGGAAAACAGAGGACGATGGCCTGGGAGGCTAATTAGCAACGCGGCTGAGGGGAACGACCGGAAACACGGGGAGGTCAACTATTACGTCACCCAGTTCCTTACCGGACACGGATATTTCAACGCCTTCCTACACAAAATCGGCAAAACGAACAGTCCAGCCTGCCAGTACGGAGACTAGCCACTAGGGGGGGCTTTGGTCAGAAGCCAAAAAGGGTTATGGAGGAGTTTTGGTCGGTATGTTACGAACGAGTCCGACACACGGGGATGGTTAATGGGTCAACGCCGAAAAGCCTCCTTATGGTGCATAAAGCATTTCTCCCGCTTCCCTTAAAGGAAAAAAAACCCACTTAGTCACATTTTGGTTATAATTTTGTGTCCCCAAATCTGCGACCACCTCTCTGAGATTTTAAAATTATTTTCTTTAACGCTATGAGAAATTTAAAAATGTCGATAATTAAATGTTCGGCAACTCTTAAAGTGGACAACGGATTTGAAAACAACATAGTACCATCGTAATTGTAATAAATTTCTCTTTATGTTGATGTTGTTTTAAATAAAAATATCAATTAGGGTAAAAATGAAATAAATTAAAAATCATCAAAAATTGATTAAAAAATATATATTGTTCAAAAATTCACCTAGTCAAGAAAAAACCTCAAATCGAAAATATTGCAAACACGGGTTTTTAAATTTCTTATCTGCTTCTCAAATATAAAAAATTTATTTATAGAAAACATCTCCCTAATTTTAGGTGATTTTTTTGTTTGACTTTAAAATCTTTTTATCTCGAGTTTTAGATTTTCTAGAATTTTCTTTTATATGTAGGTATGTGTACGACTTACGTGTAATTTTAAGATCTATTGATTTAAAAAAAATTAACAAAAAATTCTCTAAAAATTTTCGTTTAGAAAATAGAATCTAGACCTTTTTCTTCGTTTACCCCTATTTAAAAAAATCACTTATTGTAAAATTTTTAAATAAACTTTCCTTTCACATGATATTTTTTTTATCACCTAAACCTGCCATATGAGCTGAGTCAGATAATTGCAAAAACCCAAAAATCGACACTTCAAACGTGGCAACCCTATGCCTTGACCATATTTCACCAGGCAACCCTGACGCAAAATGTTAGTTTAGACACTATCTAAAAAACTGCATACCACTTATCCTGTTACTTTATGGGGTACGTCATCCTATGGCGGGATCTCCTACTATTAGAACTGTAAAATTCACAGAATATTGATGCTCGGCAAACATCGTCGCAGAAGGATACGACAGCATTTAACTGATGAGTCCACTGTCATACCATGACGAAACGCATTTTAGAGTTGAGGTAACTTGAACTAAAATGGAATTATTAATTTGGAGAAATAATGAAGTGATAATAAGCAACCAGCAATCATATTTTCCATCAAAGTAAGTCTTACCCAAGTAATGATTTCACCGTTTAGTACCCTCCTGGGAGCAGTTAAAGTAGGTACTAAGTTTAAAGAAAATCACCATCGGTTTAGGCGGACAGTATTACGAGACCAACATTTTTCAACTTCGCAATCATTTTTTTACGAATCCATAATTTGCTATAATAGTACCTACATTTGTATGTACAGTGCTGCCAAAAACATTCCGGGTTTTTTCCCATAGTAATGATTTTCTTAATACCAAGTAGAAAACTAACAACTTTCCATAAGTTTTTTAATAATTTGTAAAGAGTATGAGACAAGTTAATAATAACCTTAAAAATTTAATGCTACGATGACAAGAACAATAAAAAAAAATTATTTTATAAAGTTACTCAGTAACATGCCTGTGCAAAACTAACCGGATTTCAAGAAGATTGCGAGTCTCGATGTTAAAGTAACGGTTTTTTCAAGTCTTTTGACTCAAGCCGTAGATTAAAACGTTTTTACAAGTTGAGAGCTGTGTAAGTTGAAATTATATAGTGCATAAAATGGCTAAAACACGTTATAGCAACGCGATTCGATACGAAATAATAGAAAAGTTCCAAGCCGGTATAAAACAAAAAGTAATCGCTGAAATCTTAAAAATTCCAACGTCAACGGTTTGCGACATCATTAAAAAATTTAAAAGTGGAAAATCAGTAGAAGCAGATCATTTTGGTGGACGCCCTCGCAAAACAACAATTAAAACTGATAGGCACATAAAGAATTTCGTGCTTAAAGACCCTTTTGCGACTTCAAAGACAATTTGTGATGAACTTAATCTACCCATAGGGCCAAGTACGGTCAGGAAGCGTTTAAGAGATTTCGGTCTTTTTGCATTTCGACCAGCTAAAAAACCTCTTCTTACTGCTAAACATCGTAAAAAAAGGTAATCCGTAAAAGGGATTTGGGAAAGACTTTAAATTCCTAATCAAAACATTTAACCCAAGGTTGAATTTGCAAAAAATCATCTTAACTGGCCTTTAAGCAAATGGAGGAGTGTGCTTTTCAGTGATGAAAGCAAATTCAACTTATTTTACTCCGATGGTGCAAGGACAGTGAGGCGCTCAAAAGGTACGCGATTAAAGCCTGCAAATATACTCCCTACAGTTAAGCACGGTGGAGCCTCGGTGATGGTTTGGGGCTGTTTTTCAGGAGCAGGCTGCGGTCCTATGCACCAAATCACAGGAATTATGGACCGTTTCCAATATAGGGACATTTTGAAGTCAGTAATGCTTCCATTCGCAGAGGAAGAAATGCTTCTGCGTTGGGTTTTTCAGCAGGATAATGACCCCAAACATTCTTCAAAGCTGCTAAAAATATTCGTGTCTTAGAATGGCCATCTCAATCACCCGATTTAAACCCAATAGAAAACTTATGGGCCATTTTAAAAAGGCGGGTTGGGAAAAAAAGCACACGTCAACAACTTCTCTTTTTGCAGCTTTGAAAAATGAATGGTAGAATGTTCCTGCTTCTGTTTTCGAGAATTTAATCAAGTAAATGCCTCGTCGATGCCGAGCTGTGATAAAAACAGGGGTTACTGGACAAAATATTAAATAAATAATAAAAGTTAATTGAAAAAAAAATAAAATCCGGTTAGTTTGTCACATTAAAATTTTGAATTAACTTTAATTTTTTGAATTTTTTTTTTTGTTTTGATGGATAAAGTTCCATGGTTTTTGTTTCAAATAATAAAATTGGTCAATAAAAATGGGAAAAAATTGCAAACATTTGATTTTTTCATTTTTATATCACAAACCAACAATCAATGCTGGCTGTATGTATATGTATGTACATATATCGCAAGTTAAAAATTGCTGACCACCAAAGCCAAATGTATTTATAACTTCAAATAATGAAAAAGCAAGCTTGTTGAATTCTGGAAAAATGCACCTCATAGACTATAAAAGTTCAATATAATAATTGGGGTCAAATTTTGCCGGGCCTTACCTCCTATAGCAGTTCGTTCAGGCATTTTATTTATATATAAAATAATATGATAACACAGAAATAGGAGAGCTATAGCTTTGCAATATCAGACATGACATTTTTTGTCATTTTGTACCATGACATTTTTTGTTAAATTCATGTAGGTATTTGTTTTTATTTCTAGTTGGTTTTGTAAGTTTGTTAAAAAGATACCAATAACTTACTTGTTTTCTCCAAATAGCTTGTACGATTAACATATTTATAGATTAGGTAACCAGGTACAAATACACAGCTGTAACCAAAACAATTGACTATGAGCTTCAGCAGCCAAGAGTATTCTTTCGCTTGAGATTCTACCAGCTGTGACAATGTCTTCTGAGTGTAATATCCACCTAAACTGACGCGCATCAAATCCGAGAAGAAATGTATGACCAGCAATGAAGCCAGGATTAAACCACTAAACAAAAAATATATCACAAATTAAAATAGAAACAATAAAACCGCAAATTATCAAACTTACCAGATAATCAAATCAGGAACTATGTTGGCCATTGTGGTTGCTGATAATAGATTACAGCGATGGGGGTAAAGAAGGTTTCAACTTGTGCGAATCAAGGTTCTTGTCCTTATGTCGGTTGACACGTAATATTCAGCGTAGGTAAGTTCCGAGTTTTGTTCTTAAATCTATATTCTTTTTTTTTTCTATCTAAACCGCCTCAAGGCATTTACTTAGCTATGCCGAAAGACTATTTGAATAATATGGCATTTTACTGCGGGTCTCTTGGAAACTCAAACTTTAACCGCTTGTATATTGTTGTTGTTAAATACAGCCTAAGAATAGGTTTTGTATTTTAATGGATTATAATTTGTATAAATTATGCCCGCAAAACAGCCGTAGGCTATCGCACACAGAGCAAATGCAAAATATGTTTTTCTTTTTTTGTTTAATGCTGAATGACAGCGAATGTCATTTAACTAAAAATGAAAAAAAAAAATGGTTGCTGTTTTTTTGTATGTAGAAAAGGTGAATTTGTAGTACACTAGTGGCAGAAAATGTTGCAATGGTGGTACGAACCCACCTATTCACCAGGCTATTCACAAAGAATCAAAATGTAGATTTGACTGCTTTTAGACGACTACAATTTTTATCCGAGGTTGAAATAATTGCAGAGTTATCGCTCTTTCTTCTTTGTGCTTTTTCTTATTGTTTGAGACATAAGCGGAGTAAAGAGTGAGGAGATATATTTCCTTCTCATTTAACAAAATTTGCAGGTATTAAAATTTGCAGCGTTTAAATGGATGCTGCAATCGGAAAGAAACTTAAAATAGAATTGCAGATAGAGATTGCAGTCGTCTAAAAGCAGTCTTTGAGTTTCTTTCCGATTGCAGCATCCATTTAAACGCTGTAAATTTAATTAGCTGCAATTTTTATTAAATGAGAAGGAAATATCTCTTTACACTCTTTACTCCTCTTATGTGTCAAACAATAAGAAAAAAGCACAAAGAAGAAAGAGCTATAACTCTGCAATTATTTCAAACTCTTCAACTTTGTTTACCACGGCAGGGGGTAATTGGAGCGTTTAAAAGCAGTCTTGTTGTAAAATATGCAGAGCCTTTTATAAAAATAGAACACGACTGGTTTTATTGAGATATGAATAGCAAGTAAAAATGGAGTTTTTATTACAAGAATAATTATATAATAATAGGGTACATGTACGAAGTGTGGCATTGTACATTCTATTTCAACAAGTCTTTCGTGCAAAAAATCACCTTAGACTGCTTTTAAACGCTGCAATCACCCTCTGCGATTTTTAAGCACGTAGGCGGAGGACGTGAATGTGGTGTCCGGGGTAAACAAAGTTGCAGAAGTTGAAATAATTGCATAGTTATCGCTTTTTTTTCTTTGTGCTTTTTCCTATTGTTTGACACATAAGCGGAGTAAAGAGTGTGAAGAGATATTTCCTTCTCATTTAACAAAAATTGCAACTATTAAAATTTGTAGCGTTTAACTGGATGCTGCGATCCGAAAGAAACTCAGAAACCGCGTTAAAAATTACAGTCGTCTTAAAGCAGTCTTACACTGCTAAATCTTCTGAAAATCTTCTTAGAATAGCATGTATGTAAAACAAACACACTTAATTACTCATTTTTCTTTTCAGTGCCTACATCCTGTAACTCTCGCATCGATACAGTTGGTCGAGGAACGTTACAAAATAGAACAAAACTCATATGATTTGTTTCAATTATCGTCCTTTCTCGAATAATTTTATCGATGCGAGAGTAACAACACAAGACTGAACTTTGCTTTTGAATTCGGGCATCTACTTTTTTTTAATATTTCTTCTCTATCAAATTCCCCTTTCACACGAGAGAACTGAGTTTTTTAGCAACTGTTTAAGATTGGTTGACATTGGAAATCAAAAGATAAAGTCAAAAAATCTTCTGCAACTTGTTTCTTCGTGTGAAAGGGGACAAACTGAAAAAATGGCAAATTCTATTGCATAGTTTTTTGATCCTACTGTACCATCAAAATCTTATATCTGGCAGTGCTGCTTGTTATCGATTAAAATGAATTATATTCACCCTTCAAGCAAACGACTCCGTTTTGGATCCGCGCACGTAGTAAACAACGTATGGATGACTCCGTTTACGCATCCAAATATGGATCCGCAAAACTGCGTTTGTCGGCTCAAATTAGTATAGAAATTAGAATCACCACGGACCCATTTTGTGCATGTATTGTGAGAGAGAGCTTTCCATTTCACCATACTCAGCGAGAACCGAAACCAAATCGGATCCAGAACGGATCCAAAAATATGAACGAATCGAAACAGGTGTTGAAATGCGAAAATCGAGTACAAAAAACAATTTGTCACAATTTACAACCAAAATAAAAAACAGTTTTATTTGTACTTGTTTTTTTTTCTCGTTTTTGATTAACAAATTTAGTCCTAAAGTTAATTCAAAAGAGGGCTTTTATCCACCCTCGATAAAGAAAACAAAATATTGTATGCACAAAACAAAAAAAAAACATACACATAATATTGTGATCATTTATGGTGTTGCAGCTGCATTTGGGGCGTTGTTTTTTTGTTGGTGGATCCTGTCCTTTGAATAATGGAACAATTTTGTGATCACTTGAATTAAATAATTCACTTTTGATTTTAAACTGTTTTTTTTTCTGAAGCAAATTTTTATTGAACTGTTGCGCTTGGTACATTAAAAAAAAGATTATTGTTTTTGTAGTTTTCTTTCTCTGTTTTCCGTCCATAAAAAATACTCACCATTAGTTTATCGTCTACCAGTGTTGCCGGGAAGAAATATTTCAAGGTAGTACTGAAGCCAAAAAAGAGGAGTATTTTGAAAAAAATAGTAGTACAGACATTTTTTAGTCTTCAAACTTTATTAAAAAAAATCATCAAGAAAAAAAATCAGTTACAAAAAAAAAAACATAAATAAATAAATTATTAATTCTAAGAACAAAAATAAGTAAATATCTTTTCTATCACACAAAATCTGTCTTGTGGCAGATAGCGTAATGCATAGTTATATTTGCCTTATTTTGCCTTTACCTGCTCCAAGGAATCCAATTTCACTAAATATCTATACAATAAAAGTTTACTTTGAATTTTCCTAACAGGAATTACAATATTTCAAACATTAATTAACAAACCTTTTCATTTTATTGAACTATACATACAAATTTACGGAGCTCAAAAAAAAAAAAAAAAAAAACAACCACCAAACCAAAATTTCAGGTAATGAGGTAACCATGAAATAAATACCGAACTGACAAATGTAAATTGAACGTAGACGTCCACGCCAACGAAAAACAAAAACAAACAATAGGGAAACTCCCTTTTTGACGACAGTTTGGAAGATTAAAATACTGCCAAATTTGATTTAAATTTGAAGTGAATTAAATTTATTAAGGTTAACATTACACTTTGCTGCAAGTGTAAAATATTTTAGGTCTTTAAAAAAAATAGGAGTACGAATGTAAAAGGAGGAGTACAGGAGTACGGAGGTGTTGAAAGGAGTACAATACTCCTATGGGAGTACTTTCGGCAACACTGTCGTCTACGCTCTCTCTTTCTCAGTAAAAAAAGTACTCTCGATTCTCTTTCTTTTTTTGCGCATGCATATACAGAAAATGTGCTAATGTGTGTAATGGCACTACGTTTTAAAAGGATCCAAGAAAGACCGAGAAAGTTGGGTCAGTGAATTTGCTTGAAGGGCAATAATTCATTAAGTTCATCGTGTTAAATCCGCCATTTTTATTTTATTTTCATTCAAGGAAAGGAAATTAAATTGGTCGTTTCGTTTCGGGAGGCCATTCAATCTTTTTCTTATAAAGTCATAATTTTCATTGAAACAAATAGAAGTATTAACTTGTTCTAGAGTGATATAAAATATTCTAAAGAAAATAACTAAAAAAGTTGAAATCAATTAGCTAGTGGGATAATCAGAAAGATCTTCAAGAATAAATTCAATCCCCGGATGCCCAGAGGATATTAAAACTGAAAATAAACTTTTTTCAAAGCAGTATCAATCAAGGTATGTACATATTTTTTTTTTGTAGAAATTTTGTGAAATATCGGCAATTAAAGAAGATTTTATTAATAATATAATAAATCGTTTAACATTATTTTTAATTGATAATTTTTAAATGATGAAATACCTTAGATGACATAGATAAATCTATTTTTAAACAAATTATGGTTCCTAAAATATTTTTGTGTTGAAATTGAAACATCAAATAATTAGGTTTTGGGATTGGAATGCAAAATGTGTATTCATTTTCTTGATGATGATAATGATGATGTAGATAGATAATGATGTGTTTACGCACCTATAACGTTAATTTAACGAAGTAGCACAAGGTTAATTAAAATTTGATTTATAATAGGTACTTACTTGGAATACAAAAATAAATAGGTAGTAAAGACCATTTTTCTTTTTATTTTCACAAAAACATCAACTTTCTTCTTGTCGATTTCATGACACCTTTCTTATTCAGGAGGTCTTGTCTTTTGAAAACATCGACGAGGATCTTGGTTTTATCCGAATTCGCATAATTAATTTATATGAACAAAGATTTTTTTCCCAAAATCTATCCATTGATAGCGAGAACACCTGCTGCGATATTTTGTCTATTTGAAGTGACGTTGATTATTTATAGCATGACATCATCACGCGTTTATTCATTTGGCCGCGGCTGCATAAGCGTAGACACGCACACAAAAAACTTTCATTAAAATGCGCGCAAGTATCATTTCAATGTGGTGCCTAGCTTAATGGTTTTTTTTTTTCATTTAGCGAGCAAAGTTCTGAACAGAGCTCAAGCATATGGATCTATTGACTCATCTTTTATTTTAAACTAACTAAACATTCCTTACGTTTGCGTTTGAGGAACTATCAGATAGGCTATCCTAAAAATTTTCAGCGACTTGGTCGATTTTTGACATTATCTAGGGATTTTAAATAAAATTTTCTTCACCCATACAAATTTTTAAAAACCGTTATTGAAAATCTCATTTTTCTCAAAAACGGCTCCTACGATTTTAATTAGAATTTTTGTACGTGCATGTTCTAAGTTTTTTCCCACCGTAAACTGCCACATTTTTGTATAAAAAATACCTTATTTGTTCATAAAAAAAAACAGCCAGTATTTAATTAAAGCTTAACTTATTTACGACTGCAGACATTTTATTTGATACACGTACCCAATGTTATGGGATCTTTTGTTTATGATAATTTTTTTTTTTTAATATTTACGTAATTATTTTTTTTAAAATGTCGTTTCAGGTTTAATAAATATCTTTGCAAACACTTCTGTCACATGTTATAAGCAAGGTTAAACAAAAAATAACGCAAGCATAAGAAAAAAATATTAAATAAGCAATACAAATAAAGCTTAAAAAGTATTTGCAACATACTGGCTCTCAGTATTTTTTGCAAAAAGAAATAATTCAACATCAGCTAAAAGTACAGAATAAAATAAACTTTATAAAATTTGGTCGAACTGCAAACATCAAAAATATCAACAAAAATTAACAACAACAAACAACAAATCATATATCAACAAAATCAAAAACAACAACAAAAAACAAAATGTCGAATCCATCATCTTTAAATGCAATCAACAAGATTCACATCAATAGTTCAACAAAAATGACGCTAAGCGATCGTTTTACAGCGTTCTCTGCACAGCCCAAAATACACCCGAGAACTTCACGCCGAGGTATTGACAGTCCAGTCAGTCGAGCAGCGTCCATAGCAAATCGACGTCTACTAAAACAATTGGCCCAGAAGCACACAATAGAAGCAGCATTAAAACTAAAAAGAGTACGCATCCAAGAAAAACCCTTTATTAAAATAACCCATAAATATTCAGTGGTGGGCTTTGAAAAAATAATTAGAAAAAAAATATTTATAACTAGTTAGACACACATACAGAGGATAATTAAGCTACTGAGAAGACAAAATTTAGACACACAGTCCAAATAATCTAATATTGATACCAACATTTTTTTCTTTGCCAACTTGCAGAGAAGCATGAAGGCGAGACCACAGCCATCGGCTGCATACAACCGGGTTAATAATGGTCAGCCACTTAAACGTGGATCCATAAAAGCCCTACGTCTGGGACCCAGTGGAAGGCTCCTAAAAGCCAACAGCATTACAAATGTCGCAACGTAAGGATGAACTCTTTTAATTTGCAAAATAGAAATTACAAAAAATAACGTAAAACCAGACACACAGGCACAGAGAGAAACATCTTAAATATAAATGATCGAACGCTAATAGAAGATCGCTCTCTGTTGTACTCCGAGTCTTTTGATTGGGTCTCTGTCTCTATCTGATGACAGAGACTTAACCGTCATCATACGAAGAATCAATTTTTTAATCTAACATTCTCCCTAAGAATCAAAAAAAAAAAAATCCTCATATTGTGTATTTCCCCCTCTGACAGAATGGAAGCAGACTTTTTGGGACGGCGATCCCCGAGGCGATCGAACTCAGTCTCAAGATTAACAGAGCGTATTGGAGGAAAGCGCCTTCAAATGGCTAGGTATCCACGTCGTGCTGGTGGTCGCCCAATATGGGGTGTGAATTCTCAGTTGAATTCCAATCCCGAACCACCACCGGCCGCACGTATGCGATCCAGAAGTCGCTCTAGAACACGACAGGCCCCTGTGCAATCCCCACGATTATCCCAGCCAGGAATATCGGGTCGATTAGCCCGTGGTCGTTCCAATAGCCGCTCTCGCCAAATGATCCGCAGTCGGTCGCGATCCAGAATGGCCGATGCCCGCGGTGTTAATTCTGTGCCGATTACCAGTCGTCTGGGCAGGCGACCAGGAGCTCCGGTAGCAAGAGCTCGATCCGCCAGCCGTCAAGGCCCAGGTGCTGTTAGAAGGCCATTAAGAGGAGGTGTCGTCTCCGGGCGGATTCAGAAAAGACGCAACTCTGTAAAGGCTGTCATGGGCAAAGGTGCTTCCCAGGCCACTGGTGGTGTGCAAAGCAGATTGAGTCGCGCCAAAGGAAGATTACCTGCAGTTGCAGCTAATCAAAGATTGAATAGATCAGCTTCTAAGAGAGGAAACGCCGCACGTGGACGTGCTCGTTCAAGGAGTCGTGCTGATAACAGACCTTTACAGAGAAAAACTCTAGCAGCCAGAGGCGGCGCCACCGTAGCCAAAAGGCAACGGGGCGGAGCGCAACGTGGTCGTGCTGCAGTACGCACTATTGGACGTCGAGGTCGCAGCCAGCAAAGAGGCGGAGCAACATCCGGTGGAGTAGTTCAACGTAATGGGAATGCCCAACAACAGCGACGCGGCCGTAGTCGCAGCCGAGGTCGAGGAAGTGCTCGTGGTGGACGGCAACTAGGTAAAAACGAACCGAAATCAGTAGCAGGCTATTCGTGAGTGCTTCGCTGCAGACTTATATCAAATGAGATAGTGTTTTGATGATTCCTCAAGAAAAGGTTAAGGTAAAATTTCAAATTAATTTCTGTTTTATATTCCCTTAGGCACAACCGATAAGCAAGATGTGAAGAAGGAAGACTTGGACAAAGAACTCGATCAATACATGTCGAGCACAAAATCCTCTGATGGATTGTTTACCTAAATGATGCCGTAACTAAGAACACTACTCCAATAATAGAGTAGAAATCCAAAGAAGATGACATTTTTATTTTCAATTATGGACACATGATTGATGATTTTAGTTAATATATTTAAGCTAAGTTTTTTTTAAGCAACTTATCTTGATTTATGTTTGTCAAATGAGCAGAAACTCTAAAACTTTAATGATCTTAATGAAACTCAGCAAATCATTAATTTTATGACTTTGTTTTTTTGTACTCTTATCACACTAAAATTGTGAAAAGTTAAATATTTGAACTGATGTATATTAATAAATAAGTAAATACATTTATGAATAATTAAGAACAGTGTATATTTTTGTGTTTTTTTTTATTCGTATTTTTTTCTTCTTATTGAATGCGAAATAAATATCGTGTTGCTTGGCTCTTGATTGGTAAAATAAAATACTCCCTTGGTTAATTTAATGTAAAATAAAAACTTTACATACTTTTTAACAGGTTTATAAAATTTTAATTATTTTCTGGTGAAGGAACCAGGCTTATACTGTATATTATATAGATAGGATATGGCCTAACTCTAAAGGGCCAAATTGCAAGAAGCTACTGACTTAAAAAAGTGCAAACTTACCGATAGCTTTAGTGCACACGTTTACAAAACCACAGGACGGACAAAGCCTCTAACTTTGGTTCTAATATAATGATCAAATCTTCAAGGAGAAGGGATTTAAAATTGAGATAAACAATCAGGTTCAATTTGGCCTACAAATCTGACAACCTTATTGTGAGTTTCACAATATTTCACCCTAGAATTTCTTGTTCGCATGGAATTTTAAAAGCTATTTTAAGTTTCACCCGAAAGAAAATTTTTTTCCGCCTACTAAAAATAAGTGAACATTTAAGCCTTCTGCACACGAAGCGTCTTGTCATAGACGCGTTCTACGATTGTTTGTGGCTTGAGAGCAATTTTCGAAGGAGGGAAAAATTCAGTGCGATATTATACGAATTTCGTGTTAATATCTGCGGGACAACACTATGTAATTCGATTCTACCTTCAGTTGGAAACCTATTTCCGATTCTACTTTCAGATGATACCAAACTGTTTTCCCTAAAATTTTAGACTTTCTAACGAATATCGTTCGCAAACACATTTGATGTCGAATGATTATTTGCGATTTCGCAAATTCTTTGATTATGCGAAAGTACATATAGTTGGCACCACTAGAGCGATCGATTTTCGTATATTAAAACGTTCTTAAAGAGTTACAGACTTCCGATTTTGCGAATTCGCACATTTTTATTATAGAGTTGGGCCTCTGACTTGTGTTTTGTTCAACTTAAATCTTAAGATAACCCACCAAATTTCGTGATTTTTCTTTCGATTAATTGAAAACATATTTTTAACATATTCTGTTATATCAATTCACCACCTGATTGTAAGAACTATGTAGAATTATAAGTAATTTGTATTCAAGGTTCATCAATTGTGGTCTGACTCAGAGTTAACTATAGGTACCTACACAAGAAATTTTAATATTATTTTTTTAGACGCTTCCCTTTCTATTGTGTGTACGAGTAGAATATTCATTTATAAATGGTTCTTTTTTTATTTTTATATTACACATAATTTAACTCAAAACAAAATAAAACGCAAATGTGGACTAAAGAAACTCCCGTTGGAATTGTATTCGGAACATATGATTAAAACTACTTCAATATTGTAAACTTCTTTTTGTGCCAATATCATCAAGTATTTGCCTCAATTCTTCATCTTCGAAACGTCCTTCAAGCGATGGAATTAATGCTTTTGCTTCTTCGGGTGCTTCTGGACAAAGATTACCAAGAGCAGCTAATTCGAATTTGTGCAATTTTTTTTGCATAAGTAAACTGGAAATTTTAAATACTTTATGAACAAAATGTAAATTTAAAAATAAAAATAAAACAAACCTCCTAACCGCAGCAATAGTTTCTTTGTTTTTGAATTTTCGAAAACTATCTGTATAGCTGTAGGTTTTCATAAAAACTTCCGAGAATTCTTGCTCTTCGTCGGCCGACTCATTTTGTCTTTTTCTATGGTCCAATAACATGTGAACTTCGGATATAAGCAAAGTTTCTGCATTTTCAAATTCTAAAAAATATACAAAATATTTACAATTTTGGTTCAGATTATAGGTACCCATCCAATTGTGGCACGGTAACTTCTTTCGTTGTTTAAGAAATTTCAAAACCAATTTTATATAAAAAAAAAAACTAGTTTGTATATAGTTTATGTCGGTTTATTAATATGTCCTTCTTCTAGTAAAAAGTCGTAAATTTGTCGCGTTTTATTGACATCGATTTTTATCAATCGTCTAGCATCTGCCAATCTAAGATAACCAATTTTAGTATTTTCGGCAACTAATAATGTTTTATAATTCATAAATGCTGCCGGTATAATACGAGCAACACTGCAAAGATCACGTTCGCTTTGTGTAAGTTTAGCATAACCAGGTAATCCTAGAAATTTAAATGTAAATTATAATGATGAGCAAAGAGCAACCAATCCTAATTGTGACACAACATTATTACCTATTATGTCTATGGGAGCAGCTTTTTTTCTTGGATTTGGTGAAAATATATTGGGAATGACGTATACTCCGGTTATGGGATTGTTTGGATCTGGTATCAGGGTTTTCCAATCGTTTTTTAAACGTTCGCTCTTTCTGTTTCGAGCTTCTTGCTGTCGTCTCTTTAATTGTTTGAAGTATATTAAACCAGCATGGAGAGAGCGAACACCATTCTTACGCAAATCGTAAAGCCTTTTTCGAGAAAAAATAATTGAATGAAAATGCATACACATAAATACTGTCAGATAAACGAACATAAATTTATAAAATTATGTTCAATAGGGCGTTAGTTGTTTCTTAAACTTTTGCTGGTCCTTGATTAAAAAACTTTGATCAAAGGCCTTTACCTATAAGTCAATCAGGAGTTGACCCCCTAACTTCACAAACCAATTCAGCTGAATTTTACATTTAATTCTATTTTGTAAATATTGGAATCGGTCAGTTAAAAAAGTAATAAATAAATAATTTAGAATTTAGTTAAAAAGCCTTAATTGATTAAACGTTAAGGTAAAATAAATTCTCTGAAAAAAGTTTTCTAGGGCAACAGCTTAATTTTTGTGCTGCTTAAAACGAACTCAAGTGAGCTACAATCAATCAATAAATATTTACATGTCATGTTTTCAATGACTACAAGAAAATAAAACGTTAGCTAACTTATTTCGTCGTCACTATTGTATTTAGTCAATTGTTTATGCATGTTAGTTGCAGAATCTGTAATTGGCTCTCAATAATAGGGAATCTATTCGACCCATGAAAGAAACTGACCAAGTCGTCCGAGTAGAACTTTATTAAGATGAGTTCCAAAGAAGTCAGACAATTGATGGAATAAATTTTAAAAAAGATACGGAAACAACAAGCTGAGATCAGGTACACAACTAACATATGGTGACCAATATTTATAAAAAAAAAATCAAAGTTATTAGTTAAATAAAATAAAAAATAAGGAAAATACTATTTTTCACCTGAAAATATATTTACGCAATTCAGTGAAATGACTCATTGCCTCCACGAGCATATCGAACTTCATGCCATTGGTTATCTGCATAAATGCAAGGAATCGTCCAGCGTTGTTTTGTGACTCAAGAGCCTCAGAGTACTTCGCTATCCACCCCAAAGTTCGACTTGCTACAATCAGACCATTGTCACGCATAATTCTACACCTACGGTGCCGTTCGCTGCAAGCACAAACATAAAGAAAAAAAACTAGCTCAGAAAAACATGGGGTGGATGCGAAGGAAATTATATTACTTACGCTAGGCGATGATTATACGCCTTGACGATAGCACAATGTAACTCTTCACCGTAATACTTGTATTCACTTGGCCACTGGCTCAAATCCTCCAGATTGCTTATGAGGCTCTCCGCTGAGTTATCATATGGCGTATCGAAGTCACCGCGTGCACAACGATAGCCTGCCATAATTTTAGCATTTATAGGATCGTCCGACTCGTGCCTAGGCGGATCTACGCTTTTCAATTTATACAAATAAGGAGTTCGCTCGGGAAAATAGACCTCATTGCTCAATCCGAGCAATTTACGGAAAATGCCATCAAAATAGCACTCGTGGTAATGGTGTCGACATTCGTCAGATGTACGGGTACGCATTGCCTTGGCGATGTCTTCCCAATTGCCATAACCCAATAGCTGTAACGAACGCATGAAGAGCTTCTCTTCAAATGCAGTCCAATCGGACCATGGAAACACTTGAATATTGTCATGGATTATAATATACGGATGAGTATTGCGATGGCGGGCGATTTCTTTGCCACGTGCAAAGCAATTTAGACATAGATTAATAAGGCATTCGGGGCACCTCACATGGGGAATATCGAGAATTTGTTTGCAAGTCTCACAAGAGTCGTGCGAGATATCAAGATCATTGTGTATGGAAGAGGTGCGTGGTTTGTAATATTTAACTGTGTGTTTTGTATCAACACTAGGCTCAATTTTAATGTAATCATTTTCGTTGTCTCCGTTAACATTATCGTCTCGAATAAAAGTGTTTTCTACTACAAAAAATAAATACAACAAAAGAAGCTACCGTGTGAATATTTTGGAGAATAATTTTGTTGAAAGGCTATTTATGCATATTCAACCTTACCTTTGGGAAATTGAAGATCGGCTGCATCTTCCTCTACCATATCAACTGGATTCATGAAAGACATATTGGTTGGTTTTATTTTGATACTTTATGACTTATGTGTTTTCTATAATGAGAAATATTGCAAAATGTAAAGAAATTTATAAAACAAATCAAGAATTAAAATTTATAAAAGATTCTACTGTACTGTATTCGACTCGTATTGCCCTCCTATTTTTGTTGTATCCGCATTTTTATGACACTCAGTTGTACCAACATTAGAAGGTAAGTTCCTTTCAAATATAAATGTAGATCTGTTGGTGCTTGAAACAACAAACGTAACTCAGTATGCCCGTCCTTACTGCGGCGGCGTTTACGAAATAAAATGCCAATGATTAATTTAACTCCTAAAGTCAAGGCGTCGACTATGACTTTGAAACTTTAGGATACTTGGTTCAAGCTGTAACGTGTTTCATTGCAGGTCTGTTTGGTAAATTAAAAATATGAACGTACAAATTTTGACAATTTGCCGTCCTAACTCATAGACTGCTTTTAGACGACTGCAATTTGTATCCGCAATTCTCTTTTGAGTTTCTTTCGGATTGCAGAATCCATTTAAACGCTGCAAATTTTAATAGCTGCAATTTTTGTCAAATGAGAAGTAAATATATCTCCACACTCTTTACTCCGCTTATGTGTCAAACAATAAGAAAAAGCACAAAGAAGAAAGAGCGATAACTCTGCAATTATTTCAACCTGTGCAACTTTTTTCTACCCCGGACATCGCATACGTCCCCGCCGACAAGCTTAAAAATTGCAGGGGGTAATTGCAGCGTTTAAAAGCAGTCATAGTAAAAAAAAAAATATTTGTGAAAATGCTTAGCTGTTGCTAAGTCGCGTTCGGGGATCAATCCAAAGCTATCCGGATAGGTTTGTTTTGTTGTAGTGACAAAACAGCTGATTCTGCAACAATGCAATCTGAAAATTTTTGGGACAGATGGATGGATATTCTATCTGATAGATTCTCGAACGCGAAGATGGCCCGGAATATTGCCAATGGGGACCCTTTCACAATGGCAATATTTTACAGGTGCATGAAAGGCAAAAAGAAAAATAATTGCACGATCCGATCTACTTAATTTTTTGTTGCACTAGACCGCGCTCGGGGAGGTGACGCGGAACATAGTGGTGTGAACCAAAAAATTGTTGAATCAAACACATTTTCAAAAACTGTCAGAATTGTTTGCCTCATTTTTTTCTTTCATTTGTTTTTGTTTGGTTATTTCTTTTTATTTATTTTTTTCGGAAAAAAAGCATGAGCGAAGAAGCTTCTGAAGAGCCATCGAATATAAAAGTGCCACTTTATTGTTATTATTCCAAGTATTTTTTAGTAGAAGAACTTGTATTACAAGAAGTATACCATAAATTGCATTACGGACGATGTTGCATTATTGGGAAAATCACAATAGATTCTACTGATCCCTGCAATCGCTTTATTGAAAACATCCGTTTGCCTAGCTTACCGAAGTAAGTAGAAACTGCAAAAATATAATAGGACACAAAACCTAAAGTTTAATTTAACTACATTATCCTAGAGAATATTCCCTTTCAGAGGGAACTGTACGTTTGTCAATTATAATTAAGGATTTCCGTCGCTCAATTCCTGATGGAAAAATATGCGAAATAGTAGGAGATAGCATTCTATACGATACTATCGATAAAACCGCTAATATAGTTCCTCTAACTGCTAAGGACGTTGCTGAAAAACTTATCTATTTACGTTCGAAGAACAAGTGCGTACTTGAGTACCAAAAATTTCTATTAAATAGGTATAAACCGGCAATTGCGGTTGATGACATAAGAGTATTAGAGCGAGGACATGAGTTAGCCGAACGAAATATTGAAATAAGAATGCTTTCAAAAAAGTAGTTTATTGTACAATAGAGCATGCCTCCGCTCTTGTTTGTATTTAAAAATATTCTTGAATATTGTTTTGAAAATTATATCGAAGACAATCAAATATACAACGAAAAACTTGAAAGTGATTGGTTATTCTTCTGGACAACGAAAGGCGACGAAATTGTTCATTCGACTTGGTTGAGAAAATATTCAGAATATCTTCTAAAAGAAGATCAAGAACAAGATAATCTGGAAGAAACTAGCTCTGCGAAGAACAAAGAATCAATTGATTATGAAGAAATTCCATTAGTCGAGGACAATCCTATAGAAATAACTTGTGAAGTGGATACTAACAGTTGCCTATGGCAAGAACTCTGGAACACGCACTACCAGGAAATTTATGAAAAAACCTACGAACTTTTCTCAACAGTTCATCACCATCACTACAATTTCTATAGACCACATAGTGAGGAAGAATTTTTAGAAGATTTATCGTCGTTGGGGGAAGAACAAGAACTGGAAATTCTGGACCAAACAGAACAATTGCAAGCCCTTGGACTTCCGACTTCGTTTGGTGGTTCGAACTGCAAATACCACAAAAATCGACTGGAAGATTTAAGCTGTGATTCACTTAGCGATCAAGAAACTGAAGAAGAATACGAGATGACCCCTGCACAGCAGAAAGCTCCCCAAAAGCATCCCGCAAACAAAAAGAAGAAAAACCGTAAACTAAAGCGAATGCCCAAATTCATTATTGAAGATAAATCACTGCGTAGTTATTGGCATAAACGGTTTTCACTATTTTCTCGCTTTGACGAAGGAATTAAGCTCGATCGTGAGAGTTGGTTTTCAGTGACTCCCGAAAAGATTGCAATCCATATGGCGGAACGTTTGCGATGCGGAATTATCATAGATGCTTTTTGTGGCAGTGGTGGTAATTCGATTCAATTTGCACGCACTTGTGACAGAGTAATAGCCATAGATATAGATCCAGAAAAGATTAAGAATGCTCGACACAATGCCAGCCTATATGGAGTTGCCGATAAAATTGACTTTATTATTGGAGACTATCTTCAACTGAGCGGAAACCTTAAGGGTGATGTAGTTTTTCTTAGTCCGCCGTGGGGTGGACCAAAGTACATTTCTCAAAAAGAGTATGACATTGAAGAGTCTCTAGCGCCATTAGGTGCAACTGATCTAGCAAATAAATCGAGATTGATTAGTGAAAATATTGTCTTCTTTCTGCCAAAGAATTCAAATCCTAATCAAATTGCAAAAGTAGCTGGAATTGGAAACAGGGTCGAGATAGAACATAATTACCTGGATACCAGATTAGTGGGTTTAACAGCGATCTATGGCGATTGGCTGATTGATAAAAAAAAATGTATGATTTAAATCATAAGGACGGTTATGTTTGTACTTGTTTATTTTTTTTTTTAATCTACAAATAAATGTCACTGAAAAGTAAACAAAAAAATATTTGAAATTACCTTGCAAAAGATTTAGATAGAGACTTACCTGTCACAAATTTCACACCACAGCCATTCCCGAAAATTTATAGTTTCGTATGTAATCACTCGGAGTAAAAAATTATGCTCGAAAGTTTCCCTGGGAGTGTATTAGTATCGGCAATGGGTTTCCAAAGGGAATTTGGCTGTCAGTTCAGGAGAACAAAATATTCCTGCCAAACGACATTCTTCTCCAGTTCGAGATTCAATAGATCAAATTGCCGAGAAATGATCAAACCTGCGTTTGTCTTCGTAATAAGGTTATTAGAATTAAAAATATATATTTTTTTTATCAGAAAGGTACATAGGTACGCACGCAAAACTTGCAATCTCTTTCAAATGACGCAGACATGAATTAGGTTCAAAATAGTTAAGTTTTGTTTTTTTTTTAACTTATCATTGGCCTTACCTATTTCAAAGGGCGGGAGGCATTTCCAAACTTTATCTGTGATAACTCCCAATAAAATAATTTTTTTTTTTAAATTTAGGGCGTTTTCGATTGGTTATCTTGTAAAATAATTCAACACGTTTTTAGAGAACCTATCATACGATTACCAATCGAAGAGTCCAATACTTAATTTTATATTCCGACCAAGAAGAAACAAGTTTTTTTTTTTTTTTTTAATTCATTTGCATTGAACACGTCTATATTATAACTGATTCACAAATAAGTACATTAATTGATATAATATATTCATATATAATATTTACTAATTTAATTTTCTACTATTGATTAAAAATATAAATACTTTTTGGATTAAAATCCTCTTTATTTGTTTTAATATAATAAAGGAATGATACATGTCTTATTGTTTTAAACTCATTTTTTTTTCCATTTGATAAAGAAATTTTAGTCTCGAGAAAACAATCTTAATAAAATGAAATGAAAATAGTTTGCCTGATGTCTTTTAATTATTTCTAAAGCACTTAAAAATTTAAAATTAACTAATGGCAATGTATAACACAATCAAACAAATGAAATACTAAAAAAAAGTCTAATAAATGCAATTCTAATGCAGATTGTTTTCAAACTAAGACTAGATTTTATTAATAATAAAACATTTAAACTAACAATTGGTTGACAAAAAAAAAAAAATATGAAACATACAATATGTTTAAAGTTCTCTATATTGTAACTATTATTTTTAATTTATTTATTGCAAATTGATGTGTCCTTTTTTTGTTCTTGTCCAGTACGTTATATTATAATTTATAACTTATATAATGCATACGTAAATTACTTATAGGTTAACAAAAACTCCATATAAAACAAAAAGTTCTCTTCTGATTGTATCAGATTATATGTTATTTTTTATTACGCATTTACGCATAATGAATTAAAAAAATTTTAACAAACAAAAATATGGAATGTATGGTTTTAAAAACAAATTAAAAGAATAGTGTCATAACTTAACTTTTCCAACTTGATTAGGAGCGCATTCTTGTATGTACGTCAGAAGAGTTCTTCACGTCAAAAAAAAAAAATTATTTTACAAACAAAACATTTAGTCTGAGGTAGATATGTACGTCGTTGGTAAAATAGGCAAACAAACAAAATAACGCATTAGTTAAATAAAATACACGTTTTCTATCTGTTGAAAAAGTACACAGGTTTTGATTGTCTTTAAAAATTCGCCATGCATTTTTGAAAGGACAACATAGGACAACAACGAGACGAGGTCAGGCTATTACGGAGTGTCAAGTGTAGGGCCCCTCAGCTTAATTCATTTATGGTGTTTATAGCTAGGCCGAATGGGTTTGTTCCATGCCCCAAACGAAACTTTTTAAGTGCCGAACATGGCAATACATTGAAACCTCGTATGGCGGACAACTCCCTTAAGCGGACAATCTCCTTCAGCGGATAAATTCTCACGACCGTTGATATTGGATTTAAATTCCATATATTTTATCATCCCTTAAGCAACATTGTCGCCCAGAGTATGTGTGTGTGGTTATTTCTGTAGACGTGCTCTGTTTTTGTATCTTGTTTCTTGAATAATTTTTTATTATTTTTTCCCTTGTACGGAAAACCCCCTTAGATGGACAAGAGTTTTGCGACGGTCACTGTCCGCCTAAGGGAGGTTTCACTGTAGCAAACACTTCATGGAAGTATTTTGGTATTTTGGCTTCTGGTTCTTAGCGTTCTCTTAAAATGACATTGCGTACGTTCAACGCATACAATTTCAGTACTGAATATTCAGATTTAAAAATTTTTAAGCAATGCTAACAACAGTGAAATCGAAGCTTGATTCACGGGTCTTATGTGGAATTTGGAGTTTCCGTGAGCGCTTTAATATAAATTATTATTTTTAAATACCTATAGCTAAGCCTTCAACTTTGCTGATTTATTTAAGTATTATATAGAATTTTTATGATTAAAACTTTCTCGTAACCTAACCTATTTCATCATTAAAAATCATTAAATCATTTATCCCATTGCATCTCCAACATAAACATAACCATCAAGCTAAGACAACTCCAACTGTTCTCTTGATTGCAAATTTAAATTTGAACTTTTGGGGTCATAAGAAAACAACTGGCGATTCATTTTAACCGATAAAAATGTGCCCTATGAAGAAGCCATTTATGTACTACTTCCTTATAAAACCGATTTCACGATTTAAATCCACTCCAGCAATGTTTGTCCGTTTATTTATTGAACGATCTTCAAAAAGACTCCAGCAACAGATACTTCGAGAAACTTGTCTGTAGGGTTTCATTAGTAATACCAAGATAGTTATAATACAATCAGTAGATAAAATCAGTCTTTCTTGCTAAGAATTAACTAGAACTCAGCAATCTCAAAAATCTGAACGTAATTCCTTAACAAAATGGTCGAGTTCATAAAAGGTCGGCAACACTGCCACATTGAAGTTCAATTGTTGAAGGCAAATAACCTCCGTTTAAAATTTTCTTTACTGTTTTAAAAGTGTTCATTTTTGTTCTCATCAATGAAATCATATTTTAAACAAAATGACATAAATAGTACTAGTTTTTTTAGCATTTGTTTTTAGCTCACTCAGCATGTTTACTTTTACAAACTCGGAGAATTCCTCACTGACGGAAAAAATCTCGAAAATATAAACTGACAAATATCTTCGTCGTTTAATGACAATTATAGTCAATTTTTTGATTTATTGTAGATTTTTGAATGAATATGAAAATTTTTAAGTTAAAAGTATATTTAAATTAAAAGTGGTCGTTCAAATTCCCACAGTAGCAAGATAATATAGAATGGCTCGATATACGTATGCTTCTGAAGTCAGTTGGGACCGTTCTTTAGACGTGAATGGGTCCCACACATAAGACATGAATCTGTTGTTAAATCGAAAACTCATAACTGTAATAGTTTTCAATAGCGAGACAATTTTCCTCTGACAGACAATAAGAATCGCAGAAATAATATAAAAAAGTATGTAGTAAGTTGAAGGAAGTCACCGAACGTCTTCTATGAACGACATTATGTTATAATATTTTTTTTTTTTTTTTATGAAAGTTTACTTGTGGAGCATGATAAAGAAATAACAATGGTGAATTAAATTTTTAGAACTAAATGAGATCAACGCCATCTCAAGAGTGAATTTGGTAAACAAAATTCCGTGTAGCATTAACAAGACTAAACTACCAATTAGTGTAAAGTGAGGATTTTCAAAAATAGGTGTGAAATAATTATTACTGTGCTTATACCCATACCCCGTGGGGATTTTTACTAGTGGGTACTGCATTTTCTAATTGTCGTGGCGAACCAATAATCCGTCGACTACTGCCAGGTTTGTTGGAACCTAATTATTGAAAAAAAAACAAAATCAAACTAAACTAATACATTATGAGCAATTGTACGCAGTGTTCTTACCCTCGAGTAGGTTGCGAATTTCATCTGAAGGTGTAACCGCTAAGCTTTGTAAGTTTACTTCTTTCATTTCGTTAACAAGTTGTTCTACCTGCAACAAAATATTAAATATTGTAGAGGGCAGATAGTTAGTTCTGACCCCGAATTATCTAACACAAAAAACAAGCAATAATAATAATCGTTTTGACAGAAAACCATCAACACGATCTCGTTTGATTGTTTTTAATTCACGTAATTCGGTTTTTATTTTATTTTCAATTATCAAACCTGGCGTTTTTTTTCAGCTATTGCGTTTTCAATCATATTGATTTCCTTTTTCAAGTTTTCTGTAGCTTTGCTAGACGAGTCTGTATTATGTATTGCTTGATCGATTTCTGTTTGAATACGTTCCATTTCAATTAGAAAATCTCGTTCTACATTTTGCCTTGAAGCGAATAAGATTATGGGATGTGATAATATGTAACAATTGTGTATTTAAGAATAAAAAAAATATTTACCGATTATCCTTTTGCCGACTTGATATAGCTCTTTGTTCAACTTGAATATCATCCATAAGGATACGTATTTTATTTTTGCATTGCAGTAGTTCAGTCTCACAATTTGCTAGCTTCGATCGTAATAATGTTATTTCAGATTTTAATGTTTTCTCTTGTTGTTTAACTAACTCGTTTTCTTCTTCGACATATTGCAGTGTCTGTAACTGATTATTTATTAAATAACGCATTTAAAATTTTATTATAAAAGTTCATTGATAAACCTGTTCACTGCCTTGACGGAATATTTGATCAGCTTTTGTTATTTCTCGAGATATGGCTTCAAGCTCCTGAGCTTGATCACGTTCTTTGTTTTCCAAATAAACAATTTCAGCATCATACTGGAAAATTAGGCAAACATTTAGTTTAGTTTTAGTTTTTAGTTTTTTTTTTTTTTTTATAAGAACATAGGGGAGAGACAGGACTCATTGCAGTTAGTGGTACAAATATATGTTTTCGGCTTTGAATTGCAACTTGTCAATGAAATCTTCAGCAAAAAAATGTTATGAAATATAAGAACTTTGAAAATGCTTCTAGTACTAAGTAAATGGGAAGAAGGCATAAGTGTTAATGCAATAAGAATTTTTTTCTTCATTTCAAAATTTATTAGATATTACGACTCTCTATTTCGGGATCACTTAGCAAAAACAAAATTTTAAGTTTGATATTTGTTTCAGAGTTATCTATATTTCAACTTGAACGGAGAAGACATTGATAGACAATTTCAAGCTTTTGTTGATAGAAACAAAAAAAACTGGTCTAAAATCTCCGAATTGATTTGCGAAGCACTCCAAAATCTAATATTTGCACATGGATATAACAATGCCGATTCTCCAGCAATTCTTTTTGTCAGAGGCTTTCAAAATCGTTTTAGTGAACAACGTTGATAAATTCTGAAAGTTTCCTTATCCCTTTACAAAATTTTAAACAATATGGTTGTCTAGAATTGAGGCTTAAACGAAGTCGTTTTAACTGCAGAAATTCCTAGTGATGCAAATGTTGGATTATATGGTGAATTCGAGAGACATTGTGGCGTCTTAAGTTTGTATTCAAACCAAAATGTTTCGATTATTGTAGGATTTTCTCTTCGATTTTGCAGAATGCTACTTATTTTTTTTGTGTCAATTTTCAGTAATGGACAAAAATGGCAATCTTGACTCAACAATATTTATTTACCTGCCGCAAAATATAAAGAAATAAAATGCACGACTGATAAAATGTTTAAAAAAAATCAATATAATTAGAAATAAATTCATTAAACATCTGATTTCTTATACAAATCTCAATTTAATCAAAATCGTAGGAGCTTTTTTTTGAAACAAATGATATTTTCCAAAACAGTTTTTAAACACTTGTATGGGAGTTACCGTTATTTTTGGTCATAAAAATAATTTTTATTTAAAATTTACTCGGTAAAGTTAAAAAATTGCTAAATGCTAAGTTTAATAAAAATCGACCAAGTCGTTTTTGAGTTATTAAGTTCTGAAAAAAAAAATTCAAAAATTGGAAAATTTTTGTATACATTACTTTTAAAACTTTTTGAAAGAAAGAAAAAAAATGGTTCTATGGGAGGTATCATTTTTCGGATTTTTTTTTTTAAAGAATGGTAACCTTTTTGTAAAAAAAAAGTTGTGGGCACGTTTTTGAAAGAAATGAGATTTTCATTTTATTTGCTAAAAAAATTGTACGGCAGGTACCGTTATTTTTGATCCTAAAAAACGCTAGGCACCAATTTTAAAGAAAATCGACCCAACCGTTTAGGCTGCAGCTGAAAGGACAGGAAAGACAAAATTGCGAGACCCCCCTTTTTTGGCTATCATCGTTATGTCAACTAAGATCAAAATCTCGAGTTCGATTTTTTTACGATTCCATAACTTGCCATATATGTAGTACCTATAACTCGCAAGTATAAAATAGTGTGGAAGAGGGTTTATTTCTTGCGGGGAGGAGGGATGGGACATTTTCTAAAAAAAAATTAAATTAAAAAAAATTGTTTAAAAATAACAGCAACACTTATAATTTTTTTTAAACTCACTCACCTTTGTCAGCTCAGATTGTTGGGATGTAATTTTTTCACGTTGGAATTTAATCAATTGAATCAAATCTTTGTACTGAGCAGCTTCAAAGAAATTATCATTAAATTCGGCATCACTGATATCAGACAGGAATGGATTTGTACATGCACCATCTATTTTTTTTAAATTATTTCCAACTACACCTGTGCTAAATTCCAATAGTTTAACTTGAGTTTGTTGTTGCAGCTGCATTGGACTATTTCGTGGTGGTGGTGGATCTCGATAGGGAGGGGGAACTAAAGCACCATTGGATGATATGAGCGGTGTATTCTTGTACAAATCAGGTGTAACACTATTCGAATTAGCTTGATATTTATTATTATTAGAAGAAGAATTTCCATTGAAAACATCTACTAGATTTTCACTGCTATTTGAAATGTTATTGGTTGCATCCTGCTGATGGGAATAATTTATTTGAGTTGGTGAAGTCCTTCGATCAAGTGAATTACGTACTTCTGCTAGATTAATTTCACTTGTAGGATTTGCTTCATAATAGTTGACTATTGTATCTGAAGCACTTGTGGACGAGGGAAGGCTTAGATTTGATGGTGATTTCTCATGCCTTCCAGATTTATGGGGGGATGTTGGTGAGGTTTGGGAAGGGGTGAGTTTACGTTGTGGTACTCCTTTGACGATTCCAACATTTTCTATTGGTTTAGTTGTCTCTGAAGAACTGTAAAGAATAATTTTTGAGATGATGTAGTGATAACTTATTTATATATATAAATACACTAAATCATTAACAAAAACAATTTATTTATTTCGTTCTTCATCTTCTTCCCTTTCTAAATAAATAATGCCTTTTGATAAATCGTGTAATAGTAAAATGTTTGACAATCTAAAGAGTAGTCTTCAGAACTAGTATCACGAAATAAGGATTAGCCGGGGCATTCATCATCTAAGGCCAATGATATCGCAAAATATGGGCAAGATTCCCGTAAGCATAAAAGACTTTAAGATTTTATGTTAATTTCACGTAACGCAGAAAGGTGTTAAATAATATCATTTTGTCAGTAGCGACTACACGGCAACTATAAATTTATCGTTTATCCTTTCACGAAAGTGTAAGTAATAATATAAACAGTACAATTTATATCTATCGTATTGCTTTTTTTTCTTATCTTATTAGTACGAAATACAACCGTTAGATTACGTATCTCATTGTGGCTGTTGAAAATATTTGTCATGACTTTAGGGTTCACCTAAAATAAATCCCGAACAAATGACTTAATATACAGACACAAGCAAGACATAGCCAGGGTAGTCGCGACCTGCTCTGGTCACTGGCAATGCATTAAAAAACCATTAGATTTAGATTTATTCGATTTCGCACCAGCCAGCTGCAAATCAGAACTTTACTTGATAGATTTTCCTACAATTTTATGTCAAAAAAGTTCTAATAAGCTTACTTAGAACTTTACTCAGAGATTGTGAAACAGATCCTTAATATATGAAAAATTACAATTACGGTATTGCTCAAGCTAATATTTAAAAATTTACTGCTTGTCACATACATCTTTTTATCATAAATTGTGTTTCTGTCCAACGCAGTGCACTGGATAACGGCTAGTACAGAAATATTTAGTTTTCAGTACACATATTTTACTGTTTACGCACTTTCACCGGAATAAAATTTTCAAAACTCAGCTAGCTCATAGCATTAAATAATTATACTTAGCAGATTTATGTCATCCAATTGAGCATTTTATTTATTTATTTAAAAGAAGCTTATAAAATAAATTTACAAACTCTTTGAGAGTTAAGGCATTAGGGTAACAACACCATGTAATGCTGTTTAAGTTTCGATTTGTATTAATTTATTTTTTTAATTTTATATCTCGTTATTTTTGAGTATTTTCTTTGTTTTTATAATATGCGACCATGAAAAGGAAAACAAGGAAACATTTAAAAAGGGGAGTATTAATGGAGTAATAGGGAGATTATGAACTGGAGCTAGTTGTGCTTTTAGGACTTTTTATACTTCGGATACTATTCCCCTTGTATGAGAATTTACATACAAACAAGATAATAGAAATTGATTCTATCGATTTTCAAGTCAAAAATTTATTACTCAAATCGATGCAATTTACTTATAAGTTAACTAACCAACTACCAGCAAATTTGCTTTCTAATAAATATGTACAAGTTCAATAAGTTAGTTATCAAAGTTAGCAAGAATTTCATGGTCATTTAATCATTAAAGAATTCTGAAAACTTACCCAAAACTTTTTCTCAATTCTTTGCATCGGTTGAGAGGCATGAACTCAGTTGCGGCGTGTATTGGCTGTTGCTGCTGCTGCTGCATGGGTTGCTGTAGATGCAGATCTGAGTCACTACCATTGCTTGCCAGTGGTTGTTTTTTTGTTGCTGTTGTTGCGCCAAATTGCTGTGAATGTCCCTTCTCATCTGCGGCTGCTGGTCTCTTTGTCTGCTCTGATCGTTGCAATATGAATTGCACATCATTAGCGTACTCACCCCATTTTAGAAGCAATTTCAATGGATTCTCTGTTGGAGCCAGCAATCGTTCATTATTTCGCCACCGTTCAATCAATGTGAAACGCCCCACTTTCCCCGTTGCATGAGCCAGTGCAAAAACTACATCCTAAAAAATGTTTTAATTTTTTTTTATATTTCAGACACAGCAATAAAAATGATGATTAACGTTTGTGTGGCGAACTCCTCCCAAAAAAAAAATTCCAATTACCTGACAAGTTGTATTGACCGTCACTCCACATACGATTCTTTGAATTCCTTCAACCCAAACTTTCAATTCCATATCAAATTTGTGGAATTCTTACCCAAATTTATTCTTTTTTTATTAAAATTATGTTTACTGATTCTATTGTTTTTATTAAATTAAATCGAAATCTACCCTTGTTGAACTCATTGTATTGTTTTTGAGTTAAAATTTGTTGTCCACGACCACCCGAACTGTAGTGGTCACATTAGTTATTGGTTTACTGCTGCTACCGATTAGATTAATTAGGCATTTGGACTAAGGTGTGGATTTTGAATCGATTTTTGGATCGATTAGAAAATGATAAATTGGAACAAGATTGGAATTTTTAGCTGATTGGTTTTCTTTATTTACATTTTTTGTCGTTTTTCAAAAGTTTTCTTTTTGTTTTATTCTTTTAAGACACTGCACACCACAACGAACAACGCCATTTTGCCCTTTTTTAGATATATGCTTTTGAATGACATTTAGCGGCAAGTTTTCTTTGTGCTTTGCTGATTTGTTTATTGTATGAAAGAAAGAGCCAACAGGTTGATGCAAAAGAAATGAAAACGACATGTTGCTAAGATTCTATGTCAGGAATTTGTATATAAATATGTTTATGTTATGTTTCTATAAAATATTGCTACATAAATTGTTTATATAAAAAAAAGTGTTGCATTGGTGAAATTATATTAGGTATTGAAAACATTTACAAACATTTCATGAAAGTACAAAATTGCTTCTTCAAAATTCTTCAAATTATTTAAAATGTTATTGGACACATTTGTACCTTTTTTTTAAATATTTAGCTACAGTACAGGTAAAGATACTAATTAATGATTTTTTTAACCGCTTTTTTTTTTAAACCTGTTATCTATTTACCGAGTTAGGTTTCTGAGAACTCGGTTATCTTAACGGAAATTCGTCAGCAAAAAGTCGTCATTTTTGTTGTTGTTTGGTGAGACGAAAATTTGTTGGATTCGAATTAATCAATTTATAAAATAAAATGGAGTGCTCTTGAATTCTTTCGGAGATTTCTCTTGTTCAAGTTTATCCAAAAATTCAGCCAAATTGACGAAGAAAAATATCGAATATATGAGAAATGTGAACTAACTAGTTTTTAAAATTGTCTGAAAATAGACAACAATTTTTACGTTTTCCGAACCATAAAAAAATTTTTGACCGCAATCAACACCGATTTTATCAATTTTGGCTTTGAACAAAAATTAATTTTTAATCAGCTTTACAGATCTGGATTTTCCTGCGAATTTGAAAAATGGGAAGTTGTGCCTACAAGATTTAACTTGTACAAGAATTGAAGCCTCACGATCATCGGTCAGGCCTTACACTTTGTGAATGGGCTGAAGAAAATATTTCATTTGAAAATTTTGTTCAGTGATAAAGCACAAAAATATCTATATTTTCTATTGGACCTTGTCTCGACGACTGTACAATTACGAATTCCATTTCCTTTCCATTCATCCATCGTGGTACCGTCTGGTGCACTTTATTGGCCGGTGAAATAATTTGACCACAAGTCTTCAAAAATGATGATGGTCAGAAAGAACGTTACAGTCAACGATAAGCTTTTTAGAGCCACAATAAGAAAGCATTAATGTTATAGTCACGTGGATTCATCAGGACGGCGACGAGGCACCATATGCCTATTATTATTATAGTTTAAATTTAAGTATGATATGATATGAAAAATAAATTTTAATTACGATTTTTTTAAAGACGAAACAACGAAGTCCAATTTAGATTTTTTCCAAAATATAATCAAGAAAGACCTGAAGCCCACTCAGGATACAATAAATTATAATTTATTTGAAAAAGGAATGGCATCCGGAAACCAGTTTAAATCCAATCGAATATATCTATATAAGATTTGAAAAAAATGATTTAAGGTTGGATTCAACGAGTGAATATTATGAAATTGGATTTAAATTAATTTAAGTTTTAATGCGGATTAATCGAGTGAATAATATGCCAGAAAGGTCAAAATTTTGTTTAAGTCTTTATTTCGTGGCATATTTTTAACGCCAAATTGTTTCATAGTTACCTAGATGTAAGCCCTTCGTATACCATTTTCCAATATGGCATCTTGTGGGAGGTAGGAGAAGATTGGAAACTTGGTTTTACATTTGCATCAATTCCCGTTTGAATAGTAACATTTTACGGAGCTTAAATTTATTAGTTATTCCCACATTGTTTTATCTCCTTAAAAAATAAATTCAAAAGACCTTGTAATTTTTTTTAACAACTTTATTTTACTCAAAATTATTTTTTATTAGCTTGTTCTTAAAAAGGAAAACACACAATTCTGTGTTGTATTCAAAATCTCTAAATACGAACACTAATTTTTTTTTTAAATAAAAACTATTCAATTTAAATGCATAGTTGAACAAAATAATTGCAAGTATTATTTTTAAACATTAAGCAAAAAAAGAAAAAGAAAGAAAATATATCTAAAAAGGAGCAGTAACTAGACTCATTAAAAAGAACCTAAAATGGCCTTGACAGTTTTTCAATGAGCAAGTGTTATTAAATTTAAATAATTTTGTATAGCATTCATCATAAATAAATGATCTCAGTTAGGTACCAGCACCATTCTTCAATTAAATTAATAAACTATTTAAAAATGACAACAAAATAGGACTAATCTGGGCCGCATCGGCGCTGGTACCTCCACCATTTTTCATGATAACATTACTTCGAAAAATACAATTTATCTAGAGTCTAACAGAGATCCTAGAGTTTAAATAAACTATCCTACACTTTTTCTGATATCGGATTCTTTGTTTTGTTGTTTGTTTTGTTTGTTTTTTTTTTTTAATTTTATTTTTACTTATTTTTAAAAAAATTCTTAAGCACTCCGGAACTTAATTTAACTTAGCTTTGGATGTTGATGGTGCGATGTTTTTCGTCATTTTACATATGAGTGTGTATAGCGCTGGGAAATTCTGAATGAAAAAGTATACTGAAGTCAAGTAAGCAGCAATTAGGATCGTCAGAAAGAGGTCAAATACGGCTGGTTTCACACGGTAAACATATAGGTTTGCCTCTTGTCCGTCGTAAAGCATAAAGTCGGGTTCCCGTACATCTGGTTTGTCGTAAACAATTTTTACATTTTTCAAATACTTTTCAAAAGCATTCTTAAGGTCGTTATTATGTTGCAACGATTTAATATTAATCCACGAATTAATGAGGTTCTTGTTGATATCCTATGAAAGATTTCAAAAATAAAACAAAACTATTTAATAAAAGCCCCTGAGAGTACATATTTGAAAAATCTTACTATGGCACCGGAGAATATTTCACCCTCTTCTACATTGTAGATATAACGAGCAAGTGTTTCAGCAATTACTTTGGTATTTTTTTGAGTACTTTGGAGGATTTTATTTTGATCGTCTTTGAATGTGGTCGTTCGGACGGGTTCTTTTGGTGATTTGAGGCTGGATAGTGTGAAAGCTGGTAGTCTTTTCATACTAAAACGCTCATGTTCCCATGCTAACTGCACATCGGCTAAATTGATTTTCTTATGTACACCATCGACTGTTATATTATTATGCTGTTGTCCAACTGATTTAAGTAGTTTGTAGAAGTTGTTCATTGCTGTTCCTTCTTTTGGTGGTTTCGAGACATGCATATACATGGCGCCACTTTCTGTGTTTAAAGCTTGTGTAATTGTGTCCAAACAAAGAACAAAGTCAACATTCTAAAAAATTAAAAATTACCACAGGTAATGTGTTGAATTAAAAGTTTACTTAAGTTCTTAAAGAAAATTTTGTTTTAGATTTGCTTCAAACTACAACATTGCCTTAAATTAAGTGGAAAAAATTGGGAATAAACGTTAGGCCAGGTTCGCACATGCAACTTTTAGTTTCGAAACTGTTTGATTTCGATTTTGAATCCTATAGGTTTATATGAGACAGCACGCACGTGCATGTGCGCGGACTTCCATACAAGCATATAGGATTCAAAATCGAATATGGAAGTCCGCGCAAATGCCCGTGCGTGCTGTCTCATATAGGCCTATAGTACTCAAAATCGAAACCAAACTGTTTAGTTGCATGTGTGCGCTTGGGTCAAGGCTTTTTTTCCAAAGATTTTCTAGGTTTTTTTTTTTTAATTATATAACGCCATTAGCAGCTCTTTTTTGGAATGTACCCCTGAAATTATTTATTTATTTTGAACAGTTTTGGTGCAACATCACTGTGTGTTGAGAAGGAAGCAATAAGATAGGCCTAACGGTTGATGAAGGCAATCCTTTTTACTATTCTGCTTGCCCTTTTTGAACACTACTGCGTTACATTGTTTAAAATCACCCATTTATTGTTTGAACAGATACTCTAGGTGACGATTGAACAAATTGCCTGTACTTTGAAAATGAAAATTTAACCTTTTTCTCTGTGAACTTGGTACAAACTTGGAACCCAAAATGCATTAGTTTGAAGAAGGCAATATATGCAGGATATATTCTCTTTTTCAAACTCATGAATTCAGGTTATAAGATGGCTTTCGTTCACTTCTCCTGACTGAAATATGTATCAACGTCAAACATAAATATTTAAAGAAAATAACGGTATTCCATTTTTGGCCCTAATTACTTTCATCAAATTGGTCCTATTGCATAAACGGTGAGTGGTAAGATCGTATGATTACAAAGCTATCATGCGTGGAAGCCAACATTTGGAATCTATTTTTTGAAAATTTTTTTGCGAAAAAAACAATTTTTTTTACATTTTATTGATACATACATCCCCCGACTTTCAATATATAAACTTAAAAAAATTAATGTTCACATCCACGACCTTGGAGCTTCCTTTTTCTCATTTTGGAATTCGTAATTAGAGACATTATATATTTACCTAAAAGCAACTAATCTTTGTTATTTAAAACATAATAATTTTTAAGTGAACATAAAAACGAAAACTTTTTTTCGCGTCCACCTAACACAGTTTTAATCCTTCTCTTCATAAACGAATAAAAGATTTAAAAATTTTGAAGAAACATTATGTATAAACTGTTTGTGGGCTAATAACGGTTTCTATGACAGATTATTGAATAAGGGGGAAAGCTTCTTTTCATTAATACCAGGCATCCAGGCATTGATACTGCTTGTTCTCGGTAAGTTACAAATATTTTTAAAAATTAAATTTTATCTACATGTGTACATTTCTAGCGGTACAATGGTATTCTACATTTATACTAATAAGCTTTTATGATACTACCTTTGTAAGAATGGTACTCATTCTTCTTGCTGCAATTAAATATCCAGTGATAGAAACTAGATCATCCTGAGTATATAGTATTTCAATCGCATTTAAATTTTTTTAGGAATATATAACATTTTTGTGAAAATATATAAATAAAAATTACCTGTAATTGAACATTTTCATCAAGCCATTTTTTAACTCCTTGAAAGTTTAATAGTGCTCCCGATTCTGATAGTAAAAACATCAAACGAAATTTAGGAGCAGTATTAACGGTGTTGTGAAGCTTGCTAAATAAATCGGCAAGTGTTAACAATACAGCCGTGTCAGCGTTTAGAGGGTAGTCCTGGAAAATAAGGAATATTAATGTGTGTAGCTTTCACTAAATTATTTGTTAAGCCAGCAAAACACTTCAGTCGATTTTATTATAAAATTAAATTATGATACAATTACAGTGAATTATTTACTTACATTATAAAGTCCAAATGTGTTTAAATGCGATGTGATAATAATCAATGGCAACTTTGTATTTACTTCTATTTCAGAGGATTTTATATTTTTCGTTGGTGCAAGTTCTCCTTGAATAATTGGAATTTTGCTTTGTTTATTTGCTGCATGGCTTGCACCAGTTACAACAATTTGATAACCATTAGCTGATATCATGTTAAGAAGTTCTGAAAGGGCCGAAGAACGTTCCACTTTTCCAGCTGAAGCAGCTTGCTGAGCAGCTTTCGATGCGTCACTTGCTATTGTTATATCGGATATAACCTGGTCTAAATCTTCATTGTAGGTAGAGAAGTAAACAGGAATTGATGAAACCTGAGCCAACATTGCTTGCTCAAGTAGAATTAAATGCTAAAAAGGTTTCAGGTATATGTTTAGAAAGGTTTAAAAAAACTAAAATTATTTGTCTGGAATTATATGTACATGTTTTAAATTTATTAGGACTCTGATCAGATTTGTCAAGTGGTGCTAATTTATACAAATATCTGAAAAACTGTTGCTAGATATTGTATAGATAGATAATTTATTGTTGCTTCAAACAATTAAGAAAAGCTGATGAGAGTAATGGTAATTGAAGACTTGAAATGTGTATAACTAACCAAAAGTATTGATTGTTTCTTAACAATTTGTTTACCTCTTTATCCTCAGCTGATAGGGATGCAATGTTGTTTGGCAATAGGATAACCAGTCCGCCCGCTTTTTGGCGTATCTCTCTAAATTGATCTATTGTCATGTCTTGGAACCTAATTAGTGGAAATGATTTGTTTAAATAGCTTACAAAAATATAGTCAATTTACTTACTTTGTAACCACACAATGCCTCGACGTTCCCCATGAATATAAGGATTTTGCCTCAAGTGTTAATGCAGATGCTCGGCAACCTAACCAATGAAGAAATTTAAATATTTATTTGAAATACCACACATGGTTTTTATCTTTGAGAAAAATGCATATCTAATCAAAAAGAACTTAACCTAAATATGTATTAAAATTAACAAAAAAAAATTGTTCGAAGAACTTTTACAAAAGTTTAAATTAGATGGTTCACATAATATATATGGAATAATGAAATTTTTTTTAATTAAATTAATAGGCTGTAGCATTTACCATAGGGGACACCATTGACGTCGAATTGGGACATCCGTTGGACGGTGAATTCACTCGATGCCAAGACTGGATTCGAGGAACAAATTATCAGAATTGGTAAAGTAATTAGAAGATAATAGGGAAGGCCACCACGGAATATGTCCGCAAAATTATCAGCTTCTTCGAACATTCTTCAATTGAGGTAGTTGTTTGGAAGAGTTTTTATTTCAGAAATTTATAAAACTTAATTCGAGAAAAGAAAATTATAAATTTTTGTGGGAATTTTACGGCACCGAATGAGAAAAAAATTTTATGGCAGAAAATCTGACATTTTGAGTGACGTTCTTGACGTTTGACGTATGACGTGAGCTTAACGAAAATTGAGTGATACCAATTGCATTTAATAAATATTAGATCTGTTCGTGAACTTTCCGAAGCTGATAATTTCTACCTATTTTGAGATTGTGAGTTTTCAGTACGTAGTTAATAGTCATGTCGTGTCTGCACTTGAAATTGTCAGTCATGATTGTATCTCTAAACTCTGATGAATTAATTTTTAAATTCGTATCTACCTTTCCCTTCAACCCGCAAGCTAAAAATGAAAAAAAATGCAATAAAATGGAACGTTTCGGATATGAAACATGACTGCTCACTCCAATATTTATGTTTTCTTCCTGACTGTCGTCTTCCTTTCCACCTAACCAATTTCGCCTACAAACTGTCGTAGCTACGTAATCAGCAGTTACAATCTAAATAGACTTGTATAGACTTTGATAGAAGCTTGGACTAAAATTGATAAAAATTGTAAGTTTTGGATTTGGTGAGTTTATACTTAGGAGTTCTCACTAATTTTCGTCCGACAAAAATTGAGGAGGTGAATCAATTTTTTTCCTCAGTATTTGACACAAAAAAATGAGAAATCTTGCTGGGGAATCAATCCTGTTTATAGTTGTGAGATTGCTGAGATCTCCGAGATTTCAGAAATATAAACTGGACTATTACTCTTCTGAAATGTTTGACAAGTAACGATAAACACGCCTATTAAATAACGTCGTCGTATTTCAATGGCTGCCGGTGGTTCATAATTAAATTTTTGTGAATCGAAAACTAGGTGGTTTCTCATAGTTTTCGAATCGATTCCAAAATATTTCAATTCAAAACAAATAAATAGAATGATTGTTAAACAATTTTACTGAACTTTCAACATTAATTAGAAAGTGCTAAAATGAATCATCGCACTAAAGAATTATACATGGGGAAGAACATCCGTGATTTGGAGAAGCATTACGATCTACCCGATTATAGAGGAAAAAAAATCACAATGTATGTTAACAAATTTAAATTCTTATTGAACTAGCTAATTTGAATATTTTAGGGTTCTTTCGAGTGCTCGCAAACTTTTGGAAGACGCTGAGCGTTGCCAGCTAGATGGAGACGAAGAACAAAGTTACATACAATATATGAAATTTTTTAAACTTGCTGATTGCATTAGCAAAATGCCTGACTATAAACAGCATAAAAAACTAGTTAAACAAACGCTCGGCAGCAATGATGATCTGATTAACATAATGAACAAAGTGGGAATTATAAGTGAATCACTTCAAAACAGATACAAGAGTTTGTCGGACAATAAAAAAGCCATGGAGATGAACGAGTTGTATGATAACGAGAACGCGAGCAATAATCGTTTAATGCAGACCTATGACCTGTCCAGCGAAAATGCATCTAATGGTTGCACCGATATGAACAGTTATGGTATTATTTCTTGTGAAGAGCTTCATCGTCTGATACGTAATTCGTCGAGTTTGTTAATTATGGATTGTAGATCAAAGACGGATTTTCAGAACTCACGTTTGAATTTTCAGTGGTGTATCAATGTGCCAGAAGAGTATATTCAAACAGGGTGAGTTATGTCTGAATGAAAATGAAAAAGCTGAAACTGTTTTATAAATGCAAAGATATATTCTGCTTTTTCACTAAGTAGCTTAAGCGGTCTGAATAAAAATACTTACCAATAAAGAATACAAAACGATTGTATTAAAGAAACTGTTAATAACGGGTTCTAAAAACAAAAATCTTATAAAAATAATGGTTTTAAACAGTTCTTTGGTACCCAGATACCATTATGTTTGGTTCTAAGAACAATTTTTTAAAATCTTAATTGTGATGAAAGTGAATTGAACAATTTTCGAGAAATTCTAAAATAAAAAAAAATCATTCTATGGGAGGTACCATTGATAAAGCATTTTTGATACAAAACAAAATGAGAATTTTCTTAACGGCTAAAAAATTTCTTTTGACAAAGTACTGTTATTTATAATCAAAAAACCTGTCAGGGGAATGTCAAAAAGACGCTGTATATATAATAAACATATTTAAGTTTAAAGAAAATTGAGCATTCATTTAGCTTAAAGACGAATAGACAGACAAACAGAATCTCGTGACCCACATTTCTTGTTTTCCTATCATCGTAATGTCAAGTTTGATCAAAATCTCCAATTACATTTTTTTTAACAAGGAGTTCTAAGATTCGAAAAAAGTCCCACAGTTGGAAAAAAAGTATCAATTTTTTGTTTCATTTTTATCATGAAATTTTACTTTAAAAAAAAAATTAACCAACTTTTATTATACTGTTTACTGCATGTTCTCAACAAATAACACTCGAAGATTCTACGCGCAGGGCCATTTGCTTAAAATCTTCTAGTTTGTAGTTTTCTATTAACAATTGATAGATGCATAAGACATTGAATGCCAAAGTAGTACTCAAATCAGTACAAAACTTTTTTTTTTTCAATTTGGAGTTTTAAAATATTTTGTACAAATACTACTACATAATTGAAATAACTATAAATCAAAAAAAAAATCAAGAAAGTCTTCAGGCTTTAAAAAATCTTAGTTATAATATTGAAAGTGTTTTGTTGTGTTTTTAAATATTTTTCTTTCCTTTTAAGAACAATTTTGAGAAAATTGCCTAAATAAGAAATTTTAACATTAGAAATGTTTAAACGGAGGCATACAATGTAAAAAAATCAACAGAATTTCAAAAATATGAAACGCCTAATGGAAAGAGGGCGAAACGAGAGGGGAATAAACAAAATTATTTCGTTCATGCTTTGTTCTTATTAGTCTGAGGAAACAGAATACGAAGAAGATGATAAAACGGACACAAAAAAAGGAGAAGTGTTCGTAAGAAAATAAATGGGGATGTTTTTGATGATGATGATTTTTGCGAAATCTGAAAAATACCCGATTTGCGTTTACTTAAATGCTTATATCTTTCGATCCAATTATCCGATTTTCAATATTAAGGTATAATTAAAGGCGTGTTAGAGCAAACAAAAATTTTCAAAATCATTCAAAATATTATACCTACTAAAAACATGAAAATAAATATCTGACAAATAATTTCATTCAACGAGGAAGTTGATGAAAACGAAAAAAAAACATTAAAATACTTACAACCACCAATTGGCGAGAGGGAAATAGTATTCTAAAGCCAGCGGCGGCGGAGTTAAAAAACAAAAAACTACAATCGTGGCAATTTTGCTTCGCGTCGGAAAAAAATGCTAAATGTACTGTACATACCTACATTTGTAGTCGGTATAGTAATTGTAAAGATACATTGTGCTTGGTTTGGCTTGCTTATAACTTCGGTTCTAATAATCCGATAAGTAACATTAAAACTTAGCTTAAAACTTAGCTAGAATAACGGACTACATTTTGTTTATTATATCATTGCACAGTCACATAAAACTATATATGAAAAACCTTATTAAATTGAATATTTAATAGAAACAAAAATTAATACAAACAAATTAAAAAAAAAAAACATGTATTTGAACCTTTTTAAAATTTAAATTTGACATTCAATGTACATACCTGCATAAATACATAAATGCTTTTTTCGTTTCTAATGTCCCTCAACTATGCTGGAATGGTAAATCGGGTAAATTTTTTAATATTTTTTTTTTCCTTTCAAGAACAATTTTGAGAAAATTGCCTAATTGAGAAATTGTCTAATCGGAGCCCAATAGAAAAAAACTCCCATTCGATTTCTTTCTTGCGTTGGTCCAACCAACACGTCCAAACTTTTTGTCTCATGATAGCCGGATCAGCCTGTATGCAAACAAGAACAACGATACTAGGGATTTTGTAGGCAAATTTAAGAAAAGTAAACTGCTTTATTACCGCCTTGAATTATATATAGGAACCTGGAATTTTTTGACTATGACACAATTGATGGAGCAAACAAAGTAAAAAATGCTTTTTGGACCACCCTAGTGCTCATTGTAAAACTCGTACAGACATGTGAACAAAAAAAAAAATAAATAAAGTAATATGAAAGTGTATGTGAAAACAATCTTTTCAATTCGTTTTTTCTAGTTGTCCTAAGAATTTATAAGAAGATTTGTATTCAAATATAATATTAATACATTTTTAAATTTATTTTAGAATGTCTGCTGGAAAACTCCAAGACAAATTAGATAACACATCTAAACCTCTTTGGGCATCTCGATCAATAAAAGACCAGGTTGTTTTAATGGATTGGAACTGTAACACTGCAAATCCTCCTTCAAATGCACCAATCGCAATACTGAGGGATATTTTACAAATGGTATTGCAACATACTTACAATTTAATTTTGATTTATTCAAAGTTTTTTTTTTTTGTCTATTCACTTTTAAGTGGGATCCAGATGTTGTTTATAAGTCACCTATAAAAATTCTCGAAAAGGGTTATGAATACTTTATACTTATGTATCCCAGTCAATGTACCAATCCATCTGTTCAGGCGCCACGTGTTGAAGAAAAAGAGATGTACATTGAAGAAATTGAATATCCAAGCATCCTCGATATAACAATGAAGGATGATCAAAACAAAGATAACAATAATACATCGGTGCAAAGGCCCAGTATAGATCGAACGAGTAAAAAAGCTGCTCTCAAAACTTATAGAGAACGTCATAGTGTAGATATTTTGCGAGATCAAGAACTTGTCGCAGAAAAATCTTTGCATCAAAGCAAATTACTACTGCAAGCAGAAGATGAACTACAAACACTAAGCAATACTGAACAGGAAGATCAAATAAAACAGGCAATTTATTACAAGATGCTACAATTGGAAAGTGCTCAGAAAGATCTGGTGAGTAAAAAAAGTTGATATTTGGTGAAGAAAATAAGGTTTTTTGTTCTAGATTTCAGATAACAATCGCCTGCGACAAGAACTTGAAGAAGTTAAACGCCGGGAAAATGAACAATTAAATGAAAAAAAATCACCCAAAGAAGTACAAACGATTGAGGAAAAGACAAAAAAGATAGAGAATGTTATTCAAGAACAACACAAACTTCAAGAGCAACGTGATACCCGATTATTGGAAAAACTTGGCAAAGAACTTGCCATTGCTAAGGAGGAAAAGAAAAGGCGAATGACAACACCAACACAAGAAGACAATGAGATGTCTAGACCAAAAATACCACAATTTGATCGATCAATAAAGCCATCTGTGAAAACTATTGAACGAGTGAGGGATTTTTCACCGGTAGCAGGAACTGTTGTAAGTCGGAATATATAAATATGTATGTATGTATGTATATCTTAACATTTTTGACTTAAGTTCGTGGTTCTTTAAGATGGCCGAATTGGTGTCAGTATACCCGTATTTTTTGACTTATATATGTATGTATATCAGGGTGGTTCTCAACAGCAACAACAAATTTTTCGCCTTCCAAATATTAAAAAAAATCTCAGATTATTTTTCAAATAATACGCCATTGTGTTAAAGTTAAAGCTGACGAACTCGCTAAAAGTGGAACAACAGTACTCATACTACCAGATAAGACAACTATTGGTATACCTATCGCTACTCTTAAACATCTGCTAAAGCAAGATGCTATAAAAAAAAACAAACCTTAGGTGGAACAACATCACCACTTGCTTGGCGACAAAACAAATCTGGCCAATGCTGGATCTGAAACGCTCTAAGCAATTGATATCTTTAAGAAGATTGCACATTAGCTCCGTAATAGGTGTCATAAGCGGACACTGTCTAATAGGTAGGCACGCCATGCGACTAGGCGTCCACTTTAATGATTTCTGCAGAAGCTAAGTGTATGAGGAAGAGGAGGAAACAATACCCCATCTTCTTTGTACCTGTCCTGCTCTGTCACAGAGACGTAGACTCCATCTGGGAGACTTCTACTACAACGATACGAGTGATCTAGCAAATACTTCTATAAGTAATCTTGCACGCTTCTTAAGGAGCTCAAAATGGTTTGAGTAAGGAAAAACTTTACATGTGGTATAAAAACGGGCTAACAATTGGTCTAAGTGTGTCGGTTCTCCGCCTACAGCCACTTCAACTTAACCTAACCTAACGCCATTGTGTTGAAAAAAGTCCAATTGTAATTAAATAGACGCAACGAGCCTCAAAGAACAAAACAGATTGAATATTTAATAAATTTTCAGTTACATATAAAAATCAGTAATAGCTTAAAAGTTTTATATACAAATTAACAAAGTAGTATTTATAATCAACATTATCTTTAAATTCCAAAACATTGACATCACGCTTTGTTCGTATGATTATGTCAGTTTGTCGAATTCTAGAATTGGACGGACCTTTGAAAGATTTTGCTTCTAGTGTAGAATCGAGAGTTTTGGACTATTCCTTCAAAAACCCAAAAACGCAATTTTCATTTTATTTCACCATGACACAACATCACGTTGAGCGGGTAGAGTTTGTGTAACATTTTCAAAGCCCCTACACGTGAGATCTAAGTTATTTTAAAATCGATAAACATAAATATGTACTTACAACATGACCAAGCATTGACTCATCATAATGCTGTATTTTTATGTTAACAAACCACTCAAAGATATTTTTATATTGAATAAAAAGTGCAAAACAGAATCCCTTATTATAGTTTCACTTTTTAAATACCTTGTACATAGGTAATACGTATGTATTTACAATACGTAACGTAACTAAACATGAATGAACTTTTCTCCTCCCCTTCCAAAAATAAACATAAACCTTAAATTTGATTAGAGAAACCAACTATGCAATATTCAACTATGCAGGTTGTGAACAAAATTTACGAGTATGTTTTAGCTCCTAGTCGGAATCAGAAGTAGTCTACTCGTACCTCCGTTTGAATGAATTCTCAATTTCTGTGACGGTATTTTTACACTAGCCCGTCGGCAACAGGATGATTCTTCTGGCTGGTGTTAAAATCACCTTACCAACGTACAATTTTTTAAGTCCCTTCAAAAAGGTTGTCCTTAAGTTTATTGTTTAAGTTCCTTCCGTCTTCGGTCTAATATAAATTATGATGTCTTTGACAGGGACGTGGTCTGACTGGTCTCAAAAATCTTGGAAACACATGTTATATGAATAGCATATTACAATGCTTAAGCAATACACAACCATTGACGGAATATTGCTTATCGGATAAATACAAGAACTACATAAGTCGCGCAAACAAGACAAACGGAAAGGTTGTGGAAGAAGTTGCTGCCCTTATCAAAGTCCTTTGGAATGGCAATTACAAATGCGTTGCCAGCAAAGACTTGAGAGTAAGAATAAAAGCATTTTGATATATATTTTGTTGTTGGATTTGGTTCAGTCATATTTTTATTCTCCAGTATGTTGTAGGGCAATATCAACAAATATTTCGAGGAATCGAACAACAGGATTCACATGAATTCCTAACGATACTTATGGACTGGTTGCATTCGGATTTGCAAACACTGCAGGCGCACAAACCAGCCCGTGAAAATATGCCAGCTTCAGAACGCGCCTGGCTGGAATTTACCAAAGCTCGAGAGAGCTTGATTTTGCGTTTATTTTATGGACAAATTAAGAGCACGGTTAAATGCGTATATTGCAATAAGGAAAGTGCCACCTACGAGTGTTTCTCAAACTTAAGTTTGGAATTACCATCTAGTGCAAATATGTGTACATTGAATCAATGTATGGATATGTATTTCAATGGTGAACGAATTCACGGATGGATTTGTCCAACATGCAAACAACCAAGAGAAGCAATAAAGAAGCTAGATATTTCCAAGCTGCCGCCAATTTTAGTAGTGCATTTTAAACGGTATGATATTGATATATTTTCTTACACGCTGTTTTTTTTTTAAACAAAAAAAATTATAATTTTTTGCAGATTCTATGCAGATCCAGATAGTATGGGTCATTCATATAAAAAGAAACTAAACTACGTCACGTTCCCTTTAGAGAATCTCGATATGACGCCGTACGTTGCCAAGTCGGAGTTACGTTCAATGTCGCCGAAGACTTATGAACTTTATGGTGTATCGAATCACTATGGTTCTATGGAGAGCGGCCATTATACAGCCTTTTGTAAGAGTGGTGTTTTTGGAAAGTGAGTAATTTTCTTTTAATGATTATAATATTGTATGGTCAGAATGGTTTTTATTGTCTAAAGTTGTTTTATATATACACACTGAGTTCCAAAAACAGTGGCGCATCTTGAAATTTGGTAATAGTTTCAAATAAGTTCGAAAACAAAACTTTTTTTAATACTTTATTGTTTATTAACATAAAAATATTTATTCATATAAAAAAATGGGAAGAAATTTGAAATGAAACAGAAATCAACGAAAATCGGCAAAAAATTTATAACTTAACATTTTAATTTTGTATTACTATTATTTTATGTTTTTAACGAGTTCTTGTTAATTTAGTAGTGGGTATTGCCTCCCCTTACATCTGTCAAAGCTATAATTCGCCTGGGTATACCTTGGATAAGGCATCGTCCAAATTATCTCACTCCTCGATCAGAGCAGGTCTCAAACGTGTTCAATAGGAGTCATGTCCTGGCTCATCGCAGGCCAAGCCATCACTTCTTTCAAGTGGTCCGTAACGCACTTGGCAACGTGAGGTCTAGCATTGTCCTGCATCAGCAAAAAGTCTTTACCAATAAATGTTGCGAACGGAACCACATATTCCTCCAGAATGTTGCTGATATAATAATTGGAGTTCATAGCTCGGTTTTACTGTGCATGAAAATTCCTGCCCACACCATGACGGAACCTCACTAGAAATTTTCCGGTTGGGCAACTGTTGCCGAAGAGTATCTCTCACCTGATTTTTTCCACACTCGGCTACGTCCATATGGTGAGCGTAGACAAAACCTGCACTAATCAGTGAAGAAAACTCTACTCCAATCGGCCTAGAACTCGAATAATTTTCAAACGTCAAAAATATTTTCAATCCGATCGAAAATCAAAACACACTCATTCCGGCAGTATTAAAAACGAAAAGTATTTCAGAGATAGAGTTTGAAAACGAAAGTATTTTACAACTGATCATCGGAATCCAGAACAGGGGTGATTATTTTGAGACACTTTGTTGGCCAGAATAAATAATAAAATCATCAGCTTTATATTGGTATCGAAATAATAATAGATTTTGTTTTCTAAACCTCTCAAAAAGAAAGAAAGGGTATTAATTTGTGAACTTTTGACCTCTTGTTTAATAAGTGTTTTTGAATAATTATTATGGACAATTAGGTTAAAAGTCTCGCGTTTAAAAATGTGGATTAAATGAACGGATTTAAAATACATTTAAACCCGATTTAAAATCAGAGGCTTTTAAAATACATAATAAAAGGGGTAGGAAAAGAAGTGATTGGAAGCTTAGTTATGGGTATGTGGGGCCTCCTGAATTTTAGAATGTTCTTTAGTGGCCCGGAATTTTAAAAGCTATCTATTAATCGCCTACTTAAAATAAGTGAACATTAAGAATTATATTCCGCTCGAAATTAATGTTCAAAATAAGGGGAATTTTTCGAACATCAAATTTCGGGTGAAACTCACAATAGGCAAAAAGTGATTGTGTCAAATTTTCCGGGTGAAATGTTGTTCGATGAAACTCCTCACAATAAGGCTGATTAATTAACTACACTCAACTAAAAAGCTAGTGGCATTGAAAATCGAAGAAATTTCGATTTGTTTGAAATTAGTCTAGTATCATCATGTGACATTAGGTTAGTTCATCTTAAAATAATTTGTGCGTCTTTTATTTTTATGTAGTTGCCAGGCTAGTATATACATACATACATATTTACAATTATCTTTCCTTCTTACAGATGGTTCAAATTTGATGACCAAGTTGTGTCACCCATTGACACAACGGATGTTGTATCTAGTGCGGGATACATTCTATTTTATACATGGCTGCCTCAAACTCCACCTCCTTAAGTGAACTAGTAAATTTTTACAATTAATATTTTTATAATGTTGTTATACACTATTTCTTCCTACCTGAATAGTCAAATTTCAAAGAATTATCACTTGTTTATTTTTTTTTTGTTTATTTTTAAATTGATCATTTTTCATTGTTTTTGTTGTTCTCATGAGTTGTTTAAGTATTTTTTTTTTTATAATTCGCCTAAAATGTGAATATTTATTTAACTTTAAAATAAAAAGTTTTCATTTTCAAAAAAAAAATAAATAATAAAAAAATGTTAGTTTGCAAAATTAAAAAAAAAGAAGAATTATATTAATGAATACTATTTTCATAAGCGAATTTATAAGATGAACTTTTAAAGATAGTACAGCTTATATATACATATAATATATATATATATCTTAATATATTAACATAAAACAAAAAATTCACCCATGTTCGTACCCACATAATCAAATTACATAAGATTAATGTATGTATGTTAAAAACACAAAACTGTGCATTATTTTATTTTAAAAAAAAATGTTATTTTTATATTGCTTAAATAAACAGAGTTTAAAATACAAAAGAAAATTTAATTCCAATTTTTCAAGTTATCTTTTAGCACTTTGTGCTTGGGATTTTATTTGGATATTCACTAATCACTGTTTTGTAGGCGCAGGATCATAAGTCCACAGGCCAAAAGTCTAATATAGACTTTTGACCCACTTGGGTCGGTTTTGACATTGGCGACTGGCTGAAGACTGGACATACCTTAAGCGGAGCAACGAAGTTACATGAGTTAAAATCCTTTGAACCCGCAAAGCGTGGCACCCGATGTACTGGTTTTCCAAGAAAAAAAAAATCCACAATAGATTTGTGGACTTTTAAACCTACCTAAGTGGGTCAAAAATCCATTATGGACTTGTGGCCTGTGGACTTATGACCCTGCACCGTTTTGTTAGGCTATTCCAGAAAGCGCCGCGGATCGATTTTAATGGGAGTTTTCAATTTTATATTCCCCAACGCCAATCGCTTTCCAATCGACACTCGCCAGTGTTCAGCATTTCGAACGAAATAGAATATAAGTCGATTTTCAATTCATTCGAATTGAAATTTCATCTTCTAAAACTCGTTCGTTTTCGAATATTTCGCAATTAATTTAAACTGTAAAAATTGAAGGTGCAACCATTTTTTATTATTTTGTAAGATTGAATTAATGAAAAATAAAATGGACCCTATCGGAAATCTGCAGGGGAATTTAAACTCCCTCGAAGACGGCAAACACTTTTATTACCTACTTTTTATATACCCACCAACTGTCCCAAAAAACAAATCAAATTTGCATTATAAAACTATTATACATGATCATAAAACACTTGAAGCACACCGCCAAAATTGAAATGATAGAGAATAAAATTGGGTATTTACATATACGAATACCAACTTTTCTATCTGCGAAATTCCAATAAATTATGAAATTTGCAAATGAGCGAAATGCGCTTGTACTTTTCATTTTTTTTAATGAAAAAGTCAATTTTTTTTTAAAAAGGGCCTATGTCCTTCTCATTGATTTTCTGAATAGTTTAAAAGAAAAACCAAGAAGTGAGTTACACATAAACACACAAAATATGAACTTAGTTTTATATATATAGATTTAATTTCAGTGTATATATTTATAAAAACATATTAATTTATGAATTCTGTTTCACAGAACATTAACTACATACACAATACACTAACTTAACCTTATAATAATGGTGTATTAAACATTAGAAAAAATATATATATATATAAACGGAAAATATCCATTGACATCGTGATTAAGTTTAAGTTTCTTATAAATATAATGCCTATTAATTGTTTATGTTAAAAAAAAATAATGATTAACATACAAGATTCGTTCTTAATTTTTAATTAAAGTTTAGTAATAGCTGCATTTTATTATCTCTGAGATCTGCTCCAGATTGAATTTGGTTTAAAAAATTACATTTTTCCGGACTAGATTTCATAAATGCAGCTCCTAAACATTCAAAACCAATCCGAATGATCTAAGATAATAAAATGCATCTACTATTCAACTATTGCAATAAACGGTGTATTTTCGAACAACTACCACCACATTTTTTTTGTTAACTTAATTATTTATAATTTCAGGATGCCAAACAAGCGAATTTTAACCAAAGTCTTAGTTCATAAAAAATTACAATATTTTAATAAAAAAAATTACTTATTTTAACAAAATGTTAATGGATATTTTACCAAGCAACAACAGAATTAGTTCAACTAAATTAAAGTTTAGTTCCTTATTACCATGACTAAAGCCGGATCATCAGATATATTCTTCATATGATAATACGTTCCTAAAGAAAATAAAATAAAATAAGCAAATAGTAAAAAAGTAATAAAAGGTTTTTTTTTTTTAATTACCGATAAAAATTGTAATAAGATCACCATTTCTCATGGGAAAAGTTTGTTTATCAACAGTCATTTGAATTGTTCCACCCAACAGTACAAAATTCTGCGAAAAATAAGAAGAACAAAAAATAACAAGGAATTAGTATGTAAAAAGATAATACAAAAAAAATCACTTTTTTTCTATAAATTCGATATTTCGAAAATGGGTGGATAATTTTTTTCAAAATTTATTTTTAAACTCTGAATTAATAAATACTAACAAATGGCATACAATTTTTTTCTTAAAAATGTTTTCAATATTTTATATATCAAAAATTATTATTTCAAAGGATTTTTAATTTTTTGTTCTCATAAACAGAGATTTGTATAAGAAATTAGATGGTGTACATGTACATTGCGTTGGTGTCAAAACAGTTTCAGAAGTGTTTAATTAATTTATTTCTGATTATATTGATTTTTTTAACAATTTTTCAGTCTAAAGTGTAAGTACCATGTAAATTTACTTTAAAACCAGTGTGATCGCACATAAGCCCAAGTTCGTGCATTTTTTTTTGTAATTTAGACAGCTGGATCGTAGGTGCACACCAGGGAAAGATTTGTTTATTTTTTATGGTAAGTTTAGTGAAAACTTTTTTCATTCATTACCGGTGTCTTTATTATAAAGAAAAAATTCTTCATTTCAATCTACCCTCAATCAAGGTATGTGACATTTTTAAATCCTTAAAACAAAACACAAATTTGGGCTCGTTGAAAAATTAATTACCCATTTTCAAAGCGCAAAATTAAAATTTTATTAAATTAGTATGTTTTCAATTCCAGAAAATTTAAGTGCGAAACAAAAAGTTAATACAGAAAAAACAGATTTCACAAAAGGAAACGTCAAAAAAAAAAAAAACTAATTATTTTTTAAAAAATTAAAAATTCCTGCCTTACTTGGACGTCTTTTTCTCACCACAAAGGGGGACGTCACAAAAAAGTTAGAGAAGTTATTTTCTAATGTCAACACTGTCTTTTAATTCAAAAACGTCGAAATCAAAATAACTAATAAAAAAAGGGTAATAAAAGTTAACATAGTGAATACTACTTGCAATACTTTATTTAAACAAAATACATACATGTAAAACAATCGTTTAAAAACACCTATAATATTGGATTTACAATTTTTTCATTTGACGGCCTGATTGTGTCTCACATTCCACATAAAGTAATGTGAAGTGATGTTTTTTATGTCAATATTAACATTATCTTAGAATACTTTTCAATTGATATTTCATAGCTTTTTGCTATAAAAAGAGCAAATCGGTTGAAAATAAAAATATACTTCAATCACGTGAATTTGCTGAACCGCATCTGTAAAAATTGAAATTTTCGTCCAGGATCGAATTAGATTTTATTGCTGATAGCAAGGCGCTCAAATTTAACGAAGCACCGCATGTAGTTTAATACTTTTTTTTTTCAATAAAGTATTGCATGTATTCACTATAATTACTTTTATTTAACCTTTTTATTGAGTTTAATTAATAAACTTTTTTACATTTTTAATAATTTTAAATCTGGGAAAGCACATTCTTCAAAAACACAGCTAAAAATTTCATTAGGCGCCCGAGTATTTAGCTGTCTCACTGCACGCCTACCCTGTGGCAACGTATTTGTGTTTGTGTAACTCACACTATTTAAAAAAAAAAAGCCCCACTTTTTCCTCGAGATGCCCATTCAGAATTTCTGAATGAGGAAACAGATAAAATATACATGTTGATTATGGAAAACGCAATACTGGATCCTCAGTGATTCCAGAACAGTGTTCTATTTTCTTTTCACGACAAATGGGTAGAGAGAAAAGAACTGCTGCACTGCGTATCCAGTATTGCGGATTCCATAATCAAGATGATAATTAATTGAACCATTTGATAATTTATTGAACCGACCTAATGTCATCTTCCATATGAATTATGTTTAAGTTGATTGAATTAAATATTTTTTTGTATTTTACCGCATTTCAAAAAACTCAATAGTTTTTGCGTGATGCGCGAACATCGGAAATCGAGTTATGATTTTATTTATAAGATTTTATACGTTGCATCCAAGCTGTTTTACCAACCAATTTGTAAAATTTGTAAAATTGTTTGTTTGTAGTTTTGGTCCAATTAGTTTTGGTTTTGGTAGAATTTGTATTATAAAATAACTACAAATAGAAGACTCTTGTTAACCTTGCTTCGCATGTTTTAGAAATTTTGTGACTAAAATATTAGTTAGATAAATATTTATTTTGTTTTAAAAAATAATTTTGTTGCAAAAGAAATATTATAAAAAAAATTTTGATAACTAATTAAAACTTTACCATCTTAATTTATAATTATTAAAACTGTTTGGAAAACCACATTTTTTTATTTTAACATAATTTGCCAAAACATATAATGTAGATTTCATTGGCTCATGTTTTTCTTTGAGTCTTTTTATTGGTCGTTGAAAATTCTACTTTTAAAGGAAACTGGAACTTTTTAAATTGAATTGTGAAATGATGATCTACCCTCTTGGTAGTCCAGTTATAACTGTAACTTTCTTTATTTTTTTACTTATTTTTTACACAATCTAGGCCGCATTAATATAACTGTAACACACCGATTTTAATAGCAGCTTCCCCGGCAGTTCTAACTAATTTAGATATGAAGTCACTCGTTCCACTTCTAAGACTATATTAAGCGATAGATTTTCTACAGAATCTCCCCCAAGTTACAACATATTTTGTTCAACTATACAATTTCATTTTTCGGTGCCAAACGTTTCTTTTCACATAAATGCATTCTTTGTTTTACATATTGATTTGCGTCATTGTAGAAAGAACAGTTTCACACATAATCCTCATGTTCTTAGCTGTACCAATTTTCATTACAATCACTTTCGAATTTTCAGAGATTAAGAGGAACAAACAGACAGACAGAAAAACAAAATTTCACATTTTTAATAGATTAACAATAATAGGATTGGACTTAATTAATAAATATAAAGGGAAAAAAAAACATACCAGTTCATATCGTTTTGCACATGACAATTTCTTTTGTGTTTTTGGCTTGAATCGTAAATACCCAAACTTCTGACCAGGACTATTGTAGAATGCAAAATCAACACCGTCGATTTCTTCAAATGTTAATTCATCGGCATTTGCTATTTAATTAAATTATTTTATATAGACAAATTTTAATTTAATGTTATTTTTTTTTTTAATTATATACTTACCAATACTAAAGCCATTTGGTTGTAAAAATCTAGCCAATCCCCTTTCTTTATTAGATTTTCCCTTATTTAGCATGTTCACCAACCAATCGAGAACGATATCTTTCTTTGAACTAATTGAATTCTAGGCAGAACAATTAAATTAAAAAAAAAAATCTGGAGTTAAAATTTTAATAAAATCGCAGAAGCATTTGGTTCTTCCATAAAATCTAGTTTAAGAAAATTTTACTCAAAGAAATAATGAGAATTTTGGGAAATATTTTATACACAAATTTAATAGGCCAAATATTGAGTCGTATTCATAATCATTTTTAAACATTTAATATTTAACACTTAAAAAGCTATTCATTGGGCCCTATCGACAATCTCGAGGGGAGTGTTATTCCCCCGAAATTTTGTCTACTATCGGGAATATCTAAATAAATAAATTGGTCGGCACGACAGCTCGTGCCGTGTGCATGTTATTGGCAGGAATAGAGGGGACCTACAATTTTCTGCCGAATCCGAACGGCTAGGGTGAGAATCACTTCTTCATGACAAGAGATACTCTTGGAGGATTTGCCAATTCCAAGGGAATTAATTATACGGGCGACAGTTTGTATTATCCTAACAATAAACAATGTTATAAACCTAAGGGTTTTTTGTATCCTTTTACTAACCCTCACTTTATATAGTAGACGAGTAGAACTAGTATGTGTATTAGTGTACCTGTACTCGAAGGAGCCGACTAGTATCGTAAATAGCATGATTTTTGGCCTGCGAATCGCATTCAGTGTTGTATATTGTTTTCTTTTTTTCTTGAGAAATATCATGCTAGTTTAAAGCTACTAGTCACACAGAAATTCATAAAACTAATACAATGGTACAAATCCCACTCGTTTTGCCTGTCTAAACAAAACTGAAAACAAAAAATTTCTTCTTTAAGATTGTAGTACTAAACTTTATTTTAAGAGAAAGAGATATAGAATATTTACAGTATTTGCAAGTGATATTTATATAAATGACTTAAATTCTATTCTTATTGTTCCAGTTCTTATTATTGTTCCATTAAATGGATGAATCTTCTTTGAAATTTCGTTTTGATTCTTATTTCCTTACGCACAAGGATATGGAATTACCAGACCTGAGAACCTATAAATATAAGAGTTGAAGAAAACTTAATTAAAATTTCACTTGCACAAACTTATGAATAAAACAAATGGAGCACGGGACAGTAAGACGTAACAAGAAATACAATAGGCCTGTTTTATTGGAAAAAGCTATCTGTTGTATAGTAAGATTTAACATGCATTACAAATACAACATTGCCAGTTCTTACTGTTGATGGATTTTTTTTTTTTTTTTTAATTTCAAATTATTCTGACAAGTGGTAAATCAGTGGGTCGATTCTGGTTCTGTGAAAAAGTGAATCGAAAAACATTTCACCTTTTCACACTACTTCCGCTTTTCTTGTTGCAAAAATGTGAAACCAAAAATTTCATATGAATAATTTGCTTTCACACCGCACCGTCACATAGAAGTGAAAAAAAATCGATATCCAAGAAAGATTTTGATCCCAGACCAATTTTCGCGTTCCTTTCAACCAAAAAAAATGATTTGGGATCAAAATCTCTGATCTTGATCTTTTTAAATTAAAATTTTTATTCAAATTCAATATGGATTCGAAGAACGACGTTGAAAATCGGTGTATGTCGGCTGGTTGAGGTGCCGAATGCATTTACTGGAATGGCTATCATCGTAATGTCAAGTTTTATCAAAATCCCAAGTATAATAATAAAATAAGTCGCAAGGCCAAATTCTTGATGTGGCTGGAGTGGACTTGAGTGGAACATGTTTTTCACACGGGCAATAAACTATACGTTGCCATTTCGTGTGTCACGTTTAAAAGAAATCTTTTTATAGTGGCTGCTGAAAGCAAAACAATTAATGTTGTTGTTGTTGTTTATTTTCTCCATTTATTATGACATTTAATTTTGTTTGCAAAGAAATAATAAAAAGGACTCCTTTAACTACATACTATCAAATATTGTTTTTATCTTCGTTTTCCAATTTCTTTATTAAAAAATATTTTTTTTTATCCGGACAAAGCCGGCTCTGCTAGTTTAAAATACGAAACAAAAATACAACATACTACGCCCACGATATGTAGTTGAGTTTAGTTTGTTTTGCCAAAACAAGAGAACAAAGTTCGAAAAATTACAAATGTTTAGTTTAAGTTACAAGTTTAAAAGAAAAAAGATTGATAAACACATAAAAAAATAAATAGAAAAAAGAAAAATATCATGAAGCCATCATTTTTTGCATAATTTGTTTCTTAAAAGTTTCTCTACTAATATTGATATTGAAAGAAATTAAATTGATTGATCTTTGAATTTGATTCCTTAAAAAAATTTGTGTGTCGCAAGTTGCGAATATTTAAATTTAGTGATTCTTTGGAACATAAATAAGGTAAGTCAATAATACCTTTAAAAAGATCAAATGCGAATAAAGCCTCAGACAACTCAATACGATTAAGAAGCTTTAAACGATGAGAATACCGAGGCAACACAAAACTATCAGAGCTCCATCCAAGACCTCTTAATGCAAACAGTAAAAATTCTTTTTGAACGGATTCAAGTTTCTTCAAATCGACATCATAAAACGGAGACCGAACCAACAAACAATAGATAGGATTAGTTATGTAAAGATCGTTAAATTCTTTAGATCCCGATTCCCGATCATTCTATATTTTAACGGATAAAGGTAAATATCTGGGTGAACAAGCTTTGCTCGGCTGCTTTTGTATTTTATTAAATCCACTATAACAAACTAAAAAGGTTGTTTACTGCAAATGCAGATCTCACTGAAAATTGATTTCATTCCATGGAACAAAAGGACTATTCATATGAGAGCGACATTCGTCCATTTTGTTCACATAGCATTTTTTTTATTGGTTTCAAATGACGTTTAAATGTTAGTTTCGGTTATGACCAATCACCAAGTAAACAAAAACAATTTGTGCGAAAAATTCATTCGTTGCAGTGTGGATGGTATGTGGAACGCGAATGGAGTTTGACAGTTCATAACAATCAGATTAGAATTCGTAGCGGCCAATTTATTTTTTTTTTAATTTCTCTTATTTTAGTAATTAAAATGGAAATTTTAGTTTCTTAACTAAATAAGTTTTCTACCATTTTGTCTAGTTTTTGTGAAGAATTTAGTCTTATTAAATGTTTTAAATACCATTTGTTCTGTTGTTCGTTGGTCGCTATCGCCTGCCTGGCAACTATACAATTAAGTTACACACCCTAAGCGCAACAAGGAGGTACATATGTGGTACGGAGGACCCAAGAAGGGACTTAAAAATTAAGTAATAAGATATGCCAGGGATTATATTTAAATCTCACCTTTTTTTAAAATCACTTCTCTTAACCCAGACCTGAGTTTTGGGAATTTCTATCATTTTAACATTTGTATATATGTATGAAGACTACAAAATAACTCAAATAGACAAAAGACTACTCTAATAAGGGACAATACACGTATTGGTTTCTTAAATTAAAAAAAAAAAAAAATTATCATATCAACTTACCATATCCTCGGAAGAAAATCCCGAATCAAAATGTTTATCGTGAGGTACTTGTTTGTGTAAATTTAAACGTTGCAGCCGAACGGTTACATTTTTTGTATTATTTCCAACTGAATTAGTAGAATTATTATTTTTCCTATTACTACTGCGGTTATCTAGGGAAACCTGCTCACTAGAATTCATTGCATGTCGACTTCTGTTTATCGTGCTATTATTTATATTTGAATTTTTTAACTGTTCAAACAGATTATTTACATGTACCGATGATACGTCTGCTATGGACTCATCATGTTCCGTATGAAAAGTATTATTTTTGCTAGTTTTGTTTACTTTTTTTACAATACTTGTTTTCGGCGGTGGCATAAGTGTACCGCTAGATCTTACGTTATTATCCACCACATCAACAGAAGTAGTACGTTGGTTATTTAATACCACCATTTGATCATTTTCTGTGATAGTTGTAAGCCGTCTTTTTTTGACATTCGAATTGCTTGCCTTTGAATCACTGCTGTCTGTATCCTGTTCAGAAGGATTTGCATTAGCTAGTAGGTCTTTGCCTTTTTGCTTAGATTTTTGCTTAGACTTTGATTTAACACGAGAACTCGTCTTATCTAATACTATTGGAACCGATGAATCTGGCGGCTTTTCTATTGTTGATGGTTCTGGTAACTGTGACAATTCACTAGAAACCTTCGATCTGTGTAACTCAGTTTCTGAATCCGACTGCAATTCTCTGTTTTCAATTGATTTTGGTTTGTCTACCTTTTTATTCTTTTCTTTCGATTGCTTCTTGGTTTTGATTTTATTTTTTTTCGAGCTTGAATCAACTGTATTAGTATTTGCTACTAAATTATCATCAGTACTCGGTAAATTCGTTTTGTCTTTCTTTTTTGGCTTAGGTTGCGTAAAATATGAGGGATAGTAAGGTTTCTTTCCTGCGGTTAACATAGTATATATATCATACACATGTGTATATTCGGTGTTCCCACAAGCCCAATATGCTGTTGGAGTTTTTTTTTCTCTCTTTGAGCGACGAAGACTACCATATTCCGAATGTTCCAAGCTAGTGGTTGCAGTGCTTGTGGGATCTTCACATGGAAACGATGATGTTTTTTCATTGTTTTTTTTTGAAATCTTTTTTTTTGAGCGAGATTTAGATGGAGATGCTGAAGCTTTCCCATCAACATCCTCATTGACGACGGAAGTCAAGAGTGCATTGGTTTTCTTCGAAGCTTTTTTGTTTTTTAATGGGCTAGCAGCCATTTTTTTTCTAGGCGAAAGCGATTTTGATGTGGAATCTGAAAGGTCTTCTTCCAGGTTACTTTCAACATCTTTATGTTTGGCGGCTTTGGTTTTACTTTCAAGGATTTTGCTAGAATTCCTTTGAATATTTGATTTCCGCGCCGAAAATGTCTTGGGTGGTGAAGGTGATCTAGAAGAACTTCGTGAAATATTTGTATTCTTTCCACCACTATCTGTTGAGCTACTGGAATTTCTTCTGCGATACAATATGTTCCCTTCAATATCTTTATGAAGAAATTTTGGTCCGCGTCTTTTAGTTTGTCTAGAATTCTTTGTAATATTGGGTGTTCTTGTAGTAGATCTAGATAAACGTACTGAAATATTTTCATCTACAGTACTTTCAGTATTATTATTATTATTATTATTATTATTTTTCGGCCTTGATTTAGATAACCGCTTTTGTTTGGAGTTTTTATGATTAACTTCTTTATCAATAGCTTTAGAAGAATATCCATCAACATCTGTAGCAGTATTAGAATTAAATCCAGACTCTTGCATGGAAGAATCTTTTGGGGTATTTTTTTCTTTGCTAGTTAAAGATTTAGCAGATTTTCGAGAACGACGCGACTTTTCATGTTTTGAATTTCTTGAGAATGTAGAATCATCTGATGATTCCACATCAGAGTTGCCTTTACTATAAAGTTTTCGTTTCGAAACGTTGAGATGAACCGTCTTTCCAACATTCTTGTTGGCCTCTAGGTATACTTTAACATTTTCAGGCTATAATAAAAAACAAAATATATAATTTATTTAAGTTTATTTATGTAAAAAAATTTAAAAAAAAATGTTAGTTGATTTAAATGCATTTGTCAAACAATAAAAACTACTTAGGAATGGCTCTGAAGACGTTTGTATTCGATTTCAAAATTTCTTTTTGATGTTAAAAGGGAATGGTTTTAGCGAACAATTTTTTGTGTTTCAAAATTTATTTAATTTTATATTTTTTTATTCTGCCCTAGTGAGGTATCCGTCGGAGCGAAAAATTCTCCGATTTTATACGAATCGGAGGATATTTGTTTCGAGGTATACATTGGGACAGCTGTTCGGAACATTTTTCCGACATTATGCAACGCCCACCGGCGTTTTGCGTTACAGTGCGATCAATTGCTTTTTTTGAATGATATTTTGACAGCTCATAAATTTATTTTTCCAGAAATTGTTCGCGGAACTTTTTTAAGATTTGTGTAAAGTGTTGAAAAATGTAATAAATTAAAAAAAACATGTTAACGGAAGTAATTTTGGAACTATTGCTTGAAATTTTTTTATTTTTTAGACCCCGAAGAGCAAACGAAAAAACAACAACCAGGCAAATCGAGCTTCTGGTTAATTTAATGCAAGAGAAACCCGACGCGTCGTCGCATTGTTTATACTCTGATCAATTTGAATATGCAGTACAGGGATGATAGGATATTTGCCTTTCACCAATACTATTATGGATTTCAATAAGCTATCTCCATTTCAAAGCTCTCACAGGGTTGCCGTAGTGATCATTATACATCGGCATAATTCTCTCATTTTATGAACATGTAGATCGTAAGCTAAATTAAAAAAACTAAATTAAAATTAAATTAAATCTACCTTTTTATTTGCACTGCTCTATTTATTCACGAAATCCTCTTTTTTATTTTTATTTTCATGAACACAAAAACAATTTTGCACAAAAATCGAAATTGCAATTAAATAATGAACTGAACTCCATCAAAAACTTGCTCAAACAGTAATAAGCAGAAAAAAAAGCGTCGACAACACCTTTTTCCTTAAACTTAAAATATATGCTCCCAAAAGCTATAAAAATGCTTTAATTCTGAAAGCTCCATAACAAAAACCAAAGAAAAAGTATTATAATTTCCATCAACGAATAAATATAGTAACTCTGAATGAATTTGTTTTTATTTTTAACAAACCAATAAGCGAGAGATAAATTGGCGATCTGTCTCCTCACAGAAGGAGAAAGAACAGGTCATGCTGGAGATGTACGTGGGTTTATGGGATATTACAAAAACAATTTCAATATAACTCAGGGGTTCGGTGTGTTGAAAAAGCTCTGCCATAAGGCCTGTACTGCATATTCAAATTGAACAGAGTATAGTATTCTTTTCCGATGAAGGATACCTCGAATTTAATTTGAACCTCCGACAGAGTGTGCGTTGCAAAAAAATGTCCGCTCCGACGGATACCTCGCTAGGGCAGATTGTATAACGTAAAAAATTACGCGGTGGAATTAATACTTTTTTTTTAAATGTCATTTAATTTTCGGCTCAGTAGGTTTTGACAGAAAATCCTTTAGATTATACTACAATCGATTACAATCGAGTTCAACTCACGACTGATAGATTTATGAGGAAGTAACACAATAAAAATAAACACATAGTTTTATTATTTACTTACGATAATTTTGGGTTTCCGTCCTCGTTTTTTCTTAATCACTTCATTGGGACGTTTAAATTTATCCTGTGACTAGAAAGAATTAAATTATTTAAAATAAATGCTATATAGGTATAATGTAAATGTACATACCAGTACTACTCTTTGTGAACTATCTTCGTCGACAAGATCCTTTTCCAAAGGATTTAAATTTGTACAAAGCGAATCTATGTCACGAAATGCATCAGGTGGCGGCAATTGTTGATAAATCTCTTTTTCGTTATTATCGTGGATAGTGTTTCTTAAAACACTTAGCTGTTCATCGATCCTAGAAATATCTAGTCGAGAACGCAGTGGTAAGGTTTGTTCAAGCTCTTCATTACATTGCTCAACGATATTAGAAGTTTTTTGTTGGGATTGCAGCTGCAAGTTGTTTTCAGGTTCTTTGCGAGATTGATCATCTTCTAACTCTAAAGTAGCCTTGCTTGATCGTTGCGTCAAATTTTGTTTATGTTTTTCTGCACGTTGCTTATCGTTCTTAGAACTTTTCTCTCGGGATGATTGCGGAAAAATGTTTTTATGTTGTTTGCTTTGTTGCTCATCGTTTTCAGAAGATTCTCCTCCTGATCGCTGAGGGGACTTATGTTGAGGCTCTTTGTTGCATTTATTATTATGAACAATAGAAGTTCTGCTTGGAGATCGATGTGGCAAGTTGTTTTCATTTTCTTTATCACATTGTTCGACTATATTAAAAGTTTTTCGTCGGGATGGTAGCTGCAAGGAGTTTTCACGCTCCTTGCTTCGATGCTTATCAATCTCAGAATTTTCTCGCCTTGATCGTTGGGGCAAGTTGCTAATATATTCTTCACGTCGTGATCGATGAGAAGTATTTTGTTCTCTATCACTGTCACATTGTTCATCGGTCTCACTAGCTCCTCTTCGGGGCAAACTACTTTCACGCTCTTCGTCAAAGTGGTCAGGTATCGTAGAACTTACCCGTCGAGATGGCTGTTTACCATCTTTATCAAATTGTTCATCGATTTTTGAATTGCATCGGGTTCGCTGCTGCAAATTATTTTCACGCTCATTACAACATTCCTCATCAACATAAGATTCCTTTCGTCGATTTCGGTGGGTCAAGTTTTGTTCACGATCTTCGTTATATTGCTCTGCAACTTCAGAAGCTCTTCGTCGAGATTGCTGATGCAAATTGTGTTCACAATCTTCATCATCGACCATAGAAGCTCCGCGTCGAGATCGATGTTGAAAATTATGTTCACGCTCTTCAATACATTTCTCATTAACTTTTGAAGCCTTCCTTCGAGATCGGCGGGGGGAGTTATCTTCATTTTCTACGATTTCCTTTCGAGATCGCCGAGGCAAATCGTGTTCGCAATCATCGTCACCTATCTTAAAAGTTCCTCGCCGAGATTGCGGCTGCACATTTTGTTCAAACTCTTCGTCATATCGCTCTTCAATCCTAGAAGCTCCCTGACGAGATCGAAGTGATAAGTTGTTTGTCTTAAGAAAAGTGCGTCGTTGCTTGTCGATTTGTGAAGCTTGTCGTTGGGATTTTTGCGGCAAGTTCTTTTCACGCTCTTCGTCACTATCGACACGCACACGCAGATCTAAGCACTTATAACTTAAAGATAATTTGTTCTTTTCGTTTGTAGCTGAAAGTTTTTTTTTTGATTTTTTTTGTTTTGAAATGTTTTTTTTTCTTTCATTTTCCAAAGCTGACCTTCGATTGCTACTAATACTTTTGTCTGAACTGGAGGCATCGTCAGTTAAAATATCATCCCATCTTAAATTACTTATCAGGGGTTCTGGCACCTTTAATTTTGTTTGTTGTTCACCATTTGAAACGGTAGTTGATGATATAACATTCGATACTGGACTATCAAGACGAGTCGGTTCTTTATGCGCTTCGTTTTGTCTTGAAGGATAATCCGCTGCCTTGAGAGTATTATCTGAGATGGTTGAAGTTATTTCATTTAAATGTGGACTTAGAAGGTGTGGCATATCCTTTGTGATTGTGGGAGCTTGGTTAAAGATTTGGTTCACTGGAATAACAATGACTGGGCAGTTTGGCGTAGCGTTTTTTTGTAAACGTTCGACAAACTCAGCTGTTGTAGATTCCTGATGGTTTGTAAGACACGAAGGAGCTGCTGTTGTAGATTCCTGATGATTTGTAAGACACGAAGGCGCAGTGGAAGTCGTTGGTTTTGATAAAATTGGTATGCGTGATGACTTTTGAGGAGATTCATGACCTTTTTCATTAGCACTACCTTTATCTATCACTAGACCTAATCTTTTTAACAAATCTCTCTGGTTAGGAGTTGAAATTAGCTTTCCTGTAATTCTCTTTGGCTCTCTATCAGTATTTTGTCTAGATTTAGCAGGTGATAAAGTAATTTTGCCGTTAGAAATATCGCGCTCAACTGTAAACGTTCGACGTGGACTTTTAATTACGAATTTGTCACTATTAACACGATTAGTATCTGGCTCGTTTTCTTGTGATTTTTGTTGCACCAGCGCGTTGAGCAATTCATTTTGTTTTATTAAAGAACGCATCATATGCTCATTGGTACAATTTTCTTTTAGTGTGCGGTTTTCCATAGAATTTGTTTGCTCAGCAGGAGAGCCCTCATCGCTTATTGTTATGGGGGTGCAAATAATGTTTTCTTCTGGGCTTTCCTTATCAGATATACAGTGTTCTTTAGGTGTGTCATTTTTATTTGTGTGATTTATTTGTTGTGAAAAATCAGAAGTTTTTGGGGTGCTGCATATTTCTGGATTCTAAAAAAAAAACATATGTATATATTTCGGAATAAAACTTATTTTATTAAAAAAATTAGATGATGATGAATGTATTGTAAAAATTAGAATAACGAATGAAGACGAAAATATGAATCTGAAATAAATTAAACGTTGGATTCGTTCATTAAATGTCTATAGGATCTAGTCATTGGCTTAACTCATGCTTTACATATTCTTCTCAACTGAAATGACTTCTATCCATATTACTTGAAGCCTTATTTACAATATATTATTATAGTGACTCTATAAGTGTGTGTACTCAACAGGAAAGATGAGGTCTCTCAGTGTGGTTGCATTGGCTTGCATAAACCGGTCCCTCTTTAAAACTCTCACAGGATTATTGTAGTTTGTAGTCATAAAAGCTCTTTGACAAAAACCAATGGAAAAGCCATCGTCAGAGCGGTTCCCGAAAAACAAGAAACAATAAAAGTAGGCGTGGCAGTAAGGGGATTTTTCCCAAAAACTATTTTTTTCTGAATTTTTTTTCGTTTATCAGAACTGCTTATTTCATCTAAAGCAGTTTCCAAAAACTTGAAAATAAAAAAAGTGGGCGTGTCAGTAGGCAGATTTCAATAAAATAGTTTTTTAATTTTTTTTTTATCTTTCATCAGAACGAAACTTGAAAATTTCATCCAAATCGTTAGAGCCGTTCACCAAAAACAAAGAAACACTAAAAGTGGGTGTGGCAGTGGGCGGACTTTCCCAAACTTTTGTTCTGATTTTTTTCTCGTTCATCAGAACACTCCTTGCTAATTTCATCTAAATCGTTAGAGCCGTTTCCGAAAAACCAAAAAACAATTAAGGTGGGCGTGGCATTGGATGAATTTTCCCAGAACTATTTTCTGAATTTTTTTCTTGTTCATCAAAATACTCCCTGCCAATTTTATTTAAATCGTTAAGAGCCATTTCCGATAAGCCAATTTATCAGAAATGTGGGCGTGGCCATTGGGCGGATTTACCTTTGACTAATTTCAAACATTTTTCCTTGTTGATTTGAACAAACTTTTTAATTTGTATGCCAATACAGCCGTTTCCAAAAATCTAAGAAACAATAAAAATGGGAGTGGCAGTGGGCGGTCCCGGCGATTTCACTTGGATTCATCAGTTGACTAGTTACCTTGTCAATACGCAATTTTTGTTAAGTTCAGTTCATCTCACATAGATTTAATGACGAATATCTAGTGTGAACTATATCCAACAAGACTAGAATTCCTAATCATTAAATTTGAATTAAAGGCCGTTAAAAGCTATTTTGAATCAATAATTCAACAAGTCCAATTAAAATAGTGCTAAGTCTTTTACTTGGCTGATGTATTTCAGTAGTATATAGAATTTGTATTATTAATTTTGCCTTACTCATCAGATCAAACTCTGAAAATTTCATTCAAATTAATTGAGACGTTTCCGAGAAATAGAGATGGTTCTGACCTATTCCGAGAAAGTTAGAAATAAGAAGATGGCGTGGCAGTGGCCGGATTTTACAGAATCTAATTTTTTATTTTTTTTTTCATTCATACGTTGCATTCTACCTCCAAGGAAACTTCGAAATCATTTAATTCCGTTTAACCTACACCGATTTTATGAAATTTTTCCATTAGTATTAAAATATTTACAGTTTCAAATGCACGTTTTAAGTCTATTATGACTTGTGGTAACAATATTTTTATCGATTTCAGACTTCCACTTGTTTGCTAAAAAATTTAAATATGTTTTACATGAATGTTTAGCTCGATTTACACACACATTTTTATTAGAAAAATTCTTGAAGCTGAATCAATTTCTTTTTTGTAAAAAAGACCAGGCTAAGATCGCTTTTGAAATTAATATTAAGGAATGAATAACAAGTTGTAAGAAAGATAACAATAGGAGAAGTAAAAGAGACAACTACTGCATCAGATGTTTACTTCATGACAATGAATCTAAAAGTAATAAAATATTTTGAATGTTCTTCGTTTTATTTGATTACGTATTGTTGATTGTTTTTAAGTTTGAAGTTTATGTTTACATAGTTTTGCTTGTTAAACTTTCTCCGAGTTTGCTTTAACTTAAGAGTTCTTTTAAAAAATAGTGTCATCGTTACAAGAAAAAAAAAACGGTTTGTTTTATTTGCAAAAGCGAAAAATTGTTACCATACCAATACATTCAGAAGTAAATAATTAAAACAATAAAAAAAAATTAATGTATATATACTTACAAATCGACTTTCATTTAAAAATGCTTTTTCGAACTCTTTTAATAATGTTCGTCTACCTAAAGTGGTTGAGTTCATTTTTACTGAAAAATCAAAATTAAAATTAAATAAATTGATAATATTTTATAATAATTTACTTACTTATTGGACTTGTTATGGATTTTGTTATTGATTTCCTTTTCGGGGACTTAGGAACAATTTCAGTTCTGGACGGAATTTCACCATTAACAGTAGCCAAAGGAATAAGTGGAAGTCTGTCGTCTGGTTGCAACGTTTCATTTTCTATATCAAGCCTTTGAATTTCAATTTGTAAACTTGGTCTATGTGATGGAACGTCTTCAAAGATTTTTTGTGTTTGGACATGAAGGCCTTTTTTTCTTCGAATTAAATCAACCAGTTTATGACCATCACTAGCATCAAATATGGAGGACTCGAATTCGCCTAAACTTTCTCTGGCATCACTGGAAAAAAACATAAAATACAATAAAAAAAAACTTTGGTATCTAGCTTTGGTGTGAATAATAACAATAAAAATAATAATAATAATAAAAGTAACAGACAGGAACGTGGCTAAGTGACTGGAAGCACGGTGAAGCAAACTATTACGTCACCCAGTTCTTCACCTAACTCTTCCACAAAATCGGCAAAGCGAAAAGTCAAGCCTGCAATAGGCGACGCACATCATACTTGCTTTGCCTGCAGCAGCGTCGAGATCTGGAAAGCATTGTTGGCTTCGTCGATCCAGAAAAAAAACAAAGCTGACAAAATGCTGAGCAACAAAATTTTTTGAGAATCAATTCCTTAAGCTGATTCCAGAATGGAAACATGATAACCCCTCCTGAAGTAATGCACTGACCATTTGGTAGAACTATATTTTTTTTTTGTGGGGGTGCAGAAACCGAAAAGGTTTGAAAGAGTTTTGGTCGGACACACGTGTACAGTAAATGGGTCAATGTCATAAAAACTTCCTTACGGTGCATAAAGCATTTCTCCTGTCGTTTCTTAATAAAAAAAGAAAGATAAGTTCACCTTATCACCCTCAAAATTTTGTTCTTCACTTATACTTATTGCTGATTAATCCCATCTATATTCTGAAGCTGTGGAGATCCATGAGATCTCCCTATGAATTGAAAATAAATTCGATAGTTATAGTACTGCCAACTATATATATTGATTGTGCCCTATCTAAAGCTAAATTCGATTGATAATTTTAAAGTATTTGAGAGGATAAATCGCTGCTCTCTACCGGGTATTTACTTTTATTCTTTAATGCATAGGTAAATCGCTGCTGCATAGTATTATGGTCTGGAGTTTCGTTATGAGATGTATTATAGAATCTGCATTCGCGAACGCTTTCTTGACCACAAATACCCAATGAAGTGAGACATTGTTATTGTGGCCAAGTACGTTTAGCCTGCCCACACATTCCCATACCACTTTAAAAGTGATGGTTTAGGATGGTGATGGTTTAGGATAAACATTCTTACCTATGTACATCGCAACCAAAATACAGGGTGGCGCAAAATTAATCAGTGAATGCTAAAGTTTTCAGTTCAAATCGCGGCAAAATGTCAAAAACTAAACAATCATTCCGCGTTTTTTTAGAAGTAGGTATAGTGATTTATACGAATATTTTTTGTTACTTCACAATTGTCTAAGTAGAATTGAAATTTTGTCCCCATTTGCAACCGGTGATTAATTTTGCGTCACCCTGTATTTTGGTTGCGATGTACATAGGTAAGAATGTTTCTCTTTCGAAAAGTAGGTATCTAGCGTATCATAAAAAAAATTTTGTGACGCTAACTTCTACTTGTTTATTTCAGAGGAATTTACTATAGGTAGGTATAGTGAGATCTATTTTACGTGAACTGTTAAAATAAATAATTTCTCAATGAATTTACAAAGACCTTCTCTATGAAGTAAGTCCTCGTACACTTACAAACTGATTGATTTTGGCGCGGGGTTACCTTGAATATTGCAAACCCTAAGATGTGTAGAACAGAATGTAGTGGTGGTGGAGAGGGATTCGAGCGAAGTGCTCCTTAATCAACAGCTATAATGTGATAGTACAACCAACTGGTACAGTGGAACTAAACCTCTTGACCAACCTTTAATGGATAGGTCAGCAATCAGGCTAATAAGAATCAAAGCAAACTGAGCATGAGCTCTCTCCCTTTTTATAATATTATAAATCTAAGAATTTTATCTTATAAAACAAAGAATTCTCGTAATACATTTTTTTTAATAGTATAAAAAAAACAATAATTTTATACTTACACCATTTTGGATTGCTTCGTCTTCTTCCGAGGCGGTGAGTAGTGTGCGTGTTTTGTGTTGGATGGGTCCGATGCCCTATACAAATAATTTGGTATTCCAATGTTTAAATATAATTTTAAAATGCAGCGCAATAAATTTAAACCAAACTTTCAAGATTCTACAACGCAAATATCGAACAGAACATCTGCTAATTGGTTGCAAACATAAAAAAAAAATAAATTTGTCTTGTTTTTTTTTTTTTTTTTCTCTTATTTATTAAATCACAACACAATTTAAATGAAAAATAATAACTTACGATGTGGATTAATAAAGCAATTGAATTTATTATTGCATTATAGGTAATATTGATTTGGTTTAACAAAAATAACACAGGCAGAACATTTTTTTCGCACAGCAAACTTACATTGTTTTGTTTTTAGAACTTATACTAAGAACTTGATGGGAGCAATTGTTATTTGGGAAAAAAGAACCTTTCGAATGTTTAAACAATAAAATACAATTATAATAAACATTTAAAATTAACAAAATATAAACAAATTGAAGTGTTTTTAACAATAATTGTCTATAGAAATATTCGTTTTTCTTTTCGCTGTTCTTTTAATTCCGTTACTAGATTTGAAGAGACGCACATATTTCGAAAAAAAATTATTTAATGGAGCGCGATGTAACGCGTTGGAATTGATGCAACGCAGCGTTGTCAAAAGACAGATAATATTATTGGTGATGCCAATTTAACTTTTTAAATGTATCGAGTAATGAGTACTAGTTACGCACCTACCAACCGCTAGAGGACATCTGATTAATGTTGAACTCCTATCGATTTTTTTTCTTAACAGAATCGAATTTTTTCTGTTGTTGAAAGGAAATTGTAATTAATCGAATTTTATTTTGTGATTGTGTGTGTGTGTATACTTGACAGATGTAGTTTTTAATCTACATCGCGATGTGGGATGTCTTATGAATTAGATAGTTCTCTTACAAAGGTTCCAGAAAAATATTCATTGCACATGAACAGCAAAATTACTCAGGTTGATTGGTCGCGATATGTATTTTTTTTGTTCATTATAAATAATTCATAAATAATTGATATAAACGCATGTTTTTTTACAACTCCATAAAGAATTCTGGACGAAAAAACGACATAAGAGCCAAGCAATTTACACGTAAATAAAACAGCAACTGAAATCCATCGATTCTGTTTTGAAAAAAGAATCGATTTTTGCTGTCAAAACAAATCTAGCATATTTTGGAAGATTTGCACACACACTAGCAAGACTTGACATTACTAAAATCTCAAATTGAATTTCGCTGTGTTTTAAGAAGGAAAACTGTGTCTTTGGTTACAACGAATTTTAATTTCAGTGAATATTTTAATTATATATATGTTAAATATTTGTGTGCTCTTTTTCAATACACAAAAAAAATACATATTGTAATAACAATAAATTTCATTTAATTAAGCTGTCAAGCATCACACACACAATCACAAAAAAAAACGATTCTTTACACTCCTTTCAACAACATAAAAAATTCGATTCTGTTTCGAAAAAAATCGACTTTTTTGTTGAAAGGAATTCGACATAACTTTAGTTCCCATAAAAAGTGTATTATCGGCTCTTATTATTTTGCTATCGATATTTTGTATGAGTCATCCAAAGGAACAATTTTTTTGTGAGAACAAAATGGCGGTCATTGGGTGATTGACTAAAATTTAGTTTGTTTGCCTATAAATGACTTGAAATTAAATTCTATTTATTTAATTTTTTCCACGAGACGAATAATTTTTTATATGAGTTTTCTTTTTATTTTAATGTGTTATGGCTGATTAGTTTTTGTTTTGCATTCTTCCCATTCACACAAAACTGAAAGGGTAGTGATGGTATTTTGTAACAGTGATGGGCTTGTTTGCTGTGATGACTTTGGTAGTCCCGATGTCGTTTTTTTGTGCAACTCCATAAGTTCATTTTTTTTTACAAGCCCGGGGGGAATTAGACAAAAAAATGTTGTCGTTGATAAACAATCAACTAATATCCTGCGGGTTAAGCTAAACCGTAAGAATTCTCCGGACTTAACTTAAGCATACAGAAAAACTGTGTTACCGGCGCACCAGTGTGGTTACTCTCATTAGTCACCGTGTAAATTAATGAAGAAAGGCGAAAGTTTCGTTTTAATTCTTAGACGACTGCAATTTTTAAAGGATTTTTTTTTTTGAGTTTCTTTCGGATTGCAGTATCCCTTTAAAAGCAGTCGTTGCTTTAGGAGATAAATTATTGATGAAGACATTTTGTTATATAGCGACATTCGGTGGTGTACGTGTAAATTTGGGAATTCGATGTTTTCATATTCAACTAGTAACCAAAAAGGAGTAGATCAGTCTGAATCTGAAAATCCAATCGAAAACGACATTAGCTCCAATTTATTATCCACATGATCTGATCTGGTTCAGATCCTCATAATAAAACTAACAGGATCTCAGTAACAGCGAGTGGTATATATAACCATCTCTTTTTCATTGTGTTTGTATATATTTTCATGTGTTTGTTGGCTTTTTTTTGCGCTACAGTTTACACTATCTTACCATAATTATAATAAAAAAGTACTAGTTTTTGGACCATGGAATAGATCCGGATAAAAAGCAAGATTGCAGGTTGTTTTTGTATTTACGTGTTAAAATTTGATCCGGATCAGATCATGTGAAAATGCAGCTGTTGTATACCTGTATAATAATATACTTACTATTTGATGAATACAGAAGAACATAATATTAATATTCAGCCTTAATTTGAGTTTCACCCAAAAAAATTTGCACCTTAAAATTTTTTGTTCGCCCGGAATTTAAAAACTTTTGTGAGTTCCGAACGAAATTTCGTTCGCCTATGAAATTTTGCGTGAAACTCGCAACAGACGAAAAGTGAAATGTCAAATTTGTGGGTGTATAATGTTGTTCGGGTGAAACTCAAAAAAGGCTAATTTTATACAAAAATTGAAATAAAACAACATATTATATTCAGGTTAATTTTATTCTTTTATTTATTTATTATTATTAAATAAAATGTTACCTCCTATGAACCTCTAAAAGTGGTAGTTTTTCGTAACGCAAAGTGATGTGTTCGGAACCTCTTAAATTTTCAAACTTGAATTTAGTCGTAAACCAATATTTTCGCAAAACTTGTGCCAACGCTATTCTCAAGAAGATTCTTGCGTATTGCCAACCTTATAATTAAATTAAGTTTAAGTTAACAAAAAACAAAAAAAATGGTAGATGTATTCGTCATTCATTAACATAATTAAGTATTCAGTTAAAAAGTACAACGTACTAAGCAGATTTTAAGTTTAAAGTACAACAGAGATATGTATCTACGTAGTGTGTTTTTAACGATGCAATTTTACATTTCTACTACTCCAAAACCCTTCGATTTGCTATGCCGAGCAGTTTTCAGAGCGTTTTTCTGTTCCCGATTTTAGAAAGGTGTAGACCAAAGATACTGAATTATAAAGATAATTGAATATTTTTCGTACGTTTTACTCTACGAAACCAATTTGTTTACATTGTTGTATTTGTAATTTCATTTTGTCATGTGTCTATGAACAGATGTGAAATCCAATAGTTGTCGCGTTCGGGGATCAATCCAAAATTATCTGGATTGGTCGAACGTGACCAATAAGTCTGTTTGTTAACTGTAACTTCTAGCTACAAGCAGTGATGTCACATGAAAACAAAAAAATATTTTTTTTTTTACAAATGAAAAAAAATAAAAATATTTTCTCACTCCCATTAAAATTCGAAAAGAGTCAGGACATGACCATGAGGCACTTTTTACTTCAAATCTGACATAAGAAATAAAAAAGTTGAAAATAGATAACTGAATTTTTTTTTTTATTTTGGAATAAAATTTCTGCAGGCTGTGCGGTAGAAAAATTATTTATGTATAGTAATCAAATTCTAAAAGTACCTACATACGTTTTCATTGAAAATTCTTATACATATATCAAAAAGCCTTCCTTTCCATAGGGAAACTACGGTGGTTTAGTTTTCAAACCGAAAATTTTTAAGTGTGGGGATTTTTCCCTACGTGTGACATCGCACGCTAAAAGTTACTTCTTGTCAAAAATTTCGAAGGGATTTGACAGAAAATTGTTTGACGTCGTACAGCGTTTCAAGTAACCAAGCCATCGGGGTATTCATGATGCAACGTCGTAAGTCCCCGTGGTAAACGTTGTATGAACATTTGACAGGTTTACGCAGTTTACAACGACTTTAAACTTTTGCATGAATACCCCTAATATAAAAGGCGGGTGTAGATCCCTACCGTCTATGTGTGATATTTTTACACTTTCTTTCTTATTTCTTATCCGAATCTGACAGTTCTTATACGACATCTGACAGTTCTAGCTTCTAGGCAACCTAAAATGGTTGCTAGGATTCACATCTTTATAATTCAGTATCTTTGGTGTAGACGGAGGAACAAAACACTCATACACATTACGCATACATACAAAATTTCTCGTCGATTAACTTGTCAAAAGTGATACATTTTTGAAGAAGCCATTTTGTTAATAATTGGCCTTGTTTAGTATCTTGGTGTATGTAAATTTGGGAAATCCGCCGATTTTTTTATAAATTCGATTGGAATCAAAAAGGAGTAGGTACAAAAGTAGGAGTAAATTTTTGAATTTTATTACAGTGGACTTCAAGTAAACCTGGTCAAAACTTTTTTGTAAGAAACTACCAAAAAAATATCTCTTGTACTTTAAAAACAATTGATACAAGTTCTAACCACGCACTTACGTAAATTATTTGATGGCCATAAAATTTATATTAATGAATTTAACTTTTGAATTGAATACGATTACATTCAACATAACTCCACATTTAATTATCTAAAGGAACTGCCACCGCCGTCGGCAAGGACATTTTTAAAACAAGTTTAGAAAATTAAATCTGGAGTTACATAATATTTTTTTCTTACCTATGCAATTCCTTGGTCCTTTTGAAAATGGTATAAAAGAATACGCATGTTTGCCAATTAAATTCGATGGTAAAAAACGGTCAGGATTAAATTTTGTTGCATCAGGTCCCCAAGTATCATCGTCTCTATGAATATTGAATATATCGAGTACTATTTGTGTACCCTTTGGAATAACCATGTCTTTTGAAATAGGTACATCTTTTGAACAATTTCGCCCAATAAGTGGAATGGAGGAGAAAAGTCTCAAAGTTTCATTGATGCACATTTCCAAGTAGACCAAGTGTTTGAAATCTTCATATTTTACATCGAATTCTTTGTCGGGGTAGATTGCAAGAATTTCTTCAAAAACTTTTTGTTGATATTCTGGATGCATTGCCAAAAGTAATAATGTTGAAAACATTGACGTTGCTGTAGTTTCGAAAGCCTGTAAGATATATACAAAAGATAAAAAAAATTCATATTATTTATAGAAGTTCCAATTTTTTTGGACAGCATAAAAACAAAATATATCAAGCCCCTATGGAAGAAATCTTTCTCGAAAGAATAAAAACAGTTCCGAATGGAGCAGCAGCCTCTCCAATGATGAGATTCTGCGAATTTCTTTGCACTGAATAATAAGTCCCCTTTCACACGAGGAAACAAGTTGCTGGAGATTTTATTGACGTTTTCTTTTAATTTCCTATTTCTACCAATCGTAGACCGTTCATTCCCCTTACTTGGTGTCCTTCTCACCTAAAAACTGAAAGTTGCTGGCAACTCAGTTTCCTCGTGTGAAAGGGGACTAACAGTAACCGAATTTATAAGAAACCCCATTTAAATGTAAATTCTTTCTAAAAGTAGTATGTAGCTAGCTATAAAACAAAGTTTTAAAAAAATGCAAATAATTGTACACTCAGACGTATGCGTACTTTTTTATTTTATTTTATTTGTAATCATTTTGCTTTATTTTTTTTTTAATTTAATAGAGGGCAACTAGAGACATCTAAGTTCAGGGCCATTTTTCACGGAACATTATGTATTTATATCACATACCTATGTACAATATATACAATGTACATTATGAGACTTAAACTAAACTAATTTTTTTTTAATTTTTTTGTTTTAATTCAAAATAAACACTGAGTCATGTGTGGCGCCACTTTTGAGAAACTAATATGTATATCGCATATGCATAAGGTTTGTTCCCAAAACTTTTCGCACTAAATCTAGTGAATGTCAAATTTTGAGTAATGTCGATGAAGTGCTCTCAAAGAGAAGGAAAACTGTCAAATTGTCAGAATTTTAACCTTTAATACACTAGAGCCAGCGTTGCCGAAGTGGTACGATTGTGCGTTTTTGACACATAAATTTCATTGTGGCACGGTGGCATGAAAAAAATTCAATATGGCACCCATTTTATACCTCAAATAAACCGAATTTTGAAGAAATTTTAGGAAAATTGTTTCAAATGAAGTAAAATTTGGCAGAAACTCTTATGTTTTGACAATACACGAATAAATTAAATTATTCCTTCTAATTTTTTGTTGTACTTTACCCCGTAATTGAATTAAACTTTTTTTAATAAAATAAGAATTTGTGTTTTTTTATATGGAAAAAAATGGCACGTTTTTTTCTAGAAAATGTGGCACGGAATTTTTTGTATGGCCGGCAACGCTGACTGGAGTACACGCATGGCCTACTATAGTAGCCCACAGTAACAGTTTTGTTTATAACTTAACGTTTTTTTTAATGTAAGAGCGGTGTCATTTTAAATAAGCCATCTCAACTAAATTTGTCAACACTCAACAGGTTAGTATCTCTCTTGATTTGTTCGCGAATGCATAGTTTTATACGGACTATTTGATTCGCTTCTCAGAATTTTTTTTTTTTAATTAAATTCATCAAATGGCCCAGCACCAATTAAAAAGGAGTCTGCCGATCTCTTAAGTGAAAAACCCGCTTACCTGAAACATAATTTTCAGTTAAGTTTTATATTTTTCATTGAAAAAAAATGTCTTTAAGTAAAAAAAAAAATATTAAATCGAACAGAACAAAAAATTTGCTGAACGGATTTACTTCTTTTTTATTTTTCACCTCCACTATTTTCACCACATAAATGACATTTGAATTTCTGATATGACACAACCATTTTATTTAATCTATCTCTTTTATCTATTTTATTTAAATTTTTTCTAGACAACTCCAAATGACAAATTCAATTTTTTCTAGCTTTAAATTTCCGCTTAATGGAATTTTTAAATCTAAAAAACAAATTTCACTTAAGCGGGGTTTCGGTTAAGTGAAAAACGCGTTTAAGTGAAAGAAATCCTGTGACATTTTGCCGTTTCTCTTAAGCGGGTTTTACTGATTTGAAAAAATCTGTCTTCGGACATAAGAAATAGCTGAAAGAAATTACTCGGACTAAAACTCGCAGGACGGGGAAACGTTGTAAACAATAAAATTATCTTATATTAGGCGTGTTTTTTTGTAAGCCCAGGGGGAATTGGTCGAAAAAAACAACGTCGGTGCTAAACAATCACCATGTTAAAAACAACAACAACTAATCCCCTACGGGCTAAGCTAAACCCAGATAATTCTCCGGGCTTAACTTAAGCACACAGAAAAACTGTGTTACCGGCATAAATTATATAGGTACTTGTTATCGATAGTTTGTATGAATACTCCATTTTGTTTCTGTGTTGCTGTCACTAATCCCTGTGGTCGTTTTTTTTTCCTGCAATTCCCACCGGGCTTGCAAAAAAACACGCCTATTATACATAAACAAATCCATATGTATATCAATTATACTTACTGCAAATACCATTATGTTTCCTTCTGATATAATGTCATCGAATGTATACTCCTTATTCTGATGGAGTTTAATGACATGATCTATAAAGATATTATGTTTGGGATTATCTTCTGGTGCATTGTGTTCATAAGCCTTTACTCTCTTCATAACAAGCTGCAAATTAAATAGATGAATTAGTTAATTTTTTTGTGAGCATGAATGGCATCATTAGTTAGTTAAATATTTCAGTCATCATCTATAATACCTCTTTTACTTCCCAAAACTGTCAATTTCTAACTATTTTGGTAATTGGTTCATTATTCTGAGAAAGTTCATTTAAAAAATAATAACTATTTGACTAAAATTGGTAGAAAAGAAATTGCCAGTTCCGGAAAATAATCGTACAGACCTAATGTGTGTACCATGCTTATTAAGATGTGCCAATAAATAACAGTTACATATAGCAGTTAATCGTGTGGCTTAAAAAAAAGTGAATGCCGAATTATGTCCACCTGAACTGGCCCAACGGAAATGCATAAACAGTATCATTTGTATAAAACGGACTGCTATAAGTTGGCTTATCTTAAGTCAATTCCTTATTAAAAATGCTTTTATTATATTGAACAATAAAAATTAAAAAGAAATTGTTCACGTTTTTGCAAAAAAAAAAAAATACTTACATCATGAGCAAATCCCAGTACAGTATCTTTTAGTTCTAAAAATGGCTTATACATGCTTGTTGCACGATATATTGTGCCGTTTGCTAACAAAGGGTTTAATACACGTTGAGTAGTCATTATCAACATTCTAGAATAGAAATAAAAGTTTAACGAAAAATTAATTAATAATCGAAGTATTTAAAATACAAAATAAAGTTAAAATAAAATGATAACAATTTAAAGAAAACTTTCAAGTAACCACAACATCTACATTCTAGGAGTTTGATCATTTTTAAGGCACTTCAACTGGCGTGCCTTTTTCGAAATCAGTTGGCTTGAGAAGCAAGTAGAGCAGCGAGTGAGGAAAATTCAAATAGAAATTTGAAAGTCAACTGTCTGAACACAATGGGGTGAGACCATAAACAAATTTCGTTAGGCATTATCTGATAAAACTCTTAATTAATAATTGTCCGTATTCTTTTCGTTTATGTTTTCTCTGTTTATTTAGAGACCTAAGCTTCAGCTGCGTATATAGGCTTTATTAGTACATAGCTAATTATCAACTTGCCGAGAATGTTTGGCATTTTTATATTGAGCATCTTTGATTATGGGTGACTTGTGCATTTGACGTTTTAGAAGGTAACTTTTCGTTCGGTTTTGGCATTTGCTTCCGACAATTATAGTACTACCTTTAAGCGATTTGAGACCAAAACGTTTAATGTTATTTTCGTATAGAGTTGCGTTCCATTAACAAATCGATATTTTGGTTATTTTGATTGATTGAATTTTCTCTTAATTGCTAGCGTAGACAATTTATATATCTACTTACCTCTCACATACTGCCAGAAAATTTGAACTAGATACCTCATCGAAATTCAAACCCATTGTTGTAGCTAAAAATAAATGTTAAAAAAAATGTCGTCTGCATTAAAAGTTTCAAATGTAATTTTAAAGTTCAAAGACTAGTACACTATTAAAGTGCTGATAGGAAACAAAAAATATCATACAAACATTATACAACGAAAGATTTCGATTTAAACTTCCTACATGTTCGAGTAGCGAAATCGATAATCAAAAGAGTGGAGACTCCTTTAAATAATCTCAGGCTCAAAATTAATATTTATGATGACTAAAGTTTTTAAATTCAGTTCGTTTTGTCAATAAATAACAAAATTGTATGAACTGTGTAGTCTTGCCAATGTCATAAAGTAAGCATATGAAATTAAAAAAAATCTTAATAAAGTTTACAACTACTACTTCTCTCCAAATAATCTGCTACAATTTTCACTCGTCCAACAACATACTGCAAAATGTAGAGCAGAACGAAATTTTTCGTTTATGATTTCGTTGTGTCATTTTTGTACGGAAATTTTTGTTTCGCTTTAGGCATAAACGAAACGAAAATGTCCTTGCGTACTATAGACTTTACTTGTCGGTAAAGATGGCGCAAAAGTTGCCACCGATTGCAAATATGTACTTTGACATTTGTGACGTACACAAAATACACGTCAACAAGACATAAATCAGTATACTCTAACGGAACGAGGAATAATTGTTTCGATTTTGACATTTTTGTCGTCATTTGCAAGCGGTTAAAATTTTTGCCCTCGGTGATAACTTTTGCGCCACCTCGTGCATATAATACACGTAATAATAATAATTTAAATTTAAGTAAATATTCTCGAAAAACAAATAAATTTTATTAAAATAAAATACAAAAGTACAGGTATTTCATTTAACTTCAATTCAACTTACCAATCGCTGTTCTAAGTGAAAGAGTGCATATAAATTGCTTCATATTAATTTCACCACAATTAACTTTTTGATCCAAATTATTACAAAATTCGCCAATGTGTTCGTGAAATAGTGGAAAGAAACCTAACAAAATCTTGTGACTAAATGCAGGATTTAAAAGTTTCCGATGATGATTCCAAGCTGGAGCTGAAAATTAATAATAAATTTAAATTAGTCTATTAGATTGTAAGTATATTTTAATTTTGGTTGTAAAATCATTGAGAAAAAAAAATTTCACTTCATTATTCATATTCACTTCATTACATTTGATGTTAATTTAAATTAAATTTTCTTTTTTTTGAATTTTTTTTTTTTTGAGTTTGAAATTAATTTTTTAGAAAAGTTATAGATGCTTAAACAAATTTTAATTTAATGAAAAATAATAGGGATTTGTTTTTAAAAAAAGTTACCATGGTTTTAAATTTTTTTTAAAATTATTTTAGAAAATCACCCGTTAACGAGACTATCCCACTATCTACAGACAAGCCTTGTTATTCAGTATATTTTATTAAAACCAATCGGACATAATAACGGGTCATTCATTTTGTGGTATCAAGTTAATAGCGCTGGCATTTGATACCTGTCAAAATCAGCTGTCATTTGAAGTGTCATTATATTAGTTGAATGATTGTCATTTACGATAATGGATCGCTTAACAATCGAAAAATGCGTTAAAATTATTAAAACTTACTACAAATGTGGTGAGTCAAACGTAGCCATTTTTCGCACATTACGTGATGATTATGGTCGTCATAATCGACCGACTACGTAAGCTATCGGCAAAATTGTGAAGAAATATGATTAGAGTGGAAGCGTTTCTGATGTCGTAAGGCCTGTGCATCATCGTAATGCACGTTCAGTCGAAAATATTGTCAATGTGTTCGTGAAATATTTCTTCGATGGTGCCAATGGGCAGACGGTTACAGTCAATTCGGAGCGATATGGTCAAATGATAACCGATTTTTTTTTTGCTGACGGCGATTAAAAATCATGACTTGGACGATATGTGGTTCCAACAAGATGGGGCAACAAGCCACACCACACGACCAATTATGGCTTTATTGCGTGAGAAGTTTCCTGGTCGCGTAATTTCACGTTTTGGCAACGTCAATTGGCCACCAAGATCATGCGCGACTTGACACCGTTATATTTTTTTCTGTGGAGCTACGCAAAAGACCGTGTTTACGCGAATAATCCCCGAACTCTAGACGCATTAATAACCAACATTACTCAAGTTATGGCAGAGATACCATCCGAAATGTCCGAAAAAGTGTTTAAAAAATACCTCAAAAGAATCGCATGCTGCGAATCTTCCAGAGGCGGCCATATGAATTATATTGTTTTTAAAATTTAATGGCAAATTCCAAACTTTATAATGAAATAAAATGTTCATCAAAAATGTATTGCTGTGTGTGTTTTATTTAGCTTTACTTTCGAAACCGAAAAATGAAATGAATGACCCTGCCTTTACATCTGTTCGTTTACTCCCGAAAACTGCAAATTTCTGTTAATCTTAGTGCAAAGTTCTGTAGAATTTTATATAAATACAATAAAATTGGTAGAACTTTCCAGTTTTGGGAAATAAATGAACGGACCTAATTATATACTTTTTTGGGCAAAATTAGCAAAGGGGTTAGTCTATTCTATTTTTCTTTTTCAATAAAAATTAATTTCTCAAGATGCACACAATTCAGCATTGAAAACCGCAACCAAATACGAGTCTCGATTGCGGAATTATCGGCCTCCAACATTTTTTTTTTTTGAACAATTTTAATTGAATTTGGTTGAAATAAGGTAATATCATTTTGATGAAGATATTTCGACAACCAGAGGTTGGTTTTCAGATCTCAAAAAACTAAAACAAATGTTCGATATTTTCAACTTTTTGTGGGTGAACCAACATTGGAAAACCAACACCGCAGTCCGTTAGCATTAGCCCGATGATGGATTATTAAATCCGAAACGCGTCGCTGTTTTAAATAAAAATTAAATGTTGTGATAATATTAAATACATATATAAAAATATAAAATAAAACAAAGTTTTTTGAATTTTTTAATTCTTTAAATTATTTATATTTTCATCAAATTTCCTTGCAAGAATAAGTTGTCTTTTACCCAGTTAATAAAAATAACAAAAGTTATAATAATCTATTTTATTTAATTAAGTTTCATCCAAATTGAAATTCTCTTGCCCATAGACGTACTAGATATGGACTGCTAGTCGATACTAATTTTCATAAAAAAGTATCAATGGAAGAAGTTCCTTATTTAATTAGCGACATAAGCACTTTTGGTGTAAAAGTGGCAAAAAAATAAATAAATATTATTTAGGCCGTCTCTTGGCTTTAGAAAATATTTTTTGCCATAGAATCTAAGGACATCTATTATTATAATATTTTAAAAATAGAGCCATCTGCTTTGATTGAATTTAATTGTTTGAAGTTCAATTTGCATTTTTTTTTTATTTTTTTACAACATCCATCAGGCATTTTCATTTCGCATCAATTATAAAGCAAAAATTATTACTTTTAATTTAAATAAAATAATATATAATTATTAAAACGAGTACCAATCAACACTTGCAAGCTAAACAGCTCAAAAAGGAGGAACATAATTAGGACGATGAAAGCACAGAATCTTAAAATTCAAATTTTTGGCAAGTCGTAAGATGTTTTTAGTTCTTAATTGTTACACTTTAAATTTGTTTGCAGCAATTTTCTTCTATATCAACGCCAGAGAAACAACCGCTCAATATAAACGTCAAACCAAAGTATCATAATTAAAGTTGGAACCAACCAACGTGAAGATGGCTCCTAGCAGACCATATCTAGTATGTCTATGCTCTTGCATTCAAACTTTTTTCAGGAATTTTGTTTTTGTCAGATTATATGTCAAAAGGATGAATTGTGTAATGAATTCATGAAATTCATTCAAAAGAACATTTTGACTCCTCTAACTAATAGGATTTGTTGTTGTTCTTTATATAATTAAACGACAATTATTTCTACTACCCTTAAATTTGCCGTGAAAAGCTTTATCGTTCTAACAATTATTATACATATGTATGTATGTAAAGTTAGCACATACATATGTATATGAAATGAGAGTACGAATAAGAATCCCAAGTATATAGTACAAATAAAATACTTGTAGGTATACTCCGACGTATGAGTACTTTTTTATATTATTGCTTTTTTTTCAATTATTATTCGTGTGCATTACATTTCTTAATGTCAATTTTAAAATTATAATCCGATTATTACTTAGTCGAGGTTAACATAATTTTTCTGATCAATTAATTATTTAGGATTCGTTCACCTTTGGTTAAAAATGATTTAAATTAAGAAAACAAAACGATTCATTTTACATTTCAAAAAATTTGCATAATAATTTCTAATTTAATTATTACATTTATAAAAAAAAAAATCAAATATTAAAAATTATTCACTAAAATGCGGTTTATATAAATTCTAATTAAGTTAAAAATATACCATTATTATTATTTTTGCCAAAAAATTGAAAAAAACCAAACAAACCGCCTACAGTTTAATTTCCATGTCTCATCACTGGGTAATTCCTACTATCTATACCTAATACTTCATTAACTTGTTTTAAAGTTCTTTTTCTTACCTTTTACCGTAAGGATACCTGGCCCAATTATTTCAGTAATGACATCATACATCCTAGATTTATCAAGACAGTCTGGAGAACTAAGAATAATTTCAGCTATTTTAGGATCCATTGTATATAGCATCGGGAATGGTCCTATCCAAGAAAAATACGTTTTCACATTATTTTGGAGTGCGTATTTTGGAAGTTCATATAGAACATCTGAAATTTAAAAAAAAAATATTTAGCATATTATTTGATATGAAATTCAATTGTACTTATTTTAAAATATTTGTTTTTGTTATTTTTTTTTAATTTACCTGCTAATCTGTAGAGTTTGTGTGCAATACCAATTATTGGAAAACCAAATGGACCTGGCATCTTTAAAGCAAACGCGTAAAACTTCCTTCTTGACCATAGGAAATAAATCCAAAAGAGTGTAACGATTGCAAACAAAGCAGCAGCGACAACCATCATTAACAAATTACAATTAAACAATAATCCAACAAATTTCGTTTGCTTGATATTAATTTGGTTTTTGTTTTCGTTTAACCATTTATTTTTATTTTTTTTTTTTATTTATTGGGTTCAAGTGTATACACGTTGTCATTAAATTTTGAACTTATGACATTGGTAACGAATATTTTTATTAACAATTCAACACGAGAAAATAAGATGCTATTGTAAAGTATTAAATTATGATAAAATTGTGTAAATTGTGTAAATGATGAATAAGGGAATTGCAGGGTCAAATTTAGCGGAACACGTGTGTTGAAATGTTCATATTTGAAATTTAAAATTATTACATTTTTTTTTTTGTAAGCTACAGATTTTAACGACTTATGTACGTCATAATATATTTGAAGAATATTTTTGAAATTTAGGAACTGCAAATATTTTTTATGGAAAATCCTATATATCTAACAATTATTAAAAAAAAAAATTTAGGTAATCGATTAACGTAAAATTTCTTGCAATTTTTCACAATAGGGAAGAAACCCAATTTTTGGTAATTTGTTAAAATTTAAAAGTTATACGAAATAGATATATAGTGAAAATATAAGACTTTGGGGGACTTTCGTTTCCAAATCTAACATTATATTGTTTTAAAAAAATATGTCAATGCCGGGACTCACGGTTAAGATGTGGCCTAAGTGCCAGATTTCAGTTTACATATTGTACCATGTACTTGTGACACGTATGACGTATTACACGTAACGTGCTACTTTGATTTTCTGTGTATTTGTGTGTATTTCCAAAGCCGTTTCAGTACTCAAAATTTTCACAGTTTTTCAGAGAACAGAACGCCAACGAGAAAGTTATAAATTTCCTCTATCTGTGATTTTCTGTCAAAGCAATTTCTTTGTAAAGGGTTTTCCATTAAGGGCGGGTCGATTTTAAAATTGAATAAAACAAGTTGTATATGAGATATCAATATAAGGTTTTATCTTTATTTGAGAGCCCTACCAATGAGATTATGTGTGAAATATAACATCATTCAAATGGCCGCCGCGGCTTCGCTGGGTGGCGCGGATTCGAAAGGTCCAGTTTTCGATGACTTTGGCGCATAAATCAGGCTGAATTTGACCGATGGAATCGATTATGTTGTCTTTGAGGGCCGCGGTGGTTTGCGGCTTATTCGCATAGACCTGCAACTTAAGAAAGCCCCACAAGAAAAAGTCCAAAGGGGTCAATTCACGTCGCCTCGGCGCGAGATAACCATGCCATGAAACTGCTCGTGTAGAATATCGATTGTGTCTTGAGCTGTGTGGCACGTAGCGCTATCCTGTTGAAACCATATGTCTTCAGTGTCCATATCATCCAATTCAGGTCACAAGAAGTTGGTGATCATCGACCTATAGGGATCGCCGTTGACTGTGATGGCCTGGCCAGCATCATTTTCGAAGAAGTACGGACCGATGACGCCTCCAGCCCAAAATCCATACCAAACAGTAACTTTATTTGGATGCACCTCGTGAATCTCGCGTGGATTAGTCTATTCCCAAATCCGGCAATTTTGCTTATTCACGTACCCAATAATCTAAAAATGGACCTAGTCGCTAAAGATGATTTTTCGACCAAAATTGGGATCAACTGCTGCAAAGCCCAATTAGCGAACACGCGACGGACGTGTTGCGGGATGCTCTAACCATGTTGATTTGTCTTTAGTAACTGATTAAAAGACGATATTTTGACAGAAAGTAAAAGAAACAATATGGCCGCCACGAGCTGTCAAAATCAACCCGTCCTTATTGGAAAACCCTTTAGTAGCCCGTGGCGTAATAGTTAGTGCGTTGATGGACTGTTAGGTCGAAGGTCTTGGGTTCGATTCCAAGCCTATACCACCTAAAAACAGAAAACAGAGTTGTAAGTCACTAGGCCTTGGTTCTACACGAGCTGTCGCGCTGACCAATTTATTTATTTATTTTATTTCTTTGGTCAGAAATTCACAGTTCAGAAAAAATGTCAGCATGACAGTTAATTAATGAAATCTAAGGTAATATATTGTCCTGGTTGTTAAAGTTGGAACTGTCAGAAATTAAAAATGGCGCCTTGAGTGCCCACAAGGACTACTCACCGCATCATTAGAAACAACAACAAACTATTAAAATTAAACAAGAAAAAGATCACTGTATCCACCATATTTTCCTCCATTTTAAAAGATTCACCGAATTAAACAAAAATGAAAACGCTAATAGGTGTTTTTCTGTTTTAGTTCAGAGATAAGAGTTGTTCAACAAAAATGGATAAAATATTTTATATAATTTAGCAAATTGCAGAAAAAAAAACTCGTTTAAAATGGACTTTTATTCCACCTTGAATTTATTTGTAGGTACCTACTATGTATAAGTTCCAGTTTACGAATTGGTCCAAAAATATGTCTGACCGATAAAAAAACCTGAATACCCAGACCGGTTGGCACAAGATATCACTCTTTCAAAGTGCAACTTTGTAACTTAAACAGGATACCCGTTAATTAACTGCAAAAAAAAATACAATAGAAAGTTAAATTTCTTCTTTTTTGCAATTATTATTTTTCGCTGTGGTTTCAAAAGCTTTTTTTTTTTGTTGTGTTGGAGACCCCAGAAAAATTTCGTTTTACATCAGCGACTTAACCTGGGGTAGAATATGGCTCAGGTGATAAGTGCTGTCCGTCTGGGTGAGGCGATTGAACTCAATTCAATTCAATTGAAAAGTTTATAATGACATTTGTCAAAAACATGGTTGCCATAGTGAATTTTTCAAATATTTGTAATAAGCTATCGAAATAACCGAATGAAAATGAAGTCTTAGCGATAAAATTCTTACCTATATTTTCTTCATCTTCGCGAAAGTATTGGAAACTTTTTTGGTCACAGGAATGTTTATTTTTATTTATATAAATGGTTATAAAAAGAACTCAGAAAAAGTTCTACAATTTTTGTAGGCTGGTGGTAATTCTAGTCGTACTGACACAGAAACGTCAAATTTGTTGGAAAATGACAATCACATTTTTTTTCGTGATAGCTCTTTAGCTATCAAATGTGATGTCATCTTACACAAAATGAATTGAATTAAAAACGTGCTCTGTCACTCTATCTTGATGATCCGATCAATAGAATCCAAAATATAAATATAAAAAATTTAATAACAATGACATAAATTAAAACTATCAAATGACATATTAATTCCATCTCTTCAATTTAATTTAAAAATGAGAAATCTATAAATATTGTTATTGGAATTTTAATAAATTCCTTGGGCCTATAACACAATATACAACAAGTACTTGTTTAACAAGCAAAATTCAACAGGTGTTAAAAACTCGTGTAACACGTAACAACAAGTCTTCGCAAATTATAACAATTGTTTTTAGGCCTTTCAACAATTGGGAAATTTGATAAATTAAACGTTTCTGTAACATGATACAACAACAGTCGTATTTATTAGATTTTTGTCTACTTAGACACTGTCTAACTATTTTCAAATTGGTGGAAATATGCTTTATTTAATAAAAATAAATATCACATTATTCACTGTTAAGGTAATCTACTCTTGTGTCTAAGTTAGGCAGCTATAAGACAACAATAAACAAGGTTTTTGAACCCATTTTGGACAGTTGTCTAAAGTTAGACAACGTTTATAAATAAGACCACAAGTGTTTAAATAAATATTATTTTAATTGTTGAATAGTTGATAAATTCTTACTGACGATTTCAAAATTGTTAGAAGCCAACAAGTTGGGATAGAGTTTATTTTATAAAGTGGTTACCTATTTATATTATTATATGATATATTATAGATAAATATATATTTAACGGAAGATAATACAAAATGTATAAATAACAATTTAATTTTGGATGACAAATTTCGTTTGAAACGTCTAAATTTTATGCTAATTTCTGAAGCTTTACTAATCGTTTTTTATACAAAATATAATTATTTTTTTTTAATTCCAAGAAGAAAATGATCGAATATTTACGTATAGGTATACAAAAATAGGCATTAATATTCTTTTTGATTTTTGTATACCTTTCAATATTTAAAGAAATCGTTAAATAATGATTTGTAAATTGCGCAAAGGTATATCAAAATTCAACTTCGGTTATTCTACATCTCAACAAGTACGATTTAGTTGTCCAACAAGTCGAGGGAAATTTTATTTTTTAACAATAATTGTTACAATTTAAATTGTGTTACAGAATTGAATAGCACTTGTTGTTCAGTTAAACAAGTAGTTGTTGACTAGTTGACTTGTTGTTCTGTGTTATAGGCCCCAGATTGAAAAAAAAAACAACTATTAAAATTGACAAAATCTACCAACAAAAAATCAATCAAGAACAAGCTTTGGTTATAGAGGAGAAAAGGATGAGAAATACAGTCAATAACATTTGAATAGCCTCACTCTGACTTTCTTTTCTTACAGCTAACTGTTTTTGATACTTCTTTTATTGTACATAAGAAAATATATATTTAAAGACAATGTAAGAGAACGCTCTCTGAGATTAATAGATTTTTTTTTCTGACGCAATTCAAAACTAGGGGTGCTCTAAAAAGAACTTAAATAATTGTTTTGAAGTATAGAAAATAAACAGAAATTATTTTCTTAAAAAATTAATCAAGTCGTTTTTCTATTTCTACTAAATAACTACATACTCTGAGGCTATTCTAATGTTACAAAAAAGTAATACGCGTTTTAGTGACTAAAAACAAAATTAGTTGAAAAAATCCATTTAGCTTTTAGAAATTAGTCAAAACTTCTATTAATACAACTAAACATGTCCTTCCTTCCTATTTATTGCTATGTTTTTATTAGATTTTTGTCTACTGAGACACTGTCTTAACTATTTTCAAATTGGTGGAAATATGCTTTATTTAATAAAAATAAATATCACATTATTCACGGTTAAGACAATCTACTCTTGTGTCTAAGTTAGGCAGCTATAAGACAACAATAAACAAGGTTTTTGAACACATTTACCAAAGTTAGACAGTTGTCTAAAGTTAGACAACGTTTATAAATAAGATCATAACAGTCTTATTTATAAACGTCGTCTAACATTGGACAGCCGTCCTAGTTATAGATAAACATGTTTAATTGTTGTTTAATTGTTGTCTAAGAGTTATCTACGATTGTCTACGTCTTGACTATAACGTGACATTTTATTCAATTAAATAAAGCATATTTCCAACTGTTTTAAACTGTTAGACACTGTCTAACTAGTCAAAAATCCAATAAATACAGCAGTAAGGGTATTCATGCAACGTCGGAAAACCATAGTAAACGTCGGAAAGTTTAAGATGTCGTAAACAAACTGTCAAAATTGTATAGGAAATACTTTCCGACAAAACGTAAACTTTCCGACAAGAATTTGTGTCGTAAACATCGTAAATGAAAATGTTAAACGTGGTAAACTTTTTTTTAATGTTATTATGATAGTATGGTTGAATGGTTGGTTTATAACAATTTTATACGCAAGATGTTTCATGAAACGTGTGTCGGAAACTTTACGATTTTACAGCGTCGCAAAGTTTCCGTCGTTGCATGAATACCCTTATTTTCTAATTAGAACTAAAAGAAGTATCAAAAACAGTAAATTATAAAATTAACTATGTGTGAGGCTATCCCAATGTTACGGACTGTGTATGTTTGTTTGAATGTATTATCATTGTGGATTTGAATTTAAATTGTTGAACTTCATTTTAAAACATTGATCAAAGTTTAAAGTTATGACCTCATGAACCAGGCATTAGTTTTTTATTTTGTCAACAGATCACGTTTAGCAGGGTTAATAATCGTCATATTAACAAACCCAATTCCTAATTATTTAATTATTTAATAATTTATTTTTAGCTTTGCCTGTTGTGATACTGTTAAGAAATATAACGTAATTGAAATTGAAAAGCAGCAAAACAACCACCAAGCAAGTTTGTATGTTTTATAGTTTATTCAAATGATTTCAATTTATTTTTTAATTTTTAATAAATTAAACATTATCAAGTATAAAGATAATTCTATATTCAGTAAATAGTATTGTATATTATATTTTTTTTAAATGGTACTTAATATTATTATATATATATATTCAATAATAATATATATGTACACACAACAATCTTTTGTTTTCGACATTATCTGAGTGAGTGTATTAAATTCTCATAACTTTGTTGTTTTCTATAATTTTCCATATTTTTTTTTTTAATTATACTTTTTGTCAATAATTTACCATAATAAACCGTAAACTACAAAAAGCTTTAAGAAAATTTTTGTTTTAAATCCACATTCTCTGGTTTATGTTTATGTTTATGTTTAGTTTTATTTTTTTTTTTTTGTATTTTTAATTTTTTAATAATTAGAAAAAAATAGATCACTATTCAAATTGTTTGTTTTCTACCATTTCAATACACATCATTCATCTCCTAGACTCTTATGTTTATATCGTATTTATTCAATTATTTTGTTTATAAAAAACCCTAAACCTATAATCCTTAAAACCAAACACACACTCCCTCATTTTTTTTTTAAATTTATTTTTAATCACTTTGCGTAAAAAAATATTATACCACTTTTTTTTTTTTGTTTAGTGTAACTTTTGTGTCTCATACTCTTTTTAATTTTGTTTTGTTACTGAAAATTAACAAATCAAGATCATATTTTTATTTATGATTTTTTTTTTTGTAATTTAAAGAAATTTTAAGTCTATTGCTATCAGTGCTTGGCATTCCTGATTATAATTAAATTTTGACTCGTATATGGAAACCAATTATTATGGAAACCATAAAATATGTCAGCGTGACAAAATAAAAAATTATGTATGTTTATAAAAATACATTTTATTTTTATCGTAAAAATTATATAACTCTAATGGAGTAATTTGTTTTGTTTTTATTTTTTTATTTCTTTGCAGCTATACCTATTTACTGCGCTTAGTTTAAGCACAGTCCTACCTAAAGTTAAAAAAACAACATACCTACGCTTCTAACGCTCTCTACTTTTACATTGATTATACCTTTACATTTTAGTTTAAAAATAAAAAAAATATTGTCTATTGCTGCAAATTATGGGACCGATTGATTTAAGTTGTTTTAACGGATTTATATAAATTATAAATTGATAAGCATCTGTGAGGCTAATAAATAAGTTAATCTATGTATATTGAATTTATAGTTTTTGTCAATATTAGAATAATATATTTCTATATGAAAAAATAAAAAAATAAAAAAAATCACAGATACCAAATGCTTATTTTTGTTCATTTTAGTTTAGTAAGAATAGATAACAAGGAACAAATTGCTCAGAGACTAGATTTTTACACCCACATTTTTATTCTTTAAAAAGTGAGAAAGTCCTTAAATCATCAAAAATAGTGAGATTTTTTTCTATTTCGATTATTTGCAACAAAGTTTATTTTTTGTTCTACACTTCTAAATTTTTTAGTGGGGTACACATTCAACAACGTATCGCCCAATCCTTCGTTTAGCTAGCGTTCTTAACGACTTTTTTACCATTTGCATCAAATTAATTGTAATGCTGTTTTTTGGTGTTGTACTTCGATTTTAAGCCATTCGCTTAAACCATTAAGCCTAGTACGCTGCTGATGCGAAACGAAAAACCCCATACAAAAACGACACAACGAAATCATAAACGAAAAATTTCGTTCTAGTTTTCGTTTTGCAGTGCGAAGTTCGATGAGCGAAATTGATTATTATTGTAGCAGATTATTTGGGAAGTCTCCGCTCTTTTTTCGCACAGAATTAATTGTTTATTGTGTGGTGCGGAAAAGTGACATTTGAGTTGTTTTCGTGTTTGTATATGTTGTTTCTTTCATATCAGCGTTGCTCTCTGTGATTTGTATGCGTTGTGTTTTTGTATTTTGTTTTTGCAATTGGTGTCTTGATGACACTTTAAGCGGGTAATTTTTCGTTGTCGTTTTTGTAAGCATTTCGCTATCGTGGTGGAGACCAACGAAAAATTTCGTTTCGCATCAGCAGCGTACTAGGCTTTACATGAAAAACGGACAAAAAAAAAGATGTTAAATTGAAATCATTGGTCTTCCGACTCAGAGTTTGAACTATTTTGTCGACGGATTAATTTTACATGGCCAAAAAACTTTGCCGACAATATGCTTGTGTCGAATTACTTTCAACAAAAAAAAATTAATTTTTTTCTAAACAGAATCGAATTTTTTTCTAAACAGAAATGATTTTTTTCTGTTGTTGAGAGAATCACATGGGGAGATTTTACATGAACGACTGTGATGTTTAAAAATACAGTAAGGAAATTGAACTAAGCAAACCTCTGGCAAACTTTTGTCAGCATCACTGAGGAGCAGCGTTGTCGCCCCAAAAAAAAATTCCACGCCACATTTTCTAAAAAAAAGTGCCATTTTCGTGCCATATTAAAAAATGGAAATAAGAAGAGCGTGCAATATTAAATTTTTTCGTGCCACGATCAAATTTTCGTGTCGAAAAAGAACGACCATGCCACTTCGGCAACGCTGCTGAGGAGAAGGAGAAAACTAAACAAGATTTCTCCGCTAGACTACAAAAACACTTTCCATCTCTTTTTTTTATAATTTGACCGCTGTTGGTCAAAAAAAATTTGAGCAAGCAAATCCAAAAAAATATCAGTCTCAGCTTTTTGACAGCAAAAGTGAGGATTTTCACTGAGGAATTATGTTCAGATTTCAAATTGGGGGTGGCCCCGGCGCTTGACTGCTAACTTGGATGTGTGGGTTCGATCATCAGCCTAGGCAGTATTCTTTTCTATATTCCCTCAACTGAACGCCACCCCTGGGATTTAATGAGAAAATCAAAACCTAATTTCTCAATCCACTGTGCCAACAAAAATCTATCCTATTCTTCTAACATTGCCTAATTTATAAGACCTTAGGTCTTACTGGCATATATGTATATGTTTGTGTTTGTCTTTTTAAAAAAATTACTGAGATTACTGGATCTCAGTGAGCCTGAGAAACCTTAACTGGCTAAATAAAAGCACAAACTTCTGTAAAGCTTAAAAAAACCATCTTTTATTTTCGCTTTCCAATTTTCTATCTGTTAGTCCGAAAACAAAGTTTTGGCTGTGAGAGATTTGGAAAACACCCTATATCTATCTTTTTCTTTCTCAAAGTGTTTTATTGTAAGTAATTGTTGTTATTGTAAACATGCAAACAAAATTGTAATTCTATACTAATCAATGCAAATATAGATCTTTTTGATTTTCACCCGAAGATGTCCATAGACATGGACGAAACGTTGTGAACAAAAAAAAAAACAAGTGTTTTATTTTTGACCTGAAGCCCACAAATTAACAAACAAACATTTTTGACAAGTGCTAAAGCTACGAAAGAAAACCAAGGACATTTTTTTATGGCGAATTGCCTCAGCTACAAAGAAAGAGTTTTCTTTATGGGTAAAAAACTAAAATATTTCCATAATCTTCGATCCCTTATAATTGACTTAGTGATCCTCGTACTAATGGCTTTCTCAAATTATAAAAAATCTTAATACAAAATATGACCATGCCAAAAATAAATTCTCTTTAACAATTTGTTTTTTTCATTTCTTCAGCATTTTGTTTGTCTACTCTTACTTGACTATTTCAAAACGTATCATATTCACTCAAGACCTACATTATTTAATTTTTTATTTTGTTTTGTTTGCTTCGTTTTTGAAGAGAAAATAATTTTCCTGATTTCAAAAATAAATGCAAATGTACATAATATGTATGTAGTTTAAATTTGTTCACCTATTTTTTTGTTTGTTGTTTTATAAGTATACACTAATCAGCCTTTTTCGCACAGAAAAATAAAAGAAAACAAACTAATAAATTAGTTTCTATCATTTCATTCAACTCGAACTGTTTTTTGGATTTTTTATTAACAAAATATCGTCGTTCCAAAAATTTCCAAAATTTCGTGTTTTCTTTTTTTAATTTAATTTTCAATAAAATCCTTAATATGTTTATTTTATGCAATTTGAATAAGTGAATTGAATTTACACAATGAAATTTTCTTTAATTATGTTTTTCTTTTTTTTCTTTTTGAATGCAGATCGTGTTTGTTTAAAAAATGCATTTCATTTGACATTTTCATTATTATGTACTTAATTTTAATTTTGTTTTTTTTTTCTTTTATAAATTTGTATGGAATTTTGTTTGTTTACAATTATTATGCGTTATAAGTTTTATTGCGAAATTTTGTTTTTTTTTTGAGGCTATATCCCTGAGTTTATTTTATTAATTTTTTTAATATATTATATATATAATGTGAAAAACATTAAAGTTGAGATGATTTAGTAAAATATTTCTTAACAATGCTTGATATTTTTATTTTTTTTTTTTTAGAAAAAGTACATAATATTCACAGTTATTATGAAATCTTTTTTCTTTTTTTTACTTATTTTTGTAAGAGGTATATTCTTATAATGATATATACGTTTGTCGTGCCAATCAGTTGTATCTTAATAATTGTATTATATTTAAATGTGTGCTTAAAAAATCTTTGGTTGTTGAATTGAATTAAAAAACTTCTTGTAGTAGCTCTTATTTTTTTTTCAGATGATTTAGTGTTTGATGAAAGTTTTTACGGGGCGCAGTTTGTACCTTTCGGATTGTTTTTGCTTTGCCCTAAAAAAAGCTGATTGCAAAATTGAAAAAAAAGGTTAAACTCATCACAAAATACAACTTTATCGGAATTCTACGAATTTAGATAAATAAAAAAAAAATGAATAACAATTCAAGAAAGCAATTTTTAATAAAAAAGGGGATGCTCAGTGGAATTCTGATGAAAACATTTTTTTTTACTGGGTCTGAGAATTTAAAACACAACAAATCTCCTGAAATTGAGTTACAGGAAAAATAAAAGGTACATAGGTATGTATGTGTAAATGAAAATAGAGAGTATCGCAACTTGTGTCTGATATTGCAGGAGAACGATTTGGATCTTTTTCATAAAAAAAAACTTACAATATTTCAAATATCGGGTTTTCAATAGAGACTTTACAAATTTGAATATAAATTGTGAACGCACCCTTTCACTAACCATCGAACTGTAATTGTCAATTTATTCAGTAAACTCAACATTTTCATCATGGTAAAGTACACGAAGGAGCAACGTCTGCAAGTTATAAAAATTTTTTACCGAAATTCAGAGACGGTGACCGCAACTTTAAGAGCGTTAACTCCAATTTTCGTTCGTAAATGAAGAAGCTCATTTTTGGCTCAATAGGTTCGTCAATAAGCAAAATATGCGTTATTAATTGGGTGAAAATCCACATTTGCTTCATGAATCACCACTTCATCCCCAAAAAATAACTGTTTAGTGCGGTTTTCATGCCGAAGGCGTTATTGGCCATATTTTTTCGTCGACGATAACGATCGTCACGTTACTGTGGATGACCAGCGTTATCGCGCCATGATAAACGATTATTTTTGGCCCGAATTGGAAGATATAAACTTGGACGACATGTGGTTTCAACAGGATGGTGCCACACAGCACACCTTACAATCGATTTATTGAAGAGTAAGTTTGATGAGCGTGTTATCTTTATCTCAAGAAATTGGCCAGTCGATTGGCCGCCCCGTTCGTGCGATTTAACGCCTTTAGACTATTTTCTTTGGGGCTACGTTAAGTCATTGGTTTATGCCAACAAGCCGACGACGACGTTGGAAGAGCTCAGAGCCAACCGAAATGTGTGGCTGAGTCATCGAAAATTAGGTCCAACGAATCGACCGCTGCAAACGTACCCGCGGTAGCCATATGAACGAAGTCGAGTTCCATTCATAAAAGTTTTGATCTTACTTCAAGCCGATAATAAAGTATTTGAAATATCTCAAATGGTTTGCGTTTTGTTTAAAAAAAAAAAAGTTTTCAAGTCCTTATTGGAAAACCCTTTATATTTCACCTCTTCAACAAGAGAGGTATACACACTTTTAAATGCGAATAACTATTATTGTTGCCCTTCAGGATTTGGTTTTAGAATCGAAACCAATATTATTTGGGACGATTAATGAAAAACGCCATTATATCGACATTTGAAATAATGTCTGTTTCAAAACCCTGTCTAATGACCAATTTGTTCACAGCTGATCATATACAATTAAGAATTATTGCAACTGGTAAATCTTCGAATGTGCATGTTTAGCAAAATTTTTATCAAGGAATACAAAACATGGAAATTGATAATCCGCCAATTTTAGTTGATTATCGTTTATTTACTTAGAACCTTTGAAAGTCATGATGCAAATTTAACACACCGTGTGAACAAATTAGACCTAAAATTGCAAACTTTAACAAAATCAAATTCAAATCGTATTGGAGATAACGATTAATTATTTTCAATTCAAAATATATTTAGATCAAGAGCTAGAAGAAATTAATTTCATCGAAATTATCCGTTCAGAGAAAAATTTGTTTGAAATAGAAAATTTTAATCAAGGTATCCGTTTCGAAACGCTCATCCATATGTCAAAAAATCGATTCTAAGCTTAATTTATCTCGTTTTCGAATGGATTCGGTCTGACGAAAAACGACAAAAAACTTTGTACATATGTACATATGTGTTTCTCGTCTACTTTTTAATGAATTTGAGAACAGAAAATATTCCGCAAATATTACTCCAAACAGCTAATTAAATGTTTTTGGAGAAGTAGGAGTGAATATTGAGTACTCCAAACGGAAACCATAATGGAAACCTAAAAAGCTACATATATGTAAGTTTCTTCCGAGCGGATACCTTTCTGATATATGGCTGAACACTTACTGAAAATCGCCTTTGTAAACAAAAGGAAACCAAAAGATAAATAAATATTTAAAATTGCAATCAAAAGTAAATAGAATAAATTAACGTAGGTACAAAGCTGCAATATAATGCAATTTAAAAAAAAATTGAATCCCCATAGTTTAAATCATCTTAATTTTCTAGCCACTGAGAGTTAATTAATTTTGTTTTTATAAATATTTTTGATGTAAATTTATTCACTTATGATTTTATGTTATTAAATTGAAGTTTCTAAATCATCAAAAAGGAAACAAATATTCTATGTATGTATGTATAATGTAGATGAGCTTTGTTTTTTTTTTTTTTTGTTTTATGAATAGAATTTTATAAAAAAAAAATTAACTAAGTCTCTTGTTTTTATTTCTTTTAGTTATTTAAATTTACATTATTGTGTAATTGATGATCTTACATGGTTATTGAAATTTAAAACTTTAAATCACTTAATTTATATTAATAAGAAATTATTATTTCTTTTAAAAATTTTAATTATATCTTAAGTGTTTTATTTAATTGTATTTCTCTCTTATTTTTTTTACTTGTTTAAATTTTTGTTTCAATTTGTATAATTTGTACTTTTTGCAAGTAATGCATTCTTTTGCTGTTTTTGTATTTTTTTGTTTGTTTTAATAATAAAGGTATTTTTGTTCATTTTAAAAATATATTAAATGTTCATCATTACACTATTTTTCTTGCATTCGTTTCCTATTTTTTGTTTTGTTTTCAAAAATGTTTGAGTTCTTTTTTTTTTTCTGTTTGTTTTATTTTTTTTTTTTAATAATAAATTAATACATATTTGTTCTTTGTTGTTTGTTGGTTTGAATTTTTTTGTATACATAGATATATTCTGTTTTTTTTTCGAGTTTATTATAAAATTTAATTAGCCGTTTGTATTTTCTTTATTTGCCTTGTTTGTGTGCTACTTTTTAATGCTAATTTAATACCTAGAGTAAAATTACATGTAGTTATTTTTTTTTTACAGAATAAAAAGAATTCATTATTCATTCATAACAAACACAGAATCATTACTAATTAATTTGTTTGTTGTTGTGTATGTATATTTATCTGTCTTTTGTTTTGTTTTGCTGTTTATATTAATTTGTTTGGAAATTTTATACTTTGAACAGTTTTATTTTTCATTTTGAACTTTTGTTTGTTTTGTTTTGGTTTTTTTTTTTGTTGTATAAAAATATTGTTTCTTCTTTATTTTATGTTTGTTGGTATAGTTTAAATTATCTTGCACTTTCGTTTGTTTGTTTTGTTTTTTTCTATTGTTAAATGTAGTCAAGGTATTTGTTTATTATTTTTGTATTATGATGTGATTTTTGAGTGAGATGAATATAATACGAGACGAGAAGACAACGACAAAACTTAAAATATAATTAAAGTAAGAATTTTGTACCTATATTTTTTTTTTTTAATTATTATTATAATATTAATTTAAGAGTAGAAAAAAATAACAATTGTTAACATATATGTAATATAAATAGACATATTAACAAAATGAAAATTAGAGGTTTTTGTTTAAAAAAATAGGGAGATTCATTATTTAGTATGTTATTATGTAATAGAAAAAAAAAAACTTCCAGTTGAACCTAAAATATAAACACTAAATAAATTTTATTAGCATCCAAGTTTTTAACGAAATTTTTGATTAAACTCTGTTTAGCGAAATATATTAAAACTTGATTGAGTACTTATTTATATTCTCATCACGATTTATGATATGAATTAGAATTTTGCTAGGCATCTTACAAAATTCAAAATGTTTGTCACCTCTTTTTGACTCCTGTCAAGTTTGGACATTTAAGGGTTTTTAACTAATATTCCGTACCCAGATGTTTTTGCTAAAAGCCTGTGAGGAACAGGAATCATTTAATCGAAATCAGTACTTTCGGGAAATCGAAACGCACAACAAATTTAAGGACTGCTTTTAAACGCTGCAATTACCCGCGGCAATTTTTAAGCACGTTGGCGAGTGACGTATGCGGTGGCCGAGGTAAACAAAGTTGCAGAGGTTGAAATAATTGCAGAGTTATCGCTCTTTCTTCTTTGTGCTTTTTCGTATTGTTTGAGACATAAGCGGAGTAAAGAGTGTGAAGAGATGTTTCCTTCTCATTTAACAAAAATTGCAGCTATTAAAATTTGATTAGATTTTGACAGCCTTTCAAAAACAACAAATAAAAGAAACATTTTAGAATAAATTAATGCATTCAGTGCGATAAAGGGTAAGTTATGTGCACAGTACACATATTTAAGGTAATATTATTAGTGTTCAGTTCTGCGCATCTGTCAAAATCGAGGTATTATGATGGGAAAATTGTAAATCCAGTGACAGTGACCCTTTGCTAGTCTAATTTTAATATTTAGTTGTTGTTTCTAATGATGCTTGTTGAGTTCCTATAAGCACTCGAATAGCCATTTTCATTTTTTTGACACTTTCAGCTCTGACAACCTGCGCATATGTATTGCCTTAGATTTGTGTGCTGTGAGTAATGTCGTTCTCCTTTTGTCATTTAGGATTTTGATCCGGAATTTTTGATATTTCATTGTAAAATGACAATATTTCATTTCACAATGACAATGACGTCTATATAAATGTCACTTTATTATGGTGTGTATGCAAGTGCATGTTTTGTGTACGTGTAAATCGTTCTTGAAATCGGGATAAGAGATTTTGAAACAAAATCATAAGCGATCGATTTTTTTTGGTTGAAAGGAACGCGAAAACTGGTCTGGAATCAAAATTTTTTACACGGATCGATATTTTTTGGTTGACAGGAAAACGAAATTAGATTAGAAATGAAAACGGAAATGCAAACGACAATCATACGATGCGACTGTTGTTGGTATGAAAATAATGGTGTTTTTTTTTTTATTCAACATTATTTAATTTATATACACTGGCGTATTATGTATCTCCCATTTTTTATAAACAAAATAAAAGAATAAATTTATCGAATAGACATGAAAATAAATTTATATTTAAAATAAAATAAATTATATTTACTTTAATAAAATTGCACATTTTGAAGTAAAATAATAATAATTTTAACAAAAAAAAAATAAATAAAATCTCTTTGTATAAAAAAAAACAATTAAAATAATATAAAAAAAAATCTTACACTAAATTGCAGTATAATTGTTACAAAATAGGATCACAGTGATCATTTGTTATGTATTTTTTTTTTTGTTGTTTCATATAAACAAGTAGAGGTTTTATGTTTTAATATCTTAGAAAATTGCATTTGACTTTTTGTTATATCTCATAAACTATTTTGTACATTTTAATTGCTGTTTTATTCTTTTTCCACTTTTTGTATATGGTGTGTATTTGAAGACAATTTAGTTAACAATTTTCACGTTAAGATTACTTTTTTTTTTTTTCTTGTAAAATGTAACTTGTGCGATTATTTTAATTAATTTTTTTTATTTTATTGCAATATACAAATGTAAGACTTTGTTTTTTTTTGTATATACCTACTTAACTAATAACATTAATAAAAAAAATAATAACAAATTGAAAAGAAAGGAAACGCAAAATATTGCAACTAAAAGGAAACTTTGAAAATAAAAATTTAAGTTCACCTTTTATCTAAACTCACACCTAATTGATCAATACACAGATTTTCAGCCATTTCGGTATTTGAAGAAACTAAATGATATTTATATCATAATGAAAAATTGATATCAATATCAGTACGTTTAAAAAAAATAAATATAAACTTAATATATACAATACATATATATATGTATATATTATTTATTTTACTATATACATACATATATGTATATGGAGCTTTGAGATAATATTTTAAACATAAAATGGTGGCGCTCAGCAGGACCAATGATAGATTATCGATAAATTTCTTCATGTAGTTAAATCTCAACCAAGATGTTTGCTATACAAATTTGTGTTTTTTTTTTTTTTGATTTATATAGCAGTCATTTGGGTGAGATATTTAACATACTATATATGAATGAAATTTATAGATATCTACCAAAAGTCCTTGTACGACCCTCAGGAACCGTGTAGCGTGCTATTCTGGTTATTATTATTGTTGCTGTTGTTGTTGCCATTGACATTTTGAGCGGAAACCTCTGACTTGACGCGCCTTGCAATGTGCGATCGCGTGTGCTTTCTTAAGTGATCCTTGCGATAGAAACCTTTAAATAAAAAAAAAATATATAAATGGTTAAAAAAATTTATTAAATTTATTTGAACTTACCTTTTCCGCATTCTATGCAAACGTGTTTTTTCTCGCCGGAATGAATCACGATATGCAAGGTCAACTGTTCCTTGCGTTTAAAAGATTTCATGCAAATCTGAAATAATAAAATTATATATTTTTTTAAAACTTAATCAAAACTTTTTATATTCAAAATATTTTGAAGCTGAGGAAGAAGAAATTTAAACAAGATTTTTCCGTAAGAATTAAAAGAACTCTCTTGAAAGCCAGTTTTTTTTTTTTAAACAATCACTTTGAATACACGTAAGAGGTTTAATCAAAATCATTTGATCGGTTTTCGATAAAATAAAAAAAAACAAAAGGTGTTGAATGGGAGCTAACCGTATTTATTATTGCGGAGTTTATAAATTAATTTAAGAAGAAAATCATCCCATTTTCGAAAAAAATAATATTGAAATTTTTTTTTTTAATAATTTTTATTTAAAATCTGTTACATAATGTTTGAAAACTGGTAATTGCCATGTTTAATAAAAATCGACCAAGTCGTTTTCGAATTATTAAGATCTCAAACAAAATTTTGAAACTTTTTTGAAAAATCAAAAAAAAAAAAAAAAAAAATTGCAATAGCTTTTAAAATTTTTTGAAATGATATGATGGTAGCGAAGTTGAAAAAAGTTGGGTTCGCAATTCTGTCCGTCTGTCTGGCCTGTCATAAATATTCTTTCCCACCATTTTGGTTAAAAAATTACCACTTACACGCCCACTTTTTAAAAGAGGCCATTTTATAGCCAAGTTTGATACAAATTAATTTTGTGTGTTTTTCACAAAAGTTGCAGATAATGTGATTTCTTATGATTGCTCCAACCCAATATTTTTTCCACACTAACTTTAGAAGGCGTTAATCACTTAAAAGACTTTGGTATAGGTAACGCAATGGGTAGTGCAGATGGCTCTGAAGACATTTGATCTGTGTCCGATCTTCAATTGAGGCAAAATTATTTTCAAATTAAATTGATCATAATAGACTAAGCACTACTAAGCGGTCTGATGATCGGCCTGGCAGTCGTGCAAGCTATAAAAACTTGTTATGTTTTAAATTATTATAGTAGTTTTAAGAAATAATGTACTTAGTCTAAGAGAGTCATAATAATTATAGACGTAAATAAATAAATAAAGGGTTTTTCAATAAGGACTTGACAACTTTTGTTTTTAAACAAAACGCAAACCACTTGAGATATTTCAAAAACTTTATTATCGGCTTGAAGTACAATCAAAATATTTATGAATGGAACTCGACTTCATTCATATGGCCACCGCAGGTACGTTGGCAGCGGTCAATTTGTTGGACCCAATTTTCGATGACTCGGTCACACATTTCGGCCGAAACTGCCGCTATTTCGAGTTCAATGTTGGCTCAGAGCTCTTCCAACGTCGTCGGTTTGTAGCCCAAAAGAAAATAGTCTAGAGGCGTTAAATCGCACGAACGAGGCGCCCAATCGACTGACCCATTTCTTGAGATAACACGCTCATCAAACTTACTCTTCAATAAATCGATTGTAAGGTGTGCTGTGTGGCACCATCCTGTTGAAACCACATGTCGTCCAAGTTTATATCTTCCAATTCGGGCCAAAAATAATCGTTTATCATGGCGCGATAACGCTGGCCATTCACAGTAACGTGACGATCGTTATCGTCGACGAAAAAATGTGGCCCGATAACGCCGACGGCATGCAAACCGCACCAAACAGTTATTTTTTGTGGATGAAGTGGTGATTCATGAAGCAAATGTGGATTTTCAACCGACCAATAACGCATATTTTGCTTATTGACGAACCCATTGAGCCAAAAATGACCTTCTTCATTTACGACCGAAAATTGGAGTTAACGCTCTTAAAGTTGCGGTCACCGACTCCAAATTTCAGATAAAAATTTTTATAATTTGCAGACGTTCTCCTTCGTGTACTTTACCATGATGAAAATGTTGAGTTTACTGAATAAATTGACAATGACAGTTCGATGATTGGTGAAAGGGTGCGTTCACAAATTGAATTCAAAGTTGTCAAGTCCCTACTGAAAACCCTATATATGGGAAGTTTTTGAATAAAGCTGTTTTTAAAAAAATAAAAAGGATAAAATTGGTAAAATATGAAGGAAAGGCCTTTTTTAAATAAATAGCCCAATCAAATTTTTTGGCCACGCCTACTTTTCAGGGATTTATTGGAGAAAATTATATCAATATGAATATCTTTGAAATTGTCTTGTTGTAGAGTGACTTCCAGCGGTGTTTATACTTTGGCACTTAAGTCTTTTAATCAAGTAGTCCCAATAGCGCTAATGCACACCCTTTATGCAACAAACTGTTATATTTGTTATAAGTTGGTATTTTTCTAGTCTATTTCCACATTCGGTAAAAAAGAAAATGTTAAGAAATGATGAGATAATATTTAAATATGCCCGAACCAGAATTAGAATCTATTCTTTCTAATCTGTCTAATCATGCCAATCGAATTCTCAAAGTTCTACCAAAAATAAAATGGTGCTTTAATAAATCAATAAAAAAAATTAATAGATAAATATATACTCACATTGCACACATGTGGCCGGTCTGGTATATGCGACAACTTGTGCCTGGTCAAATGATCCTTTCGCTTAAGTGCAGCATTACAAATGTCACAAACGAATCTTCGTTCAACAGCATGCGATATAACATGCTGTTCAATCAAACTTCGATCGGGATATGCCATTTGACATTCCGGACAACAATATAATGTCGAACCGTCCAGAGCTTTTGTTTCACGAATCTCACCTGGTTTGGGTCGTGGTTTCTTCTCCTTTGGTGGCTTCTTTTTCTTGGTTTTCTTGCCAGTTGTCGTTGTACCAGGTGTTGTGGTTGTAGTCGTACCTGCTGCGACAGGTGCTGTTGTTGTAGTTGGAACGCCTGTTTCTGTTAAATTGGTAAGGTGTGTGTCCATGCCAACAATTCCTCCATTATGATTATTATGGTTACTATTTGTATTATTTGCAGTATGTATACCGCCAAGTGCTAGGCTCAAATTGGCACCGTTCTTTAGAACCTCACCCTTAATATTGAAACCGGATGTGGTGTCTAGATTTCCTAAATTTAAATTTCCTGAGTTAATTTGTGAGCCAACTATTCCTGATGATTCTTTTTTTATTGTTTCGGAGTATTTGAGGAAGTGTTGTAATGATATTGGCAGTGTTGCTGACAGCAAATGAGATGAATAATCAACTGTATTCGCTGTATTTGCAAGGGTTTGCCAAGATTGGTTGACATTTTGTAAAATTTGTTGATTAATCACTATTGGATAAAATAATATGAAAAATAAAATTATTAAAGAAGTAATTTTAAAAATATAAACAATTATTATTCTTTATTTTGGGAACGTACAAAAAATTGTATTTAAAAAAAATATATTGGTAGGTGGGTTTTAAAAAGGTAATTTTAAAATCAACCCACTGCCCAGTTGTTTACATTTGTGTTTTCTCCGAATTTTAACAAAAAAAAAACGTAATCAAGCTGTCTTTTAAAACTAAGAACCGATATTTGCAATTTTTCCACTCGCTGCCACGCGTTTAATCTTTTTGGACATTCACCTATCCACACCTACTTGAGTTTCCTTAATTAGATATGTAACGTCACTAGGAAATTGAAATTATTTTTGCTTAGCTCTTATTTTAACCCAGCTTATAACATGTGTAATTTTGTCCACCTACTGCCACGCCCACTTTTTTATATGTATTTGAATTATCTACTTATTTCACGCTCTATATAGGAAGCTGAAACCTTTTATCTAAGATATCTTGAATAAAAGCACTTTTCTTAAATCCAAAACATAACATATAAGACTTCGGACGTAAATTCAATACTAAAAAACTTCTAAAGCTATTTCTTTTCAATTGAATTGCTGCTTCATGTATTATTTTTCCATCTCAAAATTTTGTTTAACGGTGTAACGGTTTTTAGGCCTATAAGTATTTTAACAGCCCCTTAGCCTAATAAAATCATAAAAAAATATTATCAGTTTTGTTATTAATCCTATTAATAAAACCGTAAAAAATTATCTATTTTTTATTATACGAATAGGCTGAATATATTCTGTTATATTATTTAATTAGGTAGGTTATTTTTTTTTTGGTTCAATACATAATTATTAAAAGTGGAAAACCTAGGGTTTGGATGGACGTAAGGTTAACAGTTTTTTATGGCAGGCCACGTAGTATTATTGATTTCTGCAAGTAGATTAGTGATTTTTACAAATGTAAAAAATTTTTATTTTTACTTATTTGTTAATTTATTCTCCACAGTTAAACTTATTCAAAAATTTTAATATTGAAATAGTTTTTTATGGTTGATGTGCCAATTAATATAACTTTATATAACACAAAAATAAATTCTTTTAATTGTTCTTTTTTTCCTCCATTGTTTGGCTTGAATTAGTTTTGACATAATATACTCTGCAGTTACTACAAACATTTACATTTGTTTAAGGGTCACTCATTTCGTGGTTTCAAGTTTGTAGCGCTGGCATTTGACACCTGTCAAAATCAGCTGTCATTTGAAGTGTAATATTAGTTGAATGTTTGCCATTTACGATAATGGATCGCTTGATAATCGAACAACGCGTTAAAATTATTAAAACTTACTACAAAAGTGGTGATTCAAACGTAGCCACTTTTCGCGCATTACGCGATGATTATGGTCGTCATAATCGACCGACTTCGCAAGCAATCGGTAAAATTGTGAAGAAATATGATAAGAGTGGAAGCGTTACTGATGTCGCAAGGCCTGTGCATCATCGTAATGCACGCTCAGTGGAAAATATTGTAATTGGTCCGTATTTCTTCGAATATGGCAATGGGCAGACGGTTACAGTCAATCCAGAGTGATATGGTCGAATGATAACCGATTTTTTTTGGCCTGCGATTGAAGATCATGACTTGGACGATATATGGTTCCAACAAGAAGGGGCAACAAGCCACACAACACGACAAATTATGTCATTATTGCGTGAGAAGTTTCATGGTCGCGTAATTTCACGATTTGGCGACGTCAATTGGCCACCAAGATCATGCGATTTGACACCGTTAGATTTTTCTGTGGGACTACGCAAAAGAAGCGAATAGTCCCAGAACTCTAGACGCATTAAAAACCAACATTACTCAAGCCGAGATACCGCCCGAAATGTGCGAAAAAAAGTGGTTAAAAACTACCTCAAAAGAATCGCATGCTGATGCGAATCTTCCCGAGGCGGCCATTTGAATGATATTGTTTTTCACCCTTAATGGCAAAGTCCAAACTTTTATTAAATAAAATGTTCTTCAAAAATGTATAGCTGTGTGTTTTATTTAGATTTTTTTTTCGAAACCGAAAAATGAATGGTTAATAAAAATAATAAAAATTAAAAACTTAAATTTTTGTACATTTTTTGTATCACCCGAAGATGAAGTAAACACTCCGAAACGCGTCGCATAGTTCATTCAAAAAGTTGTGAAAATATGTTTTTTTTAATAACAAAAATACAAAAAAAAGGTTTTTAATTTTTATTATTATTATTCAATTATATATTCTAACAAACCTACTTAAACTTTGATTTTAGGCACTAGTAATTTTACCTCCCCTTTACTAGCTCTCGATGTTTGAAAGATATCTAACTTTAGGTACATACCTACATAACGCACATTTGGGATAGCGTCACAATAAAAAAAATGTTATTCTTGAGCTAGAACACTATCCGAGGTTCAAATCTGTCGTTACAGAATCACGTGTTTATCTGAAAAACTCGCCATTGGAGAGCAGAAGTTTCGTTTTTAATATAAAATTCCTCATAAACAGTGCCTCATTCTAGACTTCCTGGAAATTTCGAATAAATCCTCGATTACAACATAAGCCAAATTGTAACTTTTTTATCTGACAAATTTATTAAAAAAAAAATTAAGAAAAAATTTATTATTTTCTTGTTTTGCTTCTCCATCCCAAATCGAAAATTCTATGGTGACCATCACCATCAAGGTCCTTATTGCTAGTACCGTTCATTTATTGATAAACGACATTTTTCGATCACCAGAAATTCAAGATATCTTAAGCCGTTCTTGCATCACCTGCACCTGCTATGTTTTTCACAAAGGATTACAACAACAATAAGATATCCTCATAGCTTTTTCTAACGATTTAAATACGCGCAGATTTTTGATCCTTTTGACTTTTCTTGTATTGATCGTTAAGCGACAACTCTCGCAATAAGGTATAATAAAAAAAATTCATAACTTTTTTAACTGTATATAATTTTATAATAGAGAACACAAAATTTCTAGCTGCGATGTATCTGGTTAAAACCTACAATATTTATGTATTCATAGCATATTTAAAAGCAATAGGTACCTGTGTACATATGCATGTACTTACAAATCCTTAAATTTATCAAATCAACCAGTTTTTGAAAATTAAGAAAATTTAAGTAAATAACCTAACAATAGATAAGGCGAGGTCGATACAATGATGTAAATATATATACATATGTACATACATAAATTACATACGTTAAAAATATATTCAATGAATGAACATTAATTTATCAATTCATATTTATAATAATTGATTGTTACATTTTTATTATCACGAAATGTCCTACTGCCCTCAACAACAGGCAACAAAAATAAAAAAGTATAAGTAAGTATAAGTACACCGCATTTGGGTAGGTACCTATCTATACCTACAAGTTAAGATTTATTCCAAAAAGTGTCTATTCCTCCAAAAATTATTCAAACACTGACCCCACCTAACATAGACAGTGTCTGTTCCTTTTATGTATGTACATATTTATATCTAACAATATACATCCGTCATGTACACACTTTTACTGACGAATCTCAATTCCTGTATTAAAATATTATATACCTACATACATACATACATATATACAATATAATATAATATACATAGGTATATAATAGGTATCTGGTATAATAAAACGACACGAGCCACCAAAATGGACAAAATACGGCAGCCAGCCCAGGAATATCCTTGAAACTTTCACTTTCCCTCTCCTCAGCTCAGACAGCAGCCGCCTTCATGTGTCCTCGTGACTTTTTGGAGAGAAACTTATTTAAATTTAATTTTTGTTGTTGTTGGATTTATGCTTCGATGAAATAAGGAGAAGCTTTGCTATTTTATCCTTGCTTTCAGTTACAAAATAGAAACTTTCACTTTACCATCATCGTCATCATCCTCATCATCATCAATGAGACTAAAATAAAAGAAAAAATAAGACTATCCCTAATAGGTACGAATATATGCATACATTTGTTACTAAGCAGGTTTCTTCAAATTATCTATCGATTTACTTGTCGATCCAAAATTGGACTTTTCCTTACAATTTGACACACAAAAATTAAAGCAGTCGATCAAATTTATTATTATGTATGTATGGATGTAGGTTTGTATATAATATAAGCTCTGTTTGCTTTAGGTAAGAACAAGAGCGCGCCGGCCGGCTGGAGAGAGCGAGAGAGGAAAAGCGAAAAACTTTCGTTTGGCTCATCGTCATCATGCCTCATTTTTTTTTTTTTTTTTTTTTCGGAACCGGATAAAATATCCTCACACCCTTCACAAAATCATTATTTACCACAAAATTATATATATATAATTTTGCACATAGGGTCCTGTTATATACAAAAGCTTAATTGGGCTAGCGCGTGTACGTGTTCGTTCTATATATCCGGTTGCTTTATTTTTCCCAAAACTTTTTTCTTTTCTCAAAAAAATATAAAAAAAAAGAACGCATCTATTAAATGAAAATCCTAAAATAAAAAATAATTTAAAAAAAGAATAAATTGAATGAAAAAAAAATTAATTAAACTTACCATCTTCGCGGTCCCGTTCAATTTTGGGGTGAATTTTTCCTTTATGATCGGACGAATTGAGGAAATTCAAATCACCTTGCGGTTGAGTATATGGTATCGAGATATTCTGTCCGTATTGCATATTATTGGCTGAAATAATACAAAAAAAAAAAAAAACACAAAATCCACAATTAAATTCAATATAGGTACACTATTATTTGTTTTCACTTTACAAGGACATTTTATTTGTGTTTTCGCTTGTTTGATTAAAGAGAAGCAAAAGCAAAAATCTAAAAGCGAAATTAAAATCACATACTTGAAATGGCACGGCAACGGCAACGACGACGACAACGACGATGACAGAGGATAGAGGACAGAGCACCCGGTATTCGTTGTTGAAAGTAAAAACTTTCCGAAGAGAAAGAAAAGCAGGAAAACCAAACTGACAACGAACAACACAGAAACACACACAGAGCACACAAACTTTCACAGGCTAATACCAGGATGCGTGTGTTGTCCTGTGCTTGTGCTCTTGGGCGAAGGAGTAAGCAGCAATGTAGATTTTTATTATATATAGATACAAATAGAAAAGCAACTTTGGAAAGTTTCTCTCTGTGCATGGCTTTTCACTTTCGCATAAGATTCACGAACGTACAACAAAATAATAAAAAACAACCGAAATAAACCAATAAAACACACTCTCAACTTTTTGCCACCATGATCATCCCAATTGCATGAATTCTGAATTTCCCCAGGAAAGAGACAGCCTTAGTATAAAACCATCTGGTGAGTTGGAGGAATTTGCTTAAATTAGGTTATGTTTTTTATCATTATCGTCAATTCTTTTTTTTTACGAAAATTAAAGTAGATATTAAATTGGGATGTTATGTTGGGAATTTTCTTAAATATTTAAGGATATTAAGCTTTTTGGTTTTGACATTTCACACTTCAGATTTTAATGTCTAAAATGTTCTTTTCATTTTCGCTACATATAAATTGTATTCTAAGTGGGATTTAATTCGAAAAGCGACATATTTTTGGTAAATTTCTGACAGAACAAAATAAGGGTTCATTACCAAATTAATACTTTAAATAATCGATTTCGGCGGATTAACTGAGGTTTAACCAGAGTTTGCTTTGGATATTAATTCATTTTGGATGCGAAATGATTATAGTTTTACAAAATATGCTTTCTTGCACTAAACCGATTGATTTTTGATCAATGATTATTGAAATTGATAAATCTTCATTTTCATTTTAATCAAAGAATTCATAGCTAGAGAAATTGCTAATTAGTCGATTTGGATTAATAAGCGACAATAAATTAAAACCAGGAAAACTTTATTGCAGATATAACCCACTTTGAACAAACCGACATTAAATCCTAAATTAAATTCAAACCAGAGTTAACTCATAAGGCATTTTTTCAGCGAAAGATTAACTTTAACTTATTTGACAACACTATAAGTAAAAGTTAATCCTTTACTGAAAAATTGCTTTATGAATTAACTCGGGTTTAATTAACTATCGACTATCGCTCTTTAATTCGATAGTTTCTTGACACGCAGAATGGAGCATCTGTCACAAACATAAGTTCAGTTAATCAAGAGCTAAGTTAAATAAGGCAATGTTCTTCAGTGCCAGATCATCTTAGTTTTGGGAGCTCTAAACCTGAGTTAACTACTCTAACACGTTTTGCAGTATATTTGAACCCGGACTAACTCCGGTTTAATTTAATAAATTAGGACATTTGACTATGGATTAATTGAACAGATTTTGTATGTCAAAAAACATTGATTTCCACAATGCATTCATTCACTTTGATTTTAAAAGTTTTTTGACAACTAAAGGATAAAAATTAATCCTCCATTGAGGAAAACTGCTTCATGAATTTACTCAGGTTTAGTTTATTTTCAAAATAAATTACCTGTGATTTAACTCAAAGTAAATTTAACACTGCAAAACTAGTTCTAAGGATGTAAAGCCGAAAACAATTGAACGATATTGATTTGACAGTAGGTACCTACCTAACTATAGAGGAGGATACCTAGACACTAGACAGGTTTTATCAAAACGATACAGTTTTAAGTAATTAGAGCCCAGGGGGTATTTGGAAGTAAAAGTAAATCCCATTCTGTATATATATATTTCTGAACTTTGGTTTTGATAATCAAAGTCTTTGTTTTAAAATTAGAAGATATCCTGCCCCACTTTTAAGAACTGTTCAAGTTGAAAAATAATTTTAATTTAATTTTATATTAATACATAAATACCTGGCAATTACACTCAGATCTTGTAAAATACGCCTTATTTCGGACCTAGCAATCATGTTTCAATATAAGGATCGTGAGATTTTTGTGAGATGGTTTTTTACACAAATTTTGTATTTTGCATTCAGCACAAACTTTTTAATGCTTATAAGGCAACAGTATAAAAATCAGACAAAAATCACCCGATTTAAAAAAATTTGTGCTGACAACATACAAACATACAAATTGCAACATACAAATTCAAGCGGAATCGATTGCTGAAGGGCAGGAAAATTACAAGCTTTTCTTATCTTGCTGTAAAAAATGTAATGCAAGCATTTTTAAATCCGTATTTTTTAAATCCAAAAAATTGAACTTGCATCTATTATATTCATTCAAAAATACCTATTAAACTTGAATGAAAAACAGAGTGTAAAATAGATTAAACTTGTTTTTAAACCTATTCGAAATGTCAAATGTGACACTCATTTACAGGGAGTGGTGTATTTAAGTTTCTTTTCTCTTGATGCTTTCTAATTGATTGTAAAATGAACAAAAAAAATAAGTTTGAATTAAATTTATAAAAATTTTAATAATTAGTTGCAATCACATTTTGCTTTTTTCACTTCGTTTGAAGTTAAACCTTATAAATACAGACTGATTCGTAAAAGATGTATCAAAACACTAGAGCATTTAATTTGAGGCAAAAACAAACACATATTCTCTAGGAGCGGTGTACAGTCTACGTCCCTCCTTTTAGTGACTAGGTTCAGTTTTCTAAAAAAAAATACTTTAAAATACAAACAAAAATTAAAAAAAAAGGCAACACTAACAATATTATGCTATTTTTTTTTTAATCTAAAATCATTTTTTTAATTTACTTAAAATTCATGTTGTTTTGATTAATAGTTTCAACATTTTCAAAATAAAGAAATTAAAAACTAAGTTTCAAATTGATTTCTTTTTCTTTAAATTTCATTATTAGGACCTATTTATTTTAATATTCGATGCTTTAATTTTAAGGCAAACGCGAAAAACTCTAAAGTATTTGTGTGTTTTATTTCATCTATTAAAAAACTGAAAATTAAAAATATGTAGGTATATTTTAAATGAGTTTGTTTTATTTTATTAAAAAACTAAAAATTAAAAATAGGGGGATTCCTGCAACGTCGTTAAACACTAGATAAGTTTATCTTTTGGATAAATTTATTTTTTGGTAAGTGAACTGTCAAATTTTGCATGGGAAATGGTTAACGCAAATTGGATAGAATTATCTAAGGATTTTGTTGCGGAAACTTATACAAACTTCATTGTGACTTTTAGAATTAGACGTTTAATATTTGACGTTTAACGAACAGCTGATTCAATTACGCAGCATTTATCCAAATAAATATAAAGGACGTTCACGCAAACTTTTGCGTAAACTTATCTTTTTACACAATTGGTAAACTTATCTCGTTGCATGAATACCCTTAATATATTTCTAATGGGTTTGTAGTAATTAATTTGAAACCCATTTTTTGTATTTTCAAAATGTTAAGTTTAAAAATAAATATATGTAGCTGGCAAACTATAACTCAAAACTTGAATTTTAAAGAAAATTAAAAAAAATATATTTTGGGTTTAAAAAAAAAAATAAACCATGATATGAGGCAGGTATGTATGTTTAACGATGCTGTTCGGAACAGTTTTGAATACAAAAGTAAAAAGTTTTAACAGGATTTTATGCACTTACTCTTTAGGTAGAATAATTTAGAACGGATTTGTGAAAATTGTCAAAATCAACTGTTGTAATTTTTTCAATGAAAATAGTTTCTTTTTTGATTGTTTTTTATCCAATCTCTGCCTAACTTTTAGTGAATTTTAATCAGTTCTGATTATTTATAATAAAAATAAAATAATTTTATTTTTAAGACGAAGGTATATTTTTAGATTTGAAACACGCAAAATGCACGGAAAAATTGTTGGTGTTTTTTTTTTTTTTAATCTTGAACCAATTTATACGCTCTAGTGGTGTAATGCATCTTATGTAAATCACCCTGTATTTTTTTGTAATACAAAAAAATTGTGTGTTTTAATTTTTGTTGAAAAATACGATTTTGTTTCGATAGTTTGGCCCACATCATTCAAACTCCTCAGAAAAAACGAGATGTGAACTTCAAGGCCAATTGATAATGATGACGTCACAAAATATTTTTTCTACTAACATGAGGGACAGTTCAGCGGGGTCAAAAAAGGAGCAGCAATAGTGTATTTGGGAAAGTTGTCTTGAATTTGTCCTGAAACAAAAAAAAAATGTATCATTTTTTTCTTTAACCCATGGTAATGCACCGTGTTGCATTATATTAATGTAACTTCTAGTTTAGGCTGAAAAATTGTTAAAATAACAATATAATTTGAAATAAATTGATTGAGTGACTTCTGAAATTGTTTTGACACCAAAGCGATGCACACCATCTGATTTCTTACAAAAATCTCAAATTATGAGAAAAAAAATTTAAATTAACGGTTTAAAAAAAAAAAAATATGTTATATACCTATAAAATTTTCAAAACATTTGTAAGAAAAAAAATTGGTACGCAATTTTTTACTTTTCATTAATGAGAAGTTTAAAAATTAATTAAAACAAATTCATCTACCTATTTTCGAAATTTCAAATTTTCAAAATATAATTTTGATTTTTTTTTTTAAATCCAAAATTAAATTTGTTTGAAAATTTTGATATGCAATATTATTCAAACTTATTAGTAACTTTTATGTAAAAAAAATCATTAAAATTGGTTCAACAGATAATCAGATAGTCGGAAACTTAAAAAATGGTTCTATGAGAGGTAACGGTTTTAAATGATAGATACATTTTTTTCCCAATAATATAGTAGATCGTTCTGATATTAGTTCACACAAAAATTTTAATCAAAATCGTAGGGCTCCTACGAGAAAAATAAAATTTTCAATACCGGTTTTTAAACATTTGTATGGGAATTACCGTTATTTTTGGTTATAAGAAAACATTTTATTTAAAATTTGCTAGATAATGTCAAAAAACTGCTGGGTGCTAAGTTAAATAAAAATCGACTAAGTAGTTTTCGAATTATTAAGTTCTAAAAAAAAATTTTGAAACTTTTTTAAAAATCTAAAAAAAAAATTTTTTTAAATTTTGATAAACAATATTTTAAATATTATTATAAACCTTCTCTATGAAAAAATTGATCAAAATCAGTTGAACCGTTTTTGAGAAAATCGAAAATAAAAAAAATGGTTTAATGGGATAAAACAGTATTTTTGTTAAAAAAATATTTTTTGTCTTAAAAAAATGTTAAAATCATGTTGGGGGAATGCCCAAAAAACGGTGGGTACTAAGTTTAAAGAAAATCCACCCGAAAGGACGGTCAGACAGACAGAATTGCGAGATCCACTTTTTTCGACTTCGCTATCATCGTAATGTCAAGTTTTATCTAAATCCCGTGTCCGATTTTTTTACGAATCCATAACTTCGATTATAGTATCACCATATTATCTCAAGTAAAAATGGAACATCATTAGCATTAAGGAATTCAAATAATAAATATATTAGGGGGATTCATGCAACGTCGTAGAACACTAGATAAGTTTATCTTTTGGATAAATTTATCTTTTGGTAAATGAACTGTCAAATTTTGTATGGGAAATGGTTTACGCAAATTGGATAAAATTATCTAAGGATTTTGTTGCGGAAACTTATACAAATTTATTTGGATAAACTTATACAAACGTCATTGTGACTTTTAACGAACAGCTGATTCAATTACGCAGCATTTATCCAAATAAATAAAAAGGACATTTACGCAAACTTTAGCGTAAACTTATCATTTTACACAATTGGTAAACTTATCTCGTTGCATGAATACCCTTATTAAGTTTCAATGGAAACATAGCATAGTGTCAGTGGTGAAGGCAATTAAATATTAGTTTGAAATTTTTAATTGTGAGCATAACTTTTAATTGAAATAATAGTCTTATGTGAAAACTTGGTAGGTATATGTAATTTAGTAAATTTATCGACCGAATGAAAATATGTATACATTCATAGATACAATTTCTATTCTAATTAAAATATTTGACTAAACTAAAAATATTTACAATTACAATACATTTCCTTTTATTTTCTTTTTGTATGAATAAGAAAAAAAGATCATCAAGAGAAGAAACAAAACAAAAGAAAAGAAAATTTCACATCACTGCCTTACACTTACACCCCTATCTATCGCAGTGTTAGTTTTGTAGTAGTGTGGACTCGCCGCTGACGCCGCCGCCGCTGTTCGTTCTTCGTTGTCGGCTATTTTTTTTATTATAACTGTGTTTGTAGCACATATCAAATACACTTCCACCTTCACTTTTTAGTTAAAACACCCACATACTCGAGCCTGAGCCGATTTTTATAAACAGTTTATGTATGAGGGTTGAAGGCTGAAGAATCTATGAAGCTTGTATACCCACTGTCGACATAACTGAATTCCTTTATTATCCACATTCACTATGGCAAAAAGTAGGGTGGATACGCGACAACAACAAAAGCAGCAGCAGAAAGCAGCAGTTTTCCTTATTTTTTTGTTTTTGGTTATAGGGGATGATGAAAGTGGGGTGGCGTGTTGTGGCAGAGAATTTCGGTGTTGCCATTTAATCTTATAAGTATTAAAATTGATATAGGTATCTTGAAAAAAACTTAGCTTGCATTGTTTGTATATGCAAATGTTTTATATGTTGTTGCTTATAGAAAACAAACAAAATAAGACAGTTTTATCAGCTTTCAGCAACTCTTCGGTCTGGTAATTAGGTAAGATGTTAGATCCAGTGACTGAACAAATTTGTTTGTCTAGATTAATAGAGATAAATTATATTTTTGGTCGAAAGTTAAATTTTTTCCACTTAATTTTAATATTTTGTGTTTTCATTTTCCTTTTTTCATGTTTGTTTACATCTATTTTGTGTTCTTACAGAAGAAAGAAAAATAAAAAAAAGTCGAAGTTATTCAAAAAAAAATCTTGTGAAATCAATAAGGTTATGTTTTCTTTTCATTTTCAATTTAATAAGATTTCACGTTTTAAGTATTATCTCTTTATATTTCATTTTTTTGACCTTATTTCAACTTAATTTTATCAAATTAAATGGATTATTTTCTTTGGTTGAGATAAATCATTTATTCAGAAATATTTCTACATTTCAATTTTTATTTTCATAAAATATTCAAAGAAATACAGAATCTGTTAAAATTTAGGTTGATAATTAATGTGCCGAACAATTATTGTGTGTCCCAAATTTTGACAGATACATATGTGATGTACTGTACAGTAAGAAAAATACATTTTTAGCTGGAGTTGCGTACCTCTTGGCTAAAGTGCTTTGCTTTATTTTAGCTTGGCTAAATTTTGAAGATGATTTTTGTGGAAGCTAAAATTTACCACGATCTGCGTACTAGACTTGAACGCTTTCAAAAAGTTGTCTTAATTGGCGTTTTTCTTTTTTGGCTCTGTGCAGATGCTGAGCGATCGGAGCAAACCTGTGAGGAAATTATGATCAGAACCCTCAGATTTAATTATGAAACACACTGAACTGAACTGTCATTTCATACATTTTTGTTTACCTGAAGTGGACGGACGACCGGTTTGAGAATTTATTTTAAATTTATGTCGTTCGTTTTTTTTCATGTCATGTCTGTAAAATTACATACAAAATAAAAGTAAGGTTGGCTTCGCTCAGCGTTTTGCTCCATTTGCTCGGTCATTTTATTCTGATATTCTACATATATGGAAAAAAAGAAACACGACTTATGTGTTCTGATTTATCAGAGGTAAAAAAGAAACAAAGAATTTATTTTTGACAGCTCAGTGATCTGCTCTGAGGTAAAAAAGAAATCCACCAAATATGTCCTTTATTCATTGACATTATCTGTAATCTTTTAATTTCGTGATACGCTAAGGATAACTTTTTCAATTCGTAACTAGAAACTTGCCGAATACCTACTTTGTTTATTGAAAGTAGGTACCCACTTTAGAATAGATTTGGGAAAAAATTATAGTGTCTTAGTTAGACAATGAATCAAAAATGTTTAAAGTTAGACACCAACCATAAAAAGTGAATAAGCGCGACATACATACCTATATATAAACTACGGTATGGTAAATGCTTCCGATAACAAACCATGTGGATTCGTCGTTGGAGGGAGACGTATAGACAAGAAGTCACGAGTTTTAAATGGGCGATTAACCGTTTTATGACGACTTCTACTGCTGCCAATATCGCAACCTCCATCAAGTTAAAAAATTAAAAAAATTACTATTAAAGTTTCATATCATTGTGGCTTTGGGCTAAAAAATTTTACAAATTTTAAATAAACACCCTGCACCATTTTATCGATTTTAAGGCGGCATATGAAAGGTTATTTAAAAACGAGTTATATAGAGCAATGTCTAGTATTGGCATTTTGGCAACCGTGCCAAACTCATTTGTTTGTGCAAGATGACGCACGCTGCTCTCTGCTCCAGGAAGGACCAGAAGAAACCAGAGAGGACCAAGCGAACGTGAGAATCTTGTTCGTAGTTGTTGAGGCCCACTGAACAATTTTGCAGCAACTTTTTAGAATTTGACGTTTGTTTTTTTCTTTCGACTTATTCATTTGTTGTTTAGTTGACAAAAAAAAACCTCAAATGCTAAAATTTTGCCCCTATGTTTCTATTTGGAGGTGTTGTGCTGCAGGAAACAATTCGAATAAATTAAAAGTTTCTTAGGTAAGCGCTCTCCCATATAACTCAATGTATGTATTTATCGGAAGCGATTAACAGGGCTATTCTAGTGTTGTGAGGGCTCACAAGTCACAAGCTCGTAACATTTTCGTCATTTTCAAGACAATTTCTCACACGAAAGTCACCACAAAAACGTGAATTTTTTAATGTGTAAACATTTATGCCGGTATAAGGTTAAACTAAATAACGTGATCCTTTCGTGTAATACGTTGTAGTAATATATTACGTTGTAATTGGGTTCGTTCAATAAAAAAAAAATAGTGTGAGTGCCGAGACTTACGGTTAAGATGTGTAAACATCAAATTAAATATTCAAGTGCTGGTTTTACATCACAGACCGCGGCGATTTCGAACGTTCAACCAAAATTTAAATTTCGAATTTGATATCAACTAATTTCGAAAGAAAAAAAGTTTGAATACCAATACTAGCTAACGTGTAATTGAAATTCAGAACACCTTTTTTGAATCCGTGTGGAAATTTCGTTTACGGATTTGATTCGGAACGGAAATCAGAACAGGGGAGTACTATTTGGTTAACACTAGCTAACACTATCTTAGCATAATAAAAAAAATTACTGGTTTTTCGATCATTACTTGTTCAAAAATCTTCAGTAAAAAAAACTAATTAAAATCAGTTTACCGTTCTATAGAATAGCAAAAATAAATAAAATGGTTCTATGACAGATGCCATTTTTTACCCAAAAGTGCATAGCTGTGCATAACTGTTTTTTTTTTTTATTTGTGGAAAATTTTGGAGGACAATTTCGTCTTTTATGATTTTCAATTATAAATTGACATTTTGACAAATATTTAAATTTTGATATTTAAGAATAACTTAATTAATAAAAGCATTAAGAATGGTGCAGTTGATACGGCGTAAGACTAAAGTGATCGTTTGATTAAGTGATTGTCGACCACAGTAGACAAATTTAAGGTAATAATATTAACCAGGTTGTCAAAGTTTTTAGTGTCAGAAATTAAAAATGGATGTTTGTTCGAATGCCAACAAGAACATTAGAACTACTCACCGCATCATTAGAAACAACAACAAAATATTAAAATTAGACAAGAAAAGGGGCACTGGCTCCACCATTTTCCTCGATTTTGACAGATGCGCAAAACTAAACAAAAATGAAAACGCTTATAATGCTGCCTTTAATAATGTCTACTGCATATTGTCGACGATTTCGCTTTTTATATTTCCTTATAGATAGAATATAATGACAGCTATCGTGAAAACTATCAAACCAACATTAACAAAACATTAGCCGATACAAACTCAGGTTTTTAATTAACTTAATTTTAAAATATCAAATTTCAAATCAATCATTATTAAATATCAACCGTAATAAGGCTACAAAATGTGTATAGAAGGTTCCTACAATTTTTTTTATCCTAATACAATGCAAAAATATACAAATATAAAAAATATATCCAAAAAGCGCTAAGTTATACGTTTAAATAAAATTCGTTTAGACGTCTGTGAAGTTGGCATAACACTTTTCACCTAGCAGGAATTTGCAGTTTTGTTTGCATTTTTATTCCGGATTTTGCAGTTCACCAAATAGTGGGTGTAACAGTGAAGTTAGCAGTACAGGGGGTTTCACCCAATATTTGGTGAACTGCAAAATCAGGAATAGAAATGGAAAAAAAAAATGCAAAAAAAAACTGCAAATTCCTGTTAAGGTCCCGTTAGGCTAGGTGAAAAGTGTTATGCCAACTTCACAGACATTCCGTTTAGCCTTTATAGCTGAATAGACTATAATAGTTTTCGTAAAGTCAAGTTTTACCAAAGTCTTGGGTTATACGAGGATATTGTTTTTTTAGTATAACGAATCATTAACTTTCCATATAAATGTTTGTACCTGTTGTCAAATCTGGCAATGTTGGAAAACTATCGGATGCACTTGGCAGCCATCTTTAAAAAAAGTGACGTAAAATTGCACGTGCAAAATGTCATGCCATACGCATGAAGTTTGCGCAACAACTCGAGCGCAGCCATTAGCAAAAGGACAAATACAAAGTTACTTAAAATAAAAGATAAATAAAAGAATAAAACAGAAAAACTTAATGTAAATTTAAAACAAAAATTCAAATATCTATATCTATATACCTAGTTATTTTATTAAAAATATAATAATGAAGTAAGAAGTTCGAGTCCCAGCTGGGCATACAAATTTTTCAAATTAAAATTAAACAATTATCAAGCACCACTGAAAAGGATTCTGATGATCGGCCTGGCAGTCGTGAAATATAGCTATAACTCCAGCCTATAAAAATCTTGGTGGTAGCTCACCCAAGATGTTGTTGTTTCATTCAAACCTTCAATAAGAAGTTTAGTTTTCATTTTCGAGGGCTATTTTGCAAAGGAAGCAACAGTACCAGTTACTTTATATCGCAAGTAAAAAAAAACTTGATTTTATTTGATTCACATCCTCGTGGGTAATTTAATTTATATACTTTTTGAATATCAAAAGATCTTTCGGTTTTCAAAGCGGAACTCTTTGAAAGCCTTATTTCAAGACAAATTTTTTCCAACTTTTTGAAATTAAATAATCAATCGCAAATCTCGAAGAGTATTTTGTTTCTCGCAGTACATTTTATTAACAGGAATTCTTTTTGCTATCAAGGATATTCCCCAGAAAAAAATAATTCAATGATGCCAAATTTCCCTGGAAAGTTGTTTCCCGATAACAATAAATATAAATATTTCGAGTGAAATTTAATTCACGATAAAAATAAATGTTAAATACAAAATTTGAATTTCTTTTAAATCAATTATTTAAATAAGATATTTCCATAAATACATTTATTTAAATACAAAACAACAAAAATTAATAGATACATATGTAATGTATCTATGCATGTATTTAATTAAAATTATATTTGTTTGTGATTGATCTCCTACTTTCTATTCCTATATATTATGTATGTAACTTTTATATCTGACCCAAAAATAGGGATTTGGAAATTTTTCTATTCACATGCTTAGGAGGAGAAGAATGCTTTTTCTTGCACATAATATTTTTCAAAGAAATCCAGCCAACAACGTTAAATGGAAACAAAAAGTAAAGAAAAAAAAAAAAGAAAGCCCTAAGAAACAGATGGCAGAAAATATTTATAGGGATGAAATCGAAACGACCTTCGAAACAGTAACTAGGAACCAAACCAGGGTATTAAGCGTGGGAAGTTTACAAGGATATTTGATATTCTCAGAAGAAGAAGAAGAAATTATGTAAGTGTGAGCTATTAGCTTAAAATTTGTGTAAACATACATACATACATATGTATATAACTGGTGGCTAAATGAACCAGGTTTTGGTATGAAAATCTACCTTTAATTATTTTTTTTTTAAACAACAATGGAAATATGCAAGTTTGTGCGAAGTTTTTAATAAAATGAAGAAATTTTTAAATACTTAGTTAAAAGTCCAGTCCAGTAGCCTTTGGCCTAAAAAATGTATATGGCGATTTTTTTATATGTTGTTAAAGTCGAAGCGGGCCGATAAAAATTTAAGTTTTTGACCTTTGGCGCACCCCTACGTATAACTTCTTAGGTCACATTTTTAAAAGGTGTTTTTTTTTTAATTTATGAAATTACATACTCAATTTATGACAAATAATAATTGTGGAAGAAAATTGAAGATAAAATTTAATTTTTCTGTCCAAAAAAAATGTTATTTTTTCGAAGAGAATGAGTATTAATTTATTCATTTAAAAACCATTCAACTGGTTTTAAAAATATATAGACAGTGAAAACCAACTCCATCTTTTTTTACTTTTTGCTTTAAAAGAATTAACACCTTCTAAACTTTGTTCTTTTTATAAAATTGAAATCAGACTTCAGAATATGATCATAATATATTATTTCTATACCCTGGATCCCGACTATTATACTACATGGATTTTGACAAATGAGGTGTCAAACGATGCGAAATTACTGATTTGACGAATTATAGTTTTTTTTCTAAAAATGTTTATATAATTTGTTCAAAAACTGCATTTGTTTGTTAAATATTATTCCAATAAAAAATGAATGAAAATAAAAAAAATGAACGCTTCGACTTTCAAATTGGTTATATTTTGGCATGTGACATTAGGACGGTTCAATTTATTAGGTCCGTTCACAAAATTTTATGATATTAAATGACAATACATCTTTTATTTTTATGTTATACTTATTTTATTATTTATTACAATTAACTATACAACTAAATGTGTCAACAAAATAGCATTTTAAGTATTTTCGGAATTAGCTTTTTGTTAGGTATAAGGTTGTACTAAAAGTACCTACATAAGTTAAGTTTTGATTATTTTATCCGATATGATAAGTAATTATTTGCACAGCATGATAAGTCCATAGGATAAACATTTTACCCATCTGAATGGATTTTATAAATCCAAATAATATTTGGATTTTGGACTTATGTATGGATTGACCCTCTGTCAATATTTACATGTGCACATTACTCACATCATTTTATGTAAAATTTATTAATTAATTCTATCGTTTTCAATTTATGTGAAAAAAATTTTAAAAATTGTTGGAGAGGTTTTTTTACAAACAATATTTTTTTATATACAAAATTTTGCAAATTTTGGTATACAACACTTTTTTAAACTTTTTGAAAGATTTTCTATAAGAAAAAAAATTGCCGAAAGGACAGACAGAATTCCGCTATCATCACAATGTCAATGTTTGATCAAAATCACGAGTTTGATTTTTTTACGAATGCATAACTTGCCTATAAAGCAAATTAAAATGAGTTAGGGAAATACCAGTTACCCTACAACATGCAGCCTTAACTAAAATGCAGTATGAACACTGTACAGTACATATAAATACATTTTTATCAAAACCTTTATAACTGTTTCCGATATAAATAACCTCTTTCTTAACAATTTATGGCAGTTTTTTTATAACCTAACAAAATTTGCCCATTAGGGGATCACCTATAAAAATCTTAACTTCCAAGTTTGAAGAAATGGCTTCAGTGGGTTATACTGTTGAAGTTAACTATTACAGAAATGACAATTTATAACAGTTTTGATTAATGTACTGCCCACCCACTTTTAATGTCGAAAAACTGTTATAATATATTGACATTTCTTTAGTCTCGCCCCTATCACTGATCTCTATAATACACTAGATAGTATATTCCCTACAAAGTATAACAGTTCTTTTGACTCCAATTGAAGATGGCACTATCGAAGGCAGCTTCAAGATTTGACATCTGCCGAGCACAAAAAAAAAGTATTTTGACGACTGGTGTACAAGTTAGGCGTGTTCAGGAGCTGTTTCATGAACAGGGGGCCGATTCTGGTTCTGTGAAAAACTGAAAAAAATAAATAATTTTAACATTCGCTATAGCATGCATTGCTTTCACTTTTTCGATGCATTTGGTTCAAAAAACCAATTCTGGTTCAGTGAGTAAAATTCTCCGACGAACTATATTATTGATCCCGAACCACCTTTCACAATTCTCTCAATTTTCTTATTTTTGGAAGAAAATAGAGAAACGCTTGAGATAGAAATATTTTTACTTCATGAATAGGACAGAGAAGGAGATGTGGTTGAATTGAGCATTGTTTTTTCGTATTCACCCTTTCTTTTCAAAGATTCACATTCAAGTATAACGGCGTGAAAGTAAAATATTCATCTGAATGTTTTTGACATTTGGTTTCACCTTTTCACAGAACGAGAATCACATTTAAGAGTGAAAGAGTGAAAAGCTATTCGATTCACCTTTTCGCAGAACCAGAATCGGCCCCTAGGATTCCTCAGCAAAATTTCTCAGTTTTGCTGTCAAAACTCTGAGGAAAAAAATTTGGATTCGCTATGCTCACCTTTTGAGTGAGAAAAATTTCTAAGATCTCATTTTTCTGAACGCGCTAATTGTTACTGAGCAAACAGAACAAAACGGAAAAGTGAGAATTTTCAGCTATTTATTTAATTTACTCAGAATAAATAAAGCTATCTATGAAATAGTTTTATTATTTTAAAAATAATAAAACTTTTCGGGAAAACTTAGTTGAAGAACACCAAAAGGACAAAGGTCTCTGCGCTGAACTTGATAATAGGTTTGTTCGGGTACTTTCCGGACTAAAAATGACAATCTGTCAAATTTTGAGGAGTGGGGGGAAATTCTCTCAAAGATAAGTGAAACTGTCCGAAATTACTCGAACGCCTTGAACCAAAATATTTGCCACTTTTTAAACGTCAACAAAAAGTAAACAAACGCAAAAAAAGTAAACATAACGAAAACATTGAAATTTTCTTCATAACTTGATATTCTTTATTAAATTTTGTAATGAAAAAAGTTAAAATTTGTACTATTAATATTTACAAATAGAAAATATACACTAAACAGAGACAAAGCGGATTTTACACTTAAGCACAACTGAATAAAATAAAACACAGCATTGAAGTAGGTACTTTGACCACAGAGTAGAAGTAATTGACTTCAGACATAAATATATACATACACATCTACATATAGACGGAATTGCAGGACCTACTTTTTTCAATATCATGTTTGATTGAAATCTCGAGTTCTATTTTTTGTACGATCCAAAACTTGCCCTATAGTAGGGGAGAGGGGGGCACCTTTGAACACTTTTTGGTTAAGAGTCCCCAAAATGATGGATGGAATTATTGGCCTGTAAGTTATTGGCACTTCGAAAAATGTATTTAAAGTTTAATTTAAACCCATTTTTGATTAAATTTAATAAAGATTTATATTTTATTTTTATTAAATTAGAAAAAAGTTCCTTATGTTCAAAGGTACCGCACATGAGGTGCAGGTTTGAATTTATCTGGGGCCCTATTGAACAGAAGTATTTATAATTATGTTTAACAGTAAATAATGTTAGTATAAGAGCATATCTATTGAAGGAAACAATAAACTGTATGAATAAATTAATTATGTAGAAGCTAAATACACAAAAAACTTTAATAGGATATTAAATCTTTTTAAAGGTGTAAATCACTAGTTAAAAAGTAGACTTTTGGAAATAAATAGATTAAAACAAAGTTTTTGAAGCAAAAAGTCCCTTTGAAGCTTTAATTTGAATGCCTTTAACTTTCCATCTGTCTTACGAAGAAAAAATAAAAAAAATTTTTAATAACTCATTTATAAACATGTTAAAAGGTTCCTCGACCGTTTCGTTCAAAACTTCCCCAACATAGGTATTTAACAACATAAATACCGGCCATAGTTATTAATATTATACTTAACAAATTTATCAGGAACTTCACTCTTATGTTAATCAAAATGAAGGTGTGATTTTAATAAAAGCACATAAAAACTGCATATCTAGGAACTGTCAGATGAACATAAGAGAGACACCGCAAAATCGTTGACGTGTAAAGATATCGGTATTGCCATGTGTTTAAAATTAAGTTTACGCTTTGAAATATTTAATTTCCATCAAGTTAGCATTACCACTTTAAAATTTTAAGATTCTAATAATTGGATTAATTGTCGTGAATTTGTCGTGAAGGAAAAAAAAATGTCGCGCTTGTTTTTTTTTTTAAATAACCCCTGGCAATGCTAACTTAACGGTCAACTAAGCATTACCACCAACAAAAAAAATCCAAAAAAACGGAGTAGATATGTCATTAAATGTTGTGAATTTGTCGTGAAAGAAAAAAAATTATCGAACTTGTTTTTTTTTTTTTTTAATAACCCCTGTTAATGCTAACTTGACGGTCAACTTAGGTTGTTTTCTTTCACGACAAATTTACGACAAATTCACGACAATAAATCTAATTATTAGAATCTTAAAATTTTAAAGTGGTAATGCTAACTTGACGGACATACATATTTGTTATGATTTTATTACCCATGTTCAAAGGTACCCAGCGTTCAAACGTGCCCCCCTCTCCCCTATGCCTCAACCACCTGACGCACCTAATTTTATACAATTTTTGTTCAGTTCATTAACATAGTTCGGTAAATTTCGATGAACTTTTCAAGTAAATGCAATGCTTTCTTTCACTCACAGGTAGTTAACATTTTCGGGACAAAAATTCCAATAGGTACATAGGTACATACATTCTACATCGCGATAATTATGAAAAAAGTGGCCTCAAACAAGAGACTCGCAGTGTATGATTTAATATAAAGTATTTAATATAACAAGAGAACGTTATACATAGGTAATTCCATTCCAAACATAAGTACATATATTTATATTGATACCAAATCGCAATGCTCTTTAAATGTGACAACATTTTTCAAATGCAATGAATTGGATTTTTTTCTAACTTTAAGGAGGAACCATATGTCACAGTCACACATAGAGAAAGAAAGTTTCATTTGGAAAAACCCTTATGTACAAAATAAATAGAATTTCTAATTAGAATATTGATGCTTATGTGACAAGGGGAAGATAATGAGCAGAGTAGGTATGTAAATAAAAGATCAATTTCCAGCTGTTTTCTTATTCATCTAACAAAAAAATCAAAAACAACAACCACCCCCAAATTAGAATAGTCTAAATGTACACGTTAGCTTTAGCGAAAATAATGTAATGCAAAGTCAATTTTTAAGTTCTTTTCATATAAAATCGTGAATATAGAAAGTAGTTGTTCTCAAAGCAAAGCTAAAACCGGCAACACTGATGTCAAAGATTGTGCTGTCAAATGATGGAGCGGAGGCGGTGGTGGTTGGTGGTTGGGTTTAGATTTTGGATTGGGGTGACGATTGTGATGGTGATGAAGAAGCCGATAGATGGTGGATGGCGGTGGTGGTTTTTACCCCACAAAAACACAAAGAGGGTGGAAGCAGTGTGCGGCATATATGTGCCCAACATACATATGTACTCTACACACGGAATACAAACACTATATTAGTAGACGACGATATCCCGGTGAAATGAAAACGACTACTGTAGGAAAAAATCAATAAAAACGCCATTAGCCAAAGTCGAGAAAGAAGAAAATCGTAAACCAAACGATATCCGACAAAAAAAAAAAAAAGAAACCGTCTTGTGTTACCATGGCGACATACCCTTTTCGTATTAAAACTTTCTATGCACTTTATATTTCACTGATCATCACGTGATCTATGATTTAAAAAAACAATATCACTTGGTTAACAGTGTTAAATTAAGACAAGGCTTTTAATAAATTTACTTACCTGAGGGTGCATTTTGATTGAAGTGATTGCCGTTGGTCTGGTAGCGTTGTGCAACATGATTGTCGTTGGCGTTGCTGCCGTTTACTCCTGGTGTTGTAAAAGCACCCGGCGTTTGTGTATCGTGGCCAAATTTTGCCGCAAATTGATGGATGCCCGAGAAAGGGCCCCCAAATGCCGAAAAATTCATCATTTTCCTTCTTTTTTTTGTGTGTGGAAAATCTCCACGATTCTCCGGCAGAATAAAGTTTAATGTATCCCGGTTGTAACGCAAATAGTCTCCTTTATATTATAAGCGACAACGATGGTGCCACCCCTTCAATTGAACAGGGTTCACTCTCACTCACCCGCACACTGCTGCACTACTACCAAACAGCCCAACTCAAACTAGGAAGAATGACGAACAGGCAGCCGGATGGATGATGGCTGGCTGGTGATGACTATATGGTTTTTTTTTTTTTTTTTTTTCTTAAACCTTAGCAGCAGTAAAAGGGAAGAAAACACAAGAATGTGGTAATGGCCGTGGATTTAGCGAGAGGTCTCTCGGTTTTATCGCCACACTACCCGCACGACAGCACTATACTAACGGGAATATAACGGATGACGTGATGAGGAGGGTTGAAATTATAATTTTCCTTTCCTATGCCTCTTTAATGTTTTTTTTTTTTTTACGATAGTGTAATGTGTTGATGTGTGTTTTAGATTTTCCTCTCTATTTTCCAGAGGGAGATTGTGTATGGGACTTTATTAGTATGTGTGGGTATAGTGTAGGAGTTTTTACGGTATCTCTGTGTTTGTGTTGCACTCACAATACACTTATAATTTCAACATTTTCATTCGCGTACACGGATATGGAGACCTGAAGTATTAAAAATGGAAACACAACAACTGCGGAAAACATCGGAAAATTGGTTTGGATTTTCACTTAAATTTTTTTTTTTCTCACTTTTGAGAATTAAAAAACAAACATTTCTTTATTCTTCATTTGTTTACTTCCTTGTTTCAACAAGAGGATATTTTTACAAGGAAAACAACACAACATTTTAATGAAAATTTATTGGAAAATTTAATTTTGTTGTAATTATTGAAAGGAAAAAACAATCGGGAGCACTGGAGTAGAGATTGTTTAATGTGTGCCGCGGTAGAGCTGTATATACACACTATTTGATCGAAGGAAACGAACAACACAAAAACCGAACACCGTCGTCGAGCCGTTTAGATAACGAGGCAAACAAGGATGATGATGCCATTGCCTTGCCATGCCATGCTAGTCCCATCTTCCAACCATCATGCCATTACCTATTACCACCATTATCAAAAATCAAAAACAACGATTAAATGGGTGTATGCGGCGTTTTTTATTTCGTATGAATGGCAAAGGGGAGCGAAAGTCCTTGAATGTTAGACACATTTAATGTGAATGTATATAAATAAAAAATATTTTACTCTCTCTCTCTCTTGGCGCGTGTATGTGTATGTATTCCTTTTATCACTTTCATTTGAGTAGGTAGGTACTGGGTGCAAGTGAAAAAGCAAGTGCTCACGATAAAGTGAATGCACTTTATGCGGCTTTAGCATTGCTTTGTTGTGTGTATTTGTGAATATAAAGAAGGAAGTAAAATAATTCAAAGGAAGCAGTAAACAAGCTTTGTTTTAATAGATAGGAATTAGTTGTTTTGTTTTTTTGTTTTTTTATTGTTCATAAAAAAAAGATTGGTGTTAAAATCGCTTTAATTTCACCGGGGCGTGTCTATTAACTTTAAGTTTTTATTTCAAGAAATATTTTCGAATTTTAGAAAGGGATGTCATTGAACAAATAATATACCTGCAAACTAAAGTTTTATCCAATTAGAATAGAAAAAAAAACTGACAACAAAAACTGGTTTTACCAAATTATTTGAATATGAAACGGAAATTAAGTAACAGAGCCATCTTGTGCATAGAAACTGCTATAAATCGAAGTGAGGTTTGTGATTATGGTAAGAAGTTGTTGTAGCATTTCCAATATTTGAATCGAGAAAGCCAACGCCACTTATTGGAATATAGCATATTAAAGCTTTTCTTTACATTTATTTTTAGTACTTTTTACATTTAAAAAGCAGAACAAAAGAATCCACAAGAGTACAAAAAGTTTAACGTTTCCAACAACTTTTCCCACTTGAAATATAAAAATCGCAAATGAATTTTCAAATAAAATAAGCTGCAATTTTATTGTAATATATGCTCATAAATACCTTTTCATTTGAGAAGTCATATGACTTCTTTTACCGTGTAACTTTTATCATTCTCAAATTCTAATTAAAATAAGTAAATCGTAAGGGTTTTTTTCAAAAACCTTCCGGATTTTGTTGCTTTTTGAAGCTTTTATGAACTTAAGATTTTCTGCAATTTAAGATAAAATCTTAGGAAATGACTTGAGAGCTTTAAAGCGGGGCATGTTTGTATGCAACCCAATACAACCGAATTGTCAGTATAGTTGGATGCCCAAATAACGTCTTATACTCCCTGTACTGACAGAGGGCTCCACCGAAATTAAGGCCACAAAACTATGCATCCAAAAAATAACAACAAAAATTCCCAAATTTTGAGGTGTTATTTCATTTTTTGGGGCCCACACCAACTCAACACGCATCATTAGATACAACAACAAAATATTGAAATAAGGCACTGGATCCACCATTTTCCTACCAAAATATCTCGATTTTGACAGATGCGCAGAACTGAAAAAAAAATGAAAAAGCAAATGATATTACCTTTAATATAAGCACTAGTGATTATAAGTATCGTGTTGAAAAAATTCATCACTCGCTGATTGTTTTTCATGATGTATGAAACAGTAAAATGGAAAAAGAGACCAACATTTCCTTCTTTTTCATCTGTCATTTTACTGACAACGAATGAGTTTAGTCCGTTCTTCAGAAACTTATTTCTTCATGAGAAAGAAACCAAAATGCAGAAGATCTTTCAAATATGCAGACCTAACGTTCTGTTAACTCTCGCATCGATAAAATTGGCCGAGAAACCTTGAAAAATAGATCAAATCTCATATGGTTTGTTTCAATTTTCATCGTTTCTTGACAAATTTTATCGATTCGATGCGAGAGTTACAGAACGTAGACACTGATTACATGAAATGACATAAAATGCAACTATGGAGACATGCCCATCTTCAGAATGGTACTCTTTTAAACATTCATGTCGATTATGCAATCCGCAATACTGGATCTGCAGTGATTCGTAGTGCAGTACTCTCTTTTCTCCTTGCCAATTCGTCGTGAAAAGAAAAGAGATCACTATACTGCGAATCACCGCGGATCCAGCATTGCGGATTCCATAATCGGCATGATTGTTTTTTTTTTTTGAATGAATCTGTCTACTTTTCTTGATATTTGTGGATAAATATGCATATATGTATGCCTGTTTAGTAACTTTTTTTTCAACAAATTTTGACAAACTGAGTTTTTTCCTTTGAGTTTTGACAGCAAATTGTGAAAATTTGCAAACAAAAATTGACAGACCTATGTAAATCCGTCATCATACTCGTGTTCGATGAAATGTACTTAAGTGTGGACGGATCCTTTTTGTGAAGTGCGCATATGCGATAAACAAACAAACACCTGTCACATACCCCTATTACACGCCAGCATCGAGACACTTTACCGATAAAGCATTCCGATTCTGTATGGGCATTTACACACCCATATGTCGGTGTGGGGCTGTCAAAAGTCAATTGTCAAAAATTTCCATTTGGACAACAATTTTCTTATTTTTTATTATTTCTATTTATTAGATACATTTTTTGATTTCTGCCATAGTGAATTATCCTTTAATTTCACTTAGATAAATAAAAAAAATCACTTCAAAACAAAAGCAACAGGTAAAACTTAAAAAAAAAAATCAAATCGCATCGGTAAAGCTTTCCGTCCCTTTTTACACACCACTCGGCATACTATACCGGTACAATACTACCCGAAACACTGTGTCGGTATATCTCCATTTTACACGACCATAAAACCTTATCGACACTATGCATCGATACAGTGTTCCGCGGCGTGTAATTGGGGTAACAGTGTCACCTGAACGACTAGTAACTTGCTCTGTTTTGTTTACTTGTTTGAAATTTCCGAAATTAAATAGTCGGCGAAATACAATTCAAAACCCAAACAATTCTATAAAATTTTGTTTTATTTTTTATATAAAGTAATTTGTGAGCAATAAGAATTAAAAAAAAGTTTATAAGTGTAACCCTTAGTTCATCCACAGTTACAACATTAATTAATCTCCAAAAAATATAAGAAAATCCTGTAGAATTCGCATAAAACAGAAGTAAGTACAAAACTGAATTGAAATACATTTTTATTTTTACTTTTATTTCTCATCACAAACATGATATTTTTTAAATAGGTATATTTTTATAAAAAAAAAAGAACTGACCAAGAAGTTATATACGTAAAAATAACAATCTCTAATAAGATTTTCAATTTATATTTTCTCCTAGCTCAATGTAATTTTTGCTGCCGTAGTTTGTATGTATGAAGGTATATTTTTGAATTACAATAGTAGCACTTATAAGTTAGTCCTTGAATTAATTTATAATCCTAAATCAGCAAGAACTGAATCCAACTCAGCCTGTAAGCTGCTAGCCTTCTCACGCACCTTGGATATCTCATCTTGGAGATTATCAACATTGGCTTGCAACAAAACATTTCCTTTCTTGAGAGCTGATAGTCGGTTTTCGTGCTTTTTAACTCTTGGTTCGAGATTTGTCTTCTTGTCCTCATCTGATGCATCCTGATTAAGTTAAAAAATTTAAATTTAATTTACATAAATTGATTTATTTGTTTAATATAATACTTACTTCAGCTTCAGATTCGCTTTCTGTTTCAGATCCACTTTCTTCTTCGGATTCTTCAGATTCAGACTCTTCTTCAGATTCTTCCTCGGACTCTTGCTCCTCTTCTGCCTCTTCTTCTTCTTCTCCTTCATCGTCATCTTTTTCCTCATCATCATCATCTACTTCCTCTTTCATGGATGCTGCCATCTTGTGAACTTCTTTCTCCAATTTCTTGAATTTCTTATTCTCTTCTCTGAAATTAAAACCATTTGAATTAATAATTGCATAATTAGTTTTAAGATAAATATATGGTAAATCATTTAACATTTAACATTTATCGTGAAAATGTATAATTTTCCTTTTCAAATATTCTTTTCACGATAATTAACAGTAAATTGCTTTATGAATTATAAAAGTTTAGCGAAAAATGAATCTTCCTTGGCGCATTTTCATTTAAATATACCTTATACCATTTGTTTAAGGGCAAGATTTTTGCTTTGTACGATATATAGTAATTTAAAAACTATCTGAAGTAGGCGCTATAATGCGGTTTAAAAGTTTAAGGATCTGTGGGATCACTGGCCAGTTTATGTTTTTGAGATCTCACTGTGCAAACTTCTGTCAGCTTCCACTGAGGAGAAGGAGGAACCTGAACCAGACTTCTTACTGAAAAATTACGTTCAGATTTCTGAGATTGCTGAGGTCTTTGAAATCTCAGTGAGCCTGAGAAACCTGAACTGGCTAATTGTCTGTAATCAAACCTATCATAGAATTAGTGTTAAAAGCAATCTAAAAACTTTTAATAAATAAATTTGAATTCATTATTGAACACAACGCCTAGATTCTTTTTCTAAAATTGTTTCCAAATTTATATTAAAATTAAGTACATAATAAACGACGGAATAAGAAAGAACTCTAAGACAAATAACCAAACCGAATGTAACGCGTTATGCAAACTTGAGCGTGTTCAAATAGACACACATTTATCTTTTCGGATAAAAATTTAGCTTCTTTAATCTGTTTGTAAGGGATTTTTACTTGCGATATATACATATGTATGTAGGTACTATGTAATGTACATACATATATGGCAAGTTATGCATTCGTTAAAAAAATCGAGAGTTTTATCAAAGTTGACATTACGATTATAGCGAAATCGAAAAAAGTGGGTCTCACAATTTTGTCTGTCTGTTAGGTTAGGTTAGGTTGAAGTGGATGTCGGCGAAGAACCGACACACTTAGACCAATTGTTGGCCCATTGTGATATAACATGGATCTGGGAAAGCTTTTCCTTACTCAATTAAAGCATTTTGAGCTCCTAATGAAGCGTGCAAGTGTACTTATAGAAGTATTTGCTAGATCACTCGTATCGTTGTAGTAGAAGACTCCCAGATGGAGTCTACGTCTTTGTGACAGAGCACGACAGGTACAAAGAAGGTGAGGAATTGTTTCCTCCTCTTCCTCATCCATGCAGCTTTTGTAGAAATCATTTGAATAGACGCCTAGTCGCCTGGCGTGCCTACCTATTAGACAGTGACCTCTTATGTCACCTATTACAGAGTTAATGTGCAATCTGCTTAGAGCCTTTCAGATCCAGCGTTGGCCAGATTTGTTTTGTCGCCAAGCAAGTGGTTAGGTTGTTCCACCTAAGGTTTGTGTTCTTTATAGCATCTTGCTTTAGTAAATGTTTAAATGTAACGATAGGTATACCAATATTTGTCTTATCTGGTAGTATTGGTACTGTTGTTCCACTTTTAGCGAGTTCGACAGCTTTACAGTTTCCTGGAATGGTGAATGAGAGATGATCGACAGTTTTTGGCTGTTAAAGCATTTGTAGAAACAGAGTACAAAGATTTGATGGCAGCTTGACTGTCTGAGAAGATGCGGATATCAGTAGTTGATATCACGTTTTCTTTAAGCCAAGATAAAGCTTCTTTAATCGCTAAAAGTTCCGCCTGGAACACGCTACAATGGGCGCATTCACTAATGTAGTCACTACGTAGTCAAGTCATTCTGATTGGCTACATACAACTACAAAATGAGTTGAAATTTCCCCTCCGACGTAGTGTAAAAATTTCGGCTTCAAAGTTAGTGGAGAATGATTTTGACGTTTCACAATCAGCTGTTCGGTTAAAATACAAAAGATTCAAACTATTCAAAATGAAACTTGACCACAATTAAATTATTTTGCATAATTATGATTTCATCTTCTTTCAAATCACTCATATTATATCTTATATTTGATATTATTTAATTTTAAAAGAAAAGATTATTTAAATTCTCAAAACACAACTGTTTCTTATTTCGTGTGTGTTTACATCTGTCATTAATATGACAGTTCAGAATTGACTACGTTTGTAGTGCAATTTTGCATTCACAAAGCTAGTTGAATTTCGACTACGTAGTCACTACATTAGTGAATGCGCCCAATGATTAGGAAGACGGAATGAGAAACCTAGATTAAGTCTGTGTGAGTACACGCCTCCACAAACCCCTTCGACGTTTTTTGATCCATCAGTATAAAAATGATAAATAACGGTACTTGCCGTAGACATTTTTTTTTTTTTTAAATTATGAATATCTTATTTTTCTCAAAAACGTGCCCACAACCAAACTAACTAAAAAGTAATTTTTTACACAAAAACAACTAATAAGTTTGAGTAATATTGCATATAAAAATTTCCGAAAAGTCAAATTCTTGTTTTTTAAAGACATTTTCAAAATTAAGTTTTGAAAATTCGATATTTCGAAAATGGGTAGATGATTTTTTTTCAAAATTAATTTTTAAACTCCTCATAAATTAAATAAGTACTAAAAATTAGCGTACCATTTCTTTTTCTTAAAAATATATTAAAAATTTTTTATATAAAAAATTGTTTTTTTTTTTTAAGACCGCTCGAACTTTTTTTTAAATTTTTTCTCATAAATTGAGATTTGTGTAAGAGTAGTAGTAGTAGTAATGATTTATTTATTTACATACAATTATTACAATTATTATTTATACAGAAATCTTTTTAGCATGGCATTAAGCCGTCTGCCAGATTGACAATTAAAATCATAATTATATTATTTGCAAAAAGCTATCCTATAATTTTCAATTAACGCTACACTTTTATTTAATTACATATGTAAATGATAATATTTTTTTTTTTTTTTTTAATAATATTTTTAATTTGTTATCTACATTATCATCAATATTAATTTTCAAAAATCTTCATTTAAAATTCTTTCTCTATATTTTAACGATATTATGCAGTACTGATAAAGTTTTGGAACGTCCATCTCATAAAGAAGCGTGAGAACTTGGTCCTCCGTTAAGAAATCTCTTCCAAAAATGTACCTTCTCGTTTCTCTGAGGGTTGGATACCTTCCGACGAAGTGTATAACGTCTTCCCGTTCCGCTAAGTTACATATACTACACTCTATTGGTAAATCAGCCCTGTGGGGAATGAAGTTCAAGTTGAGTAATTCACTTCGTAACTTGACCATTGTAGCAATCATGTGGACACTGTTTGAATCTTTAAAATAGTTCTTTTCTGACAGATTATGATTAAGCCTACTATAAATTGATCGGTATAATGATTCACATGCTTCAGCTATATAATCTGCTCTACATTGCTCATCTACTTTTTTGATTACTTCGTAAAGCTGCCTTTTACTGCCAGCTATATCCTCAATGTTAATACTTAAACTCACATCACATCCTCGGGCCAGTTCCAACCACTCTCCATACCAGCTGTTTTGGTCTTGTATGGCTTTGAAAGCTATTTTTCTGGTAAGCCGATTTTCGGTCATCATAAAAACTTTAAGCAAATAGTCGGCTTGTAACTTAAGCGTTTTTATGAATAGAGGTGAAATTCCCGTTTCTAGCATAATAACGTAGTTTGGCGTGTTCGGTGGTAGATTAAATATCCTCTTCACATAATGCCTTAAAAGTTTTTCAACGGTGTCGAACTTTTTAAATCCCCAAACCTGTGATCCATATAAAAGAATCGTCTCCGACACCGCTTCAAATACCTTATATTTGCTGCTATGGGCTATGTTTTTGTTCATAAAACATCTTTTCCATGAAATATTTATCGCTGTTTGCGCCTTCTGCAGTTTTTCTTTGAAATGCTTCTCCATACTTAAGTTTTTCGTAAAATAAACTCCTAGATACTTGTATTCGTTGACGCATTCTAAAAGATTTGTGTAAGAAATCACTTGTTGTACATAGCCTTGGTGTCAAATCGATTTCAGAGTTTTTTTCTTGGAAACCGCCTATTGCAACTTTTCTTATATTTGTCAGTCATTTGAAAGTTGAAATTTTGTAATTAAATTCTCTTGGACATAACAGCGCGCATCAAACCAACACCACTACACGAAATGACTTAAAAATTTGTACAATAATTTATTATTTCTCCACAAGGTTACAAGTAGCATAGGATACAAAATTGAAGTAGACAGTAGTTGTAATTAGCAGTTGATAAATTTCAACAATATGGGTAACTTAAGCTTTAATAAATTTGGGCGGGAGTTGCATTTACAGTTTAAGTGTACCTAGATAGTTGCGGTTGGGGTAAATAAAATTTATTTTGAGCAAGTCCTCTTTAAAACTATTTGCTATAAAGCGTGTAGCAATGCACCACACAGTTTATCACTATTTTTGGACCTAACTTTCTTTTCCCACATTCACGACCTTCGGATTTGTGAATTCGTAGACCGTTCGCGTAGCATAATATTTTAATTTCATATCCGCCCCAAAAGCGTTGCGGACTTATGGATCGAAAACAACAATAATTGTCAAAAATTTAATTTAAATTAAGTTTTAAAAAGATCCATGGAGACACAACCCACACATATTCTATAATGTCTCACTTGCTAGACCAAAAAAAAAAAAAAACAGAAAGATTTAAATCGATTGTAAATGGAATTTTGCGAGCAAACCGTAACCCAACTTTTACGGTACCTAATATTACATTTTCATTTTTTTTTTTAATTAAGTTTCAAGACACAAGATAAACAAAAGATTTTGCTTTAAAAATCCATTCTAAAGAAATAATATTTTTTTTTTTTTTGACTTAAAACGTCTAACCTGTAAAAAAAAATTAATGTTGTTGAAGGGCTTATACTGACACAAATTATTATAGCTTTTCATTCATATTATTTAGGTTTTTGTTTACTTACTTCAATAGAACATGATTTTTCTTCATAATTTGCTTAAGGTTCGCTCGTTCCCTCTTTGCAGCTTCCTGTTTATCCTTGAGTTTTGTTAACTTCGTTTGAAGTATTTTGACTTCTTTAGCTAATCGTCGTAACTTACGTTCTGCCTTTTTCTCTTCATCTTCATCATCTTCACTCTCAGACATCTCCAACTCTAATTCTGGTGAGCTTTCTTTATTTGGATTGGCTTCGCTGGTACGACGTGAACCATTCATAGAATTTCCACCACCCTTCAATGAATTCATACAGTTGGTAATATGATTTGAAATGTTGTGCTTTATGTTATTTGTTTGCGGTGGTTCGGCTAGCTGTTTATTTTATTTATTTTTTTTTTTTTTTTTTGTTTTGTTAAAGGAAAAATTTCCAGTTAGGTTAGAGGCAAAAGCAAAATTGTTACGTTTAACTTACTTGGATGTCAGTTTCAGAAGCTGAATCAAAATTATAATAAATGTCAGGACCACTGGGATCTTCGAAAGAATAGCAAAAGCTAAATTGCGGTCTTATGTGATTCGAAACAGGCGATTGCTATATTAGTTTTGTTTAATTTGTTATTTAAGCGAAGCAGGAATAAATATATTTTTAAGCAAAAAATATTCTTATTTTTAAAATTAAGTTAATATTGAATAAGCATTAATTTACTAAATTAATTAAATTAAATTAAATTAAACAAATACCACTTTGTGTGCTTAATAGTAAGAAAATCTTCATTGGACAACAATTTTGAATAGTTTTTCTTCTTTTTTTTAAGGACAAAGTGATAAGTTTAATTTAATGACTGGCATTTGGAATTTAAGAAAATAAAAATGTTACATAATTTTAGTAACAAACCTGTAACGCCTGTGCTAATTTCTTTTCTAACTGTTGGATCATTCGTTTTTGCTCTTCAACTTCATTTTTAGCTGAATCCAATTCTTCGGCACTCTTTTCATATTTCTTTTCAAGTTCCTTTGATGTTTTTCTAGCTTCTTCTGCGTCTTTTTTTAATGATTGAACAAGAACATCATCAGCTCCACCTGATGATGATGATGGTGATACTGATGCAGATTCATCTTTATCACCACGTGTTTTGTCTCGCTGCATTTCAGCTTCCAAATTGGCGATTTTAGCTAAAAGCCTCTTATTCTCACGTTCTTGTGCTTCACGATTTCTTAATTCAAGCGCAAGCATTTGTTTTGTACTCTGCAGATCATCGCGCAATTTATCAATATCGTCTAGTTCATCTCCACTTGGTTCATCGGGTTCTTGGGGCTAAGATAAGATGATACAATGATGAAATGAATTGTACATGTATAAATGACAATTTTATACTTACAACTTCGTTAAGAGTTGCTTTTGATTCTGACTTTTGTATTTGTTCTTCAATGGTCATTTGACGACGGAATTTCCGTAGACCATCGAGGAATGGTTTACTTCTATCATTGGTTTTAACTGATTTTAATCTTATGCCACCTTGAATTTGTTTTAAAAGTTTATTATGTGCATTGTCCTTTTCTGTTTCATAAACAAATTTATCGTCTACTTTTGTCATTGATTTACACGTGATAATTGGTTGAGATCTTGAAAGTACAAAAAAAATAGAAAATTATTTTAGGTCTTTGAATTCTTATTGGGTTTTCAAAAAAATAATAATTTTTAAAAACATTAATTTTTAAATTTTTTTATTACTGTTAACTGCTGTTTGGCTGTTTGGTTGTTTGGCTGTTTGTCTGTTCGTCTTATGCCAGCTTTTCACGAGTCGATTTTTACCCTGCGGCGAGGCCTTGCAGCGTAAATCGACTCATGAAAATGTTGGCCCTAGCCGACTTTTGCCGTGCGACTATGAGTTGTTTTTGTGCGTTCTTTTACTTTGAAACTGTAATTTTCTGTCCAAAACTTCACATTGAAGCGTGGGTGTAATGCTTGTGTGTGTGTGTGAGTGCAGATGACGATCGTGGATAGGTGGATGTGTAGCGTATATGTGTGTGTGAATCGACAAATATTCTTTGTCTATCTCGTACTATAGCCAAAACAGAGCCAGGCAACCGTCAGTGACGTTTAGCCTGTCTACTTCTTATTGATAGCTTTACGACGAGGATTACCAAAGCGGAGTGCAGAGCCAGGCGACCAAACTAGTGTTCAGCCTGTCTACTGTGTGACAACGAAGCAAAGTGGAAAGCAATCGATCAAAATAAAAAGACTAGTTACTCCAACGATAAGTTGTATGTTAACTGGTTAGCTTTATTCGACAGAATGCGATAATTTAACATTTTGTTCGCTCTTTTATACTAAATTTCAGTAGCACATTACAATTTATTTTTTAATACAAAATATGTGTTTTGTTGAAGTATAATTAACACTTTTCAAATTTACTTTGATATTAAAAATGTGCTGACTATATTTTAAAATTAAATAATGTAAGTTAAGTTAAGTAATTCATTTCAATTCAATTAATATTTAGGTTATGTTATATACATAATTCAATTTTATTTAATGCCTAAAATGTTTTGTGTATGTGTATGTGCGGGGAATGAGAAGGATGGCTGTTACAACATTGTATTTTTTTATATGAACTTTGACAGAATTTTGTGAAGTTTTGGGTAGAAAATCATAGGGCAATCATACAGGTGAGCAATTTTTCGTAGGGAAATTGAAGTTTGTAGGCGAGGGAGCTTGGGAATACGGAATGAAACGAAAAAAAAAAACTTTCCACCTAGTTTTGAGTAGAATAATAAAGTATAATTACTAAAACAGACAAACTTGGCGCGTTCAGAAAAATGAGATCTCAGAGATTTTTCCCACTCAAAAGGTGAGCAAGCGAATCCAAGACTTTTTTTCCTCAGAGTTTTTACAGCAAAACCGAGAAATTTTGCTAAGACTTCGGCCACGCTATGAGTGACGAGCGACTGAGCGATTTTAAAACCCATGAAATTGTATGGAGGTGGCCACATAAACGCTGAGCAACGAAGTAATAACATGGATAAAATAAACGCAGAAAGTTTAACTTTTTCCAAGAGCAAACCAAAAGATGGTACTGACATACGACAATACTGCCAAAATCGATCTGGAAATCTGCGAATATTTTCATAGCTTTTTATTTATGTTGTGCTCAAGTCTGTCAAAAAAAATAAACAAAAATAATATTGTGAAATTTTGAGAATGCCTTAAAAAGCATTAAAATTATGTCATCCACAGGAACCATAGTGTTTGATTGTCTCGAAATTTATAAGTGAACTTAATTTCTAATGGATGCGATTTCAGTCATCTGTAAAAATGATGTGGTTATGCGGCCAATCGCACAACTCGATAAAACAACTTGTCGCAAAGCAAAAATCGACTCGTTAAAAGCTGGCATAAGTGTCCAATAAGCAATAGCCCAAACGGCTAGATCGATTTGCTTCAAATTTGCTAAAAATGATTTTTATATACAAAATCAATAGAAACGAAAATAGAATTTTTTTTTTGGCTCATCTAGTTTCGTACGTTCGTTCGGTTTTCTTTTTTTTTTTTTTTAATTTTCTAGAAAACAGCTCTACCTGTAATATATTAAATTTTATAATGCAATAGGGTTTTATATTTTTGTCAAACAATTCGATTATGGGAATCAAGATTTTGATGTTTATTGATAAAATTTGCTTCAAAATCCTACGTCGAAATCTGTTCGAATTCTTTGAAAAAAAAACAAAAAAACGCATCTCGACCTTGACAGCCTAAATGACTGAAGGGATTTTCTTGCAATTTGGAACTTAAGGTTTTTTTTTTAATCATTCCCTAGAGGAGAAATTGAATTTCTTTTACGTTCCAAAAAATTACGGTACCTACCACACACCATTTATAGACGAAATTATAAATTTCGATATGGTTTTTTGTTAATCAGAAACTTTAATATCGTTACCTGCCAATGAACCGATTTTTTCGACTTTCGATTTAACCGATTTTGATCAAAAATTTCAATTTCAATTTTATCCATTATAATCTAAATTTCGTTATAATGTCGATTTTTTTTCTTATACAAAAATGTATATAAATTGAAAATAAATAATAGAAATGTTATTTATTCAATAATTTTTCGTTTCATTCATCAAAATTCGTTTAGAGATATTTTAAAGAAGCTTCTTACTCAACTTAAAAAATCTAAGTGGAGAACATGTATACCAGTAGCAGTAGGTATTAGCGGTACAGTGGCGTAGGAAATTTATTTTGCTTACCTCAAACAGTCGTATTATGTTTTTTATGTTGCTAACGTGATTAAGAATTTCAGTGGATAAGATAAATCTAAGACACCTTATACTACGAAAAAAAAAGTTACTCCAAAAATTTAACAATGTACTGTACATGTACATATGTATATTTAAGCAAGAAAACGAAACAAAATTACTTGAACAGAAAAATTCCCTTCGAGATTCCTGATAAGAAACATTGTGGGACAGTTGCATCGTGGAATATAATTATTCCAATTATAATCTATCCAATATCTCGTCTACACCTTATGATCCAGGCCCAATACTTATTTTTTTTTCTCAATTTATGTTTGTAAAAGAACATATCGCTCACTGCCTGTAATAATGGCACAACTAATTTTTTTCAGTTTTGAGTTATAGGCGATTTAAAATTATGGCTTTTTTAAATTTGAATTTCTGTTCTTATAAATTATGCTATCCTGACGCGGATTTGCCATTTTGATATGAAAATCATTAGCTACTTACCTTTATAACTGTTTTGCGGGATTCAAAAGTGGGCGGCATCCGCGAACACAATAACGATCAAGCGATACTGAGAGAAGTGCCGGTATTGATATAAAGAGAAAGCACAAGAGTTTCGAAAGTTTAATTGCACTATATCGCCATCTCTCGTAATTGAGAAGTATAAATGTGCCGATATTGCAGAAATGTAAAGGGTTTAATTTTAATCAAAACATCGTCCACAGTTTAAATTTTGAATTTTATTGAGCTGTTCCATTATTGTAAGCAGTGAGTAGTATGTTATTTGTAGATAAGTATACACTTATTGTTTTCATCGTGTCCAAGACAAAAATTCATTCGATAATAATATCGTAATATCGAGTATCGTTATATCCGCATTCCCTACACTGAACCACAAAAAAAATATTATTTTAAAATGAACGAACCTAATAAATTGATCTGTCCTAATGTCCACATGCCAAAATATTACCAATTGGAAAATGAAAGTGTTCAATTTAGAGTTAATTTTTTATTGGAATAATATTTAACAAACAATTGAAGTCTTTTTTTAAACAAATTATTAAAATTTTTAAAATAAGTGTTTATCAAATTCGCAGGTAATTCCGCTTCGTTTGACACTTCATTTGTCAAAATCGTTGTAGTGTGAGAGTAGGAAAATAGATCCAGATTATAGAAATAATAGGTACACATAATTAGCCTTATTATGAGTTTCATTCGAAATATATTTCACCTTAAAATTTTAAAAGCTATTGTGGGTTTCTCCGGAACGAAATTTCGTTCGCCTACAAAAAATAAGTGAACATTTAGGCTCTCAATGGCATTACATTCCACCCGAAATGATTGTTCACAATAAGGGGAATTTTTCAAATATGAAATTTTGGGTGAAACTCACAATAGGCGAAAAGTGAAATGTCAAACTTTCCGGGTGGAATTTTGTTCGGGCGAAACTCACAATAAGGCTGAATACGATGATTTTTGATATGTAAAGATCTATGGCGGAAGCAGGGTAAATTAAAAACGTGTGCCTTACGTGTAGCATGTTACGTATCACACGTACATGGTACGATATGTAAACCGAAATCTGACACTCGGGCGAATGTTTATGTTTACACATATTAACCGTGAGTCCCGGCACTCACAAATTTTTTTTTTTATTTTCAGATGTTTTCCAGTGAAATCTTAGCTATCCATCCTTCGGTTAGATGCGACTTTTTCTTAACTACTTGACAGAGTCATTTGCCAAAAAATATATTTTTTTTCTCGAGTGAAAAATATAATGTCCTAATTTCGGAATTCTTATTTGAATATATCGTTGTCAATTTGTAGAGACGCGCTTGTGCGTTTGTGCATTTGTGTAAATTTCTACACAAAAGTCTGTCAAAGTTCATATACAAAATAAATAAATAGTTTAGAAATTCACAGAAATGCACAGAGTTTCAAAGTAAAGGAACACACCTATTATTTATTACGAGTCTATTTACTTTATTTAAAAAATTGGCATAACGTAATTTTCAACGCGAAACATGAAACAGGTTTATTCTTGTCAACGCAGCATTAACGGTCAGCATGTTCGGATAATGTTTTACATGTCAACGCGTTGACAGTATAAACAACAAAATTGCATTGAGACAGTATGTTTTGGGACAACAGCGACTGACTAAGTGTCATTCATTACTGAGACTTTAACTGCCTGAACACAATGAATACGGAGCTGCAACTGGAACTGCAGGTGGAATATCTGTCAAAATATTCAATACACACAAAATCAATGTTATGACCACAACACAACACAACGCAACTGCAGTCCGTGCCGCAGACGGTGTTGCAAGAGTTCACCAACTTTTAACTTTTCACGTGCAGCACTTTTGACGTTTCAATTTATAAGAAAAAAAAAAGAGCCTAGTTCCGGAAAAAAATATTGAAGCTTTTTTTGATTATTTGTTTCGCGAAAAATAATATTAGTTAAAAGTAAATTATCGGAAAAAATAGTGAATAATGAGATCGTGATTGTTTTTATTTTCATAATTAAAATATACAAAATGCTGTACAGCTGCATTGTGGGCACATACAAAATATCTCGTACGACACAGTTGTTGCATCTCCAGCTCCAGTATCATTTGCAGCATTCTATTGTGTTCAGGCAGTAAATGTTCTATGCGTTAAAACGGTGAACTTTGATGCACGTCGGCTGTGCGTTTACAGTGGTCGCGTTCAGGGATCAATGCAAAAACTATCCGGTAAGGTTTATGTTGTTGTAATCCCTTGTGAAAAAACAGCTGATGCAACAACAACCCAACTTATCTGAACATTTTTGGGATATGTGGTTAGCCTGTCTGAACGCAAGGAGTGTGTTCATTAATTTCTTCGGTGACATCAGAGACAGTTCTTTTGAATTTTAATTTTGCTGACGTTTAAAATGCGGTAGATTTTTTTAAAGTAATTTCAACCTTCTTAAAAATTTTTAAAGTAGAAAGTAAACGAACCGATTTTATAATCAAAATGGACCACATAATTTAGGGAAAGACTGTGCTATTTGAAGACACTCGTTTAATTCTGTTAGCGCTATGTACCGTTGCCGATAACCTTAAACTATTAGTATAGTAAAACCCACTTAAGAGAAACCCGCTTAAGAGAAAAACCCGCCTATCTGAAACATTTTTTTCATCCGCGAGCATTTTTCAACCAATTACCTATAAAATACTCCGCTTAAGCGAAACTTGCTTAAGTGAAAAACCCGCTTACCTGAAACATATTTTCAGTTAAATTTTATATTTTTCATTGAAAAAACTCTCTTAAGTGAAATAAAATTAAATCGAACAGAACAAAAAATTTGCTGTACGCTTTCACTTCTTTTTTATTTTTCACCTCCACCATTTTCACCACTTCTGATATGTCACAACCATTTTATTTAATCTATCTTTTATCTATTTTATTTAAATTTTTTCTAGGCAACTCCAAAAAATAAATTCAATTTTTTCTAGCTTTAAATTTCCGCTTAACCGAATTAATTAATCCGCTTAAGTGAATTTTTTTTCACTTAAGCGGGGTTTGGTTAAGTGGAAAACCCGCTTACGTTTATAAAAAAACACCCTTATAGAATCGATAGTTTGTTGAGCAAGCATTTGCATCTACCTTCCTTACTATCTTAGGCGTCAGTTATAGCGATCAGGAAAAACCATCAGGAAAAGTTGAAACAGATGGATACGATTTTTTTTTCCTTTCACAAATCTGTCAGTGGAACAAGTAAAAGCTGGAACGCAAATAATTTGAACGATTTGTTCCATTTTGTGTGAAGTGACAATCAGCTGGCACATCAGGAAAACACATTAATGCATTTTTAACAATAAAATAATTGTTGAGTTATTTGTATAAAAAATTCATTGAGTTATTTGTCATCGATTAGTACAACATTTGCGTTTCAAATCAAATGAAAACCTAGTAAATAATCTATTTGAAAGTTTTTCCTGTTTCGTTTTCCTGATCGCTATAACTGACGCCTTACACCATATTTCGTGAAAAAAAATATGAAGGAGAATTTAATCATATTTCAAATTAACAATTAACAAGTATCTGCAAAAAAAAATAATAATAATAATAATAAACCCACCTATCATTGCACTGCACGTGTCGTAGTTTTTTACCTTCTTCAACTTCTTTCATCATTTCCGACCAATCTGGTCGTCTCCTTGGTCGTGTCCTTAAAATAAATTACAGATACAATTATTACAGGGTTAATAATTAAATTAAATTCACAAATAAACTTACTTAAGTTTTTCGATTGTTGCCTTCTGTTTCTCGTTCAGAGTTTTCTTTTCAAAGTCCGATGGTGGACCCAGTGGTGGTGGAGGTGGTGGTGGTGGCTTTGGAACTAGTGACGGCAAAGGTGGTGGTGCAGGAACTGTAAAATAAAACCAGTGCTCGTGTTAAATAAATGGAATTATACACCCAGGTGATATAATGAGATGGTAAGACTAATTTGACTGCAAGTTAAAAAAAAAAAAAAAATCATAAATTATATTCGTATATACCTACGTAGATATAATAGTGTTGAAGTGTAGCACTGTATATGTAGGTATATAACCTACCTTATATTTTTTCTTCATTTATCCTTTTTTCAATTAAAAAATTGTATAAGAAAATGACTGCAGGGACTTGAGTTTTATTTTTTTTGTTCTGTTTTTGTTTCAGTTACAGCAGAAAGTTTTGCTTAGTTTTGTTTTAATTCTATCTAGTTCATGGTTTTTGTAAGTTGGTATGGTAGATGAAAAAGATACTATGTATAGAGAACTTTTTGAAAGAGAGATTGTTTAATGAATAAAACCAGCAAATCAAAAGAGTTATATTATTATCTCCTACTTTCACAGACAAAAATGGGTAATAAAGTAAAGAAAATATAGAAAGATATTAAAAAAAAAGATTTGTTTTTGTTTGTTTTCTTGTGACATTAGGTTCTTACGTCGTTGATTGTTAAAAAATATATTTTGGGATAATTATAAAAATTAGCAGCGATTTTTAAGGTTTTGGGCTGTATAGCGCCTTAAGACCATGACATTTCTTTTTGTTGAATATTCAATAGATCATCCGTTTAGTTTGGAAAGTTTCATAATGTGTACGATTTTGGAATATGTTTTGAATCTCCACCTTAAGGCCAGGGGCGCACTTGCAACTTTTAGTTTCACAATTGTTTGGTTTCTAAAATAATAACCATAGGGGTATGGCATACATTGTTCTTCTTTGGGAACAGTGATAGATTTTGGATATATTGGTACCTACTCCGGAAATACTCGCATCTTTATTTAAGAAATAACAATACTTTTTTAAAGAGAAGATATAACATCTTTATGTGTCGTTTATTAGATTCAGCAATAAAAAATACCCTAAAATTATTTTTTTTTAGTTTCGAATACAACCCCCCCATACCCACTCTACCCCTCCCCATCAAAAACTACTATCATAGATATTCTTGAGTTATCTTTCTCATTTACTTCAGTTATCTTTCCCCTCCCAAAAAAAAAAACACCCTTTCCAACATTTATTTTTATGGGCCCTTTTTATTCTTCATTCTCATAATAATTGAAACAATTTTACGAAGCTTTAGGAACATACGAATTTATCTTCCATTTTACCAGCACCGTATCATTGAAAACTGAAAACTTCTATTGGGTGACGTGAATAACGGTACCTGTGTGCAAATTTTTTTTAGGAAAAGATGAAAATCTTATTTTTCTCAAAAACGTGCGCACAACCTTTTTTTTAAAAAAAAAATCAGTATTTTTTTTTTTACAAAAATGCTACCATTTTATAAAAAAAAAATTCGGAAAAATGGTTTTAAATGGTACCTCCCATCGAACCTTTTTTTAAATTTTCGATTTTCATTTCATTTCGATTTTCGGTTCAACTGATTTTGATAATTTTTTTTGTCAAGAATGTTTACAATTTTCCAAAAAAAATTTTTTTACATTTTTAAAAAAGTTTCTAAATTGTTTTTTTTTTTGAGAACTTAATATGTATGTAATTCGAAAACGACTTGGTCGATTTTTATTAAACAGTTTTTTGACATTATCTATTAGATTTTAAATACAATTTTTTCTTATAACCAAAAATAACGGTACCTCCCATACAAATTTTTAAAAACCATTATAGAAAATCTAATTTTTCTATAAAACGGGTCCCACAATTTTGATTAAAATTTTCGTGTGAACTAATATCAGAACGAACCACCATATTATTGTAAACAAATTTATCTATCTTTTAAAAATAGTACCTCTCATAGAACCATTTTTGTGTTTTTGACTATCTCATTATCTGTTGAACCAATTTTAATGAAATTTTTTACACAAAAGCTTCTAATAAATTTTAACAATATTGCCTATCAAAATTTTCAAAAAATAAAATTTGGATTTTAAAAAAAATCAAAATTATTTTTTAAAAATTCAATATTTCGAAAATGGGTGGCTGATTTTTTTTTCTAAATATATTTTTAAATAAATAAGTACTAGAAATTGGCGTACCATTTTTTTTCTTAAACATATATTAAAAATTTTATGTAATTATAAAAAATTAACTTTTTAAAAAACCGCTTCAACGATTTTTAAAAATTTTTTCTCATAAATTAAGATTTGTGTAAGAAATCACCCGAGTGCTTTGTATTGGTGTCAAATCAATTTCAGATATTTTTGTAATCAATTTATTTCTAATTTTATTGATTTTTTAACATTTTTTTCAGTTTTAACTGTAAATTCTATGTGCAAGGTGCAAGACAGCACGGTGCTATATTGTTCATATTTATGTACACACATAATACTTCCTTAAACTAGGCTATATTTTTGGCAGGTGGCATAAAATATAGGCTCCAATAATTAATAAATTTCTTTTATTAGTTGAAACATTTTTAAAATGATTAAGACTTTAAAACCACTGTGTGATCGCACATAAGAGCAAGTTCGTGCGACCCAGTCGTACATTTTATTTTGGCTTTGTGTTCTTTTCCAAACAAGGACATGATAATGTTGGTTTTTTATGAGTTAATTCATTTAACACTTTTACGTCTATCATAGTCATAGAAGGAAAGGAATTAATGCCGAATCTTTTTCCTCGTTATTACACTTGGAATCTTAGATTTTTGATTTGGTGCCGTATATTGCTAACATTTTCTCGTTAACGGTTCATTCGTTTGTACTTACCTACTTAAGTTAAAACAAAATTTAGGTTAGGAGAAATTTATTTAAAAAGGGGCGTATTACAAAAATTGATTGTTCAGTTTATCAATCAGGAGTTTGTTTATAATATTGTAAATCCATTTTTTAACACTTGCCATTTCAATAAAAAAGAGCGTTGAAGTGGGCGGATTTTTTTGCGATCAAAATAATAACAGAACGTTTTTTTACTAAAATAAGAATAAACTTTGACGTTGTCATTTCTTTTGAAAAAAGAAATAACTGAAACATTCCAAAAGTAAATTTGTTTTTAACACCAAAAAGTTAGCACCGGGAATATGCTTTTTTTAAACAAATTAAATTATCTCAAAATATTGCAAAAAGTTGCAGGTGCAAATTTGCATAATGGTTTAACAAATAGTTAGGCTAACATATCCTGGTAATTTTTCAGCGGATTCTAGCGAGATTTTTTTTGTACCTCTATTCAAAACTCGTAAAAAAATTGTTTTTTTTTTATTAAAAATATTAAACATTTTTTTTTTAATTTGAAGTTTTAATTTACTTTTAAATAAAACAACTCGGAGCAAATTCATGGAATATGCCATAATTGCAAAATTAGTTTTTTGTTATTTTGTTATTTAATATAAATAGTGATTTCAATAAGAGTGTGTTGACATGCATCTGTCAGAAATGTCTATTCAGTTAATCTACAACTAACTCACTAAATTCATTGAGTTAACTTTGGTTCTTTGAATCCAATTTGACTGAAAAATAGGTTTCAATAGTTATGGAATGATCTCATACTAAAAAAACTGGGCAAAAATTAAAAAAAAAAATGTATAAATTCACATTATAATTCACCATAAAAACCAATACTTCAATTAATTCATTAATCTCATTTTATTTTAAACTAATAAAATAACTTAATAATTATAAATAACCCCATACCAAAACGTTTAAACTTAAAAGATCTATTTCTACCAGTTTAGAAATTACCATCATCTCCTTTCTTTTTCTCAGAAACATCAGGAACCTAGATGAAATCGAGTCGGATTCCTAAAGTCTCCAACAGAAATAAAAAAAAACATAGTTGGAGAAACCATTTAACGTTCCTTAACTGAAACAGTCTGTTTCGCCCTCCTGCGTCCGAATTCTACTAGACGGCAGCAACTGCATATATAAAAATTAAATGAGAAAAAAAAATGATTGTACAAATTTTTAAGTCGTTTTCTACTCAAATATGTATGGAAAGTTGGCGTGTTCGTTTATACGGATTTTCCAAAAAATTTTACACATGTTATAATTTAAGTTAAAGAGAGAAAATTGTCAGTTTTATAGTAAAATAGCTAAATAGGTAAACAATTAAGATAAAAGATAAATGGGCGTGGCAGTGGGCGCAAAAAAAAACACATATGTCATGTATTCATTCTAAGAAAACATACAATTACAAAATGTTTTCTTTAAGAATGTTGAATAAGAAGAAAATTCAAATATTAGAAAAGTGGGCGTGGCAGTAAGTGAATCTCACTGCATTCACTTTCCAAACCTACTCGGGGATAATAACAACAAACTCTGAAAATTTCAACAAAATTGGTTCAGCAGTTTTTGATATTATAGATGACACAAAGAGAAATAATTATTATTTTTAGAGACCTTAAACCTGAAGCTCAAAAAATTAGGATTAAACTACAAAGAGAAATATTGATTTGTATTTAACAATAAGATGCGTGCAGTCAGACGTGTTTATTTTATTTCCTTATAAAAATATAAAAAAATATCTGCAACACAAAATGGAATGATGTATAATATTTAAATTTGTATGAAACCTTACAAAATAATTTGCCTGGAAAACTGCATAATATATTTAAAACATTAAAGCCCTACTTTAATTTGAATGTTTTTTTTTAATAGATGGGGGTATTAACACGAAGAACGAACAGTAGAACAGTAAAAAAAAAAACTATTTTCCTCGCGAACTCATAAGTAAAGTCTTAAAATAAAAATAAAAATAAATAAAACAAAAAAGTTTTTTTTTTAATTTAAGCTCTTTCTCAAAAAAAAAAAAAAAATATAAATATATAAGAACCAAAGGAGAAAAAAAAAGAAATAAAGCAAAACTGAATCCTTTTTGCCGAACTTTCTACCCTTTATACTTTTTTTTTTTTTTTTATTTACACTCTCACCCATGTTGCCGCGTGCTCGTGCTCGTTATCGTACTCGTTATCAGTTGGAAAAACAATTTTCATTTGCAAAACTAATTTTGTATTATACAAAAAAAAAACATTACATTTAAGTAAAATGTCTTTTGGTATTAAATTCTTTGAGGTAGCAAAATCATTGGCAGAGAGGTTTTATATTTCATCAGTAAAAGGTAAGATGTTTTATTATTGTTTATTTTTATACTTCTTTCTTAAAAAAGGGGTATGTGTACATAATATGTATGTCTAGAAAATTGTTTTCTTTGAAAGAAAGTGTTTTAACCCTGCTACTTTCTTCCTACATTTTATGTACATATGTATATATTGCAAAGTGTATAGGTTTGTTTTTCTCTTTCGAGAAAAGAAAAACATTTATTCGAATATATTTTAAGAAGATGGAGATTCAATAATGAAATTGTACTCAATATTAAATAAGTTACTATGTGATGAGGATGACTTTCATCGAAAGGTAATTTCTTGTTATTCTTATGTAGGGCGGAATTAAAGGTGTGTCATTCACTAGAAAAACAAATAATAGGTAACGTTATCAAAAAGTTTTTTAACATGAGGTAAATTTATGACACCAGATATTTTAGGTGCGGTAAAAGAGAACAATTCAAAATAATCTGGGATTTTGCGTTTGTAATTTGACATGTCGGTTTTTACTCAAACTACTTCATTTTTGAAGGTTTTTTTTAATAATACAAACTCTATATATTACTGAAATACATCAGCCAAGTAGAAGACTTAGCACTATTTAATTGGACTTGTTGAATTATTAATCAAAAATAACTTTTTACGGCCTTTAGTCCACACATTTTTGCTTTTAACTAATCAAAATAAACTCTTAAAACTTTTATTTATATATGTATATTTAACACTGTTTTGCCTAGTAATTAACAAATATAAATTTAACATAAAGCAATTATTAGCAGTACCACTCATAAATCATACATTTTGCGTATGATAATGACTTTTAATCATACATCATACAAAACCTATAATTATCACACATGTAGCATAATTATCATACGGTTGGCATCACTGAAACTGCCTGATGTTAAGATACATACATACATACAACAATTTATTCATTTTAAAATACTCTTAGTTTTAAACATTTTCTAACTAGTATAATATTATACCTACCTATTCGTGCAAACAACTAAGCAAATATACCCTTTTTTCATTTTTAATTGTCAAAGTGACATTTGGAGTTAGTCAACCTTATTGCGAAGTTCAACTATCAACCGATTGACGGTTGATAGAATTTATCAATTCAATTAAAAATCGGTATTGTGAAAATTAATTGATAAAATATTGTGCTATTGTGAATGCCTTCAAAATATTTCAATTATTTTGAATGGGACAGCTGACAGCTGACAGATGTTTGTTTTTTTTTTTTGAGGAACGTAGGTACAAAGAAAATCATTTATTAGACAATCAATAAAATTAAAAACAAAATTATGTTGACAAAAAAAAGGTCACGTATAAAACGAAATAAATTAAAAACAAAATACAAAATGACTGAACTTTTTTTTTATGAAGATTAGGAGTTGAATGATCCTGCTATCGTTGAAATGTTAAGAATGCGAAGAAATTTGATGGATGCATCCAATCCTTTGCAATTGGAAAGCCAAATGTTTTTGAGACCTTTGGAAATAAAAAAATTAAAATTGTTATCACTTATTTCACATTTCTTTTAGTTATTTTTCTAAACAGCACAAACTCATCAAATGCAAATTTACGATTGAAAAAAAAAAAATTGACAGCTGACTAGAAAATCGATGAAAATTGTTGTTCACAATACCGATTTTTTTCATTTACATGAGATTATTAAAAAAAAATCACAATGGATCAACAATATTGACAGTTGACAGTCAATTAAATCAATTAGTCAATTATTAATTAATAGTCGATCTTCGCAATAAGGATCAGTATATGATACTTAAAAGTTTAATTAGGTATTTGGTGATTTTAATTTTAATAAAATGTGAAAAAGATAATAGGATGTTAAATCGTTTAAAATTTGGAAAATCTTGTTAAAAATCTAGTTTAACTTAGCATCATACTAAAAATGCTTAAAACATTGTACTTAGGCTAACCAGGCATCCTCTTTATAGAGGACAAGCCCTATTTTTGACATCAGAAACTTTTGTCCGGTATCTTTTTGAAAAAATCAGCGATTTGCCACAATAATGAATGAATTAAAAATGACAGATGTGGATTTGAATGAATTAAAAATGACAGATGTGGTTTTTTTTTTATTTGGTGCCTCACTCACATAAACTTCCTTTACTTCTTATTCTTAGGGTATCCACTTGAATATTTGTTTGTTTGTTATTTTTGTAGGTGTTCTCTTTTCATTGAAGACAGATTTGGGGTGGAATCGGCTAACGCGATAGTTGATAGTTGATAATCAAAATCGACAATTTTGCTCCATGTAAAGTGATTATCAAATCGACAATCGTGTCGTTTTCATACATTTATGTCATTTTCATAAAAAGTTTGATGCGGTCGGCTTAAAATTGGTTGGTTTTTTAATAATATAATTAATTAAAACCAACACAATAAAAAAAATGCAAAAATGACATTTAATTCTTGACTGAATTGTAAGTTATGCCAAAGAACAAACAATTTTTGGCGAACGATTTACACAGAGCAACGAATAGTTGATAATCAAAACCCACAATCAAAAAAGCGACAATAAACTATCGCCTTACGCGATTCCACACCTGGTCACTCTAATCGTACTTAACCGTCTCAAATTAATTTTTGTTTTGTTAATTTATTTCACTTATTTCTTTTTAACCGATTTCACTTATTTCTATTCAACCGATTTAAATTAATTATTTTAAGGAAGAGCTTCCTTTAAGTTAAAAAAATATTGTAGGTATATCAAAATTTTATAAAAGAATAAATTTTTGACTAAAAAAAATCAAATCGATATTTCAAAAATTGGTAGATGATATTTTTCGAAAGTAATTTTTCAACTCTGTATTAATATTTAAAAATGGCGAAATATGTTCTACCAAAAAATAGTTTACTAAAAATTACTGATTTTTTTCTTAAATCTGCGGGTTTTGAGAAAAATATTATTTTCAATATTTCCTAAAAAAAAATTGAATGCAGTGTTTGATTTTTTTTTTTAAATCCATAATTTACTATCTACGTTATGTAATTCCTATAGAAAGTAAAAACGAAATTAAAAATTAATAAACAAGTTATTATACATAACTATTTTGTCATTAACTAACACCATTTTAATATTCTGAACGCTTAAATTGACTTTCGTAAAGGAGAATACTCTTTGCGATTGATATTTTTTAAAACTTTAGTTTTCCTTTTTTACTTTTTTTTATCGGATGATTTTATGCATACATATGTATGATGAGTATATTTTTAAAAACTTATAAAGAAAGAAAATTGAGTAATTATTATGCAAATGCAACGCAGTGCGTATTTCCAAGAGTATACAGACGACACACTCGCACGAAAAAGAGTTCAATTAATTAATTCATCGGAAAATTAAATATCGATTATTTAAATTACACCACGTTTCGTTGTTTTCGTTATGTAAGACACAATACAGAGAGTTCAATTAATGTGATTGTATAATATTTAATAAATTATCGTTATATGCATTAAAATAACAAGCTGTCGTTGTTAACTTTGACTTTGCATCAATGTAATTAAATTTAAAGAATTTTTATGGTCTAAGAACACCACTGCATACTTTTATGTGGTGTCTAGCATATAATTCGAAACTCAATCAAAGAAGATAGGTTTTTCAAACTTTGACCATGAAATCTGGTTATATATAATACATATTATATTAAGATATATGTAAGTAGAGTAGTGGGCAAACTAATGTTACCACCAGGGACTTATTCTGACGTTCAGCAGAGTCATTAAAATGAAACATAAATCTGTGCTCGTTTTAGGATTTAAAAGAATTTTTTTTTTTTTAAATTAATATTTTATTAAAAAAAATATATGTTTTCAAATGAAAAACAATTGTATTTAATAGTATTTAAGAGACAAATAAAAAGTACAGACAGAGAAAACAGATGTCACGAAAGTTAACGTCAAAAAAATCCACCTTTTTTTTTTAAATAGGCGTGTTCAGGAAAATGAGATCTCGGAGATCTCAGCTATCTCAGTTAAATGAACAGGATTCCTCACCTAAATTTCTCAGGTTTGCTGTCAAAACTCTGAGGAAAAAAAATCTTGGATTCGCTTGCTCACCTTTTGAGTGAGAGACAAATCTCTGAGATCTCATTTTTCTGGACATGCCAAATATTTAAACAAAATGTCTACCTTTTTTGGCCATTTCTTTCTCGTCATGAAATGAGAGTGAGATAAAGTACAGAGAAGTAAAAAAAAAGTCCAATGTGAACAGCGGCTTTGGCGTATTTAATTTTGAAACTCAAAATTTTGAAAATATAATCAAAAATTATTTATTCAAAAACTAACTTAATAATTTTAAAAACATAAATATAGAATATTGAGTAATATTGGCTTTAAAAAAAAGGCTATAACATAATATTGTAAAAAATGCTGTTTTTTCTAGTATTGATTTTCTATTTTATTTTATGTAATAATGTACCAACAAAAATGCACAATTTTTTAACTAAACCATCCCACTATATATAAAATTAAAACCCTTAACTCTTCTGATTGCTTTATTTCGAAAACGGTTATTTTTATGAAAAAAGTATTGCATTGTTTTTTGTAAGAATTTTTTAAGCTACAAATAAGTACTTGACATTTTTTCTGTACAACTAACCATTTGGGAGATATTTCTGAAAAACGATTTTGGGGGTCTTTGACCCCCCAGTAAAATCGTTACCGCCGCTTATATAGTTGGGGACTTTTTACAGTTTACATGGAGGCTATGGGCGTTTTTCTTTTTTAATTCAGAGTAAAGCTCTGAACTGAGTCTGAACCCTCCGGTCAGAACATCCTCTGAGCGTCCTCTGCTCTGAGAGTTCAGATTTATTTATTTCCGCCATTTTTACTGTTTTGATGTTTTTTTTTTCTACTTGTCAAATTTGTGTTCAGCTCTGAGCTACGTGCTTCGTACTTTTTTTTTTTTTTTTAATTTTATGTATTGTTTTAAAATATGACACATTTATTTTCGAAAGAACACATTTCTTTATCCGAAAGGATTCATAAATAATTTGGACTGTGGTAACACTGGTAACCAGTGACCAGCAATAATTTTGTTTGTTTTCACACAGTGCGTAATAATTTAGTTGTGTATTGTTAGATCACTCTTATAAAAAAATATACCTTCTGACGTGCGTACATAAGTATCTACACACATCACTGCTTTTATATTTTAAGAAAATATCTTCATGATGAATTTTAAAGTAACGGGTGATTTTTTAAGAGGTTTAGAACTTTTTAAAAAAAAAAAACACAAAAAATTCGAAAAAATGAATGAAATATTTATTTGAATCGATAGTTTGAACCTTGCAATTTAATGTTTAAAGATAATTTCATGCAAATGTTGACCGCGGCTGCGTCTCAGGTAGCCCATCCGCTGAGTCCAATTTTGGCATACTCTTTCACACATATCGGCCGGTATCTCACGAATGAATGCATGGATGTTGGCTTCCAGTGCGTCAATCGAAGCGGGCTTGTCCCTATAGACATTAGCCTTGACATACCCCCACAAAAAATAATCTAATGGTGTCAAATCGCACGATCTAGGCGGCCAATTGACCGGCCCGAAACGTGAAATTAACTGTTCACCAAACTCGCCTCGCAATTGCGCCATTGTTTCGCGTGCTGTGTGGCATGTGGCACCGTCTTGTTGAAACCACATATCATGCAAGTCAAGAACTTCCATTTCGGGCAAAAAAAAGTTTGTTATCATCGCTCGGTAGCGTTCACCGTTGACAGTAACGCTGCGATTCGCATCATCTTTGAAGAAATATGGCCCAATATGGCCCAATAATGCCGCCGGCCCATAAACCGCACCAAACAGTGGCTTTTTCGGGATGCATTGGTAGCTGTTGCAATGCTTCTGGCTGATCTTCACTCCAAATGCGGCAATTTTGCTTATTTACGTACCCATTCAACCAAAAATGAGCCTCATCGCTGAACACAATTTTTCGATAAACAACATTTCGAACCGAGCACGAACTTTGATAGTAAAATTCAATAATTTGCAAGCGTTGTTCATTTGTAAGACGATCCATGGTTAAATTGCAAACCAAACTGAAGCTGTTTGACAGTGACACAAGGTACTAAACACACGTCAGCTGTCAAAACCAGTGTTGCCAAAACCAAACCAGCTTAAAAATCACCCGTTATAAGTAGACAACCTATACAAATCTTTTACATTATTATTTTGATTGCGAATATAACATTTTTGTTTGCTTTCTTTCTCTACCAATTACTTAATCACTGAAAGTAAAGTAAAGGGATAATTCATTGATTAAGTTGAAAAAAAGAATAATACAAGAAGTCGAGAGTTCCTTTTATATGTTTGTTAAAGAAAAGTAAAAAAAAAAATAAATTTAAAATATTGAACATTTATTTGGTGTTTTTTTCGTCCATTATTGACTATCCATCGTTTCATACCTTAAAAAAACACGTATTCATAAAGCATAACATTAATTTATCCACTTGTTCCGTTTGTGCTGTATAAAAATCATAGCCAATATATGCAGCATTCACTATTCATACAGTCACGTCGATTTATATTCGATCTTTCATATGCATTTCATATAGGTAGATATGTACGCGAAGTTCGTTTATTCGTATCAAATAATGGTATTAATTAAGATACAAATAGGGTTCGGATGAAAAAAAAAATGCACTTTAACTTGAGATATATACAGCATACGTACTACAGGGTGTCCGCCGGGAAGGTATACTACTTTTTTTTGCCGCCATTTGGGTAAACATTAGTCTTGACAGTTCATATTTGGCAGTCGTGAAGTAGACACGTGGCAAATTTATTATGGAAAAATATTCGATAAACCAACGTCTTTTAATCGTTAAAACATTTTATCAAAATCAATCATCGATTACTTTGACGATGAGAAAGTTACGTGAAATTTTTGGGAGAAATAACGTGCCAACAAAACGGTCTATTTATCGTGTAGTGAATGATTTCGAAGAAAGAGGGTCTGTAGGTGATCAAGGAAGTGTTCAAAACAATCCATCAACCTCAATGCTCAGGAGCTTGGTCTTCAAAGAACAACTTTGGCCACAATTTTACATGCTTTGGGCTTGATTAAAATGTGGTATCAACAAGTCGGTGCCACATCGCATACAGCCAGGATTACAATGGAATTACTGCGAGACTTCTTTCCACAATAAGTTATTTCCAGAAATGGTGATGTTGATTGGCCTCCACGGTAGACTGATTTGACTGCTCCGGACTTCTTTTTGCGGGGATATCTGAAAAGCAAGGTTTATGCAAACAAACCAGAAACGCTTGAGCAACTCAAACAAAATATTCGTGATGAAATTAATGAAATACCGCGTGAAATGTGTAAGATTGTAATGAAAAATATTCTATACATAATTGCCGACATTAAATAAAACATTTATCAATATGTATAAGATCGATTCTCTTTCATTTAAACAAAAATTATAAATAAACAAAGTAAAAGTATTATATCGGGTTTTTCAATAAGAGCGCTACAAAAGTTTTTCTAAATAAAACAAAAACGGTTTTGGATATCAATGAAATTCTTTATTTTTGTGAAAGTACGTTCGATGCCATTATGTATGGAACTCGATTTCTTTTGCATGGCCACCACGGGCACGCTTGCAGAAGTCCAGACGCTGAACCCAATTTTCGACTTTCAAGCATAAATTGGCCGATACTGCTGCAATTTCACGTTCGATATTCGTACGAAGTTCATCAATCGTCGCTGGCTTGTTGGCATAGACCATAGACTTGACGTAGCCCCACAGGAAATAGTCTAACGGCGTCAAATCGCACGACCGAGGCGGCCAAGCGACTGGACCATTTCGTGAGATAACACGTTATCCAAACTTGGTTTCCAATAAATTGATTGTGACATTCGCTGTGTGGCTTGTGGTTGTGGCGCCGTCCTGTTAGAACCACATGTCCTCCAAGTCCATATCATCCAATTGGGGCCAAAAATATTTGGTTATCATTGAACGGTAGCGATCCCCATTCACAGTAACGTGCCGGTCTTGATCATCACGGAAGAAGTACGGCCCAATGACGCCGGCGGCCCATAAACCACACCAAACCGTAATTTTTTCGGGATGCAATGATGACTCATGGAGTACGTGTGGATTGCTGCCTGACCAATACCGCATATTTTGTTTATTGACGAAGCCATTCAGCCAGAAATGAACCTCATCGCTGAAGATGATTTTTCGATGAAGATCCGAATCATTTTCAAGTTGTTGCTCAGCCCAATTCACGAACATACCACGCTTCTGGTAGTCAAGCGGCTTCAGTTTTTGCGTCAATTTAATCTTGTAAGGATGTAGGCCAAGATCTTTTCGAAAAAAATTCGCCACAACGACGTCACAGAGATGCCCAACGCTTGAGAACGACGTGTGAGAGACACATTTGGGTTTTCTGCAACTGAAGCCTCAGCGGCAGCAATATTCTCGACACTACGTGTACTTCTTTGTCTCACTGGCACGGGAACATTTTTTACTGTGCCTGTGGATTCAAATTTTTCCACTAGACGCCCAATTGTTGATCTGCTAGGACGATTATGACGACCATAAATTGGACGTGGCGCTCTAAACGTTGAGGCCACTGACTCCGAATTTCGGTAGTAAATTTTAATAATTTCGACTCGTTTGTGGCTCATATATCTTTCCATCATAAAATGGCAAACCTTACTGAAGAGAAATGTCAAAATAGCGGCAAGAAATTTGGCGTCGTTTGCTGTCCCTGTTGCTCTACTTTTGTAGCGTCCCTGTTGAAAAAACCCGTTACCTTACCGGCGGACACCCTGTAAATGGCAACTTAAGCATTCGTAAAAAAATCTAACTCGAGATTTTGATCAAATTTGACATTACCATGAAGTCAAAACAATTCTGTCTGTCTGTCCTATCCTTTCGGCTGCAACCTAAACGGGTGGGTCAACTTTCTTTAAATTTGGTACCTACCTATAGCGGTTTTTGGGCTTGTTTTTTTTTCACTTTTTTTTTTAAGACAAAAAAACAACCATACATAGCTGTCCTAAAATTTTTTGCCAAAGATGTCCAAAACTTCAAAATGGCTACCATTTAAAAAAAAAAAAAATTCGGAAAAATGATAATTAATAGTACCTCCCATAGAACCATTCTTTTGATTTTCGATTTTTCCAAAATTTTTCAAAAAGTTTTAAAAGTGTTCTATACCAAAATTTTGCTTTGATAATTTAATAAATCGAAAACGACTTGTTTAATTTTTATTAGAATTGGCACTAAGCAGTTTTTTTTAACATTATTTAGCAGATTTTTTAAAAAAAGTATTCATATGGCCAAAAATAACGGAACCTCCCATACAAGTGTTTAAAAACCGGTAAGGAAAATCTCATTTTTGATTGAAATTTTTATGTGAACTAATATTAGTACGATCTACTATATTATTGGGAAAATAAAATTTATCTATTGATTAAAAATGGTATCTCTCATATAACGATTTTTGTTTTTTTTTGGGTTTCGACTAACTCATTATCTGTTAAGCAGCCCATAGACACTACACTTGTGTCTGTACCGGTGTACTGACACCCGGTGTGGCATTCCGCCACATACGCCACACCGATCGAGACACCGACACCAAAAATCAAAAACTTTTGATTTTACTCGCACCGTGTCTGACACCGAAAATCGGTGTCGATTTTAATGAAATTTTTTACAAAAGAGCACCTGATAAGTTTGAATTATATTGCGTATCAAAATTTTCAAAAAATGTGTAGAAAAAGTTTTCAAAATTATTTTGAAAAAAAGTTGATGATTTTTTTCCAAATTAATTTTTTGATTCCACATAAATAAAAAAATGGCGTACCAATTTTTTTTCTAAAATAAATTTCATATTTCTAATTTTTTTTTTGTAAAACCACTCCAACGATTTTTTTTTCTCATGAATTGAGATTTGTGTTAGAAAGATGGTGTGTTGGAAAAATGGTGTACATTGCGTTGATGTGAAAACAATTTCAGTAGTTGTTTAATCAATTTATTTCTAATTATATTGATTTTTTTTTAACAATTTTTCAGTCTAAGTTCCATGCATACATATGTACGGTTCTATATTTATGTGCTCACATAGTACAGTAAAACCCGCTTATCAGAAACACTTCCTCGATAATTTTTCGACCAAATACCTATAAAACACTCGCTTTAGTGAAATACCCGCTTACCTTAAACATATTTTCAGTTAAATTTTATATTTTATATTGAAAAAAAAAAAATCTCAAATGAAAAAAAATTGAATCGAACAGAACAAAAAATTTGCTGAACGCTTTCACTTCTTTTTTATTTTTCACCTCCACCATTTCCACCATAAAAATGACATTTGAATTTCTGATATGTCACAACCATTTTGTTTAATCTGTCTATTATCTATTGTATTTAAATTTTATTGTAGGCAACTCCAAAATATAAATTAAATTTTTTCTAGCTTTAAATTTCCGCTTAATAGAATTTTTAAATCCGCTTAAGTGAAATTTTGTTCACTTAAGCGGGGTCGGTTAAGTTAAAAACCCGCTTAAGTGAAAGAAATACTGTGACATTTTGCCGTTTCTTTTAAGCGGGTTTTACGTAATACTAAATCCCAAATAGTCTCAAATAGTCATTCATTTCACTTAATGGTTAAAAAAGATTGATTTGCAATTGCAGCGTTCCATTTTCTTTCCCTATACCGAGAGCTAAGATGTTTACACAGCAAAATTGGACATCTGTACATATGTACATGCTACTTAAATGATTTTAATTGGATACTATTTTATCATACCTAAGATTTGAACCCTATCCAGGGTTTTTTTGTCCGGAAAATCGTGGAGCGGCGCCTTGATTAATCTCTTACTCATATACAAAATACATACCATGTATAACATACATAGGTATATTGAGATATTAAAAACGGAACAGTTGGGAATATACATATGTAGGTACATACATATTCTTGTTTTTCACAGTGAGTATTTCACGTTTTACTGCATAATTTAATTCATTGTATGAAAATATACCTACCCACCAACATTTTATTTATATATTTTTGTTTTTATGATTTTAATTAGTGTGTCTTAAATGTTTAAATATTAACAAATAAAATATTATCGAACCTTTTTCGAAAATCAGAAATTTTAAAAGAAATGTAGGTAGATAACTAAAAATTATTTCCTCGTGGGTGAAAGGACATTATTTGTCATTTTTTATTTTCGTTTATTAAATTTTAATTTAAAGTCGAATTAAAAACAAAACCAAACAAATCTATTTTCCGCGAATATCGAATCATTTTGATCAACTGGGTTTTATTATTCTCGGATAAATGTTATAAATAACTAATTATTTTCATTATTTTTATTTCCAATATAGTCATTGCAAAAAGGATACCTAATGAGGTTGGCAGTACCTATATAAAGGTTGGGGCCAAATACAAGTTTCTTTTTGAAAATTCAAAAAAAATGAACAAAATTGAATTTTTTCCATGTATTATGGATTTATTAGTAAGAGCAAACATTCCCATTAATTATGAAGCACAACGTCGTCGTTCAAGGGGCTGCCTCGGCTGGTTTTGCAGTAGCACATTCTGTCACTCCAATTTTCCAAGATTTTGTTGATGGTTTCGGGCTGAAGCTCACGGATTTCTTGGATTATATTGGCCTTAAGTGCTTGAATCGTTTTCGGATTGTTGGCATAACATCGGTCCTTCACGGTTCCCCACAAAAAGAAGTCCAAAGGGATTAAATTGCAGCTCCGAGGCGGCCAATTGACATCGCCAAGACGGCTGATAACACGATTTGGGAATTTGGTGAGCAAATGAAAGATTGTGGCATGGCGTAAAAATCCATGTCTTCAATTTCAGTAAAAAAAAAAGTCGGTTAACATGGCTCTGTAACGCCCGCCGCCGTAGACCGAAACGTTGTTACCAGCGTCATTTTCGAGTCCCAGACTCTCGGCTACAGCAGACACATTCTCGTCTGTGGGCACCATACGACGACGGGGACCATGAGTGTTGTCCACTAGCATACCAGTCCTACTAACTTTTTGCACAAACTTGCGTACAGCAGGCGCGGTGGGTGCTTCATTTCGGCCAAAACTTCTTTTCAAAAACTGCACAGCACTCACTTTGGAAATACGTTTTTAATAACAAGTCATTCATTTTGTGGTTTCAAGTTGGTAGCGCTGGAATTTGACACATGCCTACAGTAACCGCAGCTAGTATTGAAAGAACCTTTTCAACTATGAAAAGGATTGAAACAGTGAACCGAAGAGTTATGGGGAATGAAAGATTAAGCTCACTTGCTATGATATCTGCTCATTCAGATATTAATGTGGATCCGGATAAGGTGGTTGATCTCATGTCAAAAAGAAAATCAAGACGTCTTCTGCTTTGAAAAAATGTGTGTATAAAAAAATAATTTAAGTATATGTTCTTTTGAGTACATACAATTTAAAAACTAATAAAAATCAATAAATTGGAATATATATAGTTTTTTGTTTAAAGAATTCCTCGTAAAATTTGGAAGCAAGCCCCCCCCGAACCAAAATCCTGGCTACGGCACTGCTCAACCGTGATGTAAAGTTAGTTTAATTGTTTCACCTTCGATTGGGTTTGGTAAGAAAAATTGAGAACACATTGCCCTTCACAACTCCGGGACTGTATATTATCTCTTACCACAAGTAAGCTTGAATGTTCCTTGCCTGTCCAGTTCGTCTGCCTAAATGCAATTTTGATTCTGAACTTTAATAAGAAACGCCTTGAGGTTAATATTCAGGCTTGCAAGATTATCGCGACATTACTAGAGCTAGACCAATTAAGAGCCTGACAATTTTAAATGACAGGATTCTACGAATTAGATTCTTTTGTTCTGTTTGAAAAAAAACTAGAAAAGATAGCTTTAGTTGAAAATATCTATACTCTGTTCAACAAAAATTTTCAGTACAGGGCTTATAAGTGAGCTTTTTCCAAAGCAGTGGCACCTGATGCATCCTCACGACACTGAGTTGGGAAAAATGTCACTGAAAAAAGAGTAAGCCATTGGCTTACGTAAAAGAATTGTTGTTGTAATTCGCCGCAAAAAGTCGCAACATGACCGTTGTATCCCACTGCTAATGGGATACTGTCATGTCAAGTGTCAATACGATCGTGCGTTCGTTATCTACATCTCGACAAAGTTACCATTATAAATCTGCAAAGGATCTAAGTACGGAAAAAACGGGCAAATTATTGAGGCGACAAACACATTTTATGGCCTTCTTAAAAAATAAATCGGAAACGATAAGAAAAGCAGCAGACGGTTTTCTCTTTCTCATTTATAATGTAATCTACGGAAACCCTGTGAGAGCTTTAAAAAGGGACATGTTTATGCAAGCCAATGCAACCAGAGTGAGAGGCAAACGTCCCATCTTGCCTATAAAGTTTTCAAAAAATCGATTAATAATGCAAAAAAAAAATAACCAAATAAAGACCAGGCTGTGTAAACAAAAAAAAAACTTAAGAAAGTATTTTCATTATTTGGCACTGAATATCTAAACAAAAGATTCTCAATAATATACTAGGAATATCATTTTTTTTTTATTTTAATTAGCTATTTAATTTTCAATTTTCTTCTAACACACACATTTGGTTATAAATAAATATTCTTGCATTTTATTGTAAGTATGTATATTCTTGCACACATTTCAAATACATTCGATGTATAGGTGTATAGGTAGGAGGTATTAACTCGTTTCAAAGCTATACAAGAAAAGCATCTTTATGGATTGGTCTTTTGTTTTGTTTATGTATCCGTCGATGATTTTTTTTTTTAAATTTTCATGTCGCACTAAAATATTAAGAATACACTTGCACGTGTTATCGATATATCGTTCATCCCGACCGCACCATGCACAGAGCAAGAAAATAATTTAGTTTGGAAAATGATTTTTTTTTATTGAAAAAAAAAATTTGAATTTTTATTGTTTGACACATCTTTAAATCAACAATTAGCCTGGTTCACATTTCTGAGATCTCACTGAGAAAACTTCTGTTAGGCTTCACAGATTGAGGGGAAAAAAAAACCTGAACAAGATTTCTCCACTAGAAGTCAAAAGTACTCTTCATCTCCTTTTTATAATTTGATTAACTCCGACAAAAATAATTGAGCAATCGAATCCAAAAAAATATCAGTCTTAGCTTTTTGACAGGAAAATTGAGGAATCTCACTGAGGAGCCTGAGAAATCTGAACTGGTTTAATAAGTTAATATACATAGGTACGAAAAGAGACAAGACAAAATTTGAAAAAAGTGAGTGGCGGGACTCACGGTTAAGATGTGTAAACATAAAATTAAATATTCAAGTACTGGTTTTACATCACAGAACTCGACGAGTTCGAACTGTCAACCAAATTTCAACCCAAACTCAAATCGATATTTCGATTTAGTTTGAAGTATGAACGAACGTACCCAATAGTGAACGTATCCAATTTACATCAAAGTATCGTCACGTGTAAGATCACAACGTAATGTGTCACAGAAATTTCCAAGTTTTTAGTTTACCCTACCGCCGCGCCGCGCCGCGCCGGCATAAATGTTTACACATAAAAAAAAAAACATAATGGCTGGTTTCTTTCTAAGTTCCTATATTAGACGCTGATTACACGAGTCTTTTTTTCGTTCGTTTCGTCTTTCGTGCTTTTGACAGCTTGGTTGAGGGGTGTAGAAAGCAGGAATGAAAATTTGAAGATTTTTTCTGGTTGAACATTGACGTTTATGGTTTGACAACAGGGTAGAGATGAGCGATAGGCAGTTGTCAGCAAAAATCGTAGTTGAATCGATTTCAGATATCGATTTTAAGATTAAATAAATCGACTGCAGAAAATTACAAAAATGCAAATAAAATGGTATATGTAACTAAAATGCAAAGAAAGCAACTTCAAATATGTGTGCTTTCTAAAAAAACATCATTCTTATAAATATTAAATGTGAAAGTAAATTTTTTTTCCGCTTTTTCGCTGGAAGGATTTTGGAAATCGATTATTTCATGGGAAAAGAACATGAATACTTTTCATACTACATGGGGTTTGCGGGGTCTCAGCAAAGGGAGTGGGTAATAATTAATTACAAATAAAGTATTCCAAATCATTGCCTATAGGTTCTGTAACTCTCGCATTGATAAAATTGGTCGAGAAAGGTTGAAAGGTTGAAAAGTGGAACAAAACTCATACGATTTGTTTCAATTTTCATAGTTTCTCGACTGATTTTATCGATGTGAGTTACAGAACGTAGCCACAGATCATTTTAATGGAATTTCTTAGAGGAAAAAATCGATTAAATGAATCCTTAATCTAAAATTTTAATCATCAGAACCAGAGTCGGAACCTTTATTACAGATTTAACCTACTATGAACAAACGGCCCTAAATCAAAAACACGTTTTGATGTAAATTTACATATTATAACGTATTTGGCTATCAAAATAGAAAAAAAAGAAATACATCGATTTTGAAAAACATCGATGTTTCAGGTTCGATAAATTTTCCCACCGATTTTAAAATCGAAAAATTTAATCGCCCATCCCTCAAATCAGAGCATTGTGCGAAGAACTTATAAACTTTTAATTTCGAGCTGTAAAACAATTTTTCACACTTAAATAAGCTGTAGATATGAATAAGAAGTGATTAAAAAAAATTTTTAATTATTGCTTCTGTTTATTTTCCAATAAATCCACCGCAAAGTTTCTGAACGTCAAAATAACGAAAGAGTCTTCACGAATGTAAAAATGAAACTATATCACGAGGATACGTGCCTGTCAAAAAGACGAAAGACGAAACGAACGATAAAACGAATCGTGTAATCAGCGTCTTAGTCTGATATTTGGCAGCTGGTATTCACCATTTTAACTTTTATTTCACTTTTTTAATTAGTTTCTTTTTCACTATTTTAACCATCGAAACACTTTCCTATAGCTCGGCAAAATAACATATTACTTCTTATTCTTAGGTTTTTTTCCTAGTTTCTTTCATCTGTCAAAATAGGATACGGAATTTGGTGGATGTAAAGGTGCGTGCTCACTTTGAGGCTGGTTCTTAGGGTGCGCTTCTACTATTAGATTAAATTTTGTTTGTTGTTTTCAGTCTAATTATTTAGAAATTTTAATTTATTCATATGCTTAAAGCAACAGAAAACTTTATTTAATATTATATTTTTATTAATAAGGACTCAAAAAAAGTAATTTACCAATAAACTACTTTTATCTTTCAGTTTTTGAATTAAACCGGGTTCATATTTTGAATATCTTAACGACGTTTCCAATTTATTTGAGAAAAATTGAGCCCAAATCCATAAAAGAAATACTAGTTTGCTAGATTTACATTTGAAAGAAAGAGAAAAAGCCCTGAAGTCGGTTCTCAAGATAATATAATTACATACATAAGTACTCTATGGTTCACACTTTAACTGAAAGTTAAAGTTAATCCTATGCCGAAAAAATGCTTCTTTGGTTTAACTTAGTAACCGAAAAATTAGCTGTTATAGAGTAATAAGTCGTTAGTTTCAAGGGACTTGACTTAATTAATTAAAAGATCTATTTAAGTAATTTATTTGTGAATGAATTGTAGTATCCTAGCCCGTGGCCTTTCGATTAGTGCCGAAGGTCTTGGGTTTGATTCCCAGCTTATGTCACCTAAAAACAGAAATGTTTTTCACGGGTTATTGCCTATTGTGAGGATTTGTAAAATGCTTCAAGAATATCTCTTATCACGAAAAAGTGCTTCTCACCTTAGCTGTTCGAACACAGGAATGGTTGAGAGTTGTAAGTCACTAAACTCTGTTGCTACACGAGCTGTCGCCCAATTTATTTATTTTGTATTTTAGAATGATAGGACTTTAAATTGTCTATGAACACTACTCAAATTAATGTTGCAAAAAAGACTTTTTGTTTTTTTTTTACATTCAAGTTTTGTCACGCGTAATGATGTCGTTTAAAAGAAAAAAAAAACATAAAAGACAGCTGTCATCAGCGTACAGAGACCCGTCTCGTCGTCAATTATATGTGTTAGTATTTACATCGAAAGCTTTTTGGTTTTTCAAGTTCATTGTGCATCAAAGTCAATATTTAAATGCCATCTATAAAGGCATCTGTCATTTACAAAGTTATACCTAGACTTAATTTATTTTAATGATTCAATAAACATTTTATTTATGAATGAAAGAATTCAATATATTATAAACAAAAATAATTTAATATCAATGTCAAGTTATGTGTATAAATATTTTTTCTTCAAAATAAAAATGTTTTCACACAAAAAAAAGTCATTTGAATGTGATGAATTTTATTGGTTAGATGACTCGCGTTGGTAAATTAACTTTTTTTTTTGTACTGGTGAAATGTATTTTAAGCTGGCATGGCAGTTCAATAGTATCATAATTTAAAATTATGATTACCCACGCTTTTGGCAAGAAAAAAATCATTTGATGTAAGACTATGTGCAGTGCCATTTTCTCAGTCATTAAGCAAATTGACAGACATTAGTAATTGTAGAAATGTGGGCTTTGTCAATCGTTAAGCCAAAGACAACTCCTCCCAAAGTCAATATAAAAACACAGGTTTAATTTAAAATGTGCGTGGGAGACACCTAAGTATTCAATATAATGCTTTGTGCAGTCATACGGACCCATAAATAATCCACATACATATGTACATATGGATAATGGATATGACATATGAGTGTTCTCTTTTAGTATGAAATTTTAACAATCGTCTATGGTATTTAGATAAATATAAAAAACTACGGTCTAAGAAAAGAGCCTACAGCCGAACGTAATAATGACTTAAATAAATTAATTAAAAATAAATTGATCGGCAGCGACAGCTCTTGTAAGTCACTAGGGCCTAGTGACTTACAACTCTCAACCATTCCTGTGTGCGTGTTATTGGTAGGAAAAGAGGGGACCTACAATTTTCTGCCGAATCTGAAGGGCGTTCGATTATTAAGCGATCCATTATCTTAAATGGCAAACATTCAACTAATATTATAACACAGCGACAGCTCGTGTAGAACTAGGGCCTAGTGACTTACAACTCTCAACCATTCCTGTGTGCGTGTTATTGGCAGGAAAAGAGGGGACCTACAATTTTCTGCCGAATCCGTATGGCGTTCGATTATTAAGCGATCCATTATCGTAAATGGCAAACACTCAACTAATATTATGACACTTCAAATGACAACTGAGTTTGACAGGTGCCAAATGCCAGCGCTACCAGCTTGAATCCACGATATGAATAACCCTTTAGATGAAAAGAAATTGTATAATAACGCAGGCAAGCAGGTTAAATAAAAGAAAATTAACAACTTTCTGGACAAAGTCAATATCAATAAAAATCTGGTCCTTTTTAATCAATCAAGCGAATGAACATGTTTAAAATTAAATCGCGTGAAACAGTGATGCCAGATAATATTTTAAAAATCCCACCGGATTCCAAAAATAATCCCACCATTTTTGTACTGGAAGAAAAAAACAAAAATCCATATTTTTTCTGTCATAACTATAATCCAAAAAGATTTTATGAAAAGTGAGAAATGTGTATGAATACCTATGCTAAGAAGGCACTTTTCATTTTTTATCGGATGACTTGTCGCAAAAAATGGAAAACATGAGTTTAAAATGTGAATGACCGCTCATAAAACAAAAAAAATCACAACATCGTGTTGTCGCGTTGGTTTCAGAACTTTCATTTATCGCCCTGTAGATATATTTTGTCTGGAGAAAGTTTCGTCATCCGTCATTCCGAATGTTTCGCGTTGATTTGATAGAACTTTTAAATGCAATATTATACGTTTGTGGGAACACTTGCGATTTAAATTTCGATGACTTAAAAATTGTAGTCGCAAAAAGAAAAAAAAAAGATTAATATTTTCAGTCACGCAATTTTTAAGTCACAAGAAATAAGACCTACGGTGTCAATTATTGCGAACGCACAAATTCATTATGAGGCTGATGAAAAATCGCAGCGATTAAAATAATGAAATAGGTGCGAAATTAAATAGATCAAATAATCAAAAAAAAATAAAGTGCTTGTTTGACAGGTTTTCTGTGTCCATTGATGGTCAGGCCAAATATTTATTTTGAGTTTTAAAGTTAAAAATAAAAAAAGGTTGAGTGCCGGGACTCTCGGTTTAAATGTGTAAACATCAAATTAAATATTCTAGTTCTGGTTTTACATCACAGAACGTTACGAGTTCGAACTGTCAACAAAATTTTAACCCAAACTCAACTCGATCTTTTGATTTAGTTATCAACCAACGAACGAACGTACCCAATATTGAACGTATCCTATTTACATCAACGTATCTTAACGTGTAAGATCACAACGTAATGTGTCACAGAAATGTACACGTTTTTAGTTTACCCTACCGCCGCGCCGCCCGCCGGCAGAGATCACATCAAAAAATTCGAGGAAAATAGGCAGGTAAGGTTTATTAAGTTGCAGTTATGATAAAAATATGTTTCCCCCATATTTTCACACCATAAATCTCCCAACATGAATTTTTTCCCACTATTATTCCCTTCCCAACAAACTGAATTTTCCCAACATTTTGGTTGGAAAAAACACCAGTCTGGGAAGACTGGAGTGAACTTTCTTACATCTCAATAATATTTCATATTTTCAAGAATGGAGAAAAGGGGAAAAGGTTACGGAAGAGAAGGAGTGTGTTTTGGGGTATTCCATATCTTCCAAACCTTATCATGATTCGGGGCGGTTTTAAACATCTCAATACGTTCTTAAGTAGGTTCAGCAGGTACGGTTAGGAGGATTTCAAATTCCCCAAAAACACTGAGAGAGAGAAAAAGGTTTTACCAAATTTAATATTTCACAGAAAAGAGTCAGAAGCATAAATTCCATTGTGCTTGCTTTTTTTATAAGAAGAATTTTAACCTACTAAAACTTTGCAATACAAAAAAAAGCTTTTTCCAAGCTTTTTTAATTTAAAATTTTTTTCAATCTACTACTTACTAATTCACTCACCATTTGCTTTGCTTGGATCCTTCTTAACTGGCGTAACTTTTTTCAACACTTTATCCTTAAATTCAGGCTTTGCATCTGGTGGTGTCTCCTTAATCACTTCATCGACTTTTTGAACTTTCTTCAATACCGGCCGAATTTTATCAAAATCATCCACACTTTTATTAAATGATTTTTGTTTATTCACAACAACATGCCGTAACTTGGGACGCTCTAATTTAAAACGTCTCCTACGTTCACGGTCCTCTTCAGTTTCGCCTTCTTCTGCATCATCTTCATCTTCTTCATCGCGTTTTTTCTGCTGTGTACAGCTTAGGGATTTGTCACGTTTCACAACAATAGGACGCATTTTTGGTTTTTCCGCTTGGAATTTACGTTGTAATTCGGTTTCGGCTTCCTTGGGTGGTGAAGGATCATCTTCCGATTCCGATTCGGTTTCCGTTTCGTCATCGTCGTCATCATCATCAGAATCCTCTTCCTCTTCTTCACTCTCCGAAGGGGTTGGTGGTTTTTTTGGCTTGGGTTTTACCAATGGCTCTTGAACTGGTTTACGTTTTTCTGTGATGATGGGCACTTTAATCTCACGCGATTGCAATTTGGCCTCCCTACGAGGTGGTGCAGAATCAGTTAATGGTTTAACTACAACCGGGGCTACTTTACTTGCTGGTTTGTTGCTACTGCTGCTGGTGGTGGTGGTGGTGGATGATGGTGCAACTTTGGCTAGTGATGGTGTTTCTCCATTCTTCTTTACTGCATCGTTGGCTGGTTCGGCTGTTGTTGTTGTGGTTTTCTTAACCCATGGAGCTGGAGCTGTTGTTTTTATAGTTGTTTTTGGTTTGGCCTCTGGAACATCTGCCTTAACCCATGGTGGGCGAAATGTAGTCCTACCACCACCTCCTGGACCACCAGAGGACGATGATGCTGTCGACTTGTCACTTTTAGGGACTGTTGTTTTTAAACTTCCAATAGGCATTTCAAAGAAACACTTTTTAAAACTTAAGACTTTTTAATTTTGACAATAAGGCACCGCAGTATACCCTTTGTGTGATTGTTTTGTTGTTCGTATTATGGACCGTTAGCACAGTCTGAATTTTGTGTTTCTATCAGAAAAACATGTTCGTTTCTTTCAAAAAATTACAAAAAAAAAAAAATAGAAAATTGATGCACTCTCATTCGTTTTTATTTTCACACACTTTTTGCTTCTATTCTTAGCACAATGAACGAATGAACTAAACGAAAAAAAGATTCAGAGAGGAAAAATTTAAGAAAAAAAAATAAAAACAAAATTTCTCCCCAAAACATCCATCCACAGACAGAACAGCTGTGTTTTGAATAAGTATATAGATAGATTTTTTTATTTGTTGTTGTTGCTTTCTCCCGATTTCTTATTCGTTTTTATATTTTAATTGACCCGAGAATGAAATGAGTAGGATTTTAATTTTAATTTTTTCTTTAAGAAAATATTTTTTGAATATTTATTATTATTATGTAGGTAACCATAATCAAGGTGTTAGCTATGTTTATAAAAATGATGACTAAGTCACTATATTTATGACAAAATGAAAATTATTAATTTTGTCTCCAAAAATGATGTATTTCTTTTATTCGTAAAATTATCGATATATTTCTTTTTTTCACGGTAGGTAGGTATAATTTAAAGAAGAGAAAAATCAAAGATTTGCAAAAAAAAAATGGAAAAAATAAATTATAATTTAAATTAATCAACATTTATTTTTGAAAGTTGGAAAAAATCAAATTTTAATTATAGAAAATTGTATCTCCTTCGGATTGCGGATGGTGGATGGTGGATGGTGGATGGCGGCTGGCGGCTGTCGGTTGGCCGGCAGCGGGCGTGCTGCGGCGTATCGTGTTAAAATAAATAAATAGAATTAGTGGTGGTTATTTTGTATGTGGGCGTAGACTGATGAGACGTGTGTATTTTTTTGTTTTTTTCTTCTTTTTTGTTTCTTCTTTTCATTATTGTTTATTGTCCTAAGCGATTATTTTTAAATTGTTATAAAAGAAAAAAAAATTATTAATCTAAAGCCTTGAACATTTTCGCGAATATACTACAAACATATTATATATTTAAGAATATCATTTTGATTTTTATGAATAAAACTTTATACGTTTTCACATCAAAGTCAGTAGAAATAATTATATTATTATATGTAGATTCGCACTACCTATATATTGTATATGAATAATAATCTTTATAAACAAAAATATAAATTTTTAAAATGCTTGTTTTTAAACTAACACTTGCTGAATTTTATTTTTAAAAAATTTAGTAATTAAATAATAAAATATTTTGAAAAGTGTGAGCGCAAGGCCTAAATTATAAAATAATTAAAAAAAAGAAATTGTGAGTATCGGGACTCACGCTCAAGAGATGTGTAAACATCTACATTAGTCCAAGTGCTGGATTTGTGTAAATGAACGTACCCAATATTTGTATTTTATTTTCTCCCCTAGATTGGATTTGCTAACAAAAATACATGTATTACAAAAACAACACAAGATCTAACTTTTTTTTGAATTTGGATTTCCATTTGAACACACCCTTAATTTCGAAATGGCGCACTGTGGTCCAAAAAGCCAAAAGTCGTGGCAAAAATACAAAATCCTGTTTTTTTTTTTTTTTTAATTTTTTTGCTTTTTTATTTCTAATAGAAATATAAACAAAGCCTCAAAAACAGCAAAAAAATTAAAATTTTGTATATAGCTTTTTAATTTTGGGCAATTTTAAAATTAAATGGCAACTGTTAAAAAATAAGACTTACAGTCTTGTAAACAAACTACTGATTGTTATATTGAACATTAAATTTTTGTAATCCGCCCACTATTACGACCCTTTTTAAATAAATTCCTCCTAAAATTGAAACTGAAGTAGGTAAATAGGAATAAACGTTGAAGACAGAAAATTATAATCCTTAATCGTTTTTGTTTTGTGTAACCTGCCAAAAGTAGAAGATTAATTTTTGTATTGCCTTCATAATACAAAAAAGGTGAAAGTTAAAGACGTGTTTTTTTATTTTATAAAAAAAAATTACAAAATTATTAAAATTTTGGTCCGTTTACTTTTTCCTACACTGTTTCACATAAAATTGCTCACTGAAATAATTTATAAGATATGTCGATGAGCGACAAAATGAAAAAAAAAAAAACTGTTTAAATACTTGCTAAATACATCAAAAATTGGTATGCCAACTTTATTCATCCACTGTTGTTAACAATTTTATTTTGGAACACCTTGTGAACAATTAAATAGCAAAAATATTTTTTTTTTTCAAAATTCGTAAAATTTTAGCTGTTTTTAAAGTTTTACTTTAATTCCTTACTCTGTTAATTCCTTTTTGTAAGAAAATCTTAATTTAGCCTATGATTTAGAAACACCCTGTGAAGCAATTTTTTTTTTTTTAAATCACTATTTTTATATTTTAAATTTCCTTTAAGAAGAAAAAAAAATTGTAGCGATACCTTCATGGGTTCAAAAGTTATGATTTTTGCAACAAGAAAAGTAATTTTGGACCACAGTGTGGCGTCAGTAGTATGAAGAAGAAAGACAACGGATACATATAAATTAAAAAAAAAAAAAAAACAAAGGGAAAAATGAGATGGGTATATAACAATGCTGTCACTGATATTTTAGGTTGTTTTATTTTCATGATCTGATTTTGGGGAAAATAAAACAGCTAATATTTATGATCCAACCATATCGCCAGGAAATTTCAGCTGTCAAATGTCAGCATAGAAACTACGAATACTGTCAAATGTTTTTTAGCCCTTTAAAATCACTCTTATTTTATTGATAATAAAAAAATCACTTATTTTCTCATATTTTCAACTTTAATTTCAAAAATAAGCAAAAATCATTCAAAATCGCGGAGAAACCATTTTGAAAAAGGTGAAACGTCAACATTTATATTGACATGCAATATCGAAAAATTATTAAGTTAGGACTTTACCATTAAATGTGAAAAAACTATATTATTCAAATGGCCACCTCGGAAAGATTTGCAGCATGCGATTCTTTTGAGGTAATTTTAACCAATTTTTCGCACATTTCGGGCGGTGTCTCGGCTATAACTTGGGTAATGTTGGTTTTAAATGCGTCTAGAGTTCGGGGATTATTCGAGTAAACACGGTCTTTTGCTTAGTCCCACAGAAAAAAAAAATCTAACGGTTTCAAATCGCATGAGCTTGGTGGCCAATTATTGACATCGCCAAAACGTTAAAATACGCGACCAGGAAACTTCTCACGCAATAAAGCCATAATTGGTCGTGTTGTGTGGCTTGTTGCCCCGTCTTGTTGGAACCGCACATTTCTTCACAATTTTACAGATTGCTTGTGTAGTCGGTCGATTATGATGACCATAATCATCGCGTAATGCGCGAAAAGTGGCTACATTTAAATCACTACTTTTGTAGTAAGTTTTAATAATTTTAACGCGTTGTTCGATTGTTACTCGATCCATTAATCGTAAATGGCAAACATTCAATTAATATTATGACACTTCAAATGACAGCTGAGTAATACCAGCACAACCACAAAATGGATGACCCGTTAGAACAAGGTGACGTAAAATAACGCCAAATGAAAGAAATCCAAATCTCAAATTCGTTTTGAAAATTGAAATAAGGCCACATTTGATTGTGAAATAAAAGCAAATGCTTTTTGCCACAAATTTGCATTAATATCAGCAACTATAAAGGCAACAGTTTTTAAATCAAGAGTTGAAAGGATTTTAACTCCCTCTCCCTAGTGAGTCCCGCTTACGGAACTTCATTACTCATCTGTCAGCTGTCAAATGTAGGTACTAATCACTAAAAACTGGTGTTGCCAATGTAAAAACACAAAACTGTAGAAATTTTTTTTTTGCGGGCGTGAAATTAAAAAGAAAGACATTTTTTCATGACAAGAGATAGGTACTCTTGGGGTATTTGTAAATTTTGCGCAAGAGGTAGTACAGTAACAGCGTTGCCGAAGTCGCATGATCGTTCTTTTTTGACACAAAAATTTCATGGTGGCACGAAATTATTCAAATATAGCACGCTTTTCTCGTTTCCACTTTTACTCCCAATAAAGCGAATTTTGAAAAACTTTTAGGTTGTATTTCACCACAATTGAATTATTCACGCTTTTTCAGAAAATGGCACGTTTTTTAAGAAAATGTGTCATAAGAAAATGTAAAATTTTTGTTGGGGTGGCAACGCTTTAAAGTATTCCTGAAAAACATTTTTGTTTTTTAGGTGGATGGGAATTGAACCCAGCACCTTCGTCGTGACACTAACCAACCATTATGCCACGGATCTTAAGTTCTTAATAAACTTTTTTGGTCGTATTTATTAAATTTCCTAAGAACACTCTTGGGCAATTGTCCAGCTAGCCACTGTCTAAATAGTTGGACATTTCCTTATTTATAAACGAATTCCAGCACAAGTCTAAATATGTTCTCTCTGAAAACCCTATAAACTGTCAATTTTGTGAACATTTGGATACGTTCAATGAACATTTCGTTCATTTCAAGATAATTTCACAATTATTTGCTCATTGAACATACCCACTTTAGAATAGGTTTGGACAACCAACCGCAGTGTCTATAAGTTAGACAAACGATGATGGAGCATGTTTATAAATAAGGTTTTGGAGTTGTACATCATCTGTCCAAAGTTAGACATATTTTTGAATGGGTTTATAAATAAGACTGTCTCAGTCGTTAGATTTTTGTCTATTTAGACACTGTCTAACTATTTTCAAATTGGTGGAAATATGCTTTATTTAATAAAAAATAAATATCACATTATATTCACGGTTAAGATAATCTACTCTTGTGCCTAAGTTAGGCAGCTACAAGACAATAATAAACAAGGTTTTTGAACACATTTTCCAAAATTAGACAGTTGCTAAAGTTAAACAACGTTTATAAATAAGACCATATGTGTTTCTTTAACATTTCGGAGCCAACAATGTCAACAAGCGGGAAAAGGTATTTCAACTCCTGAAAGGCATTATGTTCGAATTCGAATCTGTCTTTATGTCACTTCGTAAAATTGTCATATACTTTGAATTCGGCCTCGATCAAAAGAAGTAAAAATGTAACAAAAAATACATTGTTTCCTTATTTTCGTTCTTAAAGTTTGAAATCTATAAAATCAAAATGTTTAAATTGAGAAAATTGTAATAAATAAAATTGAAAATTCTGATAAATGAAATTATTCTTTTAGGTGCATTTAAATATCGGGACTTATTTCCTGCAAAATCATAAAAAAAATTATGACAACATACTCTGAGTAACGACTTGCAAAGCTTTTCTCATTTAAATTCAAATTTTATTCAAAATGTATTGGGAGAAAAAAAAAAAAAAGATTTTTAAATTCCAGATAAAAGTAAATATATACGTTTGCAGAAAATGTTCAAGATCTTGTGTATGATTTTGATGTGAGAATTTGTCAAGGCTGTTTAAAGATTTATTTTTAACTATTATCTAATGATTGTGTTGTTTTTCTTTAAACTTTTGTTATTAAAATACAAAAATATACATAATTTTTAGTAATGCATCTAATAAATCAAAAACAAAAGAACATAAACACTTAATTATTATTATTATTATTTTTTTTAAATGAACAAGTTTGACACAAAAATTTTATTTTATTTTTTTGCAAAATCTTATTTTTCTCTTCTTCTTTTTTAATTTTATTTTTCGACATGAATTTGCATTATTTTTTCACATTTTTTCATATTTATTATTTCGAATTCGTCAATTATTTAATTAATTAATATATACACAACACAAAAAGTTAACCGATATATCCGTTCTATCGTTCGTTCCGTAAAATTTTGTCAATTTTCATTAAAACAACATACCATAAACCTAAACCGTCACTAATAAACTGAGAAGAAGAAATTTTTTTGTATATTGATGAACACATGAAAAGTTTTTCCTTCAGGACAAAATAAAAAGAAAAGCAGAACAAGAAAATGTTCAGTATATTTTTCAATCGTATTTTTGGCAATATGTGTATTTTTAGTATGAAATGGGCGATTTTCTCTCTCTCAACGTCACGAGTGTGATATACCTATTCAAATTTAATTTTCCATTGAATACACAATTTTTTTTTTTGAATTTCGTTTTAGATTTAATTTTCTTTTTAAATTTTCTTTACAATTTTTTTTTCTATTTTATTTTATTTCTTATTTCCAAAAAAAAATTGAGAAAGAGAGAAAGTTTTATGTGTGTTTTTTTTTCTTCAGATATTGTTTTTTTTTTTTTTTTTTCTTTAAAATTCTTTCAATTTATTGATTCCATTGGATCTATATTTTGCAGAGATGTGTCCTCCATTTCTAGTCATATACTTTTAAACAAATAAACAAAAAGTATATGCGCGCGCATTTAAATGTGTTTCGGTTATTGTGTTGTTGTTTTTTTTTGGAAAATTTTTTATAATCGGGTAATCGGAACATGAACTTTTGTATAGATAGTACTCGAATATTTTGTATATATTACATTTTTTTTTCTTGCAAGCAAAAAGGTTTAGAGTAGACTGTTTGTTTTTCGTTTTGGATTTAATAGGATTTGACTAATTGAAAATAAAATGGGAGAAGATAATAATCACTTTAACTTTAGTTAATTAAATAGTTTTGTTGAAATAATTGGAAATTTATTTAATAAAACCTTATATTAGGGGGATTCATGCAACGTCGTAAAACACTAGATAAGTATATCTTTTGGATAAATTTATCTTTTGGTAAATGAACTGTCAAGTTTTGTATGGGAAATGGTTTACGCAAATTGGATAAAATTATCTAAGGAATTTGTTGCGGAAACTTATACAAATTTATTTGGATAAACTTATACAAACGTCATACGTTTAATATTTGACGTTTAACGAACAGCTGATTCAATTACGCAGCATTTATCCAAATAAATAAAAAGGACGTTCACGCAAACTTACCTTTTTACACAATTGGTAAACTTATGTCGTTGCATGAATACCCTTATTATATTTTTTTTTTAATTGTCCGATTATGCCACCTGCCAAAAATATAGCCTAGTTTAAGGAATAAATTATGTGAGTAAATAAATATTAATAATATAGCACCGTGGTGTCTTGCACTTCGCACATATGCATGAAATTTACAGTTTAGAAAAAATTTTAAAAAATCAATAAAATTAGAAATAAATTGATTAAAAATAAAAATCGTTGGGGCGATTTCAAAAAAAAATAATTTTTTATTTGTACCTATGTACATATGTACATATATAAAATTTTGAATATATTTTTAAGAAAAAAAAATTGGTACGCCAATTATTAGTTCTTATTTATGCGGAGTTTAAAAATTAATTTAAAAAAAAAATCATCCACCCATTTTAGAAATATCGAATTTTCAAAAAATTATTTTGAAAATTCATTGAATTTTTGAAAATTTTTTATGCAATATTATTCGAAATTATTGATAGCTTTTGCGTAAAAAAATTCATTTAAATAGGTGCAACAGATAAAGAGATAATCGAAAACCAAAAAAATAGTTCTAAGAGAGGTACCATTTTTAAACGATAGATACATTTTTTTTTCCAATAATATGGTATTTAGTTCACACAAAAATTTAAATCAAAATCGTAGGAGACGTTTTTGAGAAAAAATGAGATTTTCCATACAGATTTTATAACATTTGTATGGGAGGTACCGTTATTTTTCGTTATAAGAAAAAAATTGCATTTAAAATCTGCCAGATAATGTCAAAAAACTGCTGGTTGCTAAGTTTAATAAAAATCGACTAAGTCTTTTTCGAATTATTAAGTTCTCAAAAAAAATTTTGAAACTTTTTTTAAAAATCCAAAAAAAAATTTTGGGAGGTTCACAATATTTTTAAAATTAATGTAAACATTCTCTGTAAAAATATTGATCAAAATCAGTTGAACCATATTTGAGAAAATCGAAAATCACACAAAAAGTTCTATGGGAGGTACCTACCATTTAAAACCATTTTTCCGAATTTTTATTTTATAAAATGGTAGCATTTTTGTAAAAAATTATGATATTTTTTTTTAAGTTGTGGGCATGTTTTTGGGAAAAATAAGAATTTAATTTTTTGTAAAAAAATTTGTACAGCAGGTACCGTTATTTTTGGTCTTAAAAAAAATGAAAAAAAAACGTGTGGGGGGAATGCCCAAAAACCGGTAGGTACCAAGTTTAAAGAAAATCGACACAGCCACTGCACTATCCGATTGAACCACCAAAGATATCTTTTAATTCTACCTAGGCAGTGGGCGTAAAAAACGCCTATCGAACAATTTTTATTGTCATAGCTTGGGGACTGTTCATACTTCATGTCGATCATGGAGCGCGTAGACTGTATGTCTTTTGTAACACCATCTTTTTCCTCTATACGTGCTGTGTGGCACGTAGCTCCGTCTTGTTGGTATCACATGCTGTTGGTGTCCATATCATCAAGTTCAGGCCAAAAGAAGTTGGTAATCATCGACCTATAGCGCTCGCTGTTGATGATGATGGTGATGGGCTTGGGCTGGTCAACGTCGATCCACCATCCCAAAATCCACACCAAACAGTGACTTTTGACAATCGTATAGGTATCTCATGTCGATTGGTAACGTTCCAAATTCGACAACTTTGTTTATTGACGTACCCATTCATTCAGAAATGGGATTCATTGCTGAAGATTTTTCGATGAAAATTAGTGCCAACCGCTTCAAAGCTCATTCAACGAACAAACGCCGTTGCCTATGGTCGTATACCATCAGCTCCTGGGTGAGTTGAATTTTGTACGGGTGCAGGCCCAAGTCACGACGCAAAATTCGCCAAGTTGGTGGTCTGTGGAAGGCCAAGTTTTTGAAGGAGAATGCCTCGGAATCTCCTGTACACTTTCACGGACAGCGGCGATGTTTTCGGCAGATCTTGCGTTTCGATGACGTATGGGTAATTCGTTTACTGAACCAGTGGACTCAAATTTATCCACCACTCGGTAGGACGATTATCGCGACCGTAAAATGGACGTAGAGGTTGGCAAATTGCCCGAACAGAAACCTATTTTGATAAAACAATTTTATCATTTGCACGTTTGGTTTAACGCTTTATCCGTCCATGGTGATTTAGAAAAACAGACTGAATAAATGACAACCAATTTGACAGATGTAGCTTCAACAATATGGCCGTTATCAACTGTCAAAGTTCCCTATTGGAAGACTTTTTTCAAGCATGGTAGTTTTTCCTCTATTTTCAAACCTGTCCATTCTTCCATCGCATTGTGGTGATTACTACTTCGCAGTAGTTCATCATCTTGTTCGTATCCGAGGCTTTTTGTTGCTTCGAAACGAGATAACTTTACATGAAGGCCGGGAAGTCACCCCGAACGTTTTAACCTCCATCCTAAAGGACCAGACCCTTATAAGATAACTCTCCAAGGATAAAACAACTCCTTTTAGTCTCCTAATTATGTCATAGGAGGTCATATAATTTGGTTCACCAAGTTGTTCTGCCTTACTAAACCAGAGACGTCAACTTTGATGCCGTCAAGATAATTCTTTCGCTATCGTCTTAAAGAGCGTACCTTGGTAAGAACACTCTTTCGTCGCAGCGTATAAATGCTAGTGCCATTCTAAACCAAATAAAGATCTATCTACTGACCATAGGTGGGTCTCTAGAAACGAGTTACGCGATAGCATAGCTCTATAGATTCTCCTACCACGTCAAGGTTTACCCCATGATCAGCCATATTAACATTTACAAATAAATCTATGTTCATATATTTCACCAAAAAAAATATATTGTATTGTAAGCGAAAAAAAAAGTAAAACTCGTAAGAGTTCATTTTTGTTAAGTTATATGGGCATGCCGGTGCTTTATTTCCCCTATATTGTCTATGTCTAAGTATCTGTATATTTGTACCAAGTTAATTTATAAGATATACGATTGAGTTAAAAAAGAGTCAGTCGATGTGTTCGAACGCGCTAATAAAGAAATTATTGTAACGTGACCAGTGTTCTAGTTTTATTTCAAAAATCAAATGATAGTCCTATTTAATTAGCAAGTTCCCCAGTCTTATAGTATACTTGTTTTTTTAAAGATATATCGTCCCACTAAACATAGCGGAACTGTTTGAGAATTAAATGGAAAACGTCTGTATTTTAATCAATAAATAAAATTTCCATTGAATATTCATATTTTTATTTATTTGCAAATAAATAAAAGAAAAATATTGTGTTCAATTTAGGGAGAAATCGTTTTGTTTAAAATAATTGTTTAGTGTCTATATTTTAACCAACATATAATGCACGTGCTTAACACAGAACAAAGACAATTACTGTCAATTAAAAAGCTTAATATCAATTTCATAGTTGTAGGCAATAATTTTCAATGTTTTATTCGTGGCAAATGTGTTAATTCCTAATTCCATTTATCCCCGTCGACCGCGACACGACTTAAACTAACTTCATAATAATTCAAATTAAAAGCAATTCATCAAAAAATTTCGAGCGAAAAATTATTTTCCATTCATTTTAAATTCACCAAACTTACTTTCAATCACTTTTCTGTACGAACACTCCATCATGGAAATCCAATATTTTGTAATTTCCACATAAACTATTTCCATTTGTAAATATGTACAAAATAAAAAAACAAAAAAATATGTAATAATAAAATAAAATTAAAAACAAAATCGTAAAAAAAAAATACTGTGTCGATATATGTAAGTAGTTTTTTTTTTTTTTTTGACAATAACAAAATGACATAAAAACTAAATCTATGTCAACTTTTACTTTAATCACAACATGATGATGATTGCCAAGAACGAATAAAACGTCCACCAAGAAAAATGTCAATTACCTTTTTGCCTTCTTCTTATGTGCCTGCAATGACAACCACAAAAAAGAAAATTACGCAACTGACATAACCAGACCTTTATATTGGCCAGAATTTTTGGTGAAAAACTTTTGCCCAAACTTGGAAATAATCGCCTTACCAAATAGTTTTCAAAGTTGTATATAGTTTTTTTTTTTTTTCTTCCTTTTTTCTTATTTTTGTTTGTTTGTTTTGCTCCAGAAATAATGTGGTGAATTTAGAGCAAAACCGAACCGAAATGGAACGTGTTCTCTTACAACGACGATAACGCAACAACTTCAATATATTATGTATGTAGGTATAGAAACTTTATTTATTTTTATTTTTCATTAACCCAATTGGCAAGTCATGAATGAAAGTCTCTCCTTTCTCAGGGTTTATATATGTAGGTATATGTATGTACTTTTTTTTCTTTTCTTTTTCAAACTCTTATCACAACACCAATTTCACCCACACGTCCGTTCGTCCACTCACCTTGCGATAAAAACCACTCATCAAGAAAATCCATTTTGGCTAGTCTTAAGATTATATCTAAGGCTTCCTGTGTATATTTTGTGTTACATTTATCAGCGTCAAAATGTTCATTTATACTCCTCGTACCAGTAGCCTATAGCTATACTTTCCCCCTTTTTTTAACTATAGCGACGACGACGACGATAGACAGCGACACCGACACGATGACGCGACGGACGTTGGCTTTTTCTGTGAATCTTATTTTTTTTTTTTGCAACGTAATCAACTGCCAAAATCTAATCAATATCCGTGCAAAAGAAAATACAAAGGAAAGTAGCTATAGAATCTACAAAAATGAAAATAACAACACAGCTAAAATTTTTAAAACTATGTGCGAAATGAGATAAAAACCGTTAGAATAATTGTATGCGAGATACGCGACCGGCCGGTATCTGTAGTTTAATGGCCATCTTCTTTCGGTCAATTGGATGCACTGTGCATTTTTTGTTTTAGTCGCTGCTGATGAAATCGAAGGGTGCATCTAGTTGTCGTTGAGATTGATTGATTGAATTGTGGTGGGAGCTTAATTTTTGTTAGCAGTATAGGTTAAGATAAGGGGTAGTATTACAGATTCACAAAAAAAAATTAACATACAATTTTAATCATAAAACAAATTTTGAAAATTTTAACCAACAAATAAGCAAAATGGGCGTGGCAGTAGGCCGATTTTACTAAAACCAATTTTTAGTTTTTTCCTCGCTCGTAATAGCAAACATTTTATTAAGATCTGTAGGACTGCTTCTAATAATCCAAAAAAAAAAAAACAAAGTAGGCGGGGCAGTGTGCGGATTTTACTGAAACCAATTTATAATTTTTTTTTCATGTGCAAGAGAACAAACTCTAAGAATTTCGTTTAAATTGTTAGACACGGTTCTGAGAAACTAAGAAATATGAAAAGTGGGCGTGGTAGTAGGCGGATTCAACTAAAACAAATTTCTAAATATTTTATTCGCCCATAAGAAAAACCTCTTAAAATTTTATTTACATCGTTAGGATTGTTTCCGATAAACTAAGAAATATTTCTTATGTAGGCGTGGCAGTGGGCGGATCTTACTAAAACAATTTTCTAAATTTTTTTCTCGTTCATAAGAACAATCTTTAAAATTTTCGTCCAATTTGGTATGACATGTTTCTGATAAACCAAGAAATAAGAAAAGTAGGCGGGATAGTAGGCGGATTTTAATGATACAAATTTCTAAATTTTTTTCTCGTTCATAAAAACAAATTTCGAAAATTTCGTTTAAATCGTTAGATCGGTTTCTGAGAAACGTAAGAAATATGAAAAGTGGGCGTGGCAATGGGCAGATTTTACCTTAACTAATTTCAATTTTTTTCTCGCTCATATAAACACAAACTCTGAAAATTTCCTAAAAATTATTAGATATATTTCGGATAAATCATGAAATAGGAAAATTAGGCGGGGCAATGGGCGGATATTACTTAAACCATTTACTAATTTTTTTCATAAGAACAAACTTTGAAAATTTAATTTAAATCTTTTAATTCTTTCCCGAGAAATAGAGCAGTTAAACCAAGAAATAAAAAAATCGGTAGTAGTTGCCTATAGTGGGCGAGAGTAAGCAACTTAAATTTTTCGGCAACTTAAGTGTTTTTTTTTTTCTTTGGTTGACATATATTTGCAGAGAAAAACTGTGATACCGACGGAACTACATGCGGTTTACTATCATCAATTTGTATGGGAACTCCATTTTTTTTTCAGCGATGGCGTGTCGTTCGATGTCGTTTTTTTCGTCCCGCTGGAAAAAATAAATCGTCTTAAATTGTGTGAGCATTTCGAAGCAACTCAGTCGCCTTTAGTGGGCGGTTTCTCATATAGAGCAAATGTAATTGAATCGGGAACAACTTTAAATTGTTTGGGAGAGTAATTCAAAGTTTCTTAGTGGCAGATGGGATTACCTTCTTCCACACCATTTACCTTTAAATTTAAACCGGAGAAAAAATAGCTCTCATAAAATCTCAAATCTCATTACCTAAATACGAAGCTCTGAAGAAATACCGCGGTGTATTGATTGCATGGACATGGATTTTTGTCACTCAATTGTGTTTTTTTTTTTGTAGCATAATTCATATGCCCAGCCCAGTGCACCCTGCGACGTCTATTTTTGTTAAAACATAAAAATGTCAATATGGCAATTCCTTTATTAGGTTTGACAGCAAACCAAGTGTACTTCATCAAATAGAAGGTTTGTTCGTTAACTTCCCAAAACTCTCAATTTTAATTCAATTTAATTTTTTGTACGTATGTAACGGGTGATTTTTAAGCTGGTTTGGTTTTGGCAACACTGGTTTTGACAGCTGACGTATGTTTAGTACCTTGTGTCACTGTCAAACAGCTTCAGTTTGGTTTGCAATTTAACCATGGATCGTCTTACAAATGAACAACGCTTGCAAATTATTAAATTTTACTATCAAAATTCGTGCTCGGTTCGAAATGTTGTTTATCGAAAAACTGTGTTCAGCGATGAGGCTCATTTTTGGTTGAATGGGTACGTAAATAAGCAAAATTGCCTCATTTGGAGTGAAGATCAGCCAGAAGCATTGCAACAGCTACCAATGCATCCCGAAAAAGCCACTGTTTGGTGCGGTTTATGGGCCGGCGGCATTATTGGGCCATATTTCTTCAAAGATGATGCGAATCGCAGCGTTACTGTCAATGGTGAACGCTACCGAGCGATGATAACAAACTTTTTTTTGCCCGAAATGGAAGTTCTTGACTTGCATGATATGTGGTTTCAACAAGACGGTGCCACATGCCACACAGCACGCGAAACAATGGCGCAATTGCGAGGCGAGTTTGGTGAACAGTTAATTTCATGTTTCGGGCCGGTCAATTGGCCGCCTAGATCGTGCGATTTGACACCATTAGATTATTTTTTGTGGGGGTATGTCAAGGCTAATGTCTATAGGGACAAGCCCGCTTCGATTGACGCACTGGAAGCCAACATCCATGCATTCATTCGTGAGATACCGGCCGATATGTGTGAAAGAGTATGCCAAAATTGGACTCAGCGGATGGGCTACCTGAGACGCAGCCGCGGTCAACATTTGCATGAAATTATCTTTAAACATTAAATTGCAAGGTTCAAACTATCGATTCAAATAAATATTTCATTCATTTTTTCGAATTTTTTGTGTTTTTTTTTTTTTTTTAAAGTTCTAAACCTCTTAAAAAATCACCCGTTATATGATTTTTGACAGAACTTTTGACTAAAATTGGTAGTTTCGGCAAGTTTTCAAAAAAAAAAAATAATTTTTGCCAACCATTTTACATACATACATATATGTACCTATGTGCAATGTACATACATCTTCAAAGATTTCAATTATCAATAGTAAGGTAGTTCAATCATTGAAATAATGAAATTAATTTCATGTGGGAGGTTGGGCTTAAATGATTTTTTTTTTGGCAAGAATTACCTAATTTTGACCAGTTCTTCGCATATAAATCGGGGAAAATGGTGTATCCAGTGCCCCTTTACTTGTCTTTTTTTTTTTAAATATTTTGTTGTTGTTTATAATGATGCGTGTTGAGTTCCTATGGCCACTCGAACAACCATTTTAATATTTTTGACACTTTCAACTTTGACAACCTGCGCAATATATTACCTTAAATTTGTGTACTGTGATGGTAGTAGCCCTCGTTCAACAGAACTTGACACTTAACACTGGCCGTCTACAAGCAATAATTCAATTCATAAAAACGAGCGTGCAATGACCACAGATTTCATGAAATAACTGTGGCAATCGATTCAAAATTATTTGACGTCTACTAAGGATAAATTAAATTTTGTCTAGCTTTAAATTTCCGCTTAATGGAATTTTTAAAACCGCTTAAGTGAATTTTTTTTTCACTTATCCGTACTCTGCTTAAGTGATTTTTTTTTTTTACTTAAGCGGGGTTTGGTTAAGTGAAAAACCCGCTTAAGTGAAAGAAATACTGTGACCGGGTTTTACTGTAATATTTAAATAATAACATTTTACAAATTTTGAAATATGGTAAGAAATATAAATTGTTTTATGTCAACCAAATTCCAATTCTAATCTATAACTCGGTCTTTCGATCTAGTTAAATGTAGAAAAAAATTTAGATCTAAATTGTCAGATTTTTACTACGGAACGAACCTCCAATTAAAAAGTTCATAATTTGTCCCCTTCCTTTATCAACGGAAAGCACCCGGGTTGAGATTTTATTCAATGATACGGTGCACAGTGGCCCGTTTATGCAAAGGTAGTGAAAATAATCATTTTGGTGCGGTCTTTTTTTCCTTTTTGGAGTTGCAATAAGAACCACCACAAAAAAAAAATTAAAACCCACGGGTCTTAATGCCTTTCTGAATTGGCATTAAGACCCATAATATTAAAGTGTGATTCGCCTGCCTGGCGACAATGAACAATGAACATACCCTAAGCGGAGCAACGGAGTTGCGTGAAGCGATACATAGCTTCCAAAAAAAGATTGTTAAAATACTTGGAATACGATTTCAACTTTAAATTGAGTTACAAAAAAAAAGAACTCTACAAATTAATTCATTAACGGGAAAAAATCCTTATATGTACACATTTATTCACATAATCCCAAAAATTCAGCTGCATAAAGTTTTACATCGATTTTGAATTTCAAAATGATTTTTTTCCAAAACTGTTAACTAAAACAATTTAATTTAAAAACACAATTGGATGGATGGATTTCTAGCCTTAAAAAAACGGTATAACATGGCATTATACATGTCGAGTTTTTATAAAATTGCCCCTCCCACCTAAGCGGGGAGAAATAGACCTTCTATTTGATTTATAATATATCAATTAAGTATTTCTTAATGCACTCTTTTATATCAAAAAATTAAAATATACATACACTTATTAAACAACAAAAATAATATTTAGAAAATGGTTTATTTTCTTTTTTCCCCATTGTTTAGCTAATATTGGTTTATTTTAAAACACTCTGTTCTTACTCTAAATCTAAACTTTTGATCTTTGTTAAGTTAAATACAAACTATTGGTCTTATTTATAAACATTGTCTAACTTTAGACAACTGTTTAGACAACTTTGGAAAATGTGTTCAAAAATCTTGTTTATTGTTGTCTTATAGATGCCTACCTTAGACACAAGAGTAGATTACCCTAACTGTGAATAATGTGATATTTATTTTTATTAAATAAAGCATGAATAAAGCATCCACCAATTTAAAAATAGTTAGACAGTGTCTAAGTAGACAAAAATCTAATAAAAACGACTGTATAAGTCTATCACCTTAAGTAAAAATTCCTTTTTCAACAGAAAATTCTGAAACACCCTATATAGCAAATTTTTTTTTTAATCACCAGGTTCATAGGCTTGAAAATTCCCTTTAAAAAATCTAAAAAAAAAATTTACCCGATTTGCCATTCCAGCATAGTTGAGAAAAATTAGAAATGAAAAAAGCATTTATGTATTTATGTATGTACATTGAATGTCAAATTTAAATGTTGAGCAACTTTTCTGAACATATGTAAATGTAGGTACCAACATTATAACTTTCCTAAAAAGGGTCAAATACATGTGGTTTAAAAAATTATTGTTTTGTATTACATTTTTGTAAGGTTTTTCATATAAGTATAGTTTTGGAATGATATAATACAAAAAATGTAGTCCGATATTCTAGCTAAATTTTAAGACCTTAAACCGAAGTTATAAGCAAGCCAAACCAAACACAATATATATCTTTACAATTATTATTATACCGACTGCAAATTTAAGTACATACATATGAACATTTAGCATTTTTTTCCGACGCGAAGCAAATTTGCCACGATTGTGGTTTTTTATTGCACAAACTCCGCCGCCGCCGGCTATAGAATACTATATTCCCTTTACCAATTGGTGGTTGAAAGTATTTTAATGCTTTTTTGTTTTTATCAACTTCCTCATTGAATTATTAAATTATATAAAATTTTGAATGACTTTGAATGACGCCAGTCATTTTTCCTTTAATTATATACCCTAATATTGAAAATCGGATAATTGGATCGAAAGATATAAGCATTTAAGTAAACGCAAATCGGGTATTTTTAAGATTTCGCAAAAATTATAATAAGAAACATACCCATTTTTTTTCTTCGAACATTTCTCCTTTTTTTCTGTCCGTTTTATCATCTTCTTCGTATTTTGTTTTCTCAGACTAGTAAGAACAAAGCATGAACGAAATAATTTTGTTTATTTTGTTTATTTTGTTTATTCCCCTCACGTTTCACCCCCCTTTGCCTACTAGGCGTTTCATATTTTTGATTTTTTTACATTGTATGCCTCCGTTTAAACATTTCTAATGTTAAAAATAAACCCAGTATCAAAAATAATTGTTACAATATCTTTATTTGTTTAAAAGTTATGATTTTAGCAACCAAAAAAGTTGAAACGAGCCACTGTGGTGGTTAGATTCCATTGGAATTTCACAGATAGAGGATGATCTATATTTTAATTTAAATAAAATTTTTTAAGGGTGGTTTGACATCACAGAACGCGATGAGCAGCCGCTAGCGCCAGCCCACTGCAACGCCCACATTTCATTAACTCTCAAATTCGCGGATCTTCTTCAGGGCAACTTTGTACAACTTAGGTAGACGTCCATTTTATCTAATGTTAGAATAACCCAGCCATATATCACACACATATCTGAATTCAAAGTGCATCCAAGTTCTGAAGTTGACAATTACAATGCCGTTGTGTATTTTATTGTGATGATAAATGACAAACTAATCGAATATTGAAAATAGATTGAAATGAAAAGATACACACATTATACCTACCGACAAAGAGCGAAGAATGGCGAAAAAGCTATCGAGTTGAAATCGAATCGATTGAATGAGATTTGTTTGTTTTGATGATGGCAAATGGATACATTGGCTTGACTTATAGATATGTATGTATGTACAAAGAAGAGTATAATGTACAATGTACATATTGTACAATGATTTAACATACGCATTTATTTGAAGGTATCCCATATAAATGTAGACTCTACATATATGATGAACATGAGCGTACGAAAAATTTATAGTTAGGGAAGCTTATGTACCCCATGATGGGAAAGTTCAATTTAATGTGCCGATCAACAAAAAAAAAAAGAGCGCAAACTGCGTAGGATTAAACTTCAAAACATTCTCAAGTTCTATTGCCCATCTCTTCGTCTTTTTTGTATGCAAAATAAAGTACCTTGAATCAATTGAAATTGAAACTAGTTCAACTAACACATTTTTTTGATAACCAGGGAGTACCATAGGGTTCACTTATGTGACCACTTTTATTCTTAATTGTCATCAATTTTGTTGAAAATTCCTCAGCTCAAATGAATGCTGATGATGTTTAATTAATGGAAGATGCTGTATTTTAAATGATAAAATTTAATTGTGTTGCAAGAGAATGGCAAGTTATGCATTCGTAAAAAAAAAATGGAACTCGAGATTTTGATCAAAGTTGACATTACGATGATAGCGAAGTCGAAAAAGTGGGTCTCGCAATTCTGTCTGTCTGTCCTTTAGGCTGTAGCCTAAATAGGTGGATCGATTTTCTTTAAACTTGTTACCTAGCGTTTTTTGGGCACTCCCCCCACACGTTTTTTTATATTTTATAAGACCAAAAATAATACTACCTGTCGTACAATTTCTTTATCAAATTATGAAAATCTTATTTTGCTCGAAAGCGTGCCCACAATTTAAAAAATAAACAATTCAGTAATTTTTTTTACAAAAATGCTACCATTTTAGAAAAAAAAAAAAATCGGAAAAATGAATTTAAATGGTACCTCCCATAGAACCATTTTAATGATTTTCGATTTTCTCAAAAACGGTTCAACTGATTTTGATCAATTGTTTTATAGAGAATGTTAACAATAATTTTAAAAATATTTTGTACAAACATTTTCGAAATATTTATTTTGGATTTCTGAAAAAAAATTCAAATTTCTTTTTTTTGTAAACTTAATAATTCGAAAACAACTCGATGGATTTTTATTAGCATTCAGCAGTTTTTTGACATTATCTAGCAGATTTTAAATAAAATTCTTTCTTATAACCAAAAATAACGGTACCTCCCATAGAAATGTTAAATGTTCGAAAATCTCATTTTTCTCAAAAACAGCTATGATTTCGATTAAAATTTTTGTGTGAATTAATATCAGAACAATCCAACATATTATTGGAAGAAAAATGTATCTATCGTTTAAAAATGGAACCTCTCATAGAACCATTTTTTTGGTTATCGACTATCTCATTATCTGTTAAACCAATTTTAATGAAATTTTTTACACAAAAGCTGCTAACAAGATTGAATAATATTGCATATCAAGGTTTTCAAAAAATCGAATTTTGGATTTTTAAAAATAATTTCAAAATTATTTTTTGAAAATTCGATATTTTGATAATGGGTGGATGATTTTTTTTTTTAAATTAATTTTTAAACTCCGCATAAATAAGTACTAAAACTCGGCGTACCAATTTTTTTTCTTAAAAATATATTCAAAATTTTATATACCTACAAAAAAATTGTTTTTTAAAAAAATCGTTCGAACGTTTTTTAAAATTTTTTTCTCATAAATTGAGATTGTAAGAAATCACTTGGTGTGCATTGCTTTGGTGTCAAATCAATTTCAGATATTTTTTAATCAATTTATTTCTGATTTTATTGATTTTTTCAGTCTAAACTGTAAATTCCATGCATATGTGCGAAGTGCAAGACAGCACGGTGCTATATTGTTCATAGTCTATATTTTTGGCAGGTGGCACAAAATATAAGCTCCAATAACTAATTAATTTCTTTTATCAGATGAAAAGTTTTTAAAATTACTAAAACTTTAAAACCACAGTGTGATCGCACATAAAAGCAAGTCCGTGCGACCCAATCATGCATTTTATTTTTATAAAATTTTATCTGAACACGCCTAAAAATGACACTTCTTCCAAAAAAAACTAGCAAAAAAATAACCTTTTTCACATTTGTAAATGTCAAAGTGTCATATCATATGGAGCTTGTTAAAGAGATAAAATAGATATTTTAGTCTTTTGAAATTTGCTATACTAAATTTATAAAAATGCAATTACAATCTTAATTGGTATAACTACTTCAAATTTCTTTAAATCCAAATGATATCTTTTTGGTAAAATGTAACAGTCTACTTTTGGAAAGTTTTCGTTATGAATTTTAATCCAAAAACCAAACGAAATATCCGTGTTAAAAAAGAAGATCTATACTTAAACTTAAAGCTTATTCAAGCTAAGTAGTGTAGGTCAGCTCGTCCTCTTTACACATTTAATAAGGTAAAGTGGGTCGAACAAAATTAATTTTGTTTTTAAACTCTCTTCGATGACATGTGTTATTTGTCCCCCCATTACCACGCCCACTTTTATAAAACTGGAATTTTATCTTTATACTACATGTATCGTCCTTAGAAGTTTGAAAATTTATAATAAAACTATCTTGAACCAAAATCATGACAAAATATAGTTTCTTTTTATTGCTAATCCGCCTACCACCACGCCCACTTTTTAATATCTGAAATTTCCCCTAACATGCCTAGAAAGTTCAAATTTTGTTCAAATTTTTTCATTGATTCAAAATCAACATAAATAATTTTTTTAAGGTCCGCTTACTGCCACACCCACTTTTCTTATATTTGAATTTTTTTCTTATGCGCACAAAGTTTTAATTAAAAGTTGAATTTATGTAGTTTTCTGTTTTTGTATTTAATTTATTCAATTCTTCATTTTGTTAAGAAAATCGTAGCTGAACCATAACTAACTTATTTTATTGTAATAAATAAATTCTAATTTTGTGTATTTCCATTTTTTTCAGGTGTGATTTGTTCGAGAAGAGCAGCAATTTGCATTCCTGGTAAGCATCTATTAAATATCTTTGTTCTCAGCACAATTATTTATTAAATTCTTCATTTTGTTAAAAAAAATGATTTGTAAATATGTTAAAAAATTTCCGTTATTTGTTTTTGTCGCTCAGAATTATTTTGTCACTTTTCGTTCATTGCTTGGTGGAGCTCTTGCTCAAACAAAGCCTAACTAAAATTGAAATTACAATAAAAATTCTGTCATTTTCTGTGGGTTTATAAGATTTACTTACCAACATTTTTATAGAATTTTGTTTATGTCTACAACTTACCATATACATAATCTGACCAACGACTACGACTAGGAATGTTTACCGTGAATAATGCTCAAACCTGAAAACCGAAGTTTTTAACAGGCTTGGTTGCAGAAAAATGACTAATCAAAGACTTTTCGAAATTTACCTGTTTGATCATAAAAAAAAACGTACTTAAACCTTAGTTAAACCTCAGCTAAAATCTAACAAAATATGTAAGTTAAAATTTTGATCCAAGGATGAATCTCATTTATACAGCCTTCTACTAGGATTCAAGGTTCCAAAACTTATAAATAGTCAATCTCACACCATAAAACCCGTTTAAAAGAAACCCGCTTAAGAGAAAAACCCACTTAACTGAAACACTTTTTTCATCGCTTTTTGAACGCTTTCACTCTTTTTTTATTTTTCACCTTTACCATTTTCAACACAAAAATGACATTTGAATTTTTGATATGTCACAACCATTTTATTTTATTTTGTCTATCTATTTAATCTATCTACTATCTATTTTATTTACGTATTTTCTAAGCAACTCTAAAATGATAAATTCTATTTTTTCTAGCTTTAAGTTTTCGCTTAATTGAATTAAATCCCCATAAGGGAAATTTTTTTCACCTAACCGGGGTTCGGTTAAGTGAAAAACCCGTTTAATAGAAAAAAATACTGCGACATTTTGCAGTTTCTCTTAAGCGGGTTTTACTGTATACTTAAACTGTGGTTTAACCTCTGCTAATCTGCCCAAATATGTGATTTAAAATCTTGATCCGAGGTGAATATCATTTGCACAACCTTCTACAAGGTTTAAGGTTCAAAAACTAATTAATATTCAATCACATACTTAAACCATAGTTAAGCTTCATCTAATCCACCGAAATATAGAGGTTATAATCTTGATACGAGGATAAATCATGTTTGAACAACTATCAACCAGGCTTCAAGATTCAAAAATGGATTAATATTGACCTTCAAAAATCGGATAGTGGAACTAAAAAAGCATCTGTTCAGTTAATCCTGAGTTAATTCATACAATTTTGTGAGAGTTAGCAGAGGATTAACTTTAATCTCGCACTGAAAACTATGGTCTAAAAATACAATTAGCAAGTTTATGTTCTCCTACATAAGTATATTTATTTTTAAGCTGACTTCTCAGTGCTATTACTAAACAACAGCAGGTTTAGTTTACCAAAAATTTGTAAATTTAGTGTGGACGTCCCTGCTTCCAAATAAATACACTACTTTTTCTCGACTATACAAACCGAATTTAAATTGTATTGATGTTGCATTTGGCTCTGACAGGTTGATAAGCTTTGTGTGTTTTTGTCTTCCAACAACATACACATTATTGTATTACTGCAATTGAAAATATACAGCAGTATTACCAACGATTTCGTGTATTGAATTTGTTCAAGTATAGTAAGTACTTAAGTGGTACCCGCATATAAAAGGTGTAAATATAGTAGAAATAGTACGTATTCCAAAGCAAAGCATTCTTAAATTGCACAACTCAACAGTTCGGATCGGGGTTGAAACTTAAAACTCTGCACACTACACAATCATAATATAGACGCGCTTTTTATATACCTACATAATCCTTAAACTAAGAGCACAGATAATAAACTATACAGATGTAGCATCCCCATAGAAAAAAATGTCCCAATTTTTTTTTACAACAGGCAGACGATCAACAGGCAAGAAAGCTCTTTGCCTGTTAATCGTAAAGCACAGAAAGAAAGCTATTTGTCTTTTGCAAAAAGTTCTCTCTTGCGTGCTCGCTCATATGTTTTCCCTCTTGCTCTGTTATTCAGGATATAGGAGTAAATGGGGAAAATCGGCAACGATCGAGAGGAAGGCGAAAGACAATGCGATGATGTTTTTTTTTACTGTGTTGTATATGTACGTTTTTTTTTAAGGTCGTCTGATGCTGACGACAAAAAAAAAAAAAGTATATGAACTCTTTTTCTTTGCATTGATCCATGGATATTGGATATATTCTTTATGTGGGTAGGTAGAGATTTTTTTGAGTGGTAGAGGATATTTTTTTAATGACGGAAAAATATCTTCTTTTTTTCGGTTGTTTAAGGTTTCTTATGAATAATGATTATGAATGAGCGTGGAGTTTGTAGTTTTGTACTCTATTCTAGATTCGTTTGATCGGAACATTATTTGATTAAATAGCTAAATATCATTTTATTTAGATAATCATTTTCCAGTTTCTTATATCCACAAATTTATTTCTGGGGATTATTAAATACATTTCAACATTTTGAACCTGTTTTTTTGGTAGAAGAAAACAATTACAATATAATTTGAAAATATGATATTATTATAAAATATTTAAATTTGATCTGGGGCCTATAACACAATACAACAAGTACTAGTTTAACAAGCCAAATTCAACTCGTGTTAAAACTTTGTGTAACACGTATTAACAAGTCTACGCAAATTATAACAATTGTTTTTAGGTCTTTCAACAAGTGGGAAATTTGATAAATTTAACGTTTCTGTAACTGCATACAACAAGTGTTTAAATAAATATGCTTTTAATTGTTGAATAGTTAATAAATTCTAACTGACGATTTCAAAATTGTTAGAAGCCAACAAGTTGGGATAAAGTTTTATTTATTCATATTATATAATATATTATAAATATATATTATATGAAAAATAATACAAAATGTTTAAATAAAAATTTAGTTTTGGATGAAAAATTTCCTTTCAAAAATAGAAAACAAAAATCACAACTTATTTGTATTTTAAAAAGGAGCTAATGTATTATCATCGCCTATAGTAAATGTTGCTTGCTTGGGCTAACCTCAAAATTTTGGTGGGTTAGATTGGAATGATCGAAATAATAGGCCAAAAACGCAAAACTTGCGCAAATTATGCTAAGCAGACAGTATATACCTCCCAAAGAAAGAAATTATAAAAAAATAATTTGTTCATGCGCAAAGCTATACCAAAATTCAACTTTGTTTATTCTACGGCTCAAACAAGTAAAATTTACTTGTCCAACAAGTCAAGGGAAATTTTATTTTTTAACAATTGTTACAATTTATATTGTGTAACAGTGTTACAGAGTTAAATATCACTTGTTGAACACGTTCAGTTAAACAAGTAGTTTTTGACTAGTTGACTTGTTGTTCTGTGTTATAGGCCCCTGATAATATGTTACCTACAAATAAAAAAATAATAACGAAAAATAACTACGGAAACCTAGGTAGGTATCTTAAAGAAAATGTTATTAGGTCCCAAATTACCTACATTAAATTGGCTATTTGAAAACAGGATTTTTATATAACGGTTTTATGTAATTATAAATTAATAACTGTTTATTGTTACAAATATATCTTAGAATTAATTTATTTTGTATTGACTTTTGTTTTATATTTTTTGTTCTTTGAAAATAAAAATTGATTAATAAGGTTGAAACTAAACAAGTGAAAACTGAACAAGTGAATAATTCTTATTTACATATTATTGTAAATAATGATTTTTATATTTTGTATTTTTTGTGTTATTTGTAATTTTGAATTGTTTTAAAAAGGGTAATTCGCACAAGATGCGACATAAAACGAAGAACTTTTTAAAGTAGTTTAAGACCAAATAAGAAAAAAAAACTTACGGGACGGAGGTTCTATTTTCACCGGTTTAAGAGGAATGAGCAATTTACTAAGTTGTTGTTTTTATTGTTTAAAAACAACGGTCAAATCTTCAAGAACATGTTTTCTTAAAGTCAGGAATTTGTTTAAGTAATTTTCAAATGAAGTTTTTTAACACAGAAACACATATAAAAAAGAGGTTGGGTGCTACCCACACTGGTAACTTTCCATTGGTACCCGTGGCAATGGGACACCCATGTTATTTTGTTATAAGTGAATTCCTAATTCAAAATCTTAAAAGACCTTATCAAATGTTCAATATGTGATCAAGTGAAAACAAAAGTTGGGGCGTATTATAGTTTTCAACTGTTTAACCTGTATTATTGGCAAATGTTTTAGCTTTAAAAAAGAACTATCAACTGAAATTTTTTACAAACCCCACCAATTCATAGCTACAGCATTGTGTGTAGCATAAAATTATTCCGGAGGCGATAGCTTTGTTTGTTTTCGAGATAGGTATTCGAGTCGAAAAGCATTTTTTTAATTTTTGTTTAGTAGTTTGAGTTTGAAAATTTCTTGATTTAAAAAAAATTTTCAATTGAATAAATCTACAAATCTTATCAGTTATTGACTACGTTACTATGTGTTATGTAATAATTTTGTATTCGAATTCAAGTGACTTTTATTTCCTACAAATATATATGTACATATATAGGTATGTATATATAAGTGTTTTATTTTACATATTAATACATTTTATTATAACTTACGTTTAGTTTTTTTTTGGTTTTCTTTTATTTTACGAAAGGTTATTTCTTTTTATTAGGATAAGCTCTAAATTACTTTTACTTTTAATTTACTTTCTCGTTTGACGTCTGTTCTTCGAATGAAATGAAGATATAATGTCGCACTTGCAATGTGGATTTCATACAGTCGAAAGTAAAGATCGCCGCTATCGTCGTCCGGTCAAATACTAGTCAGTACTAGCATTGCCAAATTTGACAATACTATGTATAGAATAAAATTGGCCCGGCTTCTAAGCTGGTGTTTGTTTTCAAAATAGTCGAGCCGAAAAACGTTTTTCAACGATTTTTAGTTTTTTTGATTTAAAAAAAAAAACATCTATTGAATTTTTTTTTTAATTTATATCAGTAACCAAATATGGCATCGTGAATAGATTAAAATTATCCCGAACTTAATATGGTTATTTGTTCTCAAAATATTACAACCGAAACACGTTTTTCACAAAATTGTATCATGTTTTTGATTTAAAAAAAATTCTAAATAATTTTTTGAAAATTCGATATTTCGTAAATGGGTAGATGATTTTTTTTTTATTAATTTTTAAACTTCGCATAAATAAGTACGAAAAACTGGTGTATCAATTTCTTTATTTAAAATTATATAAAATACGATTTGATATTTTATAAGAAAAAACACGTTTTTATTATTTGGAAAGCACAGATAGATTGATTGATTACAAAAATTCAGTGGATATTAATTATTTGATACATTTGATATAAACAACTTGATTTATATGGTCAAAATAAAACATAGAAAAGTAGTTATTATATTATGTATTTAGTTTGCGTTGTTATAGAAAACATATTTACAGCAAAAATATATTCAGAATTTTATATACCTATAATTTTTTTTTTTAAACCGCTCCAACGATTTTTAAAAATTTGTTCTCATAAATTGAGATTTGTGTAAGAAATCACTTGGTGTGCATTGCGTTAGTGTCAAATCAATTTCAGATATTTTGTTAATCAATTTATTTCTAATTTTATTGATTTTTTAACATTTTTTCAGTCTAAACTGTAAATTCCATGCATATGTGCGAAGTGCAAGACAGCACGGTGCTATATTGTTTATATTTATGTACTAAAATAATACTTCCCTAAACTAGACTATATTTTTGACAGGTGGCATAAAATATAGTCTACAATAACTAATAAATTTCTTTTATCAAATGAAAAGTTTTTAAAATTATTAAGACTTTAAAACCACTGTGTGATCGTACAACGTATGGAGCAAAATTGTGCAGCTTATGCTTCGTGCTTAACTTCGAACCTACCTTTACTAAAACCCCCTATTAAATCCCCAAAATTTAAAAAATCAACATCACCCTGATATATTGTGAATAATGAATTGATTAATTGAATCCAGGCAAAATCTATTCGATCTTCCATCAAATCTAGAAGAATATAATTGCATATATGTACCTATGCAAAATCAACAGCTACCCGACGACGACGCACGCTCTTCCACATAACTACCCTCATTAAATCTATTAAAATAATACATAATTCAAAAAACCTCTTTTCTGTGCAAACTGATATAAAATTTCATTAAATGAAACGTTATCTTGTTTATATTATTTGAATTCATTTTTATTTCAATAATTTTTTCCGAACATTCTCAAAAAAATTAATTTTAATATTTTTCTAAACAAATATCATGAAGAGCACAAGCAAAATATGCGATTTGAAAACCGCATACCAGACTTGAATTTTTTTTTATTTACTTTCAATAGAAAGTCGCAAATTGACCTGCGGTAGCACATAGCAAGTAAGGATCATGAAAACAAAAACAATAAACACACGATTCCTAGACATCCAAACAGGTTTTTTTCGGTTCGTTTTTTCTCGTAGCTCTGGAAGGGGTAGAAGAAATAAAAACAAAAACAAAATTGTGCCTTTTTTTGTGTGTGTAGCTCTCCCATATGTTAGAGCAGTAAAGATAATAAATTGAAATGTTGTCCCTTCTCAAAGAAGTTGAACTTTTAAGAAAGCTTTTTTTTTGGACGAATTTCGTTTTCATGGACATCTTTTCCCATATGGATGCTACATCTGTATAGTTTATTATCTGTGCTAAGAGGTTTTATTTTTTTTAAGTAACAAAAAAAAATTGTCTGAAAGGTGATGCCAAATGGAGATGAAAAAAAGTCAATTGAACTCTTTTGAATGGAATTAGTTTTTCTCTTTTTTTGCTTTCCATATTTTTGATGCAATTGGTGATTTTTACAGGTGATTTTTAGTGTGTGAAAATTGAACGATGAAAGAGTTCTGATTATTTTTGTTCGTAGGTGGAAAATGTTTATCCAAATATACTCTGTAAAAAGAATAAGGGATCATAATTTGTTTGCATTATTGAAAGGCTGTTACTTCGTGTATTTATTATCCATTGAACAAAAAAAAACAAGCACTTTAAAGCTTAAACTGCTTTATTTAAAAAGTTTGAGATACAAAAATTTCCAGGTATCGCGATCGGCAGAATAAAAAAGGATACACAATTTCTCATATAGCGCCGCGCCGTGTAGGTCGTCCTTTTGAAATAACGGGTCATTCATTCCGTGGATTCAAGTTAGTAGCGCTGGAATTTGACACCTGTCAAACTCGGTTGTCATTTGAAGTGGCGTAATATTATTTGATTGTTTGCCATTTACGATAATGCATCGCTTAACAATCGAATAACGCGTTAAAATTATTAAAATTTGCTACAAAAGTGATGATTCAAACGTAGCCACTTTTCGCGCATTACGCGATGATTATGGTCGTCATAATCGACCGACTTCGCAAGCAATCGGTAACATTGTGAAGAGAGTGGAAGCATTACTGATCGTAAGGCCTGTGCATCATCGTAATGCAAGCTTAGTCGAAAATATTGCTGCTGCAGGTGCAAGTTTTGCTGATGATCCGAATTTATCGATTTCCCGGCGTTCGTAGCAATTAATCGATTTTTTTGGCCGGCGATTAAAGATCATGACTTGGACGATATGTGGTTCCAAAAAGACGGGGCAACAAGCCACACAACACGACCAATATTATGGCTTTATTCCGTGAGAAGTTTCCTGGTCGCGTAATTTCATGTTTTGGCGACGTCAATTGGCCACCAAGATCATGCGATTTGACAGCTTTAGATTTTTTTATGTGGGGTTACGTAAAAGGCCGTGTTTATGTGAATAATGCCCGAACTCTAGACGCATTTAAAACCAACATTACTCAAGTTATAGCCGAGATACCGCCTGAAATGTGCAAAAAAGTGGTTAGAAATTACCTCAAAAGAATCGCATGCTGCGAATCTTCCCGAGGCGACCAATTGAATGATATTGTTTTTCACATTTAACGGCAAATTCCAAAATTTATAATGAAATAAAATTTTCATCAAAAATTTATCGCTTTTTGTTTTATTAGATTTACTTTCGAAATCGAAAAAAATGAATGACCCTGTAAAATGTTGTTGGTGTCCGTATCATCTAATTCAGGCCAAAAGAAGTTGCTAGTCATCGATCTATAGCGCACGCCGTTGAAAGTAATGGCTTTGTCAACGTCTTTCGTAAAGAAACCGATGATGCCGCACTGTGGTCCAAAAGCCAAAAGTCGTGGCAAATATATACAAAATCCGATGTTTTTTTTTTATTTTTTTTTTTTATTTCTAATAGAAAAATAAACAGAGCTTCAAAAACAACAAAAAAATAATTTGTTTGTGTTAAGTTTGGTTTATATAGCTTTTCAAAGTTGGGCAATTTTGTTCTGGCATAAAAAAACAACATTTTTTGCAATTATGGCATATGAAATTAAAAATCTTATTTTTTTTTCAATGTTATGTATTTGTTTTATTCTTTTGTTATTAAATTAAAATTAAAAAAAAAAATAATTATATTTTTAATAAATAAAACAAAAACACATTTTTTGAGGTTTGAATAGAGCTACAAAAAAATCTCGCTAGATCCCGTTAAAAAAATAACAGGACTAAAATAGTCCGACTATTTGTTAAACCTCATGCAAAATTTTTGCAATGTTTTAAAATAATGTCATTTGTTTAAAAAAAAAAGCATGTTCCTGGTACTAACATTTTGCTCTTAAAAGCAAATTTCCTTTGCGAATGTTTGAGTTATTTTCTTCCTCAAAAGGGATGACAATATGAAATTTTCTTCTTATTTCAATTAGAATACGTTTTGTTATTATTTTGATCGTAAAAAAACTACGCCCACTTTCACGCCCCTTTTTTATTTAAATGGCAATTTTCAAAAAAAGATCTTACAGTCTAATCTTGTAAACAAACTACTGATTGTTATATTGAACATTAAATTTTTGTAATCCGCCCACTTTTACGCCCCCTTTTGATTAAATTCCTCCTAAACTAAACGAGTTTTTTGAAACTAAAGTAGGTAAATACAAATGAACGTTAACAAAAAAGAAAAGTAAAATCCTTAATCGTCTTTGTTTTTTGTAACCTGCCAAAAGTAGGAGATTAATTTTTTTATTGCCTTAATGACACAAAAGAGGTGAAAGTAAAAGATTTATAATGTATTCTTTTTTATTTCATAAAAAAAATAAAAAAAAAATTATTTATTAAAATTTTGGTCCGTTTACTTTTTCCTACACTGTTTCACTCAATTTTAAGTGAAACAGTGTAGGAAAAAGTAAAGTCACTGAAATAATTCATAAGATATGTCGATGAGCCACAAAATAAAAAAAAACTGTTTAAATATATGTATGTACTTGCTAAAAATATAAAAAAATGGTTCGCCAACTTTATGCATCCACTGTTGTGAACAATTTTATTTTGGAACACCTTGTGCACAATTAATTAGCTCAAATTATTTTTTTTCAAAATTCGTAACTGTTTTTAAAGTTTTACTACTTTAATTCCTTTCTCTGTTAATTTCTTTTTCTAAGAAAATCTTACTTCAGCCTATGATTTAGAAACACCCTGTGAAGCAATTTTTTTTTTTTAAATCACTATTTTTTTAACGTATACAGGTGTTGGGTATATAGTCCTCTCGGTAGGACGATATGACGATCGTGAACACCGAACAGAATACCCATTTTGGTAAAACAATTTCATCATTTGCACGTGTTGTTGAACGCTATATCCCTCCATGGTGATTTGGCAAAACAGACTGAATAAATGACAGCTAATTTGACAGATATAGCTTCAACAATTTGTTGTCCGCTATCAACTGTCAAAGTTCGTAAGTCCCTATTGGAAGACCCTTTACAATCCAATACCAAATACATTCCCAAGATAAGTTATTCAGAACTTCTATTTCTTCAAACCAAAGACCAATCAATCTATACATAACTGTATCCCGCTTAAAAAAAAAAAAAACTAGAAGTGCGCGAACTTAATTGATCTTTAATACTAGCATGGATTAAAATTCTTTAATCGAAATTTCTCACAGAATAAAAAAAAAAAAAAAAAAAACAAAACTTTCAAAAAAGACAAATTTAATTTATGTGTACCAAGGCACTCTACCAAAAAGGTGACTTTTATTGCTAAAAAGCTTACCTTACAAAACCACCTTAACATGCGGTTCCACCGAACGTATGTCAAAAGCGTAATCGCTTAGATACCTGTACCATACTCCCTCCGAGCACCAACCCTGAGTAGGTTAGGTATATATAGGTAGTCTTAAAGGCACAATCCAGAACAATAAGTACATCACAAGTTCCCAAGGTTCCATGGTTAGCGGGATATCATGGCGAAGTTAGAGGCGATAACTTTTTCAAATAAAGCATAGTTGTGAAATAATTTCCATCATGGGAACCATCCCCTGCCACAGATTCATTCGGAGGCAGTTTCTTTCGTTCCTATATTATTACTATGATAATATATATTTTTTGCAAGTTCTTCATTTCGCATGCTTCTGTGCTGCGGTTGCCTTCCTTCAGTTTTAAAGGCCTCACGGTGCTGTGCGGTGTGGTGCCGCACAAGCAAACATAATGATACCATTTGCCACGGGGTGAAAAAGTATTATGTGGTATGATTTATGCCACCACCGTATGTGGCATGTAACGCGAATATTGTTCCGCAGTTAGTGGCAGTAGTGAAAAAGTTTTTAATTTAGCGCTCACGGACCGCGCAAGGGCCACGAGGTAAGGTATGTACATATACATATAATATGCAGGTTAGTATAGGGGCTTGGTGGCATGGAACGTGATCCTTCCAAACACTCTATACTCTGCATGTTGACAATGATGTTCAAAATTTAAGCAAACATATTTTGTTTTGTGAATCTAGAATGATGTTGGTATAACATTGCATCAGCCAAGATGATTCCAGAGGTAGGTATGTAGATAGAAGTTTTTTGTTTTGTTTGTGTGCTTGTAGCATTTGGACAAATGAATATTCATATTCTATGTGCAAAACTCCCTTCATATGTTTTTTTTTTTACTTCACAAGCATTTTAGATGGAAAAAAATTGTTTGTTTTTAAAATTGTTGCTCTTGAATTGCCAATGTAATATATTTAAGCATATTTTTTTTTTATTATTTAGTTTGGGAGAATATGTGCTTAAAGTAAATTCTGTTGAATGTAAAATTTTGAATTGTTTTAGACACTTTTTTTTGTTGTATATTTTAAGAATATTTAAAGAAGGCCGTGTTTGTAAATGCATTTTATTTGTTATTTATATAAATTAACTTTCGAGCTAAATACGAAATTATTGTAAATAAAAAAGCTTTGCTATTGGTTTAAGTTTATAATTAATTTAATAACTAGCAGGACCGGGGGGATTGGGATTGTAAATAACTGATATCCATTAAACAATCGTGGTGGAAAAAATGGGAATATACATATGCTTGTGTGTCAAATGTGCCATGGTTTGGCGATTGTAGGTATAATTGCAAGGATCAAGATGTCATTTGCGTATAGCGTGGTCTTCCACTATTTATAAAGGGTGTCCAGCGGGAATTTTTCAACTTTAAATTGCGATTATCGAAATACTAGCGGATTGAGGTAAACAGGAGGGGTATCATTCAAAGCACAGGATTTGCGGAATTGTTAGTCAGTCGCCATGGGTCACTGGTCGGGAGCACACCTCGAGTTTGCGGTGGAGCAATATTTGAAGTGCGGTGAATCATTGGTACGTCGCGCTTTTTGTACTCATTTTAATATTCGACGACTAAGTGATGAGCCGAGCACGCAACTTATCTGGTCGTGGGTTCAAAGATTCAGGCAAGAAGGCACAATGGTCAATAGACCTATTCCTGGACCATCAACGTCAGCAAAAAAACGCCAGAGCATGTGTCTCAAGTTCGAAATGAAATTATTCGAAATCCGCGTAAATCGATAAGGAAGATTGCGGCCTCCACAGGAATAAAAAAAATCAACAGTGTATGTTATTTTGAAAAAGAATTAAAGCTCCACTCGTACAAAATGCAAATTGTTCAGTATCTCAACGAAAGTGACTATTTTTTGCGAGATTCCTTCACAAAAATAATGCTGGAACGTTTTCGGACAGCACTTACGCTTGGAAACATTTTATTCAGTGACGAAGCACATTTCCATATGGCATATTGATGGATATGTTAACAAAATATGCGATACTGGTGCCCCAACAACCCTAGAGAACGCCATCAAAAACGTTTACATTGTTTAAAAACGACAGTTTGGTGTGCCATTTCAGCGAGCGGGGTAATTGGCCCTTATTTTTTTTAACCAAGGTGAGACAGTCCCTACTCCGGTGTATTGCCTTATGATTGATGAAAATTTTTGTATGAACTTAATAATTCGAAAAAGACAAGGTCGATTTTTATTAAATTTAGCACCCAGTAGTTTTTTGACATTATCTAGCAGATTTTAAGTAAACATTTTTTCTTACAAACAAAAATAACGTGACTTCCCATACAAATGTTTAAAAACCGGTATTGAAAATCTCATTTTTCTCAAAAACGGATTCTACGATTTTGATTAAAATTTTTTGTGAACTAATAAATAAGAACGATCTATCATATTATTGGGAAAAAAAATGTATCTATCGTTTAAAATGGTACCTCTCCACCTCAGAACCATTTTTTGGGTTTTCGACTATCTCATTATCTGTTCAACCAATTTTAATGAAATTTTTTTTAAACAAAGGCTACTAGTAAGTTTAAATAATATTGCATATAAAAATTTTCAAAAAATCAAATTTTACATTTAAAAAAAATTCGAAATTATTTTTTGAAAATTCGATATTTCAAAAATGGGTTGATGATTTTTTTTTTTTCAAAACTGATTTTTTAACTCCGCATTAATAAGTACTAAAAATTGGAGTACCATTTTTTTTTTCTTAAAAATATATTCAAAATTTTATATATTAAAAAAATTATTATTTTTTTTTTCTTTAAAACCGCTCCAACGATTTTTAAAATTTATTTATAGTAAATTGATTTTTGTGTAAGAAATCACTTGGTGTACATTGCGTTGGTGTCAAATCAATTTCAGATATTTTTTTTAGTAAATTTGTTTCTACTTTTTTTGATTTTTTAACATTTTTTCAGGCTAAACTGTAAATTCCATGCGAAGTGCAAGACAGTGCTATATTGCTCATATTTATGTACTCACATAATACTTCGTTATACTAGACTATAGGCTCCCTCCAATCACTAGAAAAATTTCTTTTACCATATGAAAAGTTTTTAAAATTATTAAAACTTTAAAACCACAGTGTGATCGCACAAAAGAGCAAGTTCGTGTCACCCAGTCGTTTATTTTATTTATAAGATAATAGTCCGCTGTCATATCAAGAATATCATCGACTATTTCATACTTTGACACCCACGGATCTGACTCTTCAAACTTCTTGATGTTTCTTCAGATTCTTCGATATTGTTTTCCAGAATCCACCTTCTTTTAGCAAGTTAATGGGCTTACGGAAATTACGCCAGAAGAAATTACTCCAGATTTTTTTTTTTTTTGGCAAAAACGCTAGAATTTTTTTCTGGCTTAAAATTGGAAAAGAGACAGATTTTTTTTTTGGTAAATAAGCCAGAAATATGGAAATTGTGCCAGCTAATGGAAATAGAGCCAGAAAGTGAAATGAAAATAAAGCCAGAAAAAAAAAAACTAAATTCTGGCCTAATTTACAAACTTCATTTTAGAAAAAAAAAACCAGAAAATGTGTTGTTTGTATATTCAAACAAGAAACCTAACAAGTGAAGCAAAGAAACAACTAACAATTATTAAAACCTGAAGAGAAGAATCGCATACCTACCCCATACACCGCGACGGCGCGCGTGCGCGACACGCGGGATGGCACGTTACCGTTACTAAATGTAAACTTAAAACTTGTCTACTACAATTTTCCTGCAGCATGGACAACTAAACATAATGATTACCATATCTACATTTTTACAACAATTTAAGTAAAATACAGTTTTCTGGCTCTTGTTCTTAATCAAGAAAGAAAAAAAAAAACACCAGAAATGTTTTCTGGCTCTTTTTTCAAAACAAGAGAAGGATAAAACACCAGAAAATTTGTTGCCTAGATTAAATACCATAAATGTATCCATTAACTTGGCTCCCGGAAATTACGCCAGAATTTTTTTTTTTGGAAAAAAACGCCAAACGCATTTCAATACAAATTTATGGCTTTTTTCCAAAAAAAAATTCTGGCGTAATTTCCGGGAGCCAAGTTAATGGATACATTTATGGTATTAATTTGAAACCCTAGCAATTAGAATAAAGGCAATGATTTGAGAATCCAAGTAAGTCAATAAAGTTTATACCACTGTGAGCTTTCCTATAATGATGTGGAATTTGTTTCCATTTCTTTTGTGATAAGGTAACTTATGATTAAGCTAAAGACTCATGGGGGGATTAATCCCCTTGATCCCCTCCCTTATTTAGGCCACTGCATTGCACTACCGCATATTGTTTTTAAATCTTCAGTATAACAAATAAAAAATAAAAAAGAAAAACCGTTCAAATTAAAAAAATCTCAAACATCCATTGTATACCTTTAGGCTTCATGAAAATTATTACAAACATTTTCAGGTTTCAGTGATTCGGTTGCGTATGCAACGTTTTCTTGTTTAAAATTCTGCTAATTAATTTTTTAAATTCAAAATTGAATAAGTTAAAAATAGAATTTGTTTTGCATTCATCCACTTGTTTAAATACAATTTAAAAAAAAAGAATTGTTGGCCACTATCTTCACAGTATATTCGTTGTAACATGACAATTTAAATTAGCCAGTTCAGGTTTCTCAGGCTCAATGAGCAAAGATCTCAGCAATCTCAGAAATCTGAACGTAATTCCTCAGTGAGATTCTTGACTTTTTGGATTTGTTTGCACAATTATTTTTGTCGCAGTTGATCAAATTATAAAAAAGAGATGGAGACTGCTTTTAATTTCTAGCGGAGAAATCTTGGTCAAAATTCTCCTTCTCCTCAGTAAAGCCGACAGAAGTTTGCTCAGTGAGATCGTCTTTTAGGCAGACCCCAAGAAAGTACAACTTTTGCCCAGATCTTGATTTGATTAAGACTATTGTTTTTAACCTTCAGGCTTGTATCATACTGTTTAACATGGGTATAAATGCACTGAGTAGCCTATAGATAAAATGTACTTAGGTATACTGCTGAAAAAAAATTGAAGTTAAGATATTTAACAACAATTATCTTATTTATTTTGGCACAAGGAATATACTGTCTAAAAAGTCCATTGCTAAATATGGCTCGCATAAAAAGATATTCAGGGTTACATGTCAAAAAAATATCGATTTTTCATATATAACGGTAGACGTTACTGATAAATTTTTCATCCACAGCTTGTAGATAATGTGATTTTATACAAAAAATATATTCACCCTTTTTTTCCTCCAATAAATCTTTAAGCAAATATTTTATAAATCTAAAATCTAAACCTAAAAAATTTCGGTTTTTTGCATACATCTTCTAAATGGATTTCGAAAAGATGTTCATATAATCTTTGTAAAGTATGTTACCCTTTACAATAAAACATTTACATATCTTTCCTACCTTTACTATCATTTAAGAAATACCATTATTTAAATTAATTTATCAATAATCAAAAATACTGGTTTTTTTATTTTTAATTTTTAATTGGCGATGTTATCGAAAAATTATTTATGTTTATTTCATAGATTAAAATAATTTTCTACAAAGAATATTAACATTTTTTTTTTGTCATCATCAGTTACAAGATATTGCTATTTCAAAAAGGCGAATTATCGAAAATATAGGTTTTTTGTATACAACTCTTAAACGCTATACATTTATTATGTAGGTACATATATAATTTAAGAAAATGTAACCATCTCCAACAAAGTATCAACATAGTTTTCGTTTAAGCGATCATTAAGAAGATATCATTATACTACAAAAATTGAACAGAAGTCAAAAATACCGGTTATTTGCCTTTAACTCTCAAATTGCGATTTTCCGAAAAAAATAAATTACTTTATAGATTTAAATATTTTCAACAAGTAATATTAACACACTTTTTTCTATACGAGGTATCACTTAAAAGATATTGCGACTTCTAAAATAATTCCATTGAAAATTAACCCAAGAAAATATTTTCAAATATTTTTAAACACATTTATCTTTGTTTTGGCATTATAAATATTAGCGCAAAATTTTAAACGATTTAGTACGATGTTAAAGCATTTTTACTAATGATAAAATGGCTTTAACATCGTACTAAATCGTTTAAAATTTTGCGCTATTGTGTTTAAAGTCCATTGTTAAAAATATGGCTTTTCTAAATAGTTATTCAAAATAAAATGTCAAGAATACTGGGTTTTCGCATGTAACTTGATCATTTAAAGATTGTTGTCGTAAGGAAATATAGGTAATATAATACACTCACAGGCACAATTATCCGCCCACCTGCATTTTTGTTTTTTGTAGTTTTTTTGCGGATGTTTTCGCAAAAAACAAAACACTAAAACCTTTATTTCGTCCGATAAAATTGTGTCATCGAAGCGTTTTTTGCAATTTAAGCGTTTTTTAATATTGTTTCAGTTACTTAAACTTGTCTACATTTCTTGTTCTTTTGTACCAAAGTAAGGAAATATCGGTAAATTTTGGTTTATACTTTTAATTTATTATTTGTGACTCTAGAAAAATGGCACTCGATGTATACCTGGTGCACCTAGAGCAGTGGCTTTGATTGATGCTGGTTAAAGCCAACGTCGCATTGCTAGTACGCTTGGTGTACCTAATACTAGGATTGGGGATACCATCAGTCGATTTCGGAAGACTGGCACATACACGGCCAGGGATGATGTCTTTGTCATCAGCAACATACTGAAAAATTAGTTTTGCACCCCTACTAAGACTCGTACAAGTCTTTTTGAAGTGAGGAATGTTATTGTGAGTGAACGCACCTTCAGAAGAAAGTTGGCAGAATTAAATATCAGAGATTATGTTAACTGGACTGCAGAGGAATGGAGGGATGTCCTATTCTCAGACGAAAGCAGGTCTACGAGGTCTAGACGGACGTCATCGTGTCTAAAGGCGAAAAAACGAAAAGTTTGCTCCATGAACGATAACCGAAACAGTGGGTTACCAAGGAGGGTCTATAATGGTTTGGGGAGGCATCAGTTATGAAGCTCGTGCGGACCTTGTTGTGTTCGATAGAGGCAGTATGAACGCTCAGATATACGTGGAAAACGTTTTGCAAGACCATGCGATGTCTTTATAGATACTCGTCATGAAATCTATGTTAGATGAGCTGAACTTAATAAAAATTGCGTATTGACAAGGTCCTCACTAGTCAACTGATGAGTCCAAGTGAGATCGCCTGAACGAAACGCCTAAATTTTTGTGGACTAAAGGCCATTAAAAGCTTATTTGAAAAGATAAATAGTTTTTTTTTTTTTAAACTTGTTTTTTGTGTTAATTCTTTAGTAAACATGGTTTCTTCTCCGAATTTTTATTTTTTTTTGTTTTCTCAAAGTTTGATTTCTTTTTTACTTACAAGTTGTGTAAACTTGATGGTTTCTTTAAATTTACAGAAATACGAAGTGGTCGGTTAAATGTGTCTTTGAGTGTATTTCCTTATAGTAAATAATATGATTTATAAAGTGAGCAAATTTTTTTTTTTCATATACGCAATTTAAGAGAAAATGGAATAATACTGGTATTTTTTACTTTGACATTTTTTTTAAATAATGATATCCTAGAAATTATAGCTTCGAGAAAAAAAATATATATTCAAACTTTCTTATAAAGGGTCAAATAATCTAATTAATTTTGCAACCAAAAGATTTATAAAATTTACCCGTTGAGAGTTGTATGCGAAAAACCTATAACAAAGCAATATTTTATAATAAATGATAACTCGTATCAAAAAAAAGTGTCAAAATATATTTTGTAGAGAATATTAATAATCTAAAAAATGAGTTTAAGTTATTTTTCGATAACTTCGCCGTTTAAGAGTAGAAATCGAAAAATCAGTATTTTTGGCTTTCGATGGATTTTTTTTTATAAAATAATCATCTCATCTCTGAAATGATCATGGCAGAAAAGATATATGTTTATATTTTCTTAAAGACGTTTACATACTTTTCAAAATTTATATGAACATGTTTTCGAAAATACTCAACTTTTAGGAGTTGCATGCAATATTTTCGTCATATTCACCCCTGTTCTGAATTGCGATTTGTTTTTAAATCCTTTCGTTTTCAAAGTCTAGGTGTTCTGAAATACTTTTCGCTTTCAATACTTGCGGATTGAGTGTTCTGTGATTTTCGATCGGATTGGAAATACTTGATATTTGAATTTCATTCGATTTTCTTGTCCGAATTGAATTGACGATTGTTAGCCTATTAAGTAAAGCACCATGGTTAAATCCATCTTCTTCTTCTCAACTTACATTTCAGCTAGAAAGACACGGTAGGTATTGTTTTTTTTTTTTTTTTTTTTTTTTTTTTTGTGATTTATGTAATTTTTTCAACAAATTTGACGTTCCGAATTTTGTTTTTACTGACTTCGAAAGAAAAAACGGTTTGAATATTCGCTAACGTGAAAGTGAAATTCAGAAAACCTTTTTTAAATCCGTGCGGAAATCAATTCTGTTTACGGATTTGATTCGGAACGGAAATCAGAACAGGGGTGATTATGTTTGTTTTTTTTTTAATCGTTTGGAAAAAAGTTTCAAAATATTTTTTGTTTGAAAATTCTGACAGTTGCTTACAAAAATATAAAATTCTAGTTCTATAAAACGATGAACATAACATTTTGATTAAAAATATAATTTTAATTATTTCCAATTTATTTTTCAAAAAAAAAATAATAAAAAGTAGAAAATCTCAAACTGGTATTTCATTCTCTGTGGCATTTGGATTTGGTGAAAAATTCGACCATAAAGATATCTCAGCAAAAAGTCTATCACCAGGACATTCAGTGTCACGAACTTGCCGATGACCAAGCAATTTAAAATTTTTATGAATGTATCCTTTCTCTATACCAAATCCAATTAAGTCTCTAGCTGCTTGTAGCATATTTCTTGGTGGGAGTTTAGCTGTTAAACAATTAAAAAAAAAAAAAAATACCCATTAAATTTAGAATAGATATGTATTGTAGTTTCGTCACACTTACTTCTCCAATCGCCAATTAAACAGATACCAACACTTTTGTCATTGTATCTTGGTGCATGTGCTCCAATCACGTTAAATCCTCGACCAACATAAATCTGTCCATCGCCACCAATTCCAAAGCTATAACCAATATCATTCCAGCCACGTCCGTTTTGATGGAACTCTTGCATTTCTCGCATTGCCTGCATACATTCTGGCGTTGTAAAGCATGCAGGCGGCAGATACGAGTGATGGATGATGACAAACGGTGCAGGGCCATTAAATTTCTCAACCAATTTTGGTGGTTTAGCCCCCCACTCATCTCGGCTGACCATATGAGTGATGGCTGACATTCTTGGCATAAACCCTATAAATATATTTCAAAAATAGAAAACAATAAAAAATTATAAAAGTCTACATACGTAAAAATAGATTTTTTTTTAATTAATTTTATTTTATTAATGTTTCGGCAAAATTACGACATCTAAAGTGTCATTTGCTCTCGCATGGGTCCATTCAATTAGAGACAATTTATGTCATAATATCCTGCAGCACTTTATTGTATCAAATATATATATGTATGTATATGCCTATCCCTGCATCATCAGGACAGGATGATATTTTATCTTTTTCCTAATTAATTGGAAGTTGACATATGTCCATTAATTGAAATTATATCATATCGTGTTGTGGTATACATATATGGTATCTATGAAAGTATATATGTAAAGTCCTGTAATTTGCATATTTTATGTCATTGAAACCGCCAATCAGTTTATGTGCGTGATTTGATTGATATTGGCAGGACGAGCGAGGCCCCTTAACTAAACTATCGCCTATCGCCTATACCCTGTACCCTTGCCTTGACTAATTGCTTATTGACCAATTTAATTGTTCATTTATGCTTCAAACTAAAGCCATGGCCTAGTTCTTAGAAAAAAATCTTCACATATACATTGATATGCTGATTATGAGGTGGATGAGGCTGATAGTCATATGATGATGATGAGGATAATGAGATGAGATGGAAGGAATTCCAAAACGATTAATGAACTGTATTGTGATATTCAACTAAGAACCTATAAGATATTCAGATATGTGGTGACAATTTTAGCTACATACATATAAATTTATATTGTGGTAAGGTGGTACCTAAGTCAAGTTGATATGTCTCCATGTCTGGGAGAATTTAGACCAATCGATGATTGATATATAAAGGATATCCAATCCATATACATTATTTACATGATATTTTAATTGTGTATTTGTAATCTATTCAACAGAGGAATTTATTAGAATAATTAATACACATACATACATATTTATATCTCCAAAGACCGGATTAATTGTCTAGAAGGACAAGTTAAACACCATTCTCAGAGGAGGTATAACTATATGTAAGCTTTAAGTAATTTTGAACGTTTCCTCTCTTAAGTATATTTTCAACCCATAAGCTATATAGGTAGGTATCATAGAATTTAATAACTGTGTTACGAATATTTCAGATATGCTTTCAAAATTATGCCCGCGGAAATTTGCTCTGAAAATAATTTAATATCTAATTTCGCTTTTCAAAGAGAGATTTGATTTCCATCTGTCAGTTAAAGACGACGTATTTTGAAAGATATCAATATAATATATCAGAAACATCGAAATTGATATCAATAATAAATTAAATTAATTTTTGTGTTCAGATAGGTCGTAGAGAATCATCAAGGCTACAAAGTCAAGTATTTCTGTGTGGGTGTTGTCATTCCATAGGAATTGAGAAGACTTACAATTTTCTTAGAAATTCGGAATAATTACAAGGGAAATGGACTTCTTAAAAAAACAAGGATTTGTCACATCTTCGAAAGAAGCAGAAGGTAAATTTTAAGAAAAATGTAATTGGATTGGAATTTGAATCCAGACCTACGGCTTCTGTGCGCCCATTTGTTGAATTTTTGGCGATATAAATTATTTCCCATGACAATTCTTGGACTAAATTTTTCAAAATTTTGGTACATTTTATTATTTTAGGACGCCGAATTTAGTTATTGAATATGTTTTTCTAAACTTCCCATTGAAAGTTATTGTAATTGGTCAGATTTGTCGCATCGAGGTCCCAGGAATCCGAATCCATTGTTTTGAGAGAGATGTCGGTATGTGTGTGATACATTCTATCTATTGACTTCAAATAAATTTTATTTCACAGATATTTAATTACGTCATGAAGTTCAGAAAGTATATTCAACTAAATTCAATTAACGGTTATCTTACTACATATGTACATCAATATAACAAAAAAGCTGAAAAATCTGCCAAAAATACAACTAAAATAGTTGAAAAATATAAAATGCCTTAAAATGGTGGCTTCAAAATTAATATCAAACTATGGTACTAAAATTCATGATTCATTTTTTTGAATTTTGGATTTTAGTACCATAATATTATAACCTGTCTGAAGTTTAGTAAAATTAATATTTGAAATAGCTTCAAATATGTTCTTAAATATATACTTTTACATGAAACTGATTTTAATACAGATTTAAGAATCAAATTAAAAAACATAAAAAACCAAGTCAAAAAATATTTCGCAAAAATATCCAACGGATTATAATTAATTTTTAAGATTTAACTTTGATATTTTTGTATTAAAAATGATTTCTAAATCAGTTCTGATCAAATTTAATAAAACTTTGACAATTTTGACAAAATTTAAGATCATCTACCACATTCAAAATTTGAAATAATCTAAAATACTGGTTTTAAAAACTTTGTCAATTTTTCTATATTTTTTATTTAAACCCGACGTCAGAATAATAATTCTGACAGTTGACAATTGTAAAACAACTGTTAAATTAACATTATTAAATTATTTGAGACTTGTTTTTCAAATTTGGTACATACATATTTGCTTTGGTATCGTTTTTTTTTTTTTTTTTTGAAAAATACATCCAAGCATACATTTTAAGACACTTCAGACATAAGTTCCAATTTCTAGACTTGGACAATATTTTTTTTTTAATTTTGAAATTTCGTAACATATTCTGAACCTAATTTTTGGAGTCCATCTTTTAAACAAGGCAAAAAAGCCTGTAAGATTGGATTCAAAGTCCCTTTATCATTAAGTGTGAAAAATTTATTAATTTCTGTCAATACAACTGAAAGTAAAATTTTCACATAAAATTGATAATTTTTAAAAATAGAACAAATAAATTAAATATGTACATATTTGTTTTTTCCTTTCAGATTTGTTGGGCTAATATCTATTTCTTTTGGTAAGTTATTAATTTTTTTCTAAGCTTAAAGTAAAAATTTTAACTTAATGTAAGTCCCTTATAATATAAGAATTCTATTTAAAATTTTATCTCTTTCTGGATTTTGAACAAAATTCATAATTTTATATCTTTGATTTGGACAAAATTCCTATAAACTGAGTTTTGGTGGAGAGTCTTTATTTTAAGTTTTAAGAATTTTATAAAAAAATAACCTAAATTTGGACCAGGAATTTAAATTTTGGGGGGTAAAATTGACCCCTTTAAAAAATGTCTAGAAAACTATAATTTTTTTTTTAAGAAAAGTAAAGATAGAAATTTTAATTTTCTACACAAGAAATATTCTGATATATTTTTTTAAAGAACAATAGTTTTTGAGAAAAACGTGCGAAAGACCGCTATGATGAATCTTTAAAAAACTACCTTTAAATAAATAACTGATATTGTAAAATTAAGTCATGTTTTTCGCAAAATCTATTACTCCCATAAGATGAAAGTGTTAGAATCGTTTTCGTGCAGGATTTTATAAAACACAGTTTTGGGCTTGACATTCCCCCCCCCCCCCCCCAAAAAAAAAAAAGAAAAAAGAATTGTGTAGAATTATATAGCTAAAACATGTTTTTTTTTTTTAATTATATTTACTTTTCAAAAAAAAATTATTATTAAAAAATAAACTTTATTTCATTCCCTTTAACAACTTTTGCCCTTGTTAAAATTTTGAGTTCTGTTTGAAAATGATCAAGACAAAAAAAAAAAAATAAAATGCACGAACGTGCTCTTATGTGCGATAACACTGTGGTTTTAAAGTCTTAATAATTTTAAAAACTTTTCATTTTTTAATTATTGTAGCCTATATTTTATGCCACCTGCCAACAATATATCCTAGTTTAAGGAAGTATTATGTGTTTACATAAATATGAACATATGCATGGCATATACAGTTTAGACTGAAAAAAAAATGTTAAAAAATCAATAAAATTAGGAATAAATTGATTAAAAAAATATCTGAAATTGGTTTGACACCAACGCAATTGATTTGATTTCTTACAAAAATCTCATTTTATGAGAATTTTTTTTTAAATCGTTGTAGCAGTTTTTTTTAAAAAATAATTGTTTTATATATAAAATTTTAAATATATTTTTAAGAAAAAAAATTGGTACGCCAGTGCTTGGTACTTACTTATGCGGATTTTAAAAATTAATTTTAAAAAAACAAAAATCATCTTCCCATTTTCGAAATATCGAATTAAAAAAAAAAATTTTTTTTTTTTTTTAAATCCAAAATTTGATTTTTTTAAATTTTTATATGCAATATTATTCAAACTTATCAGTTGCTTTTGTTTAAAAAATTTCATCAAAATTAGTTCAACAGATAATGAGGTAGTCGAAAACCCAAAAAAATGGTTCTAGGTTCCATTTTGAAACGATAGATAAATTTTTTCCCAATAATATGGTAGATCGTTTTGATATTGGTTCACACAAAAATTTTAATCAAAATCGTAGGAGCCGTTTTTGATGCAAATGAGATTTTCGATACCGGTTTTTAAAAATTTGTATGGGAGGTACCGTTATTTTTAACATTTTATTTAAAATCTGCTAGATAATGTCAAAAAACTGCTGGGTGCTAAGTTTAATAAAAAAATTAATCAAAATCAATTGAACCGTTTTTGAGAAAATTATTGAAAATAAAAAAATGGTTCTATGGGAGGTACCATTTAAAACCATTTTTCCGAAATTTATTTATTATAAAATGGTTGCATTTTTTTTAAGTTGTGGGCACGTTTTTGAAAAAAATAAGATTTTCATTTATTGCTGAAACAATTTTTACGGCAGGTATCGACATTTTTGGTCTTAAAAATAAAATGAAAAAAACGTGTGTGGCTATTCCCAAAAAACGTTAAGTACCAAGTTTAAAGAAAATCTATCCACCCGTTTAGGCTCCAGCCTAACAGACAGACAGACAGAATTGCGAAACCCACTTTTTTCAACTTCGCTGTCATCGTTATGTCAACTTTGATCAAAATCTCGAGTCCGATTTTTTTACGAATGCATAAATTGCCATATATGTATGTATGTATGTACATACCTATATTATTATTATTATTATTATTCTTTATTTTGTTAAAAAAACGAATTACAATATTTCATTTCTTAAGATTAAGGACATGGCTAATCTGCCGTCTGCCTATACCTATATATACATATACATACATCGCAAGTAAAAAGAAAAGTCTCTGCAAAAGTTCAGATTTGATGGAATTTTTGTCGAAGCTTGGTCGTTTTTCGTATAATTTTCCTGTGCTAAATTTCACTTTAAAAATGAATCCGAAACAAACAAGACCTAAAAGCGCGAAAACTTTAAAGCAAAACCAAAAAAAAAACAAAAATCCAGAAAATCCAAAATCTAGGAAATTCAAATCCAGTAAAGCTAAACTTCTAAAAACCCAAAATTCCGAAAACTAAAATAAAAAAGAATAACCCACAATTCAGAAATCCCAAAATACCAAAAATCAAATTAAAAAAAACCCAAAATCTTCAAAACCTAAAATCTAGAAAAACCAAAACCTCGAAAACCCAGACTCCGGAGAACCCAAAATACCGAAAACCAGAACAAAGAAAACCCAAAAGCAAGAAAATTCAAAATTCCAAAAATAAAAATCCAGAGCAATAAGTTTGGACTGTGATATCGCATCATCTTGAAAAATATTTGAAATTCGCTTATCTACAATTTTTATTATGTTACCAACTTACTTAAGTTTTTTTGAGAACGAGAAAAATGTAAAAACTTAAAATTTACTTCAATACCTACTCTAATTGACTCGACTATCTACCGAATTAGTCTTAAAGAGAAGTAACGTCCATGACTCAATATTTAGCTTGAAAGTTTACGCAAAACAAAATAATTAAGTAAAAAACTATGTGCTAGAAGTAAAAAATCTCTTAAAAAAATTAAAGCTATACAAAAAGAGAGCGAAAAAAAATACAATTAAATCGAATGTAAAATAAAAGCAATAAACTTTGTTATTTCAATAAACATTAACCTTTGTCATCGATATTCATTCATTCATTCATTCATTTTATTTAATGTTTTTGTTTTGACCTTTTTTTTCAAAAGACTAAAAATAATTTACATTGAATTTTTGTTTATTATTTGATATCGCAAAAGTTACCTGTCAAATTAATTTTTTTTACATTTTCGTAAATGAACAAACAATTGAATCGAATAGCAAAAAATTATTGTCTGGAAAATATTAACAATCAAACTATCAACATGAATAAACCACTGAATTAATTGAATGTTTTTTTTTTTCGGTCAAAGCATCGAAATAATATTATGTCATGTGTATAGGTAACCAACAATCAAATAACACGTGTTGCAAAAACAAACATAATAAAAAAAAACAAAATGGAAGTCTAAGTGGCTTCTCATTCATGATTATAATTTGTGAATTAACAACAACTTTCACTAGGTACCTACTTGTTTTTGTTTCACTTATCGCGACAAAATAATATACTTATCAACAAAACATTAATTTAAAAATTTGCACAATATAAAATGATTTGAAGTACATATGTGTATATGTGTGCAGATAAATGTACATTTAACTCACATTTATTGAAATAACAAAATATAACAACTGTTCTCTTGACCCTAGAGAGGCGATAATATTTAGCTGTGCTCTCGTATAGCATCTAAAAAGTACAACTAAATTCAAAACAAGCCTTTGAAATTAAAAGAAAATAATAAAAAAAATAAAAAATAAACAACATTTGAAAAAAATCACCGCGGGATGAAACACAACATTCAACTCCAAGTCGCACGCAATTGCTCTTTAAGTGCTGACACTTTGACATGACGCAATCAAGAATTAAATTCAAAACCTTAAAAGCCGGCTCTTGCTAAGTATTTATGAAAAAATGTATAGCTAAGTCTTATTTCGAAAGTATGTATTGTAAACGTACATAGTCTTTCATTAAGCGCTTTTTATCTTTAAATTTAAACAAAATAAAAGTTTGTGTGAGATATCATCGAAATTTTATATTCGTTTGAAAGGCCTATTGATGCCATTATGCAAGGATAATAACAAAGTTCAAATTTCCACCCTGGCGTCTTAGAGTGCCGCGCATCCGGAATATTCAATTTTCCATGAGTCTGATGTATAAATCAGGCTGATGTTGGCTTTGAGGGCTGTTGTGGTTTGTGGCTTATTCGCATAGACCTGCGACTTCAGAAAACTCCACAAGAAAAAGTCTAAGAGGGTCAAATTGCACAATCTCGATGTCCACTCAACATCACCTCCACGTGAGATGACCAGACCATGCCCTCGAATCGCTTGTGCAGAATTTCCAATGTGGCGTGAGTTGTGTGGCATGTAGCGCCGCGCCGCCGCCGCGCCGTCTTGTTGATAACACAAGTCGTTGCCGTCCATATCATCCGATTCAGGCCAAAAGAAGTTGGCCAACGTCGGTCGATCTACCAGCACAAAATCCACACCAAACAGTGACGTTTTCGGGATGCATTGGACACTGTTGGATCTCATGGCAACCAATCATCCAGAAATGGACCTCATCGTTTATAAAGATGATTTTTCGATGAAAATTAGATCACTGCTCCAGAGCCCATTCAACGAACTCACGTCATTGTCTATGGTCGTTTACCTTCAGCTCCTGGATTAGTTGAATTTTTTACGAGTGCAGTCCCAAGTCACGACGTAAAATTCACCAAAGTTGTGTTCTGCGAAAGACCGAGTTCTTGTAAGCGACATGCCAAATAGACGATGTTTTCGGCATATCTTGTGTTTCGTTGACGTACGATTGTTGGTTGATCGTTTACAGAACCAGTGGAGTGTGTCAAATTTATCCACCACAATGTAAATAGTCCTCTCGGTAGAACGATTATATGGCGAGCGTAAAATGGGTGATTATCGCGGAACGTTGCCCGAACAGAACACCCATTTTGATAAATCATTTTATCATTTACACGTGTTGTTTAAGGCTATATCCGTCAACAGTGATTTAACAAAACAGACTGAATAAATGACAGACAATTTGACAGATGTAGCTTCAACAATTTGTTTTCCGTTTTTTTATTATCTCGCTTTTGCAATGAAAACTAGTTGTTTTATTGAAGGTTTAAATGAAAGAATAACAATTGGGTGACCTACAATCAAGATTTTTATATGCTAGAGTTATAGCTATTTCACGACTGACAGGCCGATCATCTAGCTATTTTTCTTTAAATACATTTTAAAAGCTCTTTTTTTTTTTAAATCCATTTATTTGTTTAGTTTATGTTTTTATACATTAATATTTTTTTTTAAACTTTATGCAGCTTGAAAATGAAAGCAAGAACATGCAACCCAGTCGAGCAATTTATTTGTATGTTCTTGATTTAGATTGAATTTTTCAAGTCATCAGTTGCTTTGCTGACGTTACTTCCGTCACAATTGAATCTTCTGATGTAACCATTTTTTTTTTTTGAATGACACTTTCAATCATTTAACTGATTTTTATCACTTTATTATTTTGTATTTTGCTTTTATAGTACCATTTTTTTAAATCCCGTTTCTTTTAATCCCGTCCTCGTTTTTCATAATCCCGTTTCTTATTATCCCGCAATGAAAATTGGTTGTTTTATTAGCGTGATTTTTTTTTGAAATAAAACAACTTGTTTTAATTGCAAAAGCGGGGTGATAAGAAATTTAAAACAAATTAAATAATAAATGATTTCAATCTCAATTTGTAAACAGTAGTAAATGATAGTGGTAAAACCGTTGGCAAGAGGCAGATTTTTTTTTTTTTTGTGGTTATTGAATTTTTGCAAAGAGTAAATATATCATTTAGATTTTGTGAGCAAAAACAAATGTGTATGGAAATCAAAAATATTCGACATTCCTTTTAGTAAAGTAATTTTTTCTTTTTTATTTACGAACAAAATTGTGATAAGAAATAAGAGCAGTTTCATCACAGTTGATCATCTTTAATCAAGGATTACCACCCCGAGTAAATCTTTAAATGTGTATATTTACCATACTTTTTTTTATTAAGAAATCCAAAATTTGAGTTCTTAATCATTGAAATTGCTAATCAGCCGAATTTGATTGATTAGTGCCATTTAATTAAAGCCTGTTAAAGTAATGCTGCAGATTTAACCCACTGTCAACAAACGGACTCTTATTTTTTTTCGCGGTTGTTTATATAACGTTTATATAAATGTTTTATTTAAAAAATAAAACACGTTCCTACAGAAGTGTTGCCTCCCCACTGATTCAAAATGTAACGTTGATTAGTCTTGGACTTAACTTTGGAGCGTTTACACAAAAAGTGCTACTGGAGAATTTAAGGGCCAAACACAATGTGCGATATCATTTTTAATATTGGATTTTAAATTTCTAAAATTTTGAAATTTTAGTGTTTTACGAATATACCTACATATATTGCGATTGTACGTAGTGATTTTTTTTTTTTTTTGTAAAAATAATGTAGCACAAAAAAACTACAATTGTAGTAGGGGGAAACGCTGACCTACAGTCGTATTTATTAGATTTCCTTCGAACACTCTTGAACAGTTGTGCAACTAGCCAATGTCTAAATAGTTGGACATCTCCTTATTTTTAATCGCATTCCAACTGTATAACTAGATAATGTTGTCATATACTCACTGACATCCCTGTAATCTGTCAATTTCTTAAACATTTGGATATACGTTCAATGATTATTTTATTTATTTCTATACAAATTTATAATTTTTTGCTCATTAAACATACCCACTTTAGAATAGGTTTGTACAACTAATTTTCGTGTCTAAGTAAGACAACCGATGGAACATAGTTTTGGAGTTGGACAGTTGTCCAAAAATAGACATACTTTGGAATAGGTTTTTAAATTAGACTGGTAGATTTTGAGTGGATTGTGATACTATTGGAGTTCTACCTTAATTGTTCCGTGCCACCCTCTAACACAATCATGACAGCCAACTGAACAAGGCTTAACTCATTTGGATCTGACAGATACTGTCGTTAATAAATTCAATTTTTTATTCCATTTTGTAAGCGTCAAAGACGAAGTTCCTTTTGTATTTTTTAACTACGCATTTACTTTTAATAAAGTTTTCTTTGCTAAAAGATACATTAGAACAGTGTTTCCCAACCTTTTTGTTTTTGGACATGCCCCACCAGGACCTTTCCCAAATTCTCATTATCATATAACATTACGCATGTCCAAGAAAATGAGATCTAGGAGATCTCAGCAATCTTAGTTGAATGAACAAGACTCCTTAACAAAATTTCTCAGTTTTTTTGTCAAAACTCTGAGGAAAAAACAATTTCTGAGATCCCAATTTTCTGATCGCGCCTGTTATACCTAAAGAATTTTTAACATAAAAAATCTGAAATGTTCAATAAAAAATTGAATGGCTGACATTAGGTGGTTTAATATTCAACGCCGTTTCGGCCGACCAAAGTCGTTTTGGTAGCGTTTACATTCAACGACTTTCGTACCGACTTCATTTAAAAATAAATTTTCAGAGAGTGAACATGGCGCACAGTTAATATTATTTGTACCAATAGTAGCGCATTCATTTCATTTGTTTTCTCTCTTGTTTTATTATTTTGCTTACATTTCAACCCATTTTCTTTTAATCTTACGAACAAAATTGAAATAAGACGTAAAATTGAAATTTTCGGTCGTCCGACTGCTGTTCAAATTTACTACAGCGGTCGTTCTACAGAGCAAATTATTACAAAAATTGAACTACAGAGATAGTCGATCGAACGGTCGGTCGTTTGACTGGTGTTCACATTACAAAAATTTAACGACACGACGCATGTTGATGAACATGTCGTTGAATTTGAATCCATAGAAAAAAAATGCGAGTGTCCGGTCTCACGTTTAGGATATGTAAACATGAAATTAAATATTCAAGTGCTGGTTTTACATCACAGAACGCAACGAGTTTGAACTGTCAACCAAATTTCAACCCAAACTCAACTCGATCTTTCGATTTAGTTTGAAGTACGAACGAACGTATCTACCCAATATTAAACGTGTCTAATCAACAATAACGTATCGTAACGTGCAAGATCACAACTTAAGTGTCACAGAAATTTCCATGTTTTTAGTTTACCCTACCGCCGGCAAAGATGTTTACACATCAAAAAAATTTAACTACAGAGATGGTTGATCAAACGTTCGTTCGACTGGTGTTCGTTCGTATTACAAAAATCTTACGACACGACGCACGACGTTGATGAACATATCGTTGAATGTGAATCCATAGAAAATAAGTGAACACAGTTTGTTTTCAAAACATTGTAAATAGTAGATATTAGATAATATGTCTATTCTATTTATAACATATTTAAGTTTAGTAAAATCCTTGCGCTAGATGCCTCCTGCAAATAGATTTTATGTCACGTAAAAATTTAGAAAACTTCTGTTTCATTTCCTTTTTTTTTGTAAATCCAGACAATTTCTTTTTTATCAGCAAGTCATTTATGGCATTAAATTCGCATTTGATGAATGACAGATCCTGGATGCGTTCAGAAATATATCTCCAAGGGTGAGAGCACAAGAAGCATAGATTTTTTAAAATGAAGTGTAATGCAGCATTATTATAAAATCAAATTGCCCCCTCCTGTTGGGCATGGACCCCACGTTAGAGAACACTGCATTAGTATGTCGTGAGATGATTTGCCCTGAAAATCGTTGATGCAATAAATCGATTGTGTCTTGCTCACAGCGAAACTTTCTCCATTCTTTTAATAGGTTTTCACTTTAAAAACGCTTTCTTCTCTTGCGTAGAGCTCCATTTTTAATTATCGAGACCATTAAAAGTGACAGCTGTCAAATTTCAGAGCTGCCACTTGCACGAAAAAAAAAAATACGCCAAATATGAAATGGTGCACTTTACAAGCAAAATTTATTTGAAAACGATAAATTATTTCTTAAACAGTTTCTAAAGTAAATTTAAGTAGAAAAAATGCATGTTAATAAAGCCTTTAATTTAAAAATTTCATAAAAAACCAATACTAACCTTTTAATAATAATTGCTATCGAGGTAAAACAAGTTCAAAAAAAAAAGTATCGATAAAATCAGAGATTTTTCCTGTCCCAAGCGGAATCTCTAACAGAGAGTTTATATATTTACAACAAATCTCTGGAATTGCATTTGTGACGTGTATCTCAAAAAAATGTGTAGTGGCACGTTTCAAATCATGTCAAGTACATTTTTATACTTTTTGTGACTTGTGCCTGGCTATGGTTTAGGGTTTATGGTGGTGGTGGTTCAAAACCGCTCAACTTGAACTTTTGTTTTTTCTGTTGTTGTTTTTGTTTGCTCTGTGACTATATAATATTTTAGATATGTATATATACATAGGTATAATATTGGCTGGGGACATGTATTTTGTATTTTTTTGCTTACCTATACGTACGTAGATTGTTGGTGCTTGAAAGTATATATTTGGACTTTTTTTTTGCAAGATATTTGATATTTTGGTTCTGCGTATATATGTATAGTCGATTATTGTGTTGGGATTTATCTGGGAATTCGAAGGTATGGTCGTTATTGTGATGTGCTCTATCTATAAATACATATATACCTACACACATATATTGACCTTACATTGTATATTATATAGGTCAAGAGGCTAAAATGTAGACAATTGAGTGGGTATGGACTTGCTTTGGTTTTGAATTACAAGTTTTGGCTTCGAGGAAATTGTAAGAATTCATATTTGATAAAAGTGGAATTTGATTCGTAATTTTATATAGTATACCTAGGTACATTATATAGTCACACAATGTGTACAGTCATATTGTGTCTTATCATATTGATGTTATCGAGTCTTGGAAAATGAATGAAAGAACGTTTTTGTGAAAATAACGGGTGGTTAAATTTTAAGGGCCGATAATGAATGTGAACCACACCTAAACGTCAAGTTTTTATCTGCATTTCATTTGACATTTCTCAATTTCAGACTAATTCAATAAGCCTCTTGACCATTTCAAGCGTCGTCAATGGTCAGAATGGTGGCAAGAAATGGCAACAGTGGATGATCAATTTTCGAAGAAAATCATCTTCAGTGATGAGGCACATTTTCACCTCAGTGGATTTTCACCTCATCAATAAGTAGAATTGCCGCATTTGGGCGAATGATAATCCAAGAGTGATTGTCGAAAAACCAATGCACCCACAAGGAGTGACTGTTTGGTGCGGTTTATGGCCTGGCGGCATCATCGGGCCGTATTTTTTACTATGAATGGTGTTCGCTATCGTGAGATGATAACGAACTTTTTATGGCCCGAATTGGAAGATATGGATGTGGACGATATGTTGTTTCAACAGGAAGTTGCCACTTGCCACACAGCTAACGAAACAATGGCTCTTTTTTGCGCGACAAATTCAATGGCCGTGTTATATCTCACGTGTTGGCGATGTCAATTGGCCGCCAAGATCATGTGATTTGACACCGTTGGATTTCTTTCTTTGGGGTTATTTGAAAGAAAAGGTGTACGTCGATAAGCCAGCAACAATTCAAGAGCTAAAGGCTGAGATAATTCGGCACATTAACGGCATAGAACCTCAATTATGCCTCAGAATCATCGAAAATTTGGAGCATCGGATGGAGATATGGCCGATATTTTGTTCCATACATAATTGAACCATACCAATATTATCATAATAAAAAGAAATGACAATAATTTCCTAAATAATTTGTGTTTTATTCAAAATCAACATCGGCCCTTAAAATTTAACCACCCTTTATAAGATATTTGTTATGAATTGAATTTAGGCCTTCAAGGCTGTATCTATAGGATTTCAATATACCTACGTTGTTTTTTTGTGAGAATTGTATACAATTCACTACGGAAACGCATCACAATTATTTTTTACGAAAAAATTTCATAAATGAATGAAGAAATTCCTGGCCCTAAAAAAAAAAAATCAAAGCATTAAAGAGTCTCGCCCACATCAATTTAAGTTTGTCCTTGTTTTTTACAGAGTGGTTGAAGGACTTTTATGCATGAACAGATTTGCCACTTGCTTAACATAAATAAAATCTTTTCGACTATACATAATAGCATTATGTGGCGTGTGTTCCTCGAAAACATTGACTAAGTGAGAAAAAGCTGGACAAAGTCATTGTTGTGTCTTTTTTATTTTTGGAAAAACTCTCGCTGTGCTATTGATGTACATATATGAATCGTAATGATTTATTTTGGATCCTTTTTACTTCTTATGTAAACGATAAACTATGACATTACATGCTGATTGTACGGCTTAAGAAAGAGCCTATGTAATATTTGACAGTACGTCCAAATTAAGACTCAATGGTAAACTGATTGATAGCTTGACGAGTATTACGAAGAAATTCTTTAAGGAGAGGAATGCAACTAGCTATTTCATTTGAGCACTGTTTATAAATATAAAAAAGCGATAAAATAAAGAGACACATGAATCGTTTCGACGGTGTGTTCAAGGGAACCATGATTGTCCGTATAATAGATATGTTTCCTATCGAGTTTTAGAGCTCTTACTCCGGAAGACGACTTTCATTAAATTAACATTCTTAAGGTGCGTGAGAGTAAAACTATTGAGAATAGTTCTTAGCCCAATTTCAAGAGCAAACTAGCAAGAGAACACAGACTTGAGATTGAGAGTAGCTAGCGAAGAGTTGAATTTTTGATTTCGACATTCCAATGTTTTGATAGTTACATTTTTTGATAATAGAGTTGGGAAAAAATTATTTAAAAAAAAAGTCATGATCTTTAATCGCCGGCCAAAAAAATCGATTAATTGCTACGAACGCCGGGAAATCGATAAATTCGGATCATCAGCAAAACTTGCACCTGCAGCAGCAATATTTTCGACTAAGCGTGCATTACGATGATGCACAGGCCTTACGATCAGTAATGCTTCCACTCTCTTCAAATTTCTAACAATTTTTCCGATTGCTTGTGTAGTCCGTCGATTATGACGACCATAATCATCGAGTAATGAATCACCACTTTTGTAGTAAAGCGTTCAATTGTTAAGCGATCCATTACCGTAAATGGCAAACATTCAACTAATATTACGACATACTTCAAATGACAGCTGAGTTTGACAGGTTTCAAATGCCAGCGCTACCAACTTTAAATCACAAAATGAATCACCCGTTATAATACATAAACCAAAAAAAAAAATATGATAATTCGTAATTCGTCACTTCCCCAATCATTACTTTTCTGTCTTTCCTTTTCCCATTAAATTCATAAGATTCTGATTGCTGAAGAACATCTTCAATTCAAATCTTTAACATCAATAAGAGCTTCAAAGGTAAACCTCAAAAATTAAATAATATAATTTATGAATCTTTTATTTATCAATAATTCCAACCTTCTTCTCAGAACCTTTCGAATAAAAAAAAAAGAAGAAATTGTTTCCTTTTCTAAAAACGTAGGTATACTGCTCAATTTTTAATACCGGCGCCGCCGCGCTGTTTTAAATTCCGGCGAATTTTTCATCAAAATGAATTCAAAATCAAGTATAATATGCCATCATAACAATAATGTTAGAACACTCCCCCTCCTTTGCTTTCCAACAGAGAGAAAAAAAAATAAAAATAATAATAATAATAAAAAAAAAAAAAACAAAATTTTATGTTTTTAAAATAGATACTCTATAAAGTTTAAAAGCTGTTTTAATAAAAATGAAATTTCACTTAACAATATTTGGCACTGTTACATTTTATGCGCACCGTTAAGTGTCGTTAAGTATAACTTTTGAATACTCTTAAATGAAATTATTCGTCCCTGTGGCTGTTCTTTATTACATACCCAACTTGACTGTCAGTTAAATATATTCTCCCTTCTTTTGCTTGATTCTTTTTTTCTTTTTTTTTTTAAGAAACTTTTTTCTTAAAGTCCTTAATGTCTCCTTGGAGGGTGATACTTTGACTTAGATTGGACTTAATGCTTTTTTTTTCTTTTTTTTTTTTATATTTGTTCTATTTCATTCAGAGCAACAGCTCTATGCGTTGCTTTTAAAAATAGATTCTATTTTTCCTCTTATACATTAAGCTATTAGGTGCATGACAGGACAGTTTGTAATAAAATTAAAAAAAAAAAATATATATACACAAAAACATAAGAGTTTATTTATCAATTAAAACCCTGATGGTCTTCCTTTTTAAAGTAATCAGTGTGCTTTGATGCTTTTGCTGAGCTGAGAGTCTAGAGGGTGAGTGTAGAGCATGTCTAAGTGTGTATGCAGCTATAGCAATCTGGCCAATTACTGCCAGATATCACTCCCTGGCAAACGGTGCAGTTAAAGCAGATTCGGATTTGAAGGTAAATTGGCCTTGATATATGCCTTTTAGCTACCGACTGTTTGTTGTTGGCAGTCTATGACCTTCGAAATTTAAATTTGGTCTTAATTTTTATTAAAAAGGGCCAACATGGGTGTCAACCCATATTACTATTAAAAATTAAATAAAAATTAAAATATATTTTGGATTTTTTTGTTCAACAATTTGAGTTTGGAAATGATTTTTATCGCACATAGATATTGGTTACTGGGGAACTTTTTATTTGAATGAAATTTTCAGACTTTTTCCAGATGAACTATAAAAAAATTTAGTTTTAATAAAATCTGCCAATTGCCACGCCCATTTTTCATTCACTGAGTTCTCATAAATGAAATTATTTTTATGAAATTTTCAAAGTTTGCTTCGATGAATAAGAATAAAATAAATTTTTTTTTTAAAATTAAAATCCACCTATTTCTGCGCCCACTTTAATTGTTTCTTGTTTTGTTTTTTGAACATGGGACTAACGATTTGGATAAAATTTTCAAAGTTAATTTTTAAGAGTGAGAAAAAAAAAATTAAAATCTCTTTTTAAAAAAATGTACCCAATGCCACGCCCACTTTAATCATTTCTTTATTTTTCAGAAATGGCTCCTACGACGGTCTGGATAAAATTTTTTGTGTAGATTAAATTTTGTATTCCAAGTTTATATATGTAGATAAGTTTTATCCGTCCCAAAGATTTTAATGATTTGAATTGGTATTATTTAGAGCTGTAGCCCAAACCAGAAAACACTGAGTGCCATATATATGTACATATACAGTGGTGGCCAAAATAATAAGAGTGAAATTCTGTTACTACAATTTTATCACAAAAGTCTTTATTTTTTGAAAAAAAATATTAAAATGGTAACAAATATTGTAAGTTAATATTATTTCCAAGTGGTAATGTGAAATTTTCTAAAAAAAACAATAGTTTATACCCGAGCCACAACACACGGAGAACGATGAAGTGCATTTGCAATAAAATCATCTCTTAGTTGCAAAATCAAACGGCGTTCTTCTTCAGAACAATGTTTTGCGCGTCCCATTTTTTTAAGTTTCAAAGCTAAAATTTATTATTTTAGTTAATTGGATATTAAAAAAGAAGAACCCACAATAATTTCCCAGAATTATTGCAAACTTACAGTGCACTCTTATTATTTTGTCCGCTGAAAAATGAGTTTCGTGAAAAAAAGTAACGATGGCTTGATAAATACTTTATGGAAAATTTTCATTAACTCTGGAAATTTTTGACAGCAAATCCAAAAATAATTGTGCATTTAAAAAAAAAAAAAATTGGAAGGTTATTACGATAGAATTTATAAAGTGAAGAAAATTTATTGATTCACTCTTATTATTTTGGCCACCACTGTATATATATATTTTTTTATCGGAAACGACTTTAATGATTTGGATGAAATCTTGTTTTAATCAGAAATCAACACTACGTACGATGATAGCAAATACATATATGTTTTTCACGTTTTTGAGAAAATTTTTAGATTATTAACCTATACCTATTTTTACTTGCGATATAAAGGTACTACATATGTATGTATGTACAGTACATAGATGGCAAGTTATGCATTCGTAAAAAAAATCGAACTCGAGATTTTGATCAAAGTTGACATTAGATGATAGCGAAGTTGAAAAAAGTGGGTCTCACGATTCTGTCTGTCTGTCATTTCGACTGCAGACTAAACGGGTGTGTTGATTTTCTTTAAACTTAGTACCTAGCGTTTTTTAGGCAATACCCCCACACGTTTTTTTCATTTTTTTAAGACCAAGAATAAAGGTACCTGCCGTACAAATTTTTTTAGCAATAAATGAAAATCTTATTTTCCTCACAAAAACGTGCTCACACTTTAAAAACAAAAATTCGGAAAAATGGTTTTAAATGGTACCTTCCATAGAACCATATTTTTGATTTTCTCAATAACGGTTCAACTGATTTTGATCAATTTTTTTATAGAGATTGTTTACAATAATTTTAAAAATATTATTTTTTTTTTTTTTTATAACTTAAAAATTCGAAAACGACTTATTGAGCATCCAGGAGTTTTTTGACATTATCTAGCAGATTTTAAAGACAGTTTTTTCTTAAACCCGAAAACAACAGTGCCTCACATACCTACAAATGTTTAAAAACCGGTATTGAAAATCTCATTTTTCTTAAAAAGGGCTCCTACGATTTTGATTAAAATTTTTGTGGAAACTAATGGATTTCTTGGATGATATTGCCCATGCTTGAATCGTTTCCGGATTGTTGGCATAACATCGGTCCTTCACGGTTGACCACAGAAAAAAGTCCAAAGGGGTAAAATCGCAGCTCCGAGGCGGCCAAGACGGCTGATAACATGATTTGGGAATTTTGTGCGCAAAAGATTAATTGTGGCATGATCTGTGTGGCATGGCGCACCATCCTTCATGAACCAGAGGTCGTTCAATTCCATGTTTTCAATTTCAGTAAAAAAAAAAGTCGGTTAACAAGGCTCTGTAACGCCCATCGTTGACCGAAACGTTTTCAAAGAAAAATGGTCCAATGATGCGACCACTCCACAATCCGCACCAAATTGTCGCTCTCTGTGGATGCATTGGCTTCTCGACAATAATGTGCTGGTTTTCTGAGTCCCTGATGCGGCAATTTTGTTTTTTTTTTTTGTTTGGAATAGAAGGATAGGATAGATTTTTGTTGGCACAGTGGATTGAGAAATTAGGTTTTGATTTCTCTCATTAAATCCCAGGGGTGGCGTTCAGTTGAGGGAATATAGAAAAGAATTCTGCCTAGACTGAAGATCGAACCCACACATCCAAGTTAGCAGTCAAGCACTACTTTCACTGCGCCGGGGCCACCCCCGATAGCAAAAGTTTTGTATATTTTTAAAATACTCATTTGGCTTTTAAAATACTAAAGAACAAAATTTAGATGGAAATATCTATACGATCTAATTTTCCTAAACGTGCATTTAATATTTATTTTTATTTAAAATTAAATTTAATGAATTAAATCATTAAATATATACTTTTTAAATTTTTGAAATTTTGTATACCCTTATTTTTTAGGATAAGTTTATTATGCTTATAAAACTTTGTAAATCCGACCCTGAATTAAATTAATACTCTGCGTGCTTCACAGTGTCATCATCATCATTTTGAAATTTTATGGCTTCAAATATTTACAAACATATAAAGTTGATGTTGTGTGCACAGAATAATAGTAGGTTCCTATTTATATCTAATATTACATATATGTATGTATGTATGTAGGTAGGTACGTTTATACAGGAAAAAGGAAGCTATAGTGAAAATATTCCACTTCAATCAATTTGTGACATAGTTTTTGATTGAGCTTTTTGATATACACAAACTTTATTACATTTTCGTGGCAATCTTTTAAGAGTGTCACCTTTGATAAATGATAATTTCTATCAATTTCCTTTGCTCTGCAAATATATATTTCCATAGTACTCCCATCGACGTGGTTTTATAGCATAAATAAACAAACAGAACTCAAATTGTAATTAATAACCGAATATGTATATACCTACCTTTCCTATATGTACTATATTGTATATACATTATAAAATAATCAGGACTTTTCTCGCATTTCATATTTTAGTAGAAGAACGTGCGGCGAAATAGAACTTTTTTAATTTTATTAACATCTATCTGTACACTCCGTTTCAATTATATTTATATTTAATAATGAAGAAACCTTTTTTTGGAGAAGCAAAAACAAAATATAAGCCCAATCAATAAAATGCTAAAAATATGTTGAAGGAAGATTTAATTTAATATAAATACTTTCTACGTTTTGGGCAGGGGTTTTGGAATTTTATTTTATGGCATCGACAAATTTAAAGCATGAAGCTTAAACACCCTGAATAAGAAATGTGACGCTAAATTTTAGTTGATGTAGTGCGATGTAAAATTAGAACAATACTAGGTTAAAAAAAAAGAATTTTTAAAATTTTAAATGAATTTTGCATCGGCCTGATGTTAAGGTATTAGTTTCATACTACTTAAAAATGTACTAACTTTAAAGCTCTTTACTAAAATTTTCTTAGTTTTAACATTTTTTAGTTAGTATCATACGGCGCAGGGTCATAGGTCCACAAGCCAAAATTCCAAAATGAATTTTTGATCCACTTAGGTGGGTTAAAAATTTAAAAGTCCACAACAAATCTATTGTGAATTTTTAACCCTCCTTGCCTCCTTGGTGAGCCAGAAGTCCGAAGGAAAGACTTGTGGAGGACTTCAAGCCCATTGATTGTGGATTTTGTGACTTAATTTAGTAATTTTAAAAATATTTGGTCTTATTTATAAATGTTGTCTAACTTTAGACAACTGTCCAACTTTAGAAAATGTGTTCAAAAACCTTGTTTATTGTTGTCTTATAGCTGCCTAACTTAGATACAAGAGTAGATTGTCTTAACCGTGAATAATGTGATATAATTTTTATTGAATAAAGCATACTTCCACCAATTTGAAAATAGTTAGACAGTGTCTAAGTAGACAAAAATCTAATAAATTCGACTGATTGAGTTTATAATTTTTGAAAAAACATTTATTCTATTATCTTTAAGCGATGCGTTTTAAGAGTTCAATAGGAAATAATATTTTTTTTGCTTAAATCGCACACACACATTTTTTCAAAGCAGAAGAAGACGTCTTGATTTTCTTTTTGACATGAGATCAATCACCTTATCTGGATCCACATTAATATCTGAATGAACAGATATCATAGCAAGTGAGCTTAATCTTTCATTCCCCATAACTCTTCGGTTCACTGTTTCAATCCTTTTCATAGTTGAAAATGTTCTTTCAACACTAACTGTGGTCACTGGAGTAAACATGGCGCGAATTTCATTATTTCCACCAATACTAGCGCATTAATTTCATTTATTTGTTTCCACTCTAGTTTTATTATTTTACTTTCATTTCAACCTATTTTCTTTTAATCTGCCAAAAAAAAAAAAAAATAGAAAGATGTAAAATTAAATTTTCGGTCGACCGACTGCTGTTCATTTTCTTTGTTTTAAATCCAGACGATTTTTTTTTTATCAGAAAGTCATTTATCTTTATGGCATTTGATGAATGACAGATCCTGGATGCGTTCAGAAATATATCTCTGAGGGTGGAAACACAAGAAGCATAGATTTTTCGGAATGAAGTGTAATGCAGCATAGTCGTATACATTAAAACTACATACGTAGCTAAACTGTCAGATGACTTATGTACCGCAAACCCGTTGATGTTTTAAGATTTTGGTATTGTTAAGCTAAGTACAGACGATTGTCAGATCTTACAATATTGTCAGATCTGTCAGTGAAAAAACTGTCCCAAATGTCTTACAATCGTCTGAACACACAATTTTGTCTGACAATATTGTCAGAAACGTCATTGTCAGGTAATTGTCCGAGGAAAATCTGACAAAAAATTGTCCGGTATCTTACAATCGTCTGAACACACAATTTTTATCATTGTCAGACGATTAGGACATTGTCAGACTCATTGGTCATTGTCACATGTTTTCATTGAAAACATCTTACAATTGCTGACAATTTCTTCATTGTTCGAAATGTCAATGAGAGATAAGAGATAAAAAAAAACATTTGTGTTGGAAATTTTTAGTTTTTGCACAACTGAATAAATAAACTCAAAAAGAAAATATCTATATTGCTTTATAAATATTTTCTTTTTGAGTTTATTTATTCAGTTCACTTCAATTAAATTTTATATCAATTCCTGGTGTTGTGTAGTTTTATTCGGAATAAATTAAATTCTTATGCTCGGTCGCCATTTGTCTTTTATTAATTCTTTTTAGCATGTTGTTGAATTTTTGTCGCTTTCTGACTAAAAAGATTGGTTAATAATACAAAAAGAATACAGCAAAACTAAAATAGATAGAAAAATATTACAATGGAAGCATCAATGGTCGAAAGTGTTACCATGAAAAACGGAAATTCACCAATTCTTAATGAAAAGGAGCAACCATCCATCACAGAAGAAAAAGATTCTTTATTAAATGCAGAGGGAATCGATGGGAATGCTGCAGAACCTCCCCCAAGCAATGATGCCTCCCCCCAAAAGATGTAAACAATCAATCAATTCTTTGTATAGATCTGCCAACCGTTTGAACAGAAACTTTGTCAGACTTTGGGATGAAATCTACCAACCGTGTGAACGGACAATTTTTCATTGTAAGAAATATGTCAATTGTCAGCTAATTGTCAGCTATTGTCAGACCATTTACAGTTCTGACAATATTGTAAGATCTGACAATCGTCTGTACTTAGCTTTATATTAAAAATTTACTTTTACTCTTTGAAATATTAAGGGTATTTATGCAACGTTTAAAAATTGTGTAAAATGATAAGTTTACACAAAAGTTTGCATGAACGCTGTTTTTAATTCATTTGGTTAAATGCTGTGTAAATGAATCAGCTGTTCGTTAAACGTCAAATATTAATTTTAAAATTATGTATACAAATAAGCGTGTTGAAATCGGAGCCGTATGTCTCGGAACGGAAAAAAATTAAGATACACCACAGAATTCACTTTTTTTTGTTTAAGCCCAACGACGGGAATTAGATGAGAAAACGATTAAAACGATTTCGGGGCTAAATGTAGAACTGTAATGGTCGAAAACTCACGGCAGTGATCGAACGAAAATTAACGAATACAAGAAAAATCATATGGCGCGCAAATAATGGTGAATATATACTTTTCCTTCAGTTTAGTTAACTTTCGTTTTCGTTACTTAAAGTTGTTCCGAGCTCAACTGAACTGAAATTTTTCGAAAGAGGAATCATTAAAATAAATGGTTCATTTCATTTCGAAGACAATTCGGAACGCATTACAAAATAAAAGCATTTACTTTTGTTTATCCATAGGGCTCATTACATGGATATGGGTAAATAAACAATGCTGAACAATAATAGTCAGAAAATGTAGACGTCCTAATTATTTTTTTTTTTGTATAAACTATGTTTTAATTCACAACTTTTATCGCCAACTAATCTCAATGCGATAGTTATGTCAGTTTTTTTTTTAGTTCTCTGAGATAACTAATATAACATATTTCTGAACACGCTTAATTCTAAAAGTCACAATGACGTTTGGTTAATTTTCCGCAGCAAAATCCTTGTGCATTTTTTTTAACCAAATTGTATAAATCATTTTTCATACAAAATTTGACAGTTCATTATCCAGTGTTTTACATCATTGTGTGAATAGCCTTATTAATTTGTTAAGACATTATTAGTTATGCTCAAAGATACCTACCCCTCGTTCACATGAGCCCTTCTCTCTCCTACTAATAGTGTTACTGTTTTAATTCACTCCAAGTTAAAATAAAATTGGTTCATATAAAATAAATAAAGTGATCATTATTTATATTATATTGAAACCGATTTAACTCAGAAGCAGTTTAAGTATAATTAACTTTAACTTTCAGTTCGAAACCAAAAAAAAAAGGCGACAATATGTGGCCATTTCCATAGTGTCGTCCTCTCTATTTCTATAGTGTTTTGAAACGCAGCTGTCAGAATTATATCTTCTCAGTTAATCTAGATTAACTCCCGAAATTCTTGACTTCTCTAAATTTAAATTGCCTTAAAAAAATTTGTTTTAAGATTTAACCCGGGTTTAATCCTAAAACTGGTATGGTATGCTTGCACTAAAAAACTAGAACTTATAATTTGCACTTAACTTAGATAAGGAATAAAATTAATATTAAATCAATAAACTGAAAATTAACTTAAAATCATACATTATTTGTGAACAGGGTCATAGACTTTAAGTTACGAAATCATTTTATAAAATCGAAAAACCGTCAACAGAGAGTACCGTGTTATTTTTACGTTGTAATTTATTAATTTAACAAAAGGCGTCATGTTATTTTGACATGTGCATTATTTTGGTTTTGCAATAATTCTTGTGTTATTTAAACAAGAACTGCAATTAATTTGACGCAAGGGGACAATAAGAATCTTTATTTGTTTTAATAGTGAATATCATTTTCATTCAATACGAATTCATGTTATTTCAATATGATGACCATTTTGGTTCAAAAAGAATTATGTATCATTATGACATAACAATCAACATAATTCAATAGAAATACAAGATAGATTTATGTATATCAATATGATGGTCATGTAAATTTAAAATTTTTAACAAGAAAACAATTTTTGAATGTTTTAAAATAAAAAAAAAATAAATCAGCACGAAACGCCATCTTATTGAATTATTGAACCGCGGTCACAAATACATATGTATATATCTTACAGTTTTTTTTTTTAAATTAATATGTATATTTTTAATGTCCTCAGTAAATTGATTCAGAGTGTATAAGGGTTGTTAAATTCAAGAAGTTGTTCTGTCATAATAATTATTATAAGAGTACAAAGTTTGAAGATCTCAAAGATGTGATATGGCAGTTAAACAAGTTTATTTGATATTATATAGCCTTGTATGGTTATATGCATGTATGTAGGTATGTTGAGTGTTATAAAGGGCTTGCCTTTAATTTTGCAATTAGCAAGTAATAATATAATTAAAATTTACAAAATTTGAAAATTGAATTTCATTGAAGCCCCCTTGGGTGAAATTGTATATATTTTCATTAAAAAGATAAATCGATGCCGTCACCGCCGCCGCCGCCACCATCGCTACCACTGCCGCTTCCGCACGATGACGAAGGGTGTTAGAAGAGTGAGAGAGAGAGGGCATAGATGAAAAGAGCGTTTGAACGAAATTGATGAAAAATAAAAAAGGAAAGGTTTATGATTGAAATTTCATGATGAATAGAATTTCATATTTGTTTTAAGTTAATTTTTGTTTGCGTTTTGTTTTTGTGCGGGGGATTTACGGAGTGAAAAAAATAAAAATATTTTTTGTATAGAACCAATTTTCAAAGTTAGATAATTGCATCGTAATTATATTTACCTTTAATAGAATAGTTTTTCCATAATTTATGGTTTTTCTTTATTATAGTAATAAAATTTTGTATAATTGTATGAAAATGTGGTTAACAGCATAAAATATAGGCATATTACATATGTATGTATGTGATTATACCAAATTAATTGGATTGATAATTTTTAGAAAAACAAATGTGGTTCGGCATTACGTGATATTCTTTAAATTTATTTTTTTAAATAGATGAATAATTTTGCAATAATTCTTTACATTCAATTAGGTATAACAGATCAAATCAAATTAAATATAAAATGTAAATATAAAGAGTTACAATTGACTTTGTATTGTTTTGTTGCACTTCACTCTTAAATTTATTGTTCGTCATCGTCATATAGCTATAGCTGCATGCTTGTACCTTTTTGTATGCTAATTCTTTTCAACGGACTGTTTTATCATAATTTATTTTAAAATATGTAGTATTTATCCAGTTAAATTTGAACCTCTTATTTGGTAATAGGGTAGTGTTTTTGTTTGCATTTTTTTTTTAAATGTCAACAGCCTAAAAGTATGCAATTTTTAGATTTGTTTGAGTTAAGTGACACAATCATTGTTTAGTTAAGTATCAATGGAAAAACGATATTTAAGTTATGTAATTTAAAAGCAATTTAAATATTTAAGCACTCTTAACTATAAATGACCTCTAAGAGAAAGAGACATTTTAAGAAAATCTTAAAGATGCGGCTGAAACGGGTGGGGCATCTGGTGGTTTCTTTTTAAATCATAGATTATTTTGACACTGACAGCTGTTTCCCGCTCGAAATCTTGACAGAAAGTCAGTATTATACCTTCGCGGAACAAAATGAGTTGCTTTACGCTTGAAGAACGTTGGGAAATATTGAAAACTTATATCCAAAAGTGAGTGCTGGTAAAGCCCAAACACTGCGTTTTTTGAAAAGAGGCGCATTTTCATCTCGGCGGCTACGTTAACAAACAAAATTGCCGCATCTTGGACTCGGAAAACCAGCACGTTATTGTCGAGAAGCCAATCCATCCACAGAGAGTGCCATGTTTAGTGTGGATTGTGGAGTGGTGGCATCATAGGACCATTCTTCTTCTTCTTTCGGTCAATAGTGGGCGTTACAGAGCCATGTTCAATTATTCAATTTAAAAAAAAAACGTAAGTTAAATTTAAATCAGCCCTATCGAGGTATCCTTTCGGAAGAAATTTCGATACAAAAGTTAAGTCAGATCGTAACTTAGATAGCGTTCGAGGTATCCGTTTCGGAACAAAATAAATGAAGTATACAATCGCGTTAATATAACATATGTTTCGGCTGTTTTGTTTCATTTTACCTCCGCAACTATTTCTTATCGAAGACCGTCGGAAAAAATTAAACGCGTATCTGTCAAAAATTCTTTACTTTACTCATTGTGTCGCATTGCGTTGAAGCGCGTTAAATTTCTTAGGAAGATCTGTCCGATGTGTCAATCGTAACGGATACCTCGATTAAAAATCCTCCGAATTCGTAAAGATCGGAGAAAATTTTCTTCCGAACGAATACCTCGATAGGGCTGAATAAATTTAACTTACGTTTTTTTTTTCTAAATTGAATAATTGAAAAAGTTGCAAAATTCATTGATTGAATTTAAATTTACACCTTTAAGCTGATCTAAGTTCTGATTTCACCATTGAATTTATTTTCGTATCTACCATGTGGTTTCAGCTAAGAAAAACAATATAGGTTGTCCACCTCTGGTGTCCCTCCAGGCAGACATCTAGGTCCACTTCTTTTTATTCTTACTATTAATGATATTGAAATGGTCATCAACCATTCCTCTATCTCACTGTACGCCGACGATAACAAATTCTTCAAGACAATCTCCCTTGTCAGATGACCATTCCTCTATTCAAAATGATATTGACAGTTTTCTAGTCTAGTGCCTCAAAAATAGCTTGGAGCAAAGTCCCCCCCTAGCCCACCCAGCGTTGTTACAACACTGATTGCGATCAATTAAATGGAGCATTTCTGATTACTGTAGAATGAATTCCACACTTCTATAGCTTCACTAGTTTGAGATTTTGCCATGAAAAAAAAAATCTTTGCATAAAGGAATGAGATCGACCAATAAATAAATGTTTTCATACAAAAACCTTCAACAAGTAACAAGTCAACCGTAAAGATAATCCATCCCCCTTTTAACAAACTGAATTTTTTAATTTAAATTTTTGTATAGGTATATTAAAAACAATAATTTCTTGTATAAAATTTAACTTCACCCCGCAGACTATAAGAATATCACAGTGCTTATCAAATTAAAGTTAAACTTAAGAAACAATCATAACATTAATTTTTTTCGACACTCCCCCTAGCGATTTCCAATTTAGTAGAGAAAAATTGTGTATTTTATTAAGGTTAAATTTATAAAGAGAAAAATTGTGTATTTTATTAAGGTTAAATTTATAATCATATCCCAAAAGCATTCCCAAATTGGAACTTAGTAGTTTACTAATAAAATTATTAGCTCCCTTGGCCAACAGTTTAGCCCCTTCAAATATCAAGTGTTTTTGCATTTTTTTTTTTTTATTTTATAAAATACTTTTCAACTAAAAGAGGTACATTAACTTTTCAAACAAATTAAGTAAGTTGAAGTTACAAACCCAACCAAAAAAAAAAAACAAAAAACAAGAGTACTCTCCAGAGAGTAAAACATTTCAAGTTGTTTTTTTTGTTTTGAGTTTTCTATTTAAACATTTATTTTTGTTTCACTTTTTAAACACTTGACACTCATCGGAGAACCTCTTAATTTATTAAAAAAAAAGAAAGAAAATAATGTAGGTACAAAAAACTTGATCTATGAGCTTAAAAATCAGGAAATAATTGAAAAAAAGGTTATTGATTCGAAAAAAGGGGGTTTCTTTGGAGAGAAGCTATAAATTGATGTGAATCTTTGTGACCGGTTTATCAAATAATAAAAACAAATATAAATTTATTAATAGGTTACTGGTGTTATTTTATCATGTTATACCTGATGTCTGATTTAGTCGTTAGTGGTGTTTACAGTAAAACCCGTTTTAAATAAAATTTAATATATATGCCATATAAAATAGTTATACAACTTGGTAGAGCTTGCTTTACCTAATCCAAGCAAATATATAATAAATAAATAAATAAATATGAATCTAAAGTTACTCTTTTTTTAGTTAGTTGTTAGTTTTTTCCAATTAATCTTCCTGTACATTTAGCTATACGGCATTTTGTTGGGTAATCTTGTTTTTTACTTCGGAAATGGATTAAAGTTTAACGTTTCATATTCAAAATCAAGTTTTTTGATAAATTTATATGTTGTTGGTTAAGAATCAATTTTACAAAGGGTCTTCCAATAGGGACTTCTGAACTTTGACAGTTGATAGCGGCCATATTGTTCAAGCTACATTTGTCAAATTTGCTGTTATTTATTCAGTCTGTTTTGCCAAATCACTATGGACGGATAAAGTGTTCAATAACACGTGCAAATGTTCTGGTGTTCTGTTCGGGCAACGTTCCGCGCGCTTTGCCAATTTTAGGGTCGCCATAATCGTCCTACCGAGAGGACTAGGTATTCGCAATTTGGAGGATAAATTTGAGTCCGATGATTCAGCAAAAGGTCAACTAACACCCGTACGTTGACGAAACGCAAGATCTGGCGAAAACATCCTTGCTGTCCGTGAGTATGCAGGAGAATTCGAGGAAGTCGATTTTGCGTCACTCACAAGAACTCGGTCTTTCGCAGACCACATCCACAACTTGCCGAATTTTCATTGATAAATCATATTCATCGATGAGGCCCATTTCTGGATTAATGGCTGCGTTAAAAAACAAAATTTTCGAATTCAATCCACATAAGATCTAAGAGCGTCCAATGTATCCCGAAAAAGTCAATGTTTGGTGAGAATTTTGGGCTGGTGTATCGACGACGTTGGACAGCCCATCACCATCAACGGCGAACGCTAAAGGTCGATGATTACCAACTCAATATAACGGGTGATTTTTTAGCTGGTTTGGTTTTGGCAACACTGGTTTTGACAGCTGACGTGTGTTTAGTACCTTGTGTCACTGTCAAACAGCTTCAGTTTGGTTTGCAATTTAACCATGGATCGCCTTACAAATGAACAACGCTTGCAAATTATTGAATTTTACTATCAAAATTCGTGCTCGGTTCGAAATGTTCATCGCGCGCTGCTTCCATTTTATGGTCGGCATTCTCGACCTTCTGAGCAGTCTATTCGGAAGATTGTGACCAAATTTCGCACCAAATTTACTTTGTTGGACATTAAACCACCAACACGTTTACGTACTGTGCGTAGTGAAGAAAATATTGCGGCCGTATCAGCTAGTGTGACAGAAGACCGCGAAATGTCGATTCGGCGCCGTTCCCAGCAGTTAGGCCTTTGTTACAGCACTACGTGGAAAATTTTGCGGAAGGATTTGGGCGTAAAGCCTTTTAAGATACAGCTGGTGCAAGAACTAAAGCCAGCCGACCTACCACAACGCCGAATTTTTGGTGAATGGGCTCTTGGAAGGCTGGCCGAGGATCCGCTTTTTTATCGAAAAATTGTGTTCAGCGAAGAGGCTCATTTTTGGTTGAATGGGTACGTAAATAAGCAAAATTGCCGCATTTGGAGTGAAGATCAGCCAGAAGCATTGCAACAGCTACCAATGCATCCCGAAAAAGTCACTGTTTGGTGCGGTTTATGGGCCGGCGGCATTATTGGGCCATATTTCTTCAAAGATGATGCGAATCGCAGCGTTACTGTCAATGGTGAACGCTACCGAGCGATGATAACAAACTTTTTTTTGCCCGAAATGGAAGTTCTTGACTTGCATGATATGTGGTTTCAACAAGACGGTGCCACATGCCACACAGCACGCGAAACAATGGCGCAATTGCGAGGCGAGTTTGGTGAACAGTTAATTTCACGTTTCGGGCCGGTCAATTGGCCGCCTAGATCGTGCGATTTGACACCATTAGATTATTTTTTGTAGGGGTATGTCAAGGCTAATGTCTATAGGGACAAGCTCGCTTCGATTGACGCACTGGAAGCCAACATCCATGCATTCATTCGTGAGATACCGGCCGATATGTGTGAAAGAGTATGCCAAAATTGGACTCAGCGGATGGGCTACCTGAGACGGAGCCGCGGTCAACATTTGCATGAAATTATTTTTAAACATTAAATTGCAAGGTTCAAACTATCGATTCAAATAAATATTTCATTCATTTTTTCGAATTTTTTTTTTTTTTTTAAAGTTCTAAACCTCTTAAAAAATCACCCATTATTTGAATCCTATTTCTGTGGGCTTCAGGTCTTTCTTTCTTTATCTACTTTTTGATAGACAACGTTTCGTACTTGTTTAACTACTTCTTCAGGTCTCTTCTGTATTTAAATTTAAATAATTTGAATAGTCTTTTTCAAGATATTCAAATTTAAAAAAGATAAATATAATTTTATAAATCTACAAAATAGATATAAACACAATTCTTCTTTCAAACAATTTTTAGGACAGAATAGATCTGAAGAAGTACTTAAACAAGTACGAAACGTCGTCTATCAAAAAGTAGATAAAGAAAGAAAGACCTAAAACCCACAGAATAGGATTCAAATATATTGAATTAAGAATTAAAGGTCACGAAAAAGGAATAATTAATGATGATTACCAACTTCTTTTGACCTGATTTCGATGATATGGACACCAACGACATGTGGTTTCAACAGGACGGCGCACAGTGGGGCCGAGGTGGAAAAAACCCTATTTTTCAAGTTGCTTAATTTGGGCGGTGCGGCGGCACTACACACAGCTCACGCCACATAGGAAATTCTGCACATCTCACGTTGTGATGAATGATGATGTGAACTGACCACCGAGATCTTACGACTAGACCTCATTCGACTTTTTCAAGTGGGATTTTCTGAAGTCCATGCGAATAAGCCACAAACCACAGCGGCCCTCAAAGTCAATATAACTCATAGTCCAGTCAATAAAGCATTTGACTCGGAAAACATCGCCGGAAAGCTGGGTTTTGGTATATAGCCTCCTCATGGCGTTCTTAAAAAACGGTCAAAAGTCCCCATCGATATGAGCGCAGCTAACAATTTTATTTGGGGTTAAGGGTCCCCCAAAATGGTTTTTCAGGAATAACTCCCGAAGGGTATGTTGTACAGAAAAAATGTCAAGGACTTTGTTGCTTAGAAAATTTCCTACAAAAAATAATAATACCTAATTGATGTAGTTACACTAACAAATGGCGTGTTAAAAAATCTCAAAGTTTGTTTGGTTACAAGAGTGTGTTAAGGGGACGGCATTTAGACGATAAATCCGCACTGTCAAATTCCATTTTATATATGTATAAAACTAAAGTATGAAAATAAAGTAGTTTGTTTTTAGATTTAATATTAAACTTGAAAAATTCCCTCAGACGGACCCACTCTTATAAACAAGTTATATTTCTTTCGCTTGCTTCCCCTTCTAAGGTTATCGTTAAAGATCAATGTACTTTTATTTGTTGCAGTTTTATTTTTTACTCTAAATGGAAAGCATTGGTTTTGTGAAAAGCAAACAATACAAATGTAACAATAAGATGATGGAAAAGTCCCAAAAAGTGATCGTCGCAATTCCGTCTGTGTGCTTGTGAATCTCTGGGTTATGTGTGCCTATGTGTCTGTACGTGAAATAAATGCACATCCACCTAGATCCTAAAAGTGTGGTCCAATTTGCTTCAAATTTTGGTACAGAACATTTTTATATAATTCTCTAAAGGGGGAAATTCGATTTAATCTAGAACAGGTTTGCAACGGGCATATACAAATATTTGAATTTTTCTTTCAAATTTTATGTTAAAACAGCTACAACAATTTTGATTAAACTTTTTACTCATAATTTTTAAAGTGATTACAATAGAACTGCGTGTTAATTCTTTACACAAAAATTCACATAGCGAAAAGAGGATTTTTAGGTGTTTTTTTTTTTTTTTGGGAAATTGGCTTATTTTTGGATTACTGAATTGTATCAATCTTTATTAAACTTTTTACTCATAATTGTGAAAGAGATTACAATAGAAATGCGTTTTAATTTTTGCCAAAAAAATCACATAACAAAAAGGGGGTTTTTAGTTGTTTTTTGGGAAATTGGTTTGTTTTTGGGAAATTGGCTTGTTTTTGTGTTATTGAATTTTATCAATCTGGATTAACCTTTTAGCTCATAATTTTTAAAGTGATTACAATAGAACTGCGTTTTAATTTTTTGCAAAAAAAAATCACATAACGAAAATAGGATTTTTAGTTTTTTTTTTGTGGGAAATTGACTTGTTTTTGGGAAATTGACTTGTTTTTGGGTTGTAACATTTTTGATTAAACTTTTATCTCAGAATTTTTAAAGTGATTACAATAGAATTGCGTTTTAATTCTTTACAAAACAAATTCACATAGCGAAAAGAGGGTTTTTAGGTTTTTTTTTTTGGGAAATTGGCTTTTTTTTGGGTTATTGAACTGTTACAGTTTTGATTAAACTTTTAACTCAATATTTTAAAAGTGATTGCAATAGAACTGCGTTTTAATTTTTTTGCAAAAAATTCGCATAACGAAAAGAGGGTTTTTTGTTTTTTTTTTGGGAAATTGGCTTGTTTTTGGGTTATTGAATTGTATCTTTTTAGGTGTTCGACCGATTTTGTTATAATTTTGCAATATGGTACTTATAATTATTTCACACATTCTTGAATTTAAAAAAAATTAAAATAATTTTTTTAAGCCAACAAATAATCAAAGAAAAATATACTTTTGACTTTTTTCACACTTTCTCTCTAATAATCATTTTATTTTTTTCTCTAACAATCACTTTCACTCTCTTAAATCACTTTTATTGTAATTTCAAATAACTAGTTACATTTTAGTTTTGAACCACATAAGCAATTTCGTGCGATCCAGTCGTACTTTTTTTTTTTTTTTGCAAAGTAGTCAAAAAACCCATTTAAAAAAAAAAAGTTGTTTAAAGCAAACTAATTTATTTGTAATCAAGATTAAAAATATAAACAACCTAATGAGATCTATTATAAATACGGATATTAATCTACAAGTCTTAAGCATGTGTTTCATAATTTCTATAAAATTATTTTATTTTGTTCACCATCAAGCTTGGAGAGGAAACACTCTTTCTAGACAGTTTATAACTTGTTTATGAATATTTATATACATATATATATAATTAAAAAAAAAAAAAACTTACCCATAATGGAGAAGATATAAAATACAACGTCGTAAAGCATCTTTAAGATTTTGTATTTCTGTCTTTATGTTGATATAATTTACAAATAGGTAATAAATTTATCTAATTAATTATAATAATAATAAATTCATAGGAACTTTGCTGTGGTGAAGGAACTTAAAATGGCAAGATTGTTAATCTTTTGAACTTATTCTTTTTATCTTATTTGTAATAATAATAATTATTTAAATCAATGTCATTATTCTCTCAATTTAAAATAGAGATTTTCATTTTACGGCCACTGTGTCACTTTGTGTCAAATCCCGGACATTTTGTTATTTGTATAAATTAAATCGTTTTACCGCTAATTTTATGGATGACAACTCAATAATCTCTTTATCTACATATATAGCTATTTATCTGATTTCATCTAAACTCGGTACATAGCTATGAAACACAACCATTTTACGGTTAATCACTTCACTTAATGTTTCACATCCGATTTCAAACTAATTCGTGTATAACTGTAGGTATACAAAACCGAATTGAATAGATTTATCAGGGGGTCTTTTATGTTTAAGTTGTATATTCAAATAAATAATGTTTTATTATAAATGCCCTTAAATTGCGGGCCTTTTTTTTTGTTTATAAAGTCAATTTCTTGCTTTATTTTTTTTCTTATGATTTTATTTGTTGTTTGTTAATAATGCAAACAAAAAATATATCCCAACAACCGTCAGGTTCGGAATTCGAGTGGCAAGTATTTGGCAGATACATTTACGTTTATACCAACTTTAATCCGATATAATACCAAATGTGGCTATACTAAGTATGTACATATATACTTTTTATCTTTCGAGGGATTTTTTTTATTTTTGTTTAACTCGACTCTTTTAGATAATTGTTAATCAATTAACAGTTAAAAAAAAAAATAAATAAATATCTACCAAAGGCGCTCAATTTGTAAATTTAATTACCCTATCTGAACCGAGCTGCTGATGTCTGTACTAGCATTTTTGATTTTTCATTCACAATAATTTGTGTTAAGTATATGTCTTCTTTTTTTTTTTGTTGATCGGATGTGATCCAGATTTACTTACTTGGGGATTATTCATTCAAAAAAAGTAATTACGAAAAGAGTAGTTTTTTTTTTTTGTATGGGTAGGGTGTTTTCAATTTCCTTTTTCCTTTGTACATTGCATCAAAGAAATCTTGATACCAAATTGTTTATTTTTTAGAATAAGTAGATTAAATTTAATTTTATATTATTAGCTAATTGTTATAGCCGCACAGTGTTTTAGATAAAATACTGACACAAAAGTGTTCCAGGGTTCTAGATATTCTTGAACATTGACAGAATAATTTTAAAAATTATTTAATAAAAAATCTCACAAATACTGTTAAATTTCGCTATAGATTTATATCTATGTACAGTTATTTAAAAATATTATAAAAATTAAGAAATAGAAATAATCCTTTATTATTAGTGCCGTAGTGTTTAAGTAGATATGTATTTAACTAAAATCTTAGGTATTGGTACTTCTTTAAACAGCTTTGAAACAAATAAAATGCATGACTGGGTCGCACGAACTTGATCTTATGTGCGATCACACTGTGGTTTTAAAGTTTAAACAATTTTAAAAACTTTTCATCTGATAAAAGAAATGTATTATTTATTTGGAGCCTATGTTTTATGCCACCTGCCAAAAATATAGACTAGTTTAAGGAAGTATTATGTGAGTACATAAATATGAACAATATAGCCCCGTGCTGTCTTGCACTTCGCACATATGCATGGAATTTACAGTTTAGACTGGAAAAATGTTGAAAAATCAATAAAATAATAAATAAATTGATTAAAAAAATATCTGATATTGATTTGACACTAACGCAATCTACAAGTGATTTTTTACACGCATCTCAATTCATGAGAACATTTTTTAAAAATCGTTGGAGCGGTTTTTTTTTTTTTTTAATTAATTTTGTATATATGTATAAAATTTTGAATATATTTTTAACGAAAAAAACTGGTACGCCAATGTTTAGTACTTATTTATGGGGAGTTTAAAAATTAATTTTGCAAAAATATCATGCACCCATTTTCGAAATATCTAATTTTCAAAAAAATATTTTGAAATTTTTGTTTTTAATCTAAAATAAGATTTTTTGAAAATTTTGAAATGCAATATTATTCAAACTTACTAGGAGCTTTTGTGTAAAAAATTTCATTAAAATTAGTTTAACAGATAATGAGAAAACCCAAATAAATGGTTCTATGAGAGGTACCATTTTTAAACAATAGATACATTGTTTTTCCCAATAATATGGTAGATCGTTGTGATATTAGTTCATACACAAATTTTAATCAAAATCAATTTGCCCATCATCCTTCATATATAAAAAAAAATGTTATTTATTTGCGATTTATATATAATACTAGCAAAACCCCCGCCCTCGTATACCTTCTATCATTTAAAAAAACTGTGCAAATAATTTGCTTCTACCACTGTCCACTCTTTTTAAATGTTCTTTGTTTTCTTGTCAATTTCCTTGCGTTTGGATAAAGTCTTTTATAATCCCTCTACATAAAAAGGGTAGAAAGGACGAAATTCAAAACTATAGGCCTATAGCAAGATTATCAGTCATTCCAAAGCTTTTCGAGGCTATTATTTTTGAATATCTTTGTTTCTATGTTAAATCAGTCATTTGCCCGAATCAACATGGTTTTACGAAAGGTCGCTCTATACTGTGACCTTTCTTATGGAGTTAACCGAAGTTTGTATTGATGCATTTAAGAAAAAGAAAGAAGTAGATTGCATCTTTACAGACTTTAGTAAGGCGTTTGACAAACTATCGCATACGATCTTACTAAAAAAGCTAAGAAAACTTGGTCTGAGCGAAAACTTTGTTTTGTGGCTTCAATCTTATTTATTAAACAGATCTTACTCAGTGTTATTTAACGGTTGTCCATCAAATTATTTTACTGTAAATTCTGGAATACCACAAGGAAGCCGTTTAGGCACTGTTTTATTTATTTTATTTATCAATGACCTACCGTTTGTCTTAAAGTACTCTAACTGTCTCATTTATGCGGACGATGTTACAATCTTTAAAACTATTTCTAGTATTCGTGATTGTGAAATGTTACAATGTGACCCTAATTCATTTTTCGACTGGTGTATACGTAACTGTTTGTCTCTTAATATCAGTAAATGTAATTTTATGAACTTTACAAGAAAACTTTCAGTCACTCCTTTTAATTATTCATTAAATATAATTCCCTTGTCATGTGCGGAAAATGTATCTGTCCTTGGTGTCGTAATTTTGAATTCATTCAACACATCAACGCCATATCAAATAGTGCCAATTCACTTCTTGGATGGATAAAGTGAGAGTCACGCCAATTTACAGACCCCTATGTTACAAAACAGCTTTTCATAACATTTGTTCGACCTATTCTTGAATATGCTTGCCAGGTTTGGTCACCCTCTTATGAGTGCCATATAGCGAGACTTGAACGTGTCCAAAAAAGATTTCTGCGGTTTGCCTTAAGAGGCTTAGACTGGGAAAATCCCTACGAGCTCCCCGCATACATCAATAGACTAAAGGTTATTGACTTGCCTAGTCTTGAGAACAGACGCTCTTATTTAAGTTTCGTTTTTATTGTTAAAATAATTAATGAAAATATAGACTCCTTTTGTCGCGAATAAATTTTAATATTCCTCAGAGAAACTTTAGAAATATACCAAACTGCATATATATTTCAAACTATCGTATTAATTATGAAAGATTTTTTTCATTAAATAAATTGTTTAAATTATTTAATCTTCTTAATAAAAGATCTTATAACTTATTTGACCAATCACTAAATTTTTCAACTAAGTTTGTATCAAATTTTTATTCAATTATTTAACTGTAGTTACTATAGACCTAAGTAGTTACTTATTTTTGTTTGAGCTAGTCTTTAGCGACCTATGGAATAAATCAATAAGTTGAAGCAGCATCTACCCAAATATGTGAGTTTTATTCAATTTGCGTTAAAAGTTGAGTTATGTACTTTAAGAACGATGTGCCTTGCTTAATCCTTTCTCGACATATAAGAGTTTGGTGGTCCTTTTGACGACTTTAACACGGAAATTCTGCATAAGTGGACTAATAATTGTCATAATTCGTCCCTATTATTACGGCTTTAAAATCGATAAAGAGGTGGTTAGCAATAAGAAAAAAAAAAACATCAAATTACTATGTGGTAAAACAATATTATTATTAAATTCTTTGATTCACTGTAGATCACTTCTCAGAAAGAAATTTAAATAGAATTATGTTTTGAGTATCCATAGAGGTAGGTATTAACTGAAAACATATGCCTATCTACCTTCATTGTTCCAATTCAATGAACTAGTAAATATTTGAACCTATGGATAGCAAAATAAAATAAATATCAATTTAGAATATATACCTATTCATCGGTTAAACAATAACTCTTATCTGGCCTATACAATTATAATCCTTAAGAAATTTATATAAAACTCTTGCAGTATACCTATAGGTAAAGCAAGTTTATTTAAAATTGAACGATGAGATTTAAGAATTTAAGGAGATTTTAATTTATTTTTCATATAAAAACCTTAGTAACTTGCTAATGTTTAAAGAATAAATCCCACAAAATTGGTTGCTAGGACTATATTTTTATAGAGAACGAAATATAAGGAAATAAAAGGAGACAAATGTTGAAGTTAATAAGTAGGAAGTATTTCTTTTTTTTATACTTTAGCCTACAAGAAGTTAGCAAAGGACCATGGGCAAATTTGTATGGAGCCTGGGCGTAAGACCAACAGAAATAAATTGTATACCAAATGAAAGATTATTTTGTGTACATCACTTTTTACTATGGGGGCAAAACCCAAAACCGCCGGAGAACAGAGATAGATCCAATTGGATGAACGCATTTATGTATATACCCGAAATTATGTGCTTATTTCTACATAGACTTAAACCTGAACTACATGAAAATTTAATTTCTTTTTTTAACAGATTTTTTTTATTTTTTTATAATTTTTTATCCTAAACCTTCTACCCTTATTCCTCTATAATTAAAAAAAAAATTAAGAAAATCGGAATTGGACGAAAAAAACGGACGCCGGTACTAAACAATCACCATGATAATTTTAACAAAAACTGGTCCCCTGCAGGCTAAGCTAAACCCAGAGAATTTTGGAAGCTTGTCGTCCACCGAAAAACCGAAGTGATTTACATTATTGCTATCGATAGTTTGTATGAAAACTCCATTTTGTTTCCGTTATGGCGTCACTAATCAATTGTCCCCGGGATTTCAAAAAAAACAAACACCTACTTTATTAGGTAATGGGTTAGATTTGAATATATTCTTTTTTTCGGACAAAATTTTAAATAATACATATTACCTATATACTTTTCATCAAACCAATTTAATTTTTTTTTTTATTTTGATTTTCTCGTAAACGTCTTTATTCAAAATTTTCTAAGCAGAAGCTTCTCCAAAGCATAACTTGCCTACCAAAGTTTACCAAAATTCATCACTGGCTCGCAAGTACTTATTGATCTTATGGTTCAAGTGTCTTAGAACTTTAAGAGCCAATTTCTTCGCAGAATTCTAACGCTAGTACCGGTACTAGTCTTGAAGATAGTTCTTAAATCACTACCAAATCATTTCTTCACACAAGTTCTAAGCCCTAAACCTGTCAATTGGTACCGAGTATTAGTTAGGAATCGGTATAAGCTAGTACCTTGGAATTGGCAGTCTAGCACGTTAATACTCAAATCAGACCAATTAATTTTATTGGTTGTCATTTGTTTAGAAATAGGTAATAAATACATTTTTTGTTAATTTTGTTGATTTTCATTTTATTTTTTGTCTTTCAATTTTGTATATTCGAAATCTTAAGATTAAATTTTTGGCTCCGGAAAAACGCGTTTTTAGGAATTTTGGATGACCGGGTGATTACTCGGCCTCACCAAATAATCAACGCGTTGACCCTAAAATTACGGTACATGCCTTGACAACTTTGGTACAAAATTTGATTTCATTTTGACGTCAGAGAGTCAACGTATTGCAAGCAAAGCAAGTTTGAATGCTATTTCGTCCAAACGATCAATACACTCGTCTTGATAGAACTGCATACGTAGGTCTCCAAATTCTGACATCAATTTGTGTTGCTTGGGCATGGAAAAGTGTTTGATGGTAATTTAATTGTTTAATTTAATATTGGCGTTGATACTTCATTGAGAATGAGTTCCAAAGAAAGAGCTATGTTAATAGACTACAACCACTCAAAAAATTTCTAAGGTTTCCAAAAAAAATAGGATATTTAAGAATTTCTGTTGAAAAAATAATTTTTACTTAAGTGATTGACAAAGTTTGTATTTCACTTTACAGAGGTCAAAAATTTAGATTTAGAGTGTTTTAAAGCTTATTTCAGTGAAACAGTGGAAAAAAGAAAATAAACCATTTTTCAAATAATATGGGTATTCAAGCAATGATTTAAAACACTGAATAAGGTTATCATTTGCTTAAGTTTACCATTTGGTTAATGAACTGTCAAATTTTGTATGAAAAATGATTTATTAAATTTGGGTAAAATTTCCCAAGGATTTTGCTGCGGAAAATAAACCAAATGTTTTTGGTATACTTAACCAAACTTCATTGTGACTTTTGAAAACTAGGCATGTTCAGATATATGTACAGTCGAATCTCCCTAAATCGTATTTGACGTTTAACAAACAGCTGATTCAATTACAAACCATTTAACCAAATGAATTAAAAAGGGCGTTCATGCTAACTTTTGTTTAAACTTATCATTTTACACAATTCGTAAACTTACGACGTTGCATGAATACCCTTATTATTTTACATATTTTGTTTAAGAAGTGAAGGTATCTATATTTTTATTTTTTTGACATAAAAGAGTTCACTAAAAATTATTTCATTGATAAATTACAAGTCAAATAATGAAAAAATAAAGTCAAAAGTGATAGATTAAAAGTCAAATAGTGGACACAAAATAAAGAAACCAAAAAAATTTTAACTATGTCCAGCCAGAACCTTCATCCTCTCATGATCTCGGAGATCTCATCAATCTTAGTTAAATGAACATGACTCACCAACAAAATTTCTCAGTTTTTCTGTCAAAACTCTGAGGAAAACAAAATCTCTGAGATTCCATTTTTCTGAACACGCCTATTATAAAGGGTTATTAATTTTTCAGTTTCGAAAGTAAAGCTAAATAAAACACACACAGCGATACATTTTTGATGAGAATTTTATTTCATTATAAAGTTTGGACTTTGCCATTAAGTGTGAAAAACAATATCATTCAAAATGGCCGCCTCGGAATGATCCGCAGCATGCGATTCTTTTTAGGTAATTTTTAACTACTGAAATGTGCGAAAACATTTCGGTTGGTATCTCGGCCATAACTTGAGTAATGCTGGTTTTTATTGCGTATAGAGATTGGGCATTATTCTCGTAAACAGGATCTTTTGCGTAGCCCCACAGAAAAAAAAATCTAAAGGTGTCAAATCCCATGATCTTCGTGGCCAATTGACGTCGCCAAAACGTGAAATTATGCAAATATGGATTTTCTCATGCTCTTTGCCCCGTAGTGTTGGAACCACATATCGTCCAAGTTAAGATCTGCAATCGCTGGCCAAAAAAAATCGGTTAATTGCTTCGAACGCCGGGAAATCGATAAATTCGGATCATCAGCAACACTTGCAGCAGAAATATTTTCGACTGAGCGTGCATTACGATGATGCACATGCACAAACCTTACGACATCAGTAACGCTTCCATTCTCTTTAAATTTCTTCACAATTTCTCCAATTTCTTGTGTAGTCGGTGGATTATGACGACCATAATCATCGCGTAGTGCGCAAAAAGTGACTACGTTTAAATCACCACTTTTGTAGTAAGTTTTAATAATTTTAACGCGTTGTTCAATTCTTAAGCGATCCATAATCGTAAATGGCAAAAATTCAACTAATATTATGACACTTCAAATGACAGCTGAGTATGACAGTGATGTCAAATGCCAGTGTTACCAACCTGAAACCACAAAATGGATGACCCGTTATGTAGTACTTCTATATCGCGAGTAAAAATTGTACGGCAGGTACCGTTATTTTTGGTCTTAAAAAAAATTTAAAAAACCTGTGGGGAGATTACCCAAAAACCGCCAACCCACCCGTTAAGGCTGCAATCGAAAGGACAGGACAGACAGACAGAATTGCGATACCTACTTTTTTCGACTTTGATCAAAATCTTAAGTTATATTTTTTGTACGAATCCATAGTACCTATGTATATATCGACTGTTTCCTTGGTTATGAAATAAAAATCCAAAAAAAAAACAATGTTGTATGCTTATCTCTTTCTTACCTATGTTTATTTATTTTTCATGTAGATACTGTCTTTTTTCTATACACTTTTCTTACTATTTAAAAAGCTCAAAAAGCTTTAAGATCCCTCTACCGGCCGGAATAAAAACTAATTTCTGGATCCATAAAGGAAACCCCGAAAGAAACCTAGATCCAATGTTGTTCTTGTATTACGTGTTAAAAGATAATAAAACGCGGCGAATAACACATCAATACATACTCGAATCATATCCCAATTTCCAGTAGGTAATGAATTCTTCCTACTCCTCTAGTTTCATTTTCAAGGATTAAAAGCGAGAAAAAAAATTAATCCAACTTTATCTAATTCCAAATTGTAAATAGACAAAAATACACATTTTTGGGATATAAAAAATTGAGATGAGGAATTTTTAAATGACAATATTCAAGTGTTCATAGTTCCACAGAAACCACGTACTTAAATCCACTTTTCATGGTTTTAACAAGAACAAAAACAAAGTTAATTTTATTCGACCCACCCATCATCACTAATATGCAAACAACCTTTATCGCATTTAAATTGATGGTTTGCACTACATTAATCCCTTTAGTTTAAGATTACCTCTTTTTGCATTGAGAGATATTTACATATCTACCTACATATGTAGGTATGTATGGTATGTAACGGGTGGTTAAATTTTAAGGGCCGATGTTGAATGTAAACCACACCTAAACGTCAAGTTTTTTTCTGCATTTCATTTGACATTTCTCAATTTCAGACTAACACAATTTGAACCATGGAAAGATACACAATCGAGCAACGCGTTAAAGTCATTCAAGAAATGGCAACAGTGGATGATCAATTTTCGAAGAAAATCATCTTCAGTGATGAGGCACATTTTCACCTCAGTGGATTCGTCAATAAGCAGAATTGCCGCATTTGGGCGAATGATAATCCAAGAGTGATTGCCGAAAAACCAATGCACCCACAAAGAGTGACTGTTTGGTGCGGTTTATGGCCTGATAACGAACTTTTTATGGCCCGAATTGGAAGATATGGATGTGGACGATATGTGGTTTCAACAGGACGGTGCCACTTGCCATACAGCTAACGAAACAATGGCTCTTTTTTGCGCGACAAATTCAATGGCCGTGTTATATCTCACGTGTTGGCGATGTCAATTGGCCGCCAAGATCATGTGATTTGACACCGTTGGATTTCTTTCTTTGGGGTTATTTGAAAGAAAAGGTGTACGTCGATAAGCCAGCAACAATTCAAGAGCTAAAGGCTGAGATAATTCGGCACATTAACGGCATAGAACCTCAATTATGCCTCAGAATCATCGAAAATTTGGAGCATCGGATGGAGATATGTGCCGATATTTTGTTCCATACATAATTGAACCATACCAATATTATCATAATAAAAAGAAATGACAATAATTTCCTAAATAATTTGTGTTTTATTCAAAATCAACATCGGCCCTTAAAATTTAACCACCCTTTACATATATTGAAAATCTAATTTTCATATAAAAATGTGTAACGCTTAGATTATTCCAATTCCTTATGCATATACGAATACGAATTTACTTCCATATTTATATAAGAACCGAACATTTATATGTACCTATGCCAAAATTTAAGCAAAATAAACGTGGGAGTCAATAAATGAACCTTGCATGCCATTAACGCCCGTGTTTATTTGGAACTCTCACTCGGTATATAGTAAGTACATACTACTAAATATAACGTATAAGAACACTACGGTGGCTGAGCAAGCAATTTTCCTGCTTTTAGTGTGTTCTTTAAAATATTTGCTTAAAAATACCACCAGCATTTCAAAAATGCTTGCAAATGGATGCCATAGCATAATCGTTTTGTGGTGGGTTCAGTAAAAGCAAAATAAATGCCAGTTACTTTCATCCGTGTTATATATTTGAGGTATTATTATTTACATTATTATTATTATACCTGGCCTGGCATGATGGGAAAATGGGAATATTGTATGTAATGTAGGTTTTTCTTAATTTTTTTTTTGTTTTTGTTTATTGATTCAAAATTTGTTGACAAATTTATATATGTGGCTGTGGAAATATTAATGGTGTGATTGACTTTTTTTTTAAATTTTGTTTATTTGTTTTTCTTTGTCTTCAATGTTTTAACAACGTCTGAAAAGGGAATTAGATTGCAGACGTACTCGTAGGAAGCAAGAGTGATGCAGATTAAAAAGGAACATGAGAAAAACATTTAATCGTTTTGTTTGAGATTGTGTGGCTACAGGAGCCAATTTTACAGATGACAACATTAAGGCGACGACAAGTTCTATTAAGGGGCCCTGAAATTTGAAGATAAAGGGCACAACAACTTTTCCAAAAGGAGTATTTAACGAAAAATTATTATCAGTCATGAAAATTAGCAAGTAGCAAGTGTTGTTTCATTTTGAAATCTTGATGAAACGGGTTTTAAAAAACAACTTGCCGAGGATAGAGTAGTACAATTTTTTAAATATATGAAGTGTCAAAGTTAGGTTACAAAATTTTTTTTAACCATGACTCAGTCGAACTTTATTTTTCTTACGAAACTGACAATATTTATTTTTTAATGTTTCGAAAATGTGGCCTAGGGTATCGATTTTCATTATTTTTCTAAATATTGCTATTATTACTTAACCAAGCGAGATAGATTTTTTTTATCATTTTTCCCAGTACAGGTACAAGCTACCCTATCACCCAGTACCCGCTTGACGTTAACTTACGGGACACCCTGTATATAAAACTTTGAAAACATTTTTAATAAAAAAAAATTGGTACGTTATTTTTTACCAATTCGGTACCGTTATTTCTTGACCTTTGAAAAAAAGAAGAAAAACATTTCGGGAGAATTCCCAAAAACCGCTAGGTACCTAGCAAGTTTAAAGAAAATCTACGCATCCGTTTAGGCTTTAGCTGAAACGACAGACAGAATTGCGAGATTTACTTTTTTCGTAATGCAAGATTGATCAAAATCTCGAGTTCAGGGGGGAAATTCTGTATGGCGAAAACGAAAAGACGTTAACGTGCGTGCGAACGATTTGCTTCACCTAACACAAAAAACGAAAGTTTTCGTTCGCACATGCGAAGAGAAGTAAGCGACAGCATATTCTTTGACGTTTTTCTTCGTGAGCTGCTTAAGTTGCAATAAATTTGACAAAAAAATAAATTTATAAATAAATAAAATTATGATACGTGAATATATTGCTTTTTTGAGCGACAGTGAAGAAGAAAATAATGATTCGGAATTATTGGTCTTGAGAAACGTAAGAAGAAGTCTAAGAGACCACGCGGATCCATTTACGTTGCCAGACAAAAGGTCAGCTCCAATTATTTGTTATTAAATGTTGTTAAATAAAACAATTACAAGTTTTAGCTTTATTCAACGATTTCGACTAAATAAAATAGCCTTTAAATATGTGTTAGATAATATACGAATAAAAACAGGGACGCGAATAACATATGTTCCTCCAATTTTGAGACTATGCTCTACTTTAGAGCTACTGGGTGAAGGAAGCTACCAATGGTCAGTTGGGAATGATTTTGCTTGCGCTCTTGCCCAAAGCACTTTGTCAAAAATTTTTGAAGAAGTCTTAGAAGCGTTAGAAGATCAATTTTGTCCAGAATGGATCAAATGGTCATCGGAATCCGAAGAGGAACATACAAAACGCTACTTTTTCAACAAATACAAGATTCCTGGTGGTAAGCTAACAAATTTCGTCCTTGGTACAGGATTATTAACTTTGTCAATTCAAATTATTAGTTATTGGTTGTGTTGATGGCACTCAGATCGGTTTAATCCGGCCAGCTGAGAACGAAGAAATGTTCTACAATAGAAAGGGATACCACAGCATAAATACCATGATTGTAATTGAAATGTAAATATAATTTGAATTGAAATCAGTGATTTGTATTTTTGTTTATAGATTAACGATCACAAGTATCGCATAATAGCAGTATGTGCTAAATATGGTGGTGCTGCTCACGATTCATTTGTATGGGCCAGCTCGGGTATAAAAAACAAACTTGAAATGAACTATAATCAACGCTTAAGAAGAAATTCCAAATTACTAGGTAGCATAATCTCTTTCAACAGTAACATTTTAAAATAATTAATTTTAAGGTGACAGTGGATATCCGTTGGAGCCGTGGCTTCTAACTCCGTATAGAAAGGCAAGAAGACATGACGAAATACATTTCAATACGATTCATGCGAGAGCACGCAACATAAATGAAAGATGTATAGGCATTCTAAAAGGTGTAATATTGAATAGTTGATTTTTAAAGAATCCGTACAAAAACATTTTGATTATTTTAGGTAGATGGAGATGTTTACTTATTGAAAGAAAAAGTAGGTACAGCCCAAGAAAGGTTTCTAAATGCGTTAATGTATGTGCTGCACTTCACAACATTTGTATCTATTACAAAGTTCCTATATTGGAAACAGTTAGTGAAAATGAGACTCAATACCATTGGGAGGCTGAGGATAGCAACAGATTATCATTAAAAAAAGTTGCAGAAAGAATCCGAAACCGAATTAAACTTTCTTTAGTAAGACGAAATTAACAATGTCATAATAATTGTTCAAAATAAGTATAAACTAAAGATAAATAAACAGTTAAAATAAATAATTTTGTAATGTTTTTATTCATAAAAAAGCAAAACGGGATGTGTAACAAGTAACAACTATAAGTTTTGTGAAGTCAGTCAAATTCATATGTATATCAGAAAACCAAAAAAAAAAAACAAAATAACACTCAAAAAAATAAATAAAAACCTTCATAACAAAAAATCACATTCAATTGATAATTATAAATAAATAAATGTTGTACTTTGATGTCTGCACAAAAGCAAACAAAGATTATGTTCTCAATCCTAGTTCGTACTCTTTGAGTTCGTTGGTTCTTATGGCAACTTTTAATTCCTGTTCCCGGATAACTAACTTCCTTCTTTTAAGAATTAGAATGTCTGCAGTTTGCTTCCTTAAAATTTCAATTTTCTCTTTCTTTAGGTCTCTAATCTCCAGCAAAATGTCGATTAGTTTTTTGTGAAATTCTTCACTAGAATTTGCAGACATTTTAAACAACTCGAGTTTGTCCACTTCTCTGGGTTTTGGTGGAGTTATTTTTAGACTGCTTTTAGGCATTTCACATGGTTCCGAAGCAGAAAAAAAATATCGTTACACTTATCTGAAGCCTCTGAATTCTTGTCGCTCATAAGATCTTTGAGAAGATTTTCAACGTCATCCTCAGAATCCGTTGATGATGATGACGATGAAGGTCTCGTTGGTGGTTTTTGTTGCAAGCTTTGTTGATTGTTTTCTCCACAAAAAGATTTAACGTCGCTTATGCCAAGCACTGCCGCCTTGATTTTGGCCAGCTCTACAACAGCATCCTCGAAGGGACTAAGTTCAATTTCCTTATATGGTCCGCCACCAGTTTTGCTTAGAGAATTTTTATTTATGGCAATTTTTTTCTTTGCACGATGTTTGTAATCTGCCCATGTCTATGATTAAATATGAAGACTAAACAACAATAATGGAACAATATTATATATTACTTACTTTTTTCCAAGCTTTAACATTTTTAATAGGCGGACCATTGGTATTTAATTTTTCACTTAGTGCCTCCCAACGTTTATTGCAGTTGTCCCTGCCGGAATTCTCTGATGGACAATTCGTGGCCATTGATGGGTACTTCGTTAAGTACTCCACCAAAATTTCTTTTTGTGTAGGTGTTGTGTTCGAAGTCCTTATACATATAGGAATAGAAAATTATTGTTTTCTAAAATTTAAACGTAGAAATACTTACATTTAAAGTGTTTTTTCTTGCTTGGCAATTATTTCGTTTTGAAATATACCACAAATAATTCTTTCAAAGTAAAACACAGCAGATTGATTGATTGTCAAAATAATAGTGATGCGATATCTAGATCCATTTTATTTGCAACATTTTACTTCACTCGATAAGTAATTTTTTTTTCATTATTTATGTATTTTTTACTTTCAAAAGAACGGGATTTAAGTTAAAATCCCTATTAATTAAACAACGATAAGTTTTTTTTAGGTTTTGACAAATTTTATTTCTGAAATCATTTATATATAATTGATTTTCTTTGATTTTAGATATCGATTATAGTTTCACTCTCATCTCTCAAGATATCTAATAGCTATCAACATCCTAGAAGTATGCAATGGAATTTTGTTGTTAAACGAACAAAGAAACAAAAACGAAATACGATACAGAATGCCAAATATCGTTTTCGCACAACTTCTTTCGTTTTTGAAAAACGAACGATCGCTTTCGTTTCGTTTATTACAGAATCTGGCCCCAGTTTTGTTTACGAATCCATAACTTGCCACATAGTACGTATTTACATATATGTATGTACCCCAAGTAAAATTAGATTTTTGTAAAAAATAAAAAAATTAATCAATTTTTAAAAAATTAAAATTAATCAATTTTCAAAAATGTCAAAATCTTATTTCTGTAATGAGAAAAAACGCAGTTTTCCTACAATCCTAATTTGGTCATTATAATGTAAATACAAAGTTCAATCAAAATCGTTAGAGCTGTTTTTGAGAAAATTCGAAAAAAACCGAAATCGTTGTATGGCAGCTACATGGTTTAGACTTTAGATGATATAAAACAAAACTACGAATTTCACATCCAGGGAATCAAACAAAAATGCTATGTATACCAAATTTGAAGCAAATACGTCCATCCGTTTAGGTTCTAGTTCAAATTACAGTGGACACACGGACGCACAAACTGACAGACGATATGACGAAACTCACTTTTTTTAATTTCTCCATTATTGCAGTGTTAATTTTAACAACAGTGTTAATTTTAACAACAGTGTTAATTTTAAAAACAACAATATTTTTTTTACACTAAACCAATATTTGCTTATTGAGCAAGTAAAAATAAATAAAAATAAAAAACTGTGTGTGGGCCCCTTAAGACACCTTAGTCCACAACTGTATGTTGTCAACGTAATATACATACATATAATTATGTTAACCAAGGACTTTCAATTGAATAAGTACAAAATTAAAATGTTTTGCAATTTGCTTTGAAGTTTATTATATGTATATATGTATACTTTCAAGGACAAGAATGGTGTTATGAAGGTTTTTTTCCATTGTTCGATAAAATAAACATTTATAGAATAAATCAATGGATTTTTTTTTGAGATGATAGGTACAGACATATTTTATTGTATATAATAATACTCCTACATTAAAGCTTGAAAACATGGATAAAATCGATTTTTTAAACATAATATAATTCCTATGAGTACATACTTAAGAATGGCAAAAATAAATATAGATTGGTTTAAGTGGAATGATTAAAAAAAATCAATGCAAGTGCTTTGAATGATACATATATGAATGTATATTTGAACAAAAGAATTTCCTACAACAGTATTTTTCAAGGATTTATTAATATTAAATAATTAATACAAACTATTTAGATAAAACATGAATGTCTTTTTAAAAAATTTGCGCTAAGCTGTGCTGGTTACATTGTTTTTCTTTTTAAAATCACTTTTATTTGACTTTTTATATCTATAGGTATATCCTAAAACAATATTAAAGAATTGTATTAATTTGTTGTATAATTCGTTTATAGTAAAATTAGAATAAATTTAATTCTAAGTTAAAAATTACATTTATTAAATGTACTTTAAATATTTTAAACGGTTATGGAATTTTATTATTTCACTTTTAAAACCATTCAGGATAGAAAATACATATGAAAAAATTAATAAACCAATAAAATAAAGTAATAAAATTCCCAATTGAAGGTTTTTATTTTTAATAATAATAATAATTGGGGGTGGCCCCGGCGGCGCAGTGGAAGTAGTGCTTGACTGCTAACTTGAATGTGTGGGTTCGATCCTCAGTCTAGGCAGCATTCTTTTCTATATTCCCTCAACTTTACGCCACTCATGGGATTTAATGAGAGAAATCGAAACCTAATTTCTCAATCCACTGTGCCAACAAAAATCTATCCTATCCTTCTATTGCCTAATTTATAAGACCCTAGGACCTAGGTCTTACTGGAAAATATATGTTTGTGTTTTTTTGTTTATACACATTCTATATACTACTGAAATACATCAGCCAAGTAGATGAACTGAACTGAACTTAACAAAAATTGCGTATTGACAAGGTCCTCACTAGTCAACTGATGTGTCCAAGTGAGATCACCGGGACGAAACGCCTAAATTTTTGTGGACTAAAGGCCGTTAAAAGCTATTTTGAATCAAAAATGCCCAATTGTTGTTAGAAATAGATTCATAATAATTCTTCAATATTAAAACAACTTAACGGCCAAATGCTCCATTAGCGAAATAATAAAACGGCTTGGCAGTATTTATGCGAAGTAATTAAACGGCGAAGTGTTATTTCACGAAAAAAAACACTTGACCAAATATGAATCAATGTAACAAAAAAAAAAAAACTAAACAATAAACTGCTAATGATTTTTGCGAAATTACTGAAAATATTTTTGAAAAAAGCGGAATATGAAAACGCCTAGTATACATGTGTATATGGCAAGTTATGCACTCGTAAAAAAAAAAACCGAACTCGAGATTTTGATCCATCCCATCTCCCAATTCAGTCTGTCTGTCCTTTCAGCTACAGCCTAAACGGATAGGTCAATTTTCTTTAAACTTGGTACTAAGCGTTTTATTGACATTTCCCACACGTTTTTTTTTATTTTTTGTTTTGAGACCAAAAATAACGGTACCTGCCGCACAAATTTTTTTAGCAATAAATGAAAATCTTATTTATCTCAAAAACGTGCCCACAACTTAAAAAAAAACAGTATTTTTTTTACAAAAAGGCTAACATTTTATAAAAAATAATTTTCCGAAATATTGTTATAAATGGTACCTCCCATAGAACCATTTTTCGCTTCTCTCAAAAACGATTCAATTGATTTAAATCAATATTTTTTATAGAAAATGTTTTTATCATTTTTCTCAAAACCGGCTCTTACGATTTTGATTCAAAATTATGTATGAACTAATATCAGAACGATCGACCCAATTTTTTGAAAAAAAATTATCTATCGTTTAGAAATTGTAGGTATTTCTTATAGAACCAATTTTTTGGTTTTCGACTATCTCATTATCTATTGAACCAATTTTATTGAATTGCACAAGAGCATCTGATGTGTTTGAATAATATTGCATATCAAAATTTTCAAAAAACAAAATTTTGGATTAAAAAAAAAAAAAAAATTCAAAATTATTTTTTAAAAATTCGAAAATGAGTTGATGATTTTTTTTTTGTTTTCATTAAAAATAAATCAATGACTTGACTCCTTACTGTCACAAAAAATCATCAGTACACACAATGTTATTCCTAGCTGCGTTGACATGTATTCTGCGTAAATGTGTGAACGCTTCTGGAATCAGGTTCCTAAATTAAATCTAGATGCATATCGAAAATGCAATTTGCACTTTCTAGTGACAGTCCGCATTAAAAATGTACTTAATAAAAGCAAGATGCAGTTTGTTCCCTATCTGCCAAGTAAGAGTGGTAAATACTTGCATCGCAGGATGGCTACCGCTACATTGTAAATTAATGGAAACCCCAACAAAATTGATGTTTTATATTTAGCCTTGGAAATTGAGCGCATTGCGGTTGTATTTGGAACAAAATTTTTTATACACTTAAAAATTCGTCCCTATATCAGTCAGGTGTAAGAAATGACCACAAATGACCAAAATTTCATTCCCATTAAAAACACTAATGGCAGTTTTAGACGACTGACAATGAGAAGTTTCATAAATGCTTTCATTTTCTTAAGATTTATAATATCATTGTGTTAATGGTTTAAAATCTGCTACTTTGCTCGTCAAAAAACTGACTAGTCCAATTTGATACCATTCAACAAATTATATGACGTTCAATCTTACTATTTTGTATCATCAGCGGGTAATTTTTTTCCAAACCAAATACGAAATGCGTGTTTATAACTAACTCACTTTTTAAAAAGTTTAGGGATGATTTTGAAAAACTTGTATGCGAGGTAAAGTTAGTTTTGGTCATAAGAATAAATTTTATTTTAAAAAACTGCTAAATGCCAAGTTTAATAAAAATCGATCAAGTCGTTTTTACGGCAGGTACCAAGTGTTATTTTTAATCTTAAAAAAAAAAACATGTCGGAGAAATGCCCAAAAACCACTAGGTACCAAGTTTAAAGAAATCGACCGACCCGTTTAGGCTACAGCCGAAAAGACAAGACAGGACAGACATGCAGACATAGTGACCGTGTCTTGCAGGTTTGATGAAAATCTCGAGTTCAATGTTTTAACGAAAATGAAACTGAAATGCTACTTGCTAAAGAGTGCCTATTTGTAGTGTAAAAATTGGGAACCCCATAAACCAGTGAACAAAAATTAACAATCGATTTATGATTTTAATTTTGACACTGAGTTTTATTTTGGTACCACGGATATGCATCTCCAAACCGTTTAACTTTTCGAATGGCTGTAACTTCAATCAAAATTAATGTAGCCATCCTAATTCATGGCCTTCCCTTATTGTTCGGTTGCATGTGGCCTGTTTTTCGTGATAGGGAAGTTACTCACACAACCCTTAACCTAGTGGCCAGGCTATGTATGAGAAATTCATATGAAATACCTCTATTAATTATAAATTATTTAAAACAAAAACATATTCAATTTTGTTAATCTTCCAATTTAGTTAACTTTTCATCTAAAAAAAAGCACTTAAATAAATTAAAACTCAAATGGACTTCTATCATTATTATTCTAATCGCTTGAATTGTCATGAAGACTTTCTAAAACTTAAAAAGAATCAACCATTTTGTATATATGTACTTTAAGATGCTCAAATAACTTAGCGTAAAAACATTCAGTACAGCTATATATATACGAACAGATTAATCTTATACACTTCAATTTATTACTTTTTCGCTCTTCTACATACATATATATAATAATAGAGCTACTGCTAGCTATAACACCATCATCGTCAGCAAAACAAAGCTAAATCGTACTTTATTGGGCCAGGTTCTGTGTTCTGGTGTCTTTTCAACCGAAGCAAACATTCTAGAAATTCGGCAAAACATTACCAAAATAAGTGGCTATAGGGGCCTTAATGGCGCAAACTGTTAACTTTCTTTTGTCACGTAACTCACTTGATGACATAGGCTGTTACAACTTTATAAAACAAGGTCTAAGGGAATAACAAAAATCCCCTAGCTTACTTTCACAAGCCATCAGAACACATACAGCGTATCTTGCAAATTCATTGAATAGAGGCATTAAGGTTATCTTCGAGTTTATTTAATTTTCTTATTGTGTGTTCTCGTACTCTACAATAAACATCTATCAGGTGGTTTTTTTTTTTTTTTGATTTCTTTTGCAGAAAAATCACATCACATACAGTTACGGCACAGTTATAGTACTTACTTAGGAATGTTCAAAATTGTTGTTAACGTATAAGGACTCACTCACCCATGGGGGAATAATCAAGCATTACGAAGACGAGTGTGACGTGTGTGCAAAAAAAAAAAAAAAAAAAAAAAAACATTGATAAATACGTCAGCAAGTTATTTTAACGCTAAAGTTCATGTGGGTATTATTGAGCCCTGTTGTGAGACGTTGATGGGCAGGTAGGCAGATTAGGTACCTAACTATATACCATTGCAACAAGTGGGTACTTAAGAATTTTATTGACTATGTATTTGTCTATTGGCATTTTATCGATGAAGTTACTGTTAAAGAATCAGAAAGAAACGTTTGTTTATGCTTAATAATGGCTTCTAGTTCTATAAAATAAAACCTGATTAAATATATATTTTTTTAAATTTAAAACTTAAGAACATTTTTGAACATGTTACGAGATGTAATTATTTTTCTTGGCATAAGGGTTTAGAGCACTGGACTCTCATGCTAGAGGTGTGGGAATGAATCTCCAATTAAAGCATAGTACGCTGCTGATGCGAAACGAAACTTTTCATTGGTCGCTAACACGACAGCGAAATGCTTACGAAAACGACAACGAAAAATTACCCACTCAAAGTGTCACCAAGACACCAATTGCAAAAACAAAATACAAAAACACAACGCATTAAAATCACTGAGAGGCACGCTGATATGAAAGAAACATCATATGTATATACAAACACGAATACAACTCAAATGTCAATTTTCCGCACACAATAAATGGTCTGGACAATTAATTCTTATTTCTTAGCTGTTTGGGTTCTGCCGAAAGTTGTTGGTAATGCGCTATATTTTTAGGAATTATTTTACCTTATTATTACAAGAAGTCAAGATGGAGATGACACAAATTGTTAAAAGCAGGTATTCATAAATGCAAAGCCTTATTCGCAAATAGGTTTTATCACATTAATATATAGTTTGAATTTATAGCATCTAAACAAATTACCAATGCATTTATGATAACAATTAGGTAATATATGCAATTGCTTTGAAATGAATTTGGCCAGGCCTACGAGAAAATATGAATAAAAATATGTGGTTGGAATGTGTGCCATAGGGGTAATTCCATGGTAACTCACGTTACATTTACAAAAATTTCAAAGCAATAAATTGAAAATTTCTTGTCAATGTCTTCATAAATTGATACAAAAGATATTATCCATGAATATAATGCACTGATTAGGTTCCAAATTTAGTAAAACAATTGTTTAGAAAAATAGCATTTATTTATAACAAACTAAATACAGTTGGTAACTCACGTTACCAGCTTCGGACACTAGGTTTTTAGAGCATGAAAATATTGAAATTTTCTGCGAAATTTTTAAGTTTAACTGATTTATAATTTTAAACTCAGATTAAAAAATAAGTCTTTTTTAATTCTTAAAAGAATTCAATATTTTTTTAAATATATAAACAGCAAAAAATACAAGTTTTCAGGTAACTCACGTTACATAAATTCAGTAACTCATGTTACTGCGATTTTTTAAAGAAAAAAATAAATAATGGGCGTATTTCACGTAAATTGAAACGTAATATAATGTAACATGATTCACGAATATTTGCATTCATTTCAGCAATGCTAAGGGTATATTGTCATCATCACTGTCGCAATCTGATCCGTAAATATGTTGATACCTAGTACCTTTGCTTTCCTTTTACGTTCATCTTAAGTTGTTTGGATGTTTCGGCCTTATGCAGCACGTCATTAACCAAAACATAATATGACATTTCGATATTCTTGTTATTGGTGATGCATTGGAAAAAACTATGTCCAGATTCATTTCTTTCGCTGTTTGTTCAATTTCCTCTGGTGAAAAATTCATTACCTTTATGGAGAAGTCTTTGGCTGCTTCAGCAAAGTCTGCTGCGTTGAGGACTATATGCTTTACTATCAATGACTCTACTCCTCACAACTCTTTTTAAAGGACCGCCTACGCCATCCACTGGACCTTTTTCATGCGATGTTTTTTTATCTGCATGTTTATTTTTATAGGCTTCATATTTACCTTCATTTTTCAATCTTTCTTTTCTATTTTGCATTTTTTCAGCTGCAGTGAGTGGCATTTTATTTTAAAACAAAATCAAAAATTGAAAACAAAGATAGAATAATAGTTAAACATTGGTGACTCATGTTACATTATTGTAACATCAGTTACCGGTAACTTACGTTACAATAAATAAAAAACATATTCCTAATCATATGAAAAGTAGATTGTGTCGTTTTTATGCACCAAATTGCTCAAACACAGAGGAATCAAAAATTAGATTAATTTAGATCAAACGAAAACGAAATACAGACAAAAAATGCTTACAGTAGTAACTCACGTTACAACAGTTACGTTCATTTGTGTTAAGGAAAACAGACATTAAATTTGTTTCCAAAATAAAATATTTATACAGCATGGATAGCTTGAAGTGATATAAAATGTGTAGAAGACGTTTACTTACCGGCTTACACAAAAGAAACACAATAATTTATTCACTTTATAAAATGTTTTTGCGGACACTTGTCGACCACTTACACTAGCGAATTTGAATGAGTTGAGATAACGGCAAATTATGACAAATCTTTAATTTGACACTTGCATATAGTGTTGCGACATATAATTCTCGACTGAAAAGGTAAAGTATCTTAAGTCATTTTTTAACATTTTTCAGGAGAGCAAAAAAACTGTTGAAAGAGGCTTCCCTAAAAACCTTTAAAACATAGACTTCTTAGAATAAACTTTTTCGAGGTGAATTTTTATGAACTTTTTTTTTAAATTTATTGTAAAAAGATATTGTTAATATTTATTGAGTTATAGGGCAAATTATGACTTAAGATAGTTTGCCTTTTTTAAATTTATTTAAAATTATTGATTTCAAAAATCTTAAGTTGAGATAAGATACTTTGATTTCTATAATTTGGTATCTTAAGTCCACTTAAGATGTTTTACCTTTTTACAATTATTACAAACTGTTAAGATCAAATTATCTTAAGTATACTTAAAATTTTGTAATTCGCTAAAACACAACATCTTATGTGGACTTAAGATATTTTACCTTGTTTCAACATGCTATTTTCCAACATAAGATGATTTTTTTCCTTTATAAAAAGGATAAGGAGTGAGAAAGAAGAATTCGGATAAGGCAGAACTGTGCGTCTCTGTGTTGGTAGTAGGGATCATTAAAAAAAAAGCAAATCATCTTAAGTCGACTTAAGATACTTTATCTTTTCAGTCGAGAATGATATAACAAGCAGTTTATTCTCCTAAGAATTTCACTTTTCATTTTGCTTTTATCTATTCAAATAAAATGTTTAGTTCGTTTTTAGTGTTCCGTATCCAAAGGGTAAAACGGGACCCCGTCCGTCCAGGCTGTATCTCATGAACCGTGATAGTTAAAAAGTTGAAATTTTCACAAATGATTTTTTTTTGCCGTTTTTATAGATAATGGTATAGAACCCTTCGTGCGCGAGTCCGAATCGCACTTGGTCTGATTTTTTTTTTCATTTACGTCACACTTTACCGTATTTTTTTAACTCTATAAACTACATCTATGTATATAATCTATCAACTTAAATTGGTTACAAAAAATCATACAAATCATATTCCCAAAAAAAAAAACATATAAAAACAATTACTACATAAAGATACTTTATTTTCATTCTTACTCAGGGTTTACATTCGACGATTTTTCCAATGACGATTTTTCTTTGTTGTTGTAATCACGTGGGATTTCATTTCACTGGAAAGCTCTTCTTCTCACACGTTTACAACAAAAAGAAAAACTTTCATTGGAAAAATCGTCGATTTTTTAAACACTGACTTATTATAACTGTGTTTTTTTCATTGCTGCATAGCTAGCGCAGCAAAATTTCCCTTAGAAAACAACAACAATTTGATTGCTGGCGATAAAGAAGTCAGTAAAAAATATGATATCTGTTCGGGGGATGAAATGAATTTGACATAAGCTGGCTATGCAGCATCGATTAAAAGTGTAGGCCAAAAATGTCGATGATGTAGTTCAGTGTTAGGACTTCGCAGATGCCAAAGAGTGGTAGAAAGGAGGTTGTCAAAAAAGTGGTAGAAATTTAAAGCTATTTTTATGTAACAAATCGTATATTCAATAACTTTATTGAAGATAAATAAAATACAAAAATAAAATAAATAACATATTTCAATTCTTTGTTTCAAAGATCACATTATATCTGGAATCAAGTCATGTACATATGTACTGTACATATACAATTTCATTTTAGACTCGTTCCAAACCAAAATCTTAAATCTTTAAAATTAGTTAAGACTTCAAAAAATTACAATTATTTTTTTTTTATATAAACCGTCAGAAAATCTAAATCTTGATATGTATATATTTTACTAATGCTTCTGGAGGATTAAAATGTTGATCATTGAATAAAATTTCCCTTGCAGCTTAAATGTTATGAACAATTGTTGCTTTTCAATTTATTTCTTTTTTCATTTTTATATTTTGCAGATTGGAAAATTAACATTCCGCAGCAGCGTTTTAGGTGTGGTTGTGGTGGTATGGTATATGGTAAAGTAAAAAGATAGGTGAGTTGCAAAAAGTGGTAGAATTAGATTTTTAGGTGGTAGGTTTTTAATGAAAAGCAAAAAAGTGGTAGAAATATCACTTAAGTGGTAGAAGTCCCAATACTGATGTAGTTAAGTTCTACAAAGATAATTTTGATAAACAAAGACTTATTAGCGATAGGGATGTATTCCTACAGCTTTTGAAAAGACAGAATGAGTTTGTACGGTTCGTCCAGTTGCTAATCACAATCCCAGGATTATCTTGCTCAAGTTTAAAATATTACCTTAGGTCAACATTTCAACAATGCTTCAGGATCGGCTCAACAATATTGCTATACATATATTGCATTTTACTTTAATCAAATCAAATTTTGGATTTTTAAAAATGTTTCCAAAATTATTTTTTGAAAATTCGATATTTTGAAAATGGGTGGATGATTTTTTTTTCAAAAATAAATTTTAAGACTTCGCATAAATAAATACTAAAAAATTTGCGTATCATTTTTTTTTCTTAAAAATATATTCAAAATTGTATATATGTACATATGTATAAAAATTTAATTTAAAACTGCTCCAACGATTTAAAAAAAAATTTTCTCATAAAATGAGATTTGTGTAAGAAATCACTCACAATGCGACCGTACGTGTCGATTCACCAATCCGCAAATAAAACATCTGTCGGAAATTTACGCGGTAAAAATAGAAATGTCACTTCACATTAGCTTTCGATTTCGAAAACATGGCGAATGTAAAAAGAAAGAAGGAGGCAAGAGTGAATGCAGTAATACCAAACCTCATTTTCGCCAACTAAAACGATTCGCTTCGTAATCCCTAATTACGCCACAGGGCCTAGTGACTTACAACTATCAACAATTCCTATGTTCGTGTTATTGAATGGAGGGGGCCTACAATTTTTTGTCGAATTCGAATGGCTAAGGTGAGAAGCACTTTTTCATGACAAGAGATAAATTGGAGGGTTTGTCAATTCCTCACAAGTGGCAGTAACCCGTGAAAAACATTTCTGTTCTTCGGCGGCATTTAGGCTGGGAATCGAACTCAAGATCTGCGGCGTAACAGTACTACACAATAACAATTACGCCGCGTGTTATTACTCATTCCAAATCCCAAGTTTTCAAAGGTCAACCTTGTTTTATTTTAATTCCATTTTTTCTTTTTTTTTTTTTTAATTACAAGAACTAATAAGTGCAACCCAACTGTGCATTTTTATGTTCTCGACATTTTTAATTAAAATCTTTATCTGTTCCTTTTATAAATAGTTATATATTTATAACATATGTATGTCTCCCAATTAAATACGGGATGATAAAAGAGTCAGCATTTATTATGCATTTTATCGAATGTTAATGACACATGCAAAAACAATTCAATTTGCCTCTAAGAGTTAAGTTTTACACAAAACAGTCTGAGTTTCGATATTTTTAACAATCTCATCCACAGGCATAATCCATAACCTACCCAAACCCATATTTCCAGCCCCATTTCTCTCTCTCTCTCTCTCTCTCTCTCTGCTTTCGAAACAAACTTCTTGATGATAATCCCTTTTAAATCTGGGGCACATTTCATATGAGTATACTAATTTAATTTAAATATTGTTTCTTTTAATACACAAATATTGTAGGTACATGCAATATTTTTCCTTAGGTATATTATATTTATATCGTATATAGGACTATTTACTTTACATTTCAAAAACAAGGCCGACAGACTGAAGTATTTTGAAACAACAAACTTTGTCGAAAATAAACAAACTGTGTTTACATAAATACTCGTACTATAAAACTTATTTTATGTTAAAATTATATAAAATATAGATATTGATGTTTGTGTATATATAGTTTTTGAAATTCATCAAAATCTATTCCATCGTCTCTCGTACGCTTTGTTTATTATCAGGACATGACTGTATCATTATTATGTATGTATATATGTTTGTAAGGAGAAGTTTTATTAAGAGTGAAAATGAGCTTTGAAAATCCTTTTGTTTGTTTCATTTCAATTTATAAAGTAAAACTTTGCTATTGGATATTGAAATACAAATTATTATAATGTAACAGATTGAGTTTTTCTTTTTCAAAAACTTTTATCCATTAAAGTTTGTATTTTTTCCAATTTGAAAATTAAAACTCAATACTGCATCTTTTTTTTTTTATGCCAATTTATCAAATGATTTGTGAAGGCTGCGAAATCTCTTTGTGTAGTTTTTATATGAAAATGCATTTTTGTTTATAAATATTTTAATTGTATGCGATTGTAAGAGTAAATGGAGCATAAGTTTAAACAGCATGATGTTTAGGTATTAGCATGATACTATTTACTTAATTATTTACTAACTTTAAAGTTCTTTATTGAAATGTTATTGGTTTTAAGTATTTTTACTTTCGATTGCATAAGGTGTGACCAAAAGCTAGGGTGTGTAGGTTAAACTAAGGCAAGAAAAAAATCGGAGGAGGGAGGGGGATCTATTTCACCTCGTTTAGGCAGGAGGGGCACTTTAAAAAAAAATCACTTAAAATAGAAAAAAAAAAAAAACAATTAAAAAGTAACGGTAATACATGCTATAAGACTGATAATAAAAAAAAAAGTTAAAAGAAAGTTATTCATTTCTTTCCTAAGAATCCAAAAACTAAAATAAAAAGTTTTTCTTAGAAAAAAGTAGTTTTTGTTATTTTTGATTTTCTGAAAAACTATAAAACATTTCGAAATCCGGTTTTTTTGTGTTTGATCAAAAATAAATAAGAGCATTGAATATTAAACAAAATAATAGTACTTAATTACGTACAAGTTTGAAAAAAAAAAATTATTAAAGAAAAAAAAATCCCTTTTTTTCAAAATTTTGATTTAATTAATTTTTCAAAAACTATTCACTCGGATAACTTTATTTAAAAATAAATAAAAAATTAAAGTATGGATTTTGGTTTTTAAAATGCTACAGCATGACTCTGTAGATATTACCGTTATTTTTTAATATTTTTTTTTCTACTTTAAGTGATTTTTTTTTTTGAAAACGGGGTGAAGTAGACCCCCCTTCCCGTACGATTTTTTTCTAGTCTAAGTCCAACCTACACACCCTAGCTTTTTGTCACACCTTATGCAAATCACCCTGAATTGGTACTACATACCAGTGGCGAGGCATCCATATAACTCGATTCCTACCGACTTACCTTTTACATTTTCTGCTATAAAACAATGTTTACTAAATACGAGCAACATAAAGCCTACGGGATAGACCTAATATGTATCTATACATCAACCTGCACACTCCACCACTCAATTGAAAAGCCACACACGAAAACCGAAAACACACACACCTCATTATCATTAGTATGTGTATTCTGTCCACACTCTGTGCATAGCCAAAGCAAAGCAACCCGAAATATGTCGGGTTATAAAATCTTTCGCTAGATAGAACAAATTTATTTCCTTTCTCTTTTCTTCCTTATGATTTTCTGATTTTGACTCAACTCTGTTTAACACACGCTCTCTTATGCAAAAGAATAACACGCTTTTTTCCGACTTATTTGGTGATTTTTGTGAGTATCTTCTACCGCTCCGCTGCGCCGTGCTGTGGTAGATTAATTGAGTAGGTCAGTTCTCTTAGTTACTTAATGAGTTTCTGAGTTTGACTCGTCTCTGTTCCCCTTTCTTATGCAAACAAATAATACGCTTTTCTTCGACTTATTTGGTGAATTCTGTGTGTATTTCTTATCGTTGCGCTGTTGTTGAACAACAGCAAAGGCTGTTAAACAACAGCAGTCTGTAGGTATTAAATGAGCTGATAAAATTTGCTACCGTTTAAAAAATGACAATTCAGTTGGTTGCTTTTAATGTTCAATATTTTCTATTTTTTAATCCAGATAAATAATTATTTATAGAAAAATTTTATTTATTGGCTTAGTTTGTCTTGGAAAGCAGATCTGCCATATATTATTTAATATTGGCTACATATTAATATGTTTTAGAATGCATTTACGTTTGCAGGTAATTAATTTTTACATCGACTTACCGTTTGAAATTATTCACGCCTCGCCACTGCTACATACATATGTATATGGCAAGTTATGGATTCGTAAAAACAATCGAACTCAAGATTTTGCTCAAAGTTGGCATTACGATGATAGCGAAGTCGAAAATTGGATCTCGCAATTCTGTCTGTCTGTCTGTGTGTCCTTTCGGATGGAACCTAAACGGGTGGGACGATTTTTTTTGTAACTTGGTACCTATCGTTTTTTGGGCATTCCGCCTACACGTTTTTTTTTTTTTCATTATTTTTCAAGACCAAAAATAAAGGTACCGTTATTTTTGGTTTGAAAAATAATGAAAAAAAAAAAACGTGTAGGCGGAATGCCCAAAAAACGATTGATACCAAGTTAAAAAAAATCGACCCACCCGTACAAATTTTTTTACCAAATTATGAAAATCTTATTTTTCTAAAAAACGTGCCCATAACTTAAAAAAAAAATTCAGTAATTTCTTTTACAAAAATGCTACCATTTTATAAAAAAAAATCTGAAAAATGGTTTTAAATGGTACCTTCCATAGAACCATTTTTTTGATTTTCGATTTTTTCAAAAAAGGTTTAACTGATTTTGATCAATTTTTTTTTAAAGAGAATTTTTACAATTATTTTAAAAATACTGTGTACAAAAATTTTGGAAAAAATTTGTTTTGGATTTTTAAAAAAAGTTTACATTTTTTTTTGAGAACTTAATAATTCGAAAAAGACTCTGTCGATTTTTATTTAACCTAGCACACAGCTGTTTTTGACATTATCTAGCAGATTTTGAATAAAATTTTTTCTAATAACCAAAAATAACGGTACCTGCCATACAAATGTTTAAAAACTGGGGCCTGAATCCTTAAAACGAAAACGATATCGTTTGATCAATTTGTTTTACGGAATTAGGTCTCTGGTATTGAAAATCTCATTTTTCTCAAAAACGACTCCTACGATTTTAAATAAAATATTTGTATGAACTAATATCATAACGATCTACAATATTATTGGGAAAAAAGTGTATCTATCGTTTAAAAATGATACCGCTCATTAAACCATTTTTAATGTTTTCAACTATCTCATTATCTGTTGAACCAATTTTAATGAAATTTTTTATACAAAAGCTTCTAATAAGTTTGAATAATATTGTATATTAAAATTTTCAAAAAATCACATTTTGGATTAAAAAAAAAAAAAATTCAAAATTATTTTTTGAAAATTCAATATTTCGAAAAGGGGTGGATGATTTTTTTTTTCAAAATTAATTTTTAATCTCCACATAAATAAATACTAACAACTGGCGTACTATTTTTTTTTCTCAAAAATATTTTCCAAATTTTATACCTACTTATATAAAAAATTAGTTTTTTTTTAAAAATCGCTTCAACGATTTTTAAAAATCTCATAAATTGAGATTTTTGTAAGAAATCACTTGGTGTACATTGCGTTGGTGTCAAATCAATTTCAGATATTTTTTTAATCAATTTATTTCTTATTTTATTGATTTTTTAACATTTTATCAGTCTTTACTGTAAATTCCATTCATAGGCGCGAAGTCCAACACAGCACATAATACTTCCTTAAACTAGGCTATATTTTTAGCAGGTGGCATAAAATATAGGCTCCAATAATTAATAAATTTCTTTTATCAGATGAAAAGTTTTCAAACTTATTAAGACTTTAAAACCACAGTGTGATCGCACATAAAAGCAAGTTCGTGCGACCCAGGCGTGCATTTTATTTTTATTTCCGATACTTTTATTTTTATTATTAATTTTTTTTCGCGAAACAAATATGTACGAAAAGCTTTAATAATTTTTGTCCGGATCTTTTTTTCTTCATACAAATTGAAACGTTAAAAGTGCTATACATGTAATGTTGGTGATACTTCCTCATAAGTGTAAGAAATTACCACTGATAAAAATTTACCGCATTTGCCATTCCAGCATAATTAAGGAACATTAGAAATGAAAAAAGCTTTATGTATTTATGTACATATGTACATTGAATGTCAAATTTAAATGTTGAGCAACTTTTCTGAACATAGGTACCAACATCATAACTTTCCTAAAAAGGGTCAAATACATTTGGTTTAAAAAAATATTGTTTTGTATTAAATTTTTGTTTCTATTAAATATGCAATTTAATAAGGTTTTTCATATATAGTTTTATGTGACTGTGCAATGATATAATACAAAAAATGTAGTCCGATATTCTAGCTACCTTAGGGTGCACACTTGCGTCATTTTGACCCGCGGTGACGCTGCGTCACCGCAATAGTTCAGTGCACACATGCGGGTTTTTCTCGCAGGAATCAATGGGCAGTTCGCGTTTGGCTTGCAGCAATGGAGGTTTATAAAAAAAATTTGGTGCCGCGACAGCTCGTGTAGAACCAAGTCCTATAGTGACTTACAACTTTCAACCATTCCTATGTGCGTGTTATTGGAGCAGAAATGGAGGGGATTTACAATTTTCTGCTAAATCCGAACAGCTAAGTTTTTCATGACAAGAAATACTCTTGAAGATTTTGCCAATTCCTCGCAAGAAGGTAACCCTTGAAAAACTTTTCCCCTTTTTTTTTAAGGTGGCAAATGCTGGGAATTGAACCCCAGGCCTTCGGCGTAACAGTCCCACACAGCAACCATCATCCATTGAATGGTTTGAATGAGTCTGATGATCGGCCTGGCAGTCGTGAAATATCTATAACTCCAGCCTATAAAAAATTTGATGGTAGCTCACCCAAGTGTTGTTGTTTCATTCAAACATTCGAAATAATATATAATTTGGATAAAAGTGCCGAATTTGATTTGGGGCTTATGTCTCACTCAAATGGAATTATGTATGCGGCTCCCTCATACCTACTATACTGAGATGCCGATGACAAACTCAAGAACTACAAACATCCAACTTTAAACTTGCTATTTTTCGAATTTAAGTATTCCTTTGAATTTTATTATTCCCATTTAATTATATCGAATGAATACGTATACTATGTGCACAAACCTGGACAACTTCTTTAAAATTTCCTATTGAGGTACTTACTTCTTACCGCCTTCCTAAAACTCTTCTCTTTCCTTCTTAATTAAGTAAACACATCAAAGGATTGAAATATATAATACCTAACATTATCGCACATCTTTTGAATACCTACCTATGCTTTGTTTATATATATTTAATTTACACATCAAATACATATGTATGTATATTTTCTAATTGTATTAGGTAGGTATATATTATTATTTTAATTAACTATTATTAGTCATGTTGATTTAACTTTGATTTACATGCTAACAACTAAATTATGTTTATTATTATTAAGAGATTGTAAACCATAAAAGCATTTATAATATCCTCAAATATTTTATTATTCCACCCAAAAAAATAAAAACACATTAAGCTCTCAATTCAATCTAACCACAACATGCCACATAATTGCATTTAAATTGAACCTTTTTTGTGGTCTAGTTCACCACCTCAGCTCAGAGCACTTCCTTATTTGCTTTAACTTATCCCTAAAATATAACAAAAAAAAAAAAGACCAACCTAAAAAGGGTACGTGTAACAGATTGTGTTTGTCAAAAATATAATACACCCTATCAATATGGTGTAGTCATAATACTCCCTTGAATAAACAAACAAACAAACAAATAATACACATTAGGTTCGCCACTTGATTAGTTTTTGTTTATCAATAAGTTAAACAAAGAGTATTATTTTATTTTATGCCCAGTATATATGGAAGGTCAAAAATCAAAAAATATCTTTTTGGCATTCCTCTAAGGGGATTTACATTTTGGTTTGGTACTATTATGAGAATGGTACGATAATAAGTTGATATAGTGGTCAAGCGGTATATTCCCTCAAAAGGAAATCTTTATATTTATCAAATGATTATAAATTGTTTATCACATGTCAGTAATTGTATAGTAATTTTTGACAAAATTGATGATATGTTTTTTTTTTTTTAAGGTTAAGCTTTAAATGAGTGAGAGTTAGTTTTTTTTTTGTTGAAATGTGTTAGTGCTTATAAATTCTTAAAGGTCAAGTTATGGATTCGTTAAAAAAAAACTCAAAAACACGTTTCAAGATCCTCCCAGTGTGTTCCAATAATTCCCTGTTACAAGGAACAATGATGTAAAACACTGGATAAGTTTACCATTTAGTTAAGTTCACATTTGGTTAATGAACTGTCAAATTTGGTATAAGAAATGATTTACTCAATTTGGATAAAATTCCCCGAGGATTTTGCTGCGGAAAATTAACCATTAACCATTGTGAATTTAAGAACTAGGCGTGTTCAGAATTATGAAATATTTGGTATGTCAGAATACTAAAACAAAGCCCGTTTTCTGTAACTATCGCATTGAGATTAGTTGGAGATAAAAGTTGGGAATAAACACGTAGTTTAAACAAAAAAATTAATAATTAGGACGTCTACATTTTCTGAATATTATTGATCAGCATTGTTTATTTACACAAATCAATAAAATGGGCCATGTGGATTAACAAAAGTAAATGCGTTTACTTGTATATGTTATGCTTTCTGAATAATTGTCATCAAATTGAAAGGAACCATTTATTTTATAATGATTAATCTTTGACCAAATTTCAGACTTTTACTAACGAAAACAAAAGTGAACTAAACTAAAAGAAAAGTAGATATCCACCATTATTGGCGCGGCATATTATTTTGTATTCTTAAATTTTCGTTCGATCACTGCCGAGACTTTGCGACTTACAGTTACATTTAAGCCTTAAAACGTTTTCTCATCTACCTAATTCCCGTCGGGCTTTAAAAAAACGTGACTTTTTTGGTGTATCTTGCATTTGTTTCCGTTCCGAGACATTCGGTTCCGATTTCAAGTTAGTTTGGGAGAGGTTCTCCATTTAAAAAAAAAAAACTTCGAAATCAGAACATTATTATTTGTAGACATACCTAGCTATTTTTAAAATTAATATTTAACGTTTAACGAACAGCTGATTTAATTACACAGCTAAATGCAAATGAATTAAAAAGGGCGTTCATGCAAAATTTTGTGTAAACTTACGATGTTGCATGAATACCCTTTAATTAATTAATCAATTATAAACTTGCACCTTAAAAATATAAATGTTTTTCATGGGTTTCTGCCTCTTGCGAGACATTGAAAAACACTCCTCGCGCAATCCAATTTATTTATTTTCATAACTATGTATCAACCAGTGTTCGTAAAATATCGTTCGCGAATCACAAAATACGGATCTTTATCATTCTTTACCGATCTTCTCACGAACCATACAAAATATAGTTCGCGAACGATAAAATGTTGAATCTATAAATATTTATAGTTCGCTCACGAACGAACTATATCCATTTTTTTGCTGTATCTCTCGTTCGTGAAAGATCGGAAAAATATAATTCAGGTAGAATATGGTTCGCTCGCGATAAGGATCCGAAAAGATCCTTAAAAAGAATCATTCGTCATCAAGTATCCATTCAGTGCGGATGTGAAGTGATTTATTTTTTAAATGATTTTTGTTGAAATGGGGAAAGTAAAAACATTTGAGTTAGATAAATATGTTTTTTTTGTAGAGGTGTGATAAAGAGCGATTTTAAATTAGCAGCGATCGCAAAGAGCAGTTTTCTAAAAGAACAGCTCTTTTTCGCAGCTGTTTAATCACTCTTTAAAAACAAGTTAAAGTCGAAGATTGTACTTTTAATTTAGCTTTCTGATCTGAAATTTGCTTTTACTCCATCGTCATAGTAGCCATCCGTCGATGGAATTTGACAGTTGATGGCTTGACAGATGGGTGAAAACCTATACTTTAAGGCATAGAGATTTTTCTTGTAATGAAGAAGTAGTTGGCGAATCAACTTGTTTAATTTGTGAAAAAAAATTAAGAGAAAAAGTGACAGGAAACATAGAAAGGCACTATACAAATATACACAGTGTTAAATCAATGATTCGGGGGTTAATGAACAACCATCAGGAACTGGAAGTGTGTCAGTTCGACAAGAAAAAAGTAAATCGGTCTTAATTGACATGAAGAAGAGTGGTTTTTAAATGTTGTGTTGGATTAGTTACGATAAAAAAAATCCCTATTTACTGTAATATATGATATTTACATAAAATCTAAAATGAAATTTTCTTCTTTTTCGAACGGTTCGTGAATGGATCTTCAATAGTTCCCACGTGATAAATTCGCGAACGAACTATATTTTACAGATCGCAACAGATGTGATTCGTTCGCGAACACGAATTTTATTTTAAAGGAACCAATTCCTTAAAAAATAAATCAATAGTTATAAAATATAAAATAAATTGTTAATTTACTGGCGTTTTCCATTAGTAGAATATATTTTTTAAATTTATATTTGATAAGATACCGATTTCGATATTAAAGGCTCGAAAGCGGGACTGGTCGTGCGGAGAGAACTAGAACTTAGTTGCTGACAGCGTTCTGTGATGTGAAACAAAACGTGGACATCATTTGAAATTCTAGTTTTTGCTATAATTTTCTAATAAATGGAAATATTTCTCTGCAGCAAGAATTAACAGAAGAGATAAAAAACTCACATTTGTTTGATTATGACTTGACTCACATATTATGGAGTTTTCATTGTATGCCCGTCGTCTTCTTTGTAAAAATCTACATATTGAACTTGCACGTCTCATTTTTCATTTTTTTTTCTTGACAGGTTTAATTGTCAGTAAAATCAAAGTCCAATACTGATTTCGTACATTTATTTGATTAATTATTTTTTTTTTTTTTGGTTTAAATTAGACCAAATTATTTTTTCATTTCTGTTTTTTTTTTTCAAATTTTGATTTGTTATATTTTTTTTTCAAATACCTTTGATAAGTTGGAAACACCTTGTAGAGAAGAAAAATATGGCGTTTTAGCTGGCGTATTGAGGGTTAGGTTTGCAAGCATTTAATTATGGTCTCAGAAGCAACGTGCAAAATTTCAGGTACCTAGTTCTACAGGCTGAATTGATCCAATTTTTTGGACATTCTGACCCACTTTGCCATCAAAGCTGAAAAACAGATTTTCAATACTTGCTGCAGGTAAAAAAAAAGTTTAATTTTTTAATAATAACGCAATTTTTAAATTCGATTTATCTTTAATACAGTAAAACTCGCTCAAAAGAAATGGCAAAATATCAAAGTATTTCTTTCACTTAAGCGCGGTTTTCAATTAATCGTACCCCGTTTAAATGGAAACAAAATTTACCTAATCGGAGTCTGGATAAGTGAAAAAAAAATTCACTTAAGCGGATTTAAAATTCCATTAAGCGGAAATTTAAAACTAGAAAAAATTAAATTTATCTTTTGGAGTTGAATGGAAAAAATTTAAATAAAAAAAATAGATATATTAAATTAAATGGTTGTGACATATCAGATATTCAAATATCATTTTTGTGGTTAAAATGGTGGAGGCGAAAAATAAAAAAAAGGAGTGAAAGCGTTCAGCAAAATTTTAGATCTATTCGATTCAATTTTTTTTTTTTCACTTAAGAGATTTTTTTTCAATGAAAAATATAAAATTTAACTGAAAATATGTTTGAGGTAAGCGGAGTGTTTTATAGGTAATTGGTCGAAAAATGCTCGGGGATAAAAAAAGGTTTCAGATAAGCGGGTTTTTCTCTTAAGCGGGTTTCTCTAAAGCGGGTATTACTGTATCACTTATAAGGCTACGAAGGCATTTGTGGTTTTTGTAAAATGTTTTGTGTTCGTTAATTTACATTTTTTAAACTAATATATTTTTATTTTCTCGAAACAATCATAAGAACGAAATTGCAATTGTGTTCCTAGCCTAGCCTAAGAGCAAGTTCGTCCAACATAGTCGTCTACCTATGCCTACATACTTTTTTATTTTTTTATTTTAAAGTGATAAAACAATGCTTCTGGCAAACACGATAAAAACTTGTCAACTTAAAATCACTTAAATTCAATGAAAATAGCTAACGATTTCAAAAAAACATACATACCTATAATGATTGCCGAAAGAATAGAGAAGTAGATTAGTTTCTGTCTGTCAGTTGAATTTGTTGCGGTGAATCCCCCATAGAAATCAACAGACATTTAATTGTGCGGATGAATTGGTATAATATAGAAATAGAGGGGAAAAGAAGGTTTTTTGAAATACCTACATTTCATAGCTTCGTTAGTCGAAGAGGAGTCGGTAGTCATTTATATTTATGAAATATCTTTGGGTTTTGTTCTATATTACCTCTGGGGAGTACATTGGTTTGGTATAGAATTTATTTATTAATATATTTATAAGAGCAACGAGAAATTATTGTTTATGTTAACAGAAAATTCATTGTCTTGTCTGGTTTTTGGTGAAAGGTCTTTAAAGGTATTAATTATTGTATAAAGAAAAAGGTCCAGATATATCTACGTATTTCTAATTTTGGATATTAATGACTGCAGGGATCAAGATGAATATTTTAGTAAATATTAACCTTAGAGAGCTGATTTTCACGATTCAACCATAGAAAATGAAAATGTTATTCTTTAAGAATTAGCTATTATTGAAAATGTAGGTACTTATAGCCAAAGAAAAGATAACCAGATGAAAATATTCAAATGTAGATACCTTTAACCGAAGCAATTTCTAGACTTGCATAACTTTACAATAAATAAATTAATGATGATGAGTTTTTTTAACGGTTAATATAATTTTGCTGCCGAAAATCTCTTTTGAAGTTAGAAAGAGACACAAAAAAGGTGACCCAGACTGGTAACATCCCATTGGTGTCCTTGAAATAAAGGAACCCGATGTTACTCTCTCATGAGAAAAATGTCAATTCAAGATCATCTAAAAAATAATACCTACCAGGTGTTAATTATATGCAATCAAGTTAAAACCTAAGTTGGGGCGTTTGGTGTCGAGATAATCGAGACGAAAAACTTTTGTAAGCAAACTTTTATGAGCAAACCTAAAAACTTGTAATCAATTCTGTAACACAAAGTGACAAGTCTGCATTTATTTGGACAAGTGTGGCAATGATATGACAAGTGGGTAATTTCTAAATAACCTTCTTTCTGTAACACAACGTGCCAAGTGTCAGGAAAGAGTTGTAAATATTTGTTTAATTTGTGACAATTATATATTAAGAATTGTTGAACTTGGACAGGTGTTAAAAAGAAACTGAATAAAATAAAAGATTAAAAATTTAAAAAAATGGACGACTGGATCGATAGACCCTTCTCTTGCTGTTACTCACTATAATGGGGCTGTATTTTAAAGAAGAATTATGATATTATGATATTTTTTTATTAAAAAAAAAATATCAAAAATGTTTAAATGCAATATTGTTCAAATTCTTCAAAAACATCCAAACGCAAAATTATAATCTATATAATTGCGGGGCCATCTATTGAATTGTTTTTAAATCATATTTATGTAATTTGACACTGACAGCTGTTTCCCGCTCGAAATCTTGACAGAAAGTGAGTATCATACCTCCACGGAACGAAATAAGTCGCTTTACGCTTGAACAACGTTGAGAAATAGGGTGTTTTCATAAACGTCTACCTAACTAAGACCTGCGTTAGACGTGTTCATAAAGTCAGATTTTTGATCGAACAAATCCAGATGAATTGCAGAATTTATGTTCATAAACGTCATAAATATCATCAGCGTCTGGCAGATTTTGCATCCATATTTTTTTGACTGCAGAAAGCGCGGGAGGGTAAAATAAATTTGAAAGTGCGAAAAATGAAAGTTTTATTTGCAATTTTTGTAATAAAATTTTTGTTTACAATTAAATTTATCTTTTTTTAAGGGAATAAGAAGCTACGGGGTGAAATGTGGGGAGAACTAAACTTTTAATTGAAAAAAGAATACTGATTCCAAAAAAAAATTCAATTCTGGTAAAAAGAAAAAAAAATCATTTTGGAGGACGTGCTTTCTGAAATTAAAAAAGTTTATCCATTCTATTAACCATATACAATCTTTCGCGGCTGCCATTTCTGATTTTTGTCTGACGTTTATGAACATTCAGTGACTACTTAAAATTGTACTTAAGCAGGCCTGCACACGTTTTGCAGAATGGATGTGTTCATTAATGCAATAAAGCAGAAAGACGATTGTACTAGCGCAGATTTCCGACGTTTATGAAAACACCCATATTAAAATTTTATTTCCAAATTAAGTGCGATGTAGCCCAAAAAGTGCGTTTTTTTGAAAGGAAATTTTGGCCGAAATGAAGCACCCACCGCACCTCCTGTACGCAATTTTGTGCAAAAAGTTCGTGAGACTGGTATACTTGTGGACAACATTCATGGTTTTTTTGAAAGGAAATTTTGGCCGAAATGAAGCACCCACCGTACCTCCTGTACACAATTTTGTGCAAAAAGTTCGTGAGACTGGTATACCTACTTGTGGACAACATTCATGGTCCCCGTTGTCGTACGGTGCGCACAGACGAGAATGTAGCTGCTTTAATCGAGAGTGTGAGACTCAATTCACATAAACACTCCATCGATCTCAACGGTGGGCGTTACAGAGCCATGTTAACCGACTTTTCTTTTTTTGTTAATGAAATTGAAGACATGGATTTGGACGACCTCTGGTTCATGCAGGATGGCGCGCCATGCCACACAGCCCATGTCACAATCGATCTTTTGCGCTCTAAATTCCCCAATCGTGTTATCAGCCGTGGTGATGTCAATTGGCCGCCTCGGAGCTGCGATTTGACTCCTTTGGACTTTCTTTTGTGCGGAACCGTAAACGAGCAATGTTATACCAACAATCCGGAAACGATTAAAGCACTTAAAGCAAATATCATCCAAGCAATCTGTGAGCTACAGCCCGAAACCATCAACAAGGTCTTGGAAAATTGGAGTGACAGAATGCGCTACTGCGAAGCCAGCCATTTGAACGACGACGTTTTCCATAATTAATGGGAGTCTTTGCTCTTACTAATAAAGCCATAATACATGGACAAAATTTAATTTTGTTTGTTTTATTGCATTTAAAAAAAAAAACTTGTATTTGGCCCACTCGTATATGAATAACTAAAAAAGGCAATTTTCTCAAAAAACGTGAAAATCCTATTAACGAAAGGATTTCGCACTTGTATTATTATATAGTGACAAGCTTCGATCGTTCTTAAACTTGTCACTATGTGTTACAGAATTTTGTCCGACAAGTTCTTGTAACTTTGTGTTACAGGCCCCAGATAACTCCATTTACTCGCTAGTCCAGTCTTGTTGAACATGTGTACGTAATCATATTCAAACATTGACTATATAAAATTATTTGTTATTTTTTGACCAAATTTCATTGGTTTTAAATACAGGGATGCTATTAGGATTGTCAATTATCAATATTGATGGTTGATAATTATTGAAGTTTGTTACTTAAACTGAATTTATTAAAAACTGGTCAATTATTTATTCAGTGATAATTATTGAACTCAAAACCGTCTGCATCAATTTGAATGATCAAAACTTTTTTGTCAATTGGGTTGTTAAATATTAATTTTGAATATTTATCAACTATCAATTATTATTATTAATTGACATTCGTAACATTTGTCTGTGTTTTATTTCAATTTAAAATTTGTCATCTGCTAAAAAAAAAATAATCTTTAAGTTGGTACCTATTACTTTTCAATTTTTCTATTGTTTTTCTAATTAAACATTTAAAAAAAATTCTATTTGCAGATTCCCTTTTTAATCTTCGATCAACAGCATCGAATTATAAATAAGTAAGTACATTTTTTTCTTCATACGTTTTTCTTTTTACAATTTATTTTGAACAATAATTTATTCAAGGATTAGCAAAAGTCGTCAGACAATTGACAATTAAAGCAGCCCATAGACACTACACTTGTGTCTACACCGGTGTCGGTGTACGGAAATGTGTGCTGTGTGTGGGCTGGTGCGCACACCGATTTTCGGTGTCAGACAAGGTGCGAGTAAAATCAAAAGTTTTTGATTTTTGGTGTCGGTGTCTCGATCGGTGTGGCGTGTGTGGTGTCAGTACACCGGTGCAGACACAAGTGTAGTGTCTATGGGCTGCTTAAGATAAATTAAGATATTGGCACAAAATTTTAAACATCCTGGTGTTAAAGTATTAAGCATGATACAATTTAACAATATATTAACTTTAAAGCTCTTTACTAAAATGTTCGTTCAAGTGGCTACTGCGGCTGGATTCGCAGTAGCGCATTCTGTCACTCCAATTTTCCAAGACCTTGTTGATGGTTTCGGGCTAAAGCTCACGGATTGCTTGGATTATATTGACCTTAAGTGCTTAAATCGTTTCCGGATTGTTGGCATAACATCAGTCCTTCACGGTTCCGCACAAAAGAAAGTCCAAAGGAGTCAAATCGCAGCTCCGAGGCGGCCAATTGACATTGCCAAGATGGCTGATAACACGATTTGTGAAATTGGGAATTTGGTGCGCAAAAGATCGATTTTGGCATGGGCTGTGTGGTATGGTGCGCCATCCTGCATGAACCAGAGGACGTCCAAACCACTAGATGGCTTGTTTATACCCCCACCTGATAGTTTGTATTCATTCCATTACATAATGCGATGGATTAGTTGCAGAAGATAAGACTCAAATTTGACATTTCGATAATAGTAAACATGCCAACATTTTATCTGACTCCATCCGCAGCCCATTCATTGAATTCTGTAATCAAGGTGATTTAAAAACATACCTACTTAACCAAGCGGGAGTACGCTCCCATAGCATGTGTAAACTTTAAACATAGCATATGTAACACTACAAGCAATGGAGTTGCAGCTGAAATAGCTGTCAAAATATTCAATTCACACAAATTCAATGTTAAGAATGAAAAGCTTTGGCAGTTTATGGCCTCTGTTGGGCGCCATTTGACTGAAACATTATTTAAAACAATGAATGTAAAATGAGATGAAAAATAAAAACAAAATCTTAACTAAGTTTCATTCCATTTAAGAACCAATGCGCCGCACTCCAACCTTTGCCCGATGCTAATTTTCGATTATCGATGGAGAACCATGCAAGAAAAGTATTTTTTTTTTCTTTTAATTTTGTCTTCGTGCAACGATTTTACTCGCATGCGTAATGAAGTTTCACTTAAGTAAAAACCATTGACTAAATTACCCAGAGTGGACAATCATTTTTTTATAACTGAATTAATAGCCTTGAATTTATTTCTTATTTCACAGTTAAATTCCATACGAAACTCACTTAAATTATCATTTTTCTTAAAATTGACAAACCAATCAACAATCAATGTACTTCAATCAAATTATATTTACTTCATTATCATAATTACCACAAACTTAATATAAAGTACCAAGGAATTTCCATATATTATCCAAAAAAAAATGTCCTCCACCTCACCCCAACCTCCGTGAATTGCAATCCGGTCGGGTGGTCAACTTCATTTATTTTATTTTCTCTTGTCATTATTTTTTCAAAAATTACCATCCATGAAATTTGCGTGTTAAGTGAGTGATTCGTTCTGGCGATATAAAACAATTCACCGGCACTAAAACAATAACTATCAATGCTGTCGCATCATGATGCAGTTTATGTCCACCAACCTCCACCCTCTCCCTCAACTATCAGCATAAACGGCCACTCTTTCGCACTGCGTTTTTGTTCTGATGCAGCATATCGCAATTAATCAAGCAAATATTCACTTTCCGAAAATATATATAAAATTCATATATGTACATAATGTAGGTATGTATTGTGTAGGTATGTGAAATACGTTATACGAAAAAGTCGTTAACTGAATTGTTCCACCAAAATCGCTCACAAAAGTGAAATAATAAAAAAATTAATAATTATTAAAATTAATAAATAAATGCATACTTCAAGTCATACAAACTTGCTGTTCGGTTGTAGAAAAAATAATTTGAGAGCTGAAGAGTTCTTTTGAGGTATTCCAAAATTTTTTAAAATCAAAATTATACCTCCGTCAAAAGTTGTCTTAAAACTAATTTAAAGATTTTTTTTTTTTAATTTTTATTTCCACCGCTAGGGGTTAGATTAGGTTAGGTTTACTTGGCTGTCAGAAGTAAACCTAACCTAATCTAACCCCAGAGAAGCTTGACACACTTAGACCATACCATAGGTTGGTCCATTGTGATACCACAAGAATCTAGGAAGCCTACCTACTTCCTGTCGTTGAACCACTTAGAGAAGCGTGCGAGACTACTGATGTCACGATTTGCCAAATCACTAGGATCATTGTATAGTAGAATTCATACCGCAAGGGGTCGCGCAATTTAAATCTTTTTAATCTATGCACAAATTTATGGAATCATTTTTGCTACAATACCGGGGAACCTAATTCCTCGAAATTTTAAATTTTTATATTCGGCACTTTAGTAAATGCAATAATTTAAAATTGACCGCCCATTAATTCAAATATAGATTTGTTAGGTTTTGTGGCAATTTTGATTTCATGATTTTCAAATTATTTTATTTGGTGTCTGTGTTTGGTTCGTAAACGTTTGTCTAGTGTTTTATTCCAGGCCTTTTTATTTTGTTTCTAATAAAATAAGTTATTTGGAAAGAAGGTATGTTGAATTCGTTAATGTGACATTGCTAACAAAGAATGCAAAATTGGAGTTTAATTTAGGACAGACGAAGTGAAGTTGGCATAACAATTTTCACCTAGCATAACGGGACCTTAACAGGAATTTGAAGTTTTTTTTGCATGTTTTTTTTTTTGCGTTTCTATTCCGGATTTTGCAGTTCACCAAATAGTTTGTGTAACCCCCTGTACTGCTAACTTCCCTGTAAAGTTAGCAGTACATGATGTTTTCTCAAAATCTCAACAACAACGAAAGCTAGGAATTTGGAGTCAGGCTTCAAATTTGGAGTTCCAGAAAAAAAAATAGAAACAAATTTTAAGACATCAGTTAGAAAAAATGTTCATACTATATCGTTAAGTTCACTGTGAAGTTAGCAGTACATGGTGTTTTTCGACAACCAGAAAAGCTATCAATTTGCAGTTCATTTTTTGCAGTTCAAGAAAAAATATTTACCAAAATTTTTAACTCCTCATTTAAGTAAGAAAAAAAAATGTTATTGAATTAGTAACACGAATAAAACTCAAATGTCACTTTTTGCATACAATTTAATTGTACAAGCAACTAATTTTGTGCGAAAAAAGAGCGGATACTTCTCTAAATAATATGTTGGTTTTTTATTTTAATTATGTTTACACACATACACGTGGTTTTTTTTTATGCATACATAACGGGTGATTTTTTAGCTGGTTTGGTTTTGGCAACACTGGTTTTGACAGCTGACGTGTGTTTAGTACCTTGTGTCACTGTCAGACAGCTTCAGTTTGGTTTGCAATTTAACCATGGATCGTCTTACAAATGAACAACGCTTGCAAATTATTGAATTTTACTATCAAAATTCGTGCTCGGTTCGAAATGTTCATCGCGCGAGTTACGTTGGCAATCTTCTGAGATTGCAAAAAAATATATTTTTATTTTCTTCTCCAACGTGGAGGAACAAATAAAAATCAAATATTACTTTATATGGACCACAAGTGGACCTCTTTATTTGAGATGAGAAATAGAACTGAACTTAATGCTAAAATACAATATGGTAAGTAATTAAGATACAATCTATGATGCCGGATATAATATGTGAATGTATGATCATACGATCGTCGAATTATGTTGACATTGCATTATTTGTGGATGCCTTCCGATGCTGCTGATTCTGCAATTTGGTTGTGGCGTCTTTTAGTTTGTTTATCTCTGGAATTTGGTGGTGGCATTTTATGGTTGTTTATGTCAGAGCTCTAAACTGCTGACTTAGGTATTTGGATCGATATCAACTGCGGAGTATTCATATTGGGTATTGGATGTGTGGGTACCTTTGTAACTCGCGCTGCTTCCATTTTATGGTCGGCATTCTCGACCTTCTGAGCAGTCTATTCGGAAGATTGTGACCAATTGGTCAATTGGCCGCCTAGATCGTGCGATTTGACACCATTAGATTATTTTTTGTGGGGGTATGTCAAGGCTAATGTCTATAGGGACAAGCCCGCTTCGATTGACGCACTGGAAGCCAACATCCATGCATTCATTCGTGAGATACCGGCCGATATGTGTGAAAGAGTATGCCAAAATTGGACTCAGCGGATGGGCTACCTGAGACGCAGCCGCGGTCAACATTTGCATGAAATTATCTTTAAACATTAAATTGCAAGGTTCAAACTATCGATTCAAATAAATATTTCATTCATTTTTTCGAATTTTTTGTGTTTTTTTTTTTTTTTTTAAGTTCTAAACCTCTTAAAAAATCACCCATTATTTATATCGAAAGGCTGAAATATAAAGCAACGAAATTTATGAAATCAAAAACACATCTTCAAACACTTTTCACGATTTTCTTAACACTATAATTTATTAAGTACCTATCTTAACTCTAAAATTTTGCTTATGAATCATATAAGTGAATGAGAGATGGAATGGAAGGAATTTTGCCTAAGGCTAGTTTAGTTCTTCGGTGATGCAAAATGAAAAATCCCATAAAAAAGTCACAACGTATAATAATAATCAAACAAATCCTAATGCCTTTCGTTTTGCAGTACGCCGTTCGATAATTGTAGCAGAATATTTGTAGAAATTTTCGTCTCTTTTCGCACAAAATTAATTGCTTGTAAGTACCACTAGGTAAATAGTATGCCAAAGTGACACTTGAGTTTTATTCGTGTTACTATTCATTAATTTTTTTTTAATGAGGACTTCAAAATTTTGGTAATTTTTTTTTTTGAACTGCAAATTTGGATCATTTCGATCCCTTATTCAAAGTGATAGCATAAGCATATCTGGTTGTCGAAAAAACAAGGTCCGTCAAGCTGGAAACACCACAATTGAAATTCTAATGATGCAAGAATTAAGTGCTAATTTAGTACCGCAATCCTAGCTTGGAACTAAAATCCCTTACCATTCAAACCTGTGGTGTTCTCAGCTTGACGTGAAGCTAGGAACACCACATCTCCAAAACCAAATTTGAAAAAAAATTAATGATGAGGGATTAAGGTGCTATTTTGGTGCTCCTTATATGGCGGAACTCCGAATTAAATACTCCTTCCCTTACCCTTCAAACTTGTGGTGTTCTCAGCTTGACGTCTAGCTGGAAACACCACAGGTTTGAAAGGTAAGGTATTTTAGTTCCAAGCAAGGATTGTGGTACTAAATTAGCACTTAATTCCTGCATCATTAGAATTTTGAATTTCAGTTGTGGTGTTTCCAGCTTGACGGACCTGATAAAACACCATGTACTGCTAACTTCACAGTGATGTTCGTTTTTGGAAGACTAAAAGTCTGAAAGAAAAATGATGATCGGGAATATAGATGCTTCAAAAGTACCTTAAAAGAAAATTTCCATGCCTTTCATCTTCTAGCACATTTGAAATACCGACCGGCGGCGGCGCGGCGCACAATGAACCAAATATATAAAATTCGAAACAAAAATTAAAAATAAAGAGTAAAACCGTAAAATAAGTTTTTGAATTCTTTTTGGTATACATAACTAACTATTTTGGAAATATTCCCGAACGCCATTTTGGAGGCCTTAAACCCCCAAGCGGCGCTCATATTATCGATGGGGACTTTTTAAAGTTCCTAAAGACCACCATGGGGAGACTTTACACCAAAAATCAGCTTTCCGGCGATTTTTACCAGCCGTTTTTATGTCTAACATGACTTGACTAATGACTATATACGGTCAACGGAAATAAATCAACGCACTTATTCTAAAAGTTGTATCAACACAAACGGTAGCCCGTTGATAGAGTTCTGTGTTGACGATCACTTGACTTGACAACTTTGCGACTGAATTTGACATCAAAGAGACAAACACTTTGAACCATTGACGTAATATACATTATATAATATTGACTGCTAGTAACCAACTTCACTCGTGTTCCAGTTTACAGCAGCGCTCTTGGGTCTTGGTGGTCATGCCATGAAACTCGCCATTACGAGCAGCCAAAGATATTCTATTATTGATATACATATATTGTGAGGCAATAATGCACTATAGAGCAAAAAAAACCCAATGGAAAAGATTAGAAAAAGTAAGTTCGATCAAAATTTACAAAAATTATTTAATTTATTGGCCAATAAACCGAAAAAAAAAAACTAAAACAAGAATGTCTTTTATTCAATTTAAATAAAAAAACGAACTTCTTCGAATGCCATCTACTTACGGTTCTTCTTAAATATTTGAATTTTACGATTTTTTAGTGGCGCTGAAATTTCTTGGAACATTTTTCTGCGCAAGAAATGTATGGAAGTGTCAAGTTACTAGCCATATATAAACATATGAACATTTTAGTTGACCTTCTAATCGTAGATTAAACAACGGACATTTTAAGTGAGAACATTTTTCTAGAAATCAGAAGCTCTTAACAACCATATTTTCCCTGTCCTCTTTATTGTAATTTCAAGTTTTTTTTACGAAAACATAACTTGCCTTAATCAAACACATGCAATGTCACAGCTAGCAAGTTAAAAAAAATAAATAAATTAATAAAACCAAGTAATCCCCAATTCAACTGGCTGGCCCACCCTGGCACACATGGTTACCAAACAAAGCCACATTAAAATAAAAAGCAAAACAAAAAAAAAAAGAATAATTTATTACGTTAATTGTATCACAAATTTGATTATGATAATTATATTTAATTGTTGTTGTAATTAGCAATAAATTTTACACTTTCCCAATTCGCGCCGTTTGTTTGTTTTTTGTTTTTTTTTTTGCTTTTTAACAACCCAATTTTTCGGTTTATTTTCATTTTGTTTTTGTTTTTTTTTTATTCATAATTTCGTTATTTTACTCCTTTTTATATATGTATGTAAATACCTATTAAATAATTTTGAATGTGCAGGCAGGATTCAGTTTTGTGATATTTTATTATTATTTTATTTTTCTTCCACAAAACGGTTGGTATGGCGTTTTGGCCGGCGACGACGACGATTGGTCGGTGGCGGCGTCGTCGTCGTCGGTGAAGCGTAAAAAAGGGATAATTGAAATTATATTTTGTGTAAAATGAAATATAATTAAGTTTCGAAACATGACAAAAATTCACTTACCTTTTGACGAAAAAATAAAAACAAAAAACTTGAAACGGAAAATACTATTTTCGTTTCTTTTTTCCTATATAATTAATAATTAACTGATGGGTTAATTGTTAACAATCGCACTGATAACCTTTTAAAAGAATAACACACTCTTAATGTGTGAAAATATCAAGAAGGTGTGTAAGGTATTTGATAAGAAAGAACGCACAGTTTGATTTGCAGAAATCGGTTGTTTTTTCTCGGAAATTATGTTTCTGAAATTTGTTTTGAACCGCTATGGTTTATATGTAGGTACAAAATTGATAACAGATAGAATTTTGAGGTGAGTTGTGATAGATTAAGTATACACACATAGGCGCCCTCAGGGGGGGGTCAAGGGGGACGAAAATCTAATGTCAAAGGGTTTTCCAATAAGAGGTTTCATTTTGATATTAAAAAAAAACGAGTATTTTTTTAAGAGAAATCAATGGATGCTTATGTTATTGTGAAGAGGAAGGTACCTAATACCTATGCCATAAACAATGGAAAACGATATTACCCAAATAGCCGCCACGGCTACCGTTGCACCACCATACCCTTTTCATGGTATTTTCCATGACCAATTCGTGCATTTGCGGCTGTATGTCCTTGATAACTTCACGAACTTGCATCCTTAATGTCTTGAATCGATTGTGGAGCATTGGCATAGACCTTATCTTTCACGTTGCCCCAAAGAAAAAAGGTGAACATTGTTCTCTGAACAACGCGAACCGATTTAAAAACAAAAACGAGCCGAAGAGGGCAGAAAAAACACGTCCTTCTTCTTTGAAGACTAAAATTGAACTCTTTATTTTAATTTAATTATTTACAAATCTTATACCTAGTTTACAAATACATTTACAATTTCTTAACCTATCTTATCTCTAGTTTTCTATAAAACTAAACTAACAATAGGGTTGTAAAGAGGATAAAGACGATGTTTGATGCATCCCTTGTTCATATCCTAATGCTAACAGATGTGAGTCATAAAACACAATCTGCGAGATCATTTATTGTTATATGACAAGGTTCAACGCAACACAGCGTCGCCATCCACTTTGATCATAAACTATATTTACACAATACATTCCTAGTGTCCAAAAGTATATTCTAAATATATAATGATAACTTAACAAAAGGTGTTAAATCACAAGATCTAGGTGGCGAATTTGTGATCACCTCTTCGAGAAATAGCACGATCATGAAATTTTTCTTGCAAAATTGCGATTATTTCGTTGATTGTGTGGCACGTAGCGCGCCGTCCTGTTGAAAATAAACGCCGTCCACATCAATATCTTCCCGCTGTAAAAAATCATTAAATCCTATGTAAGGGACAATTTAAATGTAAAACGTTAGCTGGCTTTATAGTAATTTACAATGTAAATTAATTAATTAAGTGCATTTATTTACGCGTCCAAAAATATACGCCTGCTCAATATTGCTTTAACCATGATTTGTCTTTAACTATCCTCGCCAAACCATTAAGACAGGTTTGTGCGACATAATTTCGTTTTTTTTATTTTTATATTTTTATATTTATTTATTTTGCTATCTCTCTTGACGTAAATTATAGGTTTTAATTAATACTAAAAAATTAAACACCTGGTAGCTGACGGTTAGGGGAAGTACCGAAATTTTGAAATTTGTTTTTATTAATTTGATAATTGATATCAGAATAATAAAAATAAAATACTATTAATTAAATGATTGATCAGTTAAGAACAAGACAAGAACTTCACATGAGTAATTCGTTATTGTAGGTATGGTTTATTATCTGGGTAACTATTTTAAGACCGAAAACTTTGATTTATCATTTTGTAAGTAAACAAATTACATACCCACAGTACAAAGAAGTAATTCCACTTGTTTTTTTTGTATTTTACCACTATAATGAAATCAGTGATGAACCGACTATCTCATTTAATTAAAATCCATATGTATGTACCTATCTACAATTACCATAAATTTATTTGATTTAATTTTAGCAAAAATTGTGAAAAATTAGGATATTGTTCCAGTTTTTTTTCAACTTTTGGACCATTTTTATCGAAAATATTATTGAAAATATTTATTGAAAGTGACACATTTATTCATTGTAAAGTTATAGAGGAAAAAATTCACAAAATTGTTCATATAAAAAATTTTGTGCCTACCATTTTAAACGAGAAATGCAAAATAAGCCTGCAAATTGCCACAACACAATTTTTCAAAATTAAATGGAAACTTCATATCAAATTTTGGTCTAAAACTGTGCATTTAAATTCTAGTCCATCATTAAAACTTAACTGCTTCAAAATATTTCATACTTAAATTAATTTCTTTATATACCTATCTAGTGAAATTTGGTCTAAGATGATCGGGCTACTTATAAGATTCCAATATCAGAGAAACAAGAGAAACAAACTTTGAAACAAAAAAGTCAAGTCGACATTTCCGATAGGTTGGTTAATTTACGTTTCTATAAGAAATTTACAAGCAAGTGTGTGCGACGTTAAAGTTCCACTTAAAGAAACTTATTTATTAATTTATTATCACAACGTAGCTAGATTTAAATTAATACTTTAAATTATAACCACCTGGTAGCTGATGTTTAGGGGAAGTACCTTCATATTCAATTTGTTTTGATAATTATTGTTATCAGATTAATAAATATTAAATAATATCAACTTAATCTTTAATCAGTCAAGTAACTACCTACATTATCAATTTTAGTTCTAGCGTTAGTCAGCGAGAGTTTTATACAATTCCAAAGGTGACATATGAATTTAATAGTGTCAACTCATGTACTGATTTTTTTTTCAAAGCGTACCGCTGCTGTCGATAAACTTACATATACTTTCACCTTTCTGTGGTAAGTATCGGGTTCCTAGTAACTCAACTGAAGATAATTGTTTATCAATGCATTTGAAAAGTTGATAGAAGAAGAAAAAAGAGATATGGGGGAGAAGTGTTCCATATTATGGCACTTTTCCTTTTATCCAGGTGGTATTAGAAGAATTCTCCATATGGAAACAAAAGTGGCATCTGCAGTTCCAGTCAGGATAATCTATTGAGTGAATACCTTACATGGGCTACTACAACATATTCGGTTAGATTTATTTGAAGTGGTTTATTGTTTATTCGTTTCCCCATCCTTCCTGTTATATACATACTAAGGGTGTGGTCCTCCAGGTTGGGAGTCATAGTGGGGATTTCCCGGCCATCAAAAGTTTTGTAGTTATCTAGCGGTCTTGAAATAGATGAAAAGGTGGTAGATATCAATATAAAATTTCTGGGTTATTTCCAAGATCTTCAACTATGTGAATAAATGGTCATTTGTGGACTTTCCTGAGACCTAATTCTGTAAAACGATCGAACGATAGGGTTTTGACAATACCTATATCTATCAGAATCTAAAGAAAAATATATGGGACAGCTATTGCCAAAACGATATCATTTGATCGCTTTTATTTTACGTCAGATTATTGACTTACAGCTTTACATAATACGGCAGAAACGATTTTGTAGACGACGTTACGATGACTGATGCCTCTCTAGTCTCTAGTTGATACTTACAGTTCAGAGGGTCTTCTTTCCTTCTTGCAAGTTTTCCTTCGTCCATATTGTGCAGATGAGCTGGTCCTTGCAACAACTCGGCAGCAAGGCAATCAGCTCCAGGAGCTTTATTGAAAGCAAAGGTTTAGCTATCTTCACTACATCGAGATTTATTGGACGAAATTATTGCTCTACTTCGTCTAGGTTGAATGATGCAATGTGCCTGATAGCGGAATTTGATATATCATGGCCCTTATATAGTTCACAGAAATTTACTTTCCACATACTCAGCATCGACTGCGATTTTGTTACGATGTTCTCATGAACGTTCTTTAAGGTTTCATTTTTGGGTAAGTTCTTTTTACTTTTCCGTTAAACTTCCGAACTTCATTCCTGCTATACGAGATCCGTTTATTTCCTAGAATGCGAGCTTCTCATGCTCCTTCTTTTGCTTTCTTAGAAACTACTTTTCATCTCTCATCTTTCTTTGTGTTGTTTGTGAGAAACCGAGCACTTCAGAGGCAGCATCCCTTATATTACCTTCTTGGCAATCTTGCTAACACTTGATGCTGGTGACATAGGTACGCCTTTACAAGGGGTTATTAGAGACTGGATAGAAAAAGGACGTAGCGATCTCCTGTGAATACAGCCGTCGGACTTTGAACTTCCTCACACTATTTCCCTGTTTTTGACGTGTGGTCGGGATATCCTCGACTACAACGAGGCAGTGGTCCAGGTCCGAGTAAGAAATATAATATAGAATCACTGAAAAGAGATGTTACTTTTTTATTTACAATCTTATATCATGCAAATTGTCGTCGAAAAGATAATAATCGATAATAAATGAACTGAGTGATGCCTTGATCTACATATACAAATAAAAAAAAAAGCTAATAAAAATTCACATAAATACCTACTGTTGCAGCGTGTAAATCGCTTACTCACCACGCACCCGGAAAGCCCACCTGACGTCTAATTATGTCATGTCAAATGTCAATCATTGTAATTTTGCAAGTCATGTTGTTCATTTTTTCTACTGTCATTGTTTTATAATTGTCATACTAAATTATTGTAAAATAAATTTAATATACATCAAACCACGAAGCAAACAACATCTTTTTTTATTGAAAAACGAATCTTGAATACAACATTTTGGTCCTTCGAGCCGGATACTGTGATATAAAACTTAAGATTGTGATTGAATAAGACTGTGATATTAAAATAGAAATATAGAATAAATATATAGAATAAAAATAGAAATACTAAATTAAACCGAAGCTGTGATATACATATATGTGGATTTTTTGTCGTTATTGGAGTGCCGTCAATTATCTTGTGGAGTTTGTCGTCCTGTTTCGTACAACGTACGCCTGCAATTGTCCAGCGGAGCACCTGTCCTGCAACAAATAAATAAGGAATTATTTAAGCAATTCATGTGAGTAGCATTAAAATTAATTACATGTTAAGCGCATAAACCGACAAAAAACTTTTTTCTTGGATTAAATTACATCAATTTGGAGAAATTGCCATTGGATTGTTCCAGTTAATTTGCCGTTGTTGAGAACAGTTAATCGTTGCCGTTGCAGAGTCCAGTTGTTCATAGCAGTTGTCTGAAGCTGTTACTCATAGTCATAACCGTTTTCCATTGCTGTTGTCCATAGCTGTTTCACCGTTGTCACCGTTATTCTTTGTGCACATCGTCTGCTTACTTTTCATCTATATTTTTTTCATCGTTTTACGGAATCCTGCAAATCAAAGTGAGTGCAATTAATTTTATATTATCATTTTTATTGAGTGTAAATAAATTACAATGAGTGAATCAGCCTCAATGAAATTGTTTAAGAAAATTTGTGCTCAAGTCAAGAAGAGCTACACGAGTTATAAAAATTTGGGTGCTGAAAGAAAATCGAAAAGTTATTTGCATGGTCGTTTGAGTGTTTTAGAGGAAAATTACAAAAAAATCAGTGGGCTCTTCGATGAAATCCAAAAGTCCGAAGAAAACGAAGATGTGGCCGACAAATGTGAGGAATTATACGATGTAATTGTCGAAATTTGTCTTTGTTACAAATCAGAAATTTCAAACGATTTGGAAGGGTTAGTTAAATCAGATAGTGGTCAATCTCATGAAGGTGCTAGAAAAATCGAAAAGAAGGATGAATCTAATTTGAATAGTTCAATGAAGGCATCAACTGTACATGAGATTAAGCTTCCACGAATAACTCCTCCAACTTTCTATGGGGACTATAATAATTGGCGTCCTTTTCATGATATTTTTGTGTCCTTGATCCACAACAATTCGTCAATATCCAATATCGAGAAATTAACATATTTAAAATCATGTTTGAAGGGTAGTGCTGCGTCATTGTTGGATTATCTAGAAATCAATAATGACAATTATGACGAGGCTTGGGAAATTTTAACAACACGCTACGATCATAAAAGAATTTTAGTCAACTCACAATTGAAATCCTTTTTTGAGCAGTCTATAATCAAGGTTGAGACTTCGGATTCCATTAAGGGCTTGCTAGATAAGTCGAAAGAAGTGCTTCACGCGTTGAAAAACTTAGGTGTACCAGTAGATAGTTGGGACGTCATAGTGATATTTACACTAATGCAAAAACTTCCTGTGAAAACACAGCAATTATGGGAAGAGAAGTTAGGATTAACGAAAGAGCTACCTACCTTTAATGAATTTTCAATTTTTCTGGAAACTCGATTCCGTTCGTTAGAGGTTGTTTGTCAGCAAGGTTCAAAGTCGCAGGATTCAACGAGTAAGGAACAATCCAAGTTCAAACCAAAGGTTTTGCATTTGAAGTCAGCGAGGAAAGAGAAGTATAGCTGCGCAGTCTGTCATAAGGGTCAGCATTCACTTCGTTCTTGTTACTCATTTTTGAAACTTGATATACCTGCAAGGGTGCAAACAATAAAACAACTTGGAGTTTGTGAAAATTGTTTGGCGTACAACCATAAAACCTTTCAATGTCCTAGTGAAAAACGGTGTTATCACTGCAGACAGAAACATCACTCGCTTTTACACGATTCGCACTCTACTCAACATTCGCACAACGATCATCGCTTATTCGCTCAAAATTCGCAACCCAATAATTCACAGTTTTCTAATCCTTACTCAGCTAATTCACAAACACACAGTAGTAATACAACATCACAGTCTTTTTTACCAAATTCAAGTCAAGGTACCTTTCAAGCTTCAACACAAATAAATCCTAACGCACCAGCATTTAATCCAGTTAGTGATCAACCTTTAGCAACAAACACCACTCGCAATTATCATGTTTCAGATCAAACAAATTCATTCGCTTTGCTTGCAACAGCAGTCGTTCGTATTCAATCTTCCAACGGAGAATTCATCAATTTAAGAGCGCTGATAGATCCAGGTTCAGAAGCGACATTCATCACGGAAGCAGCTGCACAACAACTTAATTTGAGAAAATGTCGTACACTCATCGAAGTTTCTGGATTTGGAAATAATAAAACTGGTTCTTGTCAAAGCTTTGTTAAAATAAAACTTAAATCGATACATACCTCTTTTGAAACTGTTGCTAGGGCGTTCGTTTTCAAAACTTTAACTGGTTTACTTCCCAATAAAGAGTTCCTTCCTCATCAATGGACTCATATTCAGGGTTTAAGTTTAGCCGATCCTTCATTCTATAAGCCTTCTGGCATTGATTTGCTTCTAGGTAGCGATGTTTTTTCTGAAGTCGTTTTGCCAGAAATAGTTAGGGGAACCGAGCCTGTTGCACCTATTGCTCAAAATACGCATCTGGGATGGATTGTCTTCGGTAAGGTACCTGTTGAAACATTTCGTATTCACCTGCAGCTCGTCGATATTGATTCACAACTTCGGAAATTTTGGGAAATTGAAGAGTCACCCTTTGAAGAACCCGAAGCTGCTGAAGACGCTGCCTGTGAGAATCATTTTCAGACGTACACCAGCCGTTTACCAGATGGACGTTTTGAAGTTGCTTTACCATTCAAAGAAGGTGCTCGACCCGCACTAGGGGAAAGTCAACAAGGAGCTTTGAGAAGGTTTCTTCAACTTGAACGAAGATTCGACAACAACCCCGAATTACACGAACAGTATACAGCCTGTATTTCCGAATATCGTCAACTCAATCAGATGGAAGAAGTAGATGTCAGCCAAGGCGAAGTTCTTATGTCACCATTCCATTATGTTGTGCCCCATCATGCTGTGTTTAAGGAGTCCAGTACCACAACGAAGCTGCGAGTAGTTTTCGATGCTGCCTTTAAAACAACTGATGGGACTTCCTTAAACGAACATCTTCTGGTTGGACCTAAAACACAAGCAAATATAATGGACATCATATTAAAATGGAGAACTTTTAAGATTACCTTGACAGCTGACATCGAAAAAATGTATCGGCAGATCCAAATGAGAGAAGCAGACACCTTTTATCAGCTGATTTACTGGAGAGACAACAAGCAGAGTCCGTTGAAGCTGTATCGGTTGAAGACAGTAACATTTGGAACCGCTTCTGCTCCGTATCTGGCCACACGAACATTGAATAAGCTCGCTGACGACGAAAGGCACAATTATCCGTTAGCAGCTCAGATGATACGCCATGAAATGTACGTTGATGACTTGGTAAGCGGAGCAGACTCAATTCACGAAGCTCAACAGAAGGTAAGCGAAGTAAACCAACTTCTGTCATCAGCTGGCTTCCACTTGCGCAAATGGGCCAGTAATTTTGAAGAGGCTCTTGTCAACATTGCTCCCCAAGAACGTGCGATTGATTTCATGCTGCCTTTTGAGTCATCAGAGCACATCAAGACTCTGGGAATAAAATGGCTTCCTTACAGCGATTCCTTTTCTTTTCAGTGGGTCCAATCCGAATCAATAGAAGTCACCAAGCGAGCAATTCTTTCAACTATTGCCAAACTTTTCGATCCACTTGGATGGATTTCTCCATGTGTGATATCGGCAAAAATCGTAATGCAAAAGCTATGGTTGAAGGGTTTGGCATGGGACGCACCTACTCCGCTGGAGCTGCAACGAGAATGGTTGTCTCTGCAAGCAGAACTTCCACTTCTTCAAGACATCAGAGTTCAACGTTGGATTTGCACTGAGAAGAATAATTTGGACTTAGAACTGCATGGATTCAGCGATGCTTCGATGAAGGCTTATGGAGCAGTAGTATATTTAAGGGCTTTAGATAAAAACAACAAAATTCACACTCACCTTGTTATGTCGAAAACTAGAGTTGCTCCGTTGAACACTGTTTCACTTCCTCGACTCGAGTTATGTGGTGCTGTGATGTTAGCTCGACTTTTAAGCTATGTTCAAAAGGTCTTGCAGTTAGATCAAATCAAAACCTTCGCATGGACTGACTCCACAATCACATTATGCTGGATTTCTGCACCACCATCAAAATGGAAAACGTTCGTTAACAATAGAGTCGCGGAAATACAGAGGCTCACTAATGTTAACATATGGAATCATGTTCCAACAAAGCACAATCCTGCAGACTTGGCGTCTAGAGGAGTTTCGCCAATGGAACTTAAAGACAACCGTCTTTGGTGGCGAGGACCAGATTATCTTCAGGCCGATTGGAAGTTTTCGAACCCAAGCCCAACAACATCGTTTGAAACCGAAGAGGAAATACGTCCAGAAAAGGTCCATTTACATTTTGTTGTTGACACTGAAAATAAAGTGCAAAGGTTAATGGAGAAAATCTCAGATTTCAAAAAACTTATACGTACCATTGCTTATTGCCGGAGGATTGCATTCTTTTATGTCAACAAAATCACAAAGGACCAGTTAAGGGCACCAATTTCAACAATCGATCTTCAAAACGCAACTTTGAATTGCATTAGAGTGGCACAAAGCCAAACTTTTGCAGAAGCAATCGAGGATTTGAAAAAGCATCCGACATCGTCTAAACACTTTGGATCGTTACATCCTTTCATTGACTGTCATGGGGTATTGCGAGTAGGAGGACGTCTACAAAATTCAAATTTACAGTACGAGCAAAGACACCCAATCATCTTAAAATCTAATCATGCTTTCACGCAACTACTAATTAGAGAAGCTCATGAAAACACATTCCATGGTGGAATGCAGCAAATGATCGCACACCTTCGCTCAAGGTATTGGATTTTGAATCTGAAAAGAAGCATAAAGAAATATATTCATCATTGCACCATCTGTTTTCGATTCGGAGCCAAACCTCTGCAGCAGTTGATGGGAAATCTACCAGCTCCTCGTGTCAGAATCTCTCGCCCATTTACGCACACTGGTGTAGATTATGCAGGACCGATAGATGTAAAGGCTTGGAAAGGACGTGGAGGCAAAATATTCAAAGGATATTTCGCAATATTTGTTTGTTTAGCCACAAAGGCAATACACCTGGAAGCTGTCACCGATATGACAACTCAGGCATTTTTGGCAGCTTTTCGAAGATTTACTGCACGCCGAGGAATCTGCACAGAAATCTACAGTGACTGTGGGAAGAATTTCGTAGGAGCAAACACCGAACTTCAAAGAATGCTGAAGGCCGCAAACTTCGACTGGAAGCAAGTCCAGTCAACAACAACCAACGTCGGAACGAAGTGGAATTTTATTCCTCCTGCTTCTCCGCACTTCGGAGGTCTATGGGAAGCAGGAGTGAAATCTGTCAAGTTTCACTTAAAGCGGATCGTTAGAAACGAGACCCTAACATTTGAGGAACTCAGCACACTTCTAACTCAAATAGAAGCATGTTTAAACTCGAGGCCTCTATGTCCCTTGTCCGACAATTTTGATGACTTCGGAATTTTAACACCAGCTCACTTCCTAATTGGAACGTCAAGTTTCCTTGTACCAGATGCAGATATAAGCTTGGAAAAAATTACTTACCTGGATAGATGGAGAAAATTGCAAGCAGCAGTCAACTCATTCTGGAAGCAGTGGAGCGGAGAGTACTTGTCCCGCTTGCAACGACGACCGAAATGGTTGCACCAAGAACCACAACCTCAAGTTGGAGACTTAGTGCTGCTGAAAGATGAACGTCTACCACCATCACAATGGGCGCTTGCACGCATCACTTCATTAGTTCCAGGAACAGATAAGCTTACTCGTGTCGTAAATCTAAAAACAAAATCAGGTGAACTTAAAAGACCAATAACAAAAATTTGCCTTCTACCCTCAAACAAGAAACCAGATGAAACTGCAACAATCTAACAAGTCAATCTAAATCAAATTATGCACGTTTCAGATCATGCAAAATAATACTAGCAAAACACTCAAATATTCTACGATACACTCAAATAAGTTATTTCAGATATCACTCACATTTAATCATTCAGATATCACTCACAGTCAATCATTCAGATATCACTCACAGTTAATCATTCAGATATCATTCACATTTAAGCACTCGATATCACTCACAGTTAATCATTCGATATCACTCACAGTCAATCATTTGATATCACTCACACTCAGAAAATTCAAAATCACTCATTTATATCATACACGCTTAAGCAAATAAAATTCATGCCTTCTATATCACACTTAGACAAAATCAAGGTCATTCATTCTGTATCACAATCATGTAAAATCAAAAATTATGTATTCAATACTTCTCACAAAAGAGGTCAAAAACAATTATGGATAACAAGCACTCACATGAATTGCACAATCGCATCAAATTCAACTTTACATTAAAAAAAAAATATATATCAAAATATCATTAAAGAGGAAACAATTTAAACTCACATTTTTTTTTAATCATCCATTTAATATCAACTTTAAATCACTTAAAATAAGTTACACTTCAAAACAAGTAAATAAAAACATCGCATAAAAAACTTTCAAAAAAAATTATTTAACTTCAAAAATTGAAACACCCCGTAAAATCAATTATTTATTCATCAATAATCGACTATCATTCAATAAAATACAGTCCACTCAAAATCGAATTTAATTTAATTTAATTTAAAACAATAATTAAAATCACACACAAAAACCAACGTACCGTCCCGGACTATTAAGCTGAAACAAACAACTCAATGGAAAATTCCTATCAATAATAAAAAAAAAAAAAATACACATGAACCAATGCATTTCAGATGAGCAACACACAAACCCATGTATTTCTTATGGGTGACAACCGAACCCATGTTTTTTATATGGGACGACACACGAACACGTATATTCCTTATGGAAATCACACGAACATGGGTATTTCTTATAGGAGGAAGAAATACCGAATAAAAAGCAGAATTTACCAATGTAAAATGTAATTTAAATCAAAATAATCATAAAACTCACCTGATTTATCACAATACAAACAAATAATTTAACAATTTTAACACAACACAAAAAAAAAAAAAACTATTTTTACATAATATCAACAATTAGTTAACAATTTACAACCGACGCCGATATTAAGAAGGAAGCGAGACAGATATATTCAGCCAATTCAGTTGGTCATTTATACAATTAGTTCTGTTCGCATAGAATGTCATTTTGTGTCGCCGTATTCTAGTACTATTTTTTTTTGTTTATAAATGTACTTAATATTTATTTTTTATCATTTCATGTAAAATGAGCATTAATAAGGTGAAGTCAACGACATCTTGAGAACTTCGTTCACAGCCGGGGAGGAATGTTGCAGCGTGTAAATCGCTTACTCACCACGCACCCGGAAAGCCCACCTGACGTCTAATTATGTCATGTCAAATGTCAATCATTGTAATTTTGCAAGTCATGTTGTTCATTTTTTCTACTGTCATTGTTTTATAATTGTCATACTAAATTATTGTAAAATAAATTTAATATACATCAAACCACGAAGCAAACAACATCTTTTTTTATTGAAAAACGAATCTTGAATACAACACCTACAGAGTGGGCCAAATACAAGTTTCTTTGAAAAAATGCAATAAAATGAACAAATTTAAATTTTATTAGTAAGAGCAAACATTCCCATTAATTATGGAACAAAACGTCGTTCAAGTTGCTGCCTCGGTTGGCTTCGAAGTAGAGCATTCTGTCACTCCAATTTTCCAAGAACTTGTTGTTGGTTTCGGGCTGTAGCTCACGGATTGCTTGGATGATATTGGCTTTAAGTGCTTGAATCGTTTCCGGATTGTTAGCATAACATCGGTCCTTCACGGTTCCCCACAAAAAAAATATCCAAAGGGGTCAAATCGCAGCTCCGAGGCGGCCAATTTACATCGCCAAGACGGCTGATAACACGATTTGGGAATTTGGTGCGCAAAAGATCGATTGTGGCATGGGCTGTGTGGTATGGTGCGCCATACCGCATGAACCAGAGGTCGTCTAAATCCATATCTTCAAAAAGTCGGTTAAAATTTCTTTTAAAAAAAACGCACTGTTTGGGCAACGCAGCACTCACTTTGGAAATAAGTTTTCAATATTTCCCAATATTGTTCAAGCGTAAAGCTACTCAATTCATTACGCGGAGTTATGATACTTTCTTGACTTTCTGTCAAGATTTCGAGCGGAAAACAGCTGTCAGTGTCAAAATAACCTACGATTTAAAAAGAAACCACTAGAGTGCCCACCCGTTATTTGATATATTCTGTGAATATGACATAAAAATCATAATACAAAACAAACCTTCCATAAATAATTTTGTGCTATACTCCTCCTGGCAGAAAGTATAGTACATACATATATTTTTTAATATTATATGAAAACCTTATGATTTTGGCATCAAGTATACAACCACAATGTCATCCTTCATGTCATTCTTTTGTGCTTTATGATTTAAATGAACAACAAATTGTATGTTTGGTTCATTAGTCTTTGGCATATCTATACCACCATCACCATGTGCCAAAATAAGTTTTAAGTAATTAATTACATATACTTCATTAAAATAAAAACAAAAAAAAAGAACGTAGCTACATACTACAATAACATAGTTGTAATATTTACTTGGTGTCATTGAAATGACAGATGTGCATGAAAAACCATTTTCCAACTCTGTTTTCTTTTTTTTTTTTTTTTAATTATTAAAATTGGAATTATGAAAATAAATTAATCAAACAAAAATGTTCATTCATCTACGAAAGTGTATAGGTATATATTTATGGCAAAATATTGTTGTGGTGAAAATGAAGTAAGATATTTTTTGGCAGGTTATGGATACGGTGACCATTTTTTCAGATGCAAAAAAGAGGACAATTTTTAATTAACTTACAACAAGTTTAGAAAAAAAAACGATATTTATTCAAAATATTTGTACTGCAGATTACATACATCAATGAGTTCAGTTAAAAAAAAAAAAATACTTATATAACAAAAAAAAAATAATAAATACTTAAGTAGATACTTAATTTAAAAGTTTAACTTAAAGGAACCGTTAGTTTTTGTATTTTTGTTCGCAGTGTATTTTTTTTTAAGATGTCATCCCGACTTCTTAAGAAAGTCTTAAAATCTCCACAGTCATAGTCATAATTGCACTTTGTTATCAACATTGCCTCTAGTGTACCAACTTTTAATTACGATTTCTCAGATGTCCAAATGTTATTAGAATTTGAAAACACTCTTTTCGTAGGGGCATCATTCACAATAGCAAAAACCAGATGACAAAACTGAATTATTCAAACCAGTGCTGTCTACATTTTGTGTTTAAGTAATTTAGTACTTATGAAAAATCATAGAAAAAAGGTTTCAAAGAAAAAAGGACATTAAGAGGACAATTAAGGAAAAAGAGGACAAATTACTGTCCTCTTTAAAAAAAATTTAAAAAAAGGACACGATACCGAAAAAGAGGACTGTCCTCTAAAAAAGAGGACGGATGGTCACCGTAGTTATGGACCTAGATAGATTAATTAATTTAAATATGTATAGCGGGTACCTTACATTATTAATATTATATCAAGTTTTATTCACTCATTAGTTCCTTAAATTACAAAGTTATTATGGTAATTACAATCGCTTATTTTTTTTTTTTAATAAAAAATGTTCACTTAGTTAAATTAAATATTTTGTTTATATAATTTCACACAAAATTTCTAAGTTATGTGAGCATAAGCCTCCTCCATAGCTCTCCATCTGCCCCTTGTTATTAGAATTGAAATTGGAAGTCATTCTTCCAGCACAGCGTTTGAATTTTTTATTCACGTTTCTTTCTCTATTTAAAGGTCTATTGTTGCTAATTCTGTCCAAAGGTTATAATTTTCGTACGCGTAACTCATTTCCACTTTTCTTTTTGGCCTATAACCTTAAGTTTTCAAAATGAGTTAGCCTTCTTATTTTTCTGGTGATTAATTTCTTGAGTGATATGGGATGTAGTCAGGCACGTAGCCAGGGGGGGGGAGGGGCTTGAGGGGCTGAAGCCCCCCCCCCCCGAAAGTCTAAAATAAAAACTAAAACTTTCTAATATACAGTATTATTTCCTTTGTAGAGCTCTTCAAATGCATCTCAATAAGTCTTGAAGAAATAACGAGCAGAACGTGGGCGATGTCTTCGAAGGCATCAACACTTTTGGCAGCGGTCCAAAAATGTGATTTCCTAGTTAGCCCCATTGTATGCGAAAAGCTGTTCAGTTTAACGCTGCCCTTATCAGTTTTCCTACAGAACAAATCCTTAGATTTCGTTTCTGCAATCGACCGCACCAAAGAAGATTTCTGAATTCTCTTGAGAACATCAGAGAAAAAGCCGAAGATTTTTTCAGAGAGGCTTTTCAATCCGTATCTAACATTGCCGAGGACTTATTTAAAGTTGAATTAAGACTCCAAGAACTTCTTTGAAACAAACCACGCGTTCCAATCCAGAAACCTCTTCTTCTGAATCCTATTTTAGAGTGTCTGTATTGATTCCTTGAATAGATTCGTTAATACGAAATCTTACGGACAGATTCATGATCAACGAAGACGTTCTACCATCGTTTCAAGCTCTTCTCCCAGGTTTTTCTGCGGTTGGGCGAGTCAACGAAATGGAAAAGCTAACATGTTACTTTGATAATGCAATTTCGTTGTCAGCTGTGAAAGCTGAGTACATTCTCTGGTGCGAAAAAATATCGTCGATTGATCCTTCTATCGAAGTTTTAAAATTGCTTGATATATGTGACAAGACTAACTTTAGAGGTATAAACTTCTTGCTTACGGTTTTGGCCACGCCTCCAGTGACCACAGCTAGTGTTGAAAGAACCTTTTCAACTATGAAAAGGATTAAAACAGTGTCCCGAAGAGTTATAGGGAATGCAAGATTAAGCTCATTTTAATGTGGATCCAGATAAGGTGATTGATCTCATGTCAAAAAGAAAATCAAGACGTCTTCTGCTTTGATAAAATGTGTGTATAAAAAAAATAATTTAATTATATGTTCGTTTGAGTACATACAATTTAAAAACTAATAAAAATCAATAAATTGGGATATATGTATATAGTTTTTTGTTTAAAGAATTCCTCGTAAAATTTGGAAGCAAGCCCCCCCCGAACCAAAATCCTGGCTACGGCACTGGATGTAGTACAGTTTAATTTTCAACATTGTGGGAAAGCTTATATAGGTTTTAGTGATATAAAATTAAAATGCCCGACTGGTTCACAAGAACTTGCTTTTATGTGTGATCACACTTCATTTTTTAAGTTGATATTCAGATCAATTCATCTGATTTTAAAGGAAATAAATTAGTTATGGGAGCTTATTATTTATGTCACCTTCCAAAAATGTAGTTTATTTTAAGATATAGAATTATGTGAGTAAATAAATATAAAAAATACATAGAAACATACACTTATTAAAAAATCAATATAATTAGAAATAAATTGATTAAACAACTTCTGTAATTGTTTAAGCCACAAGTCTCAGTTTATGAGAAGAAAATTTTAAAAATCGTTGAAGCAGTTTTTATAAAGAAATAATTTTTTAAAAACATAGTAAGCATTGTTAAAAATTGTTAGTGGCGCTCATATCGATGGGTACTTTTGAAGGTTAGGAGCAAGTCGGTAAGTATTATCGGAATTCTGGAAACTTCCTCGCCTTTGAATTTATGAGAAACTGAATGCGCTTAAACTCGAATGGGAAGTCGGTTGGTATCATCGGAATTCTTGGAATGAGAACTTCTTCGCCTTTGAATTTGGCAGCCGGCTTGACACCAGGATAAAGGTGATTTGCTACATGGCCCTCATCAGGCCGATGATTGCCTATGGATTCCCCCTGTGGTTCAACGTTGGCCCATCTCAAATGGAAAAGATTCGGGTGTTTCAGAGGCAGTGCTTACGTCGCTGCCTGGATTACACAGAACATCAGAGTCGGAGTACACACATTACTATTTCAACGGGGTTCTATACAATGGAGCCAACATCAACAGAATTGATAATTTCTTACTAAAGCTGATTCGGGGTCACATTGCAAAAGCGATGTCCGCAGCTAATAGCTTAATATTTGGGGCTTATTACCCCAATTTCGAGAGTGTACGTTTAAGTGGCTATGTTCCACCTAACGCATTCCTCTATTTAGACAGTCAAGGGTTGATCCAGGATAGAGAGGCGGTTCCGATAATCTACCACGTCGGCTGTAGAACTGTGGATAAGCGATTTCGATGAGACGTGCTCGCACAAGGCGGTGCTGAGCGAATTCGGTTCAGTAGGACTGTGTCCGATCGGGACCGAAGAGATAGAAAGAAGCAGGAGAACCAGTTTTGGTGGCTCAAGCCAAATAATGATATTTAAGTCGACGTTGAAGTTTTGTCTTGACCGACTTACATATAGCTGTAGGCACTAGTTTTAAGTAGGGACAGTCGGAGTGGTAACAAAAAAAAGTTTCTTTACCGTTAACCTCGTTCCCTTACAAAGTTACGGTTGGTTCAGATTGCGCAGCATAATGATGATAGTGCCGACTTTGACTTACAAATGGTGCGATGGTAGAGCAGGTAAATCCAACGATATCAAAAATTCAATTGGATAGCTTGTAGGTTAGTCGTCATTTGTAACACGATCAATCAACCGATTTGAACGAATGCATTTTGGCTACTATTTTATTTTGAATAATTAATTAAATTCTTCGCAGCTAAGATCGCGCGTTCACTCAACAAATCTTTGTTTAAATAATTTTGGCCGATGTTTGGGAATACTTTGCTGATTAGTTCTTCCTTCGATGGTGTGATTTCACAAAAAGTCGACGGGAACGAAATCAGTCTATAGTTGTAGCATCAACCGGAATTCGGACATTTCCAATTGCTTACAGTTGTTCTGAGAAATTATCGGCTAATTGATTGTTCTGCAATGCAACTCGCATGTTCGTCATCAATTGTAACTTCTTTATGTATCGCCATAAATATGGTAATTTCAAACAAGCGGTTGAGTTCATCTGCAGGCGTTGAATGTTGATCGTGTTGTAAAGTTTGACGGAAGAAGCCAGATTATCTATATGTTGACCATGATTACTGAATCCACCTGCCTCTATTTTGTGATCTATACTCTTCATAACGCCACCATTAATTAACCCCTAAAATATGCTATTTAACTATTATCCAAATTTTCCGGTCTAAATTTTAAATTTTCGGCTCCATTATGTTCTTACCTTGCTTAATACTAATCCAACAGAAAAATCCCTATGCAAATCGGTTGATATTCAGCCGAGTTATGTTGTCACTAACAAAAAAATGTATAGATTAGTCCGGGATTGTTTTTTTTTTAAATTCAAAGTATTAATATAGTAAATAAGGATACCTAAATAAAAATAGAGACCGAGAATCTATTTTCAAAACCAGATATAGACATATATGTAAATATAAAAGAATATTTTAGAAAATCTACAATTCGAGACAAAAACGTTTGCAAGTAAAAAAAAAAAAATGGAAAAAAAATCCCCTAAAACCAGGCTGATCTTTTCGAGAAATAAATTTTATAGTTTCGAGAAGCAGATAAGAAATTTAAAGATCCCTGCTTGGGAAATTTTCGATTTAAGCTGGCTAGGTTAATTTTTGACAAATATATAGTTTTTTTTATAAATTTTTGTTGGATTTTAATTTTCTTTTTTACTCATTGGCACTTTCATTTGAAACAACACCAATTGCAAAGAATTCTATTCTATCCTCCTTAATAAAATGTTAATTTTGTTTTTATATTCTATATGTTACTGAAACATATCTGCCAAGTAGAAGACTAAGCTCTGTTCTTTTTACCTCCCCTCCCCCACCAAAAAATAAAATTTCACAAAAATTCACCTTTTTTTTAATTTTTTTTTTTTTTAAATATTAATGTGTAAATAATGAAATATCGGAAAACAGTGGGCAGACATCTTTAATGAAGAATTTGAAAATGTTCCGTCACACTAATTCCTAGTCATTCTTGCCTCAAGTACCTACAAATATTTTTTTCACCTTGCGTTACTAAGATTCAAATAGAAAATGAATGATTTAACTTAACGTCATTTAATGTCTTTTTTTTTCTTAAACTTAAAAATGTGAAACGCTTTTGAATATAGAATGTAATTTTTTTTAATAAAATTTTAGTACTCATCACTGCTCCACAATTAACGCTCCAGAGACAATGTCTTATTTCAGCGTTAAATTCTTTTTAAACTCAAATTAAGTTTATTTGAAAAATAGAATAGAAAAAGAAATCATCAATGACAATAGAAATTAATCACTTCAAATAATAGATAATACACTTCGAGTCACTTGAATAAGCATTGATTATTTTTGTATTTAAAAGAATTAGTAGAGTTATAAAAACATTTAAACGAATTTGCAGAAACTGTTTGAGTGATGAATATGAAGAAAAGATTCCTCACCTGCTTTCTACACAAAGTTTATTCTAAAACGACCAAAGTGTATTGGTAAGACAGATACAAGAAGCATAGAACACTCCAAATCATTTAAAGAAGTTAGGCAGATAGTTGTCTGTGGCAGCCAATTCAACTTAATGTGAGTGTTGTTCCAGTTTTAAACGTTTCTCGACCAATTTTATCGATAAGAGATTAACAGAACCTAGTCACAGTACCGTAGCTGACTAACAACTGTGAACCATTCCTTCTGTGTGTTTTATCGGCTGGAATGGAGGATTTGTCATTTCTTCGCAAAAGGCTGTATCGTTGTTTTCGTTTTTAGGTTGCAAAGGCTGAAATTTGATCCCAAGACCTCCCAGCGTCACGGTCCTGTGCACCAACCATTACGATACAGCCTTATATATTTGCCCTTCAAATATCTCAACATAAAAAGGTAAAGGGCGATTTCCATGATTATCTAAAGGTATAACCTTGAATGCTCGCTTAATAGCTGGAGACAATCTTTCTTTAGCTGCACTGCACGAATGTGGAATGCTTTACCCGGTTCAATTTTGCCATTGCGATGTTCAGATATTCAAAACCAATAAGCATCGGTACCTCCTTTTAAATCTGATTTGATTTTCCTCTTTAGTGCGCGCTATTATAAAAAAAACACCTCAAATTTCTTGCACCAAGAACCGAAGCACTTGGTGAACCGTGTTTCAACGGATACTTCTAAATAACCGCCACAACCAGCACAAACTTCCACAAGGGGGCCATCCTCAATAGATAGACTGGAGCGAAGTCCAGGGGGTAACTTAACTATCTCCCGTGCTCCCAAACTTTTCGTCTCTGGTTAGACTAGCCACTGCCTTTTAAAGCAGCTACTGCCCCGGTCCGGGATGAGTTCCTCAAAATTTGGGTTGCCAGTGTCCCTCAAAAGCGTCTCCAATCCAATCAACAGTTGAGAATAGGTAAATTGATGATCAAATTGAGAACACTTACCATGCACCACCATGCTGGCTACACGAACATGTAATCTAAATTTTTAACATCGAACATGGGGTAAAATTTTATTTAATTATAAAGTTCGCATGATCTTGGTGGCCAATTGACGCGACGTCGCCAAAACATGAAATTACGCGACCAGGAAACTTCTCACGTCAAAATTGATGGTGTTGTGTGGCTTGTTGGCCCGTCTCGTTGGGAGTTGGAACCACATATCGTCCAAATGCAAAATACACCATGTGTACGACACGTGCTGCGAACGCCGGGAAATCGATAAATTCGGATCATCAGCAACACTTGCACTTGAAGCAGCAATATTTTCGACTGACCGTGCATTACGATGATGCACAGGCCTTACGACATCAGTAACGCTTCCACTCTCTTCAAATTTCTTCACAATTTTACCGATTTCTTTCGTAGTTGGTCGATTATGATGACCATAATCGTCGCGTAGTGCGAAAGGTGGCTACGTTTGAATCACCACTTTTGTAGCAAGTTTTAATAATTTTAACGCATTGTTCGATTGTTAAGCGATCAATTATCGTAAATGGCAAACATTCAACTAATATTCTGACATTTTAAATGACAGCTGAGTTTGACAGTTGTTAAATGCCAGTGCTACCAATTTGAAACCACGAAATGAATGAACCGTTATTACCTTATATTTGTGAACTGTGCCCTACTACAATGTGTGTGAAATCTTGAACGATATCTTTTTACGACATTTACGCCACACCGATTCTATAGGAATGTCAACCCCAGCACCCATTGGTTTTTGGAGCCTGTAACGCACTTACGAGTGGCTCCAAGATCCACAAGTACCCCACAAACAACTTCTGACACTTTTTTTTGCAGATCACGAAAGTAATCAACCTCTTTATTTTTCAACATTGAACAGCATAGAGACTTTTGGCTTCAGCATCTGTTGGTAGGGTGAAATCCCACAAATAACCTCCTAGACCCCAAGCCACAATGAGGCTTTCTCCCCTTGGGGGTGTAGGTATAGCCCAGGCAGGATATAAATGAAATCAATTTTTTTCCTCAGTAAAATTACCTACATTATCTCTGGGATATTAATAAATACGCGCCAATGTGTCTCCAATCAACTGACGTGTAGTGTCTCAAAGTCATTTATGTACAAATCGTGTTATAATTTTTTCGCCGCCAAACATTTCATTGTCACGAAACAGGTAAAAAGACAATAGCACTTCAAATGAATTTTAAAAATACATATTAAAGCATGATTTTCCGATTCATATTTTTTTCAAGAAGGTACATACTATAAGACTGCGATGCGTAAGAACGAACACTTTAGTACTTGACTCGAAGGTATACTAACAACTATATTGTGCTTTATCAGTTACGGCGTCATCGTCGACGTCGTCGTGGGGCGATTAGATATGGAAGCCAAAAAGTTGCAAAATAGAATCCAATCCAACTGAACCAACCTGCCGTATCATTTCCTAGAGCTTATAACATGCGGTCAATCAGTCAGTCAGTAGTAATAGTTTCGTTCCACCATGAACAAGTGTCTCTGCCTACTGTCCTTGATCGTCTTTGCGGCGGCCGTCGGAGCAAGTAACAAATTTAATTCATGATACCTAGTCCACTGATTGCCACTAACAATGGTTAATTCCGATGATAGTTTGCTTTATTGTTTACGCCGCGGCCTTCACAGAGAAACCATTGTCCTGGAAAATAATAAGCCGCAATGAGTGGGTGGCTCGACAACCAAAAAATCGATCCCACTTCCATGGTCCTGTTGAGTATGTTGTTGTACATCATTCTTACCATCCCGATGTCTGCCTTACAACGGACGCATGCAAAGCAGCCATGAGATCCATGCAGGACTTTCACATGGATGACAGAGGTTGGGACGATATAGGTTACAGTTTTGCTGTCGGTGCTGATGGCAATGTGTACGTTGGTCGTGGATTCGGTGTGGTTGGTGCACATGCTCCTCGCTATAACGACAAGAGTATTGGATTACTGTTAATAGGCGATTTTATGGGTAAGATTGGGTATAGGGCAAATATTCCAGAGGTGAATTGAATAAAAAGGCGTGTGTGTTGCTCATATATATGTATATTGCTTGCAGAGAAATTACCACCGAAACCAATGATGGAAGTTGCACAGAAATTTATCGCCTATGCGGTAGAACACAACCATGTGATTGCAAATTACACGTTGTACGGACATAGGCAAGTCAGAGACACAGAATGCCCTGGGAATGCCTTCTTTCCGGTATTACAAACCTGGCCACAATGGAGACCTAACTAAGTTTGTTTTATATATACATAATAATAATATCGCGATACAAAGTATGCCCTCGAGGGCATTGTGTTTTTTTTTTTTTTTTTTTTTTTTTGTAGCCAGAATTTGGTTCACATAATTTATATACCTACACTGTGATAAAATCATATTTTATTATTAAATCAAAAAACTATCATTGCTCAAAGTAAAAATGATTTTTTTTTATTTTTTAATATTCCATTAAATTCTGAGAAATTAAGAAAAAAATAGAAGACATTGACAAATTGCTTCCTGTGTTTGCTTTTGACATTTAAGTTGTCTGATGACAAAATGCTTAAGGCAGTTTTCAATTAATTTGCTTTAAAAGTCAAGGGCACTCTAAATTAATATAATACGACAATATTGTTATGACATAATAGTTTTTTTGTGAATTTAAGAATAATTTTCAGTTTTTAAAGCTTAATTAAATCTTTTTTTTATAAAGTAGATTGTAATTTAAAGGTTTTTTTTGTGATATCTATATACGGGCCACTGGATAAAGGCTGAGAAGTATTCAATCCATCAAATACCTTACATTGAAAATGTTTGATGTTTGTGTCTTATATGTAGGTAGGTACTACACTGATGTACCTTGGGTTCTAAGGCTGAGGTATACTCATGTTCTGTAACTCAGGCGATAACTTTTCGCATCGTTAAAATATGAAACAACTCATTCGTCAGTTATCGCCTCTGGAAAAAAATCGTGTTTCTGTAACTGAATGCGATAAGTTCAATTCCCAAACTATCCTGACTGGAATATTCATTGGAAGGCGATAAGTTGAACTGTCAATCTTCTGTCACTCACAACAAAATCAAAAATAAAAAAAGTTTAAAGTTCTATAATAATTGAGAAAAAGTGAAAATATATTTATAAAAAATTATAAATAAAGTAGTTATGGTCGGAAATGGACCAACGAGACGCAACAAGATGAGTATACATAGGCAAAGACCTCGGGATAATACTAACCCATTTGAAATGTCGGAAGAGCGATTTCGGGAGTTGTACCGACTTTGTTGGTATGCAGCTCGCGTTCTCGTTGAAGAAATGCGTCCACATATGAGGCAGGGACAGAGGACGACCTTTATCCCTATCCCTGTCCATTGGCGATGCTTCCACCACCAGTCCTATTCATGAGAAGGCTTTCTGTTCATTGCCTGCTTTTTCAGCGCAGATTTTATGTCAGTCCAACACTGAAATGGAAAGACATAGTTTTCATAAATAAAAGTGTGTTGTGTACGTAATATCATTCATACTTTTTTCCATTGCTCCATTGACTTTACATTTGGCCCTTTGGAGTTGAGCCTCGAGCTAAGGGACTCCCAAGTCTATGAGTCAGCAAATTTGTCTGCGGGCAAACGATTTGTTTTGAGACATGAAGTCGACAAGAGCTTCCTTTTGACTTTTTAAAATCCTTGCGCATCTCTAAAAACATATATTCATTAATGAAATTTCGAAATTATTTTGCTTACCTTTTTTGCCTGCAACATGTTTTTCTTTTCGCCTGCTTTTAATATGGTGATAAGTTTTGACGTTTGATATGAAAAAGTTATCGCCTTGCGAGCTTACAGAACACCATTTTATCGCACTTTTTCATTCCATATTGTTCCATTATCGCCTGTCTAGTGATGGGTAGGACACGCATTTCAAATGAGTTTGTATGAGGTACTCATTTTTCGAAATGAGGTGGTATTTTGTCCCACTTCAAATGTCCCATAGGACAAAACTCATTTAATTGAAATTTTTATTAAAAAAAATCTTGACGTTACTGAGCCTTATTCTTTGTTGTATAAAATTCAAATAAAATATTGATTTATGACGAAAATTAAGTAAAAAACATCAACATCAATATATTCTTTTCTGTAGTTTTAACATTTATTTAGAAAAACCATGATTAAAAAAATGAATGCATTTGCAGTCGTAAAAAAACATTCTTCAAACATACACTTACAAGTCTCCTACTCCTTCATTTCAATATTCAATCCTTTCCTTTTGGTAACAATCGTGTGTCTTTTTCATTTTCTCTCCTCATTTCATCTCCTCACATATTTCAAATTTCACAACCTAAGACATTGTTACGAATTTTGTTACACTGGTACATTTTTCAGTTGGCTGGGACATTTGAGATGGCTGGGACTTTTGAGTTGGCTGGGAAATTTGAGGTGATTGGGACATTTGGGTTGTTTTGTACTTATAACGGGTGATTTTTAAGCTGGTTTGGTTTTGGCAACACTGGTTTTGACAGCCGACGTGTGTTTAGTACCTTGTGTCACTGTCAAACAGCTTCAGTTTGGTTTGCAATTTAACCATGGATCGTCTTACAAATGAACAACGCTTGCAAATTATTGAATTTTACTATCAAAATTCGTGCTCGGTTCGAAATGTTGTTTATCGAAAAATTGTATTCAGCGATGAGGCTCATTTTTGGTTGAATGGGTACGTAAATAAGCAAAATTGCCGCATTTGGAGTGAAGATCAGCCAGAAGCATTGCAACAGCTACCAATGCATCCCGAAAAAGCCACTGTTTGGTGCGGTTTATGGGCCGGCGGCATTATTGGGCCATATTTCTTCAAAGATGATGCGAATCGCAGCGTTACTGTCAATGGTGAACGCTACCGAGCGATGATAACAAAATTTTTTTTGCCCGAAATGGAAGTTCTTGACTTGCATGATATGTGGTTTCAACAAGACGGTGCCACATGCCACACAGCACGCGAAACAATGGCGCAATTGCGAGGCGAGTTTGGTGAACAGTTAATTTCACGTTTCGGGCCGGTCAATTGGCCGCCTAGATCGTGCGATTTGACACCATTAGATTATTTTTTGTGGGGGTATGTCAAGGCTAATGTCTATAGGGACAAGCCCGCTTCGATTGACGCACTGGAAGCCAACATCCATGCATTCATTCGTGAGATACCGGCCGATATGTGTGAAAGAGTATGCCAAAATTGGACTCAGCGGATGGGCTACCTGAGACGCAGCCGCGGTCAACATTTGCATGAAATTATCTTTAAACATTAAATTGCAAGGTTCAAGCTATCGATTCAAATAAATATTTCATTCATTTTTTCGAATTTTTTGTGTTTTTTTTTTTTTAAAGTTCTAAACCTCTTAAAAAATCACCCATTAGTACATTTCCTCACTCATTCATTCATATGTAGTTATAGACAGTAAAGAGAAGATTTTTTTTGTTGTTGTTTTGAGTGAGGTGTGAGGTATTACATTTTTATAATTTGAGGCGATGGGACATTTGAGAGCGGTGTATGCGACATTTGTATTGCCTCATGTATGAGGTACCCACCACTACGCCTGTCAAAGTTACAGAACCCCGATGATGCGATGACTTTTGTTCCAAATTTCAACGTTTCTCGACGAATTTTATCGATGCGGTAGTTACAGAACATTAGCACAGGGTGTAACTAAAAGAGGTACAGTAAACTTTAGTATAAAAGATCTTTCTTTATTAAAACTTCAATTTCAATTCGAATTTACAAATCTTAAGTTAAATTGTTAAAATAAAATCTACTTTTGAAGAATATCGGTCTTCGGGTTGCTCTGACTTCCTGTCTTCTGCGGCTTGTACTTCACTTTGGGTTCCTCATTGGGTAATCTTATAATGGCTGAAATAACATTTCGACGGCTTTTAACCGGCTTATCAATGGGTTTTAACCGGCTTATCAACGGCTCTTAACTGGTTTATCAAAGGCTCTTAACTGGCTTATCAACGGCTCTTAACCGGATTATCAACGGCTACTAACCGGCTTATGTTTATTTCTACTAAAAGAGAGAGAGAGAGACCCCTTACCACTGGTGGGGGGAAGTCTTCGTTTATAGTAAAATCACTTACTTACTTTCCTCTGGTTTAATTACTAAAGTACCCACGGTCACTTACTTTTAATGTTAATTAAAATGTTTACTTTGTTTTCCGTGATTTTTAGTTGTTGGATGGCCATGGCTTCCTCTCGTTGCACATTTGCGACTTGCGAGTGAGTATTAATTCTAATTTTGCAAAGTGCAAATTTTCATACAATCGCCCATATATTTTCTACGCCCGTTTCTTCCCTACCCTTGTCCCATGCAAACGATAGTAGGTACCTCTATTCGTGTCACGTCATGGGTGGTTTGCAGGTTGCGGATGAGTTGTTGTTAGAAATTGTGTTCAGTTATACCTACTTTTAAGCTGAGTACAGACGATTGTAAGATCTTTCAATATTGTCAGATCCACAGTGAACACACAATTTTGTCTGACAATACTGTCAGAAACGTCATTGTCAGGTAATTGTCAGACGAAAATCTGACAAAAAATTATCAGGTATCTTACAATCGTCTGAACACACAATTTTTATCATTGTCAGACAATTAGAACATTGTCAGACATTGTTGGTCTTCGTCAGATGTTTTAATTGAAGTTGAAGGTCGAGTTGGTTAAAGAGAGATCAAAAAAGCATTTGTGTTGGAAATTTGTAGTTTTTGCACAACTGAATAAATAAACTCCGGTTTAAAAGTTTTGGTACAATCCCTTTAATAGCGGCGGCCCTTCGCCCAATGGAGGACGTGGTGGAGGTAATACTTTCTTTCATAGACGTGGTGAAGATAGAGTCGGGGGGCCAAATCAAGATCACAAAGTAGCTGATATGTATGTTTTTTTTTTCAATTGTTAAAATAGTCTCTGTTTCTATTATATTGTTATTCTTATTTTATTATTGTATCTTCTTATTTTTAAAGACGTGTATAAATCACCCTCTTCGACGAAATATGATTTGAATTCGTTTTGCACATTTTTAGCGTCCAAAAGAGTATCGGTACCTGTCCTTTGCAATGGAAATAAAGTTCTATCTTCCGCTGCCGCATCAAGCCGCCAATCACCCAAAATTAGTTGGTTGTCGTCATTTTAATGATCGAAGCAATTTGTTGGTGCGTATTTAATTTTAATGGTTGTCATTAAATAGTTGTGCAACACGCAACAGCCAAGCGTCACTTTTTTTGTACGTAGCACTCGAATACGAGCCGACATTATCCGAAACACATTCTCGATTATTCGGCGAGCCCGGCTCAAGCGGTAATTAAATACCCGCATCACCATATTAAGATTGCATTGATTATACGGCTTCAACATGTTTGGACGCAAAGCAAACGCATCATCTGCAACAAGGACGTAGGGAACAGGCAATTCCCTAGCTGGTAATGCTCTACATGGTGGCAAGCACACCTGATTACTATCCAGCGCTTGGCCAAACGTGCATCGATTGAATACACCACCATCAGAAAACTGCCCTTTGTGACCGACCGACGCGACGTCGATGTAAATAAGTTTGTACTCATTTCCCCTGAAGCGCAGTCGGCGCAATTCTCTAAATTTTCTTATTTTTTGAAGAGAAAAGAGAAATAGATAGAAATTTTGTTTTCTCCATAAATAGGACAGAGAAGGAGATGTGGTTGAATTGAGTATTATTTGTTCGTATTCACTCTTTCTTTTAAAAAGACGACGAGGAAGCGAGACGTCGACGTCACGAGATCTCTTCACGGTTTTCCTTTCTTAATGACGAACTTAAAACAAAGAAATAATACATAATAAAGCATTTCTCGTCGTTACGTGTCGTGTCAAAAGTTCGAAAAATTGAAAAAAAAAGACATGCCGATATGACAAGAATTGCTTCATTATGTATTAATTTATTGTTTTAAGTTCGTTTTTGATTGCTAGAAAATTTGTGCAGCAGTTATAATTATCAAATATTTAGTTAATTTTGCGGTATCGGTCGTCTAATTGTGCGTTTTAAAAGTGAGACCAGGGGCCTATTTCTCAGATCATACACATCATACAACATACAACATTTTCATACAACATACACATCATACAATTTTCTGTTTCTCAGATTTCACTGGAAGTGTTGTATGACATTTATTATTATTTTGTTTTCTTGCGAAGTAAAAAGTTAATTATTATAGACAAAAAAAATAAAACTAAAACTAAAATTAAAATTAAAACGCTCTTCATCAGGATCTGTGGTCAGTCCATATGCCAAGGCCAAGGAAACTATGTTCCTCCAAGCTGTCTTTATTTCTTCTTTGGTTTTTTTTTTCGAACCGACAAATTGGCCAAACAGTATATCTTTTTGGCTTAACATTTCCTGAAGGACAAGTATTTGCTGTTCTTTATTTGTCTATTTAAAAGAAAAATCAAAAACAATAATAAGTCGTCACAATTTACCATTTTTTAAATTCAAAAATTACTTACTTTTGTATATTTTCGTTTGTTTGTTCATTTCACTTTACACTTTTAACGATTACAACAAATTTATATGCTGTATGAAATGTATGAAAAATTTGAGGTTAATTTGCTGTATGATGTGTATGATAAATTTCTGAGAAACAGAATCATACAACATTCCAATATTTCCAGTGTAATCTCCGGTCATACATTGTTGTATGACAGTGGATCATACAACAAATCTGAGAAACAGAAATCATACAACAGAACTGTCAAAATCATACAATGTATGTAATGTATGATCTGAGAAATAGGCCCCAGAAGATTGTTTGTAAGAGCTCTGGTTAATAACAGTTAAGTGTGATAAATAGAAGAGTGTGAATGAAGATAGATTCGAATATTATAATTGTCAGTTTAATTTGCTAATCGGCACTTCATCTGGCCAGTAAAATACTTAGGTAGAACTTTAATTGCTAATTAGACCTATGCAGGTATTGTGAAACGTAAATGAGGTTGTTAACTGTCGAGTAAGTTCCTTGTATGTAGCTTAATTGGACCTTTAGTCAGACATTGTGAAACAGACCTTAAGAATCAAATTGACAATTATAACTCAAGTTATAGACTTCATTTGGTATCCTTTCATATCGATTGATTCAAAGATTTTTCCTAAACAATAGGCTCTCCCTTGAAGCTGTCAAACAATTAAGTTGAGAATTAGAGACCTAAAAGTTTCTTCCCCGCCGCGGGGCTCACAATACCACCCAGCACCCTTTGTATTGTTTTATTCTACAACAAAATATTGAAAAAAAACATTTGTTATATTCAGTTAAAAATTTTATTTTAATTCCCTTTTTCGAATTTTAAATCAATCTCTAACCTTCCAATGAGACCACTTTTGTATTTCAGCAAACAAATTATTTCCCGGACACTCTGTTACACCGACTTGTCTGTGACCATATAAAATATAATTTGGTGATAGATATCCAAGAGAAACAGCAAATTTGAGCAGTTCCTTTGCATTTAATATTTGAGAGTCATTTGGTGTGTGATCTGTAAAAAAATAATAACAAAATAATTTTAAAATTTATAAGTAAACCATTTAAGAGTAAATATTGGAAGATTTTTTATTATACATATCTAATTAATATAACACAACGTGAACTCTTCTAATTTAAAAAAAAAAGCTACCAGTTCACATTGGTGCTGCCTCAACCTTGCATTTTGGATAAGCTAATATTTTTTTGGTTGTATAGAGGGAGGCCCTCCTAAATTGACCTTTTATTTTGGACAGAACAAGTTTTTTTTCGATTTGAAGGGTAGAGGGTATTCTGAGTATGAGTAGGTACATAAGAATTGGTTTTCAGGGTTCGCCCACCACCTTCGAAGGGGAGGTGAAAAATGGTTTTAAAGAGTTCTTGAAAACCATTCGCCTCACAAACAAAATTCCACCAAAATTAAAATTAAATTTCTTACCATTATAATTTCCAATAAACATTATGCCAATCGATTTGTTATTCCAACTTGAAGCATGAGCACCTTGAATGCCAAATCCACGTCCTTCGTAAATATTTCCATCAGCACCAATTGCAAAATTATAGCCAATATCATCCCATCCCAATGTCTTCATATGATACGATTGTATATTAAGCATTTGTTGTATGCACGTCTCAGTAATATTGCAATATGATCCAGCAGAATGATGAATAACAACATATTTCAAATTATTTTCCAGTAAGCTTTTTGACACAGCACTTAGTCCACCCCATTCAGACTTTCTAGTAATTTTGATACTTGAAATTCTCTGAATACCTAAAACATAAAAAAAAATATGAAAATTTATTTTAATGGCTTTCATTATATACTTACAGCAGATTAAAGCTATGCAAATTATTAAAGACTTGTTAACCATTTCGAATGTTATTGTTGACTGATCAAATACTACTCGAGTCTTTGGTGGATTTTTTTTCTTTTGTTGATGAAATATAAATCAGATTAAATAATTTATTGTTATCTAATCAACTCAAAAATTTTTAACATGCACTAAACTAAACTGTAAGTTTTTTTTTAAATTCTATAGGTAATTGAGATCCCCTAAAGATCTCAGAGTTTATTTACTGACATTTAATAAATAAGAATCAAAGCCTTATCTAAGTTAGATAACTTATGTATATTAAATATGGTCAAGTCCATGGACTTGATTAATTTATTTGATAATAAATAATATAAATAATTTAAAACAAATATGCAATCACTATTGAACTTGCATTTAATATTTTATATTCTTCCACTTCATTTTCGATAAAGCCAATTATGAGATCCTCCAGTTGTAGGTATCTGTATATGTGAACGCTTTTACCCGTTCCTTTAAAAAAAAAAAACGTCAGTTGACTTAGTATAGGGACTTTTTTCCCCTTGCCACCCCAACTTATACTTTCAAAATCAGATTTGAAATTTTATAAAATTTATCGCAAAACTTAACTAAATTGATAAAATGCAAGTCTGAATCGCACGAACTTGATATTGTGTTTAAAGGCTACAAAGGCGGCTATAAGAATTATACAAATTCTTTATACTACTGGAATACATCAGCCAAGTAGAAGACTTAGCATTATTTTAATTGAACTTGTTGAATTATTGATTCAAAATAGCTTTTAACGGCCTTTAGTCCACACACATTTTTTGGCGTTTCGAAACGTTGATGAGTCCAAGTGAGATCGCTGGGAAAATCAAGATATATAATTTGCCTCATTCGTGTATTGGCTAAAAATACGATTTTTTGTAAATTTTGAGAAATGCTCATCAAATTTTGTCAAATTTTTTTTTCATATTTTTAGATAAATAATGAAAATAAGAAAATCGTGCCATATTCGTGCCTATTGGTGCCACAAGTAAACTTTCATGTCAAAAAGTACTTTAGTGCCACATCAGCAAAAGTTGGTACCTACTTATTTACAAAATTGGAACAAAATCGGTAAAGCTGTTAACGAAATATATAACAATTTTCATAATCGTCAAAAATAGTCCGGAGGCGATCGTCGGATTACCTATCCCATCGGGATTATGGAAATGATGAGTACTAATCGACAGAACTTTTAGAAACATTTAAAACCACTGGTCGGGCAAACTATTTCAGGGAGGTTTTGGCGGGAGTGGGTCACTTCTGGTACCGGTTTTTGATAAAGAACCTGCCTCATGGGGATTTCGAAAACACTTTAAAACTAATAGGAGGAGTTTTGCACACGGATTCTAAAACTATTGGTCGGCAGAAAAAAAAAAAATCAGGGAATAAATGCTTGCCCGACCATTTAAAAAAACGTTTTTTTTTATTAGAACCTATCTCATCAGGATTATGGGTAATATGGGTATCAAACGAAATGTAAGACTTCCCTCTTCACGAATCAAGTGGTCGAGTAAACTTTTTTAGGGAATAACCACCGGCCCTGAAATAGATTATTCTTTACTAATATGCTTAGTGGTTTTGCGTTTCCTTTCCTAAAAAGACATGCAGTATAATCACAACCTGCAAATGCGTGAAACGCTGGTAAGTAAACACATACATTATTGCCTAGTGTGAAAGCCAGCTGAGTACAGTTAATACAATTAATAAATTTCAAAAGTTTTCAACTTATGCATGTTACCTAGCAAGATCACTATATACTCTGTTCAACAAAAATTGTCAGTTCAGGCCTTATGGGAGAGCTTTTTCCAAAGCAGTGGCTCCTGATTAGGCTGACCAGACGTCCTCTTTTAAGAGGACAAGTCCTCTTTTTAACCTAAGAAACTTTTGTCCGGTATCTTTTTGAAAAATAAACGATTTGTCCTCTTTTCTTTAGGTTATTTTTTAATTTTCAATTTTCTGCGAAACAAAACCACAATCAAAAATGTATGTTGGTTGAACAAGGTCTTAAAAGGGATAAAATAGTACAGATCTGGTCACCCTACTCCCGATGCGCTCTCAATACACTGCACTGGGAAAAATGCCACTTAAAAAAAGAGCAAGCCACTGACTTTCCTTAAAGAATTGTTGTTGTAATTCTTCGCAAAAAGTTGTACACCCCAACACGACCGTTGTATCCCACTGCTGATGGGATACTGTCAATACGATCGTGTGCTTGGTATCAACATTTCAACAGAGTTACCATTATCATTGTCAATTGCAATTGCAAGCAAAGAGCTTATTCAGTGGATTTTTATTAAGGAGCTTTTAGGATTTGAACCTTTTGAGAATAAATTTTATGAAATTTTTTTATGTTGAGTGTTGTCATATTGCTTTTCCACTTTTAATTTTTTTTTCTGGAGAATCCGTTAAAATGCAGTGTTTTCTTGGCTTTTGGTCTTTAGAAGAAAAAAGTTATTTATGCGAGGTTTTGAAATACATATCTATTCGCATTTCGTGATATTATTTATTAAAAAAGGTGTTTTTTAAGTGATATGGTTTTCAAATAATAGTGAAGTGATGTTGTGTTTAAATACTTATTAGAATTAGTTTAGTGGATATTTATTGTGTTTTATGTTTAATCCAAAGAACAAATTGCTACAAAATCTTTAAGTGCGCAAAAAAGCAGTAAATTGTTGAGGCATTAAAAACACATTCTATGGCCTTCTTAAAAATAAATCGAAAGCCGTAGGAAAAGCAGTAGACGGTAACCCTACGTGTTTTTCTCTCTCAATTGGGGCGATTTAAAATGTAAACTACGGAAACCCTGTAAGAGCTTTAAAAAGGGACATGTTTATGGAAGCCAATGAAACTAGAGTGAGAGACAAACGTAATATCTTCCCTGTACTGACAATTTTTGCTGAACAGAGTATAACAGATCGGTGTCAGATCCGTTAACCCACTATTTTGGAATGAGGTTTTGCTTTGCTAATGTGGTAAATCATTCCTGTATCAGCTTCTTCATGAGGCTGCATTTTAAGTAATTTTCTTCAAATTTAAAAATAAATTGATTTTGAATAAAAAAAAGAGAAACATTTTTCATCTAAGGTCAAACAAAAAAACGTTTTTACTGCCCGGAATCGGAACCATGGAGTTGTTAATCCAATGCTGTGCTAAGAACTTAACCATAGATTCTTTGAAATTCGGATTTTTCAGACATTTATGGAAGTCGTTTTTGTCCATTTTTGTAGCGGTTCGAGAATATTGTAATTGTTCATTACGAAAAAAATGTTCAGCGTCTTTAAAAGATGGATGCAAGTACCTATCAAATATTTAATGTACTTCGGACGCGTTCGTTGAGCAAGCTCTTCTCAAAATCATTTCTGAAATCTTATCAAAAGTTTGAGAAAGTGATGGTCCTAAAAAATGAAAAAAGTAAAAATCATCTATTATATAGGTATGTATGTCTGCACAAGTTGGTTCAGATAAAGGCATGCGGCTTTTGAGCTTTTTGCCAAAAACAGATTTATCTGTTTTATGCATTTCACCAGTGTAGTGACAAAGGAAAGGTGGAGCGAGTGCAAGAGGATATGACAAGCATACTTTAATGTCAATTTTTTTTTTTCAAGAGCTGAAAGTCCAAAGACATCTCTTTCCATTTTTAAAAGTGCCTCTTTTTCACCATTTTTACTTTTTTTAAAATCTTTTCAAACACTGTCATGAGAAATTGCGAATAATGTTACGACAAATAGGTTTAATAAAACGTTCACAATTGTTGTTGGAGCAATGCGTGATAAATGCAATTTTTTTATTCCGACCTGTGTTATATTGGCATTTAAAAGAAATTCTGCCGTTTCTTGGGATGCTGTTCTTCCTGTTGTTAGAAATGAAACAAATGTTCTTTTTCCACAGTTAGTTCAAATGTATTAATATTCTGTTTAAATGCATTGATTATTTCAAATAACGCTTTTTTATCTTTTTCGATATGATTTTGTGCAAATTCATGGGTTATGTCATCCTTGTGTTCAAAATTAATTTCGGTAAGCATTTTTGATATTCTGCCCTAGCGAGGTATCCGTCGGAGCGGAAATTTTTTTGCAACGCACACTCTGTCGGAGGTTCAAATTACATTAGAGGTATCCTTCATCGAAATAGAATACTAAACAATGCGACGACGCGTCGGGTTTCTCTTGCATTAAATTAACCAGAAGCTCGATTTGCCTGGTTGTTGTTTTTTCGTTTACTCCTCGGGGTCTAAAAAATAAAAAAATTCAAGCAATACTTCCAAAATTACTTTATTGACATGCTTTTTTTTAATTTCTTAAATTTTTCAACACTTTACACAAATCTTAAAAAAGTTCCGCGAAGTATTTGTGGCGGAGGATTTCGGAAAAATAAATGTATGAGCTGTCAAAATATCACTCAAAAAAAGCAATTGATCGCACTGTAACGCAAAACGCCGGTGTGCGTTGCATAATGTCGGAAAAATGTTCCGAATAGCTGTCCGAAAGTATACCTCGAAGCAAATATTCTCCGATTCGTATAAAATCGGAGAATTTTCCGCTCCAATAGATACCTCGCTAGGGCCGATTATCTTTATACTTATAGTGCACATCGCTGTCTTGCTGAAATCGAATTAGTGAAATGGTTAACTCCAGTCAAAGAGTTAGCGACATCGTTATTTATTGTTTGCTCAAGTGTTAGGTCAACGGAAGCTCTTGTAAGACTCTTTTCTGTTCGTTTAATTCCGAAAGCACCTAATTTAAAGTCATTTAACAACCCAGAATTGCGAATTTTCAAATACCAAGTTACTATGTATTTTAATATCCATCTTGCATGATTTGACTGGTTAAATACAAAAAATAAATTAGCTATTTCAAAAATCGAATCCACATATACATATATCAAAATCACTCATTCTGATACTTCTGGAAAATCAAAAAAAAAAAAAACGTTTATAAGTTCAACGTATTGCATGCAAACTTGTGGAGTTTTTCCATGATCTCTTTTGAGGGTAACATTGTAATAGTGTCTATATTTATTTATGATATCGTCTAACAAGGAACTCAACACTTCATTTGGTTCTAATGGGCTGTCGTATATGCGAGTTAAATATTCAACAATATCAACTTCATTTTCTAGACAGAATTGTTTAAAGTGTAGAGTTTGAATAGCGCCAGATAGCAACAGATGAATTCTTTTATATCTATTAAAATTTTTACCATCAATAAATGCTTGACTGATCCTTCGGCCAAAACTTGGATTTGAACTAAAATATCAACCACGCCAGAACCATCAATGAATTTTCCTATAGCTTTAAAAAATGCCATTTGTATAAATAGAATACTCCTAAATCAATGAAAATATTACTAAATTTGGGATTTTCATTTATTTGAATCTGCATAGCCATTTTAGCAATTGTTAAATCGTATGTTAAAATAATTTCATTTTGGCCACACTCATTGGCAATATTTTAATGTTTCATGTACAACGGTGTAGGATGTTGGCGACATATTAATTTGAGGCAGATAATCTATTGTCTGGGTCTCACTTTTATCTATTGTTGTTTTACTGTTAAAACTTAAAACCTATCCACATTGATGTTTCTCGAATTTGGGAGAGCTAAATAGACTAGATTACATTTTAATAATTGCATTTTCTTTTGTAGTTTTTGATTGGGTTGTAGCGTATATGATATCTTCTAACGAAAGCAGGGTTGTCTTTGAAGTAATTTTTTTCATGTATTTTTTGTCATGAATATCACGTGAAATTTCTTCAAATCGTCTTCTTTTTCTAGAAGAGCGACCACCGTTTTAATTCTGACTATTTAATACTTCTACCAAACTATTTGTGACCTCAGGAAAATTTGGTTTAGGTGTAAATTGATAGATTATTCCAACTGTGTCATGAAGGGTATATTTGTCATTTAACGTTTCGACATATTGGTCGAAGTTATCAAAAGCTACGTGGGTACTTAGATTATCGACTATTTCTATTCCTATTTTCTTCAAAGGCTGTATAAATCATTTCCGTTTCAATTTCCCCTGCAATGGTGTATCATATAGAATGCCCATATTTATTGAGTATTGTAAGAACCTTCTTATTACTGGTGAGTGATTTAATTGAAAACCTAGCATAAGGTGTTTGGATGGTTTTATTCTACCTTTTGTAATTATATAAATTATGTCCTGACATAATGACCTTATTTTAACAGAATCGTTTTCTGATTTCATTCTTCTGTGATCAGGTCCTTGAAAGAATCCGGTGCGGTGAAAAAATCAGACAACAAACAAACTCATACAATTTTTCAGGGGTGGAACATTCTCCTGTAGTAATATCATTTGGTTTTAATTTTTCAGGAAGCTTATTTTTAATAATAGATTTAACATCATTACGATTGTCATAGGCTTCTTTCTGTAACTTACGCATTTCAGCTGATTTTAAAAATAATGAGTCGTTGACTAGCTTCTTGACATCAATTCCTGTTTTAAAAACAATTTTTTTTGTATCATATACCCATTTTACCGTTTTTTAAAATGATCGGGCAAGCATTTACAGTAAAACCCGCTTAAGACAAAAACCCGCTTAGCTGAAACAAATCTTTCATCCCCGAGCATTTTTCCACCAATCACCTATAAAACACTCCGCTTAAGCGAAACTCGCTTAAGTGAAAAACCCGCTTACGTGAAAAATATTTTCAGTTAAATTTTATATTTCTCATTGAAAAAAACTCTCTTAAGTGAAAAAAAAAATTGAATCGAACAGAACAAAAAATTTGCTGAACGCTTTCACTTCTTTTTTATTTTTTACCTCCACCATTTTCACCACAAAAATTACATTTAAATTTCTGTATGTCACAACCATTTTATTCTCGTTTTGTAAACAAATTGCTTTTTGGTTTGGCTATCAAAACATTATTAAATAAACATATTAAATCGTTGTTGGATTTTATTTAATTTTTTTTAGGCAACTCCAAAAGATAAATTCAATTTTTTTCTAGCTTTAAATTTCCGCTGAATGGAATTTTTAAATCCGCTTAAGTGAAATTTTTTTTCAATTAAGCAGGGTTCGGTTAAGTGAAAAACCCGCTTAAGTGAAAGAAATTCTGTGACATTTTGCCGTTTCTCTTAAGCGTGTTTTACTGTATTCCCTTTTTTTTCTCCCGACCAATAGTTTTAGAATCCATGGGCAAAACTCCTATGTGTTCACAAACAGCTTCAATATTTTTTTTCGACTCTTTTTTTTCTTCATAAAAATTGAAACGTCAAAAGTGCTATACGTGAAAAGTTGGTGAACTCTTGCAGCACCGTCTGCAGCACCGACTGCAGTTGCGTTGTGTTGTGTTCGTAACATTGAATTTTGTGTATTGAATATTTTGACAGATATTCCAGCTGCAGTTGCAGTTGCAGCTCTGTATCCATTGTGTTCAGGCAGTTAGTCGTTGAATACCACGTTGCCGTGTCGATACTCCGATGCAAGCATCGTCATTATTTTTGATTTTTTACTTTTAAGGAAATTATTAAGATATAAAAATATCATCCAAAATCCAGTTTTTCGGAATATTTTCAAATCGAAAGTCTAATTATCCTGGGCTATATACGAACGTATCGTGGCTATAGATTTATGCTTTTTTATATTTCTTTATTCCTTTATACACAAGTATAATTTATCTCTTTCATTTATGTTTGTTGTGTTTTTTTTTTTCTGACTGACTTTTATGTACACATACGAAAGAAAAAGATTATGTAGCTTTTCCGAGACCTTTTTTTTTACTTCTTTTACTAACAACTGTCATGTCTTCATCACCTTATCACCTTTTTTCCATTTTTTAACACTTTATTTACTGCATATTGACAGTCGAAGGATTTATTACAGAGTTCTTCTATAATTTCATCGACCGACCGACGTTTCTGTCACACAAACAAAATTTACTCCTGATCTGCCAATTAGATAAAGACAGCTATGACAAAGAGTAGTGAATAAAAAAAGAAACGAATTAATTTTTGATAAGGCTTTTGGTTTCTTTTCCCTACCTACATCACCATTATTAGCTGATGACATTGAAGACTTTGTTATAGAAACTTCTATTTCTCTCTTTTTTCTTACAAAAATACACTACAATACATAGGTATCGTGTGTGTGTCGTGCGTTGTCGTCGTGTCGTCTTCTTTGGAATCGAACAGCTCATGGCAGTATCGTCTAATTAAATGATACGAGAGATTTGGGGAGTTTATTTATTTTTTGGGGGGAATTTCGTTTTCATATATATCCTTAAATGTAATGTGTTGCTGACGTTACTTTGCCTACAACATACTATCGGGTTGTCATAGGCACCCGAAGAGGTTTGTACGTGAAAGATAACATTTTTCGAAGCGGTGATTGGCATTTGCTTATCTCCATAATACTGTTTAACTACTAACAGAAAATAATAGCATGATTGACAGGAGTATATGCGAGACTGTGAGGCGTTAGAATAGGTATACGGAAAATATTTTCCGGTTTAGGCAGGCAAGAGTTTTATTTTCTATCTTGTTTAGGGAGAAATGTTTAGTGAAGTCGCAAAATTTAATAAAATCCAATATATATGTACGTGGTTCAGGTTCAATAGATTGTTTGATTGATTAAGATTTATATCTACATATATACCTGTTTTTGAATTGATTTTTCGTGAGTGCGAATTCATAATCACATTGTTGTCACACGTTCACAAATATTTCGAAAAAAATTAGCAAAACAGAGATGTTCTAGAGGAAACTTAATTTCATGTGTTTATTTTAGGATTTCCAGAACATCTGTTTTATTGAGAGTATGTTCTCTTTTTTCGATTCCCAGCCTATGCCAGCTAAACAAAAAATTTTTTCACTGGTTACTACCTCTTGCTAGGAATTGACAAATCCTTCAAGAGTATCTCTTTTCATGAAAAAGTTCTTCTCACCTTAGCCGTTCGGATTCGGCAGAAAATTGTAGGTCCTCACTATTCCTGCCAATAATGCGCACACAGGAAATGGTTGAGAGTTGTAAGTAACTGGTTCCACACTGATACTGATGACGGCGCTTTCCGTCAAACTTTACAGGTCATCCCGCGATCAACGCCTTAAGCTTGCCTGAAATTATCATATTTATGGCGATACATAAAGAAGTTATAATTGACGAAGAACATGCGATCAATCTGCCGATAATTTCTCAGAACAATAGCTGTTCGCAATTGAAAATGGCCGAATTCCGGTTGATTCTAAAACTAAAATCTAAGCATTTTGTATGTGTAGGACCGCGTGTGCTATTTTATATTTTTTTTTTGTTTCCATTTTATTATTATTTTTTTAATGAAAAAAGAAGCTCTATTTTTTTGTTTGACTTTTTTGTAAGTACGTATAGGTACTAACTTTTTTTTATTAATTAAACCTTTTAAAACAACTCTCTATAACTCGAATTTTTTTTTAACTCTCTCTAACTTGAACAAAAATCTTTGTATCCCGTGAAAATTTTGCTTAGGGAGAGTCGACCGTATTTCATTATCTGTTTAACCAATTTTAATTTAATGATATATAAAAGAGTTTCTAAAAAGTTTAAATAATATGGCATACCAAATTTTTCAGAAAAATTATGGATATTAAAAAAAAAATCAAAATTTTGTAAAAAATCAATATTTCGAAAATGGTCAGATGATTTTTTTTTTTCAAAATTATTTTTGTTTTTAATTTCGCAATTATGAATACTAAAAAATGGAGTACCAACTTTTTTTTCTAATGCTCTCAAAATTGTATTCCTAATACAAAAATTATTTATTAAAATACCGTTCCAACGATTTTTATTTTTTTTCTCATAAATTAAGATTTATAACTCCTAAAATTGACAAAGGTCTTTTTTTCTTTCATCTTAAAAAAGGTACATATATACAAAAAAATAAATTCTATTAACAAAAAAATTAAATAAAAATCATTATTATTATTATATTTTAACTCCAGGTCAAAAGAAGAGCTCTATAAATCAAGCTTGTTATTAGAAAAATAGTTTGAGTAGTATTTTTGCAGCGCTTTTAATGAGAAATTAAAAACTAATTAGAACAGCGGCCGGCGCAAATCTTTCTAGGGCACCTACATATGTACATACATACCTCGTTATATTTTTTTATTTTTTTAAATGTGTTCTTTAACTTTTAAAGTTATATTTTTTAGTAGTGCAGAGCAGATAAATTACAGTAAATGTTTTATATATCCAATATAAAAATAGTCCTATGTAGAGCATACCTTATTCTAAAGGCGAATGTAGGTATCATACTTTTTTATTAAGATTTTTTTTTAACCAGTTATACAAAAAACTGGATGAGAACGCTTTAGGATGTTTCGAGAGGAAAATTCTCCCGGTGATCAAAGGTCATTGTAGTGCCCAGTGACCAGCTAATTTCTGGTAGTACACCCTATTTAAAGAAAGAAATTCAGGCGATTATCTACCCCCTCTAACTTCAGTACCCGTAAAGTTAGAAACTTCAAATTCGAATTGCAGGCACCTTAACTCAGTAACATGAGCATTTCCTGAGATACCGGCCTTCAAAAATCGCTAAAACCGAAACCGTAACTGACTCACTCACTGACAGATCATCAAAATTATGGAGCACTTCCCGATACCGCAGAATATTGTAATTTCACACAGCTGTAATACTTGTGGCGTATACAAAGAAAAAATCGTAAAATTGATGTTTTCGTGGTATGCGCCCACTTTCTTTGAATTGTGATCAATTAAATGCAACACTGATTGCTGTAAAATGATGAAATTTTGTAGAGCCGTAGGGCTAGACATAATATGCAAATGAAAATAAATTTGAGGTTCCCATTTAAGGGGCGTAGTGTTTGGTGGGTTAATTGTTCAAGTTTTCAAAACTTTTTGAATTTTAAGTAATAAAAAGAAAACTTGGCAAGTAAACTAACCAAATTTTAGTCAGTAATCATTAAATAATAAGTTTCTCTCATAATTTGTAGTTATTTCAATTTAACACTATTTTAAATATTTGATATAAAACCTTCATATAAATTACGAACTTTAGATCTCACTAATTTTCACGGCTTACTTGTTACAAAGGTACAGGTTTTTGTATAGGAGAACTTGACTTTTTTAACATTTATGTTTTTGGTCTGTTTTAAAATTATGTTTCAGAAACATTTTAGCTTTAAAAACCTTTAATTCACTTGCTTCATTTTCAAAAATTTCTATTAAATATTTGTATGGGCTCTTTTTGATTCTTCATTCTTATGCGATAAATGAGTTATTATATTACCCCCAAGTCTCATAAGTTAGCAATTTTTTTGATTTTGTGTTTACCTGTATAGTAGCGTGGTCCATTTTTTAATTTTTTATATATTTTGGTGGGCCACCCTAAAATTTTGTTACATAGGTATATTGCATTAATCATGTGAAATTTAAGCTTATTTGCTCAAGGGCAACCTGATGGTGCTCAACGACTATAAACGTTTTGCTTTGACTATGGTGAAGTTTGTATTGATTTTTTATACTGTGTCATAACATGTCTGTTTCTTTTTACGAAGAAGAAGAAGAAAAACACAAACAATAAGAGAATTATCATTTTTGTTTCTTTTTACCAAACCGTTACTTTTGTGTTACCGAACAAACCACCTCAAAAGATTCACTGGTGATCACCGGGACCTATCCATCATGCTCGTTGGTCGCTAAACTTTTGTATGCTACACAAATATTTCTCTTTAGAAGTCATAGTGATATATTCAAGCTTTTTAAAAGGGAAGAGAAACAGATTTCTCGGTGTGTCAGTTTTGGTGCACTTGTTTATACCAAAGCTTGGGTTAATGATCCCTTGGCAGCAGAAGCACCAGGTGATGATTTAGAACTTTGGAAGAGTTTGAAAGCTTACGAAGCTATTGATTCCGAAATTGTTAAAGCAGCAAGGGGTATGTTAAAGCGACACTTGTGGTACCTGTCTGATTAGTTAGCAACCTTCGCATTGTTTTCGGACAAGAGTAGTTGTGCCGATAAAAAAGCTATTGTTAAAGGCATGAAGGTTGAAGCCAGCCCTCATTTGATTCGTGGAAATTCAACTTATTTATCAATTGATGCATCTTTAGGAGTCTTTGCTTCCAAGAGGTCCTTGAAACATTCGCATTTTAGATATAAGAGCATCGTCATTTTTGCAATTTCGATTTTCTCGAAGTAAGAAACCGTATTAGGAATTTACGTGTAGTAAACGATACTGCGGAAAGGGGTGTTAAATTTTTTTGAGGAGTTTAATAAAGTTTTGAACAAGGATGAAGAAAAAAAAGCAGTTTATCCTTCAGGTGGTTGAACAAAACAGAAAAATGGTGTCTACTGATACGTCCAAATAAGCTTTAAGAAGTAGTTTTATGTACAAAAAAACCCTAATTTTCCTTGTAATGAACTATTTTTTTCGTATTGATATTATAAATGAAAATATGAATATATATGATGTGTTAAGACTTATTTTTGTTTTGTAATAAATAAACTTTTTATATAAATTAACGCATTTCTTTAAGTATTAAAATTTGATATTTTAAAGTTGATGAGCACCGTCTTTCCATTAATTTAAAAGGCCGAAACTTCACACACATGTTTTTATAGGAAGGTATAACAAAATTTTAAGGTGGCTTGCCATCTAGCATATAGTTTTTTTTTTACCTCATAAACGTGAACCACCCTACTGTATAGTGTATCTTACCTACCTATATACTATTCATATAGTAAACATCGTTCCGGGTATTGACATGTTTGACTTAAATAGCAGGAAATACCTTTTCTTTTGTCGGTTTTGTTTCCCGTATTTTTAAATGTGTTTAAACCAAGTTAATTTTAGACAGGTAGGTACATACATATGTATATATTAAGTGTAAATTCATCCACTCTTATTATTTTTTTCATTTGCTTTAAATATTGAGAAAAAAAATGAAATATCCTTCGCTTTACAAATTTATCTACTAAAAAATTCAATTGATAAATTTTGAATTTAATTTCTGTTAGATGATTTTATTTATTTAACTTTCTTCCCGAATAAATATTTCTTTATAAATTTGAATGGCATTCCATCATATACATTCATACATAGGTACATATATAAAATATACAAAATCGTACCTTACAAAAAAACATCCCCTGTATGTAAAAAAAAAAAAAATATTAAAACACCCCATTCTATGATACCTACATTACCTTCCTAAATTCATTCCGGAAAGGAATTTAAATTAAAAAAGTTGTCAAATTTAGTCATCATTTCCAATGAAATCCCCAAGAGAAGTATAAAGTCGTAAAAAATCATGGATGAGACAAAATCTGCCATGATGAAACACCTGTTAAAAAAATAAAAAAAAACTTCGGATTTCTATCACTGCGTTAACAAAAATTCCAACACTTCTTTAAAAACACATTCGTATAAAGCACAAGTATCGATGACCAAAGAATTCACTGAAAGAAATGGAGATGAAGGAACAACCTATTTCCGTTTTTTCAGAAGGACAGAACGAATGCGTCAGCAGGAATCATTTTAATTTAATTGCTGTAAAAAAAAAAAAATAAACTAAAGCGAAAAGAGAAATCTGTCAAAGGCTGAATTTGTGTTGAAGCTTGAAGCCTGTCATCGTCAGTTAAATTTAGGTAGACATCTTATGGGAAAGTAAGTACCTATATACACAGGTAGTAAAGGTTTTTCCGGCAGTTTTGATTTGAAGTTCTCATCCTTGCTTTCGTCTTGTTTGTTTGCCTTGAATGTGTTTTTTTTATTAGAACTATTAAACCTCTTTTTGCTTCTCAATCGAAAAGTACATCTCCTAGTTACATGGAAAGGAAAAAAGGATAAAGTGACTGATTTATAGAGTTTTTATCAAGTAAATACATGGATTGGATTGGATACATACATAAGTTTGAATGATTCTATTGAATGGTAAAGAGGATCAATAGAGGAAAGCTTTTTGCTTGCAATAAACGGACTATGTATACAACGAATATCTTCAATTGAAGAAACTAATAGTAATACAGACAGACAGGACGCAATTCATGAATTGAATATGATGCCAAAAGTATACTTGTCATTTAGGAAATTACCTTCGTAATTACTTTAAAATTTCTTGACATAAATTGGATGGCTTTTGGAACTCTCACGTTTTAGTTTCAGATTTTAGTGTCACTGGTCACAACAGAACTCAGAAGAAGTCTTAGTTAAATTTGTAAAGGGTGGTTAAATTTTTTAGATTTTGAATAAAACACAAATTATTTAGGAAATTTTTATCATTTCTTTTTATTATGATAATATTGGTATGGTTCAATTATGTATGGAAATATCGGCCAAATGGCCGCCATGACCTCGGCGGCACACCTCCATCCGATGCACAGTGGGGCAGAATGCCTTAAAACGTGGTATTAAATCAACCGTAAGAGCTAGGAACCTGAAATTTTGCATAAATGCTTCTAAGACCCTTACTAGGTCATATCTAAAGCTATTATTGCCACGCCCACTAAAACGCCCACTTAAACTTTGGTTATTTGGGAACTAATAAGAATGTCAGTATTTTTCAGATTGAAAGGTTATTTTAAGGCTAAAGAGACTTAATAATACATTAATTTTTTATCTGACATAACTTTTATCCATGCTCTCTTATATCTTTACCCTAATTGTGGAGAAAATCTGATTTAAAAAAAATCCTTTTTTTAATTTAAAGTTTTTTATTTTCATCGATTTTTTTAATTTAAATAAAAAAAAACTAAAACAAAATTGATAGATAAGTTTATTCATCACTTTCGTCATCAGATATGTTAGTTTCAACAAAAATGTTTGCTGCGGGAATGCTTGGAGGTTTCAATAGCGCTAGTGCTTCTGGGGGATAAGACTGCAATTTTTTCGTGTGTTGTTTTTGCTTGGAAGTAATGATAGGATCGGAGCTTAGGAGAAAATAATTGAAGATATCCTCATTTGTTTTATCGCGACCTGATTTTCTTGAAAAATGTTCTCGAACGTTCTTAAAATCTTTATTTCGAGCCTCTTGCGCTTTCTCAGAAAGCTGCCCAATTGGCAACAATGCAGATTTTATTATTTCCTGGCCATGAATAAAGTATTTATGTAGAGTTCTATTTTCGTTATTTCAGCAGAAAGTTCAGGATTCTGGAAAAAACGCCTAGCAGTGTTTCCATCAGTACTGTTGCCGAATCCAGGTTTTGGCTTATCAACAATTAACCCATATTTTATTCGGAATTCTTTTTGAATTCGTGCCTTATTTTCTGCCACGATTGCCTTGTCATTTTCGCGGACTTGCCATTTTTCAACAGGTAGTTTATAGGCTACATGTAAAAGACATTCAAACATCCTTATCCAACCATGCAAAACAGACATTCCAAAAGTCAAGTATTCGGTGTTTATTGGTCTTGAAATCATTTCATAAATTTTATTAAATTCCTTCTCTTTTAGAATTTTTGAGGCCTGAATCTGTCCATAATTTAAGGCCGGAATTGAAACGGTTTCTCTCAAGTATTGAGTTTTTAGCCTTTTTGTGCGTTCAGAAGATGTTTCAAAATCCACTTCGGGACAACCACGTTTCTTTGCAGATTCTTCTGCCTTTTTAAAAACAATTGAGGTATTGAGCCAATTTACGTTTGTTGTATTAAATCTTTCTTCGATTCAAGAAGCTTTGACCCACCGCGTTTTGAACTCGGATTTAAAATGCGAAAAAAGTCTATTCAATTCATTAATTTGGCTAATTTCGGTACTTCTTGTTATATTTAAAAGATGTTTTTTTTTAAAAATCCATCTGATCGTCAATCATAACACTCTCACATCTTTTCATAATGTCTACAAGTTGCCTTCTTGTAAAAAAAATTGAATTTGAAGAGATTCCTAAAGCAACGAAAAAATAAAAAAAAAAAAAATTAAGGTTCAAGAGTTACGAAAATTCACATATCACAAAAAGTGTGCAAAAGGAGTACGTTTTTTTGACGGAATCACAAAACTAACATCACAAACATTTAAAAACCACATAAAACACAACTCGATCCCACTCGGAACACATTCAAAAGTCAATGGATTTCAGAGAACCTCTAAAATAACACTTTTAAAAAACTGATCACTGAACTTCACTAAAATTTTACATATATATTTACATAAAACAAAAAAAAATTTGTTTAAATCACTCTTACATACCCGAAGTTGAAGGCTGCATACTTAAATTTTTAATGAATCAACAAAAAAAAGTAAAAACTGTTCTCAAAGATCACGATGAAAAATCGACAATTTTACTTCTGGCTCAGCTGACTACTAGTTAAGCTTAAACAAAACGGTGTTGTGAAAAAACGGGAAGGTCTTAAAAAAAATGAATAGTATTTTTTTAAAGAATGGATATTACTCTATTAGAAAATATTAAAAAATTAAGTATATTTGCAATTAAGTTTTTTTAATTATTGCCAGCTTTTGGGTCGATTTGCCCCATTGTGCGATGGTCAAAATTTTCGATGACGCTGAGGCATAATTGAGGTTCTATGCCGTTAATGTGCCGAATTATCTCATCCTTTAGCTCTTGAATTGTTGCTGGCTTATCGACGTACACCTTTTCTTTCAAATAACCCCAAAGAAAGAAATCCAACGGTGTCAAATCACATGATCTTGGCGGCCAATTGACATCGCCAATACGTGAGATAACACGGCCATTGAATTTGTCGCGCAAAAGAGCCATTGTTTGGTTAGCTGTGTGGCAAGTGGCACCGTCCTGTTGAAACAACATATCGTCCACATCCATATCTTCCAATTCGGGCCATAAAAAGTTCGTTATCATCTTACGATAGCGAACACCATTCATAGAAAAAAATAGGGCCCGATGATGCCGCCAGCCCATAAACCGCACCAAACAGTCACTCTTTGTGGGTGCATTAGTTTTTCGACAATCACTCTTGGATTATCATTCGCCCAAATGCGGTAATTCTGCTTATTGACGAATCCACTGAGGTGAAAATGTGCCTCATCACTGAAGATGATTTTCTTCGAAAATTGATCATCCACCGTTGCCATTTCTTGCCACCATTCTGACCAGTGACGATGCTTGAAATGGTCTAAAAGGCTTTAGTTTTTGAGTCAGTTGCACCTTGTAGGCGTGTAAATGCAAGTCTTTATGCATAATGTTCATCAACGACTAGCGTGAGAGGTGCAATTGTTGGGCACGACGACGAGTTGAGGTGGACGGCTCTTCAGCCACACTATCGCGAACAGCAGCAATATTTTCTGCAGTACAAGCTGTACGAGTATGCACTGGTGGTTTGCTCAAATTTTTTTCTATTTTTTCTCAAAAACGTGCCCACAAAAAAAAAAACAAAAAGGCATGACTGGGTTGCACGAACTTGCTCTTTTCTGCGATCACACTGTGGTTTTAAAGTCTTAATAATTGTAAAACCTTTTCATCTGATAAAAGAAATTTATTAGTTATTGAATCCTATATTTTATGCCAAAATTTATTTTGAAAAAAAATCATCCACCTATTTGCGAAGAATTTTCAAAAAAATAATTTTGAATTTTTTTTTTTAAATCAAAAATTTGGTTTTTTGAAAATTTTTCAAAAATGCATATTTAAACTTATTATTAGCTTTTGTGTAAAAAAAATTCATTAAAATTGGTTAGACAGATAATAAGATAGTAGAAAACCCAAAAAATGGTTCTACGAGTGGTACCACTTTTAAAACTTTTAAACGATAGATACATATTTTTTCCCAATAATATCGTAGATAGTTATGATATTTTTTCATACAAAAATTTTAATCAAAATCGTAGAAGCCGTTTTTGAGAAAAATGAGACTGTCAATAACAGTTTTTAAACATTTGTATGGGAGGTACTGTTATTTTCGATTATAAGAAAAAAAATTATTTAAAATCTGCTAGATAATGTCAAAAAATTCCTGGGTGTTAAGTTTAATAAAAATCTACCAACTCGTTTTCGAATTATTAACTTCTCAAAAAAAAAAAAGAATTTGAAACTTCTTAAAAAAATAATTTTTAAAAATTTTGGTACACAATATTTTTCAAAATTATTGTAAACATTCTCTATAAAAAAAATGATCAAAATCAGTTAAACCGTTTTTGGGATAATCGAAAATAAAATAAAATGGTTCTATGGGAGGTATACTACCATTTAAAACAATTTTTCTGAATTTTTTTTATAAAATGGTAGCATTTAAAAAAAAAATTACTGAATTTTTTTTTTTTTAAGTTGTGGGCACGTTTTTTATTTTTGGTCTTTAAAAAAATTTAAAAAATGTGTGGGGAGAATGCCCAAAAAACGCTAGGTACCAAGTTTAAAGAAACTCGTTTAGGCTCCAGTCAAACAGACATACAGACAGAATTGCAAGACCCACTTTTTCGACTTCGCTATCATCGTAATGTCAACGATGAAAATCTCGAGTTCGATTTTTTTTACAAATCCATAACTTGCCATATATGTATGTATGCATGTAGATAGTACCTATAATATCGCAAGTAAAAATGACTGCAATGGCCGCAGAGCAGATCCTTATTCCAAAGAGTGAACCCAAACCCAACTAATTTAAGCCATTATGCTTCACGGGACGTCATGTACCTACCATATTTTTCGTCGTCTACAAAAATCCTGTCTCCATTTCTTTTCCTTTTTTTTAATTAAAAGAACTAGGTACCTTAGGTCCGTTAATAGAAATAAGGAAAAATCGTTATTCTTTGTTAAAACAAATCGCTCCAATGGTTTTGTTTCATTCTATTGACGAAAAAAATCACACTTCGAACAAATCAACTATGTATAACAATATTCTTTCTTTTCTTTTCTCACTCTTTGTTTTAAATCAATTAACGTCAAAGGAGCTAAGAGTGTTCTTGATTTTCACACACACCTTAATAAGATTCAACTTTGTTCGAAATAATATATCTTTTATAAAAGAGTGTTGAACATGATTAGACATTATTTACTTCAGCCATTATCATGATGGGATGATTGGTTCTTCGTATAAAAAGGGAAACCTAAAACTTATACAGGTATTCGCCGCTACTACTTTCAAAGAAACTACTATGTAATGTATCCTTTAAGACGCACAGCAGCGTGTTTAAACAGGTGAAAACAAAGACGTGTGTTTTCCTGTATCCCAAACATAATAATTGGAAATGTGTTCATAAGGAAGGAACACTTACAGGGCTTACAAGGGCTTAATGTTTTTAGCTGACTACTGTATGTATGGTACGAGTACTTGTTGCTTACGCTTTGGTAAACAAATTAACAAGAATTCAAACTTCATTAGCCATCAGGGTATCTTTAACATATAGTTACCCTAATTATTTCTAATGTGCCTAGTCTAGCAATTATGTCGACCTATTATTACTAAAATAATATTGTTTCATTTAAGATGTTCATCATCAATTTCCTGATGTGCTGTTATTATATTGTTTTGTTATCTGAGGTTTCAAAATCGAGAGATGTCATGTTTGCAAGAAATATGTTTTAAAGGAGCTGTTATTTCCGCTTATTTGTCAAATATATTTCATCTCGAACAAAAAATCAATCAATCAATGTGTCAAATAATCGCACTAGAGAATTAAAAACAATAAAGAGATTGTCATATACATACACAGAAATGATAAAAAGAGGAGACCCAAAATGATTGATCGTGTTTTTCTTTTTCTTTTTCTTTTTCAAATAATGTCTTTTTCTTAAGATTTATATATTCCATATAGCTAAGGCACAAGACAGTCTTATTGAGGAGAAAAACAAAAAATAAAATTATGATTATTTAGTTTTGACTTCATGCACCTACCCTTTTAATAAAATATTTGTATGATGCTCTTCAATAACCAATTAAATCGATCCCAAAATTAGCGCAAAAAAACATCCATTAGCATCCAAAGGGTCTTCCAATAGGAACTTTCGAACTTTGACAGTTGATAGTGGGCATATTGTTGAAGCTTCATCTGTCAAATTGCTGTCATATATTCAGTCTATTTGCCAAATATCCATGGACGTATAAAGTGTTCAACCACAAGTCCAAATGGTAAAATTGTTTTTTTTTTTTTTCAAAATGGGACATGGGTGTCCTATTTGGGCAACGTTTTGCACGCTCCACCCATTTTACGGTCGCCATAATCGCCCAACCGAGAGTACTATTGGCGGTATGGTGGATAAATTTGAGTCCACTTTTTCAGTAACCGATCAACCAACACACCCGTACGTTGACGAAGCGAAAGATCTGCCGAAAACATCACCGCTGTTCGTGAGAGTGTGCAGGAGAATCCGAGAGAAGCAACTCACAATAACTGGGCTTTTCGCAAACCACAAACTTGGCGAATTTTTACGTCACGACCTGGGCCTGCACCCGTACAAAATTCAACTGACCCAGGAGCTGAAGGTAAGCAATCATAGACAATGACGACGTGTGTTCGTCGCTGAATAGGCTCTGGAACAGTTGGAAACTGGACCTAATTTTCATTGAAAAATCATCTTCAGCGATGGGGGAAATTTCGGGATGAATGGGTACGTCAACAAACAAAATTGTCGAATTTGGGACGATACCAATTCACATGAGATCCGAGAACGTCCAATACATCCCGAAAAAGTCTCTGTTAGGTGTGGGTTTTGGTCGATGATTACCAACTTCTTTTGGCCTGAATTGGATGATATGGACACCAACGATTATGTGGTTTGAATAGGACACAGTTCACGCTATATTGGAAATTCTGCACGAGCGTTTCGAGGGCATGGGCATCTCACGTGGAGGTGGTGTAAACTGCCAAAGTGCCAACCGAGATCGTGCAATCTGACCAGGTTAGATATTTTTTGTGGGGTTTTATGAAGTTGCAGGTTTATGGGAATAAGCGGCCCTCAAAGCCAACATAAACCATGCCATCTGTCAAATTCAGCCTGATTTATGCGCCAGAGTCATGGAAAATTGGACATATTGGATGCGCGCCATGCAAATGAAGCCTCGGCGGAAATTTGAACGATGTTATATTTCATACCTAATGGCATCGATAGGCCTTTGAAACGAAGCAAGAATTTTGATGATATCTCACACACACTTTGTTTTCTTTAAATTTAAAGGTATGAAACGCTTAATAAAACACCCTGTTTGTACATGGCCGTAGGCAGACAAAATACTACTGGGGGAAGGTTGTTTGTGAATTGGTGACAAAAAATCATTATTTACGGTGAGAAAGCTCTTTGGCTGCCTGAATATGGCGTTGTCGCTATGATTTTTTGTTTTCACTATAATAACTATTTTATTCTACTCAGTGCTGGATTTAGGCTTAGGCCCGTGAGGCCCGAGCCTAGGGCGGCAAAATTTTCGGGCAAAAATTAAATAAGAATTCATAATATAAACCGGTGCGGCGTTTCTCAAAGTTCGCGCCAGTGGCCCACAGAGTGGGGCGGCGACAGACCTGGGAATATTTGGGGTGAAAAACCAGTGTAACGGGACGATGGATAATTTGTTGAGAAAGTTCAATTTTATTTAAAAAAAATGATAAAATAATATTTTTTGTTTTATCTCTGTTTCTGGGGGCGCTGAAAAATAATCGATTCTCAAAGTGGGCAATAAATGGATTAAGTTTGAGAATTTATGAAATAAACCATAAAGCCACATACCTGAAATGTGTGTATAAAACGGATAGTAGTTACAAGTTGACAAATTTTGGTAACGCTATCTAGTACAGAAAAAAGGCTCTGCAAGAACAATTAAGAATAAAGGTAATTAATATAATTTAGTTACAAAAATACAAGGGGGCGGCGGCGTATTCAACTTGGCCTAGGTCGGCAGCAAATCTAAATCCGCCACTGAGTCTACTGTTCAAAAATCTAATCATCTTTATTCAATGATTATTGTAATAAATAAATACATTTTTATAAAGGAATTCATAATTCGAGTTTTTAATTCTTATAATCTGTCGATTTTGTTTGGTTAACGCCATTTAATTAGAACCTTTGGAAGTCATGGCACATGATTTAACCCACTGTGAACAAACTGGTCCTAGAGGTTATTAGCATAAAAACCTTGACTTGCAGCTGGAATTCTCTGATGCAAGAACATAGATACTGATGTGGTCAAAAGCTATCTCTTTATTATGTTGTGTTAATGGACAAGCAGGGGAATTACATTTTCGTAAATCAAGTCATTTTATATAAAAAAAAAAGGAAATTAGGATGTAACTTAATTGACCTAAAGATCATGATTCACAGAACTGATTTAATTTGTTTTGAGAAAAAAAAGAAATCCCCTATAATTTTCGCTGCGCAATACCACACTTAATTTTTTTTTTTTTTTTTTTGACGGGGGAACCCCAAAAAAATTTTCTTTTTCTTTAGTGTGTTATGTAATCAAAACTAAAAATAATAATATTCAAAAAATAATCAGAAATAATCTTTTAAAAGAAATATTAAGAATATGGAAACATAAATCAATTTTTTTTTTTGTCAAAAGTTGCGTTTTAAATTTTAAGATTTTTAATTTTCAAGTTAAAAGTTTTAACATCAGAAATGTTTAAACGGAGGCATACAATATAAAAAAATCAACAGAATTTCAAAAATATGAAACGCCTAGTAAACAAAGGGGGCGAAACTTGAGGGGAATAAACAAAATAAACAAAATAAAAAAAAATAAACAAACTAAACAAAATTATTTCGTTCATGCTTTGTTGTTACTAGTTTGAGTAAACAGAAAACGAAGGAGATGATAAAACGGACAGAAAAAAAGGAGAAATGTTCGTAGGAAAAAAATGGGTATGTTTTTGATGATGATTTTTGCGAAATCCGAAAAATACCCGATTTGCGTTTACTTATAAATGCTTATATCTTTCGATCCAATTATCCGATTTTCAATATTAAGATATATAATTAAAGGAAAAATGACTGGCGAAAAATTTTCAAAATCATTTATCTTCCTTGAGAACGGGTTTAATAAATTACTAATTTATCAAAATAAATAAATACAAACGATTTAATACGTTAACAAGACTTTATTTAAGGACTGTAAATAGTAGACTTATGTATTTAGTTACTTCACAGTTATTCACGGTCGACACAAGAATGAATTTTATCCACATGACAATTGCAGCACAGTATTATTTGTATACTACTGTATACTGTATAGTGGTCCCATTCTCTCATTTGGGATCGTTACAATCATTCAAAATAAAATAATATACTAAAAACATGAAAATAAATATCGGACAAATACATAATTTAATTCAATGAGGAAGTTGATAAAAACAAAAAAAGCATTAAAATATTTTCAACCACCAATTGGCGAGAGGGAGATAGTATTCTAAAGCCGGCGGCGGCGGCGGAGTTTGTGCAATAAAAAATCACAATCGTGGCAAATTTGCTTCGCGTCGGAAAAAAAAATGCGAAATGTTCATATGTACCTACATTTGTAGTCGGTATAATAATTGTTAAGATATGTACATTGTGTTTGGTTTGGCTTGCGTATAACTTCGGTTCTAATAATCCGATCATTAAGCCCCGGTGCATACTTGCATCATTTTGACGCGCGGTGACGCTATTGTGTCATACAGTACTCACGAATAAAGTATGTACCCAATACCGACTTTTCTTTTTAAGAACATATTTTTTATATACTAAGTACGCGAAAATTACTCGTTTTTTTTATAAACCTCCATTGCTGCAAGCCAAACGCGAACTGCCCATTGATTCCTGCGAGAAAAACCCGCATGTGTGCACTGAACTATTGCGGTGACGCAGCGTCACCGCGCGTCAAAATGACGCAAGTGTGCACCCTAAGGTAGCTAGAATATGGGACTACATTTTTTGTATTATATCATTGCACAGTCACATAAAACTATATATGAAAAACCTTATTAAATTGCATATTTAATAGAAACAAAAATTTAATACAAAACAATATTTTTTTAAACCAAATGTATTTGCCCCTTTTAAGGAGAGTTATGATGTTGGTACCTATGTTCAGAAAAGTTGCTCAACATTTAAATTTGACATTCAATGTACATACATAAATACATAAAGCTTTTTTCATTTCTAATGTTCCTCAACTATGCTGGAATGGCAAATCGGGAAAATTTTTTTTATTTATTTTTATTTTTTATTTATTTGATTTTGGCTAAAAAGTAAGATATTAACATAAGCTGGTTTATAACTATGTTTATGGTTCAGTACCTACTGTTTTAATATTATGAATGTTTTTAGAGATCTTTCGGGATCTTTTTTATTTTAAATTCAACGCAGAATTAGTTTATAGTGAAAACAATCTTTAATTTTTGACATAAAAAAGTTACGGCAAAAATGGAAGTAGCTACATATATATGTCATTCAGTTCAACTTTAGCATTGGTTAGCATTAAGTTGGCGGAAACAGGGGCACTTATCAACCTCTTGCTGGCACTAAGTATTACATTTGAATACTAATTGCCTGAACTGAACACAAATAGAATGCTGCTACTGGAACTATAGCTGGAGTTGCAATAGTTGCGAAAAAGTGTCGTACGTGCTATTTTTTACGTGCCCACAATGCAGTATGCAGCTGTGCAGATTTTTGTAATGGGTGATTTTTTAAGAGGTTTAGAACTTTAAAAAAAAAAAAAACACAAAAAATTCGAAAAAATGAATGAAATATTTATTTGAATCGATAGTTTGAACCTTGCAATTTAATGTTTAAAGATAATTTCATGCAAATGTTGACCGCGGCTGCGTCTCAGGTAGCCCATCCGCTGAGTCCAATTTTGGCATACTCTTTCACACATATCGGCCGGTATCTCACGAATGAATGCATGGATGTTGGCTTCCAGTGCGTCAATCGAAGCGGGCTTGTCCCTATAGACATTAGCCTTGACATACCCCCACAAAAAATAATCTAATGGTGTCAAATCGCACGATCTAGGCGGCCAATTGACCGGCCCGAAACGTGAAATTAACTGTTCACCAAACTCGCCTCGCAATTGCGCCATTGTTTCGCGTGCTGTGTGGCATGTGGCACCGTCTTGTTGAAACCACATATCATGCAAGTCAAGAACTTCCATTTCGGGCAAAAAAAAGTTTGTTATCATCGCTCGGTAGCGTTCACCATTGACAGTAACGCTGCGATTCGCATCATCTTTGAAGAAATATGGCCCAATAATGCCGCCGGCCCATAAACCGCACCAAACAGTGGCTTTTTCGGGATGCATTGGTAGCTGTTGCAATGCTTCTGGCTGATCTTCACTCCAAATGCGGCAATTTTGCTTATTTACGTACCCATTCAACCAAAAATGAGCCTCATCGCTGAACACAATTTTTCGATAAACAACATTTCGAACCGAGCACGAATTTTGATAGTAAAATTCAATAATTTGCAAGCGTTGTTCATTTGTAAGACGATCCATGGTTAAATTGCAAACCAAACTGAAGCTGTTTGACAGTGACACAAGGTACTAAACACACGTCAGCTGTCAAAACCAGTGTTGCCAAAACCAAACCAGCTTAAAAATCACCCGTTATATTTTAAAGAAAAAAAAAAAAACAATCACGGACTCATTATTCACTTTTTTTATTTCCAATAATTTTCTTTCAATTAATAATATTTTTCGCGAAACAAAATAACCACAAAAAGGTTTTTTAATTTTTGATTTAAAAAAAAAGGTTCAAATGTTTTTTTTTGAAAACTTAATAATAATGCGAAAACGACTTAGTCGATTTTTATTAAACTTGGGATTCAGCAGTCATTCGAAATTATCTAGCAGATTTTGAATACAAATTATACTTATAGCCAAAAATAACGATACCTCCATTACAAATGTTATAAAACCGGTATGGAAAATCTCATTTTTCTCAAAAACGACTCCTACGATATTGATTAAAATTTTAATGTGAACTAATATCAGTACGATGTACTTTATTTAAAAAATAAATAACTATCGATTAAAAATGGTATGGTAAATGAACCATTTTTTATCTGTTAAACCGATTTTAATCAATTTTTTTTTACACAAGAGCTCCTAATAAATTTGAAAAATATTGCATATTTATAAAATTTTCAAAAAACCAAATTTTGGATTTAAAAAAAAATTCAAAATTATTTTTTGAAAATTTGATACATACATATTTCGAAAATGGGTAAATGATTTTTTTTTTTTCAAAATTAATTTTTAAACTCCGCATTAATAAACACTAAAAAATGGCGTAGGTACCATTTTTTTTTCTTAAAAATCTTTTCAAAATTTTATATATAAACAATACTTTTTTAAAAAACCGCTCTAACGATTTTTCAATTTTTTTTCTCATAAATTGAGATTTGTGTAAGAAATCAGATGGTGTACATTGCGTTGGTGTCAAAACAGTCTCAGATATTGTTTAATTAATTTATTTCTTATTATATTGATTTTTTTACAATTTTTCAGTCTAAATAGGTACTTACCATGTATACTTTAATACCACAGTGTGATCGCACACAAGAGCAAGTTCGTGCGACCCAGTCGGGCATTTTATTTTATTGAAATGTATTACTTTATTTCTCAGTTTTCCTAAAAATTATTTTTATCTTCATCATTTTCCGCTCGAGTTAGGGATTCAATAGTGTGTGCGATTGTGATGGTCTCCTGATGGTTCAAATAAAAAACATGAATATAATATCTATTATATCATTCCTATCCGTATTATACATATGTATGTATTGAATGAAGGTCACCAGGTTATATCGAATACCTTCGAGTTATACCTTCAATGGTGTGTAAAATGTCACTTGACCCTCGAATCTAGCATCATCGTGCGTCGGTTCCCCTGCGAGTTTGATCCTCATTGGTGTGTGAGATGACCGCTTGACTATCGTATCAAGTATTGTTTAACATTCATCATCGGTTGGTCATTTCACACCTGGGAAAATAGCTAAACACATTCTTTGACGGCTGCGGCCACTCGGCTTTTGGCGTAGTATAGGAAAGAGAATTCTGAAGATCATTAGATCTCTTTATTAATTGAAAGGGAGATAGGATAAAGAGTTTGCGTGCGTTAAGCATAGGAATTAGGCATATCAATTTTTTTGGAGTTTTAATCGTATGCACCATAGTTCTTGATACTTTTCTAAAATAGTTCTGTTCGATTTCACCGAAAAATAACGGATTTAAAAAATGAGGTGATGCCAACTTCCCGTGTCAATTGTTGAAATGTCAAATAAAAATTTTTTTAGATGTAAGAAACATTCCTTAAGAGTTCCTTAACCAAAGGAGCAAGTTCGTGCAGTCGATTTAATTTTTAATTTTTAAAAATAAAACTATGTATTAATACCCGTATTAATAAAATTAAATTTATGATAACCCACAGTCGTATTTATTATTAAAAAAAAATCACATTATTCACGGTTAAGACAATCTACTCTTGTGTCTAACTAAGTTAGGCAGCTATAAGAAAACCATAAACAAGGTTTTTGAACATATTTTCCAAAGTTGGACAATTGTCTAAGGTTAGACAACGTTTATAAATAAAACCAACCAACCAAGAAATGCTGTTGGGACGATAAAAGAAAAATTTATTTTTTTTCGAGCGGTTCTTTGCGAAAAAAATATATTCCGAGCCAGAGTTGCAAAAGCTTAAGTCACTTTCGAGCTTAAGCTTGACTTTAATTCACAAGCTAGTTAGTGACTTATGAATTAAAAAAGATTTAATTCCTAAGTCAGTTAGTGACTTATGAATTAAAAATATTTAAATCATAAGGTAGTTTAGGGACTTATGAATAAAAAAAAAAAATTAATTTATAAGCTAATGGGTGAATTCTGATTAGAAAAATTATGAATTGGAAAATTTATAAGCTAGCATGATCATTTTATGATTTATAAACCAGATTTGAAAGCTAAAAATAGATTCAAAATAATTATGTAGTCAAAACAAGCTTAAGAATTTCCAATCTACCAACTAGCTTATGAATTTAATTTTTTTTAAATCATAAGTCACTAACTAACTTATGAATTTTTTTTTTTTTAATTCACAAGTCATCTACAGACTTATGACTCAATGATTTTTTTAATTAAAAAAATTCGCAACCCTGTTCCGAGCATCCCCATGTTCGGTAAAACAAGATGGGCAGCAAGATACAAAAGTATACGAGTATTCAGTGAAAACACAGTCGTTGTAATGAAAGGTCTGCAAAAACTGGGGGACGAAGGGAAAACGTGTAACAAAACAACAAGCCCTTCAACTTTATTACTCGTGTTGGAATTCGACTTATTTGTTCATAATGGCTCATTAATCGTCAAAACTTGAACCAGTCGCAAATATTTTCCTTTTTGGAAGGGAGTTGACCAGAATTTTTTAAATGTAAAAGTTCAGATCAACAAGCAGTGTGAAGAAGATCGGGAGAATGCTGAGAATTTCTTCAAAACGCTTTGGGAAACAAAACATTTGAAAAATGTTTGAGTGAATCAGGTTAATTGAATTGAGCTGCCCGAGAATTGTAAAGAAACAATCTCACCGATCCAATATTCCTTCGACTTCAAATTATTTTAGAACATCAATTTTCGTTCTTTCCTTGGATTCTCTGATAATGCCCCTAAAAGAGCAGTTTTCAGAAGAAAATAAATCCGCATATGAAATATTTCAGTTATCTCCTAAAAGTATGCAAAGCATGGACTCAGTAAAGACTCAATAATGAGTAATGAAAGGTTTGATGCGTTGTGTACGATGAACATTCACAAAAATCAAGTAAAAGAAGATACGGATTTTTGTGGTAGACCACTTTGGGCTTTTAGTATTAATACAAGCAAAAAACTGCAATTTCTGTTTTCAAAATAAAACAAAATACAAGAAAATTGTTTTTGTTTTTTGTAATGCGCATTTTCATAGTATTTATTATTTCCATAAAAGAAAAACGTTGAGTAGGTACCATAAAAAAAATTAAATCAATTTTCAATGAAATATAATTATAATATCTCCTTAAATTTTTTTATCAAAATCCTGCGGGTGTCTATATCTACGGGCGTACATTAGCGTGGTTCACGTTTATGAGGTAAAAAAAAACTATGCTAGATGGCAAGCCACCTTAAAATTTTGTTATACCTTCCTATTAAAACATGTGTGTGAAGTTTCGGCCTTTTAAATGGAAAGACGGTGCTCATCAACTTTGAAATATCAAATTTTAATATTTAAAGAAATGCGTTAATTTATATAAAAAGTTTATTTATTACAAAAAAAATTAAGTCTTAACAAATCATATATATTCATATTTTCATTTATAATATCAATACAAAAAAAATAGTTCATTACAAGGAAAATTAGGGTTTTTTTTTACATAAAACTACTTCTTAAAGCTTATTTGGACGTATCTGTGGACACCATTTTTCTGTTTTGTTCAACCACCTGAAGGATAAACTGCTTTTTTTTCTTCATCCTTGTTCAAAACTTTATTAAACTCTTCAAAAAAATTTAACACCCCTTTCCGCAGTATCGTTTACTACACGTAAATTCCTAATACGGTTTCTTACTTCGAGAAAATCGAAATTGCAAAAATGACGATGCTCTTATATCTAAAATGCGAATGTTTCAAGGACCTCTTGGAAGCAAAGACTCCTAAAGATGCATCAATTGATAAATAAGTTGAATTTCCACGAATCAAATGAGGGCTGGCTTCAACCTTCATGCCTTTAACAATAGCTTTTTTATCGGCACAACTACTCTTGTCCGAAAACAATGCGAAGGTTGCTAACTAATCAGACAGGTACCACAAGTGTCGCTTTAACATACCCCTTGCTGCTTTAACAATTTCGGAATCAATAGCTTCGTAAGCTTTCAAACTCTTCCAAAGTTCTAAATCATCACCTGGTGCTTCTGCTGCCAAGGGATCATTAACCCAAGCTTTGGTATAAACAAGTGCACCAAAACTGACACACCGAGAAATCTGTTTCTCTTCCCTTTTAAAAAGCTTGAATATATCACTATGACTTCTAAAGAGAAATATTTGTGTAGCATACAAAAGTTTAGCGACCAACGAGCATGATGGATAGGTCCCGGTGATCACCAGTGAATCTTTTGAGGTGGTTTGTTCGGTAACACAAAAGTAACGGTTTGGTAAAAAGAAACAAAAATGATAATTCTCTTATTGTTTGTGTTTTTCTTCTTCTTCTTCGTAAAAAGAAACAGACATATTATGAACTTGGAACTTACTCAATTGTACATACTAAAGTGTTTAATTCAGATTTCGTTATTCTCAAATGATTAACATATCGCTCACCGCCTGCAATAATGGCACAACGCATTTTTTTTAGTTTCGAGATACAAGCGATTTAAATAATGCTATACTGACACGGATTTGCCATTTTGATGTGAAAAGCATTACTTACTTATACCTTTTTTTACGGGATTCAAAAGTGGGCGGCGTCCGCCTTTTTTTTGGGAAAGTGTCATTATTGCATTAAGCAATGCACATCGAGAGTCTTTAAGCTCCATTTTCGAAATCATAATGACATTATCTCCATCTCTCGTAATTGAGAAGAAGTATCAATGTGCCGATATTACAGAATTGTAAAGGGTTTAATTTTAATCATAATGGCGTCCACAGTTCAAATTTCAATTTTTTGGCCTTGTGCCATTATTGCAGGCGGTGAGCGATATGTACATCAAAACCAGAGGGATATTATATTTTTATTAAGTAAAAACGGCTTAACTGACTGTTTCATACGTAAATCCATCTCATATTGTATATTTCCTATTCCGATATCTACGTATGTATGTACATTTATTGTTAACGATGACATGAACTTTTTGTTATCTCTTCCTGTAATAATGAAAGATACTATAAAAAGAATGTATGTGTATAATGTAGATAAAGCAATATTGAATATAATGTGACATGACAAAAAAAAGCAGTATATTATTAACGAGGACATTTATACTATAAACCATAAATGCATATAACATACTGATGAGTCAGGAGAAAAACATTTATGAGCTTATTCTAGAAAAAAAACCAATACATCTTATGTTTAGGTATGTGAATTGTGTACAATGTAAATTGCATATGTATGACGCTCGTATTAAATTTTTATGTGAATTTTTAGTTTAGCTTTTATGACAACGATTTTGTGTAATTTAATTCAAAACCAGATTATGTGTTTAAATTTGACTAAAGCTTTAAAGGAGTTAAAACAAACACATAAAGAAACAAGTTTAAAGGATTTTTTACTTGCCATTAATTAGGTACTATATGGCAAGTTATGCATTCGTAAAAAAAATCGAATTCGAGAAATTTATCAAATTGATCAAAAATTAATAATTTGACGACTTGGTCGATTTTTATTAAACTTGGCAACCAGCAGTTTTTTGACATTATCTGGCAGATTTTGAATACAAAATATACTTATAGCCAAAAATAACGGTACCTCCCATACAAATGTTATAAAACCGGTATGGAAAATCTCATTTTTCTCAAAAATCTACGATATTGATTAGAATTTTTATGTGATGTTACATCAGAACGATTTACCATATTACATATTGGTAAAAAATGTATTTATCGAACAATTTTTTTCGTGTTCGACTATCCCATTATCTGTTTAATGAAATTTTTTACACAACAGTTTCTATCTAATAAATTTGAATATTATAGCATATCAACATTTTCAAAAAAAAAAACAAATTTTCGATTTTGAAATTCAATATTTCGAAAATGGGTAGATGATTAATTTTTTCCAAAATTAATTTTTAAACTCCGCATTAATAAAACTTAAAAATGGGGTACCAATTTCTTTTCTTAAAAATGTTTTCAAAATTTTATAAATAAAAAAATATAAAAAAAAAACCGCTCCAACAATTTAAACATTTTTTTTTTTTCATAAATTGAGATTTGTGTAAGAAACCAGATGATGTACATTGCGTTGTCAGTCAAATCAGTTTCAGAAGTTGTTTCAACAATTTATTTCTAATTACATATTATATTGATTGTTTAACAATTTTTCAGTCTAAAGTGTAAGTACCATGCATACTTTAAAACCACGGTGTGATCGCACATAAGAGCAAATTCGTGCGATCCAGTCGTGCATTTTATTTAATATGTACTGTGGTTTTAAAGACTTAATAATTCTAAAAATTTTTTCATCTGATAAAAAAATTATTAGTTATTGGAGCCTATTTTTATGCCACCTGCCATAAATATGGCCTAATTTACGGAAGTATTATGTGAGTCATAAATATGAACAATATAGCGCCGTGCTGTCTTGCACTTCGCACTTAAGACTGAAAAAATGTTATAAAATCAATAAAATTAGAAATAAATTGATTAACAAAATATCTGACTTAACACCAACGCTATGTACTCAGGTGATTTCTAACACAAATCTCAATTTATTGGAAAACATTTTTAAAAATCGTTGCCGTTGAAGCGGTTTTTTTTAAATTAAGTTTTTATATGAATATAATTTTAAGAAATATATTTTTAAGAAAAAAAAATTATAAGCCAATTTTAAGTATTTATTTATGCGGAGTTTAAAAATTTGTTTTGAAATAGTTGAAAACACAAAAAATGGTTCCATGAGAGGTTCCATTTTTAAACAATAGATACATTTTTTTTTTCAATAATATGGTATATCGTTCTGATCACAAAAAAAATTTAATCAAAATCGTAGGAGCCGTTTTTGAGAAAAATGAGATTTTAAATATCGATTTTTAAACATTTGTATGGGAGATACCGTTATTTTTGGTTATAAGAAAAAAATTTATTTAAAACCTACTAGAAAATGTCAAAAAACTTGCTTGGTTTAATAAAAATCGATTAAATCGTTTCGAATTATTAAGTTCTCAAAAAAAATTTTGAAACTTTTTTTAAAAATCCAAAACGATTTTTTTCAAAATGTTGGTACACAATATTTTTAAAATTATTCTAAACACTCTATAAAAAATCAAAATCAAAAATCAGTTGAAACATTTTTGGGAAAATCGAAAATCAAAAAAATGGTTCTATGGGAGATACCATTTAAAACCATTCTTCCGATTTTTTTTTGTCATAAAATGGTAGCATTTTTGTAAAAAAATTACTGAATTTAAAAAAAAAAAGTTGTACGCACGTTATTGAGAAAAAAATTTTTCATAATTTGGTAAAATAAATTGTACGACAGGTACCGTTATTTTTGGTCTTAAAAAAAATGAAAAAAAAACGTGTGGGGGGAAGTCCAAAAAACGCTAGGTTCCAAGTTTAAAGAAAATCGACCCACCCGTTTAGGCTACAGCTGAAAGGACAGGAAAGGACTGACAGACAGACAGATAGAAAGAATTGCGAGACTCACTTTTTTCAACTTCGCTATCATCGTAATGCTAAGTTTGATCAAAATTTCGGGTTCCATTTTTTTTACGAATCCATAACTTCCCATATATGTATGTACATATGTATGTAGATACATAGTACCTAATATATCGCAATTAAAAATTATCAAAATCAGTTGAACTAGTTTTGAGAAAATAGAAAAAAATGGTTCTATCGGAGGTACCATTTTTCTGATTTTATTTTACAGAATGGTAGCCTATTTATAAAAAAAAAATAATTACCTACTGAATTTAAAAAAAAAATCTTGGGTATGTTTTTGAGAAAAACGCGATTTTCATCAATAACTAAAAAAACGTGTCTACTGCAAGTACCTACCGTTAATTTTGGTCACAAAACAAAAACAAATAAATCATCTTATTTTCATTCGACTTAAAAATAATAAATACAAAATTGTAGGATTTGCCTAAGAGATGAAAAACACTCTAGTGCATTTAAAAATTATGTTTAAAATAAGTAATTTGGGCGTTAATTACCTTTGAGGGGAATTTAAAAAACTTTTTTGTTTTCAAAATGTTCATATGGCTTGAGTTCTTGCATCAGCTATATAAGTCGAGAAAAAATGTACAACAAAATTTACGACACGTGGGAAAAAGACCAAATGAAGATTAAGATTAAATCTGATTATAATGGGTGATTTTTTAAGAGGTTTAGAACTTTAAAAAAAAAAAAAAACACAAAAAATTCGAAAAAATGAATGAAATATTTATTTGAATCGATAGTTTGAACCTTGCAATTTAATGTTTAAAGATAATTTCATGCAAATGTTGACCGCGGCTGCGTCTCAGGTAGCCCATCCGCTGAGTCCAATTTTGGCATACTCTTTCACACATATCGGCCGGTATCTCACGAATGAATGCATGGATGTTGGCTTCCAGTGCGTCAATCGAAGCGGGCTTGTCCCTATAGACATTAGCCTTGACATACCCCCACAAAAAATAATCTAATGGTGTCAAATCGCACGATCTAGGCGGCCAATTGACCAATTGGTCACAATCTTCCGAATAGACTGCTCAGAAGGTCGAGAATGCCGACCATAAAATGGAAGCAGCGCGCGATGAACATTTCGAACCGAGCACGAATTTTGATAGTAAAATTCAATAATTTGCAAGCGTTGTTCATTTGTAAGACGATCCATGGTTAAATTGCAAACCAAACTGAAGCTGTTTGACAGTGACACAAGGTACTAAACACACGTCAGCTGTCAAAACCAGTGTTGCCAAAACCAAACCAGCTAAAAAATCACCCGTTATTTATTCTGCTGGCATAAAAAATAACCCACTTCGCAATCTGGCTTGCATACAAAAATATTCAAGGTATGTATGCCTATGTATGTCGAAAATATGTATCAGTTTTTTTTAACTGAACTCCCGCTCTTCTCAAAATTTCGACTTCAAATTCTTAAAGATGATAATGAATAACTTCCATATTTTTGTTTTTTTTTTTTTTTGTATTCAATTAATTATTTAATGTATTTTTAATTTTTTCCATTCTGATGAATCAGCGTTTTTTTTTAGATGAATGCAATTTATTTTTAAAACGCAAACTTTTCTTATGTAATAAATAACTAAAGAAAATAATATGCTCTCTGCAAATAATGTTAAAATTTATATTTATTCGAATAACTTAACTCCATCCAAGCACATTTATTTAAATTATGGATTTACATTACAGTACACATATATATTTATTTTTTTTTTCTCTTCTCCTATACAATATATAATACTTCAATTTAAATTCCAATTGCTTAGTAAACGCCTGTTTACGTCAGAGCTCGTCTATCTTTTTGTGGCTCTACCAAAATGTTCCCATTTTTCAATTTCCGCTTGTAGTGCTCTGCCTGGGCATTCGGTTGCCTTAACTTGGCGATGTCCGTGCAGTCTATAATTTCTTTGGATATGACCCTTCTCTACGCCATAATTTATAAGCTGTTTCATTTTATCCAGCATCTCTTGGGGTGGCACAGAATCTATATAATATGCGATAGCGGGTTTTTGGATGAAATAAAATTAATTTACAATGAAAAACAAAAGAAGCAACAACAAAAACAAAAAAAAAATGGTGAAAAAGTAAATAAAAATGTTTTTGAACTTAGTAAATGGTTTGGCGAACAAGCATGTTATAAAAACGACGACGAACGAAAAAAAAAAAAAAAAAAAACAAACAACAAAAAATTCTACGAAAACTGTGTTAAAAAATTCAAATAACAAAGTATGTACTTTCAAAATGAGTTTCCACTTCGTCGAGCCTCAGAAATACACCAAAAGCATTCCTTTATTTTACGGGCTCGCTTGTTTTACAAATTTTCTTTTCGCTTATTTGTTTGAATTTTTTTCCATTTTTTTTTTTTTTGTAGTTGGTTATAAAACTCTGCTTAACAAGCAACATTCCGGAAAAGGCGGGGTAGCTAAATAATAACACAACCCAACTATAAGTCCAACTATACCTATACATTTTAAATTCTACATCCCCTTACCTGTCCAATTGCCAATTAGGCAAATTCCTATGCTGCGATAATTATAGCCGGGCGCATGAGCTCCTTGTACACCAAAGCCACGACCCTCGTAAATTTCACCGTCGGCTCCGATTAGGAAATTGTAACCAATGTCATCCCACCCATTAACCAGTTGATGAGTCCTCTGCATTGACCTTAATGCATTTTGGCAGGCTTTAAGTGTGTAGCATGCTGAGGGACTGGCCGAATGATGTACGATCACATATGGCACCGAACTATTGATGGGCGATTTGTCTATTGGTTTTGCTGCATTCCATTCGGAGCGTTTGATGATTTTTAAATTGGTTTCGGGTTGCTCTTGTGTTTTTTGAGAATGGGAGGGATCTGTAAAACAAGTGAAGTGGGCATATTAAATTAATGTGTTTTTAGAATCAAACGATGTGTGTGCGTGATTTGATTTTTTTTTTTTTTAGGTATTGGTTTGAATGTGGAATTTTTGGATTAAATTCTAAAAATAAAATGTAACATTGTTATGTCTCCTTTATATTGATTGATTTAATTGGAGTGGTAAAAACATTTCAATTCCGAAAATAATGATGAATGGAAAAACACATTCTGCCTAAAAAGTTAGTTAAATTAAAACTTGAAAAATAAGTGCACGATTGGGGTTGCACGGACGTTCAATTATAAAGCTGTAATCATCCGATAATGGAATGAAAATGGCTCTAACGATTTGCATGAAATTTTTACAGTTTATTTTTATGAATGAGAAAAAAATTTAATAAAATTCGCTATCACGCCCTCTTTTTTTATTTTTTAGTTTCTCGGAATCGGTGGGAAAAATCTCTATTTCTCGAAAAAATTTAGTAAAATCTGTTTACTGCCACGCCCACTTTTCAAATAAATTCGGCTCTCAGAAATGGCACTAACGGTTTGGATGAAATTGATGAAAGAGAAAAAATATCATAAAATATTTTTGGGAAAATACGCCCACTGTCACGCCCACTTTTATTGTTTCTTGGTTTTCGGGAATGGCTCTAACTATTTGGATGAAATAAGCAGGAAACGTACTGGTGAACGAGACAAAAATTCTGAATATAGTTTTGGAAAATCCGCCCACTGCCACGCCCACTTTTCTTTTTCCTTAGTTTCTCGGAATCGGTCTATTTCTCGGAAATGAATCAAATTATTTGAATAAATATTTCACAGTTTTTTCTGCTTTAGAAAAATGATTTAGTAAAATCCTCTTACTGCCACGCCTACTTTTCTAATAAATTCGGCTCTCGGAAATGGCTCTAACGATTTAGATGAAATTAACAAGGATTGTTCTGATTAAAGAGAAAATAAAACTAAGAAAATAGTTTTGAGAAAATTCGCCCACTGCCACGCCCACTTTTAATATTTTTTGGTTTTTGGGAATGGTTACAACCATTTGGATGAAATTAGCAAAGAATGTTCTGATGAACGAGACAAAAATTCTGAAAATAGTTTTTGGAAAATTTGCCCACTTCCACGCCTACTTGTATTGTTTCTGGGTTTAAGGGAACGGCTCTAACGATTTGGATTAAATTTGTAGGGAGTGCTCTGATAAACGAAAAAGGATTCAGAAAATAATTTTAGGAATAAATATGTGGAGATACCTTGACATACCTATATATAGATAGAAATACACCCACTTATGTTTAGATTTTGGTGAAATATTTTTTTTTTACCAAAAAAACTTTTTTTGTTTCGACTTTCTCCAAATCCAAAATTTGTTTTTTTTTTTCAAAATTTTAATATGCAAAATTATAAAAAATTTCATTAACGGGTGGATCGATTTTCTTTAAACTTTTTACCTAGTGTTTTTTTGAGCATTCCCCACACGTTTTTTTCATTTTTTTAAGGCCACCGCCCTACAATTTTTTTTACCAAATTATGAAAATCTTATTTTTCTCAAAAACGAGCCCACAACTTAAAAAAAAAATCAATAATTTTTTTTTACAAAAATGCTACCATTTTATAAATTTTTTTTTCGGAAAAATGGTTTTAAATGGTACCTCCCATTGATTTTTTTATAGAGAATGTTTACAATAATCTTAAAATTATTGTGTAGGTACCTACCATAATTAAAATTGTTTTTTTTTTTAATTTTTAAAAAAGGTTCAAAATATTTTTTTGAGAACTTAATAATTCGAATATGACATGGTCGATTTTTAATAAACTTGACATACAGCAGTTTTTTAACATTATCTAGCAGATATTAAATAACAATTATTCTTATGACCAAATATAACAGTACCTACCATACAAGTGTTTAAAAAAACCTGAATGGAAAATTATCAAAACAATTTTTTGCAAAAAGTTGGTACATGAATATTTGTTTCAAAATTAATTTTTAATTTATAATATGTATGTATATTGGAATTTTGAATAAGCGGGATTTTAAAACTTTTTTTCGGGATTTAAAAAAAAAGACTAAAAATTGGAATTCCACTCTACGCTCCCGCAACTATACATTTAGGTATGACAAGTTGTATTCCCTTCGCGACAGTCGAGATTCTGAGTTTTCGATTATTTTTTTTTTAGCTTTTCCTGTTTACATTTTTATATAATTTTTTTTTTTAAATATCCATTTGAATCGAAAATTGTATTTTCTATCAAAAATAGGATACCAAACTAAAAACAAGAACCTAATATACCGAACCGGAGTGGCAGACTGTTATTTTTGTATTGATACCCTTTAATCTTTTTGATAACAAACTTCACATATCCCATTTCATATAAAAGGTTAAAACTTTGTTCACAGAAATAAAAAAAATTCGTTCTTAGCTCCGAGCTCTCGCTTAATTTTGTACGTACGTCGTCGTACATACAAATGTACAGTACATATGTAGATACATACATTACGTCAGCACTCCTGTAGATTCTTGAAATTTAATACTCAATGAAATTAATTTTAATGCATTTAAGCTTATTTGCTACATATTTGTTAATGAGGTGAGCTTTAATATAACTTTGAACAGAACACTCATAATAGGTAAATCAAAGTTATATCCTTTAAGTTAATTTGTTTGTTTATTTTTGAAATACAAAAATGAAATTTTCTTCTTTTTCAAAAAGGGAAAGATAGAGAGACAAATATTTACGTCTCGGAAAGTTTTTAAAGGTTTTTGTTTTTCTAATTTCTTTTAAATTTTATTTTATTTTTAAACTGATATAGCAATGATCAGTTTTTGGAAAAAATCTACTTCAAATTTCGAAAATATATCGTTTCACATTTTTGTTTTTTTAATTTTGTTTTTATGATCTGTTCAACAGTTTTTAATTAAGTTTTTATGCAAAATTTATATAAAACCAACATTTTCAAAAACAAATATTTTTAATTTAAAAAAGAAAATTAAAAATATTTTTTTTTTTTTTAAAGTCGATATTTCAAAAACAGTTAAATTATTTTTTAATAAATTTTTTTGAACATTAATAAATACTAACAATTGGCGTATCAATTTTGTTTCTTAAAAACGTTTTAAATTTTTTTATAAAAAAAAATTATTTTATAAAAAAAAAACACGATTTTAATTTTTTTTTCTCGTAAATTAAGATTTATTAAGGAAATCATTTGAAGTAAATATGTATCTTTGGTGTCAAAACAATTTCAGAAGTGGCTAAATAATTAATTTATTTTATTTGACTATATTGAAAAAAATTAAAATATAATCGCTCTACTTTCAAAATACGACAAAATGTCCAGGCCTAATATCCATTGTATGCATTTCTACCCAAAAAAATATTAAAGTGTTTTTTTGTATGGTAAATCAAAATCATGAAAATCTGTACAGAGACTTAGTATTTTCCAATCCCGAGAAATCAGCACCAAAAAGTTATCTGAATCCCCCAATTTTTGGTACTCTCAAGTCAAGGAAAAAAAAATAAATCGTACATTCATCATTTCAATGGAATCAATAAATTAAGCAATTTTTTTTTCTACCCATAAATAATAAAACTGCTCAATAATTCATGATCAAAATATTAAAGTTTTAAAATAATATGTGTGTTAATATCCTGTTTCACATTTAAATATGTTTTTCAAATGCGCACATGTTTGCTTTAAGTTTAAGCGAAAATATAAAAGATACATCATCATGTGCGTTAAGGTATAGATAATATAATATCTATACAAAACGTCGAAGATACAAGAAATGTGTTCTTCAGCATTTCACATCAATAACACTTACGACAGCATAGATTCCTTTTATGGTTGAAGATGGATTTATTTTCATAGCCCAGTCACAGCCCATGGCAAACAAACAACCACAACTCCTATATTATTGTGTCATTTGAAGTGCACATTTATCATGATTATTTGAGCTTAGGCGCACCCTTTAAAGAATTTTTCTAGGTCCTGAAATAGTAGGTATATCATCTATGGGTACATAAAGAAAAACGAATACCTCTACATACACTTCTTGTTTCGTCTCAAATTCATCATATTTATGAAAGATTTTCTTTTAGGTGCGTACCCATAACTTAAAAAAAAAAGTTTCTGCAATCAAATAATAGGCGAGGCATTTTAAAAAAGTTTATATTGCTTTTATTATTTGTGTTTAAATAATGTTTTTTTTTTTTTTAACTTTAACTTTAACTTTTTGAATCACCAATCTAAAGTTCGAAAGAAACAAAAACATTATGTTTAATTTTTTATAAAGTCCGCGAGAGAACAAAAAGGAGAACATATACCTAACTTCATCAATCTAGTGCCTTTATATTTACTTTAAAAGAATTGTTGCCCAACAACAATGAATTAAAAAAAAAAATAAACCTGGATCATCTAAAGGCGCAATTTAAGGGTGTACAAAAAATATAGGTTATTTTAATATCTACGAAGTTTTTTTTTTGTGTTTAAAAAAATGAGGCATTTTTCAGAATAAACTTTTGCCTCATTGAGTTAAATATAAAAAGGAGTTTACAGCATCATGATGGCTATTTTTTTTTCGATTTTTTTCGAATTTATTTTCTACACCGAGATTGGTGAAACTCTCCATAGATTTTCTCCAACTGGATTTTCCACATCAAGTATTTCGATGTTCTGATGATGAGACGAAAGATAAAATTCATTTCGCTCAGCAACGTATATTAACTTTTATTTGGAACACAAAATTATGAACAAATTTCCGTCCAATTGCCAATGATATTGATCCATATAAAGATGATGATGGGAAAATATGTCGGTATCATCCGACATTGTTAGTGTAGATGTTAAATAATTTGTTTTCTATTTCAAGTCGATTTTTTTAGAAAATTGCAACAAAGGGGGGAAATAGACATCCCCTCACACGTGCATAAAAAACTCTGAAACATTGAAAATATAAAATGCACGACTGGGTCGCACGTGCGATCACACTGTGGTTTTAAAGTATTAATTTAAAAACTTTTCATCCTATAAAAGAAATTTATAAGTTATTAGAGCCTATATTTTATTGCACCTGCCAAAAATGTAGACTAGTTTAAGGAAGTATTTGTGAGTATCTACATATGTAAATATGAACAATATAGCACCGTGCTGACTTGCGCTTCGCACATAGGTATGCATGGAATTTTCAGTTTAGACTGAAAAAATGTAAAAAAATCAATCGGCTCTAGCGAGGTATCCATCGGAGCGGAAAATTCTCCGATTTTATACGAATCGGAGGATATTTCCTTCGAGGTATACTTTCGGACAGCTGTTCCGAACATTTTTCCGACATTTTGCAACGCACAGCAGCGATTTGCGTTACAGTGCGATCAATTGTTTTTTTTTTTTGAGTGATATTTTGACAGCTCATAAATTTATTTTTCCGATATCCTCCGCCACAAATAGTTCGCGGAACTTTTTTAAGATTTGTGTAAAGTGTTGAAAAATGTAAGAAATAATAAAAAAAAAACATGTTAACAAAGTAATTTTGAAACAATTGCTTGAATTTTTTTATTTTTTAGGCCCCGAGGAGCAAGCAAAAAAACAACAACCAGGCAAAACGAGCTTCTGGTTAACTTAATGCAAGAGAAATCCGACGCGTTGTCGCATTGTTTAGTATCTATTCTTTTCCGATGAAGGATACCTCGAATGTAATTTTAATGTCCGACAGAGTGTGCGTTGCAAAAGAAATTTCCGCTCCGACGGATACCTCGATAGGGCAGAATAAAATTATAGAAATAAATTGATCTGACACCAACACAATGTACACCGAGTGATTTCTTACACAAATCTCAATTTATGAGAAAAAATTGTCAAAATCGTTGGAGTGGTTTTTTAAAAAAATATTTTTTTATATATAAAATTTTGAATATATTTTTTTTAAGAAAAAATTGGTAAGTCAATTTTTAGTACTCATTTATGCAGAGTTTAAAAATTGATTTTGAAAAAAAAATCATCCACCCATTTTCGAAATATCGAATTTTCAAAAAATAATTTTGAAATTTTTTTTAAAAATCCAAAATTTGATTTTTTGAAAATTTTGATATGCAATATTATTCAAACTTATTAGTAGCTTTTATGTAAAAAAAATTTCATTAAAATTGGTTCAACAGATATTGAGATAGTCAAAAAATGAATCTGTGTGAGGTTCCATTTTTAAACAATAGATACATTTTTTTTTTCAATAATATGGGAGATCGTTCTGATATTGGCTCACATAAAAATTTTAATCAAAATCCTAGGAGTCGTTTTTGAGAAAAATGAGATTTTCAATATCAATTTAAAAAAATTTATATGGGAGGTACCGTTATTTTTGGTTATAAGAAAAAATTGTATTTTAAATCTGCTAGATAATGTCAAAAAACTGCTGGATTCTAAGTTTAATAAAAATGTACCAAGTCGTTTTCGAATTATTAAGTTCTGAAAAAAAATTCAAACTTTTTTTAAAATAAAATATTTTTAAAATTATTGTAATCATTCTTTATAAAAAATATTTGATCAAAATCAATTAAACCCTTTTTGAGAAAATCGAAAATTTAAAAAATGTTTCTATGGTAGGTACCATTTAAAACCATTTTTCCGAAAATGTTATTTTATAAAATGGTAGCATTTTTGTAAGAAAAATTACAGAATTAAGTCGTGAAATAGCTATAACTCCAGCCTAAATCTTGGTGGTAGCCCACCCAATTGTTGTTGTTTCATTCAAACCTTCAATATTAATATGATGGTGCGAAACCTTGGCAGCCTAACTGCAAGTGTGTTATCACACAAAAACCCCTTATAAAAATAAAAAAAAAATTGTTGGCACATTTTTGAGAAAAATAAGATTTTCATTTTTTGCTAAAAAAAATTGTATAGTAGGTACGGTTATTTTTCATTTGCAAAAAATGAATAAAATATGTGGGGGAATGCCCAAAAAACGCTAGGTACCAAGTTTAAAGAAACTCGACCTACCCGTTTAGGCTACAACTGAAAGGACAAACAGACAGACAGACAGAATTGCGTGACCCACTCTTTTCGACTTCGCTATTATTATAATGCCAGCTTTGATCAAAATTTTGAGTTCGATTTTTTTACGATTTCAGAACTTGCCATATAGTTAGTAGATACCTATAAATCCTATGTGTAGATATATCGCAGGAAAAAATACTCATAAACAAAAACTGCAAACAAAATATGTCAATTTTTGTTGGAGTTATACGAGTTATTTAGTACAAAATTTTTTTTCTTTTACTTATCCTGAAATTTAGAAATATTTGCTAAAACAAAGTTTCCGTTTCGATAGAAAATCTAGTTTCTACCAAAACTTCGTTGAGTTAAGGGGACTTTGTTCTACTTTAGATTTTCTCTTCGCGATTTTGGCCTAGGGGATTTTTTTTGCAGATAATGTCTTCTGAGAAAATACAATAAATATAATATTCTAGCCTAAATTGATTGTGATTTGGAAATATGGTCAAACACAAATAATTTTGGGGTTTTTAAATTATTTTGTTTAGACCTGTCCTGATTATGTGTTTTGTTTAGTTGATAACATGTTTTTTTGGGGGATTTTGTCTTGATTGGTTTTTTATTTTAAGAATAGGTCTTCGTCTTTGATTGAATTCTAACTAATTTCGCTAACTATTTTCCTTTTTTAATTTCTTAAAACTTCAATTTATATTCAGTTTTAAATAAAACTTTGAAAAAAGTGACTTATGAAATTGATAATTATTTTATGGGACTAAGAACTTGTCGAAAATGAAAAGAGCTCATGAAAATTCATAACCTTTTTAAACTTTGATCACTTGATTCTGGATAAAAAAATAAAATAAAAACACATCTCACAATAACACATGCACACACATACATAATTACATATGTATGTACATCTGCACAAAAATTAAAAACCCTCCTCTTTGCCTCACGTATCCTATGTATGTACATATATAGTTCTGATCAAATAAAACGAAAAACTGCAATAACCACGATGGTTTTTTTTCTACCAAGCTAAGAAATAACATGTATAGTAAGCTGGCTATCAACAGCAATATTAAGAGTGTTTAGCCAAGAAAACGACATCTTGCTTTATTCCACATTGATGCCAAATATAGCTACCCCCTATAGTTTCTTCATTTTCTGATGATGGCAACAATATCTACAACACACAAATGTTATGTTTTAACACAATTCAATTTCAGTTCAAATTCGTGCAAAGTGCATCCTCCAGTTTTTAACTTTTGGAAAGAGAATTCTCCTTTAGTATTTTTCACAAATGACATTTTAACTTAACATTGTGTAAACAATTTTGCACATGGAATGAAATTCTTAGGATTCGATAGGTACACCCATAACACCACCCCTTCCTCATCTATACCTTCTTAGCCTGATTCCCCGAATGTATACCCCCCCCCCCCCCCCCAAAAAAAAAAAAAAAAAAAAAAAAAAACAATTGGTAAGTTGTGTATTGTGTTTTGAAAATCCGTTGAATTCTGTTTTAAAAGATTAAAAAAAAAAAAAAAAACTTACCCGCCATAATGACCATTGCAAAGGCGACAAAAATTGCCATCACCAAGAAAAGTTCTGAATTCATTTTTCTCCACCGATTACGAAGACGTCCTCTCAAAAATAACACTTGTGTCCTTATATTTCTGTTCTCTGTGACTTGAGTTTTTCAACAACAATTTCCCTTTTTCCTTAAAAACGAATCGAAATCACCAGGGACATAAAACGGATATAGAATACTATAAGAATGAGAAAACGAAGAACGAAGGAAAGGACTGGAAAATATTTTCTCTTGATATACGCAAGATGTTCTTGTATGGGATAGTAGTTGGAGTATTATGTACGTATAGGTATGTACATAGGTACTGAAAAGGAACGTTGTCGTCGATAACTGACCTCCTTTAGGAGGGATTGAGCTCGTTTTATAGAAAATCGAGAGATGTGCTCGTAAGTAATGTCTACCAACTACCTCCAATACTTTTGATTCTTTTTTTTTTTTTTTTTTTTTTATAACTTGGAAAAACCCCCATTCTTCTTTTTTTTCAACCCCTCTTCCCGACCCCAACTGTTGAAAGAATCATTGTAGTTGAAATGCAAAGGGATGGGAATGAATTTGATTAAAGTATACAGACAGCAATGGCGATGACGACTACGAAGACACGATTTGAAAACAGCTAACGCAGAGATACATTTTCCGATCCGATTATAGATTTGTCGGTGTGGATTCCCATCTTTTCTATTTAGAATACAGAAACAAAAATTTGTCTCTAGTACATTTCCTGACGATTTTGAACAGTGGGACAGAAAAGCTTAAAAATTGGAATCAAAATAAAAATCGTCGTAAATTTTTGAATGACCAAAAAAAATAAATCAACTCTGTTTTACGGAATTTTTTAAAATTAAATTAAAGATTTTTAAAGCACTTAATTAAAATTAGTCTTGTTTCGTATACCTGCCATTTTTACTGACTATAGGGCAAGTATTGATTTCAGAGAAAAATAACGGATGATTTCCAAAAAAAAAAGGGGTTTTTGTCATACCTACTCGGTATTTGCTTCTGTGTGTACCATATGTGTGTCAGTGCTTCGTGCGTCCATTTTACATCGAGCAAGAGCCTAAACGGGTAAACCGATTTACCTCAGATTTAGTAGCAGAGACAATTTGTATGTGATTTCCTGGAAGGGAAATTCGAATTTTTGCTTCAGCTCATCTAAAACGGGTAGCTACTATAAAATGATTTGGATCTTTTTCAAATTAACTCGAAAACGGCTTTTACAATTTTTGATTAAATTTCGCATCTACCTAAAATATCGTAAGGTGATCGTACAAAAATTGTGTTTAAGGTTTTTGGGGAAAAAAAAATCACATAACGGAAATAGCCATTCCACTCCGAAAAATGGGTAAGTCCGTCTTTGTGCTCGTGCGTCAGTGCGTCCTTGCGTCAACTGTAATTTGAAATAGATCCTAAACGGGTGGAACGATTCGCTTCAAATTTTGTACTAAGCATTTTATCTGATTCCCCAGTGAAGAAATTCATTTTTCAATTTCCTCAAAAACGGCTCTTATGATTTTGATTAAATGTTGTTCCTAAAATTTCTGAAGCGATTGCAAAGTAATTCACATAATGGAAATAGACATTCTAGTACGAAAAATACGGGTTCGTCATATCGTCCGTCGCGTTGGCCTGCGCGTCTTTGTGCCCGTGCGTCAGTGCGTCCTTGCATCAGCTTTGAACTAGATCCTAAGCGTGTGAAACGATTTTCTTCAAATTTTGTACAGACAATTTGTATGTGATTCTCTAGTAGAGAAATTCGATTGTTTTGCTTTAGCTTTTTTAAAACGGGTAACTGCCATAGGTTTTCGTTATTCTTTTTTCAATTTTCTCAAAAACGACTCTAACTATTTTGATTAAAAGCCGTACCTATAAAAAGTCCTAATGGTGTCAAATAATACGATCTTCATCTTGGTGATCAATTCAATTCACCTCTGGGTTAGTTGCATTTGACGGATGCAGGTCCAAGTACCAACGCAAAATTCGACAAGTCTGCGAAAAGTCAGCTATACATTTTTGATAAAAATTTTATTTCACTATAAAATTTGGACTTTGCCATTAAGTGTGAAAAATAATATCATTCAAATGGCCGCCTCAGGAAGATTCGCAGCATGCTATTCTTTTGAAGTAATTTTTAACCACTTTTTCACACATTTCGGGTGGTATCTCGGTCATAACTTGAGTAATGTTGGTTTTTAATGTGTCTCTAGAGTTCGGGGATTATTTGCGTAGCACCACAGAAAAAATCTAACAGTGTCAAATCACATGATCTTGGTGGCCAATTGACGTCGCAAAAACGTGAAATTACGCGATCAGGAAACTTTTCACGCAATAAAACCATGATTAGTCGTGTGGTGTGGCTTGTTAGAACCACATATCGTCCAAGTCATGATCTTCAATCGCCGGCCAAAACAAATCGTTCAATTGCTGCGAACGCCGGGAAATCGATAAATTCGGATCGTCAGCAACACTTGCACTTGCAGCAGTAATATTTTCGACTGAGCGTGCATTACGATGATGATGCACAGGCCTTACGACATCAGTAACGCTTCCACTATCTTCAAATTGACAAGTCAAATGCCAGCGCTACCACGAAATGAATGACCCGTTACCTTCCTCGGGTTCACCCACACACTTTCGTGGACAACGACGATGTTCTCAGTCGACGACGTGTTATTTTTTGACGCACGGTTGTTGGGTGATTACTTACAAACCGATTGTGCCAAATTTGGCCACCAAATGCTGGACATTTAAGGGCAACCGCGTCTGCCGTAAAATTGGTACTAACGAACAATCTTTTTGAAAATAAAGTTTTATCATTTGGACTTGCTGCACAATAGTGCAATTCGCTATTAAAAAAAACAAACAAACAAACAAACACAAACATATATTTGCCAGTAAGACCTAGGGTCTTATAAATTAGGCAATGTTAGAAGGAATAGAAGGATAGGATAGATTTTTGTTGGCACAGTGGATTGAGAAATTAGGTTTTGATTTTTCTCATTAAATCCCAGGGGTAGTGTTCAGTTGAGGGAATATAGAAAAGAATGCTGCCTAGACTGGGGATCGATCCCACACATCCAAGTTAGCAGTCAAGCACTACTTCCACTGCGCCGGGGTCACCCCCCGGCTGACTGAATAATAAACAACAGATTTGACAGACACTGAAAAAACAACTTGGCTTACACAGACTGTCAACATCCACCTGTTCCTATATGAAGTTTTCATAAAAAAAAAATCAATAAATTGGTCGGCGCGATAGCTCGTGTAGAACCAGAAATGCTTGTTATTGGCAGGAATATAGGGGCCTATAATTTTCTGCCGAATCCGAACGGCTAGGGTGAGAAGCACTTTTCCATGACTCTTGGAGGTTCTGTCAATTCCGTGCAATAGGCAGTAACCCGGGAAAAACATTTCTGTTTTTAGGTGGCATCAAACCCAAGACCTTCGGGGTAACAGTCCAATGCACTAACAATTGCGCCACGGGCCACTACATGAAGTTTTCATAGTGAGAATTTTTTCCCAGTTACCCTTTCTGTGCGTTTTTTTTTAAATTCCTCAGCGAAAACACTGCCAGAAGGTCATCACAACGATAAGCTGCCCCATGGAGGGGTTCTATCACCTTTGCTGTGGAGTCTATAAAATATTCATTCATGCGCTCATAAAATTATTCATAACTTTATTAGCTACGTAATATAATTTTAATGAAATGATTTAGCTTATAAGGAGATAAGCACAAACATCACATAACGTTCTATAAAAAAAAATTCAATAGAAAATAACTTTATCTTATATGAGTATGACCAATTTCCTATCATTTTATAATTTCAATTTTTGTATTTAGAATTTTATTAATAAACTTTGTCATTATTTGCCCCACTGTTCGAAAAATATAAAGAAGGTCTTCCTTCATCTTTTTTCGCGGAACATCGCCCAAACGGAAATGATCACCATTTGGGGTTTTGTAGATTTCCATTTTAGGGAGATTTTCGGGTTTTGTGATTTGGGGTTTTGTTTTTATTTTATTTTATATTCATTTTTTTTTTTTTTTGTATTGTGAATTTTTCATCTGGGCAAGAGAGATAATGAGCAGCGTTTCTTTAGCTTTAAATGAAAACAATATTGTTTCTAAAAATATATACATATATTATTTTATATTATATAGGGGATTTCTGTAACTGTTTCTTATCTTATAAATGGCTATCAGCAATTGAGGTTGATCGATTTTGGGGATTCTTTTTTTTTTTTTTTTTTTCTTTATAGTTTATTTGAAGTGTTAAAAAAAAAATCCAAAGTGGTCGGTGGCGATGATGGGTGTGATATACATTTGGCGAAAATAAGAAATCATAAGAAATTTGTTTTATCGCTGAATTGCAGTAATTTGAATTTAGAGCAATTTCAAATTCTTCTTTGTTGTTTATATAGGATCCCAAAACAAAACAAAAAAAAAATTTTATTGTGTTCCTATGCCATTTTGTTTGTTTATTTTAATGGGCATTATCAATTATTTGACCGACCTATCAGTATTTAATTTATTGAAAATTATTTTGTCAGACCAGACACGTGCAACAGATTAATTGTAAAAGTTTCAATTGCTAGACTTAAGGAACAGTACTCGGTGTTTGGGAAACTTTACCTTAAATTCTTACTGCCCTATTAATAAAAAAAAAACCTTATGTCATCTCCATACTGCGTGTTTATTAATCCATGGAATAGGAGTTAACTTGCGAGTTATAATTTCTCATTAATAAAAACAAACTTCCGTGGAATAACAAACTGTCGTTTATTAAAAATCGATTATAATAAGTAGAAATCCCCTTTAGCTTATTTTCATTGAGCTTGTAATTTGGGCAGGGCAAAACCATTTTTAGTGTTCAAAGCCCTCCTTTTAACTTCCACTTGGTTTAGTCCCCGTTAAAAAAATCCACTAAGGGTCTTAGTTCTCACAAAATGTCAAATATAGACAGACCCAATTCAATGAATTCAACTAAGTCGTATTAGTTAAGTTAAGTCTTATAGACTTAACAATGAATTTATTCCTGGTTCCGATGATGGTTCCCCCACCATATTCTAAAGCAGTATTTCTCAACCTTTTTTGGCTATGTCCCACCAGAACCTTTCCAAAATCCTAATGTCCCCTCACGATCTCGGAGATCTCAGCAATCTTGAATGAATGAATATATTGTGGGGGGACGGTGAGTTATAATTCTGTTTCTACTGAAGTTGGTGCAGTCCTTGAAGCGTTCTTGGTTTTAGTTCCCAACAAGAAGTTTGGCCTGCCTAAGTTTGGGGAATTCTTTCCAAATTTTTGATCTTTTGGTCTCCTCTTCTTCTTTGATTTTATTTTTGATCAGATTCTCTCCTAAGCCCCAATAGGTCTCAGCCTCTCAGGTCCCGTTAAGGTAATCTTTGCTCCTATTTTAGCTAGGGAGTCTGCCTCTTTATTTCCCTGAACGCGAACGTGCCTAGGTACCCGATGAAGCGTGACATTATTGTTTTTGCCAAGTTCATTTAGCCTGCCTACATATTCCCACACTTGGTATTTTGGAGTAAATGGTATATGAGCTCAAAGCTTTGAGCGCCTGACTATCCGCCATAATGGCAATGTTTTGTTTTCGATAATTCATTTTGAGATTTCGATCTGCACATTTTCCTATGGCATTTACTTCGGCTTGTAAAATGCAATCTTAGTTAGATGAACATGACTCATCAGCAAAACTTTTCATTTTTGCTGTCAAAACTCTGAGGAAAAAAAATTAAATGGCTGATATTAGGGAGGTTCACATTCAACGACTGTCGTACCAATATGAAATATATTTTCAAAGAACGAACATGGAGCGCAGCTCATTATTTGCATCAATACTAGCCCATTAATTTTATTTGTTTCCTTTCTCGTTTTATTATTTTGCTTACATTTCAACCCATTCTCTTTTAATCTTACGAAAAAAATTGAAAGAAGGCGTGAGATTTAAATTTTAAATCTAACGATGCGACGCATATTGATGGTCGTTGGATGTGAACGGTCCTATAAGAAAGAAATAGTTAGACAGTGTCTAAGTAGACAAAAATCTAATAAACAAACATTGTAGAACCGCACTTCAAGTAAAAAAAAAATCAATATAATAGTAATATTAATGTGTATGTAATATTTAAGTTTAGTGAAATCCTTGCGCTAGATGCCTCCTGCAAATAGATTTTATGTCAGATTAAAATTGGATGTGTTTAGAAATATATCACCAAGGGTGGAAACACAAAAAGCATAGATTTTTCGAAATGAATTACCCCTCTCCTATAAACCAAATTCTAAAGTCTATCCCTATCACAAGAAGATATATCTCTCAAATATGCGGAAAACCAATAAAATGGTTCAAAATACGATGTTAAAAATTATCAACCCATGGCTTAAAAACTAAAATTATCAATTGGAAACTTAAGTCATAAACCCTCTAATGCCTACAACAGCCTCTAGGCGGGTTAAAACTTACAAGTATTTAAGGGTAACGGTATGATCTCTTGTCCAATCTGATAAGCTTTACCTTTATTGCACAGCTGTAGTGTGTTTCGTTTGCAAGTTAAGTTTGTTCATATTGAAAAATACCCTCCCAAGTACGAAAATAAATATTTTTTTGCAAACACAATTTTCATTTATAAAAAAAATAGTAATTTCCATCAGATCAAATTGGAAAACTAACAGCTGAGTTGAGTAGATTAAAGTGTTTTTTATCGATTAGTGAAAAAAGTTTTGCGCTCTGAAGTTTTTTATGTAAGCTATCAGAGTTTTCTTGAACCCGTCTAGAGGTGGGTTCAGGCAGTTGAAAGTAATTTTTTTTATTAGTTCCCCATTGTTGATTTAGTGCTTTTGTTAGAAAGCGATGTCAAGAATATCTTTGAGAAACCTGTCGAAGATGACAGATGACGAAATAGCTAAATTGATGCTGATTGATGAATGCAATTTCAAGCTTTGAAGACACTGGTGGTGAAGTAGATTTTGACTATGACGATAATGTTGACGATCAAATCTTGATAGATGCAAGTCTGAACATCAGCCCTTTAGCCTTAGGCTTTAATCATAAAGACCCAAGTTCAGCTCTAGGATAATTTTTTTCAACATCTGTTGCTTCTGTTACTGCTTCGGAATCAAACTTTAGAGCTAATGCCACATCAAGTTCCGCTTGTATATATAAGCCCAATATTTGCTCCTTCACGATATAGAAAACATAAATGCGACTCGAATGACAACGAATTACAAAAAGAGGAAGGTGGCCCAGGTTGGTCGAGCACGGACCAATTTATTATACAAGAAAAAGTGATGTTCAGGATTTCAAACTGATGTTGTGGAGAAAAGTATGCAGCTGCATGTAAACGAAGTCATTTTTCGTGGGGTAAAAGAGCTGCCAGATGAAGTAAAATTATTGATTTCTTCCATTATATTTTTGCCAAACATTAAATTGTTGGGCGATGCTGAACTGGATGAAGTAAAAAGCTGAGCGAGGGTATTCCGAAGAATGTGTCGCTAAAGCTAACGGCATAGAGATAAGCGCCGTTTTATGGATGGACAAAACAATATATCACAAAGCGATGATACCACTTATTTTGGTATCAAACCATTTCTCTCTAGAGAGCTTGTTGCACCACCCTCCAAATCTTCGCTATGGGGCAGAAAAAAATAGCAACGAATTGAAGTTGACTGCCCATTTATAATGAAATAATATAATCGACATACCTGCGGGTGGTTTCGATCTCATCGAAAATCCAAAAATGGACAAACCGTATATTTTCCATCTGTTCGATGTGGCGGTGGTCAACGTTTACATTTTGTTTTATAGGTTGCACAAGGGAGTCAAAATCGAGATGCCAAATTTTCGCTTTGAAGCTGCGGAATCATTTCGAAAATTTCATGTTTCTTTGACTTCTATCAAAGTTATTGTAATATAACTACTACTATAGAAACATTGTTAACTTTCTTTTGATTCGTTTTCATTATATTTTATACAATAAACTGTTATTTTCATAACTTCACCTGGTGTATGTTTTTTCTTTTCCTGTAACGATCCAACCTCGCCTAGAGGTAGTGAACATATTTTTACCTGTAAAAGGTAAAAACTTAATTTTTTTGAAAAACTGATTTCAGATTCGATCTTATCTTATTCTTATTCTGATTTTTTGAATAAAATTATAAATTAATACAATAGCTTTTTATGTGATCGGATGAAAAATTACAATCGATATTGAATTTTCACGAGTAAACAAATATAAAATATCAATTTAATCAAAACTACGTTTTTTTAACTTAGTGCCTTCTGCTTGTACACCCATATGCTCTCTCCATACCCTTCTTAGCTACATTTGGGGACCCCCAAGGGGTCCCAGGCAGCCATTTAGGTCCCCCTTTTTCTCATTTATACCTGCCTATTATCATCGACATTGATATGGTCATCAAACAATCCCAAAGCTCACTCTTCGCCGACGATACCAAGTTTTCCAAGACTATTTTTTTGATTGCCTGGAGTTAAATATTTCAAATGCCAATCAATGACTACGGTATATAGAATTTGACGATGTCTAGAAAAAAATTTACCCGATTTGCCATTCCAGCATAGTTGAGGAACATTAGAAATGAAAAAAGCTTTATGTATTTATGTATGTACATTGAATGTCAAATTTAAATGTTGAGCAACTTTTCTGAACATAGGTACCAACATCATAACTTTCCTAAAAAGGGTCAAATACATGTGGTTTAAAAAATTATTGTTTTGTATTAAATTTTTGTTTCTATTAAATATGCAATTTAATAGGGTTTTTCATATATAGTTTTATGTGACTGTGCAATGATATAATACAAAAAATGTAGTCCGATAATCTAGCTAAATTTTAAGACCTTAATGAACGGATTATTAGAACCGAAGTTATAAGCAACCCAAACCAAACACAATGTATCTTTACAATTATTATACCGACTACAAATTTAGGTACATATGAACATTTAGCATTTTTTTTCCGACGCGAAGCAAATTTGCCACGATTGTGGTTTTTTATTGCACAAACTCCGCCGCCGGCTTTAGAATATTATATTCCTCTCGCCAATTGGTGGTTGAAAGTATTTTAATGCTTTTTTTTTTTAATCAACTTCCTCGTTGAATTAAATTATTTGTCCGATATTTATTTTCATGTATAAAATTTTGAATGATTTTGAAAATTTTTTGCTCTAACACGCCAGTCATTTTTCCTTTAATTATATACCTTAATATTGAAAATCGGATAATTGGATCGAAAGATATAAGCATTTAAGTAAACGCAAATCGGATATTTTTCGGATTTCGCAAAAATCATCATCAAAAACATACCCATTTTTTTCCTACGAACATTTCTCCTTTTTTTCTGTCCGTTTTATCATCTTCTTCGTTTTCTATTTCCTCAAACTAGTAACAACAAAGCATGAACGAAATAATTTTGTTTATTTTGTTTATTTTTTTTATTTTGTTGATTTTGTTTATTTTGTTTATTCCCCTCACGTTTCGCCCCCTTTGTCTACTAGGCGTTTCATATTTTTTTGATTTTTTTATATTGTATGCCTCCGTTTAAACATTTCTAATGTTAAAATGGAAACCAAAGTACGAAAGAAAGAAAGAAAGAAAGAAAGACGAAATGCCATGATTTCTGCAATATATTAGCCATTTTTCTTGCCGAAATCTTATATTTTGTCATGAAAAGTATTTTTCAAGCTAACACCATGGGCATTACTTGGGCTGACCAGACGTCCTCTTTTAAGAGGACAAGTCCTCTTTTTAACCTAAAAAACTTTTGTCCGGTATCTTTTTGAAAAATAAACGATCTGTCCTCTTTTCTTTAGGTTAGTTTTTAATTTTCAATTTTCTGCGAAACAAAACCACAATCAAAAATGTATTTTGGTTGAACAAGGTCTTAAAAGGGATAAAATAGACGGAAATAGATAGTAGACCAATTTTTTAAATTTAAAAAATTAAAGATCCCCATATTTTCAATGAAAATAAGGTCCAATGATAAATAAAACAAAAGCTAAAATGATACCTTACTTGAATAGTACTTGCAAAAAAAACTATACTACTATTAGTAGTTAGTAAATTTTCATTTGTTAAATTTATTTTAACTTTACTTAATATCTGATAGATGTTTATTTATTATTTTATTTTATTAAATAAATAACACACTAATTTATGAAGTGTTTTTTGTTAATTATTCCTTTTTCGTGACCTTTATTTTGTAATTCAATATATTTGAATCCTATTTCTGTAATATCTGTGGCCAATTTATTGATAGATAGTTAATATTTTATGTTAAAGCCCACAGAAATAGGTTTCAAATATATTGAGTGTTTTTTGTTCGAATAAATAAAAAAATATTTTTTTTCGTTTGAGATATTTTTGGAAGTTCTCTTTTCGATGAGGACAGATCTGGTCACCCTAGCTTTACTATACCACTATAGTCTATACGCCGCGCCGCCCCGCCGCCCCGCCGCCGTCTCGTCGAAAAATAATTAAAAAGTGCGCATTGAAAATAAAATATATGCACAAACAAGCATGTGTATCAGTGTTGCCGCTGAAAAAATGTAAAGAGTGTCTCAAAAAGAGTCCCGAGATAAAAAAAGGGCCCCATATAAAAAAAAATGCCAAAATGTATAAAATAAAATAGACTAACTAAATCTAAATCTCATTTAAAAATTAGTTTCTTCTGATTATACATAAAACATCAAAAACTATTCGAATAACAGAAACTTAAACTGGCTTTACGAACAAACCAATAAACAAAACCTGACTAGTAAAGATCATAAATTACCTTTTCATCCTTATGCCAGTGATACAATTGTTTTAAACTTTTTAACACAAAATAAACAAAGGTTAACATTCAAAACAAAACATATATAAGTATGTAACTGTTTTTGTTGTCCTTATAAATTCGAAAACAAAAAAAAACAGTGTAGTGTCTTCTGCTTTTGCTGAATGCAAGATGGGTGCATGCCGAGATAAAACGACAGCGTTCAGTACAAAATTTGATGGAATTGAATTTTTTTTATGAGAAATGCAAATTTTCAGAAATTTTCGAATATAAAACCTATTGAATTAATAAAAAGGGGCCAATTGGGTCATTTTCAAAAAGTGGTGACCACCACGCAAAATAGTGGCCATTTGGCGACTTTAGTAGCCAAACGGCAACGCTGATGTGCATAGTTAACGCGAGATAAAATAAGTATTCGTGAGTCCGTCCCGATGTGCAAAACGAACGAGCAAGAAGAAACACGAACAACAATTAAAACATGTAGCGCATACTCGCCGGACCACACCATTCGACACGAAGGGATTATATATTTTCTGTTTCCCCAGGTACAAAATATGGTTGAAAAAACCGTTGTCAGTGTTGATCTACATAATAAAATGTATATGCACATAGCTAAATATCAAAGAGACAGACAGATACATGATCACAATAAAGGTAGCCCTAAACGACGAACATGCTCACCTAACTTGCTCGTGCTCGCCGCATTTTCGTCGTATATGGGGCTATGGGCTGGTTCGCGAGCCGCTCGCTGTTGGCATTGTTATAGTAATAATAAGAAAGGTAGGTCAAGGAGGGGAAAAGCGGACGCCGATCGTACGATCGCACGTACGGGACCTAAAAGGGTATAAATTAAATCATCAGAAAATAGAAGAACCCATTAACAAGTATACACCGACCGCAATCACAGCAATGTCCAGCCCATTCGAGAGGAGAAGAACGGCACCCCAGCGACCCGTAACTGGAACACGGGCAGCGACCACGGACGACTCTGAGCGGCCAAAGCTACGGTCAACCGTTTGCATCGTGCCACTGCCGCAGAGTGAAGGAGAAAAGAAGGCCGGCAGGACCGTTAGGGTAAAGAAGAAAGCGGGTGAAGGAAAGGGCCGGAGGCAAACTAAGCCCAGCACCGATGCCGCCGCCAAGACAACGAAGGCGCCAGCGAAAAAGGCTCCACCACCGCCAATGATGGAGGACTGCACGGGGAAGACGGCGAGAGGGTCACCCAGCCCAGAGGTAATCGACCTCACCCAACACGTCGAACCACCACCAGCATACCTGGCGTCTGCGGCAGCGCCTCAACCCAGGCCCTCAGCCAAGACAAACCGCGGGGCGAAATTTGTCGTTCCTTACGATCCATTAATGGATGTCATAATAACGGCCCACCGCCACTACAACCCCCACTACCGCCGCCAAAGGTTGGTATTCAGGAGGCGTTGGGGAGTAGTGACCGTGAATATCACACGGCCGGGCGAAGCCATCATGAGTTACGGTGACAAAAGACAGCACGTCACTTTCCGACCAATTATTCCGGAACTCAATAAAGACTAAAAGACGAAATTTAACTTCTACACAAAAAGGTAAAGAAAAAAAAAAGACAACTAAAGAAACTTTGAATTAATAAAAAAAAAATGAATTATAGAAATTAAGAACTTGAAATGAATTATAATTATAAGAAATGTAAAAAAAAGGATTTTAAATACGCCAAAAATGAAATAAAGTGAAATTAAAATAAAAAAAAAGAAAAACACTGTTTACACTGTTTTAACCAAAGGAACCTATAAAGAACTATAAAAAAAAAAAACGAAAAACAAAAAAAATATATATATTTTCAGATATAGAAACATAATAACCGAAGCATTAATAACAGACGAGAACGTTCTCGTCTCCGAAGAAGGAGTGGGTTGTAATGAAGCATTACATTTTTCCCATCTTCCCGACCCGCAACTTAAAACACACAAAAATGCCACCTGTAAAATTTACCCCTGACAGCCGCCACTGTGGATTCAGGCATATTTTGCATAAGCAAAATATCACCCACCTGACCGTCCGCAACCAACCATTCATGTATCGACGCCAGGAAAGCCCAGCATCAACTGATTATGAGGATACAGTCTTGCACTGGTCATTGATAACAGCCGTGGTGAGTTAATAACCAATGCATGCATACCCAATTACATCACAACAACAACTCCAATGTGTGTGGTGAACTCAAAATTAATAATTAGAACAAACCAAGCAGAGGTACGCAAAAAGGAAACGATCAAGCACATCGATGGTGAATTTCATAACCAAATAGAGGTGAACATAAATCAACTACAAATTGATACAAGAACTGAAACTATACCTGAAAACAAATTCCAACAACAACTCCCCCGCATCCCGCAAGCCAGTAATGGCGTGACACAAATAGAGGTACTCTCGCTTACATGGAGCAATGGTAGGGGAGAGACGGACGACGAAAATATATGGGCGTTTGTATGAAAATTTGCACTTTGCAAAATTAGAGTTAACACTCACTCATAACCAAATGGGTAACGAGAGGAAGCCGTCCAACACCCAAAAAGCAATTCAGAAAAGTCAAACAATTCAAGCAATTCGGAAAACTCAGAAAATTCGGAAAAGTCGGAAAAGTGAAATAAGTCGAAAAGCCAAGCAAGTCGGAATATAAAGTAAAATATTTCAAACAACAGTATTTAGTAATTATAACAAAGGAAAGTAAGTTAATAAATTTACTATAAACGAAGACTTCCCCCCACCAGTGGTAAGGGGTCTCGCTTTTAGTAGAAAATAGAGATAAGCCGGTTAAGAGCCGTTGATAAGCTGGTTAAAAGCCGTTGATAAGCCGGTTAAAAGCCGGTTAAAAGCCGTTGATAAGCCGTTGATAAGCCGGTTAAAAGCCGTTGATTAGCCGGTTAAAAGCCGTTGACAAGCCGGTTAAAAGCCGTTGATAAGCCGGTTAAAAGCCGTTGATAAGCCGGTTAAAAGCCGTTGATAGTCGCTAATATTCCATTACGACCGTAATAAAGATAACCTAGCAAAGAACCCGAAGTGCAGTACGAGCCGGACTCTCTAAAGAAGACAACAGCCCGAAGAATACCTAGTGCTACCGATGTTCCAGTAACCGTCCGATATTCATCAATAGCAAACTTTATTGTAACAATTTAATATAAGATTTTGTGAATTTATTGTTTAATTTGGAGTCTTAATAAAGAAAGACCTTTTATACTAAAGTTTACTGTACCTCCTTTAGTTAGACTATGGATCCGACGAGTATACCTCAGCCTTAGAACCCAAGGTACATCACAAATTTTGTTTGTTGGCATTGATGTTCGCCGTGTAGGGCCATGTTCGCGAGCAAACGTCATTTTTGTTGTGAACGTCGCCGAGTGCATATCGCGGATTATGTAAAATGTCAATAGTCAGCCACGATTTTATCAAGGAATTCATTGCGCTCTTGCAGAATGAAAGTGCGTTATGGGATTCAAAGAATGAATTTTATAAAAATAGCATTGAAAAAAATAAATCGTGGACAAATTTATTACAAAAATATAAAGAAATAGATGGAAGTGTCATAATTGAAAGTGTACAAAAAAAAAATAAGAGTTCCTACAGAAGAGAACTGACCAAAATATCTATTTGTTTTGTTTTTTTTCTAACACGTATAACCATAATCGCAACCACTTGCGCTTCGCTATTACACATGTTGACGGTTTGAAGAAACAACAATAAATGAATGTTCGCCAAATGTGTTCGCCGTGTAGGGGATAACGCAAACGAGTAAGTTCGGCAAGCATGTTCGTCATTTAGGGCTACCTGAAGCCAGCTGCCAGCAACAAGCAAACACGAAAGGAGGAAGAAAAATAAAAGTATGAATCTCATTCGATCTTTACAATTCAAGGTTATTAATTCGTTTAAATTTTAAGAAATATAACAACTATTAGTTTCGGAGGACATTAAAGATGTGCAAGTAAAATAATAAGAATTTATTATTGCTTTTTAAAAGCGTCCTAGCAAGTTAAAACTAAATTAGTGTGCAAATTAAATATTATTAATCTTTTCTTCATTGAAAACTTGCAAGTAAAATAATGAATAAGTACTTTTACTACAAGTGTGTGTGGTGTCTTACAAACAGAGTGTAATTTTCACTTTGACCACTAGATGGAAGTGATGCGGTAGGAAGAAATTTATTTCTCTCTTTGAATTCAAAGTTTTTTTTTCATTATTATTGTATCAAACGGCAGGGTGCGCGTCAACATTAAGAAATTAATAATCTCATTTTTGTATTAAAGTAAATTAAATAATTATTGTGAAATTTATTAAAACATTTATCAATAAAAATAAACGAATTAAATTGAATTGTTGTTTTTCATCAAACCAACAATATGTGCAAATGCAAAGTGCAAGTGTGATTGAAAACGTGCAAGCAAGATAACATTATTCCACATTTTTTATTGCAAGTGTAGCAAACTTTTTATTATTCTCTTTAATTGAAAGTGTGCAAATTAAATATTATAATTTTCCAATTATTGAAAGTGTGGAAGCAAATAATTGGGAGTGAATTAAACATTTGAAATTAAATTAAGTCATTTAAATGTGCCAGTAAGCCAGCAGCAAGATGAACAATGAACATTAGTAGTTATTTCTTTTTTTATTATTATTATGTCCTTTTAGTTTTCTTTATATTTAGTTGTTGTGCTCGCGCAAACGATCGGTGCATAGGAGTGGTTTCGTTTTGTGTTTATTTTACTATTTGTTTGTGTTAGCCTGTGCTACGATTTCTTCTCCTTGGTAAGTGTAGATGTGTATGTGTGGTGTGGGGGGAAAGAATGAGCGTGCGTTCTGGTTTATTTAAATTTTGGTACAGTGAGGCAGGAGTGCGAACTGTTGCACTTTATTGTTTTCGTAGGTATTTTTTTGTGTATTTTTTTTTTTCTCGCAGCGAGTACGGTAGAAGGTAGGATAGGGAGTAACACATTCGTATGATAGAGATAAGAATGCTATAGTCACCGGAAAGTCGAAAGCACGAATTGCCGTAAGAAATGAAATTCGGTAGGTAATCATGATAGCATGCCAGTCGATTAAGGCTAGTTTAAATATTCATGAGAAGAATGAAAAAGCTTGGTGTGAATAAAATAGCCTGCATATACAAAAATGCGAAAGTATGACTTGGTGTTTGCAAGCGGCCAGCTTTAAAAATTCCATATACTCAAGTAAGCAATCGAGCAGTAAAATAAAATAAAATCAGATAATTTTGAGTATGACAAGTGGTGCGAAGAATATATGTAACATCCGTCATCAAGTAATAATTACTAACTAATCATGTCTAGCCTGGTTAGGGATTGATAATGAACACAGAATAACAAAGCATGGAGGAGTACAAATAATGATGCAATTCATACGCCAGAATCCAATACAAAAGTGTGTAAGAAACAGAAACGATGCAACAGGAAAGTTGAACCTGTAGATTTTTGCAAAGGTGTCTTTCGAACCAAAATCGGTATTTTATCAGATCTAAATAGAAAAAAAAATAATATTTTATCAATGGAAAATTTCATTGAGATTAAACTAACAATTTATTAAACATTAAATATTAAAATTAATTGGTTTAAGAAATTCTTTATTTTCACTTACTATTAGTACTGAAATAGTTGGTGGTAAAAAATACTTAAATACTTAAACGTCCTTGTTTTTTTTCTTGGCTTGTGTGTCCCGCGGTTGGCTAATATTTTAAGAAATTATAGCAGATTCAAGGAAAGTGTGAAGATCTGTTAAAGAGAAGGTTAAATTGTGTAAAATTAGGATTATATTGAGGCATCTTACTTATAGTCGACACTGGTGCTTGGTTACTAGTATTGGCGATATTTCCGCCATCGAGACTTGTAATTAATTGCGGTTTTCAGTGCTGAATTGGAAATTCATAGACCTTTCCGCCAATGTAAAAATTTAAACACATCTCGACAAATAAAATTTTATTGAAAAACAGAAAAAAGAATGGACTAACCCCTTTGCTAATTTTGCCCAAAAAGTGACTTTTTCTTAAATGTTTCCAAACCCCGCCGAAATATGCATCGAAAGAAAGGTATTTGTGTAAGTAGAAATCTTCTAGGTGGTCTGGTTCTCAAAATATTTACATCCAAAGTTATATTTGGACCCAGTTTCGGAAACCAACCCAAAAAATTGTTTGGATGCGAAGATTTCTGCAATCGATACTCTTAGATGGTTAAAAATTTCAAAAACGTGTTTTAGTTTTTTAAGGTCTTTCTAAAACTGAAAACAAAAAAATTTTACGACCTCTGGTTGCCGAAATATCTTCATCCAAAGTGATAATTCCTTATTCCAACCCAATTTAAAATAGTTCAAACAAAAATGTTTGGATGGCGATATTTCTGCCATCGAGACTCGGAAATGGTTGATACTTTCAAAAAAGTGTTTTGGTTTTTAAAAATTTTTCTAAAACTGAAAACCAAAAAATTTTACGACCTCTGGTTGTCGAAATATCTTCATCCAAAGTGATATTACCTTATTTCAACCCAATTCAAAAGAAATGTTTGGATGGCGATATTTCCGCAATTGAGATTCGTAATTGATTGCGGTTTTCAGTGCTGAATTGGAAATTCGTAGACCTTTCCGCCAATGTTAAAATTTTAGCACATCTCGACAAATAAAATTTTATTGAAAAACAGAAAAAAGAATGGACTAACCCCTTTGCTAATTTTGCTCAAAAAGTGACTTTTTCTTAAATGTTTCCAAACCCCGCCGAAATATGCATCGAAAGAAAGGTATTTAAAAACTGTATTCGTTTGTGTAAGTAGAAATCTTCTAGGTGGTCTGGTTCTCAAAATATTTACATCCAAAGTTATATTTGGACCCAGTTTCGGAAACCAACCCAAAAAATTGTTTGGATGCGGAGATTTCTGCAATCGATACTCTTAGATGGTTAAAAATTTCAAAAACGTGATTTAGTTTTTTAAGGTCTTTCTAAAACTGAAAACAAAAAAATTTTACGACCTCTGGTTGTCGAAATATCTTCATCCAAAGTGATAATTCCTTATTCCAACCCAATTTAAAATAGTTCAAACAAAAATGTTTGGATGGCGATATTTCTGCCATCGAGACCCGGAAATAGTTGATACCTTCAAAAACGTGTTTTAGTTTTTAAAGGTCTTTCTAAAACTGAAAACCAAAAAATTTTACGAACTCTGGTTGTCGAAATATCTTCATCCAAAGTGATAATTCCTTATTCCAAGCCAATTTAAAATTGTTCAAACAAAAATGTTTGGATGGCGATATTTCTGCCATCGAGACCCGGAAATAGTTGATACCTCCAAAAACGTGTTTTAGTTTTTTAAGGTCTTTCTAAAACTGAAAACCAAAAAATTTTACGACCACTGGTTGTCGAAATATCTTCATCCAAAGTGATATTACCTTATTTCAACCCAATTCAAAAAAAATGTTTGGATGGCGATATTTCCGCAATTGAGACTCGTAATTGGTTGCGGTTTTTATTGCTGAATTGGAAATTCGTAGACCTTTCCGCCAATGTTAAAATTTTAGCTCATCTCGACGAATAAAATTTTATCGAAAAACAGAAAAAAGAATGGACTAACCCCTTTGCTAATTTTGCCCAAAAAGTGACTTTTTCTTAAATGTTTCCAAACCCCGCCGAAATATGCATCGAAAGAAAGGTATTTAAAAACTGTATTCGTTTGTGTAAGTAGAAATCTTCTAGGTGGTCTGGTTCTCAAAATATTTACATCCAAAGTTATATTTGGACCCAGTTTCGGAAACCAACCCAAAAAATTGTTTGGATGCGGAGATTTCTGCAATCGATACTCTTAGATGGTTAAAAATTTCAAAAACGTGTTTTAGTTTTTTAAGGTCTTTCTAAAACTGAAAACAAAAAAATTTTACGACCTCTGGTTGTCGAAATATCTTCATCCAAAGTGATAATTCCTTATTCCAACCCAATTTAAAATAGTTCAAACAAAAATGTTTGGATGGCGATATTTCTGCCATCGAGACCCGGAAATAGTTGATACCTTCAAAAACGTGTTTTAGTTTTTTAAGGTCTTTCTAAAACTGAAAACCAAAAAATTTTACGAACTCTGGTTGTCGAAATATCTTCATCCAAAGTGATAATTCCTTATTCCAAGCCAATTTAAAATTGTTCAAACAAAAATGTTTGGATGGCGATATTTCCGCAATTGAGACTCGTAATTGGTTGCGGTTTTTATTGCTGAATTGGAAATTCGTAGACCTTTCCGCCAATGTTAAAATTTTAGCTCATCTCGACGAATAAAATTTTTTCGAAAAACAGAAAAAAGAATGGACTAACCCCTTTGCTAATTTTGCCCAAAAAGTGACTTTTTCTTAAATGTTTCCAAACCCCGCCGAAATATGCATCGAAAGAAAGGTATTTAAAAACTGTATTCGTTTGTGTAAGTAGAAATCTTCTAGGTGGTCTGGTTCTCAAAATATTTACATCCAAAGTTATATTTGGACCCAGTTTCGGAAACCAACCCAAAAAATTGTTTGGATGCGGAGATTTCTGCAATCGATACTCTTAGATGGTTAAAAATTTCAAAACGTGTTTTAGTTTTTTAAGGTCTTTCTAAAACTGAAAACAAAAAAATTTTACGACCTCTGGTTGTCGAAATATCTTCATCCAAAGTGATAATTCCTTATTCCAACCCAATTTAAAATAGTTCAAACAAAAATGTTTGGATGGCGATATTTCTGCCATCGAGACCCGGAAATAGTTGATACCTTCAAAAACGTGTTTTAGTTTTTTAAGGTCTTTCTAAAACTGAAAACCAAAAAATGTTTGGATGGCGATATTTCCGCAATTGAGACTCGTAATTGGTTGCGGTTTTTATTGCTGAATTGGAAATTCGTAGACCTTTCCGCCAATGTTAAAATTTTAGCACATCTCGACAAATAAAATTTTATTGAAAAACAGAAGGACTAACCCCTTTGCTAATTTTGCCCAAAAAGTGACTTTTTCTTAAATGTTTCCAAACCCCGCCGAAATATGCATCGAAAGAAAGGTATTTAAAAACTGTATTCGTTTGTGTAAGTAGAAATCTTCTAGGTGGTCTGGTTCTCAAAATATTTACATCCAAAGTTATATTTGGACCCAGTTTCGGAAACCAACCCAAAAAATTGTTTGGATGCGGAGATTTCTGCAATCGATACTCTTAGATGGTTAAAAATTTCAAAAACGTGTTTTAGTTTTTTAAGGTCTTTCTAAAACTGAAAACAAAAAAATTTTACGACCTCTGGTTGTCGAAATATCTTCATCCAAAGTGATAATTCCTTATTCCAAGCCAATTTAAAATTGTTCAAACAAAAATGTTTGGATGGCGATATTTCTGCCATCGAGACCCGGAAATAGTTGATACCTCCAAAAACCTGTTTTAGTTTTTTAAGGTCTTTCTAAAACTGAAAACCAAAAAATTTTACGAACTCTGGTTGTCGAAATATCTTCATCCAAAGTGATAATTCCTTATTCCAAGCCAATTTAAAATTGTTCAAACAAAAATGTTTGGATGGCGATATTTCTGCCATCGAGACCCGGAAATAGTTGATACCTCCAAAAACCTGTTTTAGTTTTTTAAGGTCTTTCTAAAACTGAAAACAAAAAAATTTTACGACCACTGGTTGTCGAAATATCTTCATCCAAAGTGATATTACCTTATTTCAACCCAATTCAAAAAAAATGTTTGGATGGCGATATTTCCGCAATTGAGACTCGTAATTGGTTGCGGTTTTCATTGCTGAATTGGAAATTCGTAGACCTTTCCGCCAATGTTAAAATTTTAGCACATCTCGACAAATAAAATTTTATTGAAAAACAGAAAAAAGAATGGACTAACCCCTTTGCTAATTTTGCCCAAAAAGTGACTTTTTCTTAAATGTTTCCAAACCCCGCCGAAATATGCATCGAAAGAAAGGTATTTAAAAACTGTATTCGTTTGTGTAAGTAGAAATCTTCTAGGTGGTCTGGTTCTCAAAATATTTACATCCAAAGTTATATTTGGACCCAGTTTCGGAAACCAACCCAAAAAATTGTTTGGATGCGGAGATTTCTGCAATCGATACTCTTAGATGGTTAAAAATTTCAAAAACGTGATTTAGTTTTTTAAGGTCTTTCTAAAACTGAAAACCAAAAAATTTTACGAACTCTGGTTGTCGAAATATCTTCATCCAAAGTGATAATTCCTTATTCCAAGCCAATTTAAAATTGTTCAAACAAAAATGTTTGGATGGCGATATTTCCGCAATTGAGACTCGTAATTGGTTGCGGTTTTTATTGCTGAATTGGAAATTCGTAGACCTTTCCGCCAATGTTAAAATTTTAGCTCATCTCGACGAATAAAATTTTATCGAAAAACAGAAAAAAGAATGGACTAACCCCTTTGCTAATTTTGCCCAAAAAGTGACTTTTTCTTAAATGTTTCCAAACCCCGCCGAAATATGCATCGAAAGAAAGGTATTTAAAAACTGTATTCGTTTGTGTAAGTAGAAATCTTCTAGGTGGTCTGGTTCTCAAAATATTTACATCCAAAGTTATATTTGGACCCAGTTTCGGAAACCAACCCAAAAAATTGTTTGGATGCGGAGATTTCTGCAATCGATACTCTTAGATGGTTAAAAATTTCAAAAACGTGTTTTAGTTTTTTAAGGTCTTTCTAAAACTGAAAACAAAAAAATTTTACGACCTCTGGTTGTCGAAATATCTTCATCCAAAGTGATAATTCCTTATTCCAACCCAATTTAAAATAGTTCAAACAAAAATGTTTGGATGGCGATATTTCTGCCATCGAGGCCCGGAAATAGTTGATACCTCCAAAAACGTGTTTTAGTTTTTTAAGGTCTTTCTAAAACTGAAAACCAAAAAATTTTACGACCTCTGGTTGTCGAAATATCTTCATCCAAAGTGATAATTCCTTATTCCAACCCAATTTAAAATAGTTCAAACAAAAATGTTTGGATGGCGATATTTCTGCCATCGAGGCCCGGAAATAGTTGATACCTCCAAAAACGTGTTTTAGTTTTTTAAGGTCTTTCTAAAACTGAAAACCAAAAAATTTTACGAACTCTGGTTGTCGAAATATCTTCATCCAAAGTGATAATTCCTTATTCCAAGCCAATTTAAAATAGTTCAAACAAAAATGTTTGGATGGCGATATTTCTGCCATCGAGACCCGGAAATAGTTGATACCTCCAAAAACGTGATTTAGTTTTTTAAGGTCTTTCTAAAACTGAAAACCAAAAAATTTTACGAACTCTGGTTGTCGAAATATCTTCATCCAAAGTGATAATTCCTTATTCCAAGCCAATTTAAAATAGTTCAAACAAAAATGTTTGGATGGCGATATTTCTGCCATCGAGGCCCGGAAATAGTTGATACCTCCAAAAACGTGTTTTAGTTTTTTAAGGTCTTTCTAAAACTGAAAACCAAAAAATTTTACGAACTCTGGTTGTCGAAATATCTTCATCCAAAGTGATAATTCCTTATTCCAAGCCAATTTAAAATAGTTCAAACAAAAATGTTTGGATGGCGATATTTCCGCAATTGAGACTCGTAATTGGTTGCGGTTTTCATTGCTGAATTGGAAATTCGTAGACCTTTCCGCCAATGTTAAAATTTTAGCACATCTCGACAAATAAAATTTTATTGAAAAACAGAAGGACTAACCCCTTTGCTAATTTTGCCCAAAAAGTGACTTTTTCTTAAATGTTTCCAAACCCCGCCGAAATATGCATCGAAAGAAAGGTATTTAAAAACTGTATTCGTTTGTGTAAGTAGAAATCTTCTAGGTGGTCTGGTTCTCAAAATATTTACATCCAAAGTTATATTTGGACCCAGTTTCGGAAACCAACCCAAAAAATTGTTTGGATGCGGAGATTTCTGCAATCGATACTCTTAGATGGTTAAAAATTTCAAAAACGTGTTTTAGTTTTTTAAGGTCTTTCTAAAACTGAAAACAAAAAAATTTTACGACCTCTGGTTGTCGAAATATCTTCATCCAAAGTGATAATTCCTTATTCCAACCCAATTTAAAATAGTTCAAACAAAAATGTTTGGATGGCGATATTTCTGCCATCGAGGCCCGGAAATAGTTGATACCTCCAAAAACGTGTTTTAGTTTTTTAAGGTCTTTCTAAAACTGAAAACCAAAAAATTTTACGACCTCTGGTTGTCGAAATATCTTCATCCAAAGTGATAATTCCTTATTCCAACCCAATTTAAAATAGTTCAAACAAAAATGTTTGGATGGCGATATTTCTGCCATCGAGGCCCGGAAATAGTTGATACCTCCAAAAACGTGTTTTAGTTTTTTAAGGTCTTTCTAAAACTGAAAACCAAAAAATTTTACGAACTCTGGTTGTCGAAATATCTTCATCCAAAGTGATAATTCCTTATTCCAAGCCAATTTAAAATAGTTCAAACAAAAATGTTTGGATGGCGATATTTCTGCCATCGAGACCCGGAAATAGTTGATACCTCCAAAAACGTGATTTAGTTTTTTAAGGTCTTTCTAAAACTGAAAACCAAAAAATTTTACGAACTCTGGTTGTCGAAATATCTTCATCCAAAGTGATAATTCCTTATTCCAAGCCAATTTAAAATAGTTCAAACAAAAATGTTTGGATGGCGATATTTCTGCCATCGAGACCCGGAAATAGTTGATACCTCCAAAAACGTTTTTTAGTTTTTTAAGGTCTTTCTAAAACTGAAAACCAAAAAATTTTACGAACTCTGGTTGTCGAAATATCTTCATCCAAAGTGATAATTCCTTATTCCAAGCCAATTTAAAATAGTTCAAACAAAAATGTTTGGATGGCGATATTTCCGCAATTGAGACTCGTAATTGGTTGCGGTTTTCATTGCTGAATTGGAAATTCGTAGACCTTTCCGCCAATGTTAAAATTTTAGCACATCTCGACAAATAAAATTTTATTGAAAAACAGAAGGACTAACCCCTTTGCTAATTTTGCCCAAAAAGTGACTTTTTCTTAAATGTTTCCAAACCCCGCCGAAATATGCATCGAAAGAAAGGTATTTAAAAACTGTATTCGTTTGTGTAAGTAGAAATCTTCTAGGTGGTCTGGTTCTCAAAATATTTACATCCAAAGTTATATTTGGACCCAGTTTCGGAAACCAACCCAAAAAATTGTTTGGATGCGGAGATTTCTGCAATCGATACTCTTAGATGGTTAAAAATTTCAAAAACGTGATTTAGTTTTTTAAGGTCTTTCTAAAACTGAAAACCAAAAAATTTTACGACCACTGGTTGTCGAAATATCTTCATCCAAAGTGATATTACCTTATTTCAACCCAATTCAAAAGAAATGTTTGAATGGCGATATTTCTGCCATCGAGACCCGGAAATAGTTGATACCTCCAAAAACCTGTTTTAGTTTTTTAAGGTGTTTCTAAAACTGAAAACAAAAAAATTTTACGACCACTGGTTGTCGAAATATCTTCATCCAAAGTGATATTACCTTATTTCAACCCAATTCAAAAAAAATGTTTGGATGGCGATATTTCCGCAATTGAGACTCGTAATTGGTTGCGGTTTTCATTGCTGAATTGGAAATTCGTAGACCTTTCCGCCAATGTTAAAATTTTAGCACATCTCGACAAATAAAATTTTATTGAAAAACAGAAAAAAGAATGGACTAACCCCTTTGCTAATTTTGCCCAAAAAGTGACTTTTTCTTAAATGTTTCCAAACCCCGCCGAAATATGCATCGAAAGAAAGGTATTTAAAAACTGTATTCGTTTGTGTAAGTAGAAATCTTCTAGGTGGTCTGGTTCTCAAAATATTTACATCCAAAGTTATATTTGGACCCAGTTTCGGAAACCAACCCAAAAAATTGTTTGGATGCGGAGATTTCTGCAATCGATACTCTTAGATGGTTAAAAATTTCAAAACGTGTTTTAGTTTTTTAAGGTCTTTCTAAAACTGAAAACAAAAAAATTTTACGACCTCTGGTTGTCGAAATATCTTCATCCAAAGTGATAATTCCTTATTCCAACCCAATTTAAAATAGTTCAAACAAAAATGTTTGGATGGCGATATTTCTGCCATCGAGGCCCGGAAATAGTTGATACCTCCAAAAACGTGTTTTAGTTTTTTAAGGTCTTTCTAAAACTGAAAACCAAAAAATTTTACGACCTCTGGTTGTCGAAATATCTTCATCCAAAGTGATAATTCCTTATTCCAACCCAATTTAAAATAGTTCAAACAAAAATGTTTGGATGGCGATATTTCTGCCATCGAGGCCCGGAAATAGTTGATACCTCCAAAAACGTGTTTTAGTTTTTTAAGGTCTTTCTAAAACTGAAAACCAAAAAATTTTACGAACTCTGGTTGTCGAAATATCTTCATCCAAAGTGATAATTCCTTATTCCAAGCCAATTTAAAATAGTTCAAACAAAAATGTTTGGATGGCGATATTTCTGCCATCGAGACCCGGAAATAGTTGATACCTCCAAAAACGTGATTTAGTTTTTTAAGGTCTTTCTAAAACTGAAAACCAAAAAATTTTACGAACTCTGGTTGTCGAAATATCTTCATCCAAAGTGATAATTCCTTATTCCAAGCCAATTTAAAATTGTTCAAACAAAAATGTTTGGATGGCGATATTTCTGCCATCGAGACCCGGAAATAGTTGATACCTCCAAAAACCTGTTTTAGTTTTTTAAGGTCTTTCTAAAACTGAAAACCAAAAAATTTTACGAACTCTGGTTGTCGAAATATCTTCATCCAAAGTGATAATTCCTTATTCCAAGCCAATTTAAAATTGTTCAAACAAAAATGTTTGGATGGCGATATTTCCGCAATTGAGACTCGTAATTGGTTGCGGTTTTCATTGCTGAATTGGAAATTCGTAGACCTTTCCGCCAATGTTAAAATTTTAGCACATCTCGACAAATAAAATTTTATTGAAAAACAGAAAAAAGAATGGACTAACCCCTTTGCTAATTTTGCCCAAAAAGTGACTTTTTCTTAAATGTTTCCAAACCCCGCCGAAATATGCATCGAAAGAAAGGTATTTAAAAACTGTATTCGTTTGTGTAAGTAGAAATCTTCTAGGTGGTCTGGTTCTCAAAATATTTACATCCAAAGTTATATTTGGACCCAGTTTCGGAAACCAACCCAAAAAATTGTTTGGATGCGGAGATTTCTGCAATCGATACTCTTAGATGGTTAAAAATTTCAAAAACGTGATTTAGTTTTTTAAGGTCTTTCTAAAACTGAAAACCAAAAAATTTTACGACCACTGGTTGTCGAAATATCTTCATCCAAAGTGATATTACCTTATTTCAACCCAATTCAAAAGAAATGTTTGAATGGCGATATTTCTGCCATCGAGACCCGGAAATAGTTGATACCTCCAAAAACCTGTTTTAGTTTTTTAAGGTGTTTCTAAAACTGAAAACAAAAAAATTTTACGACCACTGGTTGTCGAAATATCTTCATCCAAAGTGATATTACCTTATTTCAACCCAATTCAAAAAAAATGTTTGGATGGCGATATTTCCGCAATTGAGACTCGTAATTGGTTGCGGTTTTCATTGCTGAATTGGAAATTCGTAGACCTTTCCGCCAATGTTAAAATTTTAGCACATCTCGACAAATAAAATTTTATTGAAAAACAGAAAAAAGAATGGACTAACCCCTTTGCTAATTTTGCCCAAAAAGTGACTTTTTCTTAAATGTTTCCAAACCCCGCCGAAATATGCATCGAAAGAAAGGTATTTAAAAACTGTATTCGTTTGTGTAAGTAGAAATCTTCTAGGTGGTCTGGTTCTCAAAATATTTACATCCAAAGTTATATTTGGACCCAGTTTCGGAAACCAACCCAAAAAATTGTTTGGATGCGGAGATTTCTGCAATCGATACTCTTAGATGGTTAAAAATTTCAAAAACGTGATTTAGTTTTTTAAGGTCTTTCTAAAACTGAAAACAACAAAATTTTACGACCTCTGGTTGTCGAAATATCTTCATCCAAAGTGATAATTCCTTATTCCAACCCAATTTAAAATAGTTCAAACAAAAATGTTTGGATGGCGATATTTCTGCCATCGAGGCCCGGAAATAGTTGATACCTCCAAAAACGTGTTTTAGATTTTTAAGGTCTTTCTAAAACTGAAAACCAAACAATTTTACGAACTCTGGTTGTCGAAATATCTTCATCCAAAGTGATAATTCCTTATTCCAAGCCAATTTAAAATAGTTCAAACAAAAATGTTTGGATGGCGATATTTCTGCCATCGAGACCCGGAAATAGTTGATACCTCCAAAAACGTGTTTTAGTTTTTTAAGGTCTTTCTAAAACTGAAAACCAAAAAATTTTACGAACTCTGGTTGTCGAAATATCTTCATCCAAAGTGATATTACCTTATTTCAACCCAATTCAAAAGAAATGTTTGAATGGCGATATTTCTGCCATCGAGACCCGGAAATAGTTGATACCTCCAAAAACTTTCTAAAACTGAAAACCAAAAAATTTTACGAACTCTGGTTGTCGAAATATCTTCATCCAAAGTGATAATTCCTTATTCCAAGCCAATTTAAAATAGTTCAAACAAAAATGTTTGGATGGCGATATTTCTGCCATCGAGACCCGGAAATAGTTGATACCTCCAAAAACGTGTTTTAGTTTTTTAAGGTCTTTCTAAAACTGAAAACCAAAAAATTTTACGAACTCTGGTTGTCGAAATATCTTCATCCAAAGTGATAATTCCTTATTCCAAGCCAATTTAAAATAGTTCAAACAAAAATGTTTGGATGGCGATATTTCTGCCATCGAGACCCGGAAATAGTTGATACCTCCAAAAACCTGTTTTAGTTTTTTAAGGTCTTTCTAAAACTGAAAACAAAAAAATTTTACGACCACTGGTTGTCGAAATATCTTCATCCAAAGTGATATTACCTTATTTCAACCCAATTCAAAAAAAATGTTTGGATGGCGATATTTCCGCAATTGAGACTCGTAATTGGTTGCGGTTTTCATTGCTGAATTGGAAATTCGTAGACCTTTCCGCCAATGTTAAAATTTTAGCACATCTCGACAAATAAAATTTTATTGAAAAACAGAAAAAAGAATGGACTAACCCCTTTGCTAATTTTGCCCAAAAAGTGACTTTTTCTTAAATGTTTCCAAACCCCGCCGAAATATGCATCGAAAGAAAGGTATTTAAAAACTGTATTCGTTTGTGTAAGTAGAAATCTTCTAGGTGGTCTGGTTCTCAAAATATTTACATCCAAAGTTATCTTTGGACCCAGTTTCGGAAACCAACCCAAAAAATTGTTTGGATGCGGAGATTTCTGCAATCGATACTCTTAGATGGTTAAAAATTTCAAAAACGTGATTTAGTTTTTTAAGGTCTTTCTAAAACTGAAAACAAAAAAATTTTACGACCTCTGGTTGTCGAAATATCTTCATCCAAAGTGATAATTCCTTATTCCAACCCAATTTAAAATAGTTCAAACAAAAATGTTTGGATGGCGATATTTCTGCCATCGAGGCCCGGAAATAGTTGATACCTCCAAAAACGTGTTTTAGTTTTTTAAGGTCTTTCTAAAACTGAAAACCAAAAAATTTTACGAACTCTGGTTGTCGAAATATCTTCATCCAAAGTGATAATTCCTTATTCCAAGCCAATTTAAAATTGTTCAAACAAAAATATTTGGATGGCGATATTTCTGCCATCGAGACCCGGAAATAGTTGATACCTCCAAAAACCTGTTTTAGTTTTTTAAGGTGTTTCTAAAACTGAAAACAAAAAAATTTTACGACCACTGGTTGTCGAAATATCTTCATCCAAAGTGATATTACCTTATTTCAACCCAATTCAAAAAAAATGTTTGGATGGCGATATTTCCGCAATTGAGACTCGTAATTGGTTGCGGTTTTCATTGCTGAATTGGAAATTCGTAGACCTTTCCGCCAATGTTAAAATTTTAGCACATCTCGACAAATAAAATTTTATTGAAAAACAGAAAAAAGAATGGACTAACCCCTTTGCTAATTTTGCCCAAAAAGTGACTTTTTCTTAAATGTTTCCAAACCCCGCCGAAATATGCATCGAAAGAAAGGTATTTAAAAACTGTATTCGTTTGTGTAAGTAGAAATCTTCTAGGTGGTCTGGTTCTCAAAATATTTACATCCAAAGTTATATTTGGACCCAGTTTCGGAAACCAACCCAAAAAATTGTTTGGATGCGGAGATTTCTGCAATCGATACTCTTAGATGGTTAAAAATTTCAAAAACGTGATTTAGTTTTTTAAGGTCTTTCTAAAACTGAAAACAAAAAAATTTTACGACCACTGGTTGTCGAAATATCTTCATCCAAAGTGATATTACCTTATTTCAACCCAATTCAAAAGAAATGTTTGAATGGCGATATTTCTGCCATCGAGACCCGGAAATAGTTGATACCTCCAAAAACCTGTTTTAGTTTTTTAAGGTGTTTCTAAAACTGAAAACAAAAAAATTTTACGACCACTGGTTGTCGAAATATCTTCATCCAAAGTGATATTACCTTATTTCAACCCAATTCAAAAAAAATGTTTGGATGGCGATATTTCCGCAATTGAGACTCGTAATTGGTTGCGGTTTTCATTGCTGAATTGGAAATTCGTAGACCTTTCCGCCAATGTTAAAATTTTAGCACATCTCGACAAATAAAATTTTATTGAAAAACAGAAAAAAGAATGGACTAACCCCTTTGCTAATTTTGCCCAAAAAGTGACTTTTTCTTAAATGTTTCCAAACCCCGCCGAAATATGCATCGAAAGAAAGGTATTTAAAAACTGTATTCGTTTGTGTAAGTAGAAATCTTCTAGGTGGTCTGGTTCTCAAAATATTTACATCCAAAGTTATATTTGGACCCAGTTTCGGAAACCAACCCAAAAAATTGTTTGGATGCGGAGATTTCTGCAATCGATACTCTTAGATGGTTAAAAATTTCAAAAACGTGATTTAGTTTTTTAAGGTCTTTCTAAAACTGAAAACAAAAAAATTTTACGACCACTGGTTGTCGAAATATCTTCATCCAAAGTGATATTACCTTATTTCAACCCAATTCAAAAGAAATGTTTGAATGGCGATATTTCTGCCATCGAGACCCGGAAATAGTTGATACCTCCAAAAACGTGTTTTAGTTTTTTAAGGTCTTTCTAAAACTGAAAACAAAAAAATTTTACGACCTCTGGTTGTCGAAATATCTTCATCCAAAGTGATAATTCCTTATTCCAACCCAATTTAAAATAGTTCAAACAAAAATGTTTGGATGGCGATATTTCTGCCATCGAGGCCCGGAAATAGTTGATACCTCCAAAAACGTGTTTTAGTTTTTTAAGGTCTTTCTAAAACTGAAAACCAAAAAATTTTACGAACTCTGGTTGTCGAAATATCTTCATCCAAAGTGATAATTCCTTATTCCAAGCCAATTTAAAATTGTTCAAACAAAAATGTTTGGATGGCGATATTTCTGCCATCGAGACCCGGAAATAGTTGATACCTCCAAAAACGTGTTTTAGTTTTTTAAGGTTTTTCTAAAACTGAAAACCAAAAAATTTTACGAACTCTGGTTGTCGAAATATCTTCATCCAAAGTGATAATTCCTTATTCCAAGCCAATTTAAAATTGTTCAAACAAAAATGTTTGGATGGCGATATTTCCGCAATTGAGACTCGTAATTGGTTGCGGTTTTCATTGCTGAATTGGAAATTCGTAGACCTTTCCGCCAATGTTAAAATTTTAGCACATCTCGACAAATAAAATTTTATTGAAAAACAGAAAAAAGAATGGACTAACCCCTTTGCTAATTTTGCCCAAAAAGTGACTTTTTCTTAAATGTTTCCAAACCCCGCCGAAATATGCATCGAAAGAAAGGTATTTAAAAACTGTATTCGTTTGTGTAAGTAGAAATCTTCTAGGTGGTCTGGTTCTCAAAATATTTACATCCAAAGTTATATTTGGACCCAGTTTCGGAAACCAACCCAAAAAATTGTTTGGATGCGGAGATTTCTGCAATCGATACTCTTAGATGGTTAAAAATTTCAAAAACGTGATTTAGTTTTTTAAGGTCTTTCTAAAACTGAAAACAAAAAAATTTTACGACCTCTGGTTGTCGAAATATCTTCATCCAAAGTGATAATTCCTTATTCCAACCCAATTTAAAATAGTTCAAACAAAAATGTTTGGATGGCGATATTTCTGCCATCGAGGCCCGGAAATAGTTGATACCTCCAAAAACGTGTTTTAGTTTTTTAAGGTCTTTCTAAAACTGAAAACCAAAAAATTTTACGAACTCTGGTTGTCGAAATATCTTCATCCAAAGTGATAATTCCTTATTCCAAGCCAATTTAAAATTGTTCAAACAAAAATGTTTGGATGGCGATATTTCCGCAATTGAGACTCGTAATTGGTTGCGGTTTTCATTGCTGAATTGGAAATTCGTAGACCTTTCCGCCAATGTTAAAATTTTAGCACATCTCGACAAATAAAATTTTATTGAAAAACAGAAAAAAGAATGGACTAACCCCTTTGCTAATTTTGCCCAAAAAGTGACTTTTTCTTAAATGTTTCCAAACCCCGCCGAAATATGCATCGAAAGAAAGGTATTTAAAAACTGTATTCGTTTGTGTAAGTAGAAATCTTCTAGGTGGTCTGGTTCTCAAAATATTTACATCCAAAGTTATATTTGGACCCAGTTTCGGAAACCAACCCAAAAAATTGTTTGGATGCGGAGATTTCTGCAATCGATACTCTTAGATGGTTAAAAATTTCAAAAACGTGATTTAGTTTTTTAAGGTCTTTCTAAAACTGAAAACAAAAAAATTTTACGACCTCTGGTTGTCGAAATATCTTCATCCAAAGTGATAATTCCTTATTCCAACCCAATTTAAAATAGTTCAAACAAAAATGTTTGGATGGCGATATTTCTGCCATCGAGGCCCGGAAATAGTTGATACCTCCAAAAACGTGTTTTAGTTTTTTAAGGTCTTTCTAAAACTGAAAACCAAAAAGTTTTACGAACTCTGGTTGTCGAAATATCTTCATCCAAAGTGATAATTCCTTATTCCAAGCCAATTTAAAATAGTTCAAACAAAAATGTTTGGATGGCGATATTTCTGCCATCGAGACCCGGAAATAGTTGATACCTCCAAAAACGTGTTTTAGTTTTTTAAGGTCTTTCTAAAACTGAAAACCAAAAAATTTTACGAACTCTGGTTGTCGAAATATCTTCATCCAAAGTGATAATTCCTTATTCCAAGCCAATTTAAAATAGTTCAAACAAAAATGTTTGGATGGCGATATTTCTGCCATCGAGACCCGGAAATAGTTGATACCTCCAAAAACCTGTTTTAGTTTTTTAAGGTCTTTCTAAAACTGAAAACAAAAAAATTTTACGACCACTGGTTGTCGAAATATCTTCATCCAAAGTGATATTACCTTATTTCAACCCAATTCAAAAGAAATGTTTGAATGGCGATATTTCTGCCATCGAGACCCGGAAATAGTTGATACCTCCAAAAACGTGTTTTAGTTTTTTAAGGTCTTTCTAAAACTGAAAACAAAAAAATTTTACGACCTCTGGTTGTCGAAATATCTTCATCCAAAGTGATAATTCCTTATTCCAAGCCAATTTAAAATAGTTCAAACAAAAATGTTTGGATGGCGATATTTCTGCCATCGAGACCCGGAAATAGTTGATACCTCCAAAAACGTGTTTTAGTTTTTTAAGGTCTTTCTAAAACTGAAAACCAAAAAATTTTACGAACTCTGGTTGTCGAAATATCTTCATCCAAAGTGATAATTCCTTATTCCAAGCCAATTTAAAATAGTTCAAACAAAAATGTTTGGATGGCGATATTTCTGCCATCGAGACCCGGAAATAGTTGATACCTCCAAAAACGTGTTTTAGTTTTTTAAGGTCTTTCTAAAACTGAAAACCAAAAAATTTTACGAACTCTGGTTGTCGAAATATCTTCATCCAAAGTGATAATTCCTTATTCCAAGCCAATTTAAAATAGTTCAAACAAAAATGTTTGGATGGCGATATTTCTGCCATCGAGACCCGGAAATAGTTGATACCTCCAAAAACGTGTTTTAGTTTTTTAAGGTCTTTCTAAAACTGAAAACCAAAAAATTTTACGAACTCTGGTTGTCGAAATATCTTCATCCAAAGTGATAATTCCTTATTCCAAGCCAATTTAAAATAGTTCAAACAAAAATGTTTGGATGGCGATATTTCTGCCATCGAGACCCGGAAATAGTTGATACCTCCAAAAACGTGTTTTAGTTTTTTAAGGTCTTTCTAAAACTGAAAACCAAAAAATTTTACGAACTCTGGTTGTCGAAATATCGAATTCGTAAAATTCATCAAAGTGATAATTCCTTATTCCAAGCCAATTTAAAATAGTTCAAAGAAAAATGTTTGGATGGCGATATTTCTGCCATCGAGACCCGGAAATAGTTGATACCTCCAAAAACGTTTTTTAGTTTTTTAAGGTCTTTCTAAAACTGAAAACCAAAAAATTTTACGAACTCTGGTTGTCGAAATATCTTCATCCAAAGTGATAATTCCTTATTCCAAGCCAATTTAAAATAGTTCAAACAAAAATGTTTGGATGGCGATATTTCTGCCATCGAGACCCGGAAATAGTTGATACCTCCAAAAACGTGTTTTAGTTTTTTAAGGTCTTTCTAAAACTGAAAACCAAAAAATTTTACGAACTCTGGTTGTCGAAATATCTTCATCCAAAGTGATAATTCCTTATTCCAACCCAATTTAAAATAGTTCAAACAAAAATGTTTGGATGGCGATATTTCTGCCATCGAGGCCCGGAAATAGTTGATACCTCCAAAAACGTGTTTTAGTTTTTTAAGGTCTTTCTAAAACTGAAAACCAAAAAATTTTACGAACTCTGGTTGTCGAAATATCTTCATCCAAAGTGATAATTCCTTATTCCAAGCCAATTTAAAATTGTTCAAACAAAAATGTTTGGATGGCGATATTTCCGCAATTGAGACTCGTAATTGGTTGCGGTTTTCATTGCTGAATTGGAAATTCGTAGACCTTTCCGCCAATGTTAAAATTTTAGCACATCTCGACAAATAAAATTTTATTGAAAAACAGAAAAAAGAATGGACTAACCCCTTTGCTAATTTTGCCCAAAAAGTGACTTTTTCTTAAATGTTTCCAAACCCCGCCGAAATATGCATCGAAAGAAAGGTATTTAAAAACTGTATTCGTTTGTGTAAGTAGAAATCTTCTAGGTGGTCTGGTTCTCAAAATATTTACATCCAAAGTTATATTTGGACCCAGTTTCGGAAACCAACCCAAAAAATTGTTTGGATGCGGAGATTTCTGCAATCGATACTCTTAGATGGTTAAAAATTTCAAAAACGTGATTTAGTTTTTTAAGGTCTTTCTAAAACTGAAAACAAAAAAATTTTACGACCACTGGTTGTCGAAATATCTTCATCCAAAGTGATATTACCTTATTTCAACCCAATTCAAAAGAAATGTTTGAATGGCGATATTTCTGCCATCGAGACCCGGAAATAGTTGATACCTCCAAAAACGTGTTTTAGTTTTTTAAGGTCTTTCTAAAACTGAAAACAAAAAAATTTTACGACCTCTGGTTGTCGAAATATCTTCATCCAAAGTGATAATTCCTTATTCCAACCCAATTTAAAATAGTTCAAACAAAAATGTTTGGATGGCGATATTTCTGCCATCGAGGCCCGGAAATAGTTGATACCTCCAAAAACGTGTTTTAGTTTTTTAAGGTCTTTCTAAAACTGAAAACCAAAAAATTTTACGAACTCTGGTTGTCGAAATATCTTCATCCAAAGTGATAATTCCTTATTCCAAGCCAATTTAAAATAGTTCAAACAAAAATGTTTGGATGGCGATATTTCTGCCATCGAGACCCGGAAATAGTTGATACCTCCAAAAACGTGTTTTAGTTTTTTAAGGTCTTTCTAAAACTGAAAACCAAAAAATTTTACGAACTCTGGTTGTCGAAATATCTTCATCCAAAGTGATAATTCCTTATTCCAAGCCAATTTAAAATAGTTCAAACAAAAATGTTTGGATGGCGATATTTCTGCCATCGAGACCCGGAAATAGTTGATACCTCCAAAAACGTTTTTTAGTTTTTTAAGGTCTTTCTAAAACTGAAAACCAAAAAATTTTACGAACTCTAGTTGTCGAAATATCTTCATCCAAAGTGATAATTCCTTATTCCAAGCCAATTTAAAATAGTTCAAACAAAAATGTTTGGATGGCGATATTTCTGCCATCGAGACCCGGAAATAGTTGATACCTCCAAAAACGTGTTTTAGTTTTTTAAGGTCTTTCTAAAACTGAAAACCAAAAAATTTTACGAACTCTGGTTGTCGAAATATCTTCATCCAAAGTGATAATTCCTTATTCCAAGCCAATTTAAAATTGTTCAAACAAAAATGTTTGGATGGCGATATTTCTGCCATCGAGACCCGGAAATAGTTGATACCTCCAAAAACGTGTTTTAGTTTTTTAAGGTCTTTCTAAAACTGAAAACAAAAAAATTTTACGACCTCTGGTTGTCGAAATATCTTCATCCAAAGTGATAATTCCTTATTCCAACCCAATTTAAAATAGTTCAAACAAAAATGTTTGGATGGCGATATTTCTGCCATCGAGGCCCGGAAATAGTTGATACCTCCAAAAACGTGTTTTAGTTTTTTAAGGTCTTTCTAAAACTGAAAACCAAAAAATTTTACGAACTCTGGTTGTCGAAATATCTTCATCCAAAGTGATAATTCCTTATTCCAAGCCAATTTAAAATAGTTCAAACAAAAATGTTTGGATGGCGATATTTCTGCCATCGAGACCCGGAAATAGTTGATACCTCCAAAAACGTGTTTTAGTTTTTTAAGGTCTTTCTAAAACTGAAAACCAAAAAATTTTACGAACTCTGGTTGTCGAAATATCTTCATCCAAAGTGATAATTCCTTATTCCAAGCCAATTTAAAATTGTTCAAACAAAAATATTTGGATGGCGATATTTCTGCCATCGAGACCCGGAAATAGTTGATACCTCCAAAAACGTGTTTTAGTTTTTTAAGGTCTTTCTAAAACTGAAAACAAAAAAATTTTACGACCTCTGGTTGTCGAAATATCTTCATCCAAAGTGATAATTCCCTATTCCAAGCCAATTTAAAATAGTTCAAACAAAAATGTTTGGATGGCGATATTTCTGCCATCGAGACCCGGAAATAGTTGATACCTCCAAAAACGTGTTTTAGTTTTTTAAGGTCTTTCTAAAACTGAAAACCAAAAAATTTTACGAACTCTGGTTGTCGAAATATCTTCATCCAAAGTGATAATTCCTTATTCCAAGCCAATTTAAAATTGTTCAAACAAAAATGTTTGGATGGCGATATTTCTGCCATCGAGACCCGGAAATAGTTGATACCTCCAAAAACGTGTTTTAGTTTTTTAAGGTCTTTCTAAAACTGAAAACCAAAAAATTTTACGAACTCTGGTTGTCGAAATATCTTCATCCAAAGTGATAATTCCTTATTCCAAGCCAATTTAAAATAGTTCAAACAAAAATGTTTGGATGGCGATATTTCCGCAATTGAGACTCGTAATTGGTTGCGGTTTTCATTGCTGAATTGGAAATTCGTAGACCTTTCCGCCAATGTTAAAATTTTAGCACATCTCGACAAATAAAATTTTATTGAAAAACAGAAAAAAGAATGGACTAACCCCTTTGCTAATTTTGCCCAAAAAGTGACTTTTTCTTAAATGTTTCCAAACCCCGCCGAAATATGCATCGAAAGAAAGGTATTTAAAAACTGTATTCGTTTGTGTAAGTAGAAATCTTCTAGGTGGTCTGGTTCTCAAAATATTTACATCCAAAGTTATATTTGGACCCAGTTTCGGAAACCAACCCAAAAAATTGTTTGGATGCGGAGATTTCTGCAATCGATACTCTTAGATGGTTAAAAATTTCAAAAACGTGATTTAGTTTTTTAAGGTCTTTCTATTATTATTTCTGCCATCGAGGCCCGGAAATAGTTGATACCTCCAAAAACGTGTTTTAGTTTTTTAAGGTCTTTCTAAAACTGAAAACCAAAAAATTTTACGAACTCTGGTTGTCGAAATATCTTCATCCAAAGTGATAATTCCTTATTCCAAGCCAATTTAAAATAGTTCAAACAAAAATGTTTGGATGGCGATATTTCTGCCATCGAGACCCGGAAATAGTTGATACCTCCAAAAACGTGTTTTAGTTTTTTAAGGTCTTTCTAAAACTGAAAACCAAAAAATTTTACGAACTCTGGTTGTCGAAATATCTTCATCCAAAGTGATAATTCCTTATTCCAAGCCAATTTAAAATTGTTCAAACAAAAATATTTGGATGGCGATATTTCTGCCATCGAGACCCGGAAATAGTTGATACCTCCAAAAACGTGTTTTAGTTTTTTAAGGTCTTTCTAAAACTGAAAACAAAAAAATTTTACGACCTCTGGTTGTCGAAATATCTTCATCCAAAGTGATAATTCCCTATTCCAAGCCAATTTAAAATAGTTCAAACAAAAATGTTTGGATGGCGATATTTCTGCCATCGAGACCCGGAAATAGTTGATACCTCCAAAAACGTGTTTTAGTTTTTTAAGGTCTTTCTAAAACTGAAAACCAAAAAATTTTACGAACTCTGGTTGTCGAAATATCTTCATCCAAAGTGATAATTCCTTATTCCAAGCCAATTTAAAATTGTTCAAACAAAAATGTTTGGATGGCGATATTTCTGCCATCGAGACCCGGAAATAGTTGATACCTCCAAAAACGTGTTTTAGTTTTTTAAGGTCTTTCTAAAACTGAAAACCAAAAAATTTTACGAACTCTGGTTGTCGAAATATCTTCATCCAAAGTGATAATTCCTTATTCCAAGCCAATTTAAAATAGTTCAAACAAAAATGTTTGGATGGCGATATTTCCGCAATTGAGACTCGTAATTGGTTGCGGTTTTCATTGCTGAATTGGAAATTCGTAGACCTTTCCGCCAATGTTAAAATTTTAGCACATCTCGACAAATAAAATTTTATTGAAAAACAGAAAAAAGAATGGACTAACCCCTTTGCTAATTTTGCCCAAAAAGTGACTTTTTCTTAAATGTTTCCAAACCCCGCCGAAATATGCATCGAAAGAAAGGTATTTAAAAACTGTATTCGTTTGTGTAAGTAGAAATCTTCTAGGTGGTCTGGTTCTCAAAATATTTACATCCAAAGTTATATTTGGACCCAGTTTCGGAAACCAACCCAAAAAATTGTTTGGATGCGGAGATTTCTGCAATCGATACTCTTAGATGGTTAAAAATTTCAAAAACGTGATTTAGTTTTTTAAGGTCTTTCTAAAACTGAAAACAAAAAAATTTTACGACCACTGGTTGTCGAAATATCTTCATCCAAAGTGATATTACCTTATTTCAACCCAATTCAAAAGAAATGTTTGAATGGCGATATTTCTGCCATCGAGACCCGGAAATAGTTGATACCTCCAAAAACGTGTTTTAGTTTTTTAAGGTCTTTCTAAAACTGAAAACAAAAAAATTTTACGACCTCTGGTTGTCGAAATATCTTCATCCAAAGTGATAATTCCTTATTCCAACCCAATTTAAAATAGTTCAAACAAAAATGTTTGGATGGCGATATTTCTGCCATCGAGGCCCGGAAATAGTTGATACCTCCAAAAACGTGTTTTAGTTTTTTAAGGTCTTTCTAAAACTGAAAACCAAAAAATTTTACGAACTCTGGTTGTCGAAATATCTTCATCCAAAGTGATAATTCCTTATTCCAAGCCAATTTAAAATAGTTCAAACAAAAATGTTTGGATGGCGATATTTCTGCCATCGAGACCCGGAAATAGTTGATACCTCCAAAAACGTGTTTTAGTTTTTTAAGGTCTTTCTAAAACTGAAAACCAAAAAATTTTACGAACTCTGGTTGTCGAAATATCTTCATCCAAAGTGATAATTCCTTATTCCAAGCCAATTTAAAATAGTTCAAACAAAAATGTTTGGATGGCGATATTTCCGCAATTGAGACTCGTAATTGGTTGCGGTTTTCATTGCTGAATTGGAAATTCGTAGACCTTTCCGCCAATGTTAAAATTTTAGCACATCTCGACAAATAAAATTTTATTGAAAAACAGAAAAAAGAATGGACTAACCCCTTTGCTAATTTTGCCCAAAAAGTGACTTTTTCTTAAATGTTTCCAAACCCCGCCGAAATATGCATCGAAAGAAAGGTATTTAAAAACTGTATTCGTTTGTGTAAGTAGAAATCTTCTAGGTGGTCTGGTTCTCAAAATATTTACATCCAAAGTTATATTTGGACCCAGTTTCGGAAACCAACCCAAAAAATTGTTTGGATGCGGAGATTTCTGCAATCGATACTCTTAGATGGTTAAAAATTTCAAAAACGTGATTTAGTTTTTTAAGGTCTTTCTAAAACTGAAAACAAAAAAATTTTACGACCACTGGTTGTCGAAATATCTTCATCCAAAGTGATATTACCTTATTTCAACCCAATTCAAAAGAAATGTTTGAATGGCGATATTTCTGCCATCGAGACCCGGAAATAGTTGATACCTCCAAAAACGTGTTTTAGTTTTTTAAGGTCTTTCTAAAACTGAAAACAAAAAAATTTTACGACCTCTGGTTGTCGAAATATCTTCATCCAAAGTGATAATTCCTTATTCCAACCCAATTTAAAATAGTTCAAACAAAAATGTTTGGATGGCGATATTTCTGCCATCGAGGCCCGGAAATAGTTGATACCTCCAAAAACGTGTTTTAGTTTTTTAAGGTCTTTCTAAAACTGAAAACCAAAAAATTTTACGAACTCTGGTTGTCGAAATATCTTCATCCAAAGTGATAATTCCTTATTCCAAGCCAATTTAAAATAGTTCAAACAAAAATGTTTGGATGGCGATATTTCTGCCATCGAGACCCGGAAATAGTTGATACCTCCAAAAACGTGTTTTAGTTTTTTAAGGTCTTTCTAAAACTGAAAACCAAAAAATTTTACGAACTCTGGTTGTCGAAATATCTTCATCCAAAGTGATAATTCCTTATTCCAAGCCAATTTAAAATTGTTCAAACAAAAGTGTTTGGATGGCGATATTTCTGCCATCGAGACCCGGAAATAGTTGATACCTCCAAAAACGTGTTTTAGTTTTTTAAGGTCTTTCTAAAACTGAAAACCAAAAAATTTTACGAACTCTGGTTGTCGAAATATCTTCATCCAAAGTGATAATTCCTTATTCCAAGCCAATTTAAAATTGTTCAAACAAAAATGTTTGGATGGCGATATTTCTGCCATCGAGACCCGGAAATAGTTGATACCTCCAAAAACGTGTTTTAGTTTTTTAAGGTCTTTCTAAAACTGAAAACCAAAAAATTTTACGAACTCTGGTTGTCGAAATATCTTCATCCAAAGTGATAATTCCTTATTCCAAGCCAATTTAAAATTGTTCAAACAAAAATGTTTGGATGGCGATATTTCTGCCATCGAGGCCCGGAAATAGTTGATACCTCCAAAAACGTGTTTTAGTTTTTTAAGGTCTTTCTAAAACTGAAAACCAAAAAATTTTACGAACTCTGGTTGTCGAAATATCTTCATCCAAAGTGATAATTCCTTATTCCAAGCCAATTTAAAATAGTTCAAACAAAAATGTTTGGATGGCGATATTTCCGCAATTGAGACTCGTAATTGGTTGCGGTTTTCATTGCTGAATTGGAAATTCGTAGACCTTTCCGCCAATGTTAAAATTTTAGCACATCTCGACAAATAAAATTTTATTGAAAAACAGAAGGACTAACCCCTTTGCTAATTTTGCCCAAAAAGTGACTTTTTCTTAAATGTTTCCAAACCCCGCCGAAATATGCATCGAAAGAAAGGTATTTAAAAACTGTATTCGTTTGTGTAAGTAGAAATCTTCTAGGTGGTCTGGTTCTCAAAATATTTACATCCAAAGTTATATTTGGACCCAGTTTCGGAAACCAACCCAAAAAATTGTTTGGATGCGGAGATTTCTGCAATCGATACTCTTAGATGGTTAAAAATTTCAAAAACGTGATTTAGTTTTTTAAGGTCTTTCTAAAACTGAAAACAAAAAAATTTTACGACCACTGGTTGTCGAAATATCTTCATCCAAAGTGATATTACCTTATTTCAACCCAATTCAAAAGAAATGTTTGAATGGCGATATTTCTGCCATCGAGACCCGGAAATAGTTGATACCTCCAAAAACGTGTTTTAGTTTTTTAAGGTCTTTCTAAAACTGAAAACAAAAAAATTTTACGACCTCTGGTTGTCGAAATATCTTCATCCAAAGTGATAATTCCTTATTCCAACCCAATTTAAAATAGTTCAAACAAAAATGTTTGGATGGCGATATTTCTGCCATCGAGGCCCGGAAATAGTTGATACCTCCAAAAACGTGTTTTAGTTTTTTAAGGTCTTTCTAAAACTGAAAACCAAAAAATTTTACGAACTCTGGTTGTCGAAATATCTTCATCCAAAGTGATAATTCCTTATTCCAAGCCAATTTAAAATAGTTCAAACAAAAATGTTTGGACGGCGATATTTCTGCCATCGAGACCCGGAAATAGTTGATACCTCCAAAAACGTGTTTTAGTTTTTTAAGGTCTTTCTAAAACTGAAAACCAAAAAATTTTACGAACTCTGGTTGTCGAAATATCTTCATCCAAAGTGATAATTCCTTATTCCAAGCCAATTTAAAATTGTTCAAACAAAAGTGTTTGGATGGCGATATTTCTGCCATCGAGACCCGGAAATAGTTGATACCTCCAAAAACGTGTTTTAGTTTTTTAAGGTCTTTCTAAAACTGAAAACCAAAAAATTTTACGAACTCTGGTTGTCGAAATATCTTCATCCAAAGTGATAATTCCTTATTCCAAGCCAATTTAAAATTGTTCAAACAAAAATGTTTGGATGGCGATATTTCTGCCATCGAGACCCGGAAATAGTTGATACCTCCAAAAACGTGTTTTAGTTTTTTAAGGTCTTTCTAAAACTGAAAACCAAAAAATTTTACGAACTCTGGTTGTCGAAATATCTTCATCCAAAGTGATAATTCCTTATTCCAAGCCAATTTAAAATTGTTCAAACAAAAATGTTTGGATGGCGATATTTCTGCCATCGAGGCCCGGAAATAGTTGATACCTCCAAAAACGTGTTTTAGTTTTTTAAGGTCTTTCTAAAACTGAAAACCAAAAAATTTTACGAACTCTGGTTGTCGAAATATCTTCATCCAAAGTGATAATTCCTTATTCCAAGCCAATTTAAAATAGTTCAAACAAAAATGTTTGGATGGCGATATTTCCGCAATTGAGACTCGTAATTGGTTGCGGTTTTCATTGCTGAATTGGAAATTCGTAGACCTTTCCGCCAATGTTAAAATTTTAGCACATCTCGACAAATAAAATTTTATTGAAAAACAGAAGGACTAACCCCTTTGCTAATTTTGCCCAAAAAGTGACTTTTTCTTAAATGTTTCCAAACCCCGCCGAAATATGCATCGAAAGAAAGGTATTTAAAAACTGTATTCGTTTGTGTAAGTAGAAATCTTCTAGGTGGTCTGGTTCTCAAAATATTTACATCCAAAGTTATATTTGGACCCAGTTTCGGAAACCAACCCAAAAAATTGTTTGGATGCGGAGATTTCTGCAATCGATACTCTTAGATGGTTAAAAATTTCAAAAACGTGATTTAGTTTTTTAAGGTCTTTCTAAAACTGAAAACAAAAAAATTTTACGACCACTGGTTGTCGAAATATCTTCATCCAAAGTGATATTACCTTATTTCAACCCAATTCAAAAGAAATGTTTGAATGGCGATATTTCTGCCATCGAGACCCGGAAATAGTTGATACCTCCAAAAACGTGTTTTAGTTTTTTAAGGTCTTTCTAAAACTGAAAACAAAAAAATTTTACGACCTCTGGTTGTCGAAATATCTTCATCCAAAGTGATAATTCCCTATTCCAAGCCAATTTAAAATTGTTCAAACAAAAATGTTTGGATGGCGATATTTCTGCCATCGAGACCCGGAAATAGTTGATACCTCCAAAAACGTGTTTTAGTTTTTTAAGGTCTTTCTAAAACTGAAAACCAAAAAATTTTACGAACTCTGGTTGTCGAAATATCTTCATCCAAAGTGATAATTCCTTATTCCAAGCCAATTTAAAATTGTTCAAACAAAAATGTTTGGATGGCGATATTTCTGCCATCGAGGCCCGAAAATAGTTGATACCTCCAAAAACGTGTTTTAGTTTTTTAAGGTCTTTCTAAAACTGAAAACCAAAAAATTTTACGAACTCTGGTTGTCGAAATATCTTCATCCAAAGTGATAATTCCTTATTCCAAGCCAATTTAAAATAGTTCAAACAAAAATGTTTGGATGGCGATATTTCCGCAATTGAGACTCGTAATTGGTTGCGGTTTTCATTGCTGAATTGGAAATTCGTAGACCTTTCCGCCAATGTTAAAATTTTAGCACATCTCGACAAATAAAATTTTATTGAAAAACAGAAGGACTAACCCCTTTGCTAATTTTGCCCAAAAAGTGACTTTTTCTTAAATGTTTCCAAACCCCGCCGAAATATGCATCGAAAGAAAGGTATTTAAAAACTGTATTCGTTTGTGTAAGTAGAAATCTTCTAGGTGGTCTGGTTCTCAAAATATTTACATCCAAAGTTATATTTGGACCCAGTTTCGGAAACCAACCCAAAAAATTGTTTGGATGCGGAGATTTCTGCAATCGATACTCTTAGATGGTTAAAAATTTCAAAAACGTGATTTAGTTTTTTAAGGTCTTTCTAAAACTGAAAACAAAAAAATTTTACGACCACTGGTTGTCGAAATATCTTCATCCAAAGTGATATTACCTTATTTCAACCCAATTCAAAAGAAATGTTTGAATGGCGATATTTCTGCCATCGAGACCCGGAAATAGTTGATACCTCCAAAAACGTGTTTTAGTTTTTTAAGGTCTTTCTAAAACTGAAAACAAAAAAATTTTACGACCTCTGGTTGTCGAAATATCTTCATCCAAAGTGATAATTCCTTATTCCAACCCAATTTAAAATAGTTCAAACAAAAATGTTTGGATGGCGATATTTCTGCCATCGAGGCCCGGAAATAGTTGATACCTCCAAAAACGTGTTTTAGTTTTTTAAGGTCTTTCTAAAACTGAAAACCAAAAAATTTTACGAACTCTGGTTGTCGAAATATCTTCATCCAAAGTGATAATTCCTTATTCCAAGCCAATTTAAAATAGTTCAAACAAAAATGTTTGGATGGCGATATTTCTGCCATCGAGACCCGGAAATAGTTGATACCTCCAAAAACGTGTTTTAGTTTTTTAAGGTCTTTCTAAAACTGAAAACCAAAAAATTTTACGAACTCTGGTTGTCGAAATATCTTCATCCAAAGTGATAATTCCTTATTCCAAGCCAATTTAAAATTGTTCAAACAAAAATGTTTGGATGGCGATATTTCTGCCATCGAGGCCCGGAAATAGTTGATACCTCCAAAAACGTGTTTTAGTTTTTTAAGGTCTTTCTAAAACTGAAAACCAAAAAATTTTACGAACTCTGGTTGTCGAAATATCTTCATCCAAAGTGATAATTCCTTATTCCAAGCCAATTTAAAATAGTTCAAACAAAAATGTTTGGATGGCGATATTTCCGCAATTGAGACTCGTAATTGGTTGCGGTTTTCATTGCTGAATTGGAAATTCGTAGACCTTTCCGCCAATGTTAAAATTTTAGCACATCTCGACAAATAAAATTTTATTGAAAAACAGAAAAAAGAATGGACTAACCCCTTTGCTAATTTTGCCCAAAAAGTGACTTTTTCTTAAATGTTTCCAAACCCCGCCGAAATATGCATCGAAAGAAAGGTATTTAAAAACTGTATTCGTTTGTGTAAGTAGAAATCTTCTAGGTGGTCTGGTTCTCAAAATATTTACATCCAAAGTTATATTTGGACCCAGTTTCGGAAACCAACCCAAAAAATTGTTTGGATGCGGAGATTTCTGCAATCGATACTCTTAGATGGTTAAAAATTTCAAAAACGTGATTTAGTTTTTTAAGGTCTTTCTAAAACTGAAAACAAAAAAATTTTACGACCACTGGTTGTCGAAATATCTTCATCCAAAGTGATATTACCTTATTTCAACCCAATTCAAAAGAAATGTTTGAATGGCGATATTTCTGCCATCGAGACCCGGAAATAGTTGATACCTCCAAAAACGCGTTTTAGTTTTTTAAGGTCTTTCTAAAACTGAAAACAAAAAAATTTTACGACCTCTGGTTGTCGAAATATCTTCATCCAAAGTGATAATTCCTTATTCCAACCCAATTTAAAATAGTTCAAACAAAAATGTTTGGATGGCGATATTTCTGCCATCGAGACCCGGAAATAGTTGATACCTCCAAAAACGTGTTTTAGTTTTTTAAGGTCTTTCTAAAACTGAAAACCAAAAAATTTTACGAACTCTGGTTGTCGAAATATCTTCATCCAAAGTGATAATTCCTTATTCCAAGCCAATTTAAAATAGTTCAAACAAAAATGTTTGGATGGCGATATTTCTGCCATCGAGACCCGGAAATAGTTGATACCTCCAAAAACGTGTTTTAGTTTTTTAAGGTCTTTCTAAAACTGAAAACCAAAAAATTTTACGACCTCTGGTTGTCGAAATATCTTCATCCAAAGTGATAATTCCTTATTCCAACCCAATTTAAAATAGTTCAAACAAAAATGTTTGGATGGCGATATTTCTGCCATCGAGGCCCGGAAATAGTTGATACCTCCAAAAACGTGTTTTAGTTTTTTAAGGTCTTTCTAAAACTGAAAACCAAAAAATTTTACGAACTCTGGTTGTCGAAATATCTTCATCCAAAGTGATAATTCCTTATTCCAAGCCAATTTAAAATAGTTCAAACAAAAATGTTTGGATGGCGATATTTCTGCCATCGAGACCCGGAAATAGTTGATACCTCCAAAAACGTGTTTTAGTTTTTTAAGGTCTTTCTAAAACTGAAAACCAAAAAATTTTACGAACTCTGGTTGTCGAAATATCTTCATCCAAAGTGATAATTCCTTATTCCAAGCCAATTTAAAATTGTTCAAACAAAAATGTTTGGATGGCGATATTTCTGCCATCGAGACCCGGAAATAGTTGATACCTCCAAAAACGTGTTTAAGTTTTTTAAGGTCTTTCTAAAACTGAAAACCAAAAAATTTTACGACCACTGGTTGTCGAAATATCTTCATCCAAAGTGATATTACCTTATTTCAACCCAATTCAAAAAAAATGTTTGGATGGCGATATTTCCGCAATTGAGACTCGTAATTGGTTGCGGTTTTCATTGCTGAATTGGAAATTCGTAGACCTTTCCGCCAATGTTAAAATTTTAGCACATCTCGACAAATAAAATTTTATTGAAAAACAGAAAAAAGAATGGACTAACCCCTTTGCTAATTTTGCCCAAAAAGTGACTTTTTCTTAAATGTTTCCAAACCCCGCCGAAATATGCATCGAAAGAAAGGTATTTAAAAACTGTATTCGTTTGTGTAAGTAGAAATCTTCTAGGTGGTCTGGTTCTCAAAATATTTACATCCAAAGTTATATTTGGACCCAGTTTCGGAAACCAACCCAAAAAATTGTTTGGATGCGGAGATTTCTGCAATCGATACTCTTAGATGGTTAAAAATTTCAAAAACGTGATTTAGTTTTTTAAGGTCTTTCTAAAACTGAAAACAAAAAAATTTTACGACCACTGGTTGTCGAAATATCTTCATCCAAAGTGATATTACCTTATTTCAACCCAATTCAAAAAAAATGTTTGGATGGCGATATTTCTGCCATCGAGACCCGGGAATAGTTGATACCTCCAAAAACGTGTTTTAGTTTTTTAAGGTCTTTCTAAAACTGAAAACAAAAAAATTTTACGACCTCTGGTTGTCGAAATATCTTCATCCAAAGTGATAATTCCTTATTCCAAGCCAATTTAAAATAGTTCAAACAAAAATGTTTGGATGGCGATATTTCCGCAATTGAGACTCGTAATTGGTTGCGGTTTTCATTGCTGAATTGGAAATTCGTAGACCTTTCCGCCAATGTTAAAATTTTAGCACATCTCGACAAATAAAATTTTATTGAAAAACAGAAAAAAGAATGGACTAACCCCTTTGCTAATTTTGCCCAAAAAGTGACTTTTTCTTAAATGTTTCCAAACCCCGCCGAAATATGCATCGAAAGAAAGGTATTTAAAAACTGTATTCGTTTGTGTAAGTAGAAATCTTCTAGGTGGTCTGGTTCTCAAAATATTTACATCCAAAGTTATATTTGGACCCAGTTTCGGAAACCAACCCAAAAAATTGTTTGGATGCGGAGATTTCTGCAATCGATACTCTTAGATGGTTAAAAATTTCAAAAACGTGATTTAGTTTTTTAAGGTCTTTCTAAAACTGAAAACAAAAAAATTTTACGAACTCTGGTTGTCGAAATATCTTCATCCAAAGTGATAATTCCTTATTCCAAGCCAATTTAAAATAGTTCAAACAAAAATGTTTGGATGGCGATATTTCTGCCATCGAGACCCGGAAATAGTTGATACCTCCAAAAACGTGTTTTAGTTTTTTAAGGTCTTTCTAAAACTGAAAACCAAAAAATTTTACGAACTCTGGTTGTCGAAATATCTTCATCCAAAGTGATAATTCCTTATTCCAAGCCAATTTAAAATAGTTCAAACAAAAATGTTTGGATGGCGATATTTCTGCCATCGAGACCCGGAAATAGTTGATACCTCCAAAAACGTGTTTTAGTTTTTTAAGGTCTTTCTAAAACTGAAAACCAAAAAATTTTACGAACTCTGGTTGTCGAAATATCTTCATCCAAAGTGATAATTCCTTATTCCAAGCCAATTTAAAATAGTTCAAACAAAAATGTTTGGATGGCGATATTTCTGCCATCGAGACCCGGAAATAGTTGATACCTCCAAAAACGTGTTTTAGTTTTTTAAGGTCTTTCTAAAACTGAAAACCAAAAAATTTTACGAACTCTGGTTGTCGAAATATCTTCATCCAAAGTGATAATTCCTTATTCCAAGCCAATTTAAAATAGTTCAAACAAAAATGTTTGGATGGCGATATTTCTGCCATCGAGACCCGGAAATAGTTGATACCTCCAAAAACGTGTTTTAGTTTTTTAAGGTCTTTCTAAAACTGAAAACCAAAAAATTTTACGAACTCTGGTTGTCGAAATATCTTCATCCAAAGTGATAATTCCTTATTCCAAGCCAATTTAAAATAGTTCAAAGAAAAATGTTTGGATGGCGATATTTCTGCCATCGAGACCCGGAAATAGTTGATACCTCCAAAAACGTTTTTTAGTTTTTTAAGGTCTTTCTAAAACTGAAAACCAAAAAATTTTACGAACTCTGGTTGTCGAAATATCTTCATCCAAAGTGATAATTCCTTATTCCAAGCCAATTTAAAATAGTTCAAACAAAAATGTTTGGATGGCGATATTTCTGCCATCGAGACCCGGAAATAGTTGATACCTCCAAAAACGTGTTTTAGTTTTTTAAGGTCTTTCTAAAACTGAAAACCAAAAAATTTTACGAACTCTGGTTGTCGAAATATCTTCATCCAAAGTGATAATTCCTTATTCCAAGCCAATTTAAAATTGTTCAAACAAAAATGTTTGGATGGCGATATTTCTGCCATCGAGACCCGGAAATAGTTGATATCTCCAAAAACGTGTTTTAGTTTTTTAAGGTCTTTCTAAAACTGAAAACAAAAAAATTTTACGACCTCTGGTTGTCGAAATATCTTCATCCAAAGTGATAATTCCTTATTCCAACCCAATTTAAAATAGTTCAAACAAAAATGTTTGGATGGCGATATTTCTGCCATCGAGGCCCGGAAATAGTTGATACCTCCAAAAACGTGTTTTAGTTTTTTAAGGTCTTTCTAAAACTGAAAACCAAAAAATTTTACGAACTCTGGTTGTCGAAATATCTCCATCCAAAGTGATAATTCCTTATTCCAAGCCAATTTAAAATAGTTCAAACAAAAATGTTTGGATGGCGATATTTCTGCCATCGAGACCCGGAAATAGTTGATACCTCCAAAAACGTGTTTTAGTTTTTTAAGGTCTTTCTAAAACTGAAAACAAAAAAATTTTACGACCTCTGGTTGTCGAAATATCTTCATCCAAAGTGATAATTCCCTATTCCAAGCCAATTTAAAATTGTTCAAACAAAAATGTTTGGATGGCGATATTTCTGCCATCGAGACCCGGAAATAGTTGATACCTCCAAAAACGTGTTTTAGTTTTTTAAGGTGTTTCTAAAACTGAAAACAAAAAAATTTTACGACCACTGGTTGTCGAAATATCTTCATCCAAAGTGATATTACCTTATTTCAACCCAATTCAAAAAAAATGTTTGGATGGCGATATTTCCGCAATTGAGACTCGTAATTGGTTGCGGTTTTCATTGCTGAATTGGAAATTCGTAGACCTTTCCGCCAATGTTAAAATTTTAGCACATCTCGACAAATAAAATTTTATTGAAAAACAGAAAAAAGAATGGACTAACCCCTTTGCTAATTTTGCCCAAAAAGTGACTTTTTCTTAAATGTTTCCAAACCCCGCCGAAATATGCATCGAAAGAAAGGTATTTAAAAACTGTATTCGTTTGTGTAAGTAGAAATCTTCTAGGTGGTCTGTTTCTCAAAATATTTACATCCAAAGTTATATTTGGACCCAGTTTCGGAAACCAACCCAAAAAATTGTTTGGATGCGGAGATTTCTGCAATCGATACTCTTAGATGGTTAAAAATTTCAAAAACGTGATTTAGTTTTTTAAGGTCTTTCTAAAACTGAAAACAAAAAAATTTTACGACCACTGGTTGTCGAAATATCTTCATCCAAAGTGATATTACCTTATTTCAACCCAATTCAAAAGAAATGTTTGAATGGCGATATTTCTGCCATCGAGACCCGGAAATAGTTGATACCTCCAAAAACGTGTTTTAGTTTTTTAAGGTCTTTCTAAAACTGAAAACCAAAAAATTTTACGACCTCTGGTTGTCGAAATATCTTCATCCAAAGTGATAATTCCTTATTCCAAGCCAATTTAAAATAGTTCAAACAAAAATGTTTGGATGGCGATATTTCTGCCATCGAGACCCGGAAATAGTTGATACCTCCAAAAACGTGTTTTAGTTTTTTAAGGTCTTTCTAAAACTGAAAACCAAAAAATTTTACGACCTCTGGTTGTCGAAATATCTTCATCCAAAGTGATAATTCCCTATTCCAAGCCAATTTAAAATTGTTCAAACAAAAATGTTTGGATGGCGATATTTCTGCCATCGAGACCCGGAAATAGTTGATACCTCCAAAAACGTGTTTTAGTTTTTTAAGGTGTTTCTAAAACTGAAAACAAAAAAATTTTACGACCTCTGGTTGTCGAAATATCTTCATCCAAAGTGATATTACCTTATTTCAACCCAATTCAAAAAAAATGTTTGGATGGCGATATTTCCGCAATTGAGACTCGTAATTGGTTGCGGTTTTCATTGCTGAATTGGAAATTCGTAGACCTTTCCGCCAATGTTAAAATTTTAGCACATCTCGACAAATAAAATTTTATTGAAAAACAGAAAAAAGAATGGACTAACCCCTAATTTTGCCCAAAAAGTGACTTTTTCTTAAATTTTTCCAAACCCCGCCGAAATATGCATCGAAAGAAAGGTATTTAAAAACTGTATTCGTTTGTGTAAGTAGAAATCTTCTAGGTGGTCTGGTTCTCAAAATATTTACATCCAAAGTTATATTTGGACCCAGTTTCGGAAACCAACCCAAAAAATTGTTTGGATGCGGAGATTTCTGCAATCGATACTCTTAGATGGTTAAAAATTTCAAAAACGTGTTTTAGTTTTTTAAGGTCTTTCTAAAACTGAAAACAAAAAAATTTTACGACCACTGGTTGTCGAAATATCTTCATCCAAAGTGATATTACCTTATTTCAACCCAATTCAAAAGAAATGTTTGAATGGCGATATTTCTGCCATCGAGACCCGGAAATAGTTGATACCTCCAAAAACGTGTTTTAGTTTTTTAAGGTCTTTCTAAAACTGAAAACCAAAAAATTTTACGACCTCTGGTTGTCGAAATATCTTCATCCAAAGTGATAATTCCTTATTCCAACCCAAATTAAAATAGTTCAAACAAAAATGTTTGGATGGCGATATTTCTGCCATCGAGACCCGGAAATAGTTGATACCTCCAAAAACGTGTTTTAGTTTTTTAAGGTCTTTCTAAAACTGAAAACCAAAAAATTTTACGAACTCTGGTTGTCGAAATATCTTCATCCAAAGTGATAATTCCTTATTCCAAGCCAATTTAAAATTGTTCAAACAAAAATGTTTGGATAGCGATATTTCTGCCATCGAGACCCGGAAATAGTTGATACCTCCAAAAACGTGTTTTAGTTTTTTAAGGTCTTTCTAAAACTGAAAACCAAAAAATTTTACGAACTCTGGTTTGCGAAATATCTTCATCCAAAGTGATAATTCCTTATTCCAAGCCAATTTAAAATTGTTCAAACAAAAATGTTTGGATGGCGATATTTCTGCCATCGAGACCCGGAAATAGTTGATACCTCCAAAAACGTGTTTTAGTTTTTTAAGGTCTTTCTAAAACTGAAAACCAAAAAATTTTACGACCTCTGGTTGTCGAAATATCTTCATCCAAAGTGATAATTCCTTATTCCAACCCAATTTAAAATAGTTCAAACAAAAATGTTTGGATGGCGATATTTCTGCCATCGAGGCCCGGAAATAGTTGATACCTCCAAAAACGTGTTTTAGTTTTTTAAGGTCTTTCTAAAACTGAAAACCAAAAAATTTTACGAACTCTGGTTGTCGAAATATCTTCATCCAAAGTGATAATTCCTTATTCCAAGCCAATTTAAAATAGTTCAAACAAAAATGTTTGGATGGCGATATTTCTGCCATCGAGACCCGGAAATAGTTGATACCTCCAAAAACGTGTTTTAGTTTTTTAAGGTCTTTCTAAAACTGAAAACCAAAAAATTTTACGAACTCTGGTTGTCGAAATATCTTCATCCAAAGTGATAATTCCTTATTCCAAGCCAATTTAAAATTGTTCAAACAAAAATGTTTGGATGGCGATATTTCTGCCATCGAGACCCGGAAATAGTTGATACCTCCAAAAACGTGTTTTAGTTTTTTAAGGTGTTTCTAAAACTGAAAACAAAAAAATTTTACGACCACTGGTTGTCGAAATATCTTCATCCAAAGTGATATTACCTTATTTCAACCCAATTCAAAAAAAATGTTTGGATGGCGATATTTCCGCAATTGAGACTCGTAATTGGTTGCGGTTTTCATTGCTGAATTGGAAATTCGTAGACCTTTCCGCCAATGTTAAAATTTTAGCACATCTCGACAAATAAAATTTTATTGAAAAACAGAAAAAAGAATGGACTAACCCCTTTGCTAATTTTGCCCAAAAAGTGACTTTTTCTTAAATTTTTCCAAACCCCGCCGAAATATGCATCGAAAGAAAGGTATTTAAAAACTGTATTCGTTTGTGTAAGTAGAAATCTTCTAGGTGGTCTGGTTCTCAAAATATTTACATCCAAAGTTATATTTGGACCCAGTTTCGGAAACCAACCCAAAAAATTGTTTGGATGCGGAGATTTCTGCAATCGATACTCTTAGATGGTTAAAAATTTCAAAAACGTGTTTTAGTTTTTTAAGGTCTTTCTAAAACTGAAAACAAAAAAATTTTACGACCACTGGTTGTCGAAATATCTTCATCCAAAGTGATATTACCTTATTTCAACCCAATTCAAAAGAAATGTTTGAATGGCGATATTTCTGCCATCGAGACCCGGAAATAGTTGATACCTCCAAAAACGTGTTTTAGTTTTTTAAGGTCTTTCTAAAACTGAAAACCAAAAAATTTTACGACCTCTGGTTGTCGAAATATCTTCATCCAAAGTGATAATTCCTTATTCCAACCCAATTTAAAATAGTTCAAACAAAAATGTTTGGATGGCGATATTTCTGCCATCGAGACCCGGAAATAGTTGATACCTCCAAAAACGTGTTTTAGTTTTTTAAGGTCTTTCTAAAACTGAAAACCAAAAAATTTTACGAACTCTGGTTGTCGAAATATCTTCATCCAAAGTGATAATTCCTTATTCCAAGCCAATTTAAAATTGTTCAAACAAAAATGTTTGGATGGCGATATTTCTGCCATCGAGACCCGGAAATAGTTGATACCTCCAAAAACGTGTTTTAGTTTTTTAAGGTCTTTCTAAAACTGAAAACCAAAAAATTTTACGAACTCTGGTTGTCGAAATATCTTCATCCAAAGTGATAATTCCTTATTCCAAGCCAATTTAAAATTGTTCAAACAAAAATGTTTGGATGGCGATATTTCTGCCATCGAGACCCGGAAATAGTTGATACCTCCAAAAACGTGTTTTAGTTTTTTAAGGTGTTTCTAAAACTGAAAACAAAAAAATTCTACGACCACTGGTTGTCGAAATATCTTCATCCAAAGTGATATTACCTTATTTCAACCCAATTCAAAAGAAATGTTTGAATGGCGATATTTCTGCCATCGAGACCCGGAAATAGTTGATACCTCCAAAAACGTGTTTTAGTTTTTTAAGGTCTTTCTAAAACTGAAAACCAAAAAATTTTACGACCTCTGGTTGTCGAAATATCTTCATCCAAAGTGATAATTCCTTATTCCAACCCAATTTAAAATAGTTCAAACAAAAATGTTTGGATGGCGATATTTCTGCCATCGAGGCCCGGAAATAGTTGATACCTCCAAAAACGTGTTTTAGTTTTTTAAGGTCTTTCTAAAACTGAAAACCAAAAAATTTTACGAACTCTGGTTGTCGAAATATCTTCATCCAAAGTGATAATTCCTTATTCCAAGCCAATTTAAAATAGTTCAAACAAAAATGTTTGGATGGCGATATTTCTGCCATCGAGACCCGGAAATAGTTGATACCTCCAAAAACGTGTTTTAGTTTTTTAAGGTCTTTCTAAAACTGAAAACCAAAAAATTTTACGAACTCTGGTTGTCGAAATATCTTCATCCAAAGTGATAATTCCTTATTCCAAGCCAATTTAAAATTGTTCAAACAAAAATATTTGGATGGCGATATTTCTGCCATCGAGACCCGGAAATAGTTGATACCTCCAAAAACGTGTTTTAGTTTTTTAAGGTCTTTCTAAAACTGAAAACCAAAAAATTTTACGACCTCTGGTTGTCGAAATATCTTCATCCAAAGTGATAATTCCTTATTCCAAGCCAATTTAAAATAGTTCAAACAAAAATGTTTGGATGGCGATATTTCTGCCATCGAGACCCGGAAATAGTTGATACCTTCAAAAACGTGTTTTAGTTTTTTAAGGTCTTTCTAAAACTGAAAACAAAAAAATTTTACGACCTCTGGTCGTCGAAATATCTTCATCCAAAGTGATATTACCTTATTTCAACCCAATTCAAAAAAAATGTTTGGATGGCGATATTTCCGCAATTGAGACTCGTAATTGGTTGCGGTTTTCATTGCTGAATTGGAAATTCGTAGACCTTTCCGCCAATGTTAAAATTTTAGCACATCTCGACAGAAAAAATTTTATTGAAAAACAGAAAAAAGAATGGACTAACCCCTTTGCTAATTTTGCCCAAAAAGTGACTTTTTCTTAAATGTTTCCAAACCCCGCCGAAATATGCATCGAAAGAAAGGTATTTAAAAACTGTATTCGTTTGTGCAAGTAGAAATCTTCTAGGTGGTCTGGTTCTCAAAATATTTACATCCAAAGTTATATTTGGACCCAGTTTCGGAAACCAACCCAAAAAATTGTTTGGATGCGGAGATTTCTGCAATCGATACTCTTAGATGGTTAAAAATTTCAAAAACGTGTTTTAGTTTTTTAAGGTCTTTCTAAAACTGAAAACAAACAAATTTTACGACCACTGGTTGTCGAAATATCTTCATCCAAAGTGATATTACCTTATTTCAACCCAATTCAAAAGAAATGTTTGAATGGCGATATTTCTGCCATCGAGACCCGGAAATAGTTGATACCTCCAAAAACGTGTTTTAGTTTTTTAAGGTATTTCTAAAACTGAAAACCAAAAAATTCTACGAACTCTGGTTGTCGAAATATCTTCATCCAAAGTGATAATTCCTTATTCCAAGCCAATTTAAAATAGTTCAAACAAAAATGTTTGGATGGCGATATTTCTGCCATCGAGACCCGGAAATAGTTGATACTTCCAAAAACGTGTTTTAGTTTTTTAAGGTCTTTCTAAAACTGAAAACAAAAAAATTTTACGACCTCTGGTCGTCGAAATATCTTCATCCAAAGTGATATTACCTTATTTCAACCCAATTCAAAAAAAATGTTTGGATGGCGATATTTCCGCAATTGAGACTCGTAATTGGTTGCGGTTTTCATTGCTGAATTGGAAATTCGTAGACCTTTCCGCCAATGTTAAAATTTTAGCACATCTCGACAGAAAAAATTTTATTGAAAAACAGAAAAAAGAATGGACTAACCCCTTTGCTAATTTTGCCCAAAAAGTGACTTTTTCTTAAATGTTTCCAAACCCCGCCGAAATATGCATCGAAAGAAAGGTATTTAAAAACTGTATTCGTATGCGTTAGTAGGTGGTCTGGTTCTTAAAATATTTATATCCAAAGTGATATTTAGACCCAGTTTCAGAAACCAACCCAAAAAATTGTTTGGATTGCGAATAGTGAGAGACTATAACTTTTCTTTTTAAATTTATATTTTCTTTTACACAAATACACATATAAAAAAATAAAAAAACAAAATAATTAATTTTAATTGATTTATACATCAAAGATTTTACATACATATACAATATAAAAATAATTGGTTAAACTGAAACAAAAAATAAAAAAAAAAACTTTAAAATTCAGAAAAAAATGCAAGCTCTAAATCTTTTAAAACCCGAATTCTTCCTTTGAACAAAAATCGATATTAAAATTTGTTTCTTTTTTTTTCTTTTTTTTTCAGAGAATTTAAAGATTACTTACTCAACTGCATCATAAACAATGAAAACTCATCATCTTCAAGCTGCTTTTGCACGCAAACGTGAAAACGAACACATTCGCACAGAACGCACTGAAGCCGTCGATCGTTATTACACTCATTGGGGCAAACAAACGTCTAAATATGAAAATTGGACAGCTCCTGAATACTACAAACAAGCTGAAGAAAATTTGAAAAAATCTAAAGAAAGGAAAGAAAAAGACGACAAATTAAATGAACGACGAGAAAAATTAAGAAAATTACTGGAAGAGGAAAAAATCATATTCGAAGAACAATTAACAAATCTTCGGCGAAGGCCAAAATCTCGAAATTTAAGTACAGATGTAATGGAAAAAATCGACCAAAATTTTAAGGAAAAACAAAATGAGAAAAGAAGATTGGACCTGGAAGCAAAATTGTATGGACGTTTGAGGCATGGCGTAGATGATGGAAGTCTGATTTATGAATCCAAGTCTAATAATCAGGTGCTGGCTAAGCTGAATTGGTTAGATAAACAGGTACGTCTATGCATGGTTCTTAGTTTGACTGAAATTAGCAAATTGAGACTAGGTTTTGGGTCATATACATAATGAATCAAAAGGGTAATAAGTTCTTTGAGTAACAGATGACTGTATTTCTTTGTACCTTTTATTTTTCGAGATTCCCCTTATGATTTACCTAGCTTAGCCATTTCCCAAATTAAGTCAATGGTGGTGGGCAATTTCGCTTTTACAATATCACGCATGTCTGTCATCATTATATACATACGTGATGTTGCAATAGCGAAATCGCACATCAGCCCCAATAGATAGGTAGGTAGAAATGGCGGCCACGAGCGCCTAGCTCCGTGACCCAATTGGCGTTTGATTGCGCCGTTTTGATACCATAACTCGTTTGACCTGTATAAGAAAAAGAATTGTTGAAACGTATTTGTGGGATCATCAATAAATTCCCCCAGCCACAGTATGCCGAGATAGGTATGTAAATTGATTTCCACTTCAGAGTGAATATATATGACCTTCAGAAGAACATCGTCCACTTACTCGCGTTCGAAGTTCATCTTAGAGCCAATTCGTTATGTTGAGAAAAGAGACCAAATCTTTGATCTTTATTTCAGAAAGTTCGTCCAGGTCGTCGAAGAAAGTACCCAGTAGTACCTGAATCTTTTTAATATTGTTTTAAAATTCGTTTTTTTATTTTTTAAAGAGATTGTCCGACCCCTTGCGGTCATTTTAAAAAGAAAAAAAATTAATAAAACAAAAAAAAAAAATCTAATAAAACTAAATTGCGATGCGCGACCCCTAGCGTTTGTTTTAAAAACTAAAACTATTTTTTTTAGTTCATAAAATGACCAAATGACCCCTAGCGGTCATTTTGAAAACTAAAAACAAAAATTAAAGTTATTAAAAGAACCCTATACAACTTTTGCAGGGTGTATTTTATATAAGATCACTCATATAGTTGTTTAATTTTAAAGTTAATTAAAGTTTATTTAAAAAAAATACTTTATATTTATAACTAAAACAAAAAAACACCTTTCTTATCAGTTTCTGAATTTGAATAGAGCAACAAAAAAATCTTATGCAAAAATTACTCGTACGAAATATTCGGATATCCAATGTTGTCTTTGTTTATTGATCCTGCCAGTAAAGATGTTCTTTCCTATTTCGGCGTTAAAATAAAAAAATAAAAAAAAATACCATCTAACACCAATTTTTTTAGTACAATAGGTGCTTATATTTCTTATTTGGCGTTGAATATAAATACTAAAAAACTGTCAAGTTATATAGTTTTCTAAATTAATTATTTTTATATTTTCAGATTGAAGATCAAGTTAAGCGAGAACAGGATGAAAAACTAGCCCTGGAACATAATCTTCGGATGCAAGAAGAAATTCGCAAGACCGAAGAAAACCACAAACAACGTCAAGAAATTCGTGAAAAAGAAATCCGATCAATTCGTGCATTACAAGAAAAACACGTTGCAGAACTTAAAGAACGCGAAAATGAAGCTGAATCACTTAAATCACAAGCCCACAATCTTCAAACATCAATTGATCATATCAACACAGAGCTCATGTCATTAGAAATAAATAAAAATCAATTTTTAGAAGAGACTTTATTTTCAAATAATTTGAGAAACATGAAAACAATCATACGTAAACGTTCTGAAGATTTTCGCAATAGCCTTAAATCTGATATTGAACTTCTTTCTCGCGTGGGTAGAATTTGCCCTGAGGAGGAATTATCAATTAAACGTTTTATTGGGAAATTTAATCATCAACTAGATGCAGAAATGAATAATTTATCTCAAATCGAATGCATGTACGAATCCGAAGCCAAAGTGAATTTGCAGCAATGTGAAGAAGCTTGGCGTCGTCTAAGCTATGAGCGGCAATCGGATCTTTTGAATCTATTAAGAGAACTTAAAAGCCAGTTCACCAGCAAGTTTTATGAAAATCAAATTAGACAGAAAGAACTTATTGACATTCGAGCAACTCATCTTTCATCAATTGAGAACTCAAATAAGCAGTTGAAGCTACTTATAAAGGAGGATGAGATATTATCACCCAGAGCACCGCCGCTGGTAATAGAATCGCCAAGAAGCATTAATGAGAAACAATTAGTAGAGCCTTTTCATAAAGTCGGTGATTCGTTTATGAATCTGAATCTGGATTGCCTCAGTGGAAAAGGCGTTGAAATATCAAGCCAACCGAATTCAGCTAGATCGCAGCTACTTGATACATCAGAAACAGCCCAAGGGCCCAAATTCGGACGCAAAAAAATAGCTTGGACATGAGAATAAACTAACCCTAATTGGATTTGTAACACATTTTTTTTTCTGTCGACTTTTTAAAAATAAAGGACCAAACCAACCACAAAGATTTTTCTTTCTTTTGTTAAAAACTTCAACTTCCTTTGCATTCTCGTAGAGCTTAAAAATGTTTGTAGTTTTTTTTTTGAGATGACGCTGCCGCTATTTTAACAATTTTGCCGCCGCTGCCGACTGTACGTTTTCGCTCTTGTCTTCCACAGAAAGCCATTTAATGCAATTTATTTTTAATGAGTGCAGCTTTGCTGAGGTCCTCTTAACTGGACTCTTTATGTTAGTTGCTCTTTTTTTTTTTTTCTACAAAATGCTATCAACACTCTATGTTCACGTGCACATACTGCACATGGGCTTTAACGTAAAACTATATAAACGAACAAATCGTTTTCGTTGTTTTCTCTAGCATAACGGTTGTGTGTTTTAGACTGTTCATGCAACTGAAATGGATTCATAATTAAAAATCCAACAGTGAAAATTGTTGCTAACAGATTTGTTAATGATTCGCAGCTGGCTGATGGGGCTGATGGTAAAGGCAATTCGTGTCGTCCTCATTTTCTGCAACAACGTCCTTGGACTTTATAGCTTTGTATAGTAAAGTTTTGCCATTGAACGCGACCTTGGGCGTTCGGTGGTCGGTGGTGTTGTGAATACTTAAACAACTAGGTATGTATGGTACATAATCAGTGTATATGTAGGTACTGTCACTGCCATTGCCATGGTTATAATATATATATGTAGGATAGGGTAGAATATTAATACTGGGTAAAAGAATAGAATTCTGAAATGTGCAGCCAACCAAACGCACTGCAAATATTCGTGATTGTGGTGGCGGTCAGGCGCTGCTGGGGGCGGCGGTGGTGGTACACAACCACCAGAGTTATGAATCTGAGCGTTATTATTTGAAATTAACATTAATTAGTTATAATTGTCATTGTTAGGTGAAGGTATGTACATAGGTAGGTAAACGTGCTTAAAATCAAGGATGAATTTAACAAAAAAAAACTTGCCCAAAATTGTACAACAGTCTGATGTTAAGGTATTGGCATATTTATCATTTTAACTATTACATATCAATTTTAACTAGTAGCTATCACACTTAACCTATTTTCTTAATAAAATCCAGCTGAAAACGTCTTAAACAGTGACAGTTCATTCAAAAAAAAGTAAGCATAAATACTTTCCATGTTCATATTTGTAATTGTCAAAGTGGCATTTAAAGTAGTAACGCCCAATTTTTTCACAGAACTACTAAACCAACCTAGTATCCAGTCTAGCTAGACTCGATACTAGGTCTGATAATCGGTCCTAAAGAAAAGTTAGTACATACCTGATCATTTTTTAACATCACTAGTACCAGATTTTTGTTCACAAAGCGGTACTTTAGGAACTTAAAACGTCTAAAACTGGTCTTACTATTATTTTGATATTGATTAAAAATATAACTAAATGTTTTTAAATAAAATGTCGTTTTTAAAATACCCTTCAGCATAATTTTCTCTTTGTAATCTATTTACATAGCTCTTTCTTTATTGTGTTTCTTTGGAACTCATTCTCAATTCAAACACTTTTTCATGCCCAAGCACAACTGACTCTCTGACGTCAAAATGCCATCAAATTTTGTACCAAAGTTGTCAAAGCGTTTGATCGCAACGCAAAACACCGTCAATGAGTTGACACTCACATTGACATGAATTTTAGGGTCAAGGCGTCGATAAATTTATAAGGCCGTGTAATCACATAATGCTCGTCAGCGGGTGAACTGTATCTCAACGTTGACACAGCACAATTTTTTACCATGTCCGCGTGAACGTAACCTGTGTTGACCTTCATCTCAATTTTAAAAAAATTCTGATTTTGTAGAGGATTTTTTTTTAATCCATCGGCATCGTATCCATCCTTTAATGGTATTAGACATTTAATAGCTTGACAAATAGATAACAAGCTATATTTAGTGGTATATCGAAGATATTTCATTTGAAATGTCAACCGAAAGACCCAAAATCGAATTTTTCAGGAGTACTTACAAAATAAAATTTGATAAATTTGTAGATGTTTTTAATCAATTAACATCGTAACCATCTTTTAAAAGAATTTGACAGTTTATGGCTTGACAGATTGATAACAAACTAAATCGAAAAGCCCTAAAAACGCATTTTTGCGGAGCAAAAAATTTAATCTTAAAATTTCGAATTTATACAAAATTGAAAAACAAAAAAATAAAATGAAATCAACAAAATTAACAAAAAATTAATATACAATAAATTATTAAACGAATAAAATTAATTGGTCTGATTTGAGTATTAACGTGCTAGACTGCTGATTCCGAGGTACTAGCTAATACCGAGACCTAACTAATACTCGGTACCAAATTTTGACAGGTTTATGTCTTGTGTGAAGAAATGAGTTGATACTGATTTGAGTGCTAGCTATGTTCAAAGATACCCCGTGTTTAAATGTGCTCCCCTCTCACCTAACATTAAGAATTATTTTGATACCATTTAATGATTTTCTAATTTTAAAGCAGTCTTTACTAACTGTTACTATTGTTACTGTTACTATTTTAAAATACAAATTTAATTTGTGCTTCTTTTGAGTATGCAAACCACCAATAGGTGCTCATACCATATACTTCGTTTCATCTTTTGGGGAAGGTTGGGAGCTGCTCCCGGAAATTACGCCAGATTTTTTTTTTTTTACAAAAAACGTCCTAATTTTTTTCTGGCTTAAAAATGAAAAAGAGCCAGATTCTTTTTTTTTGGAAAATAAGACAGAAATTTGGAAATAAAGCCAGAAAAAAGCTAAATTTTGGCCTTGGTGTTGTTTGTATATTCAAACAAGAAAGAAGTTAAGGAAACAACTAACAATTATAACTTGAAAAGAAGAATCGCATGCCTAACCCATACATCGCGACGGCGCACAGTGGAACGATCAGTACAAAATTCCGGTCATGAGGCGATTTATTTTTTTTTAGATATGAACATAATTTTTTATTGCAATGTTTTGAAAATTGTTCCTTCTTTCATAAACCAGAATTTTTTTTTTGTAAAAACAACTGTTCCCAAGTTATAACGCCTTAAATTAAGAAATTTTTTCTTAAGGGAATAAAATGTGATATCAAGCTCATATTTGTTTTTCGTTTTTTTCACTCAATTTTCAAGATATCTCTTTGAAACAAATTTTGTTGGCTTGAAAATGATTGATTTAACTAATTATTATTTAAAAACCAGTTGAATAAAAAATATTTATATTCAAGAACACCAATTTGTTAAGCTGTTCTTAAAAAAAGAATAATTTGAACTTTCGTTAAGCTTTTAAAAAAATGCTTGCATATGCCTGCTTTTTGATTCTCTTTAACGGAATTGTATGCTTTTTCTAAGTAGTATTTAGTAAAAGTTGGATCCGACCGGATCCGACCCCGCTTACCTATGAGTTTTGAAAAAACGTCTATTTATTATTCTTTGTCTGCAAATTTATATTCCTTTTTTTTTGTCTGTACTAATTTAATGTACAGCAAAAAGGATAATATTTTTATTTATATATATAAAACTACTTTTTAAAATAAATAAAAAAACAGTTAATTAATAAACAGTTTGTAAATATTGAACTTTCAGTGTTAGAAACAAAATAATTAAAAAACTGATTTTTCTCAACTTTTTAACTAAGTATTTTAATAAATAATGCGTTTTATCAAATATTGTTTCCTGATTCCAAAAATAATTTTCAAAAATATATTAAAATGTTAAAGAAAAGTTTTTTTATTTTTGCAGTTAAGAGCAACACAAAATGACTAGTTTGAAAAATGTGGTTTTTATACCATTTTTAACGAAATTCAAATATGTAATTATTATTTTACTAGCCTAACTGGGCGAGAATTATCGCAATTGCATAAAAATAATATAATTTAATGTTAAAAAAATTATTTGAACGGACCTAATAAATTTATCCGATTTCATGTCACATGCCAAAATATTACCAATTGGAAAATGGAGGTACCTATTCGTTTTAGAGTTCATTTTTGTTGGAGTTATATCTAAGAAACAAATCAGCAGGTAATTCCGCTTTGTTGTACAACTCATTTGTCAAAATCCGTGTAGCATGAGAGTCGAAAAAAGGATCCAGGCTATGGAAAACATATATGATTAAGTTACTATTAACAAATGAATATGAAAATGCATATGATTTATTTAACATAAGCACAAAATGTGTACCTCTTTTGGATACCTAGGTTAAGCTAAAAATTAATTAATTATATTAATTTTTTTTTCACTTTATCTGTTAAAAATAAAAACAAAATTTCCAAACCTATGCCCATATAGACCCTTATTTACCTTTTTTTATTAAAAAATAAAACAAAAGCAAGATTACAATCCTGATCATTTGGTCTCTTTAATTTTTAAAACGGTAAATAATATTTTATAATAATTTTTTGTAATTAACTAAGCATTTTTTTTCATATTATTTTCCACTTTTTTCAAAGAATTCTTGTGAATAAACTTAAAATATAATACAACATACGGAGCCTAATGCAACATTTGTTGGTTTTTTGTTTTTTTTTTATCTCCAGTTAAATTTTTCACTTAGCTGTTTTACGCATTTCTCGGAAATTATGATAGATGAATTTACTTTATACGTTCAACGTTTGGCTATAGTGACTATAGTACATACCATTACTTTAAAAAATAGCTATTGGATTAGAAACATTTTAATTTGTCTTTCGGAACAGAATGATGTTTTTTCTTTATAAATTTAGTTGTTTATTCGTAAATTTATAAATACCTACTTAACTATGACATACCAATATATTGTTTTAAATGCTGAGAAATTGTATATACTTTTAAAGCATATGTTAAAAATATTACCATTTATGTTATGAAATGTTTATTTATGTAAAAATCCATCCACTAATTCAAAAGTTGTAGCACGATGTCCACTTTTTCAGCTTTTCGTTCCACTGTGCGGCGGCCAGAAATTTGTATTGAAATGTGTCTGGCGTTTTTTCCAAAAAAAATTCTGGTGTAATTTCCGAGAGCCGACTAGAGGAGGAAGATGTTGTGGATTTCGGTTTTTTAGTGAATATTCACTCGGATCCTTGATCTTCACTTATTGCGCTTGACGTTACGCCATTGAAAGCCCTAAAAGATAAGATTCTGATGAAAATTGCGTAAATTCCTGCTCGAATTTTATACAAAAATAGATCTCTGGAGGCAACAATTTGTGCGACACCTTATTATTCAAACGCATGTAAGCTAAAATTTCCAATGTTGTATTGTACAAAAAAAAAATACTAAATTTAATTCCAATTCAAAATAAATACAAATGCTGCGCTCCACCATGCACCTAGACTACTTTGCAACCTCTAAAGGACACGGTTAAATGTAGCAAAGTATTTATCTGGCACCATAAATAAAAAATATTTACTTTGAATTCTCCGGGGGATTAACCACTGAAGGTACCTACATAATAACTATTAAGGGTTTTTCTCTTTGCAGGCTATTACTGTTCAAAGGTTCTTTTCACAGTATTATCGTACAGTACATCAAAGAAATTTTGTGTACCTGAATTTTAAATTACATATAATAATTAATATAAGCCCCATGGCCAAGTACACAATAGAAAGTAGTTAAGTGCATTTTCACTGTACGTTTTTTTACATACTAGCAGACCCGTGCTGGCATTGCTTCGCAAATTTTAGGAATTAATATTAAGTTATTACCTCAGTGCTCAGTAGGACTACTCCCAATTTATTGAGAACAATTTTTAAGAAAAATGAATGCTCTTTCTTAAAAAAATAATTGTTTGTATTTTATTTATTTTTATTTTGTAAGGTTCGACATTATTTTGTTTGTAATGTTCGACAGACAATCAGAATCTTTACACGCCGTTTTTTGTATTCTTTATTATTGTATCATTACTTTGCTTGCACTAAAATTTTCCATAAATTCAGTATGTTAAAATATGTGGCTGCTTAGCCGAGAGTGTGAGACTCAATTCACGAACAACAACTCGCCAACGGTCAACGTCAACAGAGCCATGTTGATCGACTTTTTTCTTACTCAAATTGAAGACATGTATTTGGAAGACCTTTGGTTCATGCAGAAGGGGGCGCCATGCCACACATCCCATACCACAGTCGATGTTTGCGCATCAAATTCCCAAATCGTGTTATCCGCTGTCTTGGCGATGTCAATTGGCCGCCTTGGAGCTGCGATTTGATCCCTTTGGACTTTTTTGTGGGGAACCGTGAAGTATCGATGTTAAAACAGTTAAGAATTGGCACATTGAACAATTGAGTGAACAGAAAAAATGCACATATAATTAGGAGGAAGAGAAAATGCAAAAACGCCGGAACCATTTTCTTATCGGTTAAACTGGTCCCTTAGTTGGCGAGCCCACTGCGAAATGTTTCGTACCTATTGAAATGGACGAGAAAAAATTTTCATCCACAATTCTGTCAGTGGAAAGTCAAAATAAGAACTCGCAAAATTGCAATTAAAGCTCGAGCTTTTTGATGTTTTTGTTGTAATTTTTGACCAGAAATGAAATGTAGAGAAAAGTGATGTTTCTGATTTGTTTCTGGGTAAACGTCACATTTGACAACAGAAATTATTAGTAGTATAACATGCAAGCAAAGGCAGTAGGTATAAAATGTTCGGGTAGATTCTTACTGGACGGGAACTGAAATAAATTAAAAAAAAAAAGTCAAAAGCTCTCGCATTGTCGTGCCAGAAAAAAATAAAGAAACACATTTTGAATAGATTTAGGATAATCACGGAATCCTACAGGTTAGTAAAAACAGACATTATGTGTAGAATAAAATTAAGCTGAAGTCGATGGCATTTCTTGTTCTCGAAATATTCGAGACGAAAGATTTTTTGCAACTTTTTTTGTGAATTGATGTAGTGACACCTTATTTCTTCACAAAAGTATTTATAACTTAGGCATCCTAGTATCCAGTCTAACTAGACCAGATCTTCAAGAGGATACATAGAACTAGTAGTCAGTCCTAACGAAAAGTTAGTACCTCAGCATTTCTTCGCTACACTAGTACCGAATCTAAAGTTCACAGAGGAACTTAATACGTCAAAAACTAGTCTAATTCTTATTTTGACACTGTTTTGGCATTTCAAATATTTTTGTAATACTTATTTAATATTTATAGCGCTTTTTTTTTATTCATGGTGTTAATTTATGAGACCAAGAGGTCACGGCAGATTAAAAAGAAAAGGAAAGCAGAACCGAGACAGACAACAGATATCATTTTGTGGCATCCAAACCGCAGCGGCCGGTAGTCGCTAATTGAATTTCTTTGAAAATCTTTTCTGCCCTTTAAAGCAGCCCACACACACTACACTTGTGTCAGCACCGATATCGTTGTACGAAAATGGATGCTGTGTGTGGGCTGGTGCGCACACCGAATCGATGTTAGACACGGAGCGAGTAAAGCAGCCCATAGACACTACACTTGTGTCTGCACCAGTGTACTGACACCGGGGGTATGGCATTCCACACATGCCACACCGATCAAGACACAGACACAAAAAATCAAAAACTTTTAATTTTTTCGCTCCGTGTCCGATTCGGTGTGCGCACCAGCCCACAATTCCGTACACCGACACCGATGCAGACACAAGTGTAGTGTCTATGGGCTGCTTCAGGCGTTATTATCTGTAAAGCCGTATTCAAACTTATCTCGTGTGGTGTGTTGTGGAGTCGTTTGTCGATATCACTTCAATCTATTTATTATGCATAGAGCCATATTTGTCTCGTGTGATGTGTTGTGGTGTGGTGTGTTGTGTCGGAATTTTATCGATTGCACCATACCACGCTGTTTCGGAGACATATTTTTATGTGGGAAAAATAAGAGAGTGTTCGGAGAAGAGAATACAAAATAAAACATGAAAGTTTGCAAGACAAAATTCAGATTATTGTGCACAGTCAGCGACACAACACATCATTCTACAATACACCACAAGAGATAGGTGTGGCTCCGGCTTAAAATAAAATATAAAACTTATTCGAAGTCGATATCGCTATTCGTTCTCGAGATACGGTGAACGAAAGAATGTATTACGAACGTACACACACACATACATACATCTTTCTAAAACCAATGGATTCGTATTCTTGGGACCTCGAAACGTGAAGATCTGTCACAATTTTCGATTCGACAAATCAGACCAATTATTATAGGTCTGTTTCTCAATTATTTGGCAAAAGTTTGGGCTCGAGCTTTTTGATATTTTTTTTGTAATTTTTGACCAGAAATGAAAAGTAAAGAAACGCATTTGGGATGTTTCTGATTTCTTTCTGGGTATACGTAACATTTGATAACAAAAATTATTAGTAGTTTTACAACCAAGAAAATGGTAAAATGTTCGGGTAAATTCTTGCTGGAGGGGAAATGAAATAAATTTAAAAAAAATCAAAAGCTCTGGCATTTTCGTGCCAGAAAAAATTAAGAAACATATTTTGGGTAACTCCCGCGGGCGTATTAAGAAACAGGTCTAATAACTTCCAATGGGAAATTAATAATTTGATACAAATTAAATGAAACATTCACGTGAATCAAAAGATTCAACCCCTCAGACTTAGGCTGATTATAATTATTTTAAATTGTATAAGCTAAACATAAAACAAATACTCCATCAATATTCTCCTTTCTCAGAATTTTTTGGATGTGAAATCTTCAAACGACAACTTACATAAATGTATTGTTTCATTTCTTGAATAACTTATCTCAAATGTAGTTAATTAATCTTACTCACGTTGCACACCAAAAAAAAAAAAAAAGAAGGAACATTGCACACAAGAACATAGTCCATCGTCGTCGCTAAGCTAAATTCCACAAATGTGCCACAAGCTAGCATTTAATTTTTTAACATTATTTGCATAAACAACCACACAGACCACCATCGTCCTACAAAGCTATGCAACTTAAACCAAAGGTAAAACTCAAAAATATTTTAAGCAATTAACTATACAACCTTAACAGCATGGTATAAGCACTTACAAACAATGTTGCCATTTAAGTATAACCTTGTGAGTTATGACTGCCTATATCAAGCCGAATTTGAACACAATTATTGCCGTAGTGACAAGAAATTTAAACACATTTACAAGACCTTTTGAAGCAGCAAGCATTTAAGGAATGAAAGAATGGTTTATTTTCGACAAAAGAGGTTTTTATTTCTGTTGATTTCTTGTACTAAAAATATTAAAAAATCTAGTGACTTTTTAAGGTTGGTCAATTAACTTTTTATCTAAGAATATGGCAACACTGCACACAAATAAAAATCGAATCCACATGGAACCAGGATTGTACCTTTGAACAATTGTTCTGGATATGGATATCTATGGCACACATTCTTTTTTTCTTATTATTATTTTACCATAATACTTTCTGTTAAGTCGTTTGCATATAGAAAAATGCAAAACTAGGAATTTTAAATGAAAAATGAACAAAATCCTCTATAAAATTCAAAATCCTTTTTTCTTTTTAAGTGATTCAGTTGTAAGACAAAAGTAATAATCCTATAGTTATTATTCTTTTTGTTATACGGTTAAACGAGGATAGATATAATGTCCCTTTCCTGTGTTGTGTTTTGGAATAGAATATATTTTTGCACCAGGGTAGGAGTTTGTTGGAAAGAAGTGTTGTATAGTACTGTTTAACAGCGAGGAAAATTTAAAAAAAATTAATTGAGGAATAACCAGCTTTTTCCTTGAGGAAACGAAGCTGCACCTGTCACTTTTTAGCTTATTCCTTTGATGAATTTAACATGGGCGTGTCATTGGCGGGAAGCACATGTCACTTTCTCAATGAAAATTCACTAACGAAATCACTACGTGCGTCATTGGAAGTTGTTTATTTACCGATCCAGGTGATGAAAAACACGGCGGCGATTGCATAATCTGTGAATTCACTAAATTTATGTGTTAAATTTATTTTTGAAATTTAAAAAGGTCTTAATGCCGCCATAAGCTCAATTAAAATTCAATTTTGTTATAATAATGATCTTTTCGACTTTAATTGGATTCATTTTTCGGCGTTTGAGAAGGACGCGAAGCAGGAACTCGGTTGGTGGCAGTGGCGGTAATGATGATGAAAACAGTTTGTACGATTCGTAGGTAGGTACAACGACGACATAATAGTGATTAGATTGTGGTTTCTAATTAAGCCCCCTGAACGACCAAATTAATCCCATCGCATGGCATGTCGAAGTGAAGTCAATTTAACTATGGTAAGTCTACAAACAACGTCTTCTTTCAGTCAGTTAAGGAACCACCGTCGCGGCTGGCGCGCCGGCCTTCAAACCAAACGCAAATGCAGGCAACTGAAAACTTATGGTTATCAAGCTTGGCCAAATTACATATTTGCCTTGGGAAACAAATCCGGACTAATTTTTTATTTAAGGTACATATCTATTGAAAGTCATAATTTATTATTAATGTTTGCATTTGTTGTTATTCCTCTTAAAACCTTAGAATGCATAAGGGTATTTGAATAACTTTAACACATATGGGGTTCCTAACGAGCACCCCATTACTTTTGGGTTGAAAATAACAGCAACTTATAACACATTCTTATAAAATTTATTTATTTTATTTTAAATAATGTATTAATTAACTAAATTAACAAAAAAAATGGCATTTAATTCACAGCCTTAGTAATTAAAAAAAAAATTTTAAAAAAAGTTAATTTAAGTGGTGTGACAATATATCTTAGAAAATATAGGTTTTCAAGCTTAAATGTTCCAATTTTGTTCTTGTTTCTGAAAGGAGACATATAAGGGAATATAATTATATTTTAAAAAGTTTTGGTTTTGTAAGTCTTACCGGTATATTTTTAATCCTGTTTTTTCAACATATACACTGCCGGTCATAAGGTTAGAAGCAGGCATTTTTGAGAAGTAAAATCGATATTTCTCCCGTTACATGATGGATTAGAACAAAAATCTATGGTAAATGAGAGACTATTTTGTTAACAATAAAATATGAAATTTGGGTATAGGAGAGATTTAGCTAACGGAACTTTTATGACAAATTGTTAATTGAGTCAAGAATATGCGAAAATAAATCGGGTCATTAGATTAGATATTAGAAGCAGTGAACAAATCAACGTTGTTTTGTGAAGTGAATACATTTTTTTCGGTTTAAACGGTACATTTTATAAATTAATTGTTCTTGATTGAGTGTTAATAAAAATGGGCAAGAAAAAATGTTTGGCAGTGGAGGAAAGGACAAGAATAGATGTTTATTGCTCTGAAGGTCTTTCATGCCGTGCTATAGCCCGACAAATAAATCGAAGTGATCATTGTGTCAGCAATTATTTAAAAAATCCATCGTCTTACTCGAAAAATTATAAAGGAAACACTTCCTCTGCCTTAACACTTCGCTAAACGCGAAGTATCCTTAGAATAGCCTCAAATTCAGCTTTATCGGCAGCTAAAATTAGGGAGAAAGCTTATGTTAAGGCCAGATTATCCACTGTTAAACGCACGATTCGCGATGCTAAACACTTAAAGCGCCTGAAGCTTAAGAAAAAACCACCACTTAATGACGCAGGGAAGAAGCAACGCTTGTGTTTCGCGAAAGATCACATGAGCTGGGATGTGCAAAATGGAATGACCACAAATGAAACCAAGGTTATTTTGTACTTGAAAGCAAATTGAGAAGAGAATATCTACTTTTCGGTTGGGTAAGAAGGATGGTGGCACTTCAACTTTGTTTTTTCGCAACATTCCAACTGAATTGATGTGAACCAATTGTGCATGGCTAAATTCCTTCCCGTGCCATGAATGCTTTACCAACGTAAGGAATCACAGATACATACCTAGAATCACACATCATTTTTTATGCCGTACTTCGAAGGAATTTAAATTTTAAACGGACAATTACTTCTGAATCCAAAAAACTACTCATCAATCGTACAGTACTCGTGGGGCGTATAATATTTTAAATAGTTTGAATTAAATTTGTCCCAAATGAACCGTACTGGGGCCAGTTTATCGGAGCGACATCTCGTTTCCTGGTCATCAAATCGGATGCAATTAATCAAGAATTCAAACCGGTTGAGGTCAATTATAGCCTGGAAAATTGGTAAGCACTTTGTAGTCCACATGTCCCTGCTGTTTCTTCGACTCTGATTTTGCACTCCAGCAATGTAGAGTAAACCAATCACAGCACGTGATTCGACCACTTGATGATGAAGGCTGTGTCGTCCAACGGAATCCTTTTTTTTTCTAAAATAACTCCCAAGTGATGCCTTTCTTCTGAATTTTCTTCATCTTCGCAATCAGTTGCCATGATTTCATTGTCTTCTTCAGAATCCGCCTCTACGTCATCTAAGACGGCTTCTTCTTCTTTGTGCGTATCATCACCGACGTCCAATAGGAGTTGCCTTATCTCGTCCTCATCGTTGCTGGCTCTACTTTGAGACATATTGTGCAAATAATGGAATACGTCTGCCGTTCTGCATTTGAAGAACTTTTGTTAGAGTTCCAAAAACTAAAAATATTTTATCCACTTGTCTTTCAAAAAAAATATTACACTAACACATATAGGGTCTGAGCACACCCCAGAGACCACGATATCTAAAGTTAGGTGAGAGAAAATGCACTAAACATCCTTCAGGTCTAAATCTAAAGTAATAACGAAATAAATAATAGTCATGGCACTCTTTAAACATAACTTCTTTTATTGTAAAAAATATAACAGTTTTAATTTTGAAGTGGGGTCCAACCTCACCCCATATGCATTCTAGGGTTAAAATATACGCCTTGCATTTACTAGCAGTCTGGCAGATAAGGTTATATTTGTATTCTCCTAAATATTTTTATATTTTCTTTCGCTTTTTCCAAACAAGTTTGTAACAAAAATGGTTCTGTTTATGCAACAAAAATGGTCTGGTTGTGTGAAGGTCAAAAATGAGTTTGTTGTTTTAAAACTTTGAATAATTCCTCTTTTTTTTCATGGTAGGAGGTGCAGACTTTGTAATTAAATTGTGCTCTTTCTATTTGTTGTTAATTTGTTCTAAGATTTTTGTTGGAATTGTTTTACCATTTTTTTTTAACGGAAGCATTAAATTTTCAAATTTGTAGGCTGCTAAGTTCGGGATAAAGCCAAGTGTTCTAACATCTTCGGGTACTTGCAGCAAGCTGTGCACATTGTAAGTCACACATTTTTTTTTTCAAAATACAATTTTGGTAATATTTTAATTTTTAGCTGAGAAAAGGATCTTGGTTTTCCATGGTTTTAATGGAAAACCATTTTAAGGGACAAACTATCTCTAGCCTCTGTACTTAGTTTTTGACATTGCGTTTTATTTTGAAAAATTGCAATCAAAATTTTTTTCGAAATACCTAAATCAATTAATTGCATTGGATCAAGGGGAAATTGGGAGACCATTTCAGTTCCGATTGATTCCAAAACACTTAACCTAGGCAAAAAAAAAAATGTTGATGATGATTTGAATGCGTCCTTGCCTTGAATGTTGAATCCCACCTTTTGTTTCCAGAAGTTATTCTATAAGTAATAACTCTTTCTACAGTATGACCCACTTGGTCACATTTTGAACAGCCATTGAACGAAGTATGTGACTTTGTACCACAAATAAAAGCTCTCGCGGGAGCGGCAATTCACAAAGTATTGTATATTTACTTTTATTAATTTTCCTCGAACCATGCACCCATTTTTGTGAAGACACTTAAATTCTTCAGCGAAATCATGGAGAAAGCTGTCATAACGAGGTTTCGAAGATCTTAAATAAACTCCTATCATGAAAACGCTTACAGAAGGTATGTTAGCAATGTAACCTAAAATTGGCCACAGCTCTAGTGCACTGCTTTTAAATAATGGCAAATCATATATGCCTTCAACTAAATTATCCTAAACTCACATACTCTTTCTGCAACTTTTTCCAAATTTGTCTTAATCCCAAAATGACAATAACTTCCTGGTGCCACAGTTCTTAAAATTGATCTATCTTCTTGGTTCAAGCCTAACAAACTTTTATTTTTAAATTACATTTAAATTTTCTGTCAATAGCACCCGCAATAAGTCCTTAACTAACACATTTCCGTGAAGGATAATGTTCTGTGTACCACTTTTTTAATTTATTCCTACAACTATAATTATTTTCAATATTTTAATTATTAGGAATTTCATCTAAACTATGTTGAGACAAATTTTCCTCAGATCTATTATTACAAACTCTTCACTGTTTATTATTTCATTTTCATTTTTGTTTTTGTTTTCACTTTCTGTTTCTTTTAAACGATCAGTGCGTTTTTTTATTTAAAAAAAACCCTTATCAATTTTTACCAAATGCTTTAATTACCTTTGGCAAATGCATTCATTTTTTATTTTTTGTACTCACAAATAATAAATTAATTTTTAATTTCAAAACAAGTCTAACACATTTATTTTAACGACCGCTATCATGAAAAACGCACATAAAATGAACAAATGCTAAAACAAAGGAAAATATTATTAATCCCTAATATGCAACAGGCAGCAAATTGTGGTGAGGGTTACCACTTTTTTTTAACATATCTACTGCCTTAAAATGAAATCTACTGATGCACTTGATTTTACGAAAAAAATTACTCTTTACGACTTCACAAATAAATAAATCACAAAATTTATTTTCGATTCGGGTGTCGAATGCAGTCGATCTCATTATATACATATTATATATTAAATATGTTTATTATGTAATTATGTTTAATTTATAGCCATTTTTATGTTTTGCTATTAATAAAAATAATATATTTTGTTTTTTGAGAAATTAAATAAAAAAGTCAATCTAATGCGAAAATATTTAATCAACGGAGAAAAATTTTCTAAGAAGTGGCAACTCTGTAGGTATGTGGCACGCGCTCCCAAAAGAAAACAGAATAAACGGTAAATCAAAAAAAATCATTGAGGACGATGTTTCCTACTGGGTTGTTTTTATTAACTTATACGCTTTAAAGCATAAAAAAGCTTATGATTTTTTGAGTAAACTTGTGAATATTATGTTTCAACACATACATTTAAGGGATTTTGTTTTAAACTTCGTCAGTGAGATCAGAGGATGAAAAACTAATTTCAGGGGTACCTATATAAACTTGGTTCAGCCTCGGTTCAAAATTGTAACCCGCGTTGGGTCGCTTAACTGAGGTTGAACCATGGTTCAGGGTTCAATTATTATATAATAGCCACAGTCACCTAAACTTGAACATTGGTGGCAAATGATGTGGAAGACTAAGGCCCAATTTCACAATGCACACGAACCTAAATAAGTTGAAAGTGTACCGTGTTGCTACTTATTCTGGTAAGTATGCAGTGTGAACGTGTCTCTTTTACTTGAAAACTACGCTCAACAGGCAATTTATTTATTCTGGCTTTGTAGTTAGCTAACGCTAATTATTTTAAGTCAATTGACAGTCAATAACTCAGCGGCTCATTGTCATTGCCTGAAATATTGCCCATGGAGGCGCTTTAGCAAAAGGAATATTTATTGGTAGATGATAGGCAATTATTGCAATTTTTTGGAATGCGGCAAAAATCTGTTTGAATCAATAATTAAACCAAGTTTAATTAAATGGTGCTTAGTATTTTTGTTCAGCACATTTTTTGGCCCAAAGCAAGTGTACCGTTGATGCTAACCAAAAAAACAGCGGCAATAGCACAACGTTGGTTGCAACAGCAACCAGCAGAACAATGAGGAAGAAATCAATTCGCCCAGTGAGTGACGATGAACAAACCTTTTAATTCTCTAGTGTTCGGTTTTGTTGATTTCTTTTCTTTATTTAACAATTTTTGGGTGTTAAGATATTTTAGTTCGAATTGTAAGTTTTAATACTTTATAAAAAGAGCAGCTAATTTAAGATGTCGACTCGAACACAAAAAGTTAAAGAATAATTTAAAATAGCTTTTCTCCACAGATGAAGGTAATTAATTGGAAAATGTATCTCAAATAAAAGGTCTTAACTTCCTGAGTCCAAATAGGTAAGTTCACGATAGACGTCTATTTATTTAAATATCAGTAACTTACATTTTTCAAGTAAGGGAGTCAAAACCATTCAATTAAAATACATTTGAAGAGAAATTACATCTAAGTATCAATTGATAAAATAAAAATAACATCTCTGATTTCTTTCACGGTTTTCAATAATTTGCATTTTTAAATACAAAATTAAGTTGCGCCTAGACTAAGAAAATTATTGACGCGCCCATGACATCTACAGAACTACCACTATCTTCAAGGGAATGCTCATCATCCTTAACGTCATCTTTATTATTGTCATAACCACCATCAGAATAGAAAAGAGCACAGTCACAGGAACAGTCAATTGCAGGTTTTTGTACTTCTGCAAGAGCAAGAGCAAGAGCAAGAGGAAGAGGATGTAGCCCTTTGCTGCATGCATTTCTATTTCGGCTCGTTAGTCCTTTAAGAAGATTTTATGCTATATTGCTGCAGCTTTAGAGGAAGGGTGCATTGCTTAGCTATGACTGCACATTGAACATTGCACAGGCATATACATACATACATACCTGCATATATTTGAGATTTCTTCATATACTTTGTTCATGAAATAAATACATATACATACATATACCAAAGAGCAGTGCTTTCGCGCCATTTGTATGTGCCGGCTCTTCGTTCCCAAGCAAAGGCAGCCCCACAATAAAGGAAAATAAAGAAGGCTTTGGTTGGGTGGTGAAGTGTAGCCATGTTTACCTTGTTGTTATCTAAGCTTCTACGATTTACTCTTGCCCGTAAGCACACAATTCCAGGAAATGGCTGTAATTGCTTCTAGAGTCTTATCATGAAGTGATGTCTATTTTTTTTATTTTGTTTTGTATTTTCTTCCAAAGGGTCGGCCATCGAGTGAACGATGAGTTCAAGTACATTTTCTTTCAGTTTCAGCAAAAAGGTGTTTCTAAGTTATTTTTTTGTGCACGGTGAATCCATGAGGTTGGAAATGCATTATTTTTGCTCCTCAACTTTATGTAAATTCGATTTAATGTATTGTAAAAAGAAAACACAAACCACCATACCACATCGAACACCATTATACCAAACCGCCAAGAATTCAAGACATTTCGCAGTGCTAGAAAAATGCAATTTCATCTAACACGCCATCATAATATAATATACTGAAGGAGGAATAATGCCTTAGTCCACTTGGGTGTGGATGGTTTCGTTTTTGAAATTATAGGTGTTTTTTTTTTTTTTTTTTTTTTTTTTTTGTAGCCCCACTGAAGGTATGGTTTGTAGAAATAGTCTTGCATTTGAGGGAGAAAGAAAAACAAAAATGAATTAAATTTAATGCTTGCACGCATGGAGGAGTTTTGATGGTTTGGTTTCTTGTTTAATCAAAAGAAAACAAACAAAATTAATGATTTTACCGTTAGAATAACCTTACGAAATGGACTATGAACAGGTGCGAATGGGAAATTTGAGTTTTGGGAGGATGAAGCTAGCTATTTATTGGTAAATGATGCTTCAAGGCATCATAGTCTTAGGTCATTGATTGGCTTCTAAATACCGAAACATGTATTCAGTACTGCTTTATTTTCGCTTGGCAGTAAGTTTTCGCAGTATATTCTTGGTATTTTATGAACTTTACTCTCTCCCTTAAATAGTTACCAAAGGAACTTCCTACTGAGAACTGATTGTACATAGATGGAAATAATTCTAGACACCCATATTAAAGATATTCTAAATGCGCGTCCCCTAGCAAATTCTCAAAACGCATATCAACAGATACGGCCCTTCATGAGGTTGTAGACAATATACTTGAAAGAATTCACTCTTGCTACCTTCTTAGACATAGAAGGAGTTTTTAACAACGTACTAACTGATTCTATTCTTGAATCCCTAGTTGATCTTGAGGTAGAACGTAGAAGACTATATTAGGGAATGGATAATATCCATGTTAAGAGAAAGAAAGATTCAAGCGATGTTAGGAAATATAAATTCGATCAATCACGTTAGCAGGGGAACTCCTCAGGCTGGTGTTTTATCCCCTCTGTTATGACTTTTAGTCATGAACAAAATCCTTGTGAGGTTGGAGAGTTGTGGGGTTAGGGCAGTTGCGTATGCGGATCACTTGGTACTGCTGGTATCAGGAAAATTCACACCTGTGATCAGCGAAATCACAGAGATGGCCTTTCGCACCATAAGTTAAGATGAGTCTTGCCATCATGGTATACATCCACCTTAATATATGTGGTTTACAGCCCCATGATTAACCTGCAATCCTCTTGCATATCATGAGGGCCTTTGTGGCTTTTCCGACAGTTAACTCGACATGTTTGTTCCAGAGTAATTTACTGTCTAGTGTAATTCCTAGATATTTAACCTCCCTCTGGATGTCGATTTGTGCCCGCTCCACTTAATCTCTTTCTGCACGGGTCATCTAGCCCACCCGTGTGGCAATTCTTCTACTGCGGCTATTTGGTGGTCTTTTGGGTGGTTGAGAAGTACGGCCAGATAGTGGCGTTTTCCCATCAATGGTTTCTTCTTTCACCCTTTGTATATCTTCCTCTTGCCTGGGAGGTATTCTTCCCTGACTAGTAGATGATGTAATATGGGAAACTTCTTCCCCTTACCCAGGAGGTAATCGCCCCTGACAAGTGGACGATGCTCCTTTATCTGCCCGGTTTTGTATGTTCCTTGGAAGCATCCTCTTAAGGAATTGGCTACATCCCGGTCTCGGATCATCCCCTCGGATGTCTCTCTTCAAGCGATCCGCATATTCACTTGCGGTTACATCCCGCAGAGTGTTGAATTTTTTGTGGTTTTTATTGTTTTTTATTTCAAGTTGTTTTGGCATATTTGTTTTTATTACCTGAAGCTTGGAGCTATTTCCATTCTTTAAAAATGGAACGGTTATTGGTTTATGAAAAACCATAAATGTGTGTTGTCTGTAAATGGGGCGGTATATTTGGCTCTTTTTTCTAATGCTTTCACTAGTGACTAGTCCCTGCCAATTCTCCTCTTTTTTGAAGAGCCAACATGGACGGTGACAACTCAATCGATGAATAGTCGCTTTCGATATCTTTATTTTTAAATTAAAAAAATGTAGGTGGCAAAATAATTTTAATTTAAAAAATTAATGATAAAAAGTTTAATGAGTTCATATTTTATCTAGAGCTTAACCTGAGGGCACACTAGCGAGTACTATAGCTAGTAAGTTGCTAAAATTTCTTTATATGTATTAGTAAAAATTATATTGAAATTCATTTGATGTAGCCTCAAGTTAAGATCGGGTTAAAAAGTTTCTCTGTAACTTAGCTATACAAATGAATTCACAGTGTTTTTGGACAAATTCATCCACTCTCATTGGGAGGACTGTGAATTTCAGCATATTGGATTTTAATGTTAAAATTACTCTCCTATGGAGCACTTGTTACTGGAACACGGCCAAATCCAAAGGTGTCCCGAAAAACGTAGGACCACATTGGGAAGAAGTACCTCATGTCTGATAATAACCGTTGTGCAATTTTTGGCATAAAATGCGCGTTATCTCTATCTCCTTCGATACCAATAAGGGTTTGTACTTTTTGATTAATATCGTTTGACAACCCCACGCATTATTTAGGAAATTGGTTTTTTTTTATTAAAAATATATTATCGTCTTTTGATGGGTCTTCTTATTTTTTTTCGGAATTTGGATCTCCTGAAGGCTCAAGGAAATTAATTTCATCTGTGAAAATTCTTTTTGTATTTTACTCTCAGTTTTGTTTCCAGAAGGTGTCCTTCCATCAGTTTCACTTTGGGTAATGACAAGAAGAGCTGTAAGAATTTTATTGTCAGTTTCAAGTCTTCTAGCCAATAACAATTTTCCGATGAAATTCAGCATAAAAACCCGGATCCTCTTGCTAACGTTTTTGAAAAGTTTGGAATACATTTTCATGAAGTGTGCATTGTCTATTCTTATATAGCAGTTGGGGATCGAGGTTCCATAGCACTGGTTAGCATATTCGTCTATGGTAAGACATCCAGTGAATGTTCTTACCACTTCTATAAGTAGGGCCTCACATGAATCGCACACCACTTCATTTGAAGTCGGAGCTCCTAGTTTGTGCCAAATTGCAAGCCAATTTGAAATAACGCATGCGTTGTGACTTTCTGAAAGCATCTGCGATACAGAAAATTGCCCTTGTTCGCAGTTCACAACACACGCATACAAAGAAATGTGGCTCGATTTACTGCCATTACGTTTCACTACTTTTTTAACCAAACTGCCCGTTGCATCAATTAACATGCAAATCGGACCTTTTTTGCAATCGATTTATAATGTTATTTTGGTGGTTCGTCCAGTAGTGAACATAAACTGGCTTTATGGAAAGCGCGTGAATTATATTTTGGTATGCGTGTAGTGACATTAAATAGGGCTACGAAAGGATCGACATGCAAATGCATGTTTGCACTTCATTTAGCTTCCCGTAGTACTGATAGACTGTATAGATTAGTTGGCTCAGGGTCTCCTTGGTTCATGAGCTCATTTGCCTTTTCAGTTCGAAAAAGTGCCCTTCGAAAAGTTTCACGTCCAGTATCAGGATCCGAAGCTGAACCAATTAAACCAAAATTGCCATTTTTTTTTAAATGAAGAGCTTTACGAAACAGACAACTGATTCAGATCCAACAGAGGGGAATCTTCGAGAGCCAGAATATTATTCAATTGCTCAAAACTTTTTTTTCTCTGAAGCAATATCAGATTTACTGGACAAATATGTGGCCCTTTCAACAACCAGCACTTCTTATACGAATACCTGCTGCCCCCAAAATTTGCGAAAAAATAGAAAAAAGAGAGCATCAACATTCAATTTGGACTTAGAATTTCTAGAGTTAGAAAAGGAAAGACTCTAAATTTTAAAGCAAGAGGCAAAAAAAAAAAGAATAGGATAATGATGATCTTCAATTTTTCAAAATTCTTTTGCCATTTATGGCACAATTTGACAATTGAATTTCGAAAAACTTTTGATAAGAACTGAGATTCAATATATTATTTTGGCAAAACTTAAAAATAAAAATAAAGAATACAAAGATAAACAAAAAAAAATAACCTTAAACATAAAACCAGCCGTTGTTCTGGACTAATTGCTTTCCTTTTTTTCGTTAATTTTGGTCCAACTTTTTCCAAAATCAAATCAAAAGATGGTACTGATATACGACAATATTGCCAAAATCGATCTGGAGATTTGAGAAGATTTTAATATAAATGATTAAATTCACCATAATTTGCCCTTTCACGATTTATGGGGTATACGTATACGTATACACCAAATCTACGTGTTCTCGATCTTATTATAGATCTATAAATATGAACGCGACTTTCAACTAAAAAGCTACGTCGAACCGCACTTCGCAACTAATCGCTCAGCGATGGCATTCAGTAAATGGCCACCCATCGCTCAGATTCGTAGACTAGGGCTACCCCAAGAAAAAAATTGTATACAAAGCCAATAAAGTAGCTCAAGAGATACAGCATTTTGGAAGCACAAAACATATGGAACGACTGTTTTTAAGGTATTGTTGAAGCTGTATCTGTCAAATTGGCTGTCTGTTTTGCCAAATCACAATGGACAATGGAACATGGATTTTGGCCCTCAGACGTCATCGGTCCATATTTCTTTGAGAACGACGTTGGTTAAGCCATCACCTTCAACGATCGATTCGATGGCACAAGACTTTTTCTTGTGGGGTTTTCTGAAGTCGAAGGTCTATGTGAATAAGCCACAAACCACAGCTGCCCTCAAAGCCAACCATGGCATCGGTCAAATTCAGACTGATTTATGCATCAGGGTCATGGAAAATTGGATATTGCGGTTGCGCGCCACCCAGAGAAGCCGCTGCAAAAATTCAAACGATTTTATATTCCATACATAAAGTCATCGTCTTTAGATCGTTCAAACTGTTCGGCACAGAAATGGCCAAAAAAAATATCCTTAACTTACCACCACACCGTTGAATGTTCGGACGGCTGCGCATGAATAGGAGCAGCCAGCAACAGCTCCAACAACAGCAATCACCTCAGCAAGAAAAAAGTTCTCCAATTGGAACCAAAACTCCAGCAGTTAGTTTTAAGAGTTTTATTCGTATTTATTTCAATAGTTTTAAGTAGATTTTAGATTTAATTATATAACAAAATTATTTATTAAGTTAGTTAAGGTTACTTTAAGTTATCTTCTTTGTAGGTTTAAGTTAATTTAAGAAAAGGTTGAAAATTTTACAAAGCTAGCCAACACGCACAAAGAAAAAATTAGAATGACTAGAATTTTCAATCAAATGTCAATTGACAATTTAAAGGCCGGCACAAAAGAGGACACCAAAAACCAGTATTATGGAATACTGGGTTGGCCTTTCTTGTGCCGAAAACACAATGTGTTTGAGCCGTTCGCGCATACTGCGATTATCCGCTCCGCGCAGTGGGTTGACTTTGCGTTGCGCTGAGTCACGCACTGAGTAGTGGACAGCCACAATACGCGCGAACACAAACAAATAAAAAATTTCGATGATATCTCACACACACTTGTTTTATTTAAATTTAAAGAAAATAAGGCACAATGAAAAACCCAGTTTATATCTAAAGAACACTCACATTTTAAGCTTTTCCAATTTTATTAGAATTTCAAGAACTGCCACAAAATGAATTACAAAGGTTCTTGTCTGCGTATATTTTGGTAAAATTCAAACAAATAAAGATTGATGACAGTTTGACAATTTCATCAATATTAAAAACAAAAGGCTAACTTGTCAATCCATAGAACACGACCTGCCGACATTTTAACATGATCGTTTTCAACTTCAATCGATTGTAAATAAACAGATAAAAATGTCAAATTTATCACTCAATTCAATGCCTACCTACATATACCCAAAAAACGAATACAATGTAACTTTATTTATAGAGAGGAGTTTGAGTTTAAGTTGAATGAAATAGAAATTGGCACAAATTGAAAGACTGGCAAAAATGGAAAGATATATGTATGTATACAAAGCCGAGAAAAAAACCTATAAAACAATATACAAGATAAGCTTTTGTTCGGCAGCGCAAATCCTTTCCTTAAACACCACTTGCCATAAATAAAGTGGCGCCAAACGTATACACTATAGACGCTTTCTTTATAAGGCTGCTGGATGGTTGATGGTGGGTGGGTGGATGATGACGTAGGGGTAAGTTGGTGGTTGGTTTTTAGTTATTTTTGTTGTTGTTGGATGGCGGTGGTGGTAATTCATGAGCCTTATATCTTTTTCTTGAGTTTATCACTCTCATTCGCACGTCTATCGCGCCTAACTGACTGTAAAAATATGTTTTCTTAGCAAAAACGTTGCCATCGTCCTCGTCATCGTCCGCATTTGTTGCCTGGGGCTTTGTGTGCAAAGATTTTTTAAGGGATAGTTAGACGCGCGTCAGTTGCCCCCCAGTCAGAGCAGTGCAAGCAAAGTACTTTTCACCCCAACCGAATTAATTGCTTTTGGGTAGAATTTATGATCCGAAATTGCAGCAACAAAAGAACCCTTCTCCGGAGTCGTATTGCTTCGCCAAACGAACCGATGCTATGCGATGATATTATGCAGTAGATAGGTATGCAGTGGCAGAGATGGAGTGGAGGTTAGGTTAGAGTGGAAGAGAGTGAAGAGCGCATTGGAAGTGGATACAAGTATAGTGCCCTTGTGATGATGAACCTATTCGGTGCATGCTCCTTAGTCTCGGTCGAACAAACTAGACTAGATGGGGGAATAATTTTTCATTTGTTTCCTTGAAAGGCTATATTTTAGATAAAGCGTATAGTGATGGGATATCATCGGGTGTGAGTGGGTGCATTGGATGATGGTATATAGCTCCTCCCAGTGTCTGTTCAGAAATTTCGACTGCAAAACAGTGCAAGACAGACAGCAAAAGGATAAAAGAATCAATTTTTTAAGAAAGGAAGGAAGGAAGGAAGAAGTTTCAGTGATGGCAGTTGGTTAAATTATGGCACGTAAAATCGCTCGAGACCACCAAAAGCCATGGGATAAAATTCAATATTAGAAACGTGAAGTCAGACGTTTGGCTATTCTTTTTTTTTTTGAGGGTTCCAAACTGATTTTTCACATTGATGATAGAGGGTATTTTTTTTTTTAGTTTTACTTTAATTAAGGTTCATTGTACTTTGATTTGTTAAAAATTACAAGTGGTCTCCAATAACCACCAACAATGTTATGATGACCATGGTTAAGGTATTCATTTTATATTATTGAATTAAATAGGTCCGTTGACCTGGAAGGTGGATTCGGGGGATGAAATTCTCAGAAAACATCTAAAAAAAGATTCATGAAACTATATAATTCGACGAGTTCAAAATGAATTGATTGAAGTCTGAGGAAAAATTATAACCTGAAAAATTATTTCTGAAATTAAAAAAAAAAAACTCTTCAATATTTTAGGGTTGGTTGAGATGTCAATTTGTATTCGATATTTAAAGGACGATACATTTTTAGAAATATATCCTACTTTTCTTGACGTTGCTTCTTTAACTGGTGAAAGTTTGGCAAATACAATCTTGCAAACTTTGTAAAAATACGATCTCATTATTTAGGTACTTTAGAGGTCAAGGCTATGAGACAGGCTGTCAAATATGTTGGGAAGAATAAATAGTGTCCAAGTAAAATAAATATGCTGGGCACTATCATACTTAACAATTTCTTAAGAGATAGTCATTTAAGAAGTTAAGCTTTAAAAAAATGAATCTCTTAGAAGCGGAAGGAAATGAAACCTAAAAGACTGTTGCAAATGTGTGAAACTAGGTGGATTGAACGGCACATTGTTTTAAATAGATTTCGTTAAGTTTTTTTTTCGACCATAGTTTAAAGTCTTAAAGATATAAACGAACTTCACACGCAACACGCAACACGCATTGGCTTTCTCCTTTTTGGTAGTTATTTAAGGTTTTGAGTTTCTCGCAAGCTTAGTTATTTCCTCAGAAGTAAATATAAGTGGATGGATTTTACCAGTGAAATAGTACATGCAATTGCCTCTCTTATATCTCTTTGTGATTATTTGGCAGTCATGAAAAGGACGGATTTGTATACGTTTTTGAACCATTTGGCCAGGGGTGGAATCGGCTAAGGTGATTGGTGATAGTTGACAGTCACAAAAAACAAATTCGGTCTGCGTAAGGTGAGTGTCACATGTGATTATCATATTTTTGCGACTTTTTCTTGTGACAGCTATTTTGGTGTCATTTTTATGTTAAATTGACAAGGGCTTCAAGCAAAATGAATTTATTTGTGCCTGTACAATTGTTTTTAAGACCTGAGAACGTGGAAAATGAAAATCGCGTACACAATAGTAATGTCCGGCTCTTAAGGATAAATCTAAGAAACAAATTTAATGTTTTCGACTTACCAAATTCAAAGTAAGTACACACACACTAATTTTTACTTTTTTTAATTAGGAATTTCAAATTAAATAGGTTTTTGAAAAACTTTCGAGTGACAAAAGAAACATTAATGTATATTCTTGAACTCTTGGATTTGTCAGCTGGAGTTCGGTCAACCCACATTCGTCCTATCCTCCAGTTGGCAGTAACTTTGAATTTTCTTGGGGGTGGTGGCTACTAAAGGCAAGTTGGTGCGGACTGGTCAGCTCCAGTGGGTCAAAGCACGGTGTGTGAGGTGATTTCCTCAACTCTGAAGCTATTGGAAATAAAATTGTGTCCCTTAAAAATAAAATTTACCCCATTAGCATCCGAAAGAACTAAAAGGTTCTTTTACGAAAAGTATCGCATACCTGGAGGTAGGTTTTTATTCCTTTCTTTAAAGAATTAATAAACAAATTTATATCTTTTTGTTCCCTAGTAATAGGTTGCATAGATGGAAGTCATATAATGATACTCCGCCCATCGGAAAACGAACATGTTTTCTTCAACAGAAAAGGAAGACATAGCATAAACGCTATGATTGTAACTCAATTTATGGGTAAGATATTCATTGACATTAATTCAATGCTTATGCTCTTCATTCTAGATATGTGACGAGAACACAAAAATTCTTTCCATTAATTGCAAGTATGGCGGAAGTGCTCATGACAGCTTTGTTTGGAGACAGAGTGCCCAAAGAGAAAAGCTAAATGTCGAAAAAAGCTAAATGTCGAAAAAATAGTCAAGGTGACACTGTGACAGTGGATATCCTCTAGAACCTTTTTTATTAACACCGTACAGAAGCGCTTCAGAAAATTCCCCAGAAGCGCGATTCAATAATTTACACTCCCAGGCTAGGAGCATTGTGGAAAGGTGTATTGGCGTAATGAAAGTACCATTATGTTAAGTACTTCAACCCGACAATTTTTTCAATTTTTTTCTTCTCCTCTTAGCTCGATGGAGATCTATTTTAGAGGAAAGGAAGTTGAGGTACTCCCCAAAACGATCAGCACAGATTGTAAATGTTTGTGCTGCTCTCCACAACATTTGCTGTGAGCAGAGGGTACCACTTCCTGAAGAAATCTTAAGAATTTCGTCAACTCACAATTTGAATCCTAACCCAGCTGAAAACAACAACAACAACAACGAAGGAATAAGAATTCGAAATAGAATAAGGGACGATCTTTGGGCTAACCGCCTAATGCATTAATTAATTCATAAAAACAAAATGCATTTAATGTAAATAAATTAATTTTTTTATTATAAGTTATAATATATCTATTATGTACTTACATACTAAATAAAAATAAAAGCTATTTCTCTAAACAGTAAACTTAAAAAAACTTCATTTAAAAATAAATAAAAATTAACAATAACAAAAACAACTTCAGAAAAACAAAAAAATTAAGTTAAATTAGCTTAAATTTAAGGCACAGCTCTTATTTTGTTTTAATTTTAGTTACACTTATTCACTTTTTATTGAGCTCCAAAATTCGTACTTCGTTTAACGCTTTAGCAAGCTCTAGCTCCATCCTTTTCAACTGGAGCTCCTCTCTTTTAAGGGCATTTGACGAATGCCTTTCTCGTTCCTTTTTTTCGCAAAGGAGTTTAACGCAATCTTTTAATTCGGTTATATAGACGGTGACTGCCTTCAATGACTTTTTCTTGCAATTCGATTTGTTTTTTTGCAAGAAGAATGCTCTCATCCGTCTCTCCGTTGGATTTTTGTTTTTTTTTTGAGGTCACCGGGACGGAAGGCTGAGTTGACTCGACTGGCTCAGCAATGAGAGCATTCATTTCCTTTTCTAAGTCTAAGGATAGAAAATAAATATTTATGTATAACAAATAGATGTGAACAAAAAATACAAACTTACCTTGCTCATCACAGCCGAAGCTGGATACGCCACTAATTCCAGCTACTGCTGCTTCAATACCACACACTTGTACATATAATTGCTTCTTCATTACTGTCCAGTGTATGTTCTGTAAATGGACCTCCACCTGTTTGCGCAATCGACTTCTTGTTTTCAATAAGTTTTTTGTTGGCATTATTTCCGAGTTGTCCAAATCTATATATGTAAATAAACAAATAAAATAAATGAAAGACAAATCTTTTAATGATATATACATCCCTACCCTTTTCCATTCTGCTGTAGATTTTGTTGGTGTCCCATTCGCATTTAAGGTCTGAGACATTTTTTCCCAGAGCATCTTTTGCGATTCCCGCGAATTTATGCTGCTTGCGGAAAAGGATTTGGCCAGATCCGGGTTCTTCTCCATAAATTCCGTCATTAGTTTATTTTTGTGTTTTATTAGCTTGCATCCTGTTAATGATAATAATTATTACATTTTCTTCTAATCTTAAAATTTTTAAAATAATTTTTACTTACAGTTTTATTTACAGTAGGCACTCAAGCAAGGCAAAGGCGGGAATGCAAAACAAAATAAATCAAATAAAAGGATTTTTGACAACTGTCATTACTTGTCTTTCAAAGTAATGCCAAGTTTTCAAAAAATTTTGGTGATCACTTTACACAGACGGAAAATTTCATTTGATCAAATTTGATTGTCATAAATGTGACAATCACCGATCACCTTAGCCGATTCCACCCCAGGACTTTGGTCTCAGGGTATTGAAGAGAACCGTAAAGATTTCCGAAATAGGTGCCAACTTCTTTAGGTGGCACAAAAAACCTTCCTCCAAATTAACGGGATAGTCCAAGACCCTGCACTTTCCTATAAATTATCTGGCCGATATGGAATAGGCATCCGTGCATCTAAGCTTGTTGGAAAAATTCCTTTGCGGAGTTGATTATGGCCATTTCAAAATATGATAATATTACATCAGGCTTTAGGTGGATGTTAATTTGGAAGGCAAATTGAAGCAACTGGAGCCAAAATTCATGGTAGGCCTCACTCGATGTTTTTGTTCATCAAGCAGAACACTAGTGGGACTACGATTCCTTCCAGGTGGACCTGAAAATAACTACCCCATTATAGTAGGAACTGCCGCAAAACTACCGTCGACGAGAGCCAGCACTTATCTTCCGAAAGGACTTGATCGGTACTCCTAATGCACAGCAAAATATTAATACGTAAAACCCGCTTAAGAGAAATGGCAAAATGTTTTTTTCAATGAGAAATATAAATTTTAACTGAAAATATTTTTCAGGTAAGCGGGTTTTTCACTTAAGCGAGATTCGCTTAAGCGAAGTGTTTTATAGGTGATTGGTCGAAAATTGCTCGGGGATGACAGATTTGTTTCAGCTAAGCGGGTTTTTCTCTTAAGCGGGTTTTACTGTACCCCCCGAATACACGACGAATAGTTCACCATCTATGTGGCGCAAGCGCAAGTACTCGGGGATATATCTTTCGACCAGGTTTTTTTTGTTCTGCGGGATTTCGTTACTCGGGACTTTGTTTCGCGGGATTTCGTAGCCAACCCATATAACCCAATAATGACTTTCATTCACTTCCAAAACTGGACATATCTTACTTCTTCTTATCTGCCTATAAGACTGACCTTAAAATCGTAGTTTTCTCTTGATGTACCTATAAACAGTAAGAAATATCAAATTAAACATTAATTTGATGGATTCTGAAATAGTAAGGTCGCAGTTAAGTAAATTAATATTCCATGAGGATAAAACGTATTTTTATCTCTTTACACTCCTTTTCCATAATAATTTATATTCTTGTCTTGACATCAAAAAAATTAACATTATATTTTCAACGTTTCAGCTCTTTGATTTATCTACATTTAAAAAGATATTCAAGGACAATTAATCCCATAAATGACTGCAGCAACTCCAAACAACAATATACTATAATGAGCAGCATTGCTGAGAGCAATGACGTTACACTGAAGCTACAGGCACATTACAAGTACATTATTTCATTTCGTACACAGGAATTCATTCAATTAAAAAAAAAAAAATATATAATAAAACACCGCACATAAACTTATTCTTACTTTTTATTATGTTTTTTATGACCTGTCGTGTACCCATACAAAAAAAAAAATAAATACAAGAAACCCGCCCGAAGCTTGAAAATCCAGTACGTAGGTAAGGTACTATATACGAACGTTTTTGAACCAACTTTCAATGGGACAAAAGAACTAAAATGAAAATCTGGAGAGTAGGTATAAAACGCACCTAAATTCGCTTCGTTTACAATTAAAATTTTGTTTGTGATAATAATTTGTGCAAATGCTAACGGGTGCTTAAAACAGTTGTCGCGTCGCCCGTAGGACTTAAACGTTATTTTGCATCGTCCTTTAAAGGCTGCCGCCGCCACCTTATACCATTTTATTTCAGCCCAAGGAAGCACACTACAATTCTGTAATTTAATGGACGGACATTAATTTTGCCTTCGGGTGCGGTTGTATAGAGTAACAAAAAGCCAAACTTGCTACCGCCCGTCCACCGTTAAATGTTATAAATATAGTGTGGCAACAATTTTGCGAATGAACAACACTGAACACTGAGGGCAAAAATTTTATAGCGCAATGCTTCCTTTGTATATATTATTAACCGTAGCTATGAATATATTGTTTGAGGAGCTAAAAACTCATGTTTCCAAAGCTTTTTTAGGACAACGATCAAATTTATGGAAAGCTTTGACAAAACATTTTATTGCTAGAAAGTTATTTTCCATCGTAAAAGTTAGAACAGCATAAAAAGAATGACCTTTGCTATTCATTGAATTTTTGAAGAAAAAAAATATGCATTTTCAAAGAAGGTAGAGTTAGAGACTGATCCCTTGGAGAATTAATTTTAGTTAAATTTAGGATTTAGAATAAGATTTAAGTAAAATGCTGAGTCTGGTTATACGAAAAAATTTATTTTAATTTAAAAGGAACGAAGGAACGAATTAAGTCTTACACGATAGAATAGCTGGTCACATTTAATATATGAATATGGTAATAAGTGGTAGTAGTAAAAATCATTGGACCTAAATTTTAGATGATAAAGTACGATGTTCAAGTATTTTCATATGATGCTAGGTTAAAAATAGGATTATTCAAATTTTAAGCGATTAAGCGTCTTGCTATCTTTTTAACATTTTATTAAAGTTAAAATCACCAAATGCCTATATTTTAACTTTTTAGCCACTTTTTGACAATTAAAAATGTGATAATGACGTGTTTGCTTACTTGTTTACATGAACTATTACTACTTTAGGTGTATTCAGCTTAAATTTATTAAGAAAATATGTAAAGTATGATATTAGTTGAAAAATGTTTAAAATTAAGAACATTTTAGTAAAGAGCTTTTAAATTAGTAAATTGTTTATTAATATCATGTTAACATAAGTGTGTTTAAAATTTTGCGCAATTAGTTTTTTCTATTCTAGATACGACTTCAATCTGGGACTAGCACACCAAAATTCTATAGTTGGAATTCCTGGTAAAATTGGGTGCGTCGATGACCTCCAGAAGGTAGTATATAGAAGAAGTATTTTTTATATCAAGCACTCGAGAACAAGAAATATCATTGAGAGTACAATAGAAATATTAAAGAATGTCTCTTTATGCATCTTTAGCTGCTCCTCTTGGACGTACAAAGTTATTCTTTGTCATCTTGAACATTCTTTGAGATCGCCAGAAATATGACTGGCAGTAATTGAAGTTTTTTACTTACAATATAGAGGTACTATAATAACAATGCATAATTCGTAAAAAAAAATATAGAAATCGAGATTTTGTAGATAGTTGACATTACGATGATAGCGAAGTCGGAAAAAGTGGGTCTCGCAATTCTGTCTGTCTGTTCGGTTGGAGCCTAAACGGGTGGATCGATTTTCCTTAAACTTGGTACCTAGTATTTTTTGGACATTCCCCTCACACTTTTTTTCATTTTTTTAAGCCCTGAAATAACGGTATCTACCTGCCATACATTTTTTTTTACCAAAATATTAAAATCTTATTTTTCTCAAAACCATGGCCACAACATAAAAAAAAAAATCCAGTCATTTTTTTTACTAAAATGCTACCATTTTATAAAATTTCTGAATTTTCTGAAAAATGGTTTTAAATGGTACTTCAAATAGAACCATTTTTTTGATTTTCGATTTTATCAAAAACGGTTCAACTGATTTTGATCGATTTTTTTAATAGAGAATGTTTACAATAATTTTAAAAATATCGTGTAGGTATCTACCAAAAAAAAAGTTTAAATTTTTTTTTGAGAACTTAATAATTCGAAAACGACTTAGTGGATTTTTATTAAACTTAGCACCCAGCAATTTTTTGACATTCAAAATAAATAAATTTTTTCTTATAATTAACAATAACGGTACCTCTCATACAAATGTTTATAAAATCGGTATTGAAAATCTCATTTTTCTCAAAAACGGCTCCTACGATTTTGATTATAATTTTTGTGTGATTTAATACTTATCAAAACGATCTACCATATTATTAAAAAACAAAAAATGTAGGTATCTATCGTTTAAAAATGGTACCTCTCATAGAACCATTTTAGGGTTTTCGACTATCTTATTATCTGTTGAACCAATTTCAATTAAATTTTTTACACAAAAGCTTCTAATAAAAATCAATTTATTTTTAATTTTATTGATTCAAAATAGCTTTTAACGGCCTTTAGTCCACAAAAATTCAGGCGTTTCGTCCCGGCGATCTCTCTTGGACTCATCAGTTGACTAGTGAGGACCTTGTCAATACGCAATTTTTGTTAAGTTCAGTTCATCTAACATAGATTTCATGACGAATATCTAGTGTGAACTATATCCAACAAAACTAGAATTCCTAGTCATTAAATTGGAAGTTTTTGTTTTCTGCCCAGGGCCTGGCATTGTTTATATGCAGTTTTTTTTTAATACATAATACAAATTCTATATACTACTGAAATACATCAGCCAAGTAGAAGGCTTATAGCATATAGAATTTGTATTATTAAAAAAAAAAACTTCGTTATTGATTTTATAACATTTTTCCAGTCTAAACTGTAAATTCCATGCATATATGTACCTATGTGCGAAGTGCAAGACAGCACGGTGCTATATTATTCATATTTATGTACATACTCACATATAACTTCCTTAAACTAGGCTATACATTTTGTATAGGCTCCAATAACTAATAAATTTCTTTTATCAGATAAAAAGTTTTTAAAATAATTAAGACTTTAAAACCACAGCGTGATCGCACATAAGAGCAAATTCGTGCGACACATTCGTGCATTTCATTTAATGTCCTTTAGTGTGGCGTTCAACGTCTTACAGAATAAAAGTGAAACATGCTTAAGCTTATGCTTAAACAGATCAGTGTTTAGTTTGTAAACAAAAAATTATATCCCACTTTCTTCACTAATATTTTATATACCATTCCTTTCCTAGATTTTCATGTCTGATTTCGCGTTCATAATTTATTATCGATGGCTTAAAATATTGATCGAAAATGAAATTTATTTTGTTTGCATTATGTTGCTTCCCAATATTATAAATTTTAAAATCAACCACTATTTTTATTTTTGAATTTAATTATTTTTATTTTAAATTAAATTTGATATGATTTTTTTGTAGGTATCAATACTTTTTTTATATATTGCACATTTGACAGAAAGAATGGCGGAAAACATGCACTTGACTGAGTTGGTGAGATGTATAGTTAATTAGCCATACAAATTAGCTTCGCATTCTCAGCATCCAGTCAAGTGAATATTTCCTTCGTTTTAAACCGTGGAACGTAATTACTAGATAACTATTTTAACTCCGCATCATAAATTGTATTTAAAACACATGAAATAAAAAAACGATAAAAACGACGCCGATCCATGACAATTCTTTCCTTGGTTTTATTGCCCAAAATTTCCGCCAGTTCAGTCGCCTCTGTCCTACCGCACTTTAAGCAGCTCATAGATACTACATTTGCGTCTGTACCGGTGTCGGTGTACGGAAATGTGTGCTGTGTGTGGGTTGGTGCGCACACCGAATCGGTGTCAGAAACGGAGCGAGTAAAAACTTTGTATATATAAACTATAGTACTATCATGGTGAGTTATTTTTAGGGTTGCGCGGAGCCTATACGCGGCGCTAGAATCGCTACAAATTAAACTTTGAATACATAGAATAAGGGTACTATAAGGAATGAAGAACAATAAGTAAGAGCGAGAGGATTATATTATTTAAAATACTACTACAATAAGGAGAGTAAAGGAGATAATTGAGTAAGCTGTTTACGTCGCCGCCATGGCAAAGAGAAAAATAAAGAAAAGAAAAAAAAAACGAAAATAATTGTATGCATATCTCCTTTGAATTTATAAAAAAAAAATTGCATTGATTCTGGGAGTTGAATGGTAAGGAAGATGGAATAGTAGGTAGATATAAATATACATTTAGTTTCATATTTTGTTTTCTTGCAAGATTTCGGTTGATATAGGTCAAATAACCAACGCAACGTTGGTACTTTTCACTAGGTATCTTAAAGCGTAAAGCGGGACACCCCAGCAATGTTGCGATATTTCGGGTTATGCAGCAAAGATGAATGCAGGTACATATGTATACTACTTGTCTCGTTTAAAAAATATTAAGATAATCGTAGGTAGGTATGTTAATATTTTTTTGTTTAAAATGATCAAAAAATTGAATTTTTGAATTTCGAAAATAATAGATGTGTGTAGGTATGTAGGTAATAATTATAGTTAGGTAGAGTTACATACCTAGGCACCTTATTAAAATATTTGGTTACCTACCTACATACATATGTAGGTAGGTACCTACATCTGTATCTAATTTTTGTGTCTGTAGCAAAAATCAGAAAACAGTTTCGAAAATAATTAGGATCTTAGGCATACAAATAACTATTGAAAAATTAAATAAGGTAGGTATGTACATAGGTAGGTATAGTCGTAATTTATAGGCATACCTTTACATATTAGGCAAATGTAATATGTATGTTTACAATATGTATGTATGTATGTATATCACATATTTTATTTTTTTTTACAAAAATAGGTACCATACAAATTGGAACTTTCTTCTGAAGAACTTGTTCTAATGTAGAGTATTTGAAAAAAAATCAATTTCGAACTCAAAATTTTGAAAAAAGCTGATTTATTTCAAATTTTAACGTTGTTATGTAGGTACCTACTTCATTATTATTTTTTACCTTTAATATTCTGAGTTTATATTACAGAATTCTAGTCAAAGTAGATTCATTTTTAGGGTCACAACAAAACTTTTTTTTTAATTTTTTTGTTTAGGTTTGCGTTAAAAAACAAGGGAAAGTAGGTATTAAGAAAAAGGTTTTTTATTTTTGTTTGATAAATTCTTTAACAATTTTAATAAAAGATTTTTATTAAATAATTTTAGTTAATGCTTTTTTTAAACACCATTTACAACTTTTCGAATTTTAATTGAGTTTTAAGAAAACCCCGTCAGCCCCCGAAACAGGAAGGGGAAATATATTCATATAGGTATGTACATATATTTGATCTTGTGAAAATTGGAGGTATGTACATACTATGGCAAGTAATTGATTCGTTGAGAAAAACCGAAGTGGAGATTTTGATCAAAATTGATTTTACGATTTTTATGGTAGATAGGTGCATTCCATAAAGATTTTTTTAGTAATTAATAAAAAAATAATTTTTCAGAGAATAATCTGCAGTTTTTATTATATACATATTATATAATTATACCATCATATAAGTAAAGCCAAAAAATAGTTTTTGGAGTAGTTACTTTTATTTTTTTTTAACACTATTTTTTTTTTAGGTATGAACTTTAAAAATTACATTTCGATATTTTATATTTTTCGAATTATAAGAAGTAAGAGTTTAAAGTCAATTATTTCTTGAGTTTCTGAATACCTAAACATTATTAACATAATACATATTCTCTTCTTTTCAAAACAGTGATTTTATTTTAAATTTAATGCAACAGTAAATTTATAAAAAAAAAATTAAGTAAGATACAGAATTTTTTCATTATTGTGTTTTCTCTGTTGCCTTCGTCTGCCTCCATTAAGTTAATAGCTGTTTTCTAATCTCCAGCTATTGTAAATTAAGAAAAAAATAAAAACTTTCACATTTTCATGCATTTTTGTTTTAAAAGCAAAATCCTATGTTTAGAAAAAAAAAATTAGTTTTTACGTGTCAACTTTAAATTTTTATAACTTTTGTAATAACTAATGAAGAAAATTAAAATTTGGCACAAATATAGTTTTTATTTAAAATATTAAAAATAAAAATATATACTAAAATAAAGTTTTAAATACATATTTCGTTTTTTACACTTTTGGTTTAAAACTTTAAGAAATATAATTTTTTGTCTAGAAGTGACTAAATTTCTGCCAAATACTATTTTTTTCTTTCTGTTATTACCAATGTTATTAAAATTATAAGTTTGATCAAAACATTACATTTGTTAGGACCACCCTAATATACCTACCTATGTAAGTACCTATGTATGTCTTTTACCTATATCAACCTATCACCTGCTCTATTGCATTCACAAACAAACAAACAAGGTAGGTCGTGGGTAACACTAACCCCTGGCAATTTTATACAAGATTATTTGGGCTACAGTTTTTTAGTAGGTTCCTGCCTGAACATTGTTTTTTATTCTTTAAAGTTATTAACTGTCCTTTTTTATAAGAAGTTTCAGAAATAGGTAGGTACCTATTGGTATTTTATTTTGCCGACATCCTTCCCCAAAATCATTTCTAATAATCACCGAAAAAAGAAAATGTAGTCTGCTATTTCTTCTTGGTCCTTAATCTTTAAGGTAAAAATGAAATTATGTGTAGTTATCAACTTGTAACTTATTTATACACTTTTTAACACGGAAATAAATGTATATGTTAATACTTATATATAAATGTACATATGTAAATATGTACCTTCCTGTAATTTTTTTTACTATACCTATATACCTACCGTGCTTAAAATTTAATTTTAAAAGAATCAAAATCTAAGCAACGAAAAATCTACTGAAGGCCACAATGAGGAAATAAAGAATTAAATCCAACCAACGCACAAGGTCACGATCACGAAGAGTCAGTAAAAAAAAATACTAACTATCGATATAACTATACCCATTCTTATGCGTAGGTATATTTTTTCACCTACTCAGAAAGCCAAACAGCCATTCGATTCCTTCTGAACAAAAACAAAACACACACACATTTTTTTTGCCTAACCATGACAGAATGAAAAAAAATGTAAACAAAACACCCCGCAAAAAAACAAAATTGTGTTTTTCCTTCTTTATATCCCTCATCTTTATTCTTTATTATCTTCATTTTTCATTATATTCTTAAAGAAAAATGTATTATTTTCGTTTCCTCGCACTCTCATAAATTTGCTATACAGCGTTCCCGTTCTTCTTCTTTTATTATGTTTTTCATTTTTCAAATCTCCAAACCTCACCAAATTCAAAATGAGAAAGTGTTGCGCGGATGATGTAGGTGTCGCTACTGTCACACTTCACCATGATAGTACTATAGTTTATATATACAAAGGTAAAAATCAAAAGTTTTTGATTTTTGGTTTCGGTGTTTCGATCGGTGTGGCGTGTATGGCGGAATGCCACACCGGTGTCAGTACACCGGTGCAGACACAAATGTAGTGTCTATGGGCTGCTTTATAGGTTTTGCTATTTTCGAATCTGGGCAAAATTCTCTTAAAAAATTCCGCAAAAAATCCATTAGCAAAAATGGTAAGTTATGTGACAATAGAAAAAAAAAAAACTAGAATAAGCTCGTATAGGCGAACTTGATTTTGAAAGTGAAGCTTTTCTTCATTCATGAACATTTCGAGTTGAATTTCATTTTTTTATTCTTCTCAAAATTACAAATCTGTTTTTTTCATGTATGTAGTTTGATTTGGCCGAAATGAAAAATTTGGTCATGGAAAATTTGAAATCCACTCTTGCCGGAAGCTTCAATCCTTCTTGATGGTTTGGTGGTCATCTTTTTCGTCCAAATTTGCTTCTCTATAAAAATGTAAATATTTGCGTATCCATTTAAAAACTTATGTTAGTTCGAATTCGATAAATTATACCGGCTGCTTGAAGGCAATCTTTTTGATGTTGTTGCACCGGTTATTTTTTCTGGTTCACTGCTAAAAAATCATCAAAATTGAAGTTTCATAATTTGTTTATTATTATTTTTCGCAACTTACCGGTCTGATGACAATTTTTCGGGGGATTTCGGGAGATTGGTATCGGTTTTTCTTTTTCTTTCTCTTTCTTATAATAAAATCTTTCAAAGAAAAGCAATGGATATTATTACCGTTTATTCTGTTCTGCCAAACCTAAACGGCAAACTGAAAATATGTAAGCGCATTCAGCCAAATCCAAACGTCAAAGCGATAAATGGAAATAAGTGCATTAAGCAAAAGAATATTAAGACAATGCGTTTACACGTATATTAGTTGATTCTATTTTATGCTCTTATTACATTTTAACTTTTAGTTTTAAAATATTTAATTTTCATGTTGATTATGTTAAAAAGTTTTAATTTGCATTCTTTAGGGAAAAAACCTACCAAATCAAATTTCAACCTACCAGCCTACCAATGCTTAAAAATCTACCAGTTTTGGTAGGATCCTACCAACACGTCAACCGTGCGTCGGTCGGTCGATCGAAACTTTCTAACAACGATTTATAAAAATTGGGATTAACAATTCTCCTCCATTCAACTTTTGGGTGGTAAGTTGATGTGAGATTGTTTTTGTTTCTATTTTTAATACTGCATTGCTCAATCAATAAATAAATCTATTAAAACATTTCTGAATCGTGCACTTTCTCACTTTATTTTTGAAATGTTGGTAGGAACTGAATCTTATTGCTTGTGTGGGTTAGTTGATATTTACCTTGATGTCGCACAAAAGATTAATATTAACCTGGGCAATCTCTGGAATTAAATCATCCCCCAGAGAAAGTAGTATATCCGCATCCGGTATAGTGTATAGAGGTACTTTGAAGAGGTGAACAAAAGAAACAGATTTTGTGGAACTTATTGGTTGAGTAAATTGAGGTTTTCGGTTTTAGTACATTTGCACATTGAGGTACGAAATATCTTTAAGATAGAGCTGAAATAGATCTGTAGCACTTGGCAATCGTATCTAACAACAATATAAGAATTATCTACTTATTTTTATATCGTTGTTAGATAGACATCCTAAAAAAGGTTAAGGTTGTTTGGAATATGTTTTTGTTACAGTGAAATTCACGAAGCTCCTAACCTTGCCCTTGATTTAAGTCCTTTTTAAGTTGTGATATCGATCAAAAGGCAACTCTGAAAAAATATTTGACATTTTCTCTTTAATTTCAAGGCTTAATAATTGTAAATTCAAAGCATTTCTAACAGGGCTTCAGGATACCAATTTCACTTTCCGGTGACGTATTTGCTCCATATAAATTATAAATGTAAACAAATGGGTAGCCACGTCGTTCAAGTGGCTATCACTCCTAATTTCCAAGACCTTGTTGATGGTTTCGGGATGTAGCTCACGGATTGCTTGGATGATATTGACCTTAAGTCCTTGAATCGTTTCCGGGTTGTTAGCATAACATCAGTCCTTCGCGGTTCCCCACAAAAAAAAAAAAAAAGTCCAAAGGGGTCAAATCGCAGCTCCGAGGTGGCCAATTCACATCGCCAAGACGGCTGATAACACGATTTGGGAATTTGGTGCGCAAAAGATCAATTGTGGCATGAGCTGTGTGGCATTGGGCGCCATCCTGCATGAACCAGAGGTCGTCTATGCATTGGCTTCTCGATAATAACGTGCGGGTTTTCCGAGCCCCAGATGAGGAAAACCGCCTCTTTTCAAAAAACGCACTGTTTGGGCTACACAGCACTCACTTTGGAAATAAGTTTCCAATATTTCCCAACGTTGTTCAAGCGTAAAGCGACTCATTTCGTTCCGCGAGGTATTATACTGACTTCCTGTCAAGATTTCGAGCAGGAAACAGCTGTAAGTGTCAAAATAAGCTATGATTTAAAAAGAAACCACTAGATGGTCCACCCTTTAATGATCCATAACTTTGATGATCTGTCAGTCAGTTAAGATTTTGGCGATTTTTTGAAGTCTTATATCTCAGGAACCACTAATGCTAAGGAGTTTAAGTTTGTTGTGGCGCCAGTGCTTCGTAAATATTGCAAATTTAAAGAAGAGCATGTCGAAAATTATTTCAATTGGTTTATGGAAAAAGGGTTAGTACCGAAAACTTGTCTGGGCATTATATCTACCTTGCTTTTTGGATTTCCAATTTTGACAACACACTTAAAAATTGCTCAATCCTATAATTAATGTATACATACTTAGTGGCGATAATATTTCTGTGTACCCTTCTTTATCATACTGCCTAATGTCAGATTTTAGAAAAAAAAAAAAGGAAAATCACCTCTTGCTGTATTTGCCGCATAGCTATATTTTTTAAACGTATCGTTTCTTTTAAACCATAACGTGTTCTACTTACTGCATCATCAATCTGTTGAGTAATCTTCACTTTTAAGGCAACACATATTGAAGACACTTTCGTTATGTATGGTCCTGGAAAACCGGGAAAGGGGAAATAAGTTTGAATTGCCACAACCAAGGTGTTCTACATCACAAAACCTCGTCCAAGGATGTGTTTGTGAGGGTCCTTGTTAGATTTTTGGTATAGCATACCGGTCATATGTACATATATGAAAATACGATTGGCTCTAACCTACAATTTACCATCGAAAGAGTGTGTTTTTCGGTCCTCAAAGACATATATTCATTCCTCTGCCTCTGGTGGAAAATGGTGCCTCATATATCGCATACTGAAACGTTGTAAATTTTATGTTTAAGTCCTTTCGAAGACGTGTAACATGCTTTATTTTGCATGGAAATAAATTAAACTATCGTCTTAGTGGTAAGTGAGTGTCGAGAGCCCAGAGTGCGAACAAGAAAACTGGGTGCTTCAGTAAAGTTTCCTATATTTTCTATTATGTATAGTTTTTTGTTTATTTTATTTTTTTTTTTTAATTTTCGTTTTCTGTAATGGTTTGGTATATTTTAATTAAAAGGACATGGAGTGTTTAGTAGATGAAAGTGTATACACACTTATATGCATTGAAGGATCCCATGGAGAAGGAGCACATAGAATAGACACTCAGAATGCATGCAGGTTATTGCTGTTGTTTTGTTAGAGAAACGGTGTTGATGTTGGGGTTTGTGGAACACTTGGCCAAAGCTATTAGCAAAATTAATTTTCTCACTGGGTCCTTCCTTGGATGTTGTATTTTAAAAAGATTTATTTAGGAGTGCCTTCTAAGTGATACGAGTAGCACAAGATGTGGGCTTCGCATGCTTTATCGACGAAAGTACCTACATACCTAAAGAATTAAAGCTTATGTTAAGTATGATTTATGAAAAAATAATATTGGAACTTAAACAGTTTTCTGCATTGAGATTACTTGAGTGAGTATATTTAACTTCTTGAACATTTTAAATGTAAATAAAAATTTAAAGCCAAGTTACCAATATTTTTTTCTCCATCATATGAGGCTGAAAGGTTAAAGTAATATATTTATTTAAGAGAACTTAAATCAAAATGCATCTGTGCCGGGTGTCAATTGAAGATTCGGTTTCAATCCCTTTGCGAGAGGTTGGTTTGGTGAAGCACACCAGAGAAGATGGAGGCGTGTTTCCGAAGGTACTTCTTTTAGACCAGACCTAATGGGTGATTTTTTAAGAGGTTTAGAACTTTAAAAAAAAAAAACAAAACACAAAAAATTCGAAAAAATGAATGAAATATTTATTTGAATCGATAGTTTGAACCTTGCAATTTAATGTTTAAAGATAATTTCATGCAAATGTTGACCGCGGCTGCGTCTAAGGTAGCCCATCCGCTGAGTCCAATTTTGTCATACTCTTTCACACATATCGGCCGGTATCTCACGAATGAATGCATGGATGTTGGCTTCCAGTGCGTCAATCGAAGCGGGCTTGTCCCTATAGACATTAGCCTTGACATACCCCCACAAAAAATAATCTAATGGTGTCAAATCGCACGATCTAGGCGGCCAATTGACCGGACCGAAACGTGAAATTAACTGTTCACCAAACTCGCCTCGCAATTGCGCCATTGTTTCGCGTGCTGTGTGGCATGTGGCACCGTTTTGTTGAAACCACATATCATGCAAGTCAAGAACTTCCATTTCGGGCAAAAAAAAGTTTGTTATCATCGCTCGGTAGCGTTCACCATTGACAGTAACGCTGCGATTCGCATCATCTTTGAAGAAATATGGCCCAATAATCCCGCCGGCCCATAAACCGCACCAAACAGTGGCTTTTTCGGGATGCATTGGTAGCTGTTGCAATGCTTCTGGCTGATCTTCACTCCAAATGCGGCAATTTTGCTTATTTACGTACCCATTCAACCAAAAATGAGCCTCATCGCTGAACACAATTTTTCGATAAACAACATTTCGAACCGAGCACGAATTTTGATAGTAAAATTCAATAATTTGCAAGCGTTGTTCATTTGTAAGACGATCCATGGTTAAATTGCAAACCAAACTGAAGCTGTTTGACAGTGACACAAGGTACTAAACACACGTCAGCTGTCAAAACCAGTGTTGCCAAAACCAAACCAGCTTAAAAATCACCCGTTATAAGATGGTGAGCAGTTTATCCAACTCACCGTCATTGGGGTTATACGTATACCTCCAAATTAGGGGTCGTGCCATCGGAGTTACTTCCCGGCAATAATATTAGTTTTCTATTTGCGAAGCAACAAAAAACCTTAGGCTCAGATATGGACCGATATAGGAACTGATGACGAACCTAGTAAACAAAATAAGAACAAATAGACCAAACTACTAAACTAAAAGAAGTCTGATGATTGGCAGGGTGGCAGTCGTGAAATACCTATAACCCCAGTCTCTAAAAACTTGGTTATAGCACAGATAATAAACTATACAGATGTAGCATCCCCATAGAAAAAAATGTCCCAATTTTGTTTTACAACAGGCAGACGATCAACAGGCAAGAAAGCTCTTTGCCTGTTAATCTTAAAGCACAGAAAGAAAGCTATTTGTCTTTTGCAAAAAGTTCTCTCTTGCGTGCTCGCTCATATGTTTTCCCTCTTGCTCTGTTATTCAGGATATAGGAATGAATGGGGAAAATCAGCAACGATCGAGAGAATACGAAAGACAATGCGATGATGTTTTTTTTTTACTGTGTTGTATATGTCGGTTTTTTTTTAAGGTCGTCTGAGGCTGACGACAAAGAAAAAAAAGTATATGAACTCTTTTTCTTCTTTGCATTGATTCATGGATATTGGATATATTCTTTATGAGGGTAGGTCTAGGTAGATATTTTTTGAGTGGTGGAGGATATTTTTTTAATGACGGAAAAAATATCTTCTTATTTTTCGGTTGTTGTAAGGTTTCTTATGAATAATGATTATGAATAAGCATTAAGCGTGGAGTTTGTAGTTTTGTACTCTATTCTAGATTCGTTAGATCGGAGTATTTTTTGATTAAATAGCTAAATATCATTTTATTTAGATAATCATTTTCCAGTTTCTTTATCAACAAATTTATTTCTGGGGATTATTAATACATTTCAACATTTTGAACCTGTAGAAAACAATTACAAAATAATTTGAAAATATGATATTATTATAAAATATTTAAATTTGATCTGATAGGTAGGTTAGGTATACATATCTGCAAAAATAAAAAAAATAATTACGAAAAATAACTGCTTAGACCTAGGTAGGTATCTTAAAGAAAATGTTATTAGGTCCCAAATTACCTACATTAAATTGGATATTGTAAATATTGATTTTTATATTTTATATTATTTGTATTTGTGTAATATTATTTGTATTAATTTGTGTTATTTGTAATTTTGATTTGTTTTAAAAAGGGTAATTCGCACAAGATGCGACATAAAACGAAGAACTTTTTTAGGTAGTTTAAGACCAGAAAAGAAAAAAAACTTATGGGACGGAGGTTCTATTTTCAACGGTTTAAGAGGAATGAGCAATTTACTAATAATTTTTTTTTATTGTTTAAAAACAACGGTCAAATCTTCAAGAACACGCTTTCGTCTAAGTAATTTTCAAATCAAGTTTTTTTAACACAGATAGACATATAAAAAAGAGGTTGGGTGCTATCCACACTGGTAACTTCCCATTGGTGCCCGTGGCAATTGGACACCCAATGTTATTTTGTTATAAATAAATTCCTAATTCAAAATCTTAAAAGACCTTATCAAATGTTCAATATGCGATCAAGTGAAAACAAAAGTTGGGGCGTATTTTAGTTTTCAACTGTTTAAGTTGTATTTTTGGCAAATGTTTTTGCTTTAAAAAAAAAACTATCAACTTTATTTTTTAACAAACCCCACCATTTCATAGCTACAGCATTTTGTGTAAAATAAAATTATTCCGGAGACGATGGCTTTGTTTGTTTACGAGATTTTTTTAGTGGTTTGAGTTTGAAAATTTGTTGATTTAAAAAAAAAAAAAGCCAATTAAATAATCCTACAAATCTTATCAGTTATTGACTAAGTTACTATATATAGAATACAATTGGCCCGGCTTCTAAGCTGGTGTTTGTTTTCAAAATATTCGAGCTGAAAAACGTTTTTCAAAGATTTTTAGTATTTTCTTGTAGTTTTTTTGCTCAAAAAATTGAATTTTTTTTTTTTAATTTATATCAGTAACCAAATTATGGCATCGTGTCTAGAATAAAATTATCCCGTTTGTTCTCAAAATATTACAACCGAAACACGTTCTTCACAAAATTTTAGCATGTTTTTGATCTAAATACAAACTGAAACTGCCTAATATATATATGTATATACATTGCATTTATGATTGACAGCGAAGCTAGTACATTAAAAGTGATTAAAAGTTAAAATTTTAAGTGATTTTGTTTCGTTTTGAACCAATTTTAATGAAATTTTCTATACAAAAGCTACTAATAAGTTTAAAAAATATTCCATATCAACATTTTTTGGATTTTTAAAAAAAATTTAATTCAATTTAATTCGATATTTCGAAAATAGGTGGATCATTTTATTCAAAATTAATGTTTAACTCTGCATAAAAAAGTACTAAAAATTGGCGTACCAATTTTTTTTTCTTAAAAACATATTTAAAAGCTAGTAAGTATATAAAAAAATATTTTTTTTTTTTAAATCACTCCAACGATTTTTTTAAAATTTGTTCTCTAAATTGAGATTTGTGTAAGAAATCACTTGGTGTACATTGCATTTGTGTCAAATCAATTTCAGATATTTTTCTAATCAATTTATTTCTAATTTTATTGATTTTTTTAAACTTTATTCAGTCTAAACTGTAAAGTTCATGCATATGTGCGAAGTGCAAGACAGCACGGTGCTATATTGTTCATATTAATGTACTCACATAATACTTTCTTACACTAGACTATATTTTTGGCCGGTGGCATAAAATATAGTCTCCAATAACTAATAAATTTCTTTTATTAAATGAAAAGTTTTAAAAATTATTAAGACTTTAAAACCACAGTTTGATCGTACATAAGAGCAAGTTCTGGCGACCTAATGTTGTAAGACATTATCATATTAAAAATCGAAATATTTTTTTATAAGTATCTATACATATACAAAGTACGGAGCAAAATTGTGCAGCTTATGCTTCTTCCTAAACTTCCAACCTACCTTTACTAAAACCCCTTATTAAATCCCCAAAATTAAAAATCAACACAAATTATCCTCAACAAATAAAATATTTGGTGACGTGAAATAACGCCAAACGAAATAAGACCAAGTACTAAAAATTTGTTCTTATTACGTTTTCAAAACCGAAATAAGACCAAATTCGGAGTTTGGCCTTATTTCAATAAACAAATCGAAATAAAGTCAATTTGGCGTTATTTCGTTTTCAACTACAGTAAAAAATCACCATAACTTGTTAAATCTTCTGCAAAAACACAACAAAAAAAAGGAATAAAAAGACATACATCCACACATTTACTTATAATACATTTATTTATAATAAACACAAAACAAATAGGAGTTAACGAATGATTATACAAAAAATTAAATTGTAATCTCAAAAATGTATTTTATATAGGTACAAAAAATAGTATAAGCATTTAGTCAAGAAATAAATTTATAAAGGTACATAATATTTAATAAACGAATTTCTAAATTTTAGCAAAATATAGTTGTCGAATTTTGTACAATTTGCCTGCAAATGTTCTATTAGCTAGTTTTAAATCAAGTGAAATAATGCATAGTTTTTGAAAAAAATTGGTTTTGAACTCAAAATTTGGGGAAAAAAAAAACATGAAAAAAAGTTAAATGTGTAGTTTTTCAGGAATGTAAAGTTATATACATATATTATTTTTTTTTTCTAAAATTCGTTGTTCTAATTAATTTCTAATCAAAAACTGAAAGCTACATATATGATTTTTTGTCTTCTAATTCTTGAGAAAATTAAAAATTACTGAAAATATTTTTTATGAGATTTTTGTTTTTTTGCTTGCTTACATAAATATAGTGCTTTAGCAACCAGCATTACGAGGTATAAACAGTGAGGTATGTAACCCCCCTGCTTGGACACACTATAGGATTTCGTGTAGGTGCGAGGTTGGGTGTATGTAAAGTTTCAATTATTTTTTACACAATTATGATCAATTTGGCCTTATTTCCATTATCGAAGCGAAATAAAGCCGAAAAAAACTAAAATTGGGTTTTATTTCTATTTTGAAAGCGTAATAGTCCCAAAAATAATCTATTTTTTTAAATTTTGTCTTGTTTCCTTTTCATTTTTGGTATTATTTTATTATGGCTAACGAAATAAAGCCAAATTGCGGTTATTTCGTTTTGAAAACGAAATAAGACCAAATTTCAAATTTGGTTTTATTTCGTTTGGCGTTATTTCACGTCACTTAAATATTTTTCAAAACAACACTAAATTAAAATATATATAAATTAAAATAAAATTTACAAATTTACCTAAATCAAACATCACCCTGATATATGGCGAATAATGAATTGAATCTAGGCAATATCTGTTCGATCTTCCATCAAATCTAGAAGAAAATAATTGCAAATATGCAAAATCAATAGCTAACCGACGACGACGCACGCTCTTCCACTTAACTACTCTCATTAAATGTATTAAAAATAATACGTCATAATTCAAAAAACGTCTTCTCTGTGCAAACTGATATAAAATTTCCTTAAATGAAAAAAATCAAAAAATCAATTTCAATATTTTTTAAACAATATGCATATAATGAAGCACACATAGGTATGTAAATATAAATCTTACGACGATTTTCATCTTCGATTTGAAAACCGCATACCAGACTCGGATTTTTGTATTTACTTTCAATAGAAAGTCACAAATTGACCTGCGGTAGCACATAGCAAGTAAGGATCATGAAAACAAAAACAATAAAAACACGATTCCTAGACATCCAAACAGGTTTTTTTCGGTTCGTTTTTTCTCGTAGCTCTGGAAGGGGTAGAAGAAATAAAAAACAAAAACAAAATTGTGCCTTTTTTTTGTGTGTAGCTCTCCCATATGTTAGAGCAGTAAAGATAATAAATTGAAATGTTGTCCCTTCTCAAAGAAGTTGAACTTTTAAGCTTTTTTTTTTGACGAATTTCGTTTTCATGGACATCTTTTCCCATATGGATGCTACATCTGTATAGTTTATTATCTGTGGTTATAGCTTACCTAAGTGTTGTTGTTGAAGGTTTTTATAGGCTGGAGTTATAGCTGGCTGGGTCATTGAGAGTAAACGGACAACAAATCTCCGGCCTTAAGAGGCTTTCAATCTAACCGTAGAGAAAGACCATAACTCAGGTGAGCAAGTAGGAGAAAGGGAATCTCACCCAACTTGGCGTGTCAAACTGGAAAAAGCTAGGTAGGGACCAAGCTGGCTGGAAGATGCTTGTTGGTTGAAAACTGGTCCACTCCGGACTGTAGCGCTACTTTAAGTAAGTAGTTTTTGTTTTAATAAAATATTTATTTTGAATGTTTGCGTTTCGTTCTATGCATTTAAAAAAGTTGAGTAGGGAAATCTGGGGATCAATGATACCTTGGTAATTTTTGGACCTAAAATACACTATGAAACCAAAACCACCGCAGCGTGACAACATTGAACGCCTTTTACGTTACGCTAGCTATGTGATCGTTTCATCAGCTCCTGTAAAGTCATATTTTTTTTTTTTTAAGTTTCATATTTTTTTTTTAACAGAAGAATTGATGGATTTATCGCAAATAAATAAATTTGTCGTCGTGGCAGCTCCTGTGGGCGTGTTATTGGCAGGAATAGAAGTGACTACGATTTTATGTTGCCCTTGGCGTAATAGTCAGCCTATGCCACCTAAAAACAGAAATGTTTTTCATGAAAAAGTGCTTATCACCCTAGCGGTTCGGATTTGGCAGAAAATTATAGGTCCCCTCTATTCCTGCCAATAACACGCACACAGGAATGGTTGATAGTTGTAAGTCACTAGGCCCTGGTTTTACACGAGCTGTGGCGCCGACCAATTTATTTATTTTATTTTTATAAAACTTTCAAAATATATAAACCCTGACCTAACTATCGCAATGAAACAAAGTAGCAAGGTAGTTGCTACCTACCTACCTTACCTACTTAGGTAATTGTTTTTATATTTGTTTCACAAAAATAATTAAAGGAAAAAGTTTATCATTCACAAAATAACTTCCATTTCCATTGCAGCACTATAATTTAAGTTGGTATAGGTATGTACAACTTAACTACATAAGTTCACTGAACAATTAAACAGGTTTTTGTGGGAAAGCAAACAACTGTGGGTTAAACTTAAAATAATTACACGATTAATCGCAATTACACAGCTAATATGCATTTTTATTTTATGTAGGGAATATGCTATATGCATGTCCATTGTGTATATTATTTTATATACGATATCTACCTATAGATTGTGAATTAAGCTTGTAAATGATATCCTTATCTACCCCAATCAGGATGGAGGAAGCCAATTTGTGTATATTCAGTGGCTTTCTTTGACCTACATTCACCGTTAATGCAAGTGAAGCGATACCATGTTCTGTTTTGTGTCTACATACAATCTACATTCAAAATTTGTTTCCAGTAATAAACAAATCTGTTTTATGTGGGATTGTGATAAATTAACTGTTTTTTTTTTTTTAATTCTTACATCTGATTGTAGGACCAAAATTGGAAATTCTGTTAATTATTGAAGTTTAATTAATGCTGGTTACACTTTAGTTTCTGAGAGCAACACAAAAAATATTAGTTAATTTTTGAAATTCTATTTCTAAAGTTTAAATATTTTGCAATCCTCTATTTTTCCGGGCAAACCTCAAGATTATAATCCGATTATAATCCTCGTGGTTTTCCTCCAGGACTTGATTCCGTTCTTGTAAAGATAAGCATACATCTCTTAACGAGTCAATTCGGAGTACCAAAAAACTTCATAACAGACAATGGACCGTTCAAGGTGGTGAGATTCGAATCATTTGTTATAGTGATAATAAGAAAGGTAGGTCAAGAAGGGGAGAGGCGGACGCCGATCGTACTATCGCACGTACGGGACCTAAAAGGGTGTAAATTAGATCACCCAAGAATAGAAGAATCCATAACCAAGTATACAACAACCGCAATCAGAGAAATGTTCAGCCCATTTGAAAGAAGGAGAACGGTACCCCAGCGACCTGCGACCGGAACCCGGAAGACGACCACTGACGACTCGAAGCAACCGGAGGTGCTATCAACAGTTTGCATCGCCCCTCTGCCGCAAAGGGAACAAGGAACAAAGGCCGGCAGAACCGTAAAAATAAAGGAGAAAAGGGGAGAGGGGAAAGTTCGGAGGCAAACAATCTCTGGTAAGGCTAACACCAGTAACGACGCTACCGAGACACCAAAGTCGCCCATCAAGCCACCGCAGAAGACTCCACCACTGCCAATTACAGATGACTGCACTGTGAAGACAGCGAGGAGGTCACCCAGCCCAGACGGTAATATAGTCGACCTCACCCTGCAAGAGGAGACACGACCAGCATATCTGGCATCCGCGGTAGCTGCAAGCAGTACCGGGACCGAAGTCATTGTGCCCATTTAAAGATGTGGTGATCACGAGCCACAACCACCACAACCCGCATTACCGGCGTCAAAAATTTATATTCCGAAGACGCTGGGGGGTGGTCACGGTAAATATAAAACGACCGGGTGAAGCCATCATGTGCTACGGTGGCAAAAGACGGCATGTCACCTTCCGTCCGATTATGCCAGAAAACCCAACCAGGGCGAAATTAAACAAAAATAATAATAATAAAAAAAAAAATGAATTATATGAAATACAAATTATAAATTAATTAGCTATAAACAGAAAAAGAATAATTATTATTATAATAAAGGAAATAAGAAATGTAAAAAAAAAGAAAACAGAAATTAAAACACATTGAAATAAAAAAAAATAAAATAAAATAAAATAAAATAAAATAAAATAAAATAAAATAAAATAAAATAAAATAAAATAAAATAAAATAAAATAAAATAAAATAAAATAAAATAAAATAAAATAAAATAAAATAAAATAAAATAAAATAAAATAAAATAAAATAAAATAAAATAAAATAAAATAAAATAAAATAAAATAAAATAAAATAAAATAAAATAAAATAAAATAAAATAAAATAAAATAAAATAAAATAAAATAAAATAAAATAAAATAAAATAAAATAAAATAAAATAAAATAAAATAAAATAAAATAAAATAAAATAAAATAAAATAAAATAAAATAAAATAAAATAAAATAAAATAAAATAAAATAAAATAAAATAAAATAAAATAAAATAAAATAAAATAAAATAAAATAAAATAAAATAAAATAAAATAAAATAAAATAAAATAAAATAAAATAAAACAAAATAAAAAAAAAAAAATAAAAAAAAAACACTGTTTACATTATAAATAAAACTTGGTTTAACCAAAGATAAGGTGGTCACAAAGGGGTCATCATCATTGTCATTGTAAAAAAAAAAAACGAATAAAGAAGAGAAAAGAAACAAACAAACAACAAATGAACTAGCCACAGATACACTTTAGACGAGAAGGTTCTCTTCTCCGAAGAAGAACTGGGTTTTAATCAAGCATTACATTTTTACCCTTCTACCCGACCCGAAACATAAAATACACAAACGAGCCACCAGCGAAAATAACCCCTGATAGCCACCATTGTGATTTCAGGCATATTTTGCATAAGCAAAATATCACCAACCTGACCGTTCGCAACAAACCATGCATGTGTCGACGCCAAGAAAGCTCAGCTCTCAGCATCAACTGATAATGAGGATAGAGACTTGCACTTGCCATTGATAACAACAGTGGTGAGTTAATAACCAATGCATATTGTATACCCAACCACATCACAACAACAATGCCAAAAGGTGTGGTGAACTACCTACCTACTGCGCTGAGTTGACAAAAAAATAAAAATAATATTCTGATTTAGCAAAAATAAATAAGACTAACAAAAAATAAACTTAAACAATCTTATACAAAAAAAAAAAGAATATTATAAAATTTGTTTCAAGTAAATCAGTTTAATACTTTCTGTGCTTACGCCTGACAAACTAAATTTATTTCGTCTTTAAATAATAGTAATGATTTATATTGATTGTGCTACTTTTATTATAAAATAGTTGATCCTTAAGGGCTCTACTAAACCCTTCGGAAGGATATTCGGAATAAATACGCGACGGTTTAAAGACTGTTTAATTTCAAAGATTCGCTTCGCACCAATGTTAGTATTCTCAATAATCAGCATAAAAAAATTAGAAGGGTAAGGGTAAGGCACTGACATCACGCTGCGTTCTTCCAATTATGTCAATATCGTCGGCATATCCGAGTAATTGGGCCGATCTTTGAAAGATTGTGCCTCTTTTGTTGACGCTTGAGTTTCGCACTATTCGCACATTCAACAATTGAGATTATGGGAGATGCAAAAAGGCCGAAACGATATGAAATGAAACAAAGCAGCGACCTCGTGAATGTGATTCAATCAAATTCCCCAAAAAAAACAAAACAAAAATAGAAAGAAATGATGTTTTAAAAATATTTTTATGTTTATTTCTTTGAAATTAAGAAAATAATATACTTTAAGGTATCAATTAGGTTTTAATGTATGTAGGAACCAAATTAATTATGAAAAAAAATAACAAATATTATTTTATTTAAAATTAATTAATTAAAATAAAATTATTTAAAAATTCAGTAAGTATGTAAATATTTAGTTAGCAGCTCAACTGCGAGGCTTAACGGCTTGACGGCTTGATAGCTTGATTAATACTCTGCTTCTGCTAATAATTTTCTTATTGTCTTCTTGCAAGATAAGAAGAAAGGAGAGAATTGTAGAGAGCATGACTAGCGTCAGTGCTGCCACTCGGCCTACATGTATAAATGAATATGTATGTTTGGCCAACTTCAAAGAAAATGATTTAACAAACAAAAAAGCCTTAAAATATTTTATAAATATAAATTTAAAAAAAAATATTATCAAATTTGTTTCATTTAAATGAGTTAAATAAATACTTTCTGAGCTGACACCTAAAATTGTTTCGTCTTTATATTTAAAATGGTAATGATTTTCTTTCAATTCCAGATATGCTACAAGGAAGCAACCTTGGCCCTTTTGTGTTTCTAATTTTTATCAATGACATACTCCCCATATAATTCTCTAGATGTTAATTTTTATATCGTCAGGTATGCCACAAGGAAGCAACCTTGGCCCTCTTCTGTTTCTAATTTTTATCAATGATATATTTTTCCCGACATAATTCTTAACAGATGAAATATTTTTCTACATTACCTTGAAAGACTGACATAAATGGTGTATTATTAATGACCTGCTTTCGAACGTCTCCATAAAATTAACAAAAATATTTTCGAAACTGTTTTCGACGTTGGTTGTGTACTGTACTCTCTGTGTATTGTAGGTACATTTCTGTCAAAACACATTTATGACGACACGTTTCATTTAACGGAATGTCAATATTGAATCCTACAACATTTTATGGTTAAGACAAAAAAAAAAAACTATCACATCATACACATTTCTGTAGATTTTTATATGATACGCCTTGTATTACAAAGATCTAGTTAATTTGCTTCAAGGGAACTATGCCAATTTAATTGTTAGGAAAGGACATATTCTCAAATCCAATATTATAGTTATGTACATAAAACTGGAAATATTTTGATAAAAATATTTATGTATGTAATTCAAAAAGAAAAACTCAATGGGATGGACATTTATTGCATTGCTGACCAAAACTACGAATCTAGTTATCAAAGCCCACAAACGATTGATTCTCAAATTATTATTAGAGAACTTCTGTCTTTTTTTTTTTTTTTTTTGCTGTTGGAATGGATCGATATAGACAGAACGTTGTTTGTCCATGGTCTTAATCGGTTCACGTCTTGTGGACATATCTACTCTACTCTACATATATTATGTACATATATGGTGTGTGTATTGGAACTTTACTTTTAGTAAACACGTTTTCGTGCTTCCCTTTTTCTGTCCAGTATAGTTACTCCCGAGATGCAATCACTAGGTACACATACCTACATTATATGAAAACAACAACAACAACAACACCATGATGATGATTTCGCCAAAACAATAGGAATTAATGTTCATGAGTCATGACCTTTGGGGTTCGGGGGTAAATCAAGTTCGATAGATTTCACAGCATAGAATATATTATGTGTTGACTATACATAGGTACTATCTACGAATGTGAGCACAATTAAATCCTGGACGACTGGGAATGAAAGGCATTATATTCATGCGTTTGCTTATAGATATGTCTTAGAGAAAAGAAAAGGATATGCCCTGGAGTAGAAGCGTATGCTATGATGATTATTGTTATCATCTGAATAATGTGCGTAATATAGAGGAAGATAATTTGTACATGTTGGAGGCATTGGTGACAACGCACAACGGGAGTTTCTTCTTATGCCATTATTTGCACACTATTAGGTGAAGATGAACATTTTGAGGTAGGCGTATTTCGACTCGGGCATAATAATATAATGAATGGGTGATAGTCACGTAAGTCGTATATACCTACATACATATACATATACAAACATGTACGCACAAAATTATATTGCTTGAACGTTGTGTTTTTGGAGATCGAAAAAAATTATTTTCCTCTTGGTCAGTGTTTGTTTGTTCCACGCTAGGCCAGTACTATACTTTTATACAAGAGTATAAGTAAATAAAATATAAAAACGGCCGGCACATTTTGATTTAATCAGAAATTTCATTTCAGCACAAGTTCAATTGTTTGTGTAATGATTGATTACGATGAACGATGAAAATGTCAGAATTATTTTATTTTGTTTTGTTTTGACAGGAGCATAGTAAATGTCAGTTTATATTATTTGACAAATTAAATTATAAATGAAATAGTTAGGCTTTATAGCAAAGGTCATTTTAATTTAATAAATTATTTCCCATATGTTAATTTATACAAAAACGTTTTAATATTATTTTCATGAACTTTATTGTTTATGTAAATAATATTATGGTTCTACTGACTATTGAACTTTACTTCTGTGGGATTTTAAGTTAAATTTTGATACAGAAAAGAATTGAGAGGTTGACTATTTTTATACTGATGGATTTTTTCAGACTTAGTGCTCGTTTCACGATCTCTGAGTAAGCAAATCAGAAATTTACTTGATAGACTTTCCTAAAATTTTATGTCAAAAAAGTACTAATTAGCTTAATTAGAACTTTACTCATAGATTGTGAAACAGACCCTTAAACTTATTTCGGCTAATCAACTTTGTTGGTGTTTTTCAAGCTAAATTACTAGGAAATCAAGAAAATATGCAAAATAGTGAAACCGGAAACGAAGTACCCCTAACTGATCATAGAAAGCAGCTTTTAATTTTTTATTTGAGGTTGGTTCGATTTGACCTCCTTTCATTAGAGATTAATCTCGCGGTGGGCCTATTCACAATATCAGGACTGGTAGAAGTGCTGGTCAACACCCCAGAAACGAGGATGTAATTTTTGTTTCCCGTACGAATTCTATGATCATGTTGAGAAATTATCCTGACTTTTAGTTGAACAGCTAGTGCAAGAGACTATCTTATTACTAATTTCTTACACTATGTTTCAGTGTATACTTTTAAAAATAACCACAGCCAGCACGAACTCCCACAAGTGGGCCATCCCTAAAATATATACACTGGACCAAAGTCTAATGCTGCTAGAATTTTCGTTAGATTTGCCACTGTCTAAGCAGCTACAGCCGGATGAGTGCCTTAACACTCGGGAAATCGGTGGTGCCCACAACATCAAGCGCACCCAATATGATCACCAGACAGAGGTTAGGATATTTGACGATCAAATTGCGGACACAACATTTAACATCTAACTTGAGGTATTCAACGCACCGATGGGATATACCTATAGTACGCCGGCAATTAACACACCAAACGCTGTAAATAACATCTAAACTCCACGTAATAACACTGACACTTTTTTAACGACATCAGACAACGATTTAACGCCATAAATTTAACCTCTGACACTTCTTGAAAGACATTGCAGGCATGTCAGTACCTACCCAGCACCCATGATTTTTAGAAACCCGTAACGCTCTTACGGGCGGTTTCAAGACCCATGAGTTCCGAGGGCGTCATCCTGCATCACCGTTGACAGCACGTGAAGGTCTGGGTGGGAAAATCACAGATAACCTACTCGACCGCCAAGTCTTGGTGAGGCTGTCTTCCCTTGGAGGACCGAATTGAAGATAAAAAAATTATAGCTTTCGTACCGAGTTCTTCATCAAATTTTTAACACCACTAGCAAGCAGAATACAAATTTTTGAAGCCCGTGCACAGAGGCCAAATAATTCGGGAAGAAAAGACCACATCCAAACATGTTACTGAACGAAAAATCGGAAATTTGTTACGAATAAAAAAAAAAAAACTATCGCAGATTCTATCCTAGTGGAAAATCTCATACAAATTGTCGTTGCCAATGGATTCGGTGATAGTTTTTTTCAGGATTCGGAAAAGTTTCCGATTACGATTGAATCAATGAAGGGAGTGATTAGTGTCACGTTACACTAAAACATACGCAATGCAATCTATTAAAATGATGATAGTTGCACATTGAATTGAATCTTTTAAGACTTCAAACCAAAATCATTGCATAAAACTTTACATAAAATAGACGGACGGACAAAGTTATGGACGAATTAATAGCGCATCATTCACGAAAAACCAAAAACTCAAATCTCTCAACTTTGTTTTCGCAAAACGAAAAAATTAAAAATCAACGAGTGTCAATGTGTTTCGTACCTGCAATAACGAACAAATTAAAGAAAAAATTCAAAGATCATGGCTACGACATTGTTTACAAAAACAATAACAAGCTTATTAATTATCTAGGTTCCACAAAAGACAAGACAGATGACTTAGATAAATCTGGTATATACGCTGTAAAATGCAATGAATGCGAAAGAGAATATTTTGGACAAACTAAAAGAAGTATAAAAAAGAGATTTAACGACCATCTTTCTTGCATTAGGTTAAACCAACCTAATCGTTCGGCCGTTGCAGCTCACATATTGGAAGAAAATCATAGTGTTAGCTTAGACAGTGTACGCATAATCAAACAAGTACGAAACGAACAACAATTAGATGCCTATGAGAGTTTTTATATCCAAAAGGGCAACAACCTCTTAAACCAAGATAATGGAAATATAGAATCGTGTCTATTTCAAAAAATATAAAAACAAATAAGCTTTAATTCGTGTTCAGTGATTTAACCGTTCTTTGTTTTCTGTTTTGATCTTCATCTTCGTCATCGATACTGCTTACCACTGCATGCCGCCAACGACCACTACCCAAAGTTTCAGTAGTGCAATGCTGATGATGGAACAAACGCGTTCCGAAATGCATTCATGGTTTGTTTTCGTTAATTAATTTCTTTGTAATAATTGTGTATTGTTTTAAATTAATTTGTTAACGTTTACTTTTATTTTGTGAAATCAAATTAAGGTGACTAAAAATATTTATTAATTTGTTATCGGATTTCATGCGGTTCAACAAAAAATTTGATTTAAAGTTATGGTGTTGTGGATCGAAAAATTTGGATCATCTTTAAAATTTTTCTTAATGTACCTACATATGTGAAATTATCTTTAGTATTTAGGTACTCACTCATTTTATGCAACTCGGTGCCATTGCATCTGGCAATTTATTTCACAGATATCTGTCTGTTTCTAGTAATGAACTCCAATTGTAGCTCATTAGATCCAATATGAAGCAATTTCGCAAATTACAAAAACAATGTTTCCATCTCAAATTTGCTAATTTAGTTTGACAGCTTATTTCCATTTGAATTTGATGTGGCCGTTAATCATTTAGCCAGTTCAAGTTTCTGAGATCTCACTGAGCAACTTCTGTCAACTTCACTAAAGAGAAGGAGAAACTTGAACAAGATTTCTCCGCTAGAAGTCAAAAGCACTCTCCACTCCATCTCTTTTTTATATAATTAAAATATCAGCCTCAGCTTTTATATAATTAAAATATCAGCCTCAGCTTTTTGACAGCAAATTTAAGGAATCTCACCGAGGAATTACGTTCAGATAACTTAGATGTCTGAGAATTCAGTCACTCAGTGAGTCTAAGTAACCTGAACTGGCAAAAGATCGATTGTGGCGTGCGCTGTGTGGCATGGCGTGGCATCCTGCATGAACCAGAGGTCGTCCAAATCCATGTCTTTAATTTCAGTAAAAAAAAACAAGTCGGTTAACATGTCTCTGTAACGTTGACATTTCGGCTATAACTTCCTTTCAAAAAAACGCACTGTTTGGCTCCACAGCACACACTTAGGAAATAAGTTTTCAACATTTCCAAACGTTATTCAAGCGTAGTAGCCCGCGGCGTAATGGTTAGTGCGTTGGCCAAAGGTCTTGGGTTCAATTCCCAGCCTATGCCACCTAAAAACAGAAATGTTTTTCACGGGTTACTGCCTCTTGAATGTGCTTCTCACCTTACCGTTCGGATTCGGCAGAAAATTGTAGATCCCTTCTATTCCTGCCAATTACACGCACACAGGAATGGTTGAGTGTTGTAAGTCACTAGGCCCTGGTTCTACACGAGCTGTCGCGCCGCCGCCGCCGCCGCCGCCGCCGCCGTCCAACTTATTTTTTATTTTTATTTAATGGTAAAGCGACTCATTTCGTTCCGCAGAGATATGATACTGACTTTCTGTCAAGATTTCGAGCGGGAAACAGCTGTCAGTGTCAAAATAACCTATGATTTAAAAATAGATGGCCCACCCGTTATAAGAACAATAACTATAATGCAGTGTCAAATCAACAACAAAAACTATGGCACCACATCAAGATTTGCATTGAACTTTATTAACTCATTTTTGAATACATTTTTCTCTGTCTCAAAATAATATTCCGCTCCATTTGCCCTAAGCATCTAGATACCAGTTTCTGTCTCGTCGATGTTCTTTTCAAAGTTAAAAAAAAAAAATATGATTTTTCATACAATTTGATTTAAAAAGAAAAAGATGACAGAATTGCTTCTTCAGTTAACATAAATAACACAAAGCAGATGTCAATTTATGCACAGTACCTATGCATACCTCTATATTCATTTTATTTCCACCACTTCTTTCAAATCCATCTTTAAAATAAATACATTTTTTTTTTATTTTTTTGCTTTGTCAACATTTTTCCGTCTGTACAATCATTGACATTTTTCAAGTCCTTTTGACATCTTTTTAACCACCTGCTGCCAGAATTGAAATAGCTTGTTGCTTCTGTTTGGTTGAAATTCAATGGCACAAAATTTGAATAGTGTTCTCGACATGAACCAGATACAAAGAAAAACCCCGAGCAAAATTCATGAAATTTAACATATTATGTATAGATATGAAGATGTAGGTATATATAATATAATATATCTATGTGGATCCATGAATGAAAAGTATGATGCTGAATACTGCAACTAACTGCAACACTCAAATCTTTCAATTGAAGGTAAGAATCATACAGAGCCGTATCAAGAAAATTGGTTTTTGTGAGCATTTTCGTCGCCCCATTTCTACTATTTTTACTTACGATATATACAAAATACATAGATAGGTTATGAATTCGAAAAAAAAAGAACTCGAGATTTTAATCAAAGTTGACATTACGATGATAGCGAAGTTGAAAAAAGTGGGTCTGTCTGTTCGGTAGGAGCCTAAACGGGTGGGTCGATTTTCTTTAAACTTAGTACCTTACCTAGCGTTTTTTAGGCATTCCCCACCTGTTTTTTTTTTTCATTTTTTTAAAGTCCAAAAATAACGGTACCTACCGTCGAATTTTTTTTGCAAAAAATGAAGGTCTTGTTTTTTCTAAAAAACGTGCTCACAACTTATAAAAAAAATTCAGTAATTTTTTATTACATGGTGTCCACTATTTTTCAGAATAAATTTCCTTGACTTTCCCTGACCAACTTCAAAATTTTTCCTGACCAAAAAATTTAAAAATATTGTTTTGAAAAATAATTTCATGAGTAGTTACGTATTCATATATGTAGTTTCATAAAGTGGTTGGAAATGTACATATTTGAATGGAGTTCATTAAATGTCAGGCCAAAAGAACTAACCTTGTATTTTTCAAAGATCTATCTTTCTATTACCTATTATCTTAACAAAAGTAACGACTATACGTACCTATGTATATAGTATCTACCTATTGTAATGAAATGAAAAAGGTTCAAATTCCGATGTAATAGTATACAAAAATGAAAGCTTAGACTCGAAGAACTCGTCTTTAAACTCTGTTGAAAAGGTTGCGTTTTTGGAAGATCTTTTTGAAAAGTGAAGACATTTTTGAGAACATCAATAATGTTGAGTCATCTCTCCAAACACTTTTTGTTTTCCAACCATCGAACCCCGCCATATTTTAAAGGAAATTTATTACACCCCGTTTTGGATGTAAACAAACTTCTCCTTACAGGCGTGTCTTCGAAAACGTAATAAACATGTCTTAAGAAAATATGAAGGTCCCAAGAAACACTCGCAAGCCCAGTCTTCATGGCTCCATGAACAACATGAAGACCACATACCCCAATATCAAGGAGTTGCATGGCATCTGGATCCGTCTCTTTCCGCTCTTGCTTATGTTTTTTTTTTAAATGACAAATTAATATTTGGCCCGTCCATAGACACTTGAAGAAGTTTATGTTTGTTTTAAAATATCTTCGGATCTTGCAAAACCCATAAATTCGCTCTCTAAATATCGATTACAGACCATGCCTTTCGTCTCAACGAAGTAACGAACGACCAAATCCATTTGTCCTTTTTGAGCTACTTTATTAAGTGTTTCATCGAAGCAAATAACATATTCTTCAGACTTGTTTACAGCTTCAAGGAGTTTATCGTGAAAGTAAGGTGCGATGCCATGATTGATAACATTATGAACATTTTGTTTTTCCCAGCTTAAAATTGCCAGCAATTTTGCTGTCAGGAAACATTTGTCGAAATATATCCGAAATTTCTATTGACGAGTTCCATGATGAACGTTAAGACACCATCGGATCTCAGCGGCAATTGAATTTGATTTGTTGAAAGTTGAAAGTATAATTAGTTAGGTCCTGTGAATTTCGTTTTGTAGTTTTATTTTGTTGAGTTTCTGGCGGTATCATATCAGGAGATAATAATAATGAAAAAGGAAAATGATACAGAAAAAAAAATCCCTGACCGCTTTACAAATTCCCTGATTTTCCCTGACCAAAATTGTGTTCCCTGACTTTCCAGTTTAGCGGACACCATGTATTACAAAAATGCTACCATTTTATAAAATAAAATATAAGAAAAATGGTTTTAAATGGTACCTCCCATAGAACCATTATTTTGATTTTTGATTTTCTCAAAATCGGTTCAACTGATTTTGATCAAGTTTTTTTTATAGCGAATGTAATAATTTTAAAAATACCGTGTACCAAAATTGTCAAACATTTTATTTTTTATTTTTAAAAAAAGGTTTCAATTTTTTTTTTGAGAACTTAATAATTCGAAAACGACTTAGTCGATCTTTATGAAACTTAGCACTTAGCAGTTTTTTGAAATTATCTAGCAGTTTTTAAACACAATTTTTTCTTATAACCAAAAATAACGGTACCTCCTATACAAATGTTTAAAAACCGGTATTGAAAATCTCATTTTTCTCAAAAACGGACGGCTCCTACGATTTCGATTAAAATTTTTCAGTGAACTAATATCTAAATGATCTACTATATTATTGGGAAAAAAAATGTATCTATCATTTAAAAATGGTACCTTTCATAGAACCATTTTTTTGGTTTTCGACTATCTCATTATCTGTTGAACGAATTTTAATGAACTTTTTTACACAAAAGCTACTAATAAGTTTGTATAATATTGCATATCAAAATATTCAAAAAATCAAATTTTGGATTTTTAAAAAAATTGTCAAAATTATTTTTTGAAAATTCGATATTTCGAAAATATTAAGATTTTTTTTTTTCAGAATTAATTTTTAATATCCATATAAATAAGTACTAAAAATAGGCGTACCATTTTTTTTTTTTAATGTATTTAATATTTTATATATAAAAAAATTATTTTTTTAAAAACCGCTGTAACAATTTTTAAAAATTGTTCTCATAAGTTGAGGTTTGCGCAAGAAATCACTTGGTGTACATTGCGTTGGTGTCAAATAATAATTTCAGATATTTTTTTAATCAATTTATTTCTAATTTTATTGATTTTTTTAATATTTTTTTAGTTTAAATTTTAAATTCCATGCATATGTGCGAAGTGCAAGACAGCACGGTGCTATATTGTTCATATTTATGTACTCACTTATAATACTTCCTTAAAATAAACTACGTTTTTGGCAAGCGGCATAAAATATAGGCTTAGGCTCCCATAACTACCCATTAATAGGAATTTTGAATATTTCTATACAAATTCTAATTAAGCAACAATGTGAAACAAAATTTTCCTATTATCTTGAAAAATTCAAAACACATTAGTTAAATTAACGTTTCCACCATCGCCATCGCCTTCGCCACTCAAACTCTTTCTTATATTAAAGAAAATCCCTTTTGACGAGACCACCATTGTGTAGTGTAGCTCCGACCCTGCTCGTATACCAATATTCTATATGAATAATTCATTCAGAAAGTCAAGGATATATAAGTCTTATGGAGAGAAAATTAGAGCGCACATGATTGAGGATCTAATTTTGAATATGAATATTTGCTATAAGCAAGAATTTCCTTTTAGATATCTTCAATTTTATAAAGCTATGCGACCCAGTTTTTAAGGATTATTTTATACATATATAGTAAATCATGTTTAAAGACTTTTGAAAGTAATTAACGCATTGAATAGCGCATAGAAAAAAATAAAAATAAAATAAGAACAAATAACAACTTTCTTCGTTCTCTGAAAATGGGAAAGTATTTATGTATCTCAAAAACCTAGCTATCTAAAGAATTATAAATATATCTATAGATAATTATATGAACATTTTCTTTTGAATTTTGATGCATGATTTTAATTGATTTATATTTTGTATATAAAAAGAAAAACTATTAAGGAGAGTTTTGAAAATTATGTGTGCTTACAGATACGTACTGCTTTAAAAGTGTTTATTGAACATAATTCCTCTTAAGGGCTTTGGAAAGATAAGGGTCAAAATCAGAGTGGTGAGGATTTCTAATTTTTGATTTGAGGTAAAAACATATTTAGCGTAAAGTGGGTAGGTAATAATTTTTGTTATAAAATATAACACTCGTATTTATTAGATTTTTGTCTACTTAGACACTGTCTAACTATTTTAAAATTAGTGGAAATATATGCTTTATTGAATAAAAATAAATATCACATTTTTTACGGTTGAGACAATCTACTCTTGTGTCTAAGTTAGGCAGCTATTAGACAACAATAAACAAGGTTTTTGAACACATTTTCCAAAGTTTGACAGTTGTCTAAAATTAGACAACGTTTATAAATAAGACCATAAGTTTACATTTGTCATCATAATGATTTACTTTTTTTTAGAATAAAAGATTGTCGTTGGATCATCTCCTGTGTGAAATTGATTTAAAATCTTAATGGTCTTATTTTTAAACGTTGTCTAACTTTAGACAACTGTCCAAATTTGGAAAATGTGTTCAAAAATCTTGTTATTGTTGTCTTATAGCTGCCTAACTTAGACACAATTAGAGTAGATTGACTTAACCGTGAATAATGTGATATTTATTTTTATTCAATAAAGCATATATTTCCACTAATTTTAAAATAGTTAGACAGTGTCTACACGTAGGGATTTTCGGTTTGAAAACTATACAGTAGGAAAAAAGGACGAATTTTGGAAATATTAGAATTTTCTATCCCAAAATATTTTACTTTCTCAAATACCTTACCAAAAATCCATAATTCGCAGTAACCTGTTTCTACAGGTTACGCAGTTTTTCATAACTCTTTTCAAAATTTAATGCGATTGAGAAATTATCTTAATTTTTACTTGCGATATATTAGGTACTATATGGCAAGTTATGGATTCGTAAAAAAATCGAACGCAAGATTTTGATTGAAGTTGACAAAATGAGGGTCTCTTCTGTCTGTCCTGTTCGGCTGCAGCATAAACGGGTGTTTCGATATTTTTTAAAATTGGTACCAATGGGTTTTTGGGCATTCTCCCGACAGGTTTTTTGAAGACTAAAACAAAAATTTCTATTTTTCTCAAAAACGTGCCCACAACTTTTTATAAAGAAAGTTCATTAATTTTTTGATGTAATATATAAACATCTATGCCGGCGCGGCGGTAGGATAAACTTAAAACGTGGAAATTTCTGTATCAAAATACGTTGTGCTGTTACACGTTACGATACGTTGATTTAAATTGGATACGTTCAATATTGGGTACGTTGAGTTTGGGTTGAAATTTGGTTGACAGTTCGAACTCATCGCGTTCTGTGATGTAAAACCAGAACTTGAATATTTAATTTGATGTTTACACATCTTAACCTTGAGTCCTTGCGCTCACCTTTTTTTTACAAAAAGGCTACCATTTTATAAAAAAAATTAGGAAAAATGGTTGTAAATAGAAATTTTTTTTTGATTTTCCTAAAAACGGCTCAACTGATTTTGACCAATTTGTCTATAAGGAATGTTTCAAAATGTTTTAAAGGCACTGCATACCAAAATTTTCAATTTTCTTTGTTTTTTTTTTTTTGAGAATTTAATCATTCGAAAACGATTTATCCGATTGTTATTAAATTGGGCATTAAGCACAGATTTTTGTACACAAGAGTTTCTAATTACTTTGAATAATATTGCATACCAAAATTTTCAAAAAAAAAATAAATTTTTAAAACAATTTAAATTTTGTTTTTAATTCGATATTTCGAAAATGAGTAATTGATTTTGGCCTTACAATTTTTTTTCTTAGAAATATTTAAAAAATTGTATATATAAAACATATTTTTTTTTTAAACGATTTTTAATTTTTTTTTTCATTAATTAAGATTTGTTTAAGAAATCAGATGGTGTACACCGCGTCGGTGTCGTTTAATCAATTTATTTCTAATAATGTTGATTTTTTAACAAATTTGCATTCTAAAGTCTAAGATTTAAGAATTAAGATTTATTTGTTTATCAACAATCTGTACATGAAAATATAAAACTTATTTCAAGTAAAAGCAAAAGTTAACAGTTTTTATGTTACATAATTAAAAGAAGATATAAGAAAGGAAAGAAAACTTTGAAAGTTCCATGCATGCATACTCTAAAACAACAGTGTGATCGCTCATAAGAGCAAGTTCATACGACCCAGTTGTGCATTTTATTCTATTTATGAATTTATTTATTTTAAGCATGAAATAATAATTTTTGGGTTCAGGGAAATCGTAAGAATTTGTTTTCTATGTTATAGGTATTTTTTTTGTTTTTATGTGACATCACTGGTAAAAAGTAAGTCCTAATTCATCAATCAAATTGATAAGTGCAGCCTTTTGCTATAGACAGCTGCTTCTTCCTTCGAATTTAAAAATATTCATTAACAATAAATAAAACATTAATAAAAATGAAAATCAAAAGAACATTTTTTTTTAATAAACCGCAAGACGGCAAGACACAACATGTTTCGTTTGGGACCGAAGTTAGAGAGAATTTTGGAATTTTTGAAAACCCTAAGACATTACACTTTCATCGGGACCAGTCGCTCTTCTACCACCTTACACACATTTACGATATTTTTTAGCATTTAACATCAAGAACGGCTAGGTACATAGATGAAAAAAAAATCGGATTAATTTTAAAAGGTAGTTTATACTTTTGGTGAAAAAGAAAAATTTCAAGTATTTACGGAACCTCTTACAAAATCACTTCAACGATTCAACTGATTTCGATAAATTTTTTTATGGAAAACAAACTGTCGCTCTCTGTGGATGCATTGCTTCCCGACAACAATGAACTGAACGAACGTGTTGGTTTTCCGCCTCTTTTAAAAAAAACTCGCTGTTTGGGTTAAACAGCACTTACTTAAGCGACTTATTTCATCCCGCGGAGGTATGATTCTGACTCTGTCAAGATTTCGAGCGGGAAACAGCTGCCAGTGTCAAAATAACCTATGATTTAAAAAAAAACCCACTACATTGCCCACCCATTATACGTACAAACGCTTACCTACTCGACAAATTTGTGTAAAAAGAAAATATGTAAATGGATTTTTACGTTGTCTTTGAATATTTAATATCTCCATTAGGTATACGCATTTTGTTTATCTGAGTTCATTAGTAAAATTTTGCCTCAACGATATTATATTATATGTGGTCATTTTCTTGTGTTTATTTATTACCCATTGGCATAATCCACTTTAACAATCGTGACACCAAAACCAACAAATTGTATTCTTGAGCACGGATTTCTTCCGATTTCTTTTTCCTAATAAAGCAATAAATAATCATGAAATGGACGGCCTAAGTTCAAAGAATTTTCACACGCCCCTAAATGAATTATATACATACATACATATATATGGGAAACATTCTATAAGCTTCCTTATACACTTTTCATCTCCATCGCACCACCTCCAACCAACTACCATAATTATCACCCTAAATTTGCTTTAATTAATGAAGATGTTTCTAACCTAGAGACCCATCTGTATACCTACTTTTCGGTTTCCATATTAAAAACCAGTAATTTCCCACCCCCTTTGACCACCACTATAATATCCATGATACATATAGAGCATCGCAATCAAAATGAGTGTTATGAAAACAAATAAATTAAGTAAATAGCTTTATGGCCCTGAAATATCTAATTTAATGACATTGTGGGTTTTGTGGTTTTTATAAAATCGTAAAACACCGCTTTGGTATAAAATCTATGTATGTCTGTTTATGTATGTAAATGTAACTTAAACGATACGAATTAAATATTTGAAAATTTTCAGTCTTATAACTTTTGATGGTATTTGTTTTTTTGCGAACCTTAATCGGTTAACTCAAAGTGAAATTAAATTCCAAATCACTTGCAGTTATTTTTGCTTAAAAATTAATTTCTTTAAATGTGGGATTTCTGACTTTTTCAATTTGTCAAATTCGAAACGCGGAACGTGAAGGAGAAAGGTTTTTTTTTTTATTTATTTTCTTTTACAAAAAGTTTTAATTATTTAAGGCTAATATACACCTACTTATGTATATACATGTGTATGTATGTATGTTTTAAAATTATTTTAAATCCTCTAATCAAGAAAAGTTATACGAGTTCGAGTTTACACAAGAAGAGTTAAAATTTCATTCACGAATTGGGAGTTGTTCAAATGCTCATACCCTGGCTGGCTGCTATTTAAGGCTCAAGGCAGATGTTCAGAAGACATTCACCGTCTGGTCTGGTTGATATAATGCCAAAAATTAAGGTAAATCAATTATGTACATAAGTAGGTAAACAAAGCGTACGTAGGTACATATAACTTAAAATTATTTTATTTGCAAAAGAAAGGATAAAATTAAATTTTCTTAGAATAAAATGTACATATAATAAATATAACGGGTCTTTCATTAAGCGCTTCCTATCTTTAAATTTAAATAAAACAAAATGTGTGTGAGATATCATCGAATTTTGTATGGAATATAAGATCGTTCAATTTTCCGCCGAGGCTTCTCTGGCATGGCGCGCATCCAAAATTACAATTTTCCAGCACTCTGGCAGATGGCATGGTTTATGTTGGCTTTGAGAGCCGCTTATTCGCATAGAACTGCGACTTCAGAAAACCCCTCAATAAAAAGTCTAACATGGTCAAATCGCACGATCTTGGTTGGCAGTTCACACCATCTATACGTAAGATATCCATGCCCTCGAATCGCTTGTCCAGAATTTATAATATGGCGTGAGCTGTGTGGCACGTATTGCCGTCCTATTCAAACCACATATATCGTTGGTGTCCATATCATCCAATTCGCCATTGACGGTGATGGCCTGGCCAATGTCATTCTCAAAGAAATATTTGACCGATACGCTGCCAGCACAAAATCCACACCAAACAGTGACTTTTACGGGATGCATTGGACGGTCTTGGATCTCATATGGATTCGTTTCGTACTGTCCCAAATTTGACAATTTTGTTTTTTTTTGGGGTAAGTAAGCATTCATCCAGAAATGGGCCTCATCGCTGAAAATGATTTTTCGATGAAAATTAGGGTCAATTTCTAACAGCGAACACACGTTGTCGTTGGCTGTAGTCGTTTACCTTCAGCTCTTGGTTGAATTTTGGCAGACACAGGCAAGGTTAGGTTAGTTTGAGGCTGCTGCGTACACGGGGGCGGGCCGCGGGGGACCTATTGGTCTATTGTGATGGCCTACAACATAGATAACTCCTAAGCTAGTGGTTGACCTATAGACTGGTTCATTTACGATACGAACCAACCCGTGCTTTCTATAAATTTCCTCATGTTTGTCATTGAGACCTGCGCTAGATCGTCCAGTTTTCGAACAAACCTATTTCCAAGGTAACGAAGGCGATTAGTTTGGAGGTTTGTGCAGTCGCAGAGAAGGTGTTAAATGGTTTCTATTTCTTCAACATCTTGACAGCTCCTAAAGAAATCGGGTGCGGAAATACCCAATCTAGTGGCCATTGTGCCAATTAGTACACCTATCAGGGTTGTAATATTTTTTTTACTCAGCGATAAAATATACCGTGTTTCTTTTTCGTTAATTCTAGGCCATAAACTTCTAGAGATAACGCAATCGTTCCTGAATATCCAGGAGTTATTGATTTGCTTTTTCGTTATTAGGTCTATCTTTCTTTTGATCACGCCAATCGGGACGTTTGGTTCCGTATCAATTTGACTACTACTGTTCCTATTTGACATTGACGCTTTCTTTGCCAGTGCATCTGCTATGTCATTCCCTTCTATATAGCTATCTCCAGCACAGTTTGACTTTGTTAGAGTTACAAATATTGTTCAGTGTGTCTCGACATTTTGCTACTGCCTTGGATCTTATAGTCTCGCCACGTCTGTCCACGAAAAAAGTGATTTCTGACGAGCTCAGTTTTTTCCTGTTAACAATTTTGGCTGCCTTTTGAATAGCATTAATCTCAGCCTGAAAGACACTACACTCATCTGGGAGTTTAGTCGTTTCTTTAATATTAAGAGCTTCGCAAAACCTTCTAGCTCCTGTTCCTTCTTCCATTTTTGATCCAGCAGTGTTGAAGGGGGTGCCCTGTTCACCGAGTAGTGATTTGGATTCCCATCCATGCCTTTCGGGTATTTCAACCGAGAAGTTTTTCCTTCAATCAATTACAGGTGGTATGTAGTCGGTGGTCACATTAAGTTCGACATAACTTTGCCAGATTGACTTGGCAGGCCCAGAAGTCACCACGCAAAAATTCACCAAGTTTGTGGTCTGCGAAAAACAGAGTTCTTGTTAGCTGCCTCTCTCGAATTCTACTGCACACTTTTACGAACAGCGGTGATGTTTTCAGCAGATCTTGCGTTTCGTCAACGTACAGGTGTTGGTTGATCGTTTCCTGAACCAGTGGATTCAAATTAACCCATCTTTCTGGAAATAGTCCTATCGGTAGGACGATTATGGTAGGCCGTAAAATGGGCGAAGAGGGTGATAAAACAATTTTATCATTTGCACTTGTTGTTGAACGCTGAATAAATGACCGCTAATTTGACAGATGCAGCTTCAATAATATGGCCGCCTTCAACTATCAGAGTTTAGAAGTCCCTATTGGAAGACCCTTTATATGGTATACGAAATTCAAAACCAATTTGAATGATATCAGCTCTAACGGCACCGACAAATAAATATAACTAATGTATACGCAGACATGAGGTTAGAGATTCGAATGACTTTTAATCCTAATTATAGGTATAGATACACAAGAGCATAGCTCTTCAACTTTGTTAAAGTCCCGACCCCCTTTATGTATAGCAATAAAATTTAAAACAGATAAAATTTGTGCCATTTCGCAAATCAAGGTCATGTCATGGACGAAGAAATTTTAAAGTTTATTATTCAAGCTGTCTGCAACTATAGAAATTGTTGATTTTATTAAAAGACGACTACTTCAGACAGACAGTGCATCATCGAGGCATGAATCACTATATGGCGGTTAGTTAAATTTTTTTAGCGAACAAAAATGTTTCTCAAACGGAAATATTGTGAAAATCTATTGAAGAATGAGGATTTTTAACCCAGAAATCTATAGAATTTCTGACCCATCGATTGTGTTATTGTGTGTCGATATTTGGAGCTAATTTTTTTTATTATTATTTAAAACCATTTCTTTTGTTTTTCTTTTTTCAAGCTTAAGATGCGTCTTTAGAGTTCAATAGGAAATAATATTTGTTTGCTTAAATCCTAGAAAACCGCTCAAGGTTGATTAACTATCAATGCGTTGACACTCGCGTTGACATGAATTGTAGGGTTAACGCGTTGTTAATTTTGTGTGACCAATCAACCTGTCAACGCAAATAGGACTCATTGATAAAATGCTTGAATGCGCGTCGTATGTTTCTGATACAGCAGAATTTTTTTACCGGGTCAACGTAGCCTGCGTTTACCTTCATCTTAATTTTTAAATAATTTCTGAGTGTGTAGAGATAAGAAAACAAACTATTTTTTGACGTATATCGAATAATTGGTTTCAATATTCCTCCTCTCCCCTCCCGGATGAAAAAAAAAATAAAATAAAAAAATAAATTGGTTGGCGCGACAGCTCGTGTAGAACCAGGGCCTAGTGACTTACAACTCTCAACCATTCCTGTGTGCGTGTTATTGGCAGGAATAGAGGGGACCTACAATTCCGAAATCATTTTCTTTCCGAAAGTCTTAATTTTTTGTTCCACATTATCTAATGCAACATTTTTCGAATCAAATATTCGCAATATTTTCCTACACATTCCTAAACTATTGTTTTTTCCAACTTCATCCAGTGAAACATATAAACTTTTTAAATTGATCTTTCCATTTTTCTATGAACTCAAAACAGTTTTCGTAAACTTCCAATTGAATTTCATTCAATATAGTCCACTAAATACAAAAAACTATATTTTCTATTGTTTTGGTTTTTATTTAAAGTGTTAAGGATTGATTTTGTGTTGAGTGAAAGGAAAGTTTGAAGAGAATCTAAAATTGTTAAGACTTTAATTAATTGTGAGTTAATTTTAAAGCCTAGTAGGGTAGAGTCGGCTTCGGCACTCTTCGACTGTGGGGCACCTCCGACAGTCATTATTATCTCTGTGTGTAAACCTTTAAAAATTCTGTAAAAATTTGTGAACGTATCCTTAGTCATGTCAAGCATATGTCAAAAATTTCAGCAGTCTAGCTGCAAATCCCGCCAAAGTAGGATGTAATATTTACTTGGAGTACGTTTGATATACTTTTCAGGGTAAGTTCTTAAGATTTTTGTATTCGTGTTCTTAATGTTTTCTTGCAAAGCAGTTGTTTTTTAAATACAATACTTAGTATTTATTTATATTTGTATAGTTAATTAGAAAAATATTGCTTTGGTAAAAAATGAAAAAAAGAAAAGCAAAAAAACATCAAGTGGGGCACCTCCGACAGCTTAAGCCGGCGCACCTCTGACAGCAAGGGCAAGGGCAAAAAAGTTTGTAGAAGGCACACAAATGCAAAGCTGAATCCGGCGATTAAGAAAGCAAAAAAAGCTAAAAAGTAAGAATTTACGTCGACAGATGAGTCATCATATACAGTAGCCGATAGCGATCGGTCTACTTCCTTTTGTGTGACGATGATATTTTAAGTGAAGGAGACTTCATCAAGATCCCAAAGGAAGAGTATCTTCAATATAGATTTGAAAAACTTAAATATGCGTTAAAGACTGATTTAATTAATGTGATCTTATGTTTTTTTTATAAATTTATTTTTTGTTATTTTTTTAAGTAGGTACATACTTATTTATTTTTCATTAAAATTATTTTTTTTTTTGTTATAAAAAATAATAAAAAAAATCGATTGGATTCTTATAACAAAATATATGATGACTTTTATTTAAAAACTAGCATATATTACATCAGTTACCAATCATGTGAGTTGCTGTCGAAGGTGCCCCACCCATTGTCGGAGGTGCCCCGTGCTGGGGCACATTCGACACTTTTCTACTTTAAAAAAAAAAAAAAAAACAAAAATAATAGTAAAAAAAACTTAAAAAACCTAAAACTCCGCCAATATGTCGATAAAATCATAAATTTTTAAATTTTTTAAAAAATAAGAAAAAACCGTATGCTTTTCCATATTTTCTGTTAAGGTGTCGGAGGGTGCCGACTCTACCCTACGCTTCTAATATAAAACGAAATTATTCGTTGGTCTCCAACACGACAGCGAAATGCCTACGAAAACGACAACCAAAAATTACCCACTCAAAGTGTCACCAAGACAACAATTGCAAAACCAAAAAAAACAAAAACACAACGCATAAAAATCACAGAGAGGCATGCTGAAGCTTATATGAAAGTGAAAGAAACAACATATTCAAACACGAATATAACTCAAATGTCACTTTTCCGTACACAATAAATGGTCTGGAGCTGGACAATAAATTCTGTGCGAAAAAAGAGCGGAGACTTCTCCAAATTATCTGCTACAATTAATCAATTTCGCTTATCGAACTGCGTACTGCAAAACGAAAACCAGAACGATTTTTCGTTTCGCATCAGCAGCGTATTAGGCTTTAGTAAGTTTCATCAACAGACCATTACTGGAAAAGATTTTCTTTAAAATATAGCATCCCAATGAACTTTCATCTGCATCCTTGTATTCCAAAAAAAAAACAAACATTAGAGCATAATATTTGAATATTTTTTATGAACTTTAATTCTTCATTCTTATTATGATAAACGATCCCACCAAAATTTTATGAATAAAAGAATTTTGTTCCGAATAATTTTTTTAAATATAATATTACCTGTATAATGTTAAGATGGACATTTAACTTTTTAGGCAAACAAAATAAAGAGAAATAAAATGTTTCCTTATATACCTACATACGTGTATACCTACCGTTGGGAATATATTTATAATTTATAAGCTACTTAATAAAAATCAAAACTAATTTATTTCTAGAAAAAGGTTAGGTAACTTCCTTAAACTTACAAAAAAACAAAAACGAAAAAAAAAACCTTCACTATTTTAATAATAAACTAAACAATAACTTAAGCTCATCTAAAAGATACAATCTTCATCAGTATCCCCCATCAGAGTATAGGTATACCTTTTTAAGTTATGCTGGGACATAAAGTAGGTTAACTCTCCCCCACTATTTTTGTTTAAATCCTTCGTAAATTGTGTTTAAATTATATAATACCTGCCCTAAATAGGTCTTACCTATATCATATGTATATCCAAAGCTCTTCATTTTAGTTGACAAAAATCTATCTACATAATTGAAGTTGCCTCGTACATGTATACAAACCGTTATCATCATAATGAATATAAAACTAAATAAATTTTCCCTCGAATTAGGACCAAGACAATATTCTTACCACCAAGTATAGTATTGTCATTCCCATCACAATAATATAACAACAATATACACAAACAGAGAAAATACTCTTCCATTCTAAAACTTATGGCTTATAAGAATACTCTTAATTGAGCAATAAATTGTCAAAACAATGAATTTATACCCCGAACAGAGGCATAGTCCGTCAAGAAATAAAAATAGCTATATCTATGTAAAGGGATAGGTATTTATTATACAAAAAAAAAATCATATCGCATATCCTTCCTATAATGTCCTTCTCTATACAGATACGAGTACCTACATATTATATATTTTAGAATTCCCAGCAAGAACAGTGTTTTGGATAAAGCTATAGTCTCTGTATTTATCGATAACAATTCACATTTGAATACACAAAATGAGACACCACACCAATAACAATCATAAATAATTTCACAATGAATAAAATATACATTTTACATTTGGCTTCTCTAATAGGCAAATTATACATTCTGACCCCTTCAGCATTCGTTCCATTTTCCATATTCTATAAATATGAACTTGACCCGAGAAAAATGCCTGGGGCAGATATCCCAGCCCATCAGTCCCGTCCAGGACTTGTGCGGGAAACAAAAATTTCCATTCAATGTCTGAATCTGCATGCAGGACACATTCTATGGGCGGCCTTTGGAAAATTATAGTGTTTTCATCTTTGAAAGAGCAAAATCAATAAATCACATGAGTCCACACACACCACATTATAGAGGAAAAATATTATGAAAAACTATTCATACATATATGTAGGTATATCTACTTAGTAGAGCCTTGATGTTTTTTTTTATATAAAGAAGCTTCTTTTGTGTGCTAAGGACGTTCTGTTCTGATGGTGGTGACTGAAATTGGACATTTAAAATTTAGTTCTTTGACACTTTTTTATTTCTTTCATTTTTTAAGAAGTATGTATGTATATTTATATGTATACGAACATTGAACCAGAACACTGTCAATAATGGTGTATTGGTGCTCATTAAAACTAAATTGAACCGGACATTATTTGAGATTAGATGGGAAAAATAATTATGTTGAAGGAAACGAGGAATTTAGTCGGATTATCATTAAGTTCATGTTTGAATCGAACATACTACAAAAGCTCTCAATTATCGTAAATCCTTTCTTTGACAAAAAATAATTGGACTATATTGCATTTTGGGGGACTTTATGCAAGTCAAACGCATAGTACTAATAGAATTTGTATATAGGGTGAGCCACGAGATGAAGAAGGTTTCGAGAAAACAAGGTAACAACAACACGATAGTACAGGGTGTCCGCCGGGAAGGTATACTACTTGTTTATAATTTTTGAATAAATGAAAGTGAATAGATCTTGCCGACATGTTTTATTTAATGTCGGCAATTATGTATAGAATACAATATCAGGTAAATTTCCGCCTCTGTTAGTCTCACAAATGCGAGCCCATTTGAGCACATTTTTCATTACATTCTCACACATTTCACGCGGTATTTCATTAATTTCATTACGAATATTTTGTTTGAGTTGCTCAAGCGTTTCTGGTTTGTTTGCATAAACCTTGCTTTTCAGATATCTCAACAAAAAGAAGTCCGGAGCAGTCAAATCAGGGGACCGTGGAGGCCAATCAACATCACCATTTCTTAAAATAACTTGTGGAAAGAGGTCTCGCAGTAATTCCATCGTTATCCTGGCTGTATGCGATGTGGCACCGTCTTGTTGATACCACATGTTAATCAAGCCCAAAGCATGCAGTTGTGGCATTAAAAAGTTTTCAATCATATCAAGATATCGCTCCCCATTCACAGTTACCGCTACGCCGTTTTCATTTTCAAAGAAGTAAGGTCCAATGATTCCTCCTTACCAAATTGCACACCAGACTGTAACTTTTAATGGATGCAAAGGTGACTGAAGAATAATTTGAGGGTTTTCATTGCCCAGAACCGACTATTCTGTTTATCCACATATCCATTCAAATGAAAATGTGCCTCGTCACTCATTATGATTTTTTCATGAAAATCGGGGTTGTCATGGGCTAGCTGTTACATCCTATTGGCATATGTACGGCGGAATAAATGGTCTTGTGGAAGAAGCTCTTGTGTCAACTGAATCTTAAATGGAAACAAATGCAAATCCTTGTGCAAAATTGTGGCCAAAGTTGTTCTTTGAAGACCAAGCTCCTGAGCACGTCGTCGAATTGAGGTTAATGGATTGTTTTGAACACCTCCTTGAGCAGCAGTAATGTTTTCAGCCGATCTTACAGTACGTTGTGGTCCATGCTTGGTCCTATCACCTACAGACCCTCTTTCTTCGAAATCATTCACCACACGATAAATAGTGCGTTTTGTTGGCACGCTGTTTCTCCTAAAAATTTCACGTAACTTTCTCATCGTCACAGTAATCGATGATTGATTTTGATAAAATGTTTTAACGATAAAAACACGTTGGTTTACCGAATATTTTTCCATAATAAATTTGCCACGTGTCTACTTCACGACTGCCAATTATGAACTGTCAAGACTAATGTTTACCAAAATGGCGGCAAAACAAAGTAGTATGCCTTCCCGGTCGACACCCTGTACTTCCCAAAAATATACGCGACGAAAACGTTTTGTTTGCACATAAAATTTACCGAAAGTCACGACGGTCTAGAGTCTAAACCAATAAGTTTCTCAACGTGGGGCCCACGCCAGGTGGCAATTTGATTTTATAAGGGGGAGTGGGGCAATTTAAAATTATTCTGCATTACTCTTCATTCCGAAAAAATGTATGCTTGTTGTGTTTCCACCCTTGGAGATATATTTCTGAACGCATCCAGGATCTATCATTCATCGAATACGGATTTAATGCCATAAATGACTTACGGCCATATTATTCACTTGATTCATCCAGATTAAAACTTAAATCCGGATGTAAATTATACTAATTCAATGTAACATCCGGATTTAAGTTTTAATCTGGATGTATCGAGTGAATAATATGGCGGTTACTTATAAAAAAAAATTCGTCAGGATTTAAAAAAAGGAAACAGAAGTTCTCTAAATTTTTACCTGACATAAATTCTATTTGCAGGAGCGCAAGGATTTCACTAAACTTAAATATTACAATATTATTCCTTTTTCGTGACCTTTAAATCTTAATTCAATATATTTGAATCCTATTTCTGTGGGCTTCAGGTCTTTCTTTCTTTATCTACTTTTTGATAGACGACGTTTCGTACTTGTTTCAGTACCTACTTCTCAGGTCTCTAAATTTTTTTTTAAATTAATATTTATTTCTACTAAATATATATATAATACTTACATTCCGTCCTAAAAATTATTTGAAAGAAGAATTGTGTTTTTATCTATTTTGTATATTTATGAAATTATATTTATTTTTTAAAATTTGAATATCTTGAAAAAGACGTTTCAAATTATTAAAATTTAAATAATAATATTTAATTCTGTATACAATTTCAAATTATTCAAAATACTCATAAATAAAAACAAAGTTGAACATAAAATATTAACTATCTATCAATAAATTGGCCATAGATATTACTAAGACCTTCTAAGTCCGATCGTCTATTAACTGTATTTTTAGTCTTTAAAATATGCAGCATTTCTTTAAGCATTCTTTTATTGTAATGTTTTTCTGTTTGTAAAATTTCTACATTACTAAAGTCTGGTCTATGTCCTTCATCTATACAATGTAATGCTAAGGCTGTTTTTTGTGAGTTTCCATTATTTATGTCAGATTTATGACCTGATATACGGTTTTTTAGTTTCTGCATCCATCCATCACCTAAACATTTTATTTTGTATACAATGTTAGATTTTTCTTCTTTTATTATTTTACTTTTAAGATTTGAAGCCCACAGAAATAGGATTCAAATATATTGAATAAATTGACAATGACAGTTCGATGATTAGTGAAAGGGTGCGTTCACAAATTAAATTCAAAGTTGTCAAGTCCCTATTCGAAAACCCGATATATGTATATAAAAAATTCATTAAAATTGAGATTTTTGTAAGAAATCAGTTGTATATTGCGTTGGTGTCAAAACAGTTTCAGAACTTGTCTCATCAATTTATTTCTAATTATATTGATTTTTTAACAATTTTTCAGTCTTAAGTGTAACATATCATGTATACTTTAAAACCACAGTCTGATAGCACATAAAAGCAAGTTCGTGCGACCCAGTCGTGCATTTTAATTTTCCTACAAAAAAAAAAAAATTACACATACTTCCCATTATTAGAGTGTATTGATTATTTTGATGGAGTTATATTTTGTCTCCTCATATAGGTAAATATTATGTGCATGATGCGTATAAAATAATAATATGATGAAAAAATCTCTGTGTCTGACTTTTCATTTAATTTTTTTCAGGAAAAAATAATTTAAATATTTTTTAAGGTTGAAAAGTGGAAAGTGTATGAAGAACATTTTTCAAATCGCTATGGCAATTCCCTTTTTTGTGTATAAGTTCTTTTGTTAGAAACACGTCTTTGTAAAAAACTAATTCAGACTATTTTAATAACAAAGGAATTTATAGTATGGCAATGTTTGCAGTAGTTGATGTATATAGCCGGTTTCACATTTTCTATAGATGTTGCAACTATAAATATGATATACATATACCTACATAATATTTAAAAAAAAACTAGATGTTTTGAAAAACAAAACTCACTGTCTTACAAATCCTTTCCATCTGTATTGATTTAAGGTTACCATATAAACCTTTTCCTATTCATTGGCGATGAGAACTTTTCGTGAAGGAAACATTTTTTTTTTTCAAAGATTTGAAAGACTTCTATAGACATTAAGCTGTAGACGTCGAACAAGGAAATATAATTTCTGTGGCGCAAAATTTTAAACGATTTAGTAAAATGTTAAAGCCATTTTAGTATAAGTTACTAATTTAAAAAGAAGATTTTGCTAATTTTAAACGATTTTAGCAACTTACTATCTCTTAACATTTTACTAAAGTTAAAATCACAAAATGGCTACTTTAACTTTTAGTAACTTGCTAAATCCATATAAAATCTGTCATTGTACTCGAAAAAAAAATTAGGCAATGAGTTAAATTGTGTTTTTTTATGATTCGTGTGCTAATTGTTTTTTAAAGTAAATAAAAAAAATAAAATGTTTTCGGAGGACGAAGATTTCGATATGTTCGAAGACTCAGCTATGTGCAGAAAAGTGCAATGTTTTAAGTCCCGAGCAGCGTTGCCGCCCAAAAAAAATTTCCGTGCTACATTTTCTAAAAAATCGTGTCATTTTCGGGCCATATGAAAAAAACAAAAATTCGTTATTATGTTAAAAAAAAATATAACTGTGGGGTGAAATACCTACAACAAAAAAAAAAAATAGAAGAAATAATTTGTTCTATAAAAAATAAGAGTTTCTGTCAATTTTCTCAAAATTTCTTCAAAATTCGCTTTATTTGAAGTGAAAAACGAAAGCAAAAAAGCGTGTCATATTGAATTTTTTCTTGCCACCGTGTCATGATAAAATTTTCGTGTCAAAAAGACACGATCGTGCCACTTCGGCAACGCTGGTCCTGAGCAAATCCTTTTGAAGAGCTGGACGATAGAGAATTTTACTCCAGGTATAGGTTTGATAAGAATACAGTTCGGTTCTTGGTTGAAAACCTAAACATCCAAGACCGAATAACAAACCGTAGCTTCTGATTTCACTAAAATAAAATAACAAAATAGTTGTCACAATAAACAAATAACAAAATAAATTATAGGTTGTCACTTTGACTTCTGACATTTCAAATTATTAGGTCCGTTCACTAGGTTTAGGTTTGTTTACTTTGTTTTTCTTTCACGAACTGTCATTGTTTGGACGTGTTCAGATGCACCGTTTTTAATAAAAGGGAATCAGTATTTTACTAGTTAGCAAAACTAAAAAAAAGGGTTAAAACTTCCGAAGAGCTAGTAACTTACTAAATGTTTAGCAAATTGCTAACTAGTAGTAGTAGTAGTAGCTAATCCCTCAACAATAGGTTGTTTAAAATTTTGCGCCTGTGTTTTTAAAGACAAAACTGATTCAATTCCAGGCATTTGAGACAGACAGGTAGGTACATATGTGAGTGACTTTCAAACTAATCCTTTATATTTGAGCAGTTGCCGCTGGGTGAAGAATTTGAAACAGATAATTACTAACAGGCAGGGAAATTGCAGAAGCAATTTTGTAAAAAATATTCTTTTCAAAGAATTAAAAACAAACTTATAAATCGCAAGCACTTCAATTGTAGTTAGAATTATATTGTCGCGATAACAGGTGCCATTCACAGTTAATTTCTTTCTGACCTCACATTTTAAGAAATATATGAACCCTAGATTCATCCAGACCATAAACCACGCCAAACCATTATTTTGTCTGGAATAAATATGGCAAATTCGAAATATTAGCTGAGCTAGCACAGGCGCCTTACCGAATTTAAAATTCTTAGCATATAAGTTTTTCCTGAGATATAACGGGTGGGCATTTTAAAAATGCAATAAAATAAACAAAATGCAATAAAATAAACAAATTTAAGTTTTAAGCATTATGGCTTTGTTAGTATAAGAGAAAACATTACTATTAATTATGGAACACAACGTCGTTTAAGTGGCTGCCTCGGCTGATTTCGCAGTATTACATTCTGTCACTCCAATTTTCCAAGACCTTGTTGATGGTTTTGGGGCTGTAGCTCACGGATTTCTTAAATGATATTGACCTTATGTGCTTGAATCGTTTCCAGATTGTTTGCATTACATCGGTCCTTCACGGGACCGAAAGGGGTCAAATCGCAGCTTCGAGGTGGCTAACTGACATTCGCCAAGATGGCTGATAACACGATTTGGGAATTTAGTGCGCAAAAGATCGATTGTGGCATGAGCTGTGTGGAATGGCTCACCATCCTGCAGAGGTCGTCCAAGTCCATGTCTTCAATTTCTGTAAAAAAAAGTCTATTAACATCTGTAAAGCTCACCGTTGACCAAAACGTTGTTCCCAGCTTCATTATCGAAGAAAAATGGTCCAATGACGCCACAACTCCACAATCCGCATCGAATTGTCACTCTCTGTGGATGCATTAATTGGCTTCTCGACAATAACGAGCGGGTTTTCAGAACCCCAGATGCGACAATTTGGTTGTTAACGTAGCCGTCTAGATGAAAATGTGCCTCTTTTTAAAAAAACGAACTGGGCTACACAGCTGACAGAACTCACTTTGGAAATAAGTTTTTAATATTTCCCAACGTTATTCAAGCGTAAAGCTTCTCATTTCGTTCCGCGGAGGTATGATACTGACTTTTTGTCCAGATTTGGAGCGGGAAACAGCTGTTAGTGTCAAAATAACCTATTATTAAAAAAACAAAAACAGTAGATGGCCCACCCGTTATTATGTTTTTGCTACCCAATATAATTAATTAAATAAAACTGATCACTTTATGATTTAAATTGATTATAGTTTTATATGATTTTATTAATCCACGTTTGACAGTTGATGAACGTCATATTTTGTATATTTGACTTCGGTTTCAAAGGATATAAAAGAAATACTTTTGCACCAAGTCAGATTTACATTTATACCTATCTATCACAAGTAAAAAGTGTCAAAAAGTTATATGCGAAAAACCGAAATTTTTAAAATAAAGGGTGTCCCAGCGGGAATTTTTTAACTTTAAATTGCGATTATCGAAATACTAGCGGGTTGAGGTAAGCACGAGGGGTATCATTCAAAGCGCAGGATTTGCGGAATTGTTAGTCGCCATGAGTCACAAGTGCGGTGAATCATTGGTATCATTGTAGTCATTTTAATATTCGACGACTAAGTGATAGGCCGAGCACGCAACTTATCTGATCGTGGGTATAAAGATTCTGGAAAAAAGGCACAATGGTCAATACCCCTATTCCTGGACCATCAACGTCAGCAACAACGCCAGAACATGTGTCTCAAGTTCGAAATGAAATTATTCAAAATCCACGTAAATCGATAAGGAAGTTTGCGGCCTCCACAGGAATAAAAAAAATCAACAGTGCATGTTATTTTGAAAAATAAATTAAAGCTCCACCCGTACGAAATGCAAATTGTTCAGTATCTCAACGAAAGTGACTATCCTTTGCGAGAATCCTTCGCAAGAACAATGCTGGAACGTTTTCGGACAGCACTTAGGTACGCTTGGAAATATTTTATTCAGTGACGAAGCACATTTCCATATTGATGGATATGTTAACAAACAAAATATGCGACTCTGGTGCTCCAAAAACCCTAGAGAACGCCATCAAAAACGTAAAAACGACAGTTTGGTGCAGTGTTGCCGGGAAGAAATATTTCAAGGTAGTACTGAAGCCAAAATAGAGGAGTATTTTGAAAAAAATAGTAGTACAGACATTTTTTAGTCTTCAAACTTTATTAAAAAAAAAATCATCAAGAAAAAAAATCAGTTACAAAAAAAAACATAAATAAATAAATTATTAATTCTAAGAACAAAAATAAGTAAATATCTTTTCTATCACACAAAATCTGTCTTGTGGCAGATAGCGTAATGCATAGTTATATTTGCCTTTTTTTGCCTTTACCTGCTCCAAGGAATCCAATTTTCATTTTATTGAACTATACATACAAATTTACGGAGCTAAAAAAAAAAAAACAACCACCAAACCAAAATTTCAGGTAATGAGGTAACCATAAAACAAATACCGAACTGACAGATGTAAATTGAACGTAGACGTCCACGCTAACGAAAAACAAAAACAAACAAGAAAGAGGGAAATTCCCTTTTTGACGACAGTTTGGAAGATTAAAGTGCTGCCAAATTTGATTTAAATTTGAAGTGAATTAAATTTATTAAGGTTAACATTACACTTTGCTGCAAGTGTAAGATATTTTAGGTCTTTAAAAAAAATAGGAGTACGAATATAAAAGGAGGAGTACAGGAGTACGGAGGTGTTGAAAGGAGTACAATACTCCTATGGGAGTACTATCGGCAACACTGGTTTGGTGTGCCATTTCAGCGAGCGGGGAAATTGGCCCTTATTTTTTTAACCAAGATGAGACAGTCACTGCTCCGGTGTATTGCCGAATGATTGATGAGTTTCTGTTACCGCAATTGCAGCTGTATTCAGGGTACAACCTTGCGATTTCTTTTTATGGGGATACCTCAAATCAAAGGTTTACAATAACAATCTGCAAATACAAGCCAGATTTTCTAATGGACTTTTTAGTCAGATTCCTTATGTCAAAATAAAGATAATTGAGTTTTAAATATCTTCACTTGGATTTTATCCACAGATTAGCCTTTTTTTATAGGTAGGTTCATTTTTCCTGGGCTATTGGTACAAATTTTGCCTCCCTTAGTTAAGAGATTAACTATCAAATAGTTTAAGCTTTTTAATAATTATTATTAGCGTATAACTTACCCAAATATCTCAATGATTGTATGTATATTAACCCAAATAAATAAATAAAATACTAAAAATACATAAATATAATATCATAAATAAACCTTTAGTTAAATCATATTATTTTATATCTATAAGGAAATTTAAAATAAATATATAAATCTAAAACACGTTGAGAAAAGACGTATCTTCATCTATAACCAGTCCCCCAAGAATATTATTACATATCGAATTATAAATTTCCATAGGAAATAACTCAGGATATACATACCTATAAGATAAAACAACAAACGAAAAACGATATACATCTAGCTAAATGTAGGTACCTATAGCAAAAAGGTATCCAAGCTGAAAAAATATATAAATGGAAATAAGGAAAGAGTGTGTAAGTAAAACTGGTCAAAGGCTGGATGAATTATTCACACAAAAAAGAAGCAATCATACGAAATTGATCCTTGTTTCTGGCATAGAAATGACATTCTATATTATTTTTTTTATGAATGTACGTACATATGTATGTATGGACTATGTATAGGGTTAGATAATGTAGGTCTATGGTTTTTATAGAACCTCTTCATTTCATATAGGCGCCTAAATTTTTCTATGCCTACCCTACACGCATTGGGAACTATTATACGTTTACGTTCAAAAAGTACGGATTCAACACTTATATAGAAAAGAAACTATGCTATTTTTATGTGTTGTACAACGAGAATATACAGACAATATAGATATATACTATATATAGATAGATAGATAACATATACCTACCCACTCGTATAGAAAATAACCATGAAGTTGCTTTAAAAAACTTAAAAAAAAAAATCGTTATGCATGGTGCTTTGTTTTTTTTTTTCTGTGTTCATAATATGAGGATTGAACAATCGATATTCTCCGATACCGATATAAGTGGGAATTGAGTGTGAGATGAGGAAAATGGTAGTTTCCCAAGAATTGCTTTCACTCTGAATGAAATATTCATATAGTCAAGCAAAATCATGGGTTCCATATAAATGTGTATGTATGTAGGAATTCCACAGGAGGTTTACCTTTGCCTGGTACCTACATTTCATATTCATTTTACTTTTGCAAAATGAGGACTTGAAATAATAAAGACTGCCATGATAGTGGTGGATTGTCATCTCATCATATTCAAATAAGAGGATGTAGGTACATTTATATGAATGCACTCAAGCAGCAGTCTTTGGGAAGAGATATGTTTTTTTTTTTCTTTCACTATTCTCACTCCACGTCCCCAGGAAGATTATTTTGGTACTTTATTAAAAATTTTATATCAGGTCATGCACCAACCCTTTTAATAAAATATTTGTATAATGTTCTTCAATAACTAATTAAATCGCGCCCAAAATTTGCGCAAATACATCAATTAGCATCCAAAGAGTCTTCCAATAGGGACTTCTGAACTTTGACAGTTGATAGCAGTCATATTGTTGAAGCTACATTTGTCAAATTGGCTGTCATTTATGTAGTCTCTTCTGCCAAATCACCAGGGACGGATAAAGCGTTAAACCATACGTGCAAAATGATAAAATTGTGTTAACAAAATGGGTGTTCTGTTCCGTCCACTTTCCATCCTCTTCACCTATTTTACGGTCGCAATAATTTTCCTACCGAGAGGACTATTTGCAGTGTGGTGGATAAATTTGAGACCACATGGTTCAAGTAAACAATCAACCAACAACCGTACGTCAAAGAAACGCAAGATCTGCCGAAAAGATCGCCGCTGTGAGTGAGAGTGATGTGGAGGAGGCAGTCGATTTCACGTCGCTTACAAGAACTCGGCCTTTCGTAGAACACAACTTGGCGAATTTTGCATTGTGACTTGAGCCTGCAACCCACAAAATTCAACCGATCCAGGAACTAAAGTTTATTTGAGAATGACATTGGCCAGGCCATCACCGTCAACGGCGAGCACTACAGGTCGAAGATTACCAACTTCTTTTGGCCTAGAATGGGTTATATCATAACACCAACAACATGTAGTTTCAACGGGACGGCGCTACATGCCACACAGCTCACGCCACATTGGAAATTCTGCACTAGCGATTCAAGGGCATGGACATCTCACGTGGAGGTGGTGTGAACTGCCCACCGAGATCGTGCGATTTGACCATGTTAGACTTTTTCTTGTGGGGTTTTCCGAAATCGAAGGTCTAAGCGAACCTCAAAGCCAACATCAACCATGTCATCTGTCAAATTCAGCCTCATTTATGCGCCAGAGTCATGGAAAATTGGACATTTTAGATGCGCAGAGAAGCTTCGGCGGAAATTTGAACGATGTTATAATCCATATATAAAGTCACCGATAAGCCTTTCAATCGAATAAAAAATTTCTATGATATCTAACGCACACCTTCTTTTATTTAAATTTAAAGATAGAAAGCGCTTAAAGAAAGACCCTGTATAATACTACCTTTAGCTAAACTACGGTTCTGGCATGTGCTATAAAATAAAGCCCCCATCATCATATAACTAATCAGATGAATAACCTAAAGTTTGATCAGAACTGGTCATTAATTTCGTAGTTTCAAGTTGGTAGCGCTGGCATTTGACACCTGTCAAACTCAGCAGTCATTTGAAGTGTCATAATTTTAGTTGAATGTTTTCCATTTACCTTAATGGATCGCTTAACAAACGAACATTGCGTTAAAATTATTAAAACTTAGGTACTGCAAAAGTAGCCACTTTTCGCGAATCACGCGATGATTATGGTAATCGATAATCGATAATCGACCGACTACGCAAGCAATCGGTGAAATTGTGAAGAAATTTAAAGAGAGTGGAAGCGTTACTGATTTCGTATCGTAAGGCCTGTACATCATCGTAATGCACGCTCAGTCGAAAATATTGCTGCTGTGTAAGTGCAAGTGTAAGTGGTGCTGATGATCCGAATTTATCGATTTCCCGGCGTTCACAGCAATTAACCGATTTTTTTTGGCCAGCGATTGCAGATCTTGACTTGGACGATATGTGGTTCCAACACTACGGGGCAAAGAGCGTGAGAAAATCCATAGTTGCATAATTTCACGTTTTGGCGACGTCAATTGGCTACCAAGATCATTCGATTTAATATCGTTAGATTTTTTTCTGTAGGGCTACCCAAAAGACCGTGTTTACGCGAATAATCCCTGAACTCTAGATGAATTAAAAACCAACATTTCTCAAGTTATGGCCGAGATACCGACCGAAATGTGCGAAAAAAGTGATTAATAATTACCTCAAGAGAATTGCATACTGCGAATCTTCCGGAGGCAGCCATTTGAATGATGTTGTTTTTCACACTTAATGGCAAAGTCCAAACTTTATAATAAAATAAAATCGTCATCAAAAATGTACCGCTGTGTGCGTGTTTTATTAAGCTTTACTTTCGTAAACGAAAAATGAATGACCCTTTACATAAGAGCAAGTACTTGCGACCCAGTCGTGTATTTTAATTTTGTATGCTATATTTTCCACGGAAAACCAATATTAATAGAGTTCATTTTATTCACTTTAAAATTTCAAGATTCAAGATAGCGGTCAAAGTAGGATACATTTATAAATGAAGTGTTTCGGTATAACCACCAATTATACTACCATTAAAATTTCAATGGATTCTCACTCTGATTTATTAAGATAACGCAAAACCTCGATGTAGGTGAAATTAGGTAGGTACTTTTTGACTGGACTTATAATATTTACGCCTATATAAGATCCTTTTTTCGCGGAAATGGCGGCTTTACCAATTTATTATCGAAATATCAAAAGCTGTTTTTTTTTCAAAAGAATTTTTAAATTTTAATTAGAAGCTCAAGTTAGGAAGAAGATAGCTAGGTACACAAAATAAACTTAAACAAACCAACGTGTTTATCTATTCAAAGATTATTATCCGTAGGCTATATCCTCCTATAACCATCCTTTCCACACTTTGTTGTGAAAAGAATTTATCTACCAATTTACTCCTTTTTACAAACAAAAAGTTCAAAACACTCATTCATCTTTTTTTTTTTTTTTTATTTTTTTAGAAAGAGAAAGAAATCAGCAAAGGGTTCATTAAGTACAAACATGACAAACTTACATAAATAATATCGCCTGGCCTGACTAAAGATGAATCTCTCTTTGCTCTTAATTGGAAATGATTACTACCTTATATAGGTACCTACCTACCTACCTACAAACAAAATGCTTGCACGAATACATTAATTGAATGAGGCCTAAGGTAGAGGAGTATAGGTGGGAGCTATAGGAGAGAACATAGAAAGTAGAAAGACTTAAGTACTTTACTTATATACTCCTCCAAAGTTCACATTGGAATTCGGTCCGGACCGACTCGACTATACCTATATAATATACCCTTCGTAAAAAGGAACAATATACATACATACATAACAGAAAAGCGAAAAAAATTCTTTAGAAAATCTATCTTAAAACGATTAAATACAAAAGTCTGTACATATGTAGTATAGATGTTAGGGTGCTTCTTATATGAAAGAAAAAAAATTTATGGGGCACCCTGTCATTACTAAGGATACTATATGATTGATAAGGATGCAAGTAGTAAAAAATGATGATGAGTTTTTAGCAAGTTTATTTTTTTTACTTAAATTGGGAAAAAAATAAATAAATAAATAGGTCGGCGATACAGCTCATGCAGAACCAGGGCCTAGTGACTTACAGCTCTCAACCATTCCTGTGTGTGTATATTATTGACAGGAATAGAGGGGACCTACAATTTTCTGCCGAATCCGAACGGCTAGGGTGAGAAGCATTTTTTCATGACAAGAGGATTTGTCAATTCCTCGCAGTAAAACTCGTGAAAAACATTTCTGTTTTTTAGGTGGCATAGGCTGAGAATCGACTGCCAGGCCGATCATCAGACTCCCTTTTAGTGGTGCTTGGTCTTTGTTCAATTTTAATTTGAAAAACTTTTTGCCCCAGCTGGGTATTGAATCTGGACCAAGCTCCATCAGAGCCAATGCACTACGCATTGCGCTACCGAGGCCACCTGATCAAATCTATCCCAATTAAGGTTTTGTTGTTTGACAATTACATTTTAAACCAGCATTTTTACTAGCCACACACAAGTTGTTGTTGTACATTTGCACCTAATTTTAATACTGTTAGCAAAGAAAACTGTTGCCTTTGCCGCCTGTCTGAGGACTGAACATACCCTAACGCCCAATTTCTTCTTAACGACAGTAAGCAGCATTGAGTTTTGGAATCATTAAATTCTATACGCGGTTTTTTATTTCCCATGGTTTCAAGATCAGAATTTAATGAGCTTATCATAAGCTGCCGTTCCAGTTCTATATTCGAAGAACAGGGATGGAAATCTAAGAACGATTAGGTATGGAAAGCTGAGTTTACTATTGTCAGTTAAACAATTTTAAGGATTAGATAGGGGTTTCAGACAAAAGATCATTGATGAAAATAAGGAAGAGAGTCGGAGACAATACGGAGCCCTGGGGCACACCAGTATTTATTTTATGGATTGGGTATCAGACTCAAACCTATCAAATACAACCTGTACCTATTGAGCGATCCGAAAGGTTATTTCTAATCCAACAAAGAAGTGATTCATCGATACCAAATGCTCGCATTTAGGATAAGAGAGTTTGATGCCAAACTCTATCAAATGCTTTTGAAATATTAAATGCAATAATCTTACTTTCTCCAAAACGATGTGCCTAAAGATTTGTGCCACTGTTCGATGAGATATACCATCAGATCTTCAGTGGACCTATTGCTACGAAAGCTATATTGCCGGTCATTAAGAAGGTTTCGTTCTTCGAGATATTTTTTAAGCCGATGATTAATCAGCGTTTCCATGACCTTAGACAGAATGTTCGTAAGATCAATTGGACGATAGTTAGGGGGGGGGGGAAGAAGATTCGTCTTTTTTAGGGACGGGTTGGACAAATGCAGTTTTTCTTCCACAATAGAATAAAAGAGATTGAAAAGCTTACGCAGAGGCTTTGCCAGCGTGCAACACCTCTTCATAGTTTCAGGAATAAGTTTTGGGCCTGGAAGCAGCTGATCAATATTCTTGCTAAGGACCAACATTGGAAGCCGATTAACAGTTTCAAGGTCAACAATGTCTTCCATCAACTTTCCATACAAATAAATAGTAAGGGGAAGATCTGAAGTAAAATCATTTTTTTGACATTTTCAGCAAGCTTCTATCGAATTGTTGATGAACCAGGACCTAGTGACTTACAATGCTCAACCATCCCTGTGTGTATATATTATTGGCAGAAATAGAGGGGACCTACAATTTTCTGCCGAATCCGAACGGCTAGAGTGAGAAGCACTTTTTCATGACAAGATATACTCTTAGAGGATTTGTCAATTCCTCGCAAGAGGCAGTAACCCTTGAAAAACATTTCTGTTTTTAGGTGGCATAGGCTGGGAATCGAACTCATAGACCTTCGGCAGCGTAACAGTCCAATGCACTAACTAATACGCCACGGGCCCTTTTAAAATTTGAAACACTGAATTTTAGGGAGCACCCTAATTAGATATACAGATACTATCGCACTGGGATAAATATCTGGAATAAATTGTATTTGCTATGTGTTTAATCCTCTTAGTGGTCGTCCTCATAAAAAGAAAAAGAAAAAAGCTAACCGCATACTTTTTCTTTTCTTCTTCTTTTACTTTTTCTTGGTGGGTTTTAATGCCAATTGAATTTTGTCGAGGCCAAGTAAGTAAGTTTAGGATATATGGTGGAAATGGAAGGAAAAAGGCCTTAAATGAAGTGTTGATGCCCTTTAGTAGGTTTGTACATCTTCCCTAGGCTATACCTACTAACAGTAATTTATTGGCAAAATGAGATTAGTCTATGACAAAAGGCTCAAGTCGTTGACATTTGTTAAGTGGTAATTAAATGTCCGTTAATGTGTCTTATGTGTGTATATATACATATATATAAAAAAAAAAAAAAATAGTTTGAATTTGTGAATTTTTAAATATTAATTTTATTCAAATAATAATAATACTTTTTTTTTATTATTTTAATTTTTTGTTTTATTTTATTTTATTTATTTTCTTTTAATTTTGTATTTTTTATTAAATCAATTATTCTCAAAAATATAACTAAGCAAGTACCTATATTTTCTAAAATATTTGAAAGAGCCAAAGACATCAGCTTTTCATTCAGTTCATTAATATTTAATGAGCAATTAATATTCAAATTAAAACTTTTATTTAATGGAAAGGAAAAAATAATGGAACTTAGGTAGCTAATAAGTGGGTAGGGTAGGGTAGGGTAATATATATAATAGGGGACTTTGTAATTAACTTTGACTTTGATTCTTTAAATCAAAAAATTTCAAAATTTTAATTTATATTATACCTAAACCTTGCCAACCTGCCAACCAAGAAATTAAATTTAAAAGAATACAATTAAATTAAGAATAATTTTATGATTTTTATAAAAGAAAAAGAGAAAAACCTGCTGCTTAGAAATTTAATATAAAGAGAATGTAATTAAATTAAGAGTGTTTTTTTTTTTTTTTTTTAATTTCAACCGAATTATGTATGCTTGATGTGCTTGACAAAATTAGACGAAAAGTTCTTTGATTTTTTTTCTGTTTCGGTAAGTAAATAAATAGCATTTTATTTTTTCAAGATTTTCTTGTTTAATTGGAATTTTATTTGATTTAATTTTTTACCATGCCTATATTGGGAACATGCGGATAAGTTGCTTTCCACACCATCTATAATCAGTCAGCGCGTGTATCTTCTTCTTGTGTGTGATTGGTTTTTTTTTGTTTTTCAAATTTAATGTAAGTGAAAACCAATAGGCCTACTTAAAATTGAATATGTTCTTATTATTTTTATACAAACGGGTAGGTATCCGTATTTTAAATGCAATTGAATAAATAAATAAAACATTATGTGGGTTTGTAAATCAAGCGTAAATATTAATAAATAAATAGATAAATAAATATTCTTTAGCTTTCAGAAAAAAATGAACAAACACAAGAAACAACAAAGACAATAATTATGATAAATTGTACTAATATTAATTCACATACAAATTTTTATCAAAATCGTATCAGCCGTTTTTGAGAAAAAAAGAGATTTTCCTTGCCGGTTTCTTAACACGTACTTGTATGGCAATATCGTTATTTTTTGTCATAAGAACAATTTTTATTTAAAATCTACTAGATAATGTTAAAAAAACTGCTAAATGCCAAGTTTAATAAAAATCGTCTAAGTTGTTTTTGAATTATTGACTTCTCATACCTACCTTTAAAATTGTTAGTAAAATTCTGTATATAAAAAAATAAATTGGTCAAAATCTGTTGAGCTATTTTTGAAGCGAACATAGACAAAAATGGTTCTATGGAAGGTACCATTCATAAATATTTTTCCTTATTTTTTTTTATAAAATGGCATTGAAAAAAAATTACTGATTTTTTTTTTTAAGTTGTTGGCAAGTTTTTGAGAAAAATGTGTTTTTCCTAATTTAGTAAAAAAAATTGTGCGACAGGAACCGTTATTTTTGGTCTAAAAAATAAAATAAAAAACGTCAGGGAGTGCCCAAAATCGTTAGGTACCAAGATTAAAGAAAATTGACCCACTCGTTTAGCCTGCAGCCGAAGACAGAGGGACAGAATTGCGAGACGCACTTTTTTCGACTTCGCCATCTAAGATGACAACCATCAGGGCTGTGAGTTTTTGCATTAAAAAAACATTAAGTCATAAGCTATAATATTAGGTGAGTATGAATTAACCCTAAATTCATAAACTATATATTCATTGTAACATCGTTCATAAAAATACATAAGTCTGTGGAACCCCTTATCTTCAAATTTATCTTATTCTCTATCTAAAGGGTTTTCCAATAAGGACTTGACAACTTTTTTTTTTTAAATATAACGCAAACCATTTGAGATATTTCAAAAACTTTATTATCGACTTGAAGTACAATCAAAACATTTATGAATAAAACTCGACTTCGTTCATATGGCCACCGCGGGACCGTTTGCATCGGTCGATTCGTTGGACCCAATTTTCGATGACTCGGGCACACATTTCGGCCGAAACGGCCGCTATTTAGCGTTCAATGTTGGCTCTGAGTTCTTTCAACGTCGTCGTCGGCTTGTTGGCATAAACCAATGACTTAACGTAGCCCCAAAGAAAATAGTCTAGAGGCGTTTAATCGCACGAACGAGGCTGCCAATCGACTGGCCCATTTCGTGAGATAACACGCTCATAAAAACTTACTCTTCAATAAATTGATTGTAATGGGTGATTTTTTAAGAGGTTTAGAACTTTTAAAAAAAACACAAAAAATTCGAAAAAATGAATGAAATATTTATTTGAATCGATAGTTTGAACCTTGCAATTTAATGTTTAAAGATAATTTCATGCAAATGTTGACCGCGGCTGCGTCTCAGGTAGCCCATCCGCTGAGTCCAATTTTGGCATACTCTTTCACACATATCGGCCGGTATCTCACGAATGAATGCATGGATGTTGGCTTCCAGTGCGTCAATCGAAGCGGGCTTGTCCCTATAGACATTAGCCTTGACATACCCCCACAAAAAATAATCTAATGGTGTCAAATCGCACGATCTAGGCGGCCAATTGACCGGCCCGAAACGTGAAATTAACTGTTCACCAAACTCGCCTCGCAATTGCGCCATTGTTTCGCGTGCTGTGTGGCATGTGGCACCGTCTTGTTGAAACCACATATCATGCAAGTCAAGAACTTCCATTTCGGGCAAAAAAAAGTTTGTTATCATCGCTCGGTAGCGTTCACCATTGACAGTAACGCTGCGATTCGCATCATCTTTGAAGAAATATGGCCCAATAATGCCGCCGGCCCATAAACCGCACCAAACAGTGGCTTTTTCGGGATGCATTGGTAGCTGTTGCAATGCTTCTGGCTGATCTTCACTCCAAATGCGGCAATTTTGCTTATTTACGTACCCATTCAACCAAAAATGAGCCTCATCGCTGAACACAATTTTTCGATAAAAAAGCGCATCCTCGGCCAGCTTTCCAAGAGCCCATTCACCAAAAATTCGGCGTTGTGGTAGGTCGGCTGGCTTTAGTTCTTGCACCAGCTGTATCTTAAAAGGCTTTACGCCCAAATCCTTCCGCAAAATTTTCCACGTAGTGCTGTAACAAAGGCCTAACTGCTGGGAACGGCGCCGAATCGACATTTCGCGGTCTTCTGTCACACTAGCTGATACGGCCGCAATATTTTCTTCACTACGCACAGTACGTAAACGTGTTGTAATGTCCAACAAAGTAAATTTGGTGCGAAATTTGGTCACAATCTTCCGAATAGACTGCTCAGAAGGTCGAGAATGCCGACCATAAAATGGAAGCAGCGCGCGATGAACATTTCGAACCGAGCACGAATTTTGATAGTAAAATTCAATAATTTGCAAGCGTTGTTCATTTGTAAGACGATCCATGGTTAAATTGCAAACCAAACTGAAGCTGTTTGACAGTGACACAAGGTACTAAACACACGTCAGCTGTCAAAACCAGTGTTGCCAAAACCAAACCAGCTAAAAAATCACCCGTTATAAGGTGTACTATCTGGCTTGTGGCACCATCCTTTTGAATCCACATGTCGGTCGTCCAAGTCCATATCTTCCAATTCGGGCCAAAAATAATCGGTAATCATGGCGCGTTAACGCTGCCCTTTCACAGTAACGTGACGATTGTTATCGTCGACGAAAAAATATGGCCCAATAACGCCGCACCAAAACAGTTATTTTTTGTAGATGAAGCAGCATGCAGCAAATGTTGATTTTCACCCGACCAATAACGCATATTTTGCTTATTGACGAACCCATTGAGCCAAAAATGAGCTTCGTCATTTACGACCGAAAATTGTAGTTAACGCTCTTAAAGTTGTGTTCACCGACTCCGAATTTCGGTAAATTTTTTTTATAATTTGCAGACGTTGCTCCTTCGTGTACTTAACAATGATGAAAATGCTGAGTTAAATGAAAAAATTGACAATGACAGTTCGATGGTTAGTAAAAGGGTGCGTTTACAAATAAAAAACAAAACAATGACCATTTTTTCACTCAGCACAATCTTGACATCAATTCCCGCGATGTTCCCTACTCATCGGACGTTTACAGGGGAGGCGTCCTTGATGAAAAAAGATAGTCCACGATTAATATCAAATAAGTCACCAGTATTTATTAACTCTACTATAATTAAATGAAGTTTATTTAAAACTTAATTAACAACAAACTTCGTTTTTAAACAAAACAAACAAAAAACATATTTTATAAAAAAAAAATATCCCCAAGTATGTAGTTTGCACAAATGTAGCTACATTCAAATGAGAATTGAGAAGTAGGTATTTAAAAGTCAGAAGCACTAACAACACAATTTTAAAAAATGTTTAAATGCAAAATTGTTCGAACTATTTTAAGCACTAGGTGCAGAATCGTTCAAGCTATTAAAAAGTTATAGGTGAATAAATAATTAAAAAATAAGACAATTTTCTCAAAAAATGCGTAATGCGTGTTTTTATTTTTAGCCAAAAATTTGATATGCAGTTTTCTTAGTGGATACACAGACCACATTTTTAAAAGGAGTCAAATTTCAATGATTTTCAAAAAGATAAGTCCTGGAGTCCCAGCGTTAAAAAAGAGTCAGAGTGACTCTAAAGAGTCCCGAAGGTATATTTATTTTATTGTAGAAAAAGGCTAGGCTCTAAAAAAACTTAAAATGCCATTGCTCTACTTTCGCAAAAACTCTTGGCATTAATTTATTTCAGTGTTGGCTTTTGGAATAAGTTTTTAACGGGTGGGCCAAATACAAGTTTGTTTTTAAAAATGCAATAAAATTAACAAAATTTAATTTTTGTTTTCATGTACCTATTATGGTTTTATTAGTAAGAGCAAACATTCCCATTAATTATGGAACACAACGTCGTTCAAGTGGCTGCTTCGGCTGGCTTCGCAGTACCGCATTCTGTCACTCCAACTTTCCAAGAACTTGTTGTTGGTTTCGGGCTGTAGCTCACGGATTGCTTGGATGATATTGGCTTTAAGTGCTTGAATCATTTCCGGATTGTTGGCATAACATCGGCCCTTCACGATTCCCTACTAAAATAAGTCCAAAGGGGTCAAATGACAGCTCCGAGGAGGCCAATTGACATCGCCAAGACGGCTGATAACACGATTTGGGAATTTGGTGTTGGAAAGACCGATTGTGGCATGAGCTGTGTGGCATGCCGTGCCATCCTGCATGGACCAGAGGTCGTCCAAATCCATATCTTCATTTTCAGTAAAAAACAAGTTGGTTAACATGGCTCTGTAAGCCCACCGTTGACCGAAAGGTTGTTCCCAGCCGCATTTTCGAAGAAAAATGGTCCAATGATGCCACCACTCCACAATCCACATTCTCGTCTGTGCGCACCGTACGACGACGGGGACCATTAGAATTGTCCACTAGCGTACCAGTCTCACGAACTTTTCGCACAAACTTGCGTAGGTACAGCAGGCGCGGTGGGAGCTTCATTTCGGCCAAAACTTCTTTTCAAAAAACACACTATTTGGGCTACACAGCACTCACTTGGCAAATAATTTTTCAATATTTCCCAACGTTGTTCAAGCGTAAAGCGACTCATTTCGTTCCGCGGAGCTATGATACTAATTTTCTTTCAAGATTTCGAGCGGGAAACAGCTGTCAGTGTCAAAATAACCTATGATTTAAAAAGAAACCACTAGATGGCCCATCCTGTATATTCAAATTGTATGAAAAAGAATGCGTATACCTATGGTGATATAACAGTACCTACATATATTCTCAAGAAAAAAATCTCGAGGGCCATTATTTTTATAGACTGACATTGACACATATGTATACTTGTGTTCAAGTCCATTGGTTGATTGTAACTGTAAAAAGATAAAAATAAGGCTAAACAAACAAACCTCCACGTCCACGGCTCTCTCTCTGTCTATAGTGAACTATCAAAAGCTATTTCTCATTCCGGATTTTAAGAACTGATGATGGTGCCTCTCTGACTTTTATACTCAATTTGTCAAGTAACTTCTTTTTAAATTAACAGGCATTGGATCCAACACGCTCTCGCTCAACTTACATATGTGTGGTGTGTGGTTTCGCTTTTGGGTATTCAGTTTCCTCTTTCTTAAAAGAAGATCTGAGTTTATTTTAAAGATTAAGGACAAGCACGGATAAAATCAGAGATCTGTTAGAAAAATATACGGATGTTAAAAATTTAATGCAAACATAATCTACAGTCATCTATTTAGGGCAGCTTTGTAATTCTGGATTTCATTTTGCAGACGTTTTTTTTTCACTTTACAAATTGAAAACACATGGTGTGGTAATGGTTGAGTGCGAGTGCGATGGTAGTGGTGGAAGTGGTGTTGCGTATACGTATACCTACATTTCAAATTAAATCGCTCACATAACATATAATATACAGTATACTTCTATTTTATGTATAAATATTATGTATATGTTATACAAAACCTACGCAGCATGAAGACTAGCAAGAATATAGTTCCCCCCTGGTCCCACAAGAAAAATCCTAATTTTGTAATGGCTTTCACGTAATGTTCAACCAACAAGCCACATCCATAGAGTATATATTTTTTGCATTTTTCCCCAGAGCAAAGTGAAACTTTTGCGGGACATCAAGTTATTATTGTTTGCTTTTAGGTTGAATTTCTTTTTTATCTTTTTTTTGGTTTTTGATTTAATTTTTTTTTTCGGACAATCAACTTTATTTGCATTTGCGTTCAAGCACAAAGCACTTGGGAGAGTGGGATATTAACAAAAAAAATTGTTGTCCGCACATATGTTCGGAGCACGAATTCATTCATTTAATTTGAAAGATTTTCTTCATTATTAGTTTATAAAATGTAACGGGTCATTCATTTCGTGGTTTCAAATTGGTAGCGCTGGCTTTTGATACCTGTCAAACTCAGCTGTCATTTGAAGTGTCATAATATTAGTTGAATATGTTTGCCATTTATGATAATCGATCGCTTAACAATCAAACAACGCGTTAAAATTATTAAAACTTACTACAAAAGTGGTGATTCAAACGTAGCCACTTTTCGCGAATCACGCGATGATTATGTTCGTCATAATCGACCGACTTCGCAAGCAATCAAAATTGTGAATAAATTTGAAGAGAGTGGAAGCGTTGCTGATGTCGTATCGTGAGGCCTGTACAGTACATCATCCTAATGCACGCTCAGTCGAAATCGAAAATATTGCTGCTGCAACTGCAAGTTCGCAGCAATTGAACGATTTTTTTTGGCCGGCGATTGAAGATCATAAGATAAAAATCTGTCAATAAGTTTTAAAATTGTCATACCTATACCAAAATTTTCAAATTTCCTTTTTTTTTTTGGATTTTTAAAAAAAGTCTCCAATTTTTTTTTTTTTTTTGAGAACTTAATAATTTGAAAATGATTCGATCGGTTTTTAATAAACTTGGAATTTAGCAGTTTGGTGTCAAAACAGTTTCAGAAGTTTTTTAATCAATTTATGTATTTCTAATTATATTGATTTTTTAAGAATTTTTCAGTCTAAAACGATCAATCACCATTCAGACTATAAAACCACAATGTTATCGCACATAAGAGAAAGTTCGTGTAACCCAGTCGGGCATTTTGTTTTTTTATAGAACTCGCATTAAGATAAATGTAAATCCAACATTACAACATAAAGGTAAGAGTTAAAGGTGTTTATTCACAAGAAAAAAATAGCACCACGGGTGATCATATCAATATTTCATTTAAGAAATTGAAATAGAGATATAAGATTATCAATAAGATCTTTCTAAAACTAAAACCAAAAGATTTTACGACCTCTGGTTCTCGAAATATCTTCATCCATTCAATTAAAATTGTTCAAAAAAAGATATTTCCGCAATCTAGACTCGTAATTGATTGCGGTTTCAGCGATGAATTAGAAATTCATAGACCTTTCCGTCAATGTAAAAGTTTTAGGACATTTCAATAGGTAGATAAATTTGTATTGACTTTTTGAAAAAAGCATGGACTCCCTTTGCTAATTTTGACCCCAAAAAATTAAATTTTTCCAAATCCCATCGGTATATACATCAAAAGAAAGGTATTTAAAAACCCTATTTAAACGAGTAAACGTGGTCCGGTTCTCAAAATATTTACATCCAAAGTTTTATTTCGACCCAATTTCAAAAAGCAATCCAAAAAATTGTTCGGATGGTAATAGTTATTTCCGCAATCAAGACTCGTACGCTTCAAAGACATTTTGATTTTTAAAGTTTTTATCGATACCGGCATCGCTAGTCTTGTCAAAAGTGATTTCATCACAATGTAAAATGACCACCCTATAGAATCAATGTATCTTGTGAACAAATATTTTTCTAAATTTTAGCCGATTTCTGAAAAAATCTTCGTGGAAGAATCGAAATAAATTAAACTAGGAACTTGAAAAATCGGTACATGTAAATCAATGCTTACTTAGCTGTGCAAATGCAAAACAAGTGCCCGAAAAATTTTATTCGTATCGCTGCATCCAGAGCATTTTTTTTTTTATTTTTTAATGTTTGAAATTTATTGAAATAAAAAAATATGACTTACCTTATTTTTTAAATTCAAAATCTAGTCAAGGTTTTCCAGGCATAAGAACACAATCACAATTTAAAATAAATATCAATTTAAATGGAAATATAAGAAAACACTCGGTGGAATCACTTAAAATACAATTATTGTATTAAGAAATAAAACAAACACAAGGAAATTTACTTTTATAAAGAGACCGATCATGATTAAAAAGCGCCCATTAAAAATAAATTGAGTAGGAACAAGAAACTGAAATGATCTCCTTTTTTTAACTTTATAATTGAAAAATTAATTAATTGCTGAAATAAACCACTATATTCAAACAACGACATAGCACCTTACAACACCGACGAACGACACGAAACGGACGCCATCACCGACCGAATAAACAAGAATGAACAAGAACGAATATGAACGAGCCAAACATTAAGATCGAATTTTAATTTAAAAAATAAGCAATTATTTTTATGAGACCGAATAAATATTTTTCTTTAATTATGAACACAAATCATTAAAGAATATTTATTTTGTATTTTTTTTTACAAACCATTGAAAATTCACACACAAAATTAATTTTCTTTTTCAGCGATCACGACCGACGTAATTATACAAACCGCACTGCACTTCTACTTTTAACCAACTAACGAGTCACAATAAAGAAGAGACAAACTGAAATTTGTCTACCAAAGTATAACGAATAACGAACGATGTTGGTTTGATCAATATAATTATTTATGGTTAAATATTAGTTAAAGGTTCTTACTCATTTTAATGTTTTAAGTTAAATTTGAATTTGTTTGATTTGAATGGCAATTTGTATGCTTGCAAATACAAAAGACGTTTTAATACACGGTGGTTAGTGAGCCTCATATTTTGTTAACTAATGGGTGATTTTTTAAGAGGTTTAGAACTTTAAAAAAAAAAAAAACACAAAAAATTCGAAAAAATGAATGAAATATTTATTTGAATCGATAGTTTGAACCTTGCAATTTAATGTTTAAAGATAATTTCATGCAAATGTTGACCGCGGCTGCGTCTCAGGTAGCCCATCCGCTGAGTATAATTTTGGCATACTCTTTCACACATATCGGCCGGTATCTCACGAATGAATGCATGGATGTTGGCTTCCAGTGCGTCAATCGAAGCGGGCTTGTCCCTATAGACATTAGCCTTGACATACCCCCACAAAAAATAATCTAATGGTGTCAAATCGCATGATCTAGGCGGCCAATTGACCGGCCCGAAACGTGAAATTAACTGTTCACCAAACTCGCCTCGCAATTGCGCCATTGTTTCGCGTGCTGTGTGGCATGTGGCACCGTCTTGTTGAAACCACATATCATGCAAGTCAAGAACTTCCATTTCGGGCAAAAAAAAGTTTGTTATCATCGCTCGGTAGCGTTCACCATTGACAGTAACGCTGCGATTCGCATCATCTTTGAAGAAATATGGCCCAATAATGCCGCCGGCCCATAAACCGCACCAAACAGTGGCTTTTTCGGGATGCATTGGTAGCTGTTGCAATGCTTCTGGCTGATCTTCACTCCAAATGCGGCAATTTTGCTTATTTACGTACCCATTCAACCAAAAATGAGCCTCATCGCTGAATGGAAGCAGCGCGCGATGAACATTTCGAACCGAGCACGAATTTTGATAGTAAAATTCAATAATTTGCAAGCGTTGTTCATTTGTAAGACGATCCATGGTTAAATTGCAAACCAAACTGAAGCTGTTTGACAGTGACACAAGGTACTAAACACACGTCAGCTGTCAAAACCAGTGTTGCCAAAACCAAACCAGCTAAAAAATCACCCGTTATATTATTTCAACAATGAATTTCGGATTAAGGCGGATAACGAATGCGGAAATATCGCCATCCAAACATTCTTTTTGAATTATTTAATTAAATTGATTCGAAATAAGGTATTATCACTTTGGATAGAGATATTTCGAGAACCAGGTCGTTAACACTATGTACGACATTTTTAAATCTCAACACCAAAATTTTTTATCACTTTTTGGCAAAACTTGCGATGCCGGCATCGATAAAAACTTTAAAAATCAAAATATCTTTTGAACCCTATATCTCCGCAACCAAGCCTCGTTAATGGTTGCGGTTTTCACCTTTAAACTGACAGTAAAGACACCTTTCCATCCATGAACGCCATTTTTGAAATCTCAACAAAAAAAATTGTCATCACTTTTTGGCAAAACTTGCGATGCCGTCATCGATAAAAAGTTTAAAAATCAAAATGTCTTTGAAACCCTATATCTCCGCAACCAAGCCTCGTTAGTGGTTGCGGTTTTCACCGTTAAACTGACAGTAAAGAGACCTTTCCATCCATATACGTCATTTTTTAAATCTCAACAAAAAAATGTTCATCACTTTTTGGCAAAACTTGCGATGCCGTCATCGATAAAAAGTTTAAAAATCAAAATGTCTTTGAAACCCTATATCTCCGCAACCAAGCCTCGTTAGTGGTTGCGGTTTTCACCGTTAAACTGACAGTAAAGAGACCTTTCCATCCATATACGCCATTTTTGAAATCTCAACAAAAAAAATTTTCATCACTTTTTGGCAAAACTTGCGATGGCATCGATAAAAAGTTTAAAAATCAAAATGTCTTTGAAACCCTATATCTCCGCAACCAAGCCTCGTTAGTGGTTGCGGTTTTCACCGTTAAACTGACAGTAAAGAGACCTTTCCATCCATATACGTCATTTTTTAAATCTCAACAAAAAAATTTTCATCACTTTTTGGCAAAACTTGCGATGCCGGCATCGATAAAAAGTTTAAAAATCAAAATGTCTTTGAAACCCTATATATCTCCGCAACCAAGCCTCGTTAGTGGTTGCGGTTTTCACCGTTAATCTGACAGTAAAGAGACCTTTCCATCCATGGACGCCATTTTTTAAATCTCAACAAAAAAAATTTTCATCACTTTTTGGCAAAACTTGCGATGCCGGCATCGATAAAAAGTTTAAAAATCAAAATGTCTTTGAAACCCTATATCTCCGCAACCAAGCCTCGTTAGTGGTTGCGGTTTTCACCGTTAAACTGACAGTAAAGAGACCTTTCCATCCATATACGTCATTTTTTAAATCTCAACAAAAAAATTTTCATCACTTTTTGGCAAAACTTGCGATGCCGGCATCGATAAAAAGTTTAAAAATCAAAATGTCTTTGAAACCCTATATATCTCCGCAACCAAGCCTCGTTAGTGGTTGCGGTTTTCACCGTTAATCTGACAGTAAAGAGACCTTTCCATCCATGGACGCCATTTTTTAAATCTCAACAAAAAAAATTTTCATCACTTTTTGGCAAAACTTGCGATGCCGGCATCGATAAAAAGTTTAAAAATCAAAATGTCTTTGAAACCCTATATCTCCGCAACCAAGCCTCGTTAGTGGTTGCGGTTTTCACCGTTAATCTGACAGTAAAGAGACCTTTTCATCCATATACGCCATTTTTTAAATCTCAACAAAAAAAATTTTCATCACTTTTTGGCAAAACTTGCGATGCCGGCTATTGTCAGACCATTGACAGTGTTGTGACAGTATTGTAATATCTATCAATCGTCTGTACTTAGCTTAAGATAGATATAATTGTTACTATTTTCATTCACGCTCGTTGATGTCGGCACAAGACATTGATGTATCTGTTTTTGATAACCAATTTATTATTTAACAATAGATTGAAGTTTTATAAAAAATAGAAAATAAATACCTTATAATATGAACAATATTAGGTACTTACTGTTTTATAGTTTTGTTATGAACAGATTCAATAGTATTATTAAAAAACTTAATTAAATAACAATTTAACCTGAACTGTGCAAGCGAATGAATGAATAATTCATTCGATAGTTGAAATCATAAAGTTACTAATCGTTAGTTTAAATCATTTGATAGTGCTCATCACTACTGCATCATTCTTTAAATTATTTAATACAAAATTTAAAAGTTAAAAAAAAAACTTGAAAATTAAGCATTAAATTATTTTTATTTTATAGGTTAGGTATACCATTTTAAATGGTTTGCAAAAAAAAAAAAAAAAAATATTCAATTTAAACCGCAAAAAATAAAATTCTATCCATTTCCTATTCTCTCATTCCCTGTTTATTGAATATCGATTTCATAAAATGAAATAGTTTGCAACATTTCCCAAAGGACATTTCTGATGTCAGAAACATAATTTACTCACAAACCTATAATATTATGGAGGTATATACAGAATCATATTGTCTATTTTATGTATGCTATTGATTGCCAAACAAATAAAACCCTATCGATCCCATGGGATATTAAGTTAGAGAATTCCCATTTTCAATATACATACATATATATATCCAGCTACAGTTACAATGATAGCCAGGCAACCCACAAAATCACTTTTAGCCATTTTGAGTAAAAATTTACAACTTCAAGGAAATCTAAGCTTTGTATAGAGTAGTGTAGTGTTCTGCTTTGATATTTATTATGAAATATTCCTTTTATATTTATCCTCAAATCTCCCACACCTAATAGAAATCTAATAGATGTCTGGAACCACCTTATATACTCGACCTTTTAAACGGATGTTTGGAATACATTAGAGTGTAGTGTGACGCATATACGAGGTAACATTGGCAAAAAGAGGAGTTATTGAGAACCAGAATTCTGTTTTTTTCCTAAATATATTATACATACATAATATCTAATATCAGAAGAGCAGGATGAATCTACGGATATGCCAAAAGTGATTGTGTTTGAAGGTACCTACACAACACATACTATACACACTCAAGGGATTTCCGTATTGTTCGTCGTTTGTGTGAAATATTCAGGTTTCGCTTTTAGATTCGCAATTTTGTTTTTCTGAGTTTTTGAAGACTTATCTTAGCTTTTAACACGTTTACATAAATGCGTCGCGTCTTCGGCATGTATACTTCACCTAATAAGTCGCATGTTTTGCGTTCGTCATGAAATTTTAATCCATTATGAATATGATGACAGCGAGCACCAAAACGGCATACCTCCCCTTCATATACGCTTGTCATGGCAGTTGTTTGGCATATGCCGCTTATGCGGTGACTTCTAATATTATTATATTTTAATATTATGGAGTTCCGATTGCGTATCTCGTTTCTGTAGAAGAGCATCATGAGTTGAAGTGGATTATAATAGCACTACTAATTGACAGTACATAATAAATTAATAAAGTCTGTTCATCAAGGCCCCCAAAAATAGCACACTTGACATGTTTGACAACTGAAATAGAACTGGATCCTCCATTTTCTGTTGATCTTTACAGAGACGTAGAATTGAAAAACGCTTATTAAGGTCCGTCCGCTTATTAAGGTCCGTCAAGCTGAAGGAAAATAAATGAAAAAGAACGAAACACTAATAAATATCTATAGAAAATAAATTTTACTGAACGTTTCCGATTTATTTTCGTCAAGAAACGCACCCATCTAAACCATCCAGACCCAAAACTAAAAAAATTGACAGAAGAAAGAGATATGACTATTTTTTTCTTATTTTATTTCGAGAAGATTAAGAATTTTACCGTTTTCCATATGTTTATGGAGAGATGAAGATGAAGATGCTGAAACGTATCAAAACAGTCTAGACCAATGGCTATCAAGAATACCTGCTGGCATACAATCAACCGATATTCTTTCAAATGAACTAATAACATGCATGAGGAATTCTGCAAACAAGTTAAGCTCTAATGTTACGAAAGCGTTTAAACAAAAATGGTTTGATAAAGAGTGTTTGAGAGCAAGAAAAAAATCATTTGCCCTTTTGAATGCATTACGGAGCTCCGAAAATGAAGAATTACGAAAATGGTACATTCAATCAAATTCTCAATATAAAAGTCTGTGTTTTGCAAAGAAGCTTAATTTTGAAAACAAACAAGCCCAATCACTTGGTGAAACAAAGAACACCAAAGAATTTTGGAAACTGGCGAAGGATATTAACGGTACCCATCACGTAATAGGCACGGGAGTATCCGCCGATGATCTTTCCACTCATTTCTCGCGCCTTTTACAAACAAATTGCCACTTAACCTTTGCTTATGCTGAACCTCTCATCGTCGATGACATATTGGACACCGAGATATCTTTTCCTGAGATAAAAGCAGTCCTTCAAAAAGCTAAAAATGGAAAAGCTCCAGGTGAAGATGGTGTACCTTATGAATTTTTTAAAAATGCGTCTCAGAATTTTAGTATTCAGTTGGTTACGCTTTTTAACAAAATTCTTACGAAGGCGGATGTTCCATCTTCGTTTAAAAAAGCTGTTATCTTTCCCATACACAAAAAAGGTGCCCTGAACGACGTTGTCAATTACAGAGGTATTTCTTTTATGAATATAATAGCTAAGGTGTTCTGTGGAGTTCTTGTGGGTCGATTGGAAAAGTGGGTAGAAGAAAAAAACGTACTATCCGACTTCCAGGCTGGATTTAGGAAAAACTATTCCACAGTCGACCAAATCTTCGCTCTGTCATCGATAGTTAAAGCATACCATGCTAGAAACAAAAAGGTATACGCGATGTTTGTCGATTTTAAAGCAGCGTTTGATTTAGTAAATCGTAATGCTCTAATATACAAACTTACACAGCTAGGTATCTCGACCAGGTTTCTACATGTCATCAAAAATATGTACACAGACACTGAAGCTAGCGTTTGGGATGGATCACATTTCTCTGAATCGTTTAAAACTGATACAGGAGTCAAACAGGGCTGTCCACTTAGCGCACTTTTATTTGCACTATTTATAAATGACATTGTTAACCACCTTCCTGGAGGAATTAGAATGGCAGGAATGACTTGGTCATATTATCCGAATCAAAAGAAAATCTACAATTGATGATAAACCGGCTTTCTACATACTGCGAGAAATGGGGACTTGAAATCAACATTGAAAAGTCAAAAGTTATGATTTTCTCGCGAGCCAATCGGATTGAAGTTGGAAGCAATTGGTTGTTTAACGGAAGGCGTTTGGAGGTGGCAAATGAATACAAGTATCTTGGAGTGAACCTTACCCCAACGCTGAATTTTAGTAAGCACCTGGTTGAAAAAGCCAAAGCCTCGCAAAGTCTCATAAACCTAACATGGAGAAAGATTTTTGTAAACAAGCACATACATTTATCTGCCAAATACCAAATCTTCAATTCAGTTGTGAAGTCAACACTATGTTATGCGGCTCAAGTTTGGGGAATGGAAGAATATGAAGAGACTGAGAAACTACAGAGGAGCTTCATCAAAAAAATTTTCAATCTACCTAGCAACACACCAAATTACGCGATCTACTTAGAAACCGGCTTACCAAAGATATTCACCAGCACTTTGAAACTACAAGCTGATTATCTAATTAAAGTCTTAGGTTATCGAAATGAGCGATTGAGTAAAAGGATGCTGCTATATGAAGTAAGGAACAAGGACTGGTGGTTTGATAAATGGCAAAGGATCGCAACTTCATTTGGTGAAGACATACAAATTGATCCAAACAACATTCTCGGTGTAAAGGAAAAGCTTTATAGAATTATTCAACTAAATGAAGACTCGCTTCGGAATCTACTTATTGAAACAGCTACTGAATCAGAAAGCCGAATATTATATAGCCAGTTGGACTTTAATCTGTGTAGCAATAACTATTTTCACGACTATCTAAGCCCCAAAGAGATATCTTTAATATTCAAGGCAAGATGCGAGGTACTATGTCTCAACGGACGACCTTACAATGGGAGTTACAATCAGTTCTGCACACTTTGTAACATAAGATCCAAAGAAGACTGCTTCCACTTTATAAGTATATGTCCAATTTTAAGATATAAGAGATTTGCGTATTTTGGGAAATTCTCCCTTTCAATGCAGGAGACCATACAAATATTGGATGGACCAGACTGGACAAAACTTGTCAATTATTTGAAAGAAATTTGCAGGTTTAGGAGGTTGCTAATGACAGAATATAATTAACGTACAAAACAAAAAAAAAAAAAAAAAAAAAAACAAATGAAAACTGAAAATTAAAATAAATTTATTAAAGTGTATTTAAACCTAATAAAAGGAATTAAAGTTGCTAGTCGAGCTGACGGCAAAGCCAGAGCTTTTAAATTCAAAAAAAACAATGTAAATGTAAATTTAAAATTGTAAATAAATGAATTACTTACTTACTTACTTACTTACTTACTTACATATGTTTATTATTTTGTTTGTATTTGTTGTAAGAAGCTACGAAGTTTTTTTATCGCTGCGAAAAAGAGAAGAGGTAATTAAATAATTAATTTTATCAAATATAAATACAAAACTGAAGGCTGATTCACAATTCCACGAGGAAACGAGACGAGAGCGTGACGTGAAACGCTGTTATCTTCTTCTCATTATAAAATTGTTTCCCAATTCAGAATGCGACGAGTTTCTTGACGAGTTTTTTTTTTGACAACGTTAATTCATTCGGTTGTTTGCTTTTAGTGCGGTGTGTGAAAAAGTGATTCAAGTGATTTAAAGAAAAACAATAAAAAAGGAAATACATTTAGAAAAAAAACAAATGAAAAACAACAAGAAATGCTCGTGTTGTGATCAACAAGCGAGCCTGGACGGTGATGGACGATGCTAGCAGAACTGAAGTATCGGGCAGGAGATAGAATATGGCATTTTCACCAGCAATTAAAATAAACGCAGGTTTTCTTCCCTTTTGATGTTATTTCATTTTTGTTTTATTGTATTTAATTGAATTAGTTTAAAATTAAAAGATGCATATGTACCTATTCTATCCAGTCAAGATGCACATGCAGTGGTCTTTTGTGTTTTTGTTTTCTTTCTCTGACTGATTAACTTGTCAAATGAAGAAAATCGTCGTCTCGTGGCGTCTTTTTTTCAATTTTTCGAACTCTTGGAGTGACGTGACGACGAGAAACGCTGTATACTTTCATTGCTTGAAATGGACTTGACAACAACTGCGACGAGTTCATGTCACGCTCTCGTCTCGATCTCGACAGCACAAACCGATGCCGATGTAAATGCAAATAAAAATCAAAAACAAACAAAATCAACATCAACTGAAGCAAAATATGTGGAGTCAGTGGCGGTGGCGGAGGTTGGAGTTGTAGAGATAGATACCGCAAAAACTCTGCAAATATCCCGGAGTCGCCAATTATTAACTTTATAATAGAAAATGAAATTCCGCTATCAAATAGCATGGGTTTTTGAAAGTGACAATGCTTCCCGCAATGGTTGGCTGTCACACAGGTGCCGTTACGCATCTCAGAAAACGTTTTCTTGAATTGTTTTAACTTGGTTGCGAAAGCCATTCGGTGGATTTGATTAACAACGGAGCTGCCAAATAGATACTAAATGAAGTTAAAACATTTGCTGTGTTCCCAAAATTTCTTGGCTAAAGGAGTGGGGATTAAATTGCTCTCAAAGAAAAATAAAACTGTCAAAATGTCTGGAACAGATTTCACACTATTTTGGACAACTTTTTAAACGTCAGAAAATTTTAAAAACAATCAGTAGAATAAATGAAAATTTAAACGATATCAATCTTGTTTACATCACGTTTTTAAAATATATTCATAAGATTATAAATAATTTTAACAAAATGTTTCAAAGTGCATCACAAATTGTTTTCTTATTTAAGTCCGTTAGGGATATTCTTTTAACAATTTTTTTCAATTAAAAAAAAAAAAAAAATATATGTATATAAATAAAATTAATTAGCACTTGAATGAAGCTGGGTTAATTGACGATTATAAAAATAAGTTAACAAATAGACTGAACATTGAGACTTGCAATACCATGATATCTGCACTAAATTTATTAGAAATAAAAAATATTAGGGAATTGGGTACCAAATAAAAACCTAATATACAAAAAGAATATTTAAAATAAAATAAAAATATTAACATATTTCATATTTGTGTGTGGTGTTAGCCTCCATTTTGTGTGATATATATCGTCGCTTGGATAAAATATTGTCGTATGTGAAAAATTGAGGTTTTGAGATAAAAATGCAGTTTTGTTATTTAATTTTTTTCTCTACAACCTAGTGAAATCCGTCTTTCGATATCTGCCGTAGTTCCCAAGATATTTTCCTCAAAATGTGTCGTATGTGCAAGGTCGCCAAAATTTAAGTATTTCTTTGTCGTATGTGTATACAAAATGCTACACATACGACAAAATAAAGACATCGACATTTTTTTCATACAAAATCTGTTTAACCAAAGTTTGATAAGTAATTGTCGTATGTGTCATTTTTAATACACATACGACAATATTTTACTGAAATTCCGGTAAACGTTTGTCGTATGTCTCATAAGAAAAAACACAGACGGTTGTAATTTCAGTCGTGATCAAGATGTCGCAGAGGTCGGACGAGTCCCCTGCACCAAGTGTATCTGAAGAACTCTATACGTATGATAATGGATGATAAAGCATAAGGATGCTTTGAATAATTCTCTTTAATTTTTTAGCATGCGCAATGAAATATTAGGCGATGACGAAGATGATCATGATAAAGGTGGGAGCCCTTGTTCCAATGGTTATGATTTTTCAGCAGATGATGAGGAAGAAGATCCTACATATGAATTGCCAAATAGTCCAGAAAACAGGACCTCAACCTTAAGAAATTATTATGAAGCTGCAGATAAAATGATATTGTCCACTCCCTCCACTAATCGAGTTGAAGACCGAAGGCTACCATCTGATTATAGCAGTTCTTATACGTTTCTGAATATTCAAATCTACATAACATTATATCACAAGTTAGATTTCCTTTTTAATGTTTTTTACAGCATGTAGTACAACGCCAACAAACAAAAAAAAAAGAAACAGAGATCCTTCATTATGGAAACAAAACCTCAGAAAAAATCTTCGAGATCAAGGTCTTCCATATGTGGGAAAGGGCGGTGTTTCAAGGCCTGGCAGAACGATGTACACTTGTACGGATTCCTGTTTTTATGGTTGTACCCGGAATATTACAGAAGCGCAGAGGGAAGTCATTCATACGAATTTCTGGAGTCTAAAAGCGGCGGACAAACAAATATTTTATGGAAATTATATTAAAAAAGTTGAAGTTAAACGAAGACGAAAAAATAACAAACATGACGAGAATCCACAAAAAAAGGCAAGTTTTCATTACTATTTTAAAGTAAGGCATGAGACCATACAAGTATGCAAGAAGTATTTTTTAAAAACATTTAGTATATCAGAGAGAACGGTTTATTACTTTTTTTCGAAATATACAAATGAAGAGTTTACTAAATCTCAGACTAAGCGTGGTAGAAAGGCTACACAAGACGATCGTGTAGCTGAGGTGAAGAACCACATTTCTATAGCTTCGCAGTTGTAGACTCCCATTATTGCCGTTCAACAAGCTCCAGAAAATACTTAGAAGCACATCTAAACCTACAAAGGATGTATGACTTGTACAAAATTAAAGTTGACAATCCAGTATCCATTGATATTTATCGTAAGATATTTAACATAAAATTCAACCTTTCATTCCATGCCCCAAAAAAAAAAGACTTATGCGACAAGTGTAGTCTTTACAAGGCTAATAAAGAAACATGTACGGAAGCTGAAACTCAGAATTATGAAAAACACTTGGAGGAAAAGAGATTTACGAAGGCAGAACGAGAAAAAGATTTGCAAAACCTCGATAAAAGCACTGCCGTTTTGATGTATGACCTCGAAAACGTTTTTACCTTGCCGAAAATGTATACATCCAATTTTTATTATAAAAGAAAACTTTGTGTCTACAATCTCACTGGTACACTGATCATACCTGGCTCAGTAAAAGTGACATACTGCGTTATATGGAATGAAACTGTAAGTGGGCGGTCTGGAAATGATATCGCCAGTGGATTAATAGAAATCTTAAACAAAGTTGTAGAAGACCACCCGAATATGAGAAAAATTATTTTGTGGAGTGATTCATGCATTCCACAAAACAGGAACCGAATAACGTCGACTGCCATCTTGCAATTCCTTCACGACCAAAATTCAATCAAAGAAATAACACAAAAGTTTTGTGAGCCAGGACATTCTTGCTTGCAAGAAGTTGACTATGTCCACAGCGTCATTGAAAAATATTTACGAAACATCGAAATACCAAGTCAAATAACTTTAATTCGCCTTTAAAAAAAAAATTAATTTCCCAAACGTTCATTTGAAAATTTTGCAAATGAACCAAAAGGATTTTAAAAATTATGCCTTCAAGTCTGAAAACCTAGCTTACAAGCAAATCCAGTTCTTTAAAGTCAAAACTCTTATCTACAACTGTGAGAATACTTATAAAATTGGATGTAAGACTTCATTTAAAGAAGTATTTTACACCTATTATGATTTGAGCAAGAAAACCGGATGTTTTCAAAAGCCAACTGATGCTAATTTATGGCAAAAAGAGCTTCGTTTTGCTCCAGCAAAGGCCATTGACTCCAACAAAAAAAAAAAGATATAAAAAGTATGATTCCTTATCTGGAAAAAAATGAAGACATAACATTTGATGAATATATAAATAATTTAAAGAATTACAATATTTAAAAAACTTTGTTTTATTTTTATATATTTAATATTTTCACAACATTTATTTTTTTTTTTATTTAATATAGCCAACCACCGATCCGACAACACATTCGAACTACTTTTACTTTAACCACTTAACTACATACTTGCTATATCTACTTTACTTTTTATAACAACTTAACTTACCTTAAACTTAAATTTAATTTGAATTATTTTATATTTTAACTTTAATTAATAAATTATAAAGACTTGAATTGAAATAAACCCTACATATGTATATTTAGAATACATACTATTTATTTTTTAATTTTATTTGTAATGAATTTGTTTTTTTTTTGCAGATTTCGCGGCGGTTTATTTTTTTTTTTTTTTGCTTTAATAATATTTTTGGAGGCCCCTTTTGAAATTTTTCAGCGAGTAAGTTATTAGGCCAGTAGGTTTCGGACCTCTCAAACGTAGTTTTTTTTCTTGCTATGCACTAAATTTAGTATATGTAGATTTTAATATTAAATTTTTTTTTCTATAAAAAGTGTATGGTATGGTATTTATAAATTTTGGACATCCGATTTTCCTAATTCGAGTAAGCTGTTTAAAGATGTTTGGCCAGTAACCAAAAGGTCCCACGCTCAATTCCCTTAATAACCTGTCTTTTTTTTAGCTGAAGTTTAATTAATTAAGATATCTCCTTAAAAACAATTTTGCATAAGGCTCCGTATAAAAACTGATTTCCTCTTTAAGATTCTGGACCAACTATGTTACATTGGATAATAACGATTAAAGTAATTTATGCAGAATGTATCTCCTAGGAAAATGGCATCAAATTCGGAAAAAAATTTATATAGCAGCTTTACGCATTTTGCCGACAAATTTTACAATGATGTGGTTAAATTTAGTTTCGTAACTATAGATGTGGGTCCATTGGACTCAGTAATTTTGAAATGGTAATATAAATAAATTAATAAACTTATTTTAAATATTTTTTTTTAATTGAAATTCGTCATTGTTTAAAGACAAAGGTAGTCTTAAGAGAAATCAATGGTAGGAGCTTTCATTTTACTTCAAATTTGAATTTTCACCAATGAGCCGAAAATTGCTTTAGGTACCTTAAAACACGTCATCTAAAAAAAATTATAAATAGGTTCTAGGTAAAAAAAAAAAATAAATAAAAATCAAACATGACAATTTTCTTTCTTTTTAAAATTCTTAAAACAAAAACTTGAAATCTCCTCGAAAAATTCTGAAATTTGCCAAGTTACAAGAATTTATTACACACTGGCTCAGCAAAAAGGCAAAAAGGCATCTTGACACCTTAAAATTGCATTTTGATTATGTTTTAAAAGCTCTAGGTTACAGTTCAAACCGAATTCCTTTTGTTCTATAGCTACGTATATTTTTGAAAAAAAAAGGATAGACTGGGTTACATATTGGAAATTTTTAGCCCGAAAATGTGGATTAGATCTGAATGTACAATGGTCTAATGTTGTCGCATTTAAGACACAAGCCAGTAGTTTAGCGGAAGCTTTTGAAATTTACCAGCATAACGACTGCAATCAGCAAGGCGGTATCATCAATAAACTGTATTAGGTACATATACATATAGGTACCCTGAAATAAACTATAACCTTGGACAAAATAATTATTTCAGGGATGATTTAAGTTTGGAAACAGTGCCCTTTATTCCTTGATTTGCAGAGCGAGGGTGACCTGCTATATAATAAATAGAATTGGTACGCAATACAACAAAACTGCCAAACCTCTTTGTACGTTTTATGCAATCTTAGGGTGAAGGAGGATTGTTTTCAATTTTTGGCTATCTGCCCTGTTCTTAAAGAGTTTAGACTGAGTTGTTATTTTGGTTGTTTAATACTCAACATGGAACAATTGAAGCTAATATTAAATGGAGCTTGGCTGACCAGGTGTCCTCTTTATAGAGGAAAAGTCCTCTTTTTGACCTTATAAACTTTTGTCCGGTATTTTTTTTGAAAAAATCAGCGATTAGTCATCTTTTTTTTTAGATTTTACAATTTTTTTTTCTGTGAAACGAAGCCACAATAAAAAATTTATTTTGGTGGGAACAGGTTCTTAGGAGTTTTTTTTTTTGCAAAATAATGAATTCTGAATTCACTTAAAGCATTGCACAAACCAAGGCGATGACGGTACCGATCGCGATAAAAATATGGCTGCCGCACTTGTTAATCAATTGAGATACGTGACTTTTGTTGAACGCAGCAAGAACCATTTGATCGCCATATCACATGAAGGTTTTTTAATCCATCGACATTGTAGCTATCCTTTAATGGAATCTGACAGTTTCATAGCTTCACAAATGGACAACAAACTGTGTTTTGAAATATATTATTCGTGTTCAGGAAAATGCGATCTCGGAGATCTTAGCAATCTCAGTTATGTACATGAACAGGATTCCTCCGCAAAATTTCTCAGTTTGGCTGGCAAAACTGAGGAAAAAAAATATTGGATTCGCTTGCTCACCTTTTGAGCGAGATCTGAGATCTTATTTTTCTGAATGCACCAATTGAATATTTTAATCCAAATGTCATCCAAAAGTCTTAAAAATGCCTTTTTCCGAAGAAAAAAATTAATCAAAAAATTTCGGATTTTTTAGAGATTTCATTTTTCTGAACTGCCCGCCACACAATACATCGCATTTGATGTGAGCAGGTTTTTGATCGCATCTTTTTCGCGCGATAAAAGTTATCGTGATCACCACCCCCATCACCTCGGCTTGCGCGTAACTTTATTCATAAATCGCAATGTTTGAACGCCACCCATTCATCTGACAGCTTATTCAATAACTCTTAACTGTTTTTTTTCATGTAAATGCATTTCATTTCGTTGTCTGTATTCTTGTCTTATGAGATAGGTTTTCTAATAATTATTCGATTTAACGCATGTTGTTTTATATTTTTTTAATAAAGTATTGCCAGTATTCAATATTTTACCTTGAATTTCACCTTTTTATTCAGTTTAATAAGCATTTTAAATATTTTAACATTTTAAACTATCGAAACACTTTCCTATTGCTCGGCAAAATGACAGATGGGGATTATTTTTTTTGTAATTTGTGCCTCACTCACATAAATTGTATATATGACGTGATATACGCCACTTTCTTTTCTTCTTATTCTAAGGGTACCTATTTGAATATTTGATTTTGTTTGTTACTTTTGAAGGTGTCCTCTTTGGATTGAAGAAATAAAATGGAGCTAATTGGGAAAGCCTTTTTAATTGTTTAAAATCGGCAAAAAATTAACGATTTGCTATTTTAAATGAATACGTTTAAAAAATATAAAATGAAAAAATATATCATGTTCTTACTATTTTTATACTTTATAGATAATTTTATAGAAATATTTGCGGCTGATGACAGTAGGTATGTTTTACATGTTTTTTGCTATGTAAAATTCAGAATATAAAAAAAGAATAAGAAAATAATTTTGTAAAAAACTTAATTGAATTTATTTAGAAATTAGTTTTTGTTAAAAACTTTTTGAATTTATATAATTAAATGAATCTAATCAGAGAACTGTTATTTTGCTTGTTTGTGTGTGGATTGTGGAACCTAGACGTTGATTTGACATTGGATAACATCTGGAATCAACAGATCGTTTCCGATTTTCTCCGAGAAACAGCTACCTACAACTCAAACCTATAAAATTGGGGCAAACACGATGTTAACCTTCAATATTTTGAATCAATAATTTAACAAGTCCAAATAAAATGTGCTAAGTCTTCTAATTGGCTGATTTAAAGGGTGTTTTTTTTATAGGTATAGAACTTTGAAATGGAATAACATGAAATTTACTTTATTCGAAAGATAATCTTCTGGCATTATAATTTGAATATGATTTCTGGCATATGACCGCCACGGCTGGCTCAGACGTAGTCTAATCTTGAGATCCAATTTTCGATGACTTTTTTCAACATTTGTGGCCGTATATCGGCAATAACGAGGCGAATGTTGTCCTCCAAGTGGTCAATCGTTGTGGGCTTATCGGCGTAGACTAGCGACTTCACATATCCCCACAGAAAATAGTCAATCGTACGATCTTGGAGGCCAATTTAAGGGTCCGTAAAGTGAAACTATCCGGTTACCAAACGTTTCCTTCAATAAATCAAATGTGGCACGAGCTGTGTGACATGTTGCGCCGTCTTGTTGAAACCACAGCTCATGCACATCATGGTTGTTCAATTGATGAAGGAAAAAGTCAGTAATCATTGGTCTATAGCGGTCACCACTGACTCTAACGTTCTGGCCAGCATCGTTTTTAAAGAAGTACGGACCAATTTTTCCACCAACCCATAAAGCACACCAAACAGTCAGTTTTGTAACGGTGTCTCAACATACACTTGACCACACGGCAGTTTTGTTTATTGACGTATCCATTCAACCAAAAGTGAGCTTCATCGCTGGAACAAAATTTTCTTGAGAATATTGGGATCAAGGATCAACAGCAATCTCGTTTCGAGTCCATTCATAACAATTTGCATGCGTTGTTCAGGCATCAGTCTATATTCATGTTGAAATACCAAACCAAACTAAAAATAAATCACTTTTGACAGCTGAAAAAATGGCCGCCAGTTAAAATAGTGTTGCCAACTTAAAGTTCTATACCTCTAAAAAAAACACCAGATATTTCAGTAGTGTATAGAATTTGTATATTATCAAAAAAAAAACCTTCAGCAATACCTAATTAATTATGTTGTTGATTTATAATATCAAGGTTTATAATATCAAGAAAAAATAAATAATTGCCCTAAAGCTTAACCACTATATAACATTTAACAAAAAAAGCAAGTAGGTACTATGAGATCTAGTTTTGCATTTCACTACGCAAAGGATACCTAGAGTTTATTATGTTGGTACTTCTGAGAAAATATAAATAATTTCTCAAAAATGGTAGCTGTTTTGAGTGTTTGTGTTTATCTACAAAAGTTACATGTTGGTGTTGGGCATACATTACCTTACCTACATACATAGTACCTAACTTACATAATATGTAAATTAACAACGTTTCCGTATATCCACAATTCCAAAGTACAAAATTAGTAATAAACATTATAATTTTTCTAGGAACACGAAGTCACGTAAGCAATTGAAAAGTTAAACTAAATTACTAAAATTCTCTTCTGTTACACCAATATAACTAGAAACAACTATGTAAACACGAATTAAATCGTAAATTCTAAATATAATCAAGGATACAGTTTTGGGTGATTTTTCTTTAAAGGTAGGAAGGTATGTAGAGTAGATTATGTACGTTTACTCACACTCCGAAAAATATCCTTATTAGAAGCGTTTAGTATTTAATATAGTGTTTATCTAAACAAGAAATCTATTTAACTAAATAAAACATTTGTTATATACTCTAAAGCCTTGTTGGTTGGTACACACAACTCACTTCCTGTGAAATGAAATATAAAAACGTTTCAAAATACACGCGAAATATCAATATGAATTTTTTAAGATCTATTTGGAATTTCTAATACTCACTTTTAATGAAGTCAAGGTATGATTTTGACAATTTTTCTACATTTATTCTGTTGCGACGGATCTGGCAACTCATTTCGCTTATCTTTTGAACGCACTCAATCAAACAACTAAACCTTTCCACGAGATTTCTTTAAAATTTGGCTGCAGCGGACTGAAAGGAATATAAAAATAATATAAAATTATTATAATCAAAAAAAATATTAAACTGTAGGTATTCCCTTTAGGAATTTTTTAATAAGTAATACAAATTTATTAAAACAAATTCGAAACGAGTTTCCTTTCGACAACAAATTGTATTTCACAATGTTATACTCACATAATACTTCCACTAGACTATATTTTTGGCAGGTGGTAGAAAAAATAGGCTCCATTAACTAATTTATTTCTTTTATCAGATAAAAAGTTTTTAAAATTATTAAGACTTTAAAACCACAATGTGATCGTAAAAACAAGCTTTTTCACTATTTTAACGTTTTAATATCTCGAAACACTTTCCTATAGATCGGAAAAATGACAGATGGGGCTGATTGTTTTTTTTTTTTAATTTGGTGCCTCACTCACGTAGGTACACTGTATGACGCTGTTTACAAGATTTGTTTCTTTTCGTTCGTTTCGTCTTTCGTTTTTCTGACAGGCACATATTGTCGTATTTACCAGATTAACTACATAATTCTATTTTACATTCGTGAAGGGTCTCGTTGTTTTGATGTTCAGAAACTAGTTCAGAAACAGTAGTGAATTAATTAAAGATATTTTCTAATCACTTCTTATCCATATGAAACTATAGAACTACCGATTCCGACACGTCGAGTTCTGCCGGAATTTTTTTAATGTTCTTAGACGACGTCAAGTGACAAAGACTAACAGCTGTGTATTTGTCAGTCGTTACACTCCTTGCACTTTGCACACAGAAATATGTGTAGCAGAAATTTGCAAGTTATCCAATGGAGGGGAGATTATTTGCTCTCTGATTGTGCTCTCTCGTTACAACTTTTTTGAGTTAACAAACACGAACTTTAAAGAATTTGTGATAGTTTGTAAAAATTTGTGCAATTTTGCAAGAAATTTCACATTACCAAACACAGATGATTTTTCTCTCAACTATGATTTTTGCTGACATCTAGTTACGCTCATCTCTATTGGGCTGTCAAACCATAAACGTCAATTTTCAACCGGAAAAAAACTTTAAATTTTCATTCATGCTTTCGTTACTTCATTTCCCCTATACCTACATTTCTACACCCCTCACCAAAGCTGTCAAAAAGACAAAAGACGAAAAAACAGAAAAAAAGGGTGGTGTCTATATGTGATATACACCCTTTACCTTACTTTTTATTCTTAGGTTGTTATTCCTAAAAATCTTTTTCTTGCACTTGTAGGGGAGAGGAGGGCACGTTCGAACGCGGGGTATCTTTAAACATGGCTAATAAAACCTTAACAAATAATTATTTTAAAACATAAATTAAATTTTAAAAATGGCAATACCGATATCTTTATACGTCAACGATTTTGCGGAACCTCTCTTATGTTCATCTGACAGTAGCTAGATAGATATATAGATATTTAAATATGCTGAACGCGCACTACTAGTCAGTAAGCAACCAATCCACTAGCAGCTCAAGTATCCGGTGTCGGTGAATGAACGGCAATGCATACCGTTACCTGTGGGAACAGGTTTGTGCCATAAATGATGACACAGCAATTTTTCTATTGTGCGCACGTCCAAGGCGTCATGTGACGACATAACTTTCTTGTCTGAATTATTGTATATTATTTAGTTATTATCGTTGTTATTAATTTATTTTCAACGCAACAGGCCTGTAAAAGAATGCAGTCGTTTGTGAATGATTCTTTAAAAATCATTTATTGAATTCAATTAAAAGATTGCATTCATTGACTTCACTTTATGACTTCAGACTTCAATTATGCAATCAGCATTCACTTGTAGCAAAAGATTGCAATCATTTATTTCCCTCATTCATTTTACAGCAATCAATTGAATGCAATCTTTTGAGAATTCATGCATTCTTTGCATTCTTTTGCATTGCCTAAAAATAATTGCAATCTTTTTGCTACAATGTAAATGGTGATTGCATAAATTGAAATCTGAAGTCTTAAAGTAAAGTCAATTAATGCAATCTTATTATTGAAGTCATTAACGATTGCATTCAAAAAAGATTGCAAATCGCTCCAACGGTTTTTACAAAAATTGTCTCACAAATTAAAATAAGTAATGATTTCTCAATAAAAGCTCTCCCAAGCAAACGTGAATACTTTGGAACTATAACAAGGCTTTCGCCTGTCTTAAATATCGTACCTACATGATAATTATTGAGAGAGAGAGAAAGAGAGAGATAGTTTGGGGAAGCCTTAAGGGTGGATAACAAATAAGTAATGATTTTTATAGAAAAGTAATTTTTTATGATTTTCGCAATTCCGAAAGAAGCCACTCAAATTCAATAATTTCCTCAATAATTGGATATTTCCTACAAATATTATTTTGTATACCTACATAACCCTATACCTAACATCATCATCACTGTATAACCTATAACCCTATTAAATCTTTCAAAGGCTTCAATCATAACATATTCTATTATTAGTTATTGTTATTGCATTAGAACGGATTACGTCCATTCTTGATCCCCAATCTACGTTAACACCTTTTCAACATCATATCGGAATATGTGTGTATAAAAATATTCCAAAAGCATACTTCTCGATACCTACATACATATACATAATATAATAACGCAAGGTTTGATCCGTGAATATTAAAGCCTTATGACGTGTTTTATACACAATCACGCAACACTCGATGGTAGGTACATACATAGTTGTGATGTCGATGTGTTTTCCGCCTTTTCGATCATTGATTTTTTATCCTCTACTGAATAAGCAAACTAATCGTCCGTGACACGTGTTTCAAAGAAGTTTCGTCTCATACCACACCTTCGCCCATCGAACTTTCATCATAAAAGACCAAATTGTGTAAACACAGGGAAAAGTTTATTTTATTTTTTTATGCTTTCCTCCCGTAAATCCACTTAATTGACTTTTAATAAAGACACGTCAGGTTATTAAGGATGGAAGGTACATACACCTACTATAGGTAGGTACATAGATAATGTTAGGTATACCTACCTTTACGTAACTATAACTCCTAGGTAAGGTATCCTTCGGAGTTTGGTTGGTTTGGACTTTTGCGTCTTCTTTAGGTATACAAAGTTTTTTTTTTTTTTTTCTTTTTTTTTTTTCTATAAAATCTTTGAATCCCCATGAAACTGTAATGAGGCACTTCCAATTTCTTGGTGCTTTATCGTTTCTATGAGTCTCATAAATCATCGTTTATCTAAGTTATGTCTGAACCTTTCATCGTACAAGTACATGTAATTCCACAAATAACCTCAACTGATTACATTCTTTTTTATGGAATTTTTTGTTATACATTCTTCTTCTTCTTTTTCAACACCGCCGCCGCCGTCTCCGCCGTAGTAGTCCCAAAGCCCCGAAGAATGTACATAAGTATATTATAAGATGTAAGTTTTTTTTTTTTTGTTATTCCTTAAGAATATTATAGGCTTAAGGACATGTGAAGGCATGGCAAGGCTCACTAACTAAAGACTTCCCTATATTCATACCAAGACTATACTTCTTGCCAGCGTGATATTTTTATTTTGTATTTAACTTCTCACTTTTTTTGACATACGTGCTTGTGCAGTAGCAAAATCTTGTGTTGTAAATTTTTGCCATGATAACAAGCCTAGGAAAAAAAAAAAAACAAAAAAACAAAAAAAAAAACAATACTAAGTACGTACAGCTATATATTGTATGTAGTATAAAAGATGCTGACTTGGCAGGAAGAATAAAAGTCATGACCAAGACAACGAGCGACGTACGAAGGCTTCAGAGAGCGGCCGGCGGCGGCGGCAGCTGAAGCAATTTCCCTTAAGCGATGGAAATTCTTGTTGAAATATTTACACTTTATTATGATGCGCGCGAGAAAGAAAAGTTTTTATTTCGCTGTTTCGCACGCTTCAGTCTGACAAATTCTCAAAGTTTTTGACAGTTTTATGCGCTGAATGTGTGTGATTCTATGAAAACATTGCTAAGGCCTCCTTATATCAGCATGAATTTTATGTGGGGGGGGATTTGTTGTTGATGATGTGATGGGAGGTGAGAATAAATTTGTGCGTTGATAGTGTTGACAGGATTTTAGTGCTCAAAGGTACCTACCTACATTCAAACAAACTAGCATAATACATAGTCGTGAACTATAAGATATAACGGGTGATTTTTTAAGAGGTTTAGAACTTTTTAAAAAAAAAAAACACAAAAAATTCGAAAAAATGAATGAAATATTTATTTGAATCGATAGTTTGAACCTTGCAATTTAATGTTTAAAGATAATTTCATGCAAATGTTGACCGCGGCTGCGTCTCAGGTAGCCCATCCGCTGAGTCCAATTTTGGCATACTCTTTCACACATATCGGCCGGTATCTCACGAATGAATGCATGGATGTTGGCTTCCAGTGCGTCAATCGAAGCGGGCTTGTCCCTATAGACATTAGCCTTGACATATCCCCACAAAAAATAATCTAATGGTGTCAAATCGCACGATCTAGGCGGCCAATTGACCGGCCCGAAACGTGAAATTAACTGTTCACCAAACTCGCCTCGCAATTGCGCCATTGTTTCGCGTGCTGTGTGGCATGTGGCACCGTCTTGTTGAAACCACATATCATGCAAGTCAAGAACTTCCATTTCGGGCAAAAAAAAGTTTGTTATCATCGCTCGGTAGCGTTCACCATTGACAGTAACGCTGCGATTCGCATCATCTTTGAAGAAATATGGCCCAATAATGCCGCCGGCCCATAAACCGCACCAAACAGTGGCTTTTTCGGGATGCATTGGTAGCTGTTGCAATGCTTCTGGCTGATCTTCACTCCAAATGCGGCAATTTTGCTTATTTACGTACCCATTCAACCAAAAATGAGCCTCATCGCTGAACACAATTTTTCGATAAACAACATTTCGAACCGAGCACGAATTTTGATAGTAAAATTCAATAATTTGCAAGCGTTGTTCATTTGTAAGACGATCCATGGTTAAATTGCAAACCAAACTGAAGCTGTTTGACAGTGACACAAGGTACTAAACACACGTCAGCTGTCAAAACCAGTGTTGCCAAAACCAAACCAGCTTAAAAATCACCCGTTATAAGATGTTGTATTATATCTACTCGTAAAGTGTTTACGTCAAAAATAAAAGTTTAAGATAAAATAAGAAAAAAACTTAGCTCAAAATAGGATCGAAGCTAAGAGCGTGAAAATTTATTGCAATCAACACGTCATTATATTTAAAATCATTTAATCAATAAATGATTAAAAGAGAATTGATTTGAATCCATAATCACCCTTTATACCTAGGTATTGAAATGAGTAAGTGTTTTACTGGAAATGTCTCATTTAATTGATACAAAAATGGGGTTAGGGAGATTGACGTCGAACTGAAACGCTCAAAATTTAATTAAGATTGTGATATTCTTCATATAATTTATCGTCCATAGAATAACTTCGGGTTTTATTAAAATTTTCTTGCAAACATCTGTAACGATTGGAAGTGTAAAAAAAAAGTTTTAAATTATAAATTAAATCAAAAAATTTAAAAATTCTTATGTCTTGCTTGTTAATTTTCAACTTGCGATGTAGGTACTACATATTTATATGGCAAGTAATGCATTCGTAAAAAAATAAAACTCAAGATTTTGATCTAAGTCGACATTACGTCATTACGATGATAGGGAAGTCGAAAAAAATGGGTCTCGCAATTTTGTCTGTCTGCCCTTTCGGCTGTAGACTAAACGGGTGGATCATTTTTCTTAAAGCTTGGGAACTAGCATTTTTTGAGAATTCCCCCCACAAGTTTTTTTTCTTTATTTTTTTTACGACCAAAAATAACGGTATCTGCCGAACAAATTCTTTTAGCAAAGAATATAAAATCTTATTTTTCTCAAAAACGTGCCAACAACTTTAAAAAAAAATCAGATTTTTTTTACAAAAATGCTACCATTTTATAAAAAAAATTTCGGAAAAATGGTTTTAAATGGAATCTCTCATAGAACCATTTTTTTGATTTTAGATTTTCTCAAAAACAGATTTTGATCTAAAGAATTTTTTTATAAATAATGTTTGCAATAATTTTAAAAATATTCTGTACCAAAATTTTCAAAATTTGTTTTTTTGGATTTTAAAAAAAAGTTCCAACATTTTTTTTTGAGAACTTAATAATTCGAACACGACTTGGTCGATTTTTATTAAACTAAGTACCCTGCAGTTTTTTGACATTATCTAGCAGATTTTAAATAAATTTTTTTCTTATAACCAAAAATAACGGTACTTCCCATACAAATATTCAAATATTTAAATATTTTCTTAAAAACGGCTTCTACGATTTTGATTAAAATTTTTGTGTGAACTAATATCAGAACGATCTACCATAATATTATTGGTAAAAAAATATATCTATTATTTAAAAATGGTACCTCTGGAAGAACCATTTTTTGGGTTTTTGATTATCTCATTATCTGTTGAACCAATTTTAATGTAATTTTTTTTACGCAAAAGTTCCTAATAGGTTTGAATAAAATTGCATATCAAAATTTTCAAAACATCAAATTTTGGATTTTTAATAAAATTTTCAAAATTATTTTTTGAAAATTCGATATTTCGAAAATGGATGGATGATTTTTTTCAAAATTAATTTTTAAACTCCGCATTAATATGAGCCGAAAATTGGCATACCAATTTTTGTTTCTTAAAAATATATTCAAAATTTTGTATTATAAAAAAATCAGTTTTTAAAAAACGGCTCCAACGATGTTTTCTCATAAATTGCGATTTGTGTAAGAAATCACTTGGTGTACATTGCGTTTCAGATATTTTTTTAATCGATTTATTTTTAATTTGATTGATTTTTTAACATTTTGTTCAGTCCAAACTGTAAATTCCATTTCATATGAAAGAAAAAAGAAAGAAAATAAAAGCAAAATCTAAAACAAAACGGAATAAATTGAAGTATACAAAAAAAAAATAAAAATTTACCACATTGAATTTTTATAATACAGTAAAATCCGCTCGAGCAAAACCCCGCTTATTTGAAAAACTTTTTTCATCCCCGAACATTTTTCGAACAATTACCTATAAAACACTTCGGTTTAAGTAAAAACTCGCTTACCTGAAACATATTTTAAGTTAAATTTTATATTTTTCATTGACAAAAAAAACTCTCTTAGATGAAAAAAAAAAAAAATTGAATTAAATAGAAAAAAAAAATTTAATCAAATAGAAAAAAAAAATGCTGAACGCTGTCACTTCTTTTTTATTTTTCACCTCCACCATTTTCACCACAAAAATGACATTTGAATTTCTATATCTAATTTATATTTATCTATTTTATTTAAATTTTTTCTAGGCAACTCCAAAAGATAAATTCAATTTATTCTAGCTTTAAATTTCCGCTTAATAGAATTTTTAAATCCTCTTAAGTGAGATTTTTTTTCACTTATCCGGACTCACTTAAGCGGGGTTCGGTTAAGTGATTCGAAAACATTTTCTGTACTCTCCGACATTTCTCACTAGAAACCTTAAAATAAAACTCACCACAGCAAGGTGAATTATTTATTTGATAATTAAGTTCTGAACATGCTTATAAAAGAATGCAATCTTTTGTGAATGCAGTCTTTAAAAATCATTCATTGAATTCAATTAAAAGATTGCATTCATTGATTTTACTTCAGACTTCAAATTGTGCAATCACCATTCACTCGTAGCAAAAAGATTGCAATCATTTTTCCCCCATTCATTTCACAGCAATCAATTGAATGCAACCTTTTTAAAAGTCATGCATTCTTTTCCATTCTTTGCATTCTTTGCTTTGCCATTTCCCTCCATAAATACTTTGTGCTCTGGTCCCATTGAACTTTAACCCCAGTTTTATCACCAACTCAGTGGGGCGCGGTTCATAGGTATGGCCTAGTCAAAATAATTTCAAAAATGAAACTATGTAAATATTAAATTAAATTAAATATTAATTTCTATTTGCTGCTAGGTGTCTACTTGAAGGGAAAATTTAAATTCTTCTTTAAATGTGATAAAATTTCACATTTTAAGAAAAATTTAAATGGTAAATGACAAGGGTAAAAAAAGGTTTTAAATCAAGGTTCGAACAACGATAAAATATGATTCGTTCTCTCGCGAAAAATTCGTAAGAGAATTTTATTTTTGATTCGATCGCGAATCTTATTTTTTGGTTCCTTTAAAATAAAATTCGTTTTCGCGAACGAATCACATCTCATTCGTTCGCGAATTTATCACGTGCGAACTATTGAAGATCCATTCACGAACCGTTCGAATAAGAAAAAAATGTCATTTTAGATTTTATGTAAATATCATATATAACATTAAATAGGGATATTTTTTATCGTAAGTAATCCCACGCAACATTTAAAAATCACTCTTCTTCATGTCAATTAAGACCGATTTACTTTTTTCTTTTCGAACTGACACTTCCAGTTCTTGATGGTTGTTCAGTAACCCTCGAATCATTAATATTAACACTATGTCACTTTTTCTTTCAATTTTTTTTTTCACAAATTAAAGAAGTTGATTCGCCAACTACTTCTTCATTACAAGAAACATATTTATCTAACTCAAATGTATTTACTTTCCCCATTTCAACAAAAATCATTTAAAAATTAAATCACTTCACATCCGCACTGAATGAATACTTGATGACGAATTATTCTTTTTACGGATCTTTTCGGATCCTTGCGAACTATATTTTTTATGGTTCGTGACAAGATCAGTAAAGAATGATAAAGATCCGTATTTTATGATTCGCGATCGATATTTTACGAACCCTGGTTTAAATTGAGTCAAACATAAATTTTATAATGAAATCGAAAACTTCAGTTATATACATATCTTGTGTATTTAGTTTATTTTTTAACATTAGAAATGTTTAAACAGAGGCATACAATATAAAAAAATCAAAAAAATATGAAACGCCTAGTAGACAAAGGGGGCGAAACGTGAGGGGAATAAACAAAATAAACAAAATCAACAAAATAAAAAAAAATAAACAAACTAAACAAAATAAACAAAATTATTTCGTTCATGCTTTGTTGTTACTAGTTTAAGGAAACAGAAAACGAAGAAGATAAAAAAACGGACAGAAAAAAAGGAGAAATGTTCGTAGAAAAAAAATGGGTATGTTTTTGATGCTGATTTTTGCGAAATCCGAAAAATATCCGATTTGCGTTTACTTAAATGCTTATATCTTTCGATCCAATTATCCGATTTTCAATATTAAGGTATATAATTAAAGGAAAAATGACTGGCGTGTTAGAGCAACAAATTTTCAAAATCATTTAAAATTTTATACTAAAAACATGAAAATAAATATCGGACAAATAATTTAATTCAACGAGGAAGTTGATTAAAAAAAAAAGCATTAAAATACTTTCAACCACCAATTGGCGAGAGGAATATAGTATTTTAAAGCCGGCGGCGGCGGAGTTTGTGCAATAAAAAACCACAATCGTGGCAAATTTGCTTCGCGTCGGAAAAAAAAATGCTAAATGTTCATATGTACCTACCTAAATTTGTAGTCGGTATAATAATTGTAAAGATACATTGTGTTTGGTTTGGCTTGCTTATAACTTCGGTTCTAATAATCCGTTCATTAAGGTCTTAAAATTTAGCTAGAATATCGGACTACATTTTTTGTATTATATCATTGCACAGTCACATAAAACTATATATGAAAAACCTTATTAAATTGCGTATTTAATAGAAACAAAAATTTAATACAAAACAATAATTTTTTAAACCACATGTATTTGATCCTTTTTAGGAAAGTTATGATGTTGGTACCTATGTTGCTCAACATTTAAATTTGACATTCAATGTACATACATAAATACATAAAGCTTTTTTCATTTCTAATGTTCCTCAACTATGCTGGAATGGCAAATTTATAAATATCATACAAATAATTTATTAACGATCTTAAAATATTTTTAATTAATTAGGAACATCACAAGTACTTTTTAAAAACCTAATATAAAAGTAAATTTCCACACGCTTCTGCAGCGAGACTTCTTCATGCTTATATTACCGATCGATAACTTGTGTCTATAATCTTGAAAAAAAAACCTAATAAATGCGCACATATGCGCACCGTTTTTTTCCAAGATTCAAAAATTTTTGTCGAAAAGGTATTTATTTATTTATTAAGTCGAGATTTTGACCACTAACACTTGCAGGGTTTTCACTATATCGATTTAAAGAGTAAACTCTGCTTTCACAATTTTCTAAACTTGAGGATGTAGGTAAAACAATTTTTTTTTTTTGTAATAGAAAATGATTTGTTATTATGTGCAAGAATCAATGATGGATTTATTCCAGCTGTTGATGTATTTTATCCCACTGTCTTACGCCTAGTAGGTATTCCAAGTCGTATATGACCACTCTCCACGTCTCAAGACGTGCATGGCAACAGAACGAACAACTCAGCAAGAATTACTCTCTGTTTCTTAGATCGCTTTATCTGACAAAGTGACAACATAATTCAAGCAAAGCTGTGCAAAATATGAAGATAAGTAATTTTTGTTGCTCAGCTTACACTTTGTAAAAAAAAGATTATGAAAACGTAATGTAGATGATTTGTTATCAGTTTATCACTCTCTTATCTAAAAAAGCGTACCATTAAAAGTTGCTCTTGTCTTTTGGAACCGTAAACATATTTTTCTTGTTTTGATCTCCAAGTAATTTAAGTGTGTTTCAAGTGGACTAAACTTGAGCTCCGGGTATCGAGTTAATTGTTTGGTTTTAGTGTTAAATGAAACCTACAAATAATTTGGAAGGAAACATGAGATTTGTTATAATTATTATTTAAATAAAATAATCAAAAAGCTATTAATTGAATATACCATAACTAACGAAAATATGAAGAAGAAAGAACAATGTTAATATCTATACGGAAGACCATTCAAGCAGAATTTCATTTGTGCAATAATTCCGTGCAAAATCAAAAGGAAAACGAGATTTCTCATAAAAGCTTGTAATAAATAACGGGTGTTTTTTTTTTTTTGAGGTATAGAACTTCAAGTTGGCAACTCTATTTTAACTGGCGGCCATTTTTTCAGCTGTCAAGTGATTTATTTTTAGTTTGGATTAGCATTTCAACATGAATAGACTGACGCCTGAACAACGCATGCAAATTGTTATGAATGGAATCGAAACGAGATTGCAGTTGATCCCTTGATCTCCATATTCTCAAGAAAATTTTGTTCCAGCGATGAAGCTCACTTTTGGTTGAATGGATACGTCAAACAAAACAAAACTGCCGTGTGGTCAAGTGTATGTTGAGACACCGTTACATCCAAAAAACTGACTGTTTGGTGTGCTTTTTGGGTTGGTGGAATAATTCGTCCGTACTTCTTTAAAAACGATGCTGGCCAGAACGTTATAATCAATGGTGACCGCTATAGAGCCATGATCACTGACTTTTTCGTTCATCAATTGAACAACCATGATGTGCATGAGCTGCGTTTTCAACAAAACGGCGGCGCAACATGTCACACAGCTCGTGCCAAAATTGATTTATTAAAAGAAACGTTTGGTAACCGCATAGTTTCACATTACGGACCCGTGAATTGGCCTCCAAGATCGTGCGATTTAACGTCGCTTGACTATTTTCTGTGGGGATATCTATATGAATTCGCTAGTCTACGCCGATAAGCCCGAAACGATTGACCACTTGGAGGACAACATTCACTGCGTTATTGCCGATATACGGCCACAAATGTTGGAAAAAGTCATCGAAAATTGGATCTCCAGATTAGACTACGTCTGAGCCAGCCGTGGCGGTCATATGCCAGAAATCATATTCAAATTATAATGCCAGAAGATTATCTTTTGGATAAAGTAAATTTCATATCAATTTAAAAAAATCATCTTTGTTTTTTTCCATTTCAAAGTTCTATACCTCTAAAAAAAAAAACATCCTTTATAAGTGTATTATTATTTCAGTCAACCAGGAACAAGTACAAACGACTTCTTCCGACACGAATAATGGAGACATCGGCTGAAGACGAATATTTTGGGTATCTGGGCAAATCCATCAACGTCAACGGATATGTTTAATAGATAGAACTTTAAAAGCAACATATATTTAAAATACAATAATCTATTGCCATCATCTGCTGCTGTAGAGCGTTTGTTCTCATTCGCTGGAATGATTAACATTCCTAGACGCAGAATTCTTTCTGATAACAATTTTGAAAAATTGTTATTATTGAAAGTAAACAATTTAGATTTAATTCAAAATACAACTTCATATCAAACTCATTAGTACAATGTTTTTTTTTTTTTAAACCACTACTTATCTGAGTATTTATGTAGGTACATATGTAATATACCTACTGAAGATCACACGGATCGCAAATCATACACAGGGTATGCATTTTTCTTAGCTGGAGGCGTTTTTTCTTGGGAGAGTAAAAAGCAGAATAATGTTGCATTAAGTAGCACTGAGGCCGAGTACATGGCTTTGTCAACTGCGGCCAAAGAAGCTATATACTTAAAGAGACTTTTAATGTAAATCGACTTCATTGGTGCTGATCATCCTATTGTCATCAACGGGGACAATTTAAGTGCGAACCATCTTGCAAAAAATGCGGTATACCACGCTCGCAGCAAGCATATAGATATAAAATACCATCACATAAGGGAAGTAGTGCAGAACAATCAAGTAACACTAAACTATGTCCAATCTAGCGATATGGTAGCAGATATCTTTACTAAGAATTTGTCAAAAGCTAAGCATTTCAAATTTACTGAATTAATGAATTTATATTAAAATGTATATAAACTGTAAACGAAACATTTGTGTTGAGAAGAAGTGTTGGTAGTGAATTACAACTCAAATGAATCGTATATACTTTTCTCTTCATTAACATTCTATTGTACTCTTTCTATTAATCATAAATTAATACTTGACTGTTTATTCTTTTAGTTCTTAATAAACCGCCAACATAAGTGGATAAATTGTCTTTGGTTTTATTTCTATCAACAACAAGTAATATATTCTATCTAATTTAATTTAATTTATATTCATTTAATTATGATTTTATAAAAGACATTTTTTTGGACCTTTAACCCATTAACACCCAAGGGTATCAAAAATTAAAAATATTTTATTTTTATGGAATTTTCTGTTTATTAAGGTTATAAAGGGTGTCCAGAGGGAATTTTTCAACTTTAAATTGCGATTATCGAAATACTAGCGGGTTGAGGTAATCAGGAGGGGTATCATTCAAAGTGCAGGATTTGCGGAATTGTTGGTCACTGGTCGGGAGCGCACCGCTCGTTTTCGGTGGAGAAATATTTGAACTGCGGTGAATCGTCGCCGTTTTTGTACTCATTTTAATATTCGACGACTAAGTGATGGGCCGAGCACGCAACTTATCTGGTCTTGGGAACAAAGATTCAGGCAAAAAGGCACAATGGTCAATAGACCTATTCCTGAACCATCAACGTCAGCAACAACGCCAGAACATGTGTCTCAAGTTCAAAATGAAATTATTCAAAATCCACGTAAATCGATAAAGAAGATTTCGGCCTCTACAGGAATAAAAAGATCATGTTATATGCATGTTATTTTAAAAAAGAAATTAAAGCTCCACCCGTACAAAATGCAAATTGTTCAGTATCTCAACGAAAGTGACTATCCTTTGCGAGGAGAATCTTTCGCAAGAACAATTGTAGAACATTTTCGGACAGCACTTACGCTTGGAAACATTTTATTCAGTGACGAAGCACATTTCCAAATTGTTGGATATGTTAACAAACAAAATATGCAATACTGGTGCCCCAACAACCCTAGCGAACGCCATCAAAAACGTTTACATTGTTTAAAAACGACAGTTGGTGTGCCATTTCAGAGAGCGGGGCCCCTATTTTTTTAAACTAAGGTGAGACAGTCATTGCTCCTCCAGTGTATTGCTGTTTGATTGATGAGTTTCTGTTACCGCAATTGCAGCTGTATTCAGGTTACAACAACCGAAGACAATTTCAACAGGACGGTGCCACTCCGCACACCGCTATACTCTGTTCAATTTGAATATGCAGTACAGGGAAGATAGGATATATGCCTTTCACCCATACTATTATGGATTTTAATAAGCTATCTCCATTTCAAAGCTCTCAAAATGTCGGTACGGTTACCAACTGTTTATTTATATTTTATGAACAGGAACATGTAGATCGTAAGCTAAATTAAAAAAAAAATAAACTAAATTAAAATTAAATTAAATCTACCTTTTTATTTGCACTGCACTAAATCACGAAATCCTCTTTTTTATTTTTATTTTCATGAACACAAAAACAATTTTGCACAAAAATTGAAATTGCAATTAAATAATGAACTGAACTCCATCAAAAACTTGCTCAAACAGTAATCCTTCCTTTTAAAAAAATAGCCTAGTAATATTGTATAGCTGTATTTTAACAGTTTTTTTTTTTCAAGAAAAAAAAAATAATAATTTAAGCAGAAAAAAAAAGCAGCGACAACACTTTTTTCCTTAAACTTAAAATATATGCTCCCAAAATCTATAAAAAAGCTTTAATTCTGAAAGCTCCATAGCAAAAACCAAAGAAAAGGTATTATAATTTCCTTTAACGAATAAATATGGTAACTCTGAATGAATGTGTTTTTATTTTTAACAAATCAATAAGCGAGAGATAAATTGATGATCAGTCTCCCTCTCCATCTCCTCACAGAAGGAGAAAGAACAGGTCATGTTGGGATGTACGTGGGTTTATGGAATATAACAAAAACAATTTCAATGTAACTCAGGGGTTCGGTTTTTATTTCAGTGACAATTTCTTAAGTTGAGTGCCATGCAGGCGCCAGTGTGTTTGAAAAAGCTCTGCCATAAGGCCTGTACTTAGGGTTCCCAACCGTACCATAATATATAGTATTGTACTATATTTCGGGTCTCTGTACTATATACTGCTGAAGAAATATATAGTACGAAAAAGTACTATATTTCAGTTTGATTTATCAATCATTTTGCAACATATAAACAAATATCAAACACACTTTGATTGCACTTTAAGGTTCCATTTTATACATGTATCCGAATGAGACTAAGTCTTGCTGTCAAACGTCTATAGTTTTCGAATGTTTTAAAAATAAAAGCTTTTTTCAAATATGGAAAGTGGAAGCGACAGTGGAAGTTCGTCAAACTCCAGTGGTAAATTAACACCTAAAAAACGAAAGGTACAAAAAAGTCTACAAAGACTAATGCAAGACTACAACGCAATATTTATCTACAATTGGAAAAAGTGGAATTGGCCAGGTTTTCCAACCTTCTTTGTCGGTTTTTGTATGAATTGTCTCAATTCAAATCAATTGTTGACTGATTTTAATACTAAACGAAATTTTTACGAGAATAAAAAATATGAATGAGTTTAGCAACAGAAGAACAGACCAAAAATGGCAATATATTTTTAAAAAATCCAAAAACAACTTACCAAATGTAATTTCTTTTTTACTCTCTATTCCTGCCACTTCTGCATTTACAGAAAGAATTTTTTTCAATTAAGAATTCCAAATGGCGAGAAGAAGCGAGCATTTCACTAATCAAAAATGAACTTTTAATCTACATAAATTTAAAAATTGATTGCGATAAAGCCTATGACACATTTATTTTAAATACAAAATTGTTGAACGATGCTAAAAGCACAAAAAATATAGATTTTATAAAAATAAATAATTACTAATAATATGTTTGGCCTATTTTTAACCTTTTTATAAAATACTATATATTTTTGAAGAGTACTATATTTTTTATAGCTAATAGTGAAAAATACTATAATCGGTCGAAAAAAAGTTGGGAACCCTACCTGTACTGCATATTCAAATTGAACAGAGTGTAGGGTGTTGGTTGAAAGGCTAATGACAGTTTTTCCGAATAAACTGATCAGCAAGTACGGAGACATTTCATGGCCGCCTCGGTCACCAGACCTCACACCTTGCGATTTCTTTTTATGGGGATACCTCAAATCAAAGGTTTATAATAACAATCCCCGGACAATTCAGGCCCTGCAGGAAAATATTCGCCATGAAATTCAAAGCATTACTCCAGCATTACTTTGCCGTCGCGTAATCGCAAATGTAAAGGTCCGACTAGAAGAGTGCATTGAAAAAAACGGCCATCATTTGGATGATATCGTTTTTAAAAAAAATCGCATTATTACTCTGCATTTAATTGAAATAAAAATAAATAAAAACGATGTAGTTTTTTTTATATTGAATTTTAAAGTTGAAATGGACACCCTCCAACGATTAAAAAAAAAAAGAAAAATGTTCTCATAAATTGAGATTTTTGTAAAAAAAAAACTACTTGGTGTACATTGTTATAAATATTTTTTTATATTTTTAAAAATTTCTTTTATCAGATGAAAAGTTTTTAAAATTATTAAAACTTAAAAACCACAGTGTGATCGCACATAAAAACAAGTTCTTCTGACTCAGTCGTCTATTTTATTTTTATTTATTTATGAACCTTTTGATATAAATATGTAAAAACAAAACAACGACAATTTGTTTGACAAGTCAATTTATTTAAAATCACAAATCCTTTTTTACATTACCTACTTTAACAAAGACAAGAAACTGAAAACCAATTATTGTGAAATTTAATTTAAACGCGAATTTATGTTTACAATCCGCTAACACAAATAAATAATTAATTAAACGATTAATTAAATTAAACAAATACTGCACAAAAGGCCGGTGTGCGTCGCGAAAAGAAATACGATTATGACAACTGTCAAACCAATGGACGCGTTTCGAAATTTCACAACAAGTAGCACAAAAGGTGTTGCCACCCTGGATAGCTTAGCGATGGGGTGGGTTCAGCGATCCGTGGGGTTTTATTAATCGAATTCTCGATCAATAAAATTATCAATAAAATATTAATCAAAACGTTTTGGAATTGATCCTATGTTGATCCTAGCTACAGAGTAGACGTGTTTTCTTTCGGCGGTTGTTTCATTAAGTTTTTAAGTAATAATCACTTCCATTCCTTCATCTAAACTGTGTCAATTCACTCCAAACTTTGCCTTTTTACAATAACTAAAAGTGAAATTAAATTAATAAATTAATTAATTACCTAATCTACACTGATTATTTTCTAAAAAGACAATAAAAAAAAAAAAATAATAATTTTCTATTATTTCATTTTGTGTAACGTGAAAGAAAGCTTTTAAACAAGTAATAAAGGGGTAAAAACAAGTACGTCTCTTGCAACACTTAAAAATTCACCACAAACTCCGAAAGTATCCACTCCAAAAGCTACCGGCTCGGGCAAAGACGATGACAGTTTAACTTTCAAGAAAATGAATGATATAATAGAAAAACAAAGTAAGTCAATCATTTCTTTAATTACAACACAAATAAGAGAATCGGCGGAGAACGTAACCAAAAACATTGAAACTAAAATAACTGAAATAAATGACACTGTGAATGACATAAACAAACGTATAATACAACTCGAAATCATAAATTCAACAACGCACCTTGAACTGGACGCAATAAAATCCGATGTAAACAAACTTGGATCATCGATGAAAGAAATGGAAGGTGAACTTAGAGAAACAAAAAACACTCTATTAAGCACAACCACTCAACTCAATGATGTCAAAACTGAACTGGCCGGGGTGACCACGAAAATGCAAACCTTTTGGAGCGGAAAACAACGAAGATAAATTTTGAATTAAAAGAATAAATTTGAAATTTTAAAAGAAGAATTTTAATGGCTTTAATTTTGCTTGGGAAACCTTACGAAAGCAGGATTAAAACCCAAGATCTTTTAGTAAATTTGTGAACAGAAGAACAAAGAAAGATGGACCGTTAATAATGTTGTCCCGAAAGAACAAAAACTATATTTAACGGGTCGCGAGTTCCGCTTTATCGGAAAAATTATCGAAAGCAAAAGCCAAACGATTACCAAATTTTCAATTAAAACGCACCCCTATAGTATTAGATATCAATAATAAAAAAAATACTTAGCTTGTAAATCGTGCCAATTTCTCCCTCCTAGCTGAGGTCAATTTTCCTCCTTTTCCTGATTCTCCCAAACTTTCTCCACCAATTTTCACTATATTTTTTTTCCGAAATGTTTCCACCACCTCTTTCGGCAATAAAAAAAAAAAATCTCAAAAACTAAATTATTTCACTTGAATTTCTTTTTTTTTTTTAATTTTCCAAAAATTTCTTTTCGTTAACTCAAGAACCATCGGTTCACTCTCTAGACGGGTAAGAAGTCATTAAGCACCTACGTTTAGAAAAAATAAGATCTCACTGCATACTTACCCTCAATTTTCCTATTGCAAATTTGAATTTCTAAAAATACCCTGTTTGAGCGCAAGCAAAACTACACCGCTAATAAGCGCAATACTTTATTCCTCAATAACGTGTTCTTTTGGTTTTATTAGAATGCAATATTTACAAACACTTATCCTTATCCTATCAAAAAAATCTATAGTTTTAGTAAAACTATAGATATTCATAAGTAGGTAGGGTACCACCTACACACTGTTTAGGTTCACTACATACATTTTTCATTAAAACTTAAATGTCGAGCATATTGTGAAAATCATCAGATTAAGTTTAGTTTCTTATTGTCATTTCAAAGCATTGTTGGTACCAATATTCTATCTAAAAGAAGAACTCAAGCTCATCCGGAAATTTCATATACAAAAACTTCTATCAGAACTTTTTTCATATATTCACAACAAAAATCCTTAGAAGTCATCTTTTCGTGCATAAAATAATGACAAAAATAAAAAGCTTAAAAAATTCATCCTGTCCAAAATTATTCATTTTATATTTTGCTGTCCTCCAGCACACTCACTCGGTCATACATAATTTTTTTGACAAATTGTATCAAAGGCAAAAAACTTTTCAAATTCCTGTCGAATTTGAATTGTCTTACTCAATTTTTGTTTTTTTGTTTGATGCTAATCTCATATTCAAGAAAGCAGACAATATACCTAACTAGATAATACCAACTGTATATAATATAGTGATGCTTTGATGGGAATACCGAACAAATCCCGTACGTCCTTTCTTGTATTTAAAACACACAGTGTATACACCAACTTTTGAGAAAACTTTACCCTCAAACTCTGTATATTATGTATGATGGCCTGATAGAACTATAAAACTTTTCTTGTTTTTTTTTTTTTGTTATTTTATTCCTTAAAATAAAATTGCCTATAGAATAATAGAAAAGAGAACATAAGTCATTTTATTCATTCCCTTCATAGCTCACTACTCTAAATTCATGAATCATAAATGAAATGAGGTCTATCAACTTAATGTTGGATAGCTCGCATTAAATAAATTGCTCATTGCTGTTCTGCTGGTTTAGAATATGAAACCAACGACACGATGACAACGGACGTTCTATTTTGAATATTAGTTGATTTTTGTTTTTATTTAACTTTCGTCAAACTTTCAACAAAAGAAAAGTTTGTGCGAAAAAGGCTTCTCTAAAAATACACAAAGTGTAATTTTTTATTTTCTGATGGTGAGTGATGTGAGAAATTAATAGATTCGTATCACTTTACATAATACCATGCGCCAAATATTCCATATTCACACCTAGAACAACATAATAACAGTGATAAGATTGTGTGTCTTCTTAACCTAAAGGCATTGCAGGAACAAATTGAAAATTGATCCTAAAAAAAAAAACAACGGATTCCCAACCAGACCATGGTGATTGTCTGGCTTTGACCCACTGACTCAGTAACTGATATACCGAAATTTAACACCCGACGCAATTGCACCAGAGCACCGGTTTTTATTTCCTGTATTCACAATTCACAAAATACTCGTACTCCGAATTTTTTACTCACGAAATTTGAATTACTCTCTAAGCTCAAAAATTTCTCCATTTTCGAAAGCTTTAGTTGTTTTGTGTTGCAAAAGTTCCTTGGGGAAAGGAAACATGGGAATATGTATTATGGAAACATTTTAAAAATTTCAAGAAGGAACAAGGGATAGGTCATGGACGTAATAATAAAGTTGGCAATGTTTACTGAGACTTCAAGGCTGTTGTTGTTGTTGCTGTTGATGTTGCACCACAAAAATGGGTTATTTTTTAATTTAAAGCAACATAAAAAGGGTATGCATTTCCTACATAAATACATATATACAAACATATGAATTTAAAAGAATAGTAATTATGCAAAAGAATGCTGCAAATGGAACTGTAGCTGGAGATGTAACAGCTGTGTCGTACGTGCACTTTTGTATGTGCCCACAATGCAGATGTACACTTGTACAGCTCTTTTTATTATTTTTAAGAAAAAAACGATCTATCGTTATTCCCTTTTTTCGCGAAACAAATAACAACAAAAAGCTACAATACTTTTGTCCGCCTCTTTTTTTCTTCATACAAATAGAAACGTCAAAAGTAGTGCACGTGAAAAGTTAAAAGTTGGTGAACTCTTGCAACACCGTCTGCAGCACCGACTGCAGTTGCGTTGTGTTCGTAACATTGAATTTGTGTGTATTGACAACTAATCCAGCTGCAGCTCCTTATCCATTGTATTTAAGCAGTAAATTGTAAACCTTCTAGTCCAAAATTATTTTTTAAATGGATTTTGTTTTAATACGGATTAGAATAATATTATGCACTAAACCAGTGTTTCCCAAAATTTTTTTTGGCTATGTCCCACCAGAATCTTTCCATAATTCCTACTCATGTCCCCTAATGATCTCGGAGATCTCAGCAATCTTAGGTAAATGAACATGACTCCTGAGCAAAATTTCTCAATTTTGCTGTCAAAACTCTGAGGAAAAAAATTCTCTGAGATCCCATTTTTCTGAACGCGCTTATACCTACATATCTAAACAATTTTTAACACAGAAAATCTGAAACCGTTATCATTTCTTGGCACCACAGTTATCATACCTAGGTACTCTTGCCCAAAAATTGAATGCTAGATATTAGGGAGGTTCACATTCAACGACGTGTCGCCCGACCCAAGTCGTTTTGGAAGCGTTCACATTCAACGACTGTCCTACCGAAATGAATGAACATGGCGCGCAGCTCATTATTTGCACCAATACTAGCGCATTAATTTCATTTGTTTCCTCTCTCATTTTATTATTTTGCTTACATCTCAACCCATTCTCTTGTATTTTTACGAAAAAAATTAAAAGAAGACGTAAAATTGAAATTTTCGTTCGTCGGACTGTTGTTCACATTTACTACAGCGTTCGTTCTACAAAGGAAATTATTCAAAAAATTAAACTACAGAGCTAGTTCGACTGGTGGCATGTTGATGAACATGTCGTTGGATGTGAACGGAACTATTAGGAAGAAATTTATAGAAAATAAGTAAACACAGTCAGTTTGTTTTCAAAACATTGTAGAACCGAACTTAAAGGAAACAAAAATTAAATAATAGTAATATGTATGTATGTAATATTAAAGTTTAGTGAAATCCTTGCCCTAGATGCCTCCTGCAAATAGATTTTGTGTCAGATTGAAAGCAAATTTCTGTTTCATTTTCTTTTTTTTTAATCCAGACGATTTCTTTTTTATCAGTAATTATTTATGGCATTAAATCCGCATTTGATGAATGACAGATCTTGGATGCGTTCAGAAATATATCTCCAAGGTTGGAAACACAAGAAGCATAGAGTTTTCGGAATGAAGTGTAATGCAGAATAATTTTAAATTGCCCCCCATATAAAATCATATTGCCCCTCTGCGGGGCGGGCGTGAGCTCCATGTTGGGAAACACTGCACTAAACGGTACAGAAGCTGTTCAAAAGGCTTATGCTTATATTAAATTTCATCAGTCGTATTTATAAACCCATTCCAAAATATGTCTAACTTTGTACAGCTGTCCAAGTCCAAAACCTTATTTATAATCATGTTCCATTGAGTGTCTAACTTAGACACTGAAATTGGTTGTCCAAACTTATTTTACAGTGGGTACATTCAAAGAACAAAAAATTGAACAATAATCTTCAAATGAACGAAATATTCATTGAACACGAAATTGACAGATTACAGGGATGTGAGTGAGTGTATGAGAACATTTGTAGGCCACTGTTGGAATGCTTTTATAAAAAAGGAGATGTCCAACTATTTAGACAATGGCTAGCTGAACAACTGTACAAGAGTTTTCTAAGGAAATCTAATAAATACGACTGCAGGTTTCTGCCAGTCGTTTATGTTTATTTAGTCTTAATTTTTGTTTTATTTTGGGAGTTTAACTTTTGATAAATCCCTAAGCTGAATTAATTTCTGGATTTGCATTTGATTTTCCGTCTACAGAACTAAGGCCCGTTTGCTGATACGAAACATAAATCTTGTTAATAGCTAAGTTCCACCTAACTTTTAAGTGATACACAAATGTATGTTAAGCTTAGCAAAAAAGCAGATCTAAGTTCACTTCGCTTTGCGCTAAATGTCAAAATTTAAAATTTATGGATTTTTTTTTTTTAATAAATTGATACTATTACGGTACAGTTTTGTTGTTTGTGGCTTCCTATTGTGTTATTTTTTTTTGTTAAATTGTTAGTTTTTGTTTGATTACATTAAATGTCGGAAAAAAATAAGAAAAGAAATCCGAACTTTTCCTAAAATGAAAAATCTATACTTCTTCAATGCATTTACGAAGAAAGAAATGTTATTGAAAATAAAAAAACCGATGCTGCTACATGGAAGGATAAGGAAAGTGCTTGGCGCCGCCGCCGTATTGAGAAAAATTTCAATAGACAATCCGGATGGAGAACGAGTTTGACGGTGATATTCAAGTTAAAGAATGAGGAGGCGAAAATATAACTAGAATTCATTTAACTTGACTTCTTGCTTAAAGACTACCTTCTTTTTTTAGATTAAGGAAAACTCGAACGACATCGACTGGAGCCGCTGCAAACCCCATTTAATGACACCAACGTTCGAGATTGTTAATGAGGAAAGTATTTGGCTTGGCATAGATAAAGAAGAAATACCAACAGTTGTTTTGTCAAAAGATTTCAAAAAACAATTTTAAAGCACTAAAGCATAGGTGAATATGCCATGGATTTCCAGAAAAAGACCCGTGTCGTCGGCTCAAGTCTACCAAGCCACAAAATTACTGAACTTTCTAGAATAAAAATAGAACTCTGCCTAATTGCAGTATGATACTCTGAAGGAATATCGAGCATGAGCTGAAGAGGAAGATGGGATAACACTTGTTAGATCTTCATTACTGAAGTATAAACTTTCAGGCGGATCATCGAGTATATAGACTGTCCTTCCAAAACATTTTTTATCCTGCAACTATTAAAAATTTTTTCATCATGACTAGATCCATACCACCTTGCCACCACATTGGTGACTATCATTTTAGCATAACAAATTGCCTGGACATTTACAAAAAAAATAACTTTTTCTGTTTCGAAAAACTTCCGCATCAAGCCCACCTTATTAATATAATGTAAATAATATTCGAAGCAATTTCTAAATAAATAAATAAAAGAAAACATTTTACCAGGAGATTGAATTTTTACATGAGTGCCGTCAATGGCGCCAATATAACATTCGGAAACGATGCTTATCGAAAAAATCCCTTTTAGTTTTTAAAATATCAGTTGTATTTTCAGTAAATTTGATATAGTCATTCCCAAGACTAGCTATTGCTTTGGAAACTTTCAAAACTATCCATGAAACGATCGAGACATGCATCCCTCCAAAATCAGCTATGCTTAGACAGTGGTTCCCAGCTGCAAAAAAAACCGGAAGGCCACCAAAAGTTGATTGATAGGTGCTATGGAGTTGTTTCTGAGAAGGCAAATAGAATTTAAATTCTATGCTATACCTGTTTGAAGGACATTCAAATAAGCTTTCTAAATTCTCTAAGACAACAATAGTTACTTCTTTTGTCAAGCGAAACCGTTTGTAAAACAAGAGCTCATCAAACGAAGAAAAGTATTCATTTCTCTCGTATATTTGATGAGGAACTCCAAGTTCTACAATTTCAAGGATTTGAACGTCATCATCAAACACATCCAGAATTTCGAAATTCATTTTTATTTTGTTTTTATATTGAATTTGTTGAAATCACTTTATATTAGTAGTTAACAACAATGAACACCTAAAATTGCTATAACGTGTGCTTCAATCACTTATGTCTTAGTTAAATAATACCTTATGTGACACTCCAGCTTACACATAAATTATGTTCGACTTAACGACTTTTAAGTTTAGGTTTGAGTTTGGTGCAAAGCAATATGTGTCACTTTAAGCGTTTATGTTGAACATTAACAGTTAAGTTTCGTACAGTAAAACCCGCTTAAGAGAAAAACACGCTTAGCTGAAACAAATCTTTCATCCCCGAGCATTTTTCGACCAATCACCTATAAAACACTTCGCTTAAGCGAAACTCGCTTAAGTGAAAAACCCGCTTACCTGAAAAATATTTTCAGTTAAATTTATATTTCTCATTGAAAAAAAAATCTCTTAAGTGAAAAAAAATTGAATCGAACAGAAAAAAAAATTTGCTGAACGCTTTCACTTCTTTTTTATTTTTCACCTCCACTATTTTCACCTCAAAAATGACATTTAAATTTCTGTATGTCACAACCATTTATTCTCGTTTTGTAAACAAATTGCTTTTTGGTTCGGCTATCAAAAATCCAAAACAATATTTCCAATGTCTCGAGAGGTACGTATTTTAACATTTCTTAAAAAAAAGATTACACATTCAATAAATTATTTTTGTGTTACATATTAAATCGTTGTTGGATTTTATTTAATTTTTTTTAGGCAACTCCAAAAGATAAATTCAATTTTTTTCTAGTAATCTCCGCTGAAGTGAATTTTTTTTTCACTTATCCGGACTCCGCTTAAGTGAAATTTTTCTTCACTTAAGCGGGGTTCGGTTAAGTGAAAAACCCGCTTAAGTGAAAGAAATACTGTGACATTTTGCCGTTTCTCTTAAGCGGGTTTTACTGTATCAGCAAATGGGCCTTAAAAAGTCCATTGAAGAAATTTCTAGCAACTGAATTTCTCATGTGATAGGGGAATTTTGCTTTTTGAAGTCATCGGTCCGAAGTAATTTATATGTATTGGTAATTTTTTGTTATTTGCATAGTACAATGTCGGGCAAGACACTCACGAAATCGCATTCACTTTAATTATTTTATTTTATTTAAACTATAACATTTTATTTGTATCTATAGTTTGTTATATTATCGTTTATTTATGTTTTATGTGTTAGTTAAATAATTTCTGAAAAACATGACTTCACTCTACGATTTATAACAGATAATAAAAAAGGATTTGTTCATATTTTGACCTTTAAAGTACCTACAGGGGGAAGGGATTTTAGTTCCAAGCTAGGATTGCGGTACTTAATTAACACTTAATTCCTGCATCAATAGAATCTTGAAATTCAGTCGTGGATGTTTCCAGCTTGACGGACCTCAATTTTTTATAGAGATAGATACATACATATGTACATTGTACATACCTCACACAATGACGCAGTTCTTGATTTAGAAAAAAGTACCTACACCTACATACCCAAATAAATTGTGATTAAAGAGAAAAAGATGTAGGCATGTACATTATTACTATTTGGTAAAAAGCGCCATTTGCTTGGGTTTACCAAGTCTACGGCTCGAAAAAAAAAATAACTTAAAAATTTAATTTGTTCCGGATTTCATTTGAAACATTGACAACATTTGTTTTATGTTTGTAAACATAATACATATAATAAATAAAAAATACAAAAAAATACACATAATTGTTTATACACAAAAGTTTTAGTACAATTGGTATGTTTAGATTCATTTTAATTATGTACTCATTACAATGTTGATGTCAACAAATTTATTCGAAAACTAGAAAACATTATGCATATTTATGAATAGAAAGACGTGTGTTCTTCATTAAGTATTCAGGAAGAACATTAGGGTAGGTTTTATGAAAAGGAAATAAGATAGAATGCAATTGCAATTTATGTCAAAAACTGATTAAGAATAACTTTTCAAGTCTCTTCATACAATTTGATATATCGGGTTTTGTCGAGAAATCAAAGATTTCGCAATACTTTGCTATACCTTCCAGCTAAACAGTCAAACAATTTAAAATTCAGAAAGTATTTATATCAATCAATTTTAATTTTTGTTTCACCCCAAAAACAAAGCTACGCTTGGAAATATAAAATTATTGGCGCAAAATTTTTTTTTTTTTTGTTAAGGGCTTAGCATATTACTAGTTAGCAATTTGCTAAACATTTAGTAATTCACTAGCTCTTGGTGCATCTGAACACGTCCAAACAATGACAGTTCGTGAAAGTAAAACAAAGTAAACAAACCTAAACCTAGGGAACGGACCTAATAATTTGATTTAACGTTGGCCAGATACACTCCAAAACCTTTTTCAATTTTCTTAATTTTTGCCATCATGAAGAAAAATTTAAATCATTTTGGAGTGTTCCTGACCAACCATAAACCGTTCAGGGATGGTTGATACCATTTTGGAATCAGTAGCTCCATTAGCTTCAGTAACTCTTGATGTCTTCCGAAAACATTCTTTTTATTTTATTTACTTTGAAAAACAATTAGCACACGAATCATAAAAAAAACACAATTTAACTCTTTGCCAACAATTTTTTTTCGAGGAAAATGACAGATTTCATATGGATTTAGCAAGTTAAAAGTTAAAGTAGCCATTTTGATATTTTAACTTTAGTAAAATGTTAAGAGATAGTAAGTTGCTAAAATCGTTTAAAATTAGCAAAATCTTCTTTTTAACTTAGCAACTTACTAAAATGGCTTTAACATTTTACTAAATCGTTTAAAATTTTTCGCCATTGCCTTTTACAGTTAATAGATGAAAATGGAAATATAGTCCAGTAACCTTGTAGTCTTAAATAGGAGGGAGACCTTCCATCAGATCCGGTAATTCTAATTTTTTGCTGAGATATTTATGATATTGGCCTAGTAAATAACCCAAGTTTTCAACCTCGAGCGACGAAAAAGCAATTTTCGAATAGATTTAAGGCGTTAAACCTGTTCTGTTACACGGCCGATGAAAATACACAACACTTACCACGTACCTCCATCCTAGTTATATTTGTTTCCTAGAATAGGGGCACCTTGATCATGAGAGACCAAATATCTCAAATCTTAATTCGTAATTAATTTAATTTTAATGTCTTTCATTTTTTATCGAGTTTATTGCATGTCTCTTTTTTTGAGCCGAGATTTGCTTTATAGATTGCATTGTTTTTAAAATAAGAAAATAATTAAATAACAATTTTTTTTAATCTTGGGGTGTCGGGGATCAAAGCTCCACAAAGCACTTTTTTTTGGAAAATAATTTTCTAAAAATCTCAATCTCGACACTTTATAAAAGTGGTTACTTGCGGTTAATCAATCACTTTTTTGGATATAAGATAATTCTAGACAAAACTCTAACTGCAAGTTACAACAAAAAATACTTTGAAACTTATCAAAAAAAAAGAAAAAGTGCTATTCTTTACCGAACACACAAATTCCTCGATTGCAAAGTAAACGTTTTTAAGAGCAGATGATAATACAAGGACATAACGTAATGTAAATTTTAAATCCCAAAATTAAGGGTATCGTGGTGCCCCAAGGTATATTGGATCCCCAAATTCTCCTACAGCATCTGAAAGGGTTACTTAATCCTAATAAAAAGTCGACTAGTTATTTTAATGAAGAAACACGGGTTTTCATGATCATGTTCCGTTATTATTAAGTAGGTATATATTGAAGAAATTTCTCTTCAAATCTATGATGTAATAAATACAGGGTGAGTCAAATACAAGTTTCTTTTAAAAAATGCAATAAAATGAACAAATACAAATTTTTCCCATGCATTATGGCTATATTAGTAAGAAGAATCATTTCCATTAATTATGGAACACAACGTCCGTTCAAGTGGCTGCCTCGACTGGCTTCGCAGTAGCGCATTCTGTCACTTCAATTTTCCAAGACCTTGTTGATGGTTTTGGGCTGTAGCTCGGAATTTGGTGCAGAAAAAATCGATTGTGGCATGGGTTGTGTGGCATGGCGCGCCATCCTGCATGAACCAGAGGTCGTCCAAATAACAGGTGATTTTTTAGCTGGTTTGGTTTTGGCAACACTGGTTTTGACAGCTGACGTGTGTTTAGTACCTTGTGTCACTGTCAAACATCTTCAGTTTGGTTTGCAATTTAACCATGGATCGTCTTACAAATGAACAACGCTTGCAAATTATTGAATTTTACTATCAAAATTCGTGCTCGGTTCGAAATGTTCATCGCGCGCTGCTTCCATTTTATGGTCGGCATTCTGGACCTTCTGAGCAGTCTATTCGGAAGATTGTGACCAAATTTCGCACCAAATTTACTTTGTTGGACATTAAACCACCAACACGTTTACGTACTGTGCGTAGTGAAGAAAATATTGCGGCCGTATCAGCTAGTGTGACAGAAGACCGCGAAATGTCGATTCGGCGCCGTTCCCAGCAGTTAGGCCTTTGTTACAGCACTACGTGGAAAATTTTGCGGAAGGATTTGGGCGTAAAGCCTTTTAAGATACAGCTGGTGCAAGAACTAAAGCCAGCCGACCTACCACAACGCCGAATTTTTGGTGAATGGGCTCTTGGAAAGCTGGCCGAGGATCCGCTTTTTTATCGAAAAATTGTGTTCAGCGATGAGGCTCATTTTTGGTTGAATGGGTACGTAAATAAGCAAAATTGCCGCATTTGGAGTGAAGATCAGCCAGAAGCATTGCAACAGCTACCAATGCATCCCGAAAAAGCCACTGTTTGGTGCGGTTTATGGGCCGGCGGCATTATTGGGCCATATTTCTTCAAAGATGATGCGAATCGCAGCGTTACTGTCAATGGTGAACGCTACCGAGCGATGATAACAAACTTTTTTTTGCCCGAAATGGAAGTTCTTGACTTGCATGATATGTGGTTTCAACAAGACGGTGCCACATGCCACACAGCACGCGAAACAATGGCGCAATTGCGAGGCGAGTTTGGTGAACAGTTAATTTCACGTTTCGGGTCGGTCAATTGGCCGCCTAGATCGTGCGATTTGACACCATTAGATTATTTTTTGTGGGGGTATGTCAAGGCTAATGTCTATAGGGACAAGCCCGCTTCGATTGACGCACTGGAAGCCAACATCCATGCATTCATTCGTGAGATACCGGCCGATATGTGTGAAAGAGTATGCCAAAATTGGACTCAGCGGATGGGCTACCTGAGACGCAGCCGCGGTCAACATTTGCATGAAATTATCTTTAAACATTAAATTGCAAGGTTCAAACTATCGATTCAAATAAATATTTCATTCATTTTTTCGAATTTTTTGTGTTTTTTTTTTTGAAAAAGTTCTAAACCTCTTAAAAAATCACCCATTACATGTCTTCAATTTCAGTAAAAAAAAAACTTGGTTAACATGGCTCTGTAACGCCGCACGTTGAGATCGATGGCGAGTTGATATTCGTGAATTGGGTCTCACATTCTAGGCTACAGCACATTCTCGTCTGTGCTCAACGTACGACGACGGAGATCATGAGTGTTGTCCACTAGCATATCAGTCTCACGATGTTTATTCACAAACTTGCGTACAGCAGGCGCGATGTATGCTTCATTTTGGCCAAAACTTCTTTTAAAAAAAAGCACGATTTTGGGCTACACAGCATTCACTTTGGAAATAAGTTTTCAATATTTCCCATCAACGTTGTACAAGCGTAAAGCGATACTGACTTTCTGTCAATATTTTGAGCGGGAAACAGCTGTCAGTGTCAAAATAACGCATGATTTAAAAAGAAACCACTAGATGGCCTACCCCTTATACTTACTAAAGAAAACCACGATATTCCAAATTTGCGAATTTTCAATTAACTATATTACCTACCTATATTATTTAACTGTTCCATCAAGTTATTATACATCGAATACTTTGAGTCTTTGATCTGTCAGATATTTTGTTTTGTATCCAATTTGTAACCTTTTAGATGGCGCACATTTTTTCGTTATTCCACATATACAGAGTTTTAAAAGCCTGGAGCCAAGTTATAATTTTCTGCAGCTACATTTCCATACCAAAAATGCAAGTCTTATACCAATAACTCGTTAAATAATACAAAATACAATTTTAGGATTATTCAGTTAAAATTGAAAATACATACATACATATTTGATTATTTCATTTTTGTATTTTTGTATTTTTTTACATTTTTTTTTATAAAAGCAAAATAACAAAATATATTTTTGTATGTTGCACTTTGAATGTTTATTACAAAAGAATGCACACATATTGGCTTGATCTCTTCAGGATGTGGTGTCATAAAGAGTCTAAGCTGACATTGTTATGTCTAATGTCATGTCATTTTATAGAATACGCATTCTGTTAAGTTATCTTTATATATTTATATATTATATTTGGACAGTAGGAATGTATTGTAAATATAGTTTAAGATCAAAGTGGATGGCGACGCTGTGTTGCGTTGAACCTTGTCATAAACAGTAAATGATCTCGCAGATTGTGTTTTATGACTCACATCTGTTAGCATTATGTTATGAACAAGGGATGCGTCAGACAACATCGTCGTTATTCACTTTATAACCCTTATTGTTAGTTTAGTATTATAGGAAACTAGAGATAAGAAATGTAATCGTAGTTGTAAGCTAGGTATAAGATTTGTAAATAATTAAGAAAAATAAAAGAGTTCAATTTTAGTCTTTGTAGAAGAAGGACGTGTTTTTCTGCCTTCTTCGGCTCTTGTTTTTAAATTCGTTGTGTGTAAATGGGTGTTCAGAGAACATTGTTCACATTCCATAGATTTATTACAACTGAAAAGAGAAAAAAAGGAAATATTTTTTGTTGGGCACATTTATTCTAGCATATCAATTGTGATTACCATGGCCACAAGCCTGCCTCTTCCCCATCCTCGTCTTCAATACAACACCATCCATCCACACACAAATATTTCCCGATTTTATTCAACTCGTTCCGAATTCGTTTCCATAGGACGGCATCAGCGAAGTCTCGTTTTTTTATATTTTGTATAAGGACAAACAAAAAAACGTTATGTTAAAATTCTGCAAGTTGCATGCATATATATATACAAAAATAATGTACATATGTATGTATGGCAATTGGCCTTCCGTCTTCAATTTGTCACGTCAAAAAAAATGTTGTCTCTCACATATAATAATATATAGGTTTAGTGTGTTTTTGATGGAGACATAAGTTTGTATATTTCGTGCGGTGCCTACGGCGGTACCTCGTGTCAGATTTGTGATGAAAAACCCGATCTGATTCTTGTGTTGTGGGAAGTGGAACCCCGAGTAGTTTCCGGCAAAGTGGATATATGTAGTGTTTAGGTATTGGTATTGGATGGAGTTAGAAAGGCACAAAAATCCCATCCGAGGTCAAGGATTTCGCCAATATCTTTTGGTAGCCTGGCAAACACACATCGCACATATTCACACATCACATAGGAACTGGTTACTGCTTTGGCTTGGCTATATGGTGGCTGTGCCTTGGCCTGGCCCAGCCCGTACCGGCCCATGGCAACAGGGAAAATCCGATTATTTATTGGATGACATGGCGAAAGAAGGTAGCTCACAGCCACAGTCACAGCCACAGCTCACCCTTCTCTGCACATAACCATAATTCACAGCATATATGTACATACATATATAGATAGATACCTATGTACATACGTGTTTATATAGGAAACGCTTTTAGTAAAATTCAAGGCACATGGATATAAGAAAGGTGTGTTCCCAGCCAGCAATCAATATAGCAGAAAAAGAAAATTCTAACATGTCAGATCTTATCACATATCACTTCTGGGTTTGATGTATTCCGTTACTGGATGATTTTATGATATTTTTTTTTTTTTTTTTCTTGACATAAGCTGTTTATGATGAGTGAGGTTGATTGCCTGACTGGATCGCAGAATGTAATAGAGAATACTTACTCTTTGGTTGTTGGGTTTAATAGCTTATGAATGAATCTACTTATTCGGACAAAAAAAAAATAAATAAAAATACCGAAAAAGCTCTCGTGTTTTGGCTTTATTAATAGGTGCTATGATTTATTATACCTAGAATTCGTTTGTGTGCTTCATTGGATCTGAAAGATGTAATCAGGGTGGATATTTTTCACGCCCTAGTGATTTATTGAATATAAAGGAAATCATTTTTGTATAAATTCAGAAATGTGGATGACGAGGACGACCGAAGACTTCGCAACGAACAATATGAAAAAGTTCTTCATGCAGATGAATAACAAGTATAATTTTAAATAATGTCAACATTTCTTTTTTTTTTTTAAATGTAGGGTGTACCTTTGTATACAAAAAAAAAGTATCTTTAAGAACATAGATCCTCCCGAAATACATACACCTATACATTGTCAATGATGTTTTTTCACAATTTTAGGAAGGTAAACGTATTTCACGAAAATGAAAGTAATTTTTATATTATTCACATATCAACAAAAATGAAGGTATATGGGAAGTGGAGGTGTATCCCAGGCATTTGATTTGTATTGTATAGCAATATAATGTTTTCTTATTATGTTGGTCTCAAACATCGATACATATAGATTGTCGTTCTTGTTGTAAACACAGAAAATGAGGATATTTAAGACTTTCCGCTTAGCTTCCTTGGTAGGTATACCGTAATTGAGTTACCTCAGAATTGTCATTGGGCCTTACTAATAATCAAACGCTAATGTCGACTATTAGTTAACTGTAAGGTTAAAACAAAGTGCTGAGCTTTAACAAAATGCTACCAATAAACAATTTAACCCTTTCACTAACTAGTCTCCAGACTTTAGTTGAATCTATTACAAAATCTACTACAAATAAGAAACATAATTGAATAAACTGTCAGAATTTCCACCAAAGTTCAATGTTTTGTTTTCGTGCAAAAATATTTAATTTTTTATTTTTATTTTATTGCGGGATACTTTTTTTTCGGTTATTATTATTTTGTTCCTAATTAAAAACAAATGTGATCACTGCACAGAAATAAGACAGACAGTCACAACATAAATAAAAAAATAAAACAAATCAGGAACTGTCATAATTTGCTCTATACCTTCAAAGTTAAGTGTTGCCGTATTCTTTTTTAACAGCAATTATTTTAGTATTTATAGTACTTTTATTATTAATTTGAAGTGTCGGAGTGAGTTGACTTTTGAATTGTTTTTTTAATTATGGCACCATATTTCTTAAAAAGGAAACATATTCTTCATATTTTATTTTAATATTTTTTATTTGCAACGTACATATAGGTACCTGTTTAAGACTATTAAGCTTACGGCTGTTTACGAACGTTTACGACGACTTGTACGCTTTTATATTTTTCAACTTAGATTATTCGAAATTCCGATTTCGTCAAGTTCATATTCTATAATTGGTCCACGAAAATGATAATTTTGTTCAAACCAATATTGGAAATCTAAATATAAATACAATTTTCGGCTACCTGTTACACAAATGTAATTTCAAATTTGGTTGATTGGTATTGGCTTTGAAAATTGTATTCGACACTTATATTTTCTGTATGCTTGCATAAACAAGATTTAACCAATACAATAGCAAAAAAATCTTTAATCGATTCCCGTTCAGCACAAAAAAAAAAAACTTTTTAAATATGCGTAATTATTGAAATATATAAAACGGAATCAAGAAATTAACCACTCACGTATTTAAAGTAAAGTCCAAACGTACTAAATATTTATCAACAAATTAAATAATTTGTTTCTGTTGCACTACATAAACATACAAACAATAAATAAAGTACCTACTTCTAAATAAAGTAATTCTTTTCAAAAAAAATCTGAAGAAAGAAACCAGCCCTATTGAAATCAACCTTATAAAATGGGAATAGATTAAAGTATTAAATACAAATTTTAGTACCATGAGACAGCACAAAGGCAACACTCTTTATTAAGTGTTCGACTTTAAACATGGATTTCCACTTATTAAATTTTGACATATTGCTAACGACTAAACTGGAGGTTAGTTTCGTTATTGGTATGCGGATTTTCTAAAATCTGAAGATTTTCGTTTAATCTTAACACTAAATTTGATTATTAGTAAGGCCCATTGTTTACAATTTTGGAAGTGAACATTTTAGCGATGTTGTGTGGGATGTGGTATATCGGAAATAGATACGGATAAAGCTTTAACCTAATAACGTAATTCCATTCACATAACAAATAAACACAATTTGCTCTAGGTATAGTTTATTGTTTGCTAAAAACAAAAATCTATTGCTTGAGGGTCCACCCTTCGCTGGTACAAAAAATTTAATATTTATGTTCAACTAAAACGTTTATGTTCTACTTTTTCTTCAGCATAAACTATCACAAAAATAACGGGTGTGCCATCTAGTGCTTTCTTTTTTTTTTTTAATCATATTTTGTTTTGATACCTACTGACAGCTGTTTCCCGCTCGAAATCTTGAAAGTCAGTATCATACCTCACCGGAACGAAATGAGTCGCTTTACTCTTGAACAAAGTTGGGAAATATTGAAAACTTATTTCCAAAGTGAGTGCTTTGTAGCCCAAAATAGTGCGTTTTTTGAAAAGAATTTTTGGCCGAAATGAAGCACCCACCGCGCCTGCTGTACGCAAGTTCGTGCAAGAAGTTCGTGAGACTGGTATGGACAATATCATGGTCCCCGTCGTCGCACGGTTCGCACAAACGAGAGTGTGAGACTCAATTCACGAACATCAACTCGCCATGGATTTTAACGGTGGGCGTTACCGACTTTAACCGACTTTTTTTTATTGAAATTGAAGACATGGATTTAGATGACCTCTGGTTCATGCAGGATGTAGATGAAGCGCCATGCCACGATTTATCTATTGCACACCAAATTCCCAAATCGTGTTATCAGCCGTCTTGGGGATGCCAATTGGCCGCCTCAGAGTTGCGATTTGATCCCTTTGGACTTTTTTTTGTGGGGAACCGTGAAGGACCGATGTTATGCCAAAAATCCGGAAACGATTCAAGAACTTAAGGTCCATATCATTCAAGCAATCCGTGAGCTACAGCCCGAAACCATCAACAATGGCTAGGAAAATTAGAGTGACAGAACGCGCTATTGCGAAGCCAGCCGAGCGAGGCAGCAATTTGAACGAAGTTGTGTTCCATAATTAATGGGAATGTTTGCTCTTGCTAATAAAGCAAAAATATATTGAAAATATTTAATTTTGTTTATTCTATTTCATTTTTAAAATGAAACTCGTATGTATTTACAACTCTTGCTACCAAGGACGACCTTTGAATTTATTTGGAATATATTTGAAATTGAATTGGAAGAACAAAAGCGCAAACTTAAAAGTGGAAATATCATTATTAAATTAAATTTTAATAAACATTCACATTCACAAAATTAACCAAAAGCTCTGTAATTAAAATGAAAGTTTGTACTGGATTGAATTGTAATGAAACGAAAATGTTAAGAAATTCACCAAATTTTTAAAGGGAAGGTTCTTACCTTCAATAGGATTTAACCAATAATAGATGCAACTTAAAAGTCGTGTTTTATAAGGCTTGGCTAGGAGTAGTCAAATTAAAACAGGTAAATGAATCAACATTTTAAGAATTTTATCAAACAATCTTAAAGGGACCTTTTAAAATCCCGTTTTTTTTTTTTTAGAAACTTTAAGTTTTTACAGAATGCCAAACTTTGGCAATATATTGTAATATTTGTTACACAGTCAAATCAAATGCATTTAAAAAAACTATTCATTAGATACATTTTTTTTTTTTTAATTTCTAACCGTCCCAGGGGATTATAAAAAGCAGGATTTAAAAAAAGCGGGATTATAAAAAGCAAGATTTAAATAACTGGACTATAAAAAAGGGGATATTGTTTTTCGCCGTTTTCATTTCATGTGATATTTGATTATTGAAATTGAACTATTAATGCTACTGGCATGACACTCAAAGATAATATTCGTATCTATACATAAATATTTGTTATTTCATATATAAACATTAGTAGTATTTCATATACAAATCATAATCCCATCGTCTCCAATAAAATCCTTTCGTCAAACGAATCTTCTTCCTATAAAAAAAGCAAAAGATATTGTAGAAAAAAAAAAAAAATAGTATCTATAGCGAATTGAAGAATGGTAAACATTTCCACTCGAAGCTAGCTATCTTACACTATCAGAACTTCAATTTCAATCAATCGCCAATCAATTCCTACAAGTACAAGAGTCGCATTCATAATGCAGCAAGGGTGAAGGACGAAGGTTCGTCAAACGTAGAGGTAGATATGGGTACTCCACTCATAGCAAGCATAGGTATAGTGTATTACGAGTAGATTACATGTGTGCTGAAGGACGAATCCACCTATATCGCTTCGAATGCAAATTGTCTTCTTTCTTTTCGTTTTGCTTTATTGGTACCTACTAAAGGGGTTAGTATTGGTTAAAAAGAAACAAATTATTACCTGCTCTCTGTGAAGGGCAATTCAAATCAATTCAATTCAATTCAATTCAATTCAATTCAATTCAATTCAATTCAATTCAATTCAATTCAATTCAATTCAATTCAATTCAATTCAATTCAATTCAATTCAATTCAATTCAATTCAATTCAATTCAATTCAATTCAATTCAATTCAATTCAATTCAATTCAATTCAATTCAATTCAATTCAATTCAATTCAATTCAATTCAATTCAATTCAATTCAATTCAATTCAATTCAATTCAATTCAATTCAATTCAATTCAATTCAATTCAATTCAATTCAATTCAATTCAATTCAATTCAATTCAATTCAATTCAATTCAATTCAATTCAATTCAATTCAATTCAATTCAATTCAATTCAATTCAATTCAATTCAATTCAATTCAATTCAATTCAATTCAATTCAATTCAATTCAATTCAATTCAATTCAATTCAATTCAATTCAATTCAATTCAATTCAATTCAATTCAATTCAATTCAATTCAATTCAATTCAATTCAATTCAATTCAATTCAATTCAATTCAATTCAATTCAATTCAATTCAATTCAATTCAATTCAATTCAATTCAATTCAATTCAATTCAATACAATTCAATTCAATTCAATTCAATTCAGTTCAATTCAATTCAATTCAATTCAATTCAATTCAATTCAATTCAATTCAATTCAATTCAATTCAATTCAATTCAATTCAATTCAATTCAATTCAATTCAATTCAATTCAATTCAATTCAATTCAATTCAATTCAATTCAATTCAATTCAATTCAATTCAATTCAATTCAATTCAATTCAATTCAATTCAATTCAATTCAATTCAATTCAATTCAATTCAATTCAATTCAATTCAATTCAATTCAATTCAATTCAATTCAATTCAATTCAATTCAATTCAATTCAATTCAATTCAATTCAATTCAATTCAATTCAATTCAATTCAATTCAATTCAATTCAATTCAATTCAATTCAATTCAATTCAATTCAATTCAATTCAATTCAATTCAATTCAATTCAATTCAATTCAATTCAATTCAATTCAATTCAATTCAATTCAATTCAATTCAATTCAATTCAATTCAATTCAATTCAATTCAATCCAATCCAATTCAATTCAATTCTTGACCAAGTCTTAGTGCATTCTGTATTTAAAATAAAAACAACATTTCTCAAGTTAATTTGATTTATCAAAATTTCAAAAAAAGCAGCAAGTTACACCAAGCTTATGCGACCTAGGTTGCGTATTTAATTCTCTTTCCCAGTTCATCTCTGGTTGAATGTTACGGAACGGAATGCTTCAGTGCTGTCTAGGTATATGCATCACTTTATTGAAAATTAAATTTTATACATCAATGTGAGAGTAACTTCAGCCACTTCAGGAGTTGTTGGCATATCCATATAATGCTGTAAAAGGAAAAATACAACTACAAACATTGATACGCCATGTGATACGTTATACTTTGGGAAACGAGTGTGTTTTGAAAATTATATTTTGTCGGTAAAGTTCTTGATTTGCTTTAACCTCGGTGGCTATAGGTTTGCATTGCACTTAAAGACACCTTAAAATCATAAAACATATGTATGGTACTTTACAGCAAAATTACAAGAGTGTTAGATTTTCTTCGACTACAACAAAAATAGGTTACTGCTGTTAACATTTTTGAAGACAATTGCAACAGAAACAGAAATATACAACGAAACTGACGATGACGTTTGGATTACCATTCGTCTGGTTTTGGAGTGAAATTTAAACATTATTCTCTCGAAAACGACATTAAAGAAGAAAGAAGTCACTTAGCAGCGTGTACCCTTTTCTAAGCCTTTTTTTGACTTTAAATGTATCTTTGAGAGAAAGGTGAATACTCCACTGTCATCCTCGAACCTCCTCAAATGCGGAACATGTTCGGTGTTTTTTTTTTTTTTCAATCACGAATTATCATTGACTAGTATTAAATACATTTTTCTGGAAATGGAAAAAGGGAACCAGGTTGATGCTGTTTTACACTGACTTTACCAAAGCTTTCGATAAAGTTGACCATGACCTTTTTCTATTTAAAATAAAAAAAAGTATGGCATAAACGGAAACTTATTGTAGTGTGTTGAATCTTATTTGTAAAATCGGATTCAGTGTCATTCAGATGTCATTTCTAGTCAAATATAGGTCACCTCTGGGGTACCCCAAGGTTATTTATATTATTTTTGAATAACTATCCCTTGTTGTTCATAGGGTGCCGACTGCAGATGTCTATTGTATGCAGATGACCTAAAATTGTTTCAAAATGTTAATAATACACTTAACGGACACGAATTACAACAATTTTTAAACACACTACTTGTTAAATGGTGCTAAATTAACGGTAATGAAGCTAAATGTAGATAAGTGGAAGTGCCATATTATTTCATTTCAAAGTGCAACTGATTTTAACTACATCATTGATCATAAAATTTTAGTTCAAACTGACGTAATAAAGAGATTATTATTGACAATAAACTTACTTTTAAACACCATATTGACAAAATACACTCTAAACATAGATCTAAGGAATTAAACGATTCCTACATAACCAAAGCTATTTATTGTTATTGTTATATGCCCCCGGTCTCTCTTAGAATATTGTAGTGTTATTTTTGGTCTCTGTTTTATGATGTCGATGTTTAGAAACTTAAATCCGTCCAAAAACAATTTTTACTGTTTACATTAAGAGATCATGGATGGAGCTTTGAAAGATTTGTTTTGCCTCGGTATCCTCATCGTTTAAAGCTTATTAATGTGTTGCGTTTTGTGTAGTCTTCTTAATAATAGAAAGTTTTCCGAGGCTTAGTTTGTATTTGATCGATTTTTCGAGCTTATTTAATGCTCCAAATTATCATAATTATTCCTTTTTCGTGACCTTTTAGAATGTTTGAAGGAATCGAATTCAAGGACTAATTATGATAAAGACGTTCAATAATTATTGAAAAAATGTTTGAATCAATATTAGTAGAGAAACTTTAAAGAAAAAAATTATTCAAAACCCTTTTTTTCGGTGGATAGGTGTTAAAACCTTCAAAGAGATCTATGAGGACCAAAAAATGCGTGCTCATGGAAGTGTGAGATCCTCCTCCTCCCGATTGCAACTAAGTTGAAACTTATCTAGTAATTTATTTTTAACGAAGTTATACAACGTACCTATTGCAGGTAACTTTCCGGTAATAGTTCCTGCGTATACTGCGATTTTTAAAGCGGTTTCTCGTTTACCGCACCAAGTGTTCTATGCTTTCGCGCAAAAGAATTTATTTCATTTAGTACCGTGGGGATTCCAAAATCCCTGTGTAGATCTTCGTTTCTAATATACCACGGTGGCGGCGCATTAACAAATGTACTGTCGCGAGTACAACCCCAGAGTTGTATACCATAGGTCCAGACAGGCTTAAGTACCTGTCTTTATAAAATCAGCTTGTTTTCTAAATTAAGTTTAGAGTGTTTACCAAGTAACCAGTACAATTCTCCGAGTGTAATGTTTAATTCTTCGCATTTCTTTTTTACATTTTAATTTCGCATCTAGAGTCTAGATATTTTGGCTCATTCGAGTTGTATTTACAAATACAGGTAATCTATCGATTTTCTTATACGTAAAGTCCACGTGGACTGATTTTGTTTCGTTGAGTGCTATCCGCCATGTTATTAAGTGCGTTTTGTAATTTTCTTGTAGCTTCGTTGATCGTTTTGCCCACTGCTAGTATTGCAGTGTCATCAGAAAACGTGGCTACAATAGTCTCTTCTGTTTGAGGTATATCGCGTGTGAATAAAAGGTACAAAATTGGACCTAGAACCCTTCCTTGTGGCATCCCCAACACTAGTTCTTTGAAATCAGAATATTCTTGCGTGCTTTTCGTTTCTCTTTAACTAAATTATGGAAAACATGATGGCTGAAGTCTTTTTATTTAATTCTTTTATTAATCTTTTTTCTTTCAAACTTTGTCTAGACATATGTATAATTCAAATTCATATATTTACTTAGTTTGTTTTTAAAAATAAATGTTTATCTAAATCGTGTAAACATTTTATTTTAATTTCTTTTATAACGTATTTAATTTTTTTTTTTTTAATTTGGTGTCTTACTTTGGTAAAATAAAGTAAACTAAGCTAAATCAACGATTTCATATATTCTTTTAAATTAAAGTAATTTATTTTTCTAAGACTTTATTTCTGGTTAAAAGCCAATTTAATATTTTTTTTTAAATATTTGACTTTTTATTCTTGAATAGAATCTGTTAAAGCTGTTTTTTGAGATCAATTAAGTAATAACAAAAACTCTATTTTGCGCTTTGCTGTCTTTCCATTAAAAATGACATTTAACTTGGTCATAATGATACTGGAATTATTATGCTAATATACCCACATAAGAGAACTAAATATGTGAATTCAACCAACCAACGTTAGTGCTTCAAAATCAATTATGTCAAATCTGAAAGACGACCAAGCGGCTCGGGCTGCAGCTCGTGTAGTACAAGGGCCTAGTGATTTACAACTCTCAACCATTACTGAGTGCGTGTTATTGGCAGGAATGGAAGGGACCTACAATTTTCTGCCAAATCAGAACATCCAACTTTTGTTGGCTTTGTCCCACCAAAACCTTTCCATATTCCTCATGTTTCCTCATGATCTCGGAGATCACAGCAATCTTAGTTAAACGAACATGACTCCTGAGCAAAATTTCTCAGTTTTGATGTCAAAACTCTGAGGAACAAAAAAAAAATCTCTGAGATCCCATTTTTCTGAAAGCGCACAATTTTTAACCCAGAAAACCTGAAAAGTTCAATATAAAAATTGAATAGCTGATATTAGGGAGGTTCACATTCAACGACGTGTCGGCTGACCCAAGTCGTTTTGGTAGCGATAACATTCATTCACCAAACGAATCAAGACCGAGAGGAAGACCAAATATGTAAGAGATGGATGGACGAACTTAGATATTTCAACGATGACTGGTATAACGACACAAAAAAACAGAGATCTATGGGCAGCAATGGGGGAGGCTTATGCCAGATATACCTACTAGGAACTAAATGTCAACCAAAAGAGACGTACCTAATCTAATAAACACGTAGGAGTAAAGGTCATGCCATTTTATGCTGACCCACTGTCAGCCCATTGTCAAACAGCATGGACACAATCCGAGACTAATAACATCAATAAATAAATAATAATTATTCCTGTTATGGAAGTGATGCCAATTAATTGTTTTCCGAACTAATAAAATTAATTAAATTTCCATGTTCGCATTTTGAATTACCCCTTTAAGAATTTGTGTACCTACATATTTTGAATATATCTTTTAATCATAAATGATTGTTAAACGAACGTTTAATATAACTCAGCAAACAAATCAAATAACTCAGCAAGCTAATCAAAGTCAACATTTCCCCATCAGTGCTAGTAATTGTATCCGTAATCCGTTACGCAATTAGTGAAGCCCAGTCCCAATTAGAAAGCAAATACCTTAAGCAACATAATAATGTCTGTAACTGTATCTAAACGTCAATATGCGAGCTATTGTGCCTAACTGGATATTCGAATTGTCTTTGATTCGCATACCTGCGAAGTCGTCAGTAGGTACCTACATCATACTGCACTCAACATTGCAACTTCCTTAGATTCCCACATTCTTTAAATCCAATCGAATAGCATTATATAACTTTACCTTGTGTAAACTTACGCATCAATATTGCTCGCTTGTAATCGATGATGATGATAATGATGATGATGATGTCTTTAAAATTTGCTTCAGGGATAATAAGAAGGAGCAGGGAAAGTAACAACATAATTTTAATGAGATACCTAACTTCCCAAATTCAACCCAACCGCGCTCTTAGTGGGAAACGACAACACACCACACCAAAAAAAAACTTTTTAAACATAGTTGTTAGGTACATCCATCCGTATATAACCGAAAATGCAAGGATAATGAAGTGGAAACTTATACACCACATCGTCGCAGCAGCCAGCGTAACTAATAACGTTCACCACAATTCCAAAAGTCTTCATATTAAGTACAGTCAATATGTCGTCAATTAGTTGAGGTTGATAGACAAAATTGCGAATAGGATATATTTTGACTTCCTTAAGGATTATAGGTAGGTACTTTCTTGGAACCGGCCATTACATTTTTTTAGCCATAGAACCATTCTTTGTTACATCTGAATACATACGTCAGATATCGTTGAAGAACGCACACTGCTCCCTCAAGATCGACAAAGATCTCACCGATAGCTTTGATGTCAAAAATGGATGCATACAAAGCTGATGCACTATCATGTGACTTCTATAACATCGCATCGGGGCACTCCAATTGTCCCTTATTGAGATGAGGCGCTCCCGGAAGTTTTCCCTCAAAACACCAATCGATGCCCTTGAAGTGTGATCCGTTGCTCCGACCTGTTGGAACCACATGTCCCCTTGGTCCAATTCAGAAAACCGTGGAAAAATAAGGGACTGAATTCACTGTCACACTTCGATCTTGTTTTCCCAGATAAAAAACCAAGGACCAACAATCATAGGAGAGAAAATAGAACACCACACTGTTGGTTTTTGGTCCGGAACCTCGCATAACGGCAATATCTACATTTAAGAGGTTTTGGAAGGTGCGCTGCGTCGCGGTCAGGGAACATTTTTTAGCAAAATGGCTTCGATGACAAACACACACTTCCTATGCCTCAATATTCCAACGCATTAAGGCAACTTTCCTGGAAATGGAAGGAAACAAAACTTCTAAAAAATACTACGAGCAGCTCTCAAACAGCTGGCGGAGAATTAGAAAGTTATCCAAGAACGAGAGAAAGAGGCAAGTGCTCAAGTTTTTCGGATTCGTTAATAAATTGTAGGTCTTTTACATTTCTGCAGATACACATCCAGAGGGACATTTGGGAGTTGTAAGTCACTAGGCCCTGATTCTTCACGAGCAGTCGCTGAACCAATTTTAATTTGCATTTTATTAAAAATTGAGTCAACCAATATTTTGATGTTGTTAAATCACTGATTGACTGTACTAATTGTTGATTGCAGCACTGAAATTCTTCTTCCTTCTATTGTCTATATCTATGTATATCGTAGAAGTAGAGTGTGAAGAGAATTCCTACTCAGAATTCCTTTGGTGAGATTACTACTGATGATGATGTAAACTTAAATTGATTCTTGAAGGTGCAGTTAGATAAGTTTAGTTTGGATAGGTAACTAGAGAGGTACTTATTGCATTAATGAGTAGGTAGGTAAGTTTTAGCGAAAAGGGAAAACGTATAATTAATACTTGCTACCTATATGTAATATTTATGTTCTTTGTAGCCTTTTTGAAAGTTTTCAGAGGATTTAATTAAATAAATAATTATTACCTATATTATTATAATTTATTTTGATGTTAAAATGCGCTTGACGTGCATAATATGAATGTATATTTTAATTACTTTGTGCAATTTTGTGAGAATCTTTTAGATCTTTGAATAAAAAATAAATGAAGTGAAAACAGTGGTGCATATATGTATGTGCTAATTTAATATAATTTACTTATTACGTTAGTTTTTACTTCCTAGGTTTTCTGGAGAAAAAACGTTGCTATTGATAACAGCAACTTCGAGATATTTAACGAGGTCGTCTAATAACATTAATTTATTAATTTGATGAATGACAACTTAAGTCCATATTAAATATTTTAAATTTAAGTTTAACATAAAAACTTATGTGACAGTTAATATTGAGGAAAGGGAAAGGGAACTTAAGCGTGTATAAGTTGAATTAGAATTTTTAGCTTTTGTATCAGCAAATGGCTCTTGGCGGAGATCCGGTAAAGAATTACTCAAGTAAATAATCGTCGCTAGTTTGGTTTACCGAAACAATTGGGTTCAGAACTCGTCACGCGTAACTGCCTGAACACAATTGAGACGGACCTGCTACTGAAGCTGCAGCTGAAATAGCTGTCAAAATTTTCAATACACACAAATTCAATGTTACGAACATAACGCAACGCAGCTGCAAACAGACAACAGAGTTCTACAACTTTTCACGTTCAGCACTTTTGACGTTTTAATTTGTGAAAAAAAAAACAGAAAATAAATATTAAAACTTTTTGTGGTTATTTGTTTACAAATCACCACAAAAAGCTTCAGCATTTTTTTTTGTTTACAGTTAATCAACGCAATCATTCGATGCTTAAAGTATTTGGACTTGTCGAGTACCAAGTTGATTTTTTCCATTTGCTGGCATGACAGCTCGTGGAGTGTAAGGCAGGAATGGGGGAGACCTACAATTTTACAAAACCATTACTGAAGGTTTAAATGAAACAACACTTGGGTGAACTACTACCAAGATTTTTTTAAGGCTGGAGTTATAGCTATTTCACGACTGCCAGGCCGATCATCAAACTCCTTTTACAGTGGTGCTTGGTGCTTGGTCATTGTTCAATTTTAATTGAAAAACTTATATTCCCAACTGGAACTCAAAAAATGCTTGTTTCAAATGCAATTGTCAAATAATAAGATCTAAATTGGAATGGACTTGATCACGTGACCTCGGTAGGGCAATGCGAAGTGCATTCGCTCGGAGGAAGCTTGATCCAAGTTCGAGTCCCAGCTGAGCATACAATTTTTTTTTAAATTAAATTGAACAATGACCAAGCACCACTGAAAAGGTATCTGATGAGTGATGATCATTCAAACCAAAGAGTACGTACCTAACCTATCGTATATTATCTAAAGAACCGACTTAAGGGGTTTGTTCTCTTTCACCCCAAAAGCTGATAGAACAATAATGCATGCTACTCGATGAGCATGTATCAGTGGTGCCGTGAATTTTAAATGGGGCCTACTCCAACACTACTTTACAAGGTAGAAGACACGCTTTGACTGCTTTTAAACGCTGCAATTATCCCCTGCGATTTTTAAGCACGTTTGGGGGGACGTACATATGTGGGTGGCCGTGGTAAACAAAGTTGCAGAGGTTGAAATAATGGCAGAGTTATCACTCTTTCTTCTTTGTGCATTTTCCTATTGTTTGAGACTTAAGCTGAGTAAAGAGTGTGAAGAGATTTTTCCTTCTCATTTAAGAAAAATTGCAGCTATTAAAATTTGCAGCGTTTAAATGGATGTTGCAATCCGAAAGAATCTTCAAAGAGAAACGCCGTTAAAATTTTGCAGTCGTCTAAAAGCAGTCTTTGTAACCCTTTTTTATGTAAATTATGATTAATATAATTTTTTGTTGCTTATGGCATATAAGGCGACCATTCAGACGGATCCACCGATAGGAAAAAAGAGAATTTTCTCTTACTGTGCTCAAATGAAATTTGTAGGGGTGGAATCGGCTAACGCGATAGTTGATAGTTGATAATCAAAATCGACAATTTTGCTCCATGTAAGGTGATTATCAAGTCAACAATCGTTTTTTTTGTACTGATATTAAGTGACAGCTTTTTAGGTGTCGTTTTCATACATTTATGTTATTTTAATAAAAGGTTTGATGTGATCGATTTAAAATTGGTTAGTTTTTTACTAACAAAACCAACACAATAAAAAAATGCAAAAATGACATTGAATTCTTGAAAAAATTGTAATTGATACCAAAAAACAAACACAGAGCAACGAATAGTTGATAATCAAAACCGACAATCAAACAAGCGACAATCAACTATCGACTTACGTGATTCCACCCCAGGTGTTTTAGGGAAGGGAAGGGAGGTACGAGTCGGTTTTCTGGCTAAACTAGGTACTCCATGATTCAAACCTTCAATATTAATATGATGGTGGGAATGCTTGGCAGCCTGACTGCAAGTAAGTCATCACACAAAAAAAAACCCTTACAAAACTATTACATTTTTATTTATGAATCTAATCCAATTATGTGAGCACTTAGTATTGATACCTGCAAAGTAATGAGCCTGTAGGTAAGTTTATATTTCTATTCTATTGGAAGATTTAGAATTTTATAATGGAAACTGCATTAAAAATAAACTTTTCTAAATAACAACATTCTATATATGAAATGATTGCAATGAATATTCGTGGGCGTGCAGCCAATGTATGCAAATCGATCTAAAGCAATTGTATCTATACGCAGGTAATTCTCTTCTACTTATGCATAATATAGAAAAAAATCAATATAACTCACTCCTATACATTTTCTATATTGGCTCTCTTAACTTTATAATATTGGTTCAGTTGCAGTTGTTGAACTTGTATAAATTATGTTTTAAAATTTGCATACACACAGTCTATTAAATTAAAATTCTTGGCTCCATATTGAAAAACTCAGAAAAGTGCATTGATATACAAAGAAAAAAACTGAAAATTGGAAGCTTGCCCATTTCCAATATAATAGAAATATATCTATATTATTGGAAGCAGACATTTTAAAATGTAAACATTATGCAAATAAAAATTTTTATTTTTTTTATTCGAAAGAGAGGAAGATATTTAGTTTGTTGTTATTTATTTTTGGAAACAATCGATATTTTTTTAAGAAGGTCAGCAAGACTGTGTAGGGATATGTGAAGTGATGCCAAAAGAATTCCTTATGCTTTATTTAAATATTGTTTTTTTTTTCAATGAAATAATATGATGATGGATTTTTTGTTGTGGTTTTGTAATAAGGGGAAAACTTAAGCAAGAAGCTTTCGGAAGGTAATCGAGAGCGAGGTGGAGGTCAGAATCCTTATCAAAGCCAAATTTAGAAATATATACGCTAATCTGCATCCAAACAACGACGGAAGAGAAAAATGACTCAACCAAGAAAGTATGCTACGATTTTCTATAGAATACGTAGGTTATGTAGTATGTACCCGAAATACGACATCTTGCCGAATTCAACGCATCTTCGGTTCAATAGTCGCATCTTCACATCTTCGGTTCGATAGTCGAAAAAAGGTAACGGACTCAGACTGTTAGACGTTGCAGAGCAGTGGGAAGAGATTTCATCATAGCAAGCGCTCAATAAATTCACATACCTCCATATTTACAAGGGGTCTTTTGCGGTCGCCAAATCAAGGAACCATAAATAAATCATTTTGCAATTGATTTTCAGACATGCTGAACAATGAACATGTCTGACTCAACATTTCAAAGGGCTAGCATAGACTTGGACCACTACTTGGTATGGTAGTAGCTGTGAAAAAAAATTGACGTTGCAATTCTCACAAGAAGGACCACCGGACCACCTGGCAGCACTTAGTTTTTCGATAATTCGATAATGAAAATGGCGGCTGTCCCTTATTTTTTTTTCCTGGCAAAATAAGGTAGTCGTAGCGGCCATTTTATGGCTAATATTGCAGCAGACAACACCACAGCACCACGGTTTGACTTGCACATGTAAACTTTTGATAAAGCAGTCAAACGACCCTTCCTGTGAGCTTTTCACATTATGTACACTTTTTTTTTACAATCTACACTCTTCGAGGTAAGACCTAAAATATTAAAGAAATAAAAACCGTGTAAATCATATTAAAATTATTTGCGTTTTATTTCTTCCTATATTATTTTCATAACACAACCGGGATCAATTGTGCATCCCAACAGATACCCACACGGAACCCCCTTAATTAATAATGAGTGCCAGCTGATGTATGTAGCTAAGAACGAGGCCTGCCAGTAAATGCTGCATAGCGTAGAAAAATGCCAGAGCTGTTGAGAAAGCAGTGTGGGCTTTACATGCAATAAAGAAGGAAGGAACACTGACTTCTCAGGAAGCAAAATATCACGAGATAGCGAGGAAGCAGTCCGGACCTTACGTGCGATAAAGAAGGGAGAAATACTGACTTCTCAGGAAGAAAAATATCGCGAGACAGCCGCGTTTATTGAAGTTGTTTTTACGGCAGGAGTGATGTTTGAAAGTTCTTGGATAGGAAAAAATGGAACGATATTCTCAATTCGTAAGGGCCAGGAAAGATTACTATATTGTTTACTGGCGAAGGCAGCCAAGATTCCACTGTTAGGCAGAACCCTCAACATTCAACTTGTACGAGAATGGCCAACATTTTCATCCACCCGACCATCATAACAAGAAGTGCAGATAGAGATGTCTAAACTTAAGTCCTTCAAGACTGCTAATGTGGATGGCATGCCAACCGAACTATAAAATGCACCAGGAGAATGACTTCAATTAACCGAGAATACCCGATGAGTGAAACTTGGTAGTTTAGTTCACCCAAAAATATGGTTAAGAACTTTCCCAACTACAGGGAAATAATAAGTCCCACCGAACTCTATTTGTAGTCGATAAAGGCATTATCATGTAATCTCTCCAACATCTTTCTTGAAGCAATTCTACGCAATTTCCCTTTCCCACGAGGAAACAATTTTCTGAAGATTTTTTGACGGTTTATTGTAATATCCAATGTCCACCAATTGTAGACCGTTCATTCCTCTTTATTGGTGCCCTTCCTTCCTAAAAATACTGGAAACTCAGTTTCCACGTATGCAAGGCGACTAACAATCAAAATTTAACCACAGATTTATAATTTTTCAAAATTCCGTTCAACTATACACTTGCTTATGATAAAGATATTGACGTTATCGGGAAAAAGAAGATAGAGTTGTTACGGGCGCATTTGAAAGTATTGAAGTAGAGCCGTCGAAAGTTTGACAGTTAATATAGGCAAAATGAAGTATGAATATTTTATATGCTTTCATCGAAAAAGGATTCCCACTATGATGGCTGATTCGGGCAAACCCTTACCATTTGGTAGGTAAACATTCGAAGTAGTCAAGGGCTTTGTCTCCATGGGATGGGCTCTATTATGTCCCAAAATGACATTAGTGAAGTTGTATTACTTTTTCAAATCGCTATTTTTTCGGCAAAAACCATGGAACTTGTCAAGGAGAATTAACTTGATTCCTTTAAGAGGAAAATCTTCGGTTGATATTCGATAACTGAGTACATCGATATGGACCTCGATCTTGTAAAAAAGCTGAAAATACAGCGGATTAGATAGGTGGGACACATGGATCGTATGGACAACAACGCGCTGGCCCTACAAGTATAACCCTGATGGAACAAAATTACTGTGCGCACCTGGAGGGACCTAGCTAAAAACCAGGCTGCATGGAAGGGTTGAGTGGAAACGGCCTTGAACCATTAATCCAATTTGAATTGTAAGCAGAACCATAACAAGCTATAGCGTTAAATTTAAAATTTTCAAGTCCAAATTTATGATTTCTTTGGGAAGTTACTCACAATGTTGTAAATCAATTTCAATTTTTGAGCTACGCCGGTATTGCAGTTTTGCAATTAATAATAGCTGCGTTTTACTATCGCCAATAATCCATATGCTATACCCCGATGAAATGATGCGGATCCAAATTAAAACAGTATTGTATATTCATCTCTTTTCTCCTTATGTTTTTTTTATTTTCCATGTAGATGCTGTCTTTTTTCTTTACACTACAATTTTCACTACCTTACCATTTGCAAAACTGAAAAAGTCATCTACCCGCCAGAGTTAGAAGTGATGTTTGAAAGTTCTTGGATAAGAAATGTGGAACGATATTCTCAATTCCAGGATAGAGTTGAGTGGAAACGGCCTTGAACCATTAATCCAATTTGAATTGTAAGCAGAACCATAACAAGCTATAGCGTTAAATTTAAAATTTTCAAGTCCAAATTTATGATTTCTTTGGGAAGTTACTCACAATGTTGTAAATCAATTTCAATTTTTGAGCTACGCCGCTAGTATTGCAGTTTTGCAATTAATAATAGCTGCGTTTTATTATCGCCAATAATCCATATGCTTTACCCCGATGAAATGATGCGAATCCAAATTAAAACAGTATTGTATACTCATCTCTTCTCCTTATGTTTTTTTCATTTTCCATGTAGATGCTGTCTTTTTTCTTTACACTACAATTTTCACTACCTTACCATTTGCAAAACTGAAAAAGTCATCTACCCGCCAGAGTTAAAACTAATTTCTGGATCCATAAAGGAAACCCCGATGGAAACCTAGATCCAATGTTGGTTTTTGTATTACGTGTTAAAAGATAACCCAGGCCCAGAACCCGTAGATAATAAATTACATTAAATCTTTTATTAATTTCCAATTTCATTGGTATCACTTTTCCGATACGTTCTCTCCAACCAAACCATACCAAATATTTGTCGGAAAAAATCGAAGCTTGATAGCAATATTAATCGAAATATTGCTATATACTTATTTTGATCTGCCATCAATGAATCAATAAAAACTCATGTTATTGAATAAAAATAAACTTCACACAGATAAAAAAGCTTATCATATCCTTAACTCAATAAGAATTATTCAAATGTGAAGAAACCTCATTAATTGCTTTGGTTATATTGTTAAATACACGACAACAACATATTTTCATCTAATAAGTGTGTGTGGATCAGAGATATAGTAGGTATAGTAACGATTTCTTCCACGGTACGTTTGTCAATGTCAAATGGATTGATTCAATAAATCTTATATAAAGTTATATAGTTTAAGAATCAATGGCACGCGAGCGTGGCATGTTAAGGTGTGAAAAAACGAGGAGTGGAATAATCAAACTGAGTATTAAGTGTTGAGAGTATAGTTAGTTAGATTAAGGCTATAACATTATTACACTCCCAATTTTCCCATAATGACGAAAGTATATGCCTAATGCTCCGATGATTTACAGAAATTGTGAGTCGCATGTATTAATAGGTTTAATATTTAATGCTGCTAATGAGGCAATAAAGACTTGAAGAAAATAGCGTGTAATAAATCGAACGTATTTGTAATTTTCACACGCGAATTTAATCTTTTCTTGGTCAAAATTCACAATATTTAAATAATTTAAAATTAAAGAATTAAAAAACATAAACAACTGTGAATATTAATCAGTTCATAATGAAATTATTTCCCACTTTTGTTTCAAGTCAGCTACAAGGTTTACGCGTTTATATACACGAATTACCGGAATTAAATCTGGATCTTATAACGAAAAAAACGGTTCATCCCTGGTTCTATACAGTATAGGTATAAATCAATCAAATCTATATTAATCCATAGTTTGTGACTTCATACTTAATTTACGATTACGAATCCTGTTGCCTTCTTAACGAAAGTATTTTATACAATCATATTCAGCACTTTTGCCCAACTTTTTAAATCGAATTTAATTGAATAAGAATTCTTATCCTCCGTCTCAAATGTTCTAAATAATTTGTTTTTATTTGAAAAAAACATTTTAAATCCTCTTGATTTCTTATTTCTACAAAGAAATAATCTAGCTTCATTGAATTCGAATATCGTACCTCGAAAAATTTCAACGCAGCCATTTCCATTCATCGATAATAGAATAGTCAGTGGCGTATCTGTGGGGCCCATTTCCCTAGATGTAATTTATTGGGGCTGATGTTTATTGAGACTTTAATAGAAACGTTCTATATTTGATAAGTTAGGTTATAACAGCCATGTTGTTAAAACAATATACGAAAAATTTATTGTCAATTGTTCAGTTATACTTTCTTTTCTTTCGAAAAATACTTCTTACTTTCTGGCTCTTTCGAAAAATACTTTCTTTCTGCTTATTTGCTAGCACTTAGTGCTGTAAATCAGAAATGACATTAGGCGTGTTTTTTTGTAAGCCCCAGAGGGAATTGGTCGAAAAAAACAACGTCGTTTGTGAATAGCAGTTAGCTAGTCTTATCTTCATTTACTTCAAGACCAATAAGTTTCGCTTATTCTTCAATCTCCATCGTGAAAAATTCTACTACGTCATGTATTGGGATCGGCCCATGATGTCGATATCGTTAAATATTATTTACTCAAGTAGTTAAACGGATCTGTTGAAAATAGTGCCTGTTCGTGCGTATTGTGACTGTCCGCCACTGAGTGCTCGATTCAGCGCAGCGCGGACTCTATCCATTGCGCGGATAGACATAATGCGCGCGAACAGCTCTAAACACATTGTGTTTCCTCTACAAACGAATGCAACCCAGTATTTCAGAATACTGTTTTTTTTTGTGCTTTCTTTTGAGTAGCCCTTTAAATTTTCAATTGACATTTGAAAAATTTCCATTCATTCTAAAATTTTTATTCGCCCAAGTTGGCTCCCTTTAAATTAATTTAAATTCTTTATAAATTCAAAGTTCATTCCTTTTACTTTAAAAGTATAAAAAAAAAATAAATTATAATTTATAATCCTAAAATTAAAAAATAAAAAAAAAAAAAACCACAGACGTGCCGATTCTTTTTTTTTGGGACAAAAAATTGAATTTCGGATTGGTCGATGAAGGACGGTGAAAGTTATTGCTGTTGTTGGAGTCCTTGTCCTTGTCCTTGGGTAAGTCACCAGAGGAAACCCTTTTGGCCAATTTCTGTGCCTTAACGCCTGCCATATAACTATTTTTTACTCCGTTTTATGTAGTAAACTTCTACGATACTTCAACTTCTCGAGTTGTGATGTGAAACTTGTGTCCTACTACCTAAACGATCGTATGCAGGCTGTTCAGTTGATTTTTCCAATCTGCTTCCAACCTCTCGTGGTGTTCCGTAAGGATCAATTCTAGGTCCTCTCCTGTTCTCACTCTATGTAAATGAATTACCGTCTATTGTTAAGCACTGATGAGCTGCCCGCTAGGTCTAATCGAACTTGGGGTAAGCTGTATCAATGAAGATCTTGACGAAATTCCAAGTTGGTCTCAGCAAAATGGTCTTTTATTAAATCCTAAAAAGTCCATGTCTCTTGTAATCTCCAAAAAAAAACTGTTGATCTTTCGTATTTCCCTCCTGCAATCCTGCATAACACCCCCGCCAAGTATGTTGAAAGTGCAAGAAATCTTGGGATAATCTTTAACCGTACCTTAACATGGGATAATCATATCAATTTGGTTGTAGGTAAAACATATAGAATGCTCCGAACATTATTGGTAACACAATATTTTACCCCTATAAGAGTGCGTATGCTGTTGGCGAAGACGCTGATTATACCTACATTCATATATGGGTGTGAAATATACTCAAATTGTGACTCTGTGAGTAGTCGTAGACTCAGTGTCTTCAGGAGATACGACAGAGCATATACTTTCGCAAAACTCCTTCTTAACTCGTGGTTTGAAAACTGTCTTAAGTATCAAACCCTGGCGCTGCTCGCAAATATTCATCTAAACCATCAACCCCAATATCTCTGTCAAATGATTGGCATCGAAACTTCACATAGGACACAAATGCTAATTCACCCGCACTATGCCTGCCTCACGTCGGAACGTCAGTTTTTTGTACATCCAATTCGCTTGTGGAATACACTACCAAGAAGCATTAGAGAGATTAATGACGCCGAGAGAATGAAAGAAAAAATAAGACTGCATTTTTCCCAATAAATTTCGAGATAGTTTATCGATTTTATCTTTTCCTTCTTGTTTTCTTTTTCGCCTTCTATTTTTAATTTCTATCTTCCCTTTTTTCCTTTTTTCTTATATTTTCTGATCTATATTAAATATTTAATAATTTTTTAATCATGAAAACCTTCATATCCAAGAACCCATTACAAACCCTGGGCTCCCTGTTGTATCTCCAGAATTGCAATTACTGGTAACTTTACAATATGTTTTGGGAGAAACGTCCATCAAGCCGATGTTGGTAACTAAACTTTCTATTCAACTCAGTTCATACAATTTGTTTAATAATTAAGGAGCATTACATGGAATAGTGCAGTCTACAGTGGGAAAAATAGTTAAAAATATTTCTAAACGAATTCCTTCGCTGCTGCTACATTTTATAAGATTCCCATCTTCCTTTGCGGAGTTAAAAGAAATTAAATTGGGTATTTTTTGTTATCGCCAGGTTCCCAAATGTAATACGTGCGATCGATTGCATGCATGTGAAAATCAAGCGACCAACAAGGGTTGTTAGACCTATTATGACTGGCCACTATATTAATAGAAAAGGTATATGTAGGTAGGTCTTGTATTCCTGCTTTGAATAGTAGTGTAGTGGATATTAATTTATTCACCCAATATCATCGATGAATGAAATTATTTGCGCGATGGCGGCCACACAATTCCAATTATCTGAACGCTTCCTAAAATTCTGAACGTTTCCCAAAATAAGAATGTCAAAAAGGTTTCCTTTTCGCTCTCTATCTCATTTCAATTTATTAGCTTTAAGAACTTAAAATTGTGTGCTGGTGCAAAGAAAAGCTCCCTACCTAAAATTAAAAATATTGTAAATTAAATAGAATACGAATTTAATAAAATAAAATAAAAGAATAAAAACTCGCGTGTTATTTTTAACAAAATAATGGCCATCAACAGGCTATAATACTACATTTGTATATATGTTTACATATATTATAAAAAAAAAAAAAAACTATAAATAAAAACCGTGTAAAAAACATTACTCATTTTTTAAAGGTTACTATTTGCTAATTGTAACGGACCATAAGTGCAGTATAATGGATATAGTTGCAAGATCTCGTGATTCTCTTCACGATTCCAACATCTGAAACAATTGTCGTCTGAAGAGTAAGCTTGAAGAAACTGTGAACAGACATAAGGGTGTCTTGCTAGGTGATGCTGGATACCCGTGTTCAAACATTTTACTAACACCGTTGAGAAATCCAAGTAACAGAAGTGAAGAAAGGTTTAATAATAGCCACACTTTGACAAGAAGTAAAATAGAATTCCTTAATGGTCAATTGAAATCCAAATTTAGGACGTTGCTAGATCGACTATACGAGTGGATCTAGAAACGGCCAAAAATGTTTTGGTAGCTGTGACAGTGCTTCATAATGTGTCCAAGGACCGGAATTTTCCTTACTTCTTTGAAGAGATACCAACTTAACCGAATATTCGGAATCTAATGAGGACACAGATGAAATTACGCAAACAGGCACAGCATTCAGAAGGGCATTTCTAAATCAACATTTTCAAAATTAAACTCGAAGTCATCACTTTTGGATTATTATTATTTTTTATTAAAGAACGTAGAAACTAAACATAAAAAAAAAACAAAATTCATTTAACATAAATAAATAAAGATTAAACTAAAATTTCTGCATTTTCTTTTGATGGTATTCTTTCATTTGATTTAGTTCCAGTAAATGCTTTTCACGAGCAAGAGCATTGTCTTTTACATTTAACAAAAGCTGTTCCTCCAGCACCAAGACCTGTTTTGAATGTTCGATTTGCAGCAAGTGTAGTTCAGCAGCATTTGGAAAGCTCGAGACGTCATCACGTCGGTCCTTGTTTTTGCCTTTTTAGGCAACACTGTCTCAAACCTGAAATTAGGTCTGCTCCAGAGTTATGAGCGGACGATCTTGAAGGAGGAGGACTTGTAAAATCCAAATCATTATTTTGCATTCCAATATCATTTTGATGACAAGTGTGAACAATAATACAATTACATAGTTTTATTACAAACTACAATAAGTTCATCTCAAAGACATTAACAAATGTTGTGGAATCCTTCATGCTCTCGCCATTGGCCATTCTTGAGGATATCAATTGCCTCCGTGCTGAGTTTTTGGAATTAATTCCTCGGGCGTTTATTTGTTGAATTTCAAACACTTCTTGTAGTCTTTTTATTAATTATTACGGCTAATTTATGCACTTATTATTTATACACTTACATATTAAGATAACTAAATGTTTACAAATACATCACGAACGCACTGATTTAAATAAACAATTCTTAAGGAGTAGGACGAAGTAAAAAAGATTCAGATTGCAGGTTATCACTTTGACATTTTTGCAAATCTTAATAAAGGTATGTTTGCTTCGTTTTTTTACACGAACTGTCATGTTTAGGTGTGTTCAGATGGCAAGGCAGGTTGCTAAACCGTTCAGGGCATTCATGATTAGTTCCCCCTCCATAGATTATAAGTACCTACATAGTTTGAATTGAAATCTCACTTCTGTATTCCAGAGTCTATTATTTACCGAATTTGGTAGATTTGTAGTTAAGATTCAAGAGATAATTCGGTTGATAGCCAGAACAAAACAAAACTCTCACTGTTCGATGATTTTGGGATAAAATCTCTAGAGGTTGGGGACAGTAAAGGTATAAGACTCTTAGGAGACCTAGTTGTTGTGGCCGTTGTATTTTTTTTTTTTAATTTTCCGAGCTGTAAAGTCGTCACTTAACGAAATTTCTATTTTATTGGAAATATAAGTATATGAAATTTCTTGGTTTTTGTAATTTGAAATCCACATTCAACAAAGATCCCTGCTTCTTCAATCGTCCCCATAAAGCAGTCGATCTGTCTTCTAAACTGAGTGATGGAACTGGCTCTTCATTGTCTGACAATTGTGGATTCTCTTTTTTTTTCTCCCATAATATTATCTACTTGACCATTTAGCAGCAGTAGTTGATGAAAATGTTCCTTGCATACATCTGCTTTTTCCTGATGTGCTTTGTAGACTAGGAACCCTATAGCTATTTTGTAAAGCCTGTGTTTCGGTCTTATACAATAATCACCCAGTTGTATTGACATTCTTATGAATTTGTTTATTTCAATCGAGGAATCTTTAATCTCCTTCGAGCTGTGGCTTGGCTGTACAGCTTAGTTTCAGCAACTTCTTTGATGATGCTCTGATACTGGGACCACTGATTGTTGACGCTTGTCTGGATGAACACAATCGATACGGAGCTGTAACTGGAGCGGATTGCCTGGAATAGCTGTCAAAATATTCAATATACACAAATTCAATTTAACGAACACAACGCATCGCAGAACTGCAGACGGTGCTACAAGAGTTTAATAACTTTTAACTTTTCGCGTGCAGCACTTTTGACGTTTCAATTTTTATGAAAAAAAGAGAGCCGGAAAAAAATATTGAAGCTTTCTGTGGTTATTTATTTCGCGAAAAATATAATTAATTCAAAGAAAATTATCGGAAATTGAAAAAGGGAGTATTAAGCCCGTGATTGTTTATTTTTCTTTAAAATATAAAAACGCTTGTACCTACAGCTGCATTGTGGGCACATACAAAATAGCATTACGACACTTTTTTTTTACAGCTATCTCCAGCTCCAGTTGCAGTTGCAGCATTCTATTACATATGTTCAGGCAGTGTCATGTTAGTTGAATGCACAGCGGAAAGTTTCTCGTACGGTGTTCTATGTAGACTTGCTTAAGTCTCCTAAGTTCCCTAGTGGAGTGGAGTTTCTCCTACTTAATGGTTCACATTTTTTTTTCCTTAGAAAATTGGGTTCTTAATTTTGCGGCTATAAGAAAATGGTGAGCTGGAGACTCGTCCGAATTACCCACGTCAAAGTTGTTGGATACTTCAAACTTGCCTTACATATCGGTGGATTGAGAAGAGTCCCAAGTTTGCGCATGAATTTTTTATTCCAGGCGAAAAATGATTTAGCTTCGCCACTGCATCCAACGACCTATGATTAAGAAGATCTCGTCATCTTTTTCCCAACCCTTCCCTCTGCTGAACTCGTTAAATGATTTTCCGTTCTAAAAAAAAAAATAAGAGTTGAGAATTTGTTGTCTGTATCACAAATAAATAGTATAGTTGCTTCCACAAAACCAGAATAAATAAGAAAATTTAATAACAATAAACCTTATAAATATAATATGTATATGTACTGGGTAGATATATGTATACATAGGTCTTATATACATTCCAACATCTGAACATGCTATACAAGTATGAAAAAGAAATATTTTCAAAGATTTCTATGGATTCTTGAACATATAAAATTGATGTGATGCATTTGGTTGTAGTTTCTTCTCAAAACGTATCCTTATGTATGTATGTACTGTACAATAAAAGTACCTACCTATATTTTGTATATCTTCTTTCTGTTGTCAAAGATATTGCACTTCTTGTTCTTGTTTCTTGTTAGAATGGTTGACTTCAGACACAATAAATATCATTTTTCTGAATTTGTTCTGTTGTATACGTTTACGAAGATTTGTCAAAAAGTGTCCTGAGGGTGGGGTATCGGCATCGACAACAGCGCGGCGGGCTTAACAACAGAAGTGTGTATGGGAGAAAGATGATTGTCATTTTAGATTTGAGATATATAGATTTTCAAACAAATATTTCAATAGCGACAAATGTTTCAGTGGAGGGTATCGATAAAGGTAGGTAGGTGTGTTGAAGATGTTTTTATGCGATATCAAATTATGCACTTATAAATAAATAAATAAATTGTGTGACACAAGAGATCGTGTAGAACTTAGCCTAACAACTCTCAACCATTACTGTGTGAGTGTTATTGGCAGGAATGGTAGGGAGTAGGGACCAATCATTTTCTGCCGAATCCAAACTGATAAGGTGAGAAACAATTATACAGAGAAAAGATTGTGAGCAATAAATTTAGAAAAAAAACATTGAGAAAAACATTACAATATCAGTTTTTATGGGATTTAATGTACAATTTTTCACACCACCTACTATAGACGTTTTTTTGCGGTTTCCAAAACTTAACATTAAGAACAATAAAAACAAATTTAATTCAACTCATTTTCTGGATGTAACTCAGTTAAATTAGACTTAATGCTCGTTTCACGATCTCTGAGTAAGGAAATCAGAACTTTACTTGATAGATTTTCCTACATTTTTGTGTCAAAAAAGTTCTTAGAACTCTACTCAGAGATCTCGAAACAGACCCTTAGACTTTTGACTTTTAATAGGGGTGAAAATGAAAATCATACATTTTTTGTCAATATCTCAAAAACAAATCGAGTAATGCTGAGTTTATCTACATAATGTTCTATTTTTTTTAAATAAACAAAACAAAAGCTCTCCAACAAATTGTTGCTTTATAATAATTTTTTCGAAGTGAAAGACTTTTCTCTTGACTTTAAAATGGTTTTAATATTTGAATGATTAACAAATAAACAAGAAGAACCCTTCTCAATTGGTGCTCCCCCAAAAACTTAAGTGGTCCGAAAACTATCGTGTTAAATATGCGGACACTCTCAACCGCCTTTCTAATTGCCGTTATATTTTTTCAAGCAAACCAATAGAAGAAAAAGTGAATTCTCTCCTGTACAAGATTAAAACTGCGGCTAGTAAAGGAAGGGCTTGTAAACGTTTTATTTCAAAAAATAAATGGTTTGACTTTGAATGTATTCGCGCTCGGAATAGGATGTTAAAGCAGCTCAACCTTTACCGGAAATATAATCTTGGATTTTACAAAAGACTTTACCTGGAGAGGCGATCTAAGTACATTAGTATTTGTAAAAGTAAAAAAATCAACTTTGCATACAAAAACATTGAAAAGCTTAATACAGTTAGGAATGCTAGTGATTGGTGGAAATTAGCTAACACTTTGAAGAAATGTAGGCCAAAAGTTGGTGGCAATCTTAAAAGCGAAGATTTTATGGTTTATTTCAGGTCACTTTTTTCACAATCTGAAGTTGATCCTCATATCTCTTGGGCCATGCCAGAAAAAATAGACCCTTTTCTTGACTCTCCTTTTGATATGTGGGAACTCTTGCAAGTTCTCCAAAGAGCAAAGAATAAAAAAGCCCCGGGAGAAGATAGAGTCAGCTATGAATTTTACAAAAATGCTCCAACTTGTTTTTTTAGAAGAAGTTCTGTCCCTACTCAATCATATTTATCTCTCTGAACGCATTCCTTCTTCTTTTCAGAAATCGATTATTATGCCTCTGCACAAAAAAGGTGATCCAAATAGTGTTGCAAACTATCGAGGTCTTTCTCTACTTGATACAATATACAAAATTTTCACTGGTATTATCCTTAGTAGAATTAATAGTTGGATTGAATGTAAAAGTATTCTCAGTGAATACCAGGCAGGCTTCCGCAAAGGATACTCCACCACTGACAATATTTTTAATCTCACTAGCATCGTACACCTTAACCGCAAGAAAAAGAAAAACACGTTCGCTTTCTTTGTGGATTTTTCCTGCGCCTTTGATTTAATTCCACGTAATTCCTTATTTTATAAACTTTCTTGTCTCGGATTATCTTCAAAGGTCATTAAAATTCTGCAAATGCTATACGAGAATACAACAAGTCGTGTCTGGGATGGATCATCGTTGTCGGAATCTTTCTTGGTTAGCCAGGGTTTGAAGCAAGGGTGTTTGCTAAGCCCACTCCTATTTGCGCTATACCTTAATGACCTTCATGAAGATTTACCTGGTGGGGTGTCTGTGGCGAACATCATTATCAAGATTTTACTCTATGCAGATGATTTAGTCCTGCTCTCCGACTACCCTGTCAATTTGCAACGAATGATTGCTCATCTGCACGCTTTGGGGTCTGAAAATCAACTTAAATAAGTCGAAAATTGTTGTTTTTCGTGAAGGTACAAGAATTTTTAGAAGCTTAAACTGGAATTATGGGGAAAATCTTATTGAAACAGTAAATCAATATAAATATCTTGGTGTTATTCTTAACTATAATTTGTCTTTTAATAAACATCTGGACTCAAGACTGGTTGCATCCAAAAATGCAATTAATGCAACGTGGTCAAATTATATTAAAAACTTTAAAATAAACTTTTCGCACTCAAGATTTTTGACACCGCTGCTAAATCAATTATGTTTTATGGCGCTGAGGTATGGGGTTTCAAGCGATTTGAGCAGGTTGAAAAACTATTTCGATTTTTTATAAAAAAGATGTTATACCTCCCCAGTAACACCCCCAACTATATGTTACATTTGGAGACTGGCCTTCCATCCCAATTTGTTCAGACGCTACGACTCCATTTTAATTACATAAGAAAAAGGCTTAAACTTCCTAATTCCAGATTGACACGTATCCTCGCGGAGGAAACAATCGCCCAAAACATTTTTTGGGCCCGCGTGTTGCGTGATTTATGTAGTGAGCTGGGCATAGCTATAAATTCTAATTCTTTTACTTCTTCATTGTTCGATTTGCACCAGAATATTCTACAAACACTGAAAAGTTCGGAAATCACCAATAACATCAACAGTGCCAGGAACTCACAATTTCATGATCTATACCCTCATCTTGATTACAACATCGAACCATACTTCGTCGACGATAATTCTTCCCATTTGGTAAGCTTAGTTCTTAAAGCTAGGGGTGGGCTCCTCAATATTAACGCCAAAGCATTCAAAAAAAATACAGTCGGTATTTGCAAAATTTGCAACCTAGATGAGGTGGAAAATACGTACCATTTTATTGGCAGATGTCCAGTCTTCAAAAACTCTAAACTTATATGTTTCGGCAAAAGTGAAAGAAAAAAGAAGTGTGAAGAGCTCTATGAAATTTTAAACGGCAAAAACTTTCCATCTCTTTTCAATTTTTTAAATTTTTCTTTGAATAATGAAAAAATAGGAATACGAAATAAAATAAATAACGATGTATATACTACTTTAATAATTTTCATAAAATTATTTATATAAATATAATTAGCTAACCTGACAGACAACATTAAAAGTTATGTCAATAATACTGTAATACATATTTACATTACGTATTAAGATTTTTTGCAATATTTTGTACTTTTTTTTATACATAATGAAATTTTTAATAAAATCTTTTTTTTATCTCTATCTATCTATCTATTAACAAATAATGTGAGTCGCTGAAGATCTGTTAATATCCAGTTTTACCTCAAGGAACAAGTTAAAATTGAAATGGAAATAAAATGCACGACTGGGTCGCACGAACTTTCTATTATGGTTTGAAAATCTTAACAATTTTAAAAACTTTTCATTTATTAATTATTGGAGCCTATATTTTATCCCACCTGCCAAAAATATAGCCTAGTTTAAGGAAGTTTTATGTGAGTACATAAATAACGGGTGATTTTTAAGCTGGTTTGGTTTTGGCAACACTGGTTTTGACAGCTGACGTGTGTTTAGTACCTTGTGTCACTGTCAAACAGCTTCAGTTTGGTTTGCAATTTAACCATGGATCGTCTTACAAATGAACAACGCTTGCAAATTATTGAATTTTACTATCAAAATTCGTGCTCGGTTCGAAATGTTCATCGCGCGCTGCTTCCATTCAGCGATGAGGCTCATTTTTGGTTGAATGGGTACGTAAATAAGCAAAATTGCCGCATTTGGAGTGAAGATCAGCCAGAAGCATTGCAACAGCTACCAATGCATCCCGAAAAAGCCACTGTTTGGTGCAGTTTATGGGCCGGCCGGCGGCATTATTGGGCCATATTTCTTCAAAGATGATGCGAATCGCAGCGTTACTGTCAATGGTGAACGCTACCGAGCGATGATAACAAACTTTTTTTTGCCCGAAATGGAAGTTCTTGACTTGCATGATATGTGGTTTCAACAAGACGGTGCCACATGCCACACAGCACGCGAAACAATGGCGCAATTGCGAGGCGAGTTTGGTGAACAGTTAATTTCACGTTTCGGGCCGGTCAATTGGCCGCCTAGATCGTGCGATTTGACACCATTAGATTATTTTTTGTGGGGGTATGTCAAGGCTAATGTCTATAGGGACAAGCCCGCTTCGATTGACGCACTGGAAGCCAACATCCATGCATTCATTCGTGAGATACCGGCCGATATGTGTGAAAGAGTATGCCAAAATTGGACTCAGCGGATGGGCTACCTGAGACGCAGCCGCGGTCAACATTTGCATGAAATTATCTTTAAACATTAAATTGCAAGGTTCAAACTATCGATTCAAATAAATATTTCATTCATTTTTTTCGAATTGTTTGTGTTTTTTTTTTTTTAAAGTTCTAAACCTCTTAAAAAATCACCCATTAACTAGGCCCAGGTTCTACACGAGCTGTCGCGCCAACCAATTTATTTTTTTTTTATTATTTTTTATTCAGAAGCATTTTATTTTATTACCTTAACTATAAGTAAAGTACATACATATAATATTATGTAATAAAAGTGCATATTAAAATTGCCAGAAAAATATTTGATATTTTGAATTGTTTTTGTTGAAAATGCGACTTTTTTAAATGCGGTTAGAATTTTTGTTTGCAAAGTTAAATTTAAAAATCTACACAAGTCTTAAAATTTGCGTACTAACAATTTTACTGTTAATTTTTTAATGAAGAAGCTCCAATGGTTTTAAAAGTTTTTGCATCCCAAATCCCCTGTACGGTAAAGGAGCAAGCTACTAGGTAGGTATAATATGTGCAACTTTTCGTTATCTTATTAGTCGGCCCCAAATGAACCCAATGTGAATAAAAGATACATTCTTCGACGTTCGCTATAATACCTACGTACATGCAGCACTGCACTTCATTCTTGTTGACATTTTGAAACAGACATATACTTTATTAAATGCACCCACCTTTCGCAAGGCTAAACAGGATTTATGATATGTTGCTGCATTTTGATTATGTTTTGCTAAAGTTTTGAGATATTACCTCCCTCTATTTTTAAACTTTTCCACAATTTTTCCTTTTTCCATTGCAGGGCAAAGAAAGCAGGAGTAAAATATGTATCTTGGAACAAATGCACAGGAAGATCCTTATAAAATATAAAAACGATTTCTCCTTGAAATGAAATTCAATATGATTAAAAAATAAAGAGGAAAACTAAAGTTTATCTCATTCTCAATTCCGATACCTTTACTAACGAAGTTTCTATCTTTATACTTATCAACTATCACGACTAAAAGATAAAACTTCTTAAATCTGATTCAATCTGTAATGTTCGCAGCAAAACCATGTAGATAGTGTGTATAAAGATAGTTTTAAATTTTCACAATACTGGTTTCCATGCAGTTTAAATGTTAAGTCCATTTCAAAGTTTCAATCTTTTTTTATTTTGTTGTTTGTCGTCTGAGTTACATGGGATAGGTATTTGTTATTTTGTATATATTCGAGGAACTAACTATACAACTTTATCCATGTTTATCAAAAGTTTTAAACAATTTCATGGTTCTTAAGTTAATAGTTTGAAAAGTGAAGTAGCCTTGGTGGACTTAAATAAAAACTTTTTTCATTGTTACAGTTTTAAAAAAGGAATACAAAAAAAAAAGTTAGTACTTTCAAGTATATAAGAAGAACTTTTTAAAATAAAATAGTACCAGGTAGAAAATATTGCCGTTGGTATATATTTTTATGAATAAAGGTTGGCAAACTATTAATAGCGCATCATAGAGCCAGTGAAAAAATATGTTTTCGAAATTTATCATGATGTTGTGATGAGTAGATACCTATTTGTTTATTCAAAAACTAAAAAGTTATAAATCAATCCCAGCATTATTGAAAAAAAGGTTTCTTTTTGAAACATCTTGTTTAGATGAAGATAGGGAGGACCTTAAATTTGCAGCACTTTTTGGAATTTAGGGTTAAGAAAAAAAGAAGTTAGACATTTTAAAGCGCTTAAAAGGTATTTAAAAAACGCAGAGCAACCACCACTAGTCTTGAATATAGTACTCAAATCAGTATCAACTCATTTCTTCACTTCACACAAGTTCTAAGCCCTAAACCTATCAATTTGGTACCGAGTATTAGTTAAGAATCGGTATTAGCTAGCTCCTCAAAATCAGTTGTTAGTACTCAAATCGTTACCAAGTGATTTCTTCATACAAGTACTAAGCTCTAGTCCTGTGAAATTGGTACCGAGTACTAGTTAGGACTCGATATTAGCTAGTACCTCGATATCGGCAGTCTAGCACGTTAAATAAGCCAAATCAGACCAATTAATTTTATTCGTTTAATAATTTATTGGTTGTCATTTGTTTAGAAATAGGTAATAAATAAATTGTTTGTTAATTTTGTTGATTTTCATTTTATTTTTTGTTTTTCAATTTTGTATATTCGAAATTTTAAAATTAAATTTTTTACTCCGGAAAACGCGTTTTTAGGGCTTATGAATGATATTTGGATCGGAATATTGAATATGTCAAAATTATAGTTTGTTACCTATCTCAAGCCATAAACTGTAAAATTGGAGGATGGTTACGATGTTGATGGATTAAAAAACTTCTAAAAAATCACAAATTTATGAAATTTTTTTTTTCCCAACTACGTTGACCGGGTTATTACATGGTCTCACAAATTAATCAATGCCTTGACCCTAAAATTCATGTCAACGTGAGTGTTAATCCATTGAAAGTATGTTCTGCATTAAATATCACAAGCCTTGACAACTTTGGGACAAAATTTTACGTCAGAGAGTCAACGTGTTGACCATTTACGTTGATATTCCAATCGCTAGACCCCATTCATTGGAGAGGAATATTCCAAAATTTGTATTGCTTTTGATGCAAAGCAAGACTGAAAACATTTTTTGTTATTTTATTTCGTCCAAACGACCACTCGTCTTGTTAGAACTGCATACGTAGTTCTCCAAATTCTGCCATCAACTCCTCGTCATAGTCATAGTGTTGCTTGGGCATGGAAAAGGGTTTGAATTGACAATTCTCCATTCAACAGGCCCATGGTAATTTCTTCATATGGCGTTGATACTTCATAAAGAGAATCAGTTCTAAAGAAAAAGAAACACAATAAAGAAAGAGCTATGTAAATAGATTAAAGAGAGCAAATTATGCTGAAAAGTATTCGGAAAACGAATATCACTATATATTTTCAATTAATATCAAAATAATATTTAAAAATGTACTATTCAATGAGGTGCCATTTAAGCTTTTATTGTGTTTGTCTTTTTATTAAAATGTAGGAGATCTTTAAAATATTGTTGTAAAACTCAGTACGAGAGATGTGTACCTATTCTTCAAATTGTTTTTAAAAATAATAATTGTCGTCATATTTTCGACTTTTAATCTATTTCGTTTCTTAGTCCATTGGCTCGTTCCGTTATTATTTTATTAATGAGCTCAAAGTAAGCATCATGAGCATGAATTGAAAATACAAACTGTACAATTATCAAAAGTTCACCATGTTAGTCTGGTTGGACTAATTTTTAAATATTCTCCTAATTTCTTCTAAAATCGTTCTTATATTATAAAATTGGTCAAATAATTTATTTTCGTTTATGTTAAGGTACCTTCGTTTTTAAGACCCCGTTGAAGCTAAAATATTTTTTTTAATTTGTTTTGGTTTTGTTTCACGGAAAAAAGTCAATTATATAACCTCTAGAATCTTTTTCATTATATAAAACTAATATTAAAGCTGAAAAGAACAAATTGTTAAGTTCTAAAACTCTTAAACAAATTATTCAAATGTAAGACTTTTTTGTGTTTTGATCTACCTACAATAAAGAAAATAATAATAATAATAATACCTAAAAAGAGGACAAATCGCTTATTTTTTCTAAAAGATACCGAACAATAGTTCCTTTTGTCAAAAAAAGGATGTCTGGTCTGCCTAACTAAATACAAGAAGTATTTACGTGCGACCAAGTTGTCAATTTTTTTTATTTCCCATTTAAGAATTTCCATTCAAGATGCCTTATTTTAAGCTTAACTCGGATTAACTTTTTATGTAATAAACTTTGGAATAAGGCCTTTTACAGTTTCTAACTCCAAATTATTCAAAAATGTTTTCATTTTTCCACCTTTACTTTTGCCTTTATACAATCACAATAAATATAAGGCTGAAATTCTTTGCAGAATTTCAAAAAGCTGAGTTAATCCAAACACCTTTAATGGCATAAGTGTTGAAGAAAATGCATGGCATCTGTATTAATTTAATACCCAGGGTTACCAGCTTTGGAAAAGCCCAGGCCCGGAGGTTTTTCCAAAACCTATATTTACATACTTCCAACTTTCACTTAATATCTTCAAAAAAACAATTTTTAAAAGAAATTTAAATAAAATTTCAACATCATTCCAATATTGAATAAAAAGGTTAAATTTCATAAATATATATGAAGTACAAATGTATGTACATACTTTATTCATTCAATTTATTTTCATTAGTTACTGGAATTACAATTAACAAAAATTAACTTTAAAAATTAAATAAAAAATATTTCATAAGTAGGTGTTACAAAAAAATAACAAATAACTTAAAAAAATGCAAGGTACCTACACACAATTTGTACATAAATTACAATGTAAATAAAATAATGGTTATTTTAAATTATTTTACATACAAAGTTATACTTTTGAGTTGATTTTTCGGCCAAAAGCATTTTTTTTTCATGTGGTGTTGAACAAATTCAAAAAATTCTTGACATTCCATATCGAAATTGATTCGAATACAGAACCTTAACTAATTAAACTCTTAGCTTGTTTCTATGTGCTCTCCAAACCGAAAATTATAGAAAAAATTCTTTCAATAAATGCTACACTAACAGGAATGCTTAGTACCTTTAAAACAATTTTATTAATTTCAGATACTTCTGAGCTTGTAAAAATCGAAACCCAAGTTTTACTTACACATAAGTTCTGAGTTTCTCTCAAATTTGATAAGATTTTGTTGATGTTGTTAATTTCATCGTAAAGTTTATCTAAATCTAAATGTTCCAAATTAAGAACATCTTGTACTTTATTTATGTCGTCAAATATCAAATTTCTTTTGATTATATTCAAACACCCCAAAAATTGCATTGGGTTTTCATTAAACTTATATGATTTTTCTAAATAGTCAATTGTTCGTTTATAAACATCCAGAGCATTTTTCGAGAATTTAATTTGAATGTTCTGTCTGACATACACGAGCTTTGGCACCAAAAGATGTATCGTTTATTCTAGTGTCCAACTTATTTTTTAAATCTACATCTTGTAACTCCGTTGAAGTAAGATCTATTTTTTCCAAAGCTAAAATTGAATCGCACATGAAGTTAAAAATTGTGATATAAAATACAAATAAAGTTCATAGACAGTGGTTGCGGTCAGATCGTCCTCCATTCATTCTCTTGCCAAATTGCAATTAATATTTGATCATTTTGGTAAGGGTTACCTATAGAATGCGTTCAGGGATCAAATAAAATAAATGCAAACAGCAGGCCCGGAGAAATTTTGGCTAGGCCCGGAGCCCGGAGATTCGATCGAATTCCCGGAGTCTCCGGGCGAAAATACCCCTGTTGGTAACCCTGTTAATACCCTATCACATTTGCATTATATGGTATATGGTAGGTAGGTATATAATTATAAATATCCAGCAAATCAAAAAGGAGGGAAAAATTCACAAAAAAGTTATATTTATTTCAAGTAAAAAAAAAATCACCTTTAATGCATATTCATTCTTCCTGGGAAGGATATCCAGATCCAGACTTAACGTAAAGAATAGTCTTTGGAAATGCAAAAGTTTTGACTTAAAACTTTCTCTTCATCGTCGTCGTCTTCGTCGGCGAATGAATGAATTCATCTAAAATTCCAACTGTGCTGAGCTTTATAATTTATGAACAGAAAATATAAGATATATAACTTTGGAATCTTTTGCAGAAAAATCATTTAATCATTCACATGACATTCAAAACGATTCAAAACTTAAGTGGGTATAGTTTAAACAAGAACTTTTACTTGAGAGTGTTAATGTTTTTTTTTTTTTTAAATCGATGGTAGTCAGTGGGTATATTTATAGATATTCGGGATTATTTCCGTGGTATCTACTATGGTAAAATCCGATACCTCTACGTCCTAAACTTAATTTAAGCACTTTTTCGCACATTTCAGGCGATATCTCGGCCATAACTTGGGTAATGTTGGTTTTTGAATGCGTCTAGAGTTCGGGGATTATTTGCGTGAACACGGTCTTTTGCGTAGCCCCACGGAAAATATCTAACGGTGTCAAATCGCATGATCGCATGGTGGCCAATTGACATTTTTTGAATTGAATTGAAAAAGGTGAAATTACGCGACCAGGAAATTTCTCAAGCAATAATGCCATAATTGGCCGTGGTTTTTTCGAATTCGAACAGGGTAAAGGGTAAACACAAGGTAGCACTTGAATTACTGCTTTTACACGACTGCAAATTTTAACGGTGTTTCTCTTTTGAGTTTTTTTCGGATTGCAACTCCATTTAAACGCTGTAAATATAATAGCTGCAATTTTAATTAAATTAGAATGAAATATTATGTCTTCACATTTTTTACTCCACAAAAAGCACAAAGAAGAAAGAGCGATAACTCTGCAATTATTTCAACCTCTGCAATTTTGTTTACCCCGGCCACCTCATACATCCCCCGCTGACGTGCTTAAAAATCGCAGGGAGTAATTACAGCGTTTTGAAAGCAGTCAATGCTACCACCACGGATAGCTCAAATTAAGGGTGGGTTCTACGAATAAGTTAAATAGGTAGTTAAATATGACTACTTTTTGTTTGATCGATTCAAAGACCTTTTGAACAAAGGATAGTGAAAATTTGGATAAAACTCAAGACCTTTTAAACAAAGGATAGTGACAATTTGAATTCCGTAAGATGGAAGGCTATCTCTTTGTCCCGAATAAAACAAAGATGAAATTAAAGGGCTCAATTTATCGACCAAATAATGAAAATATTAAATCAGAAAATACACCAATTTAATAAACACTCTACTTATCTTTTATTTTTTGGTTTCCTTTTTCCCCAGATAAACCGCTAACTTTCTTCCTGATATTTCCTCTGCCTCACTAAATTTTCTTCCTCCGAAATCAATTTTCGACTTGTCTTTAAATTACTTTACTATTTCTTCGAAATTAAATTCCTGAATTTTTCTCCACTTTGTCTCTCTTCTAAATTTCCTCTTTGATGTGATCTCACTCTATATCTCTTCAGTCAAGTTGTCAAGAAGTGTTTTTTCAGATTTTTCGATGTCTGTCCGAACATTTTCTTGTCCTGATACCCCATTGCTTTCAGTCAATTGAATGCGTGGATTTAGGTCACGTTATTTGTCAGCAACACTCAGCTAACTTATTGGAGTGCGCCATACTGTTGTTGAAATCCAGCGGTCCTGCTTACTCGCACCTACATATCACTCTGGCTATGCATCGTCATCATGGGATTTGCCGACCGCTGGTTTCACTCCCAGGAGCGGTGAAAACAATGAACGCATTCAGCCATTTTCCCCCTATTTTCATAATTTCAAAGAGAAAATCAAGAGAAAAAGAAAGTATCAAAAACTTCAAATAATTCAATTTCGAATTAACAAAACATTTGTCCACTCCAAATTTATAACAGAACCCAAGAATATCAAAGGAAAACTTAGAGCAGCGAAAAAAGAAAAGTGAGTAACCAATAACCAAAACTTTGGAAAGACAGTTGGGAATTATTTCTCTACACGCATTTCTCAAAGAAACTCCTTCAGTGGGCTTTTGTTACATTATTTGAGGGAATTAGGGATGACACTAGGCCATTCTCTAATGAGTAACATCTCTTGCGTTTGGGGACCAACTGTCACCCACGCTTTTCTTAGATAGAATTTGAGTAGACCGTCCCGTCTGTCAATTGTTATAGTTTCATGACCAACTGTCACCCAAATTTTTGGATTCGATTTGATCAGATCGCCCGTCTGTTAGATCAACCAGTCACTTCATTCTTCACATTGTCTCTTCAAGGTCCTGAGAGAGTGAACCGATGGCTGATGGACCATGGGTCCATGAAAGAAATATCTGTAGAGAAAGAAAAAAGGAACGGCAGGAACAAGGATTTGGGTGAATGAAAGACTGATTTTTGTCGCGGTGAATTTTACCGTGACATACCTAATATTAATTTAAAACGAAGCTCTCTACCAGTCCCGCCTGATTTTGTCTTTTTTTTTTATGTAATCTGTATTCCATTTTGCAGTGGGCTTTCCTTCCTACATAGGTAAAAGAACTTTAACAAGTCAACTTTTTAATAATCAAAACTTCCTTGCTTCTTGCAATAAAAAGTCGTACAAAACAACTCTATTTGAGCAAAATTATAGGTTATCTTGCAAATTTAAAATTATCATTCCATTCGTGAGACGTGGGTAGAATCCTATAAAATATCCTACTCTTGCATTTTGTTTCTAGGTATATGCCAGCATTTTTGTATGCTGTGTTCTTCTTGCTTTAATAAATAGCAGATATACCTAGATAGGTATTAGGTAGTATGAAAATTATTCCAATAACAATAGTTTAAGGCAACAAACTAGCAGCAAAATATTCTTTGAAATAGCGTGCAACATGACGGCTGCACCTGCTTTGTCTGTTGGATGAACTTTTGAAATATTTCCCAAGATATTGAACGTGATGCCAAAACAAAGTGTCTAAGTTTTTTGTTCTTCGAAGGCAGCGGTGGCGGCGGGTTATACCGTTTTAAGAAAATTTTGTATATTAAACCAGAACTTCATACATTATAATGCGGAGGGTAAAAATAAAAGCGAACCAAATATCATGGTACCTACCTTCTTATACCTAAAGTAAAAGAACAAATTGTTTTCTTATAGGTGGTCTACCGACCTGTCTCAACGAAAAGTAAGATTTTGTATATACCTACGAACGTACAGATTGTTAAAAGTTATGGCCATGCAAGCAAAGTACATTAACTTGGTACTAGTTTTTATGATCAAAGTTTAATTAATTTTTTACATTGAAAGTCTGAAAGCACGTATCCAAGAGGTAGGTATGTAGATATAAGTATTGGTGTGAAGCATAATGATTATTATTAATTAACTCTCACAAACAGAAATACTTAGGTACTTATACCTATAAATTTCAGTCTCTCATTTTTGGTGAACAAAAAAGAGCTGAATTTTTGTATTACCTTATTAAATTATTATACATATATATTGTATAGTATATATAGTGTGGTTATTATTATTTTCCCAGATTTTTAAAGTCAACAATATTCGAGATTTAGTAAAATAAGACTAAATCAGAAAATCGAAATAATAAATATTTATTAATTTTTATGAATTAGCGACAAGGAAATATTTGAAAAAAAAGGAAGAGTTAATATCTGAATACCGGTTTTTAAAATCCCGTTTTTCTAACATCCCAAAAAAAAGGTTTAAGATCCCGTCTATTAAATACTGTTTTAAATCTTTTCTTCTAAAACCTCGCTTACTCAAAATCCCGATGTACTATAAACCCGCTTTTAAAATCTAAACGAATTCCGCAAAAACCCGTGTTCTACGATACTCGACTTAAAGAAAATTCGGATTTTCACTGCACACGTTTGTCTTCGCTCACAAAATCTTAATTATAACCCTTGCTAAAGGATTTGCAGCTATCATTTACTTGAGTACCTAACAGTTGAATTACCAATGAAAAATTTAACTATAATCTCGTTAATTGTTAAGGGTCTCTTTATATTTTCATAGAATTAGATTTTATTTTTATACATTGTAATATTTTTGTTGTACATTAAAATCATAAGTATTTAAAAATTTCTACATAAACAAGCGGGATTATAAAAACTGGGATTTTGAAAAGGTGAATATAAAAAATGGGCTATCGAACCCAATCCTACTTTTGCAGGAAGCGTATTGGAACGAAATCCCAGTTTTTTAAATTCATTTTTTACAGTGAAAATGTTTATAGGGTCGTTTTGAGAAAAGTATGGTGTTACCAAAATAAACAAAGAAAATTAATTAACTCTACTAGCGTATAGGGGGAAATTATTGAATTTTAGATAGGTGTTTCCGAAGAAATTGCCAAAATTAATTAAATGAACAATAGAACACAAGCGATAAATTGCCATTACAGTCAGCAACGTAGTCCCCTTTCACACGAGGAAACAAGTTGTTGGGGTGCAATCGGCTAAGCTGATAAGTGATTGTCAAATCAACCATAGTCACATGTAATCGTCATTGAGTTTTCCGTCTGGGTAAGGTGATTCAACACAATTCATTTCAATTAAATATTTTCAAAATAACATTTGTCAAAAACATATGGTTGCCAATTTTCCATAGTGAACTTTTCAAATATTTGTTATAAGCTATAGAAATTATAGAACGAAAATGACGTCTTTGCAATTAAATTCTTGTATTTTTTTCATATTCTGGAATGCAGGAAACTTTTTCGTTCACAGAAATGTTTATTTTTGTTTATTATAAATGGTGTAAGAAAAGAACTCAGAAAAAGTTATACAATTTTTGTAGTCTGGAGGCAATTTTGATCGTAATGCAGCAGAAACGTCAAATGTGTTGGAAAATTGCAATCACATTTTAGATGTTTATAGCTCTTTAGCAGCTATCAAATGTGATTTCATCTGACACAGACGAATTTGGTTGATTTTGACAATCATTTATCGCAAATCACCTTACACGTTTTCACCCCTGGAGATTTTTTTTACGTTTTCTTTTAATTTCCTTAAAAATTTCTTGTACCTTTCACACGTGAAAAAGTCGTAAAAGTTTTCGATAGTTTCCTTTTAAAGTAGCTTGGTTGAACACACACTACTCAGTGTTGAAGGGGAATGTCAGAAAAAATCTCCTTTAATCGTTGACCGGAGAGATTTTGTTTCCCCCTCTTACTTCGTACCCTTCTTACCTAAAAACTAAAAATTGCTGCAAAACTCAATTTCCTCGTGTGAAATGGGACGTAACTACACGTTGATCATCGCCAACCGACGAGCTTCAGTGGAGGATTGTTGAATTTACATAAAATTTGAAAAAAGGATCGATTAGAACCCACTTAGAAGACTATAACTTTGGTAACAATTATTGGATGTTCAATATTAAGGTAAATAATATTATTAAAATGACAAGCAAAGGCGTACAAAATGTTTTACTAGAAACTTGAAAAAATTGTCTTTTGGGAACTAATTTCATAACGGAAAATGACGGGAGAAACAAAAAAGAAGAAAAAACAAGCACATTGGGGCCCAATAACAAAATTTAGGGACGACTTATGTAAATATTTAAGTAAAATTGACCATGGGATATACTCTAAATAACAAATCAAACATGGTATCGACTTTAATATTTAAGTAGACCCTAAATAATGAATATTACATGGTATGGACTCTTTAATATGAAACATGTGATGTATGGTTTATTATTTATAGTCCATACCATTATGGTTCATTTTACCTGAATATTATTTAAGTCGTCTCTAAATTTTGTTATTGGTAAGGCATGTACCTACAAAGAATGTATTGCTGGTAGGGACTAGGGAGAAAACGGTGGAGGCTTCGCATCGGGCACAAAAATGATACACAACATGCAGTACACTGTACAGTATATATAGATTATAGAGGGTCATTCATTTCGTGATTTCAAGTTGGTAGTGCTGGCATTTGACACCTGTCAAACTCAGCTGTCATTTGAAGTGTAATAATATTAGTTGAATGTTTACCACTTACGATAATCGATCGCTTAACAATCGAACAACGCGTTAAAATAATTAAAACTTACTAAAAAAAGTGGTGATTCAAACGTAGCCACTTTTCGCGAATTACGCGATGATTATGGTCTTCATAATCGACCGACTACACAAGTAATCGGTAAAATTGTGAAGAAATTTGAAGAGAGTGGAGAGTGTTACTGATGTCGTAAGGCCTATGCATCATCGTAATGCAGTCAGAATATTGCTGCTTCAAGTACAAGTGTTCCTAATGAATGATTATCTGAATTTATTGATTTCCCGGCGTTTTCAGCAATTGAACGAATGATAACCGATTTTTTTCAGCCGGCGACTGAAGATCATGACTTGGACGACATGTGGTTCCAACAAGACGGGGCAACAAGCCACACAACACGACCAATTATGGCTTTGTTGCGTGAGAAGATTCCTGGTCACGTAATTTCATGTTTTGGCGACGTCAATTGGCCACCAAGATCATGCGATTTGATACAGTTCGATTTTGTCTGTGGGGCTATGCAAAAGACCATGTTTACGCGAATAATCCCCGAACTCTAGACTCATTAAAAACCAACATTAGTCAAGTTATGGCCGAGATACCGACCAAAATGTGCGAAAAATGGTTAAAATTACCTCAAAAGAATCGCATGCTGCGAATCTTCCCGAGGCTGCCATTTGAATGATATATTGTTTTTTACACTTAAGGGCAAAGTCCAAACTTTATAATGAAATTAAATTTTCATCAAAAATGTATTCGAAACCAAAAAATGAATGACCCGTTACAATAATGTAGTAGGTAAGTATTTTCCAAATAATAAAATTGAAGAGGTGCGTTTTTTTTGGATTATAACTCCTGTTATAATAATCAAATGTTTGAAGTTAACGTCTAAAAATTAAGGTAAAATGTCAGGCTAGAAATTGCTTGTGACAAAACTTTAAATCACGTCTAAATGAATTCAATAGTTTAACATAGAATATGCATAGGTAGGTACCTACTTGAACCTTTCTAATAAACTAACAATTTTAGTTCTTATAGTCAGATCTTCAAGATTAAGGTCCTAAAATGCAAATAAAATGCAAGGCTTCATCTTAAAGCAGCCCATAAATGATTCCATTTGGTTGTCAATTAAATTGATGCTTGGCTACACACTTCATAAAATCAGTTAAGAGAATACATCTTCAACTGTCAAAAACATTACACGCCTCGAGTGTGTTAAATTGTTTTAAAGATAAGTTCAAAATATTAAGGGTAAGGCAAAACACTGGATAAGTTTACCATTTGGTCAATGAGCTCTCAAATTTTGTATGAGAAATGATTTACACAATTTGGTTAAAATTCCTCAAAGATTTTGCTTTGGAAAATTAACCAAATGTTTTTTGGTAAACTTAACCAAACGTCATTTTGACTTTAAAAATTAGGTGTGTTCAGAAATATGATACATATATTATTATGTTGGTATCTCAGAGAACTTAAAAACCTCTGCCCGTGTACTGTAATTATCGCATTGGGATTAGTTGGCGATAAAAGTTGTGAGTAAAACGTAATTTATATAAAAAAAAATTACTAGCAGGTCTAAATTTTCTGACTATTATTGATCAGCATTGTTTATTTACACAAATCCATATAATAGCTCATATGGATAAACAAAAGTAAATGCTTTTACTTGTATTGGTTACAGCGTTGCCAGACTTTTGACAAGTCGATTCCCTTTTTTTTCATCCAAAAATTTTTTTTTTCCCTTTTTTGATTTTAGTTTTTCCCTTTTTTTTCCGCGAAAAAAAAAAAAACAATTTTTTAAAACGTAATATACATGTTTTTATTTCGAAAAAAAAATAAATACAAATATTTTTAAATACTAGGTTTATCATATCCATATTAATTTATTTCATAAGACTAGCTTCAATATATTTGTATCACAAATGTACATATGTTCATTTAAACTAGGACTATTTCATCTTTGTACATACTACTCGTATGTAGACGCAAACATTCTTTATCTATTTATAGTTTCACACAATTGCGATCTTTCATTAACAATTTAGTATGGATAATTCCGCAAAGTGTCCTGTTTTCTAACTTATTTCATAACTTAGTTTTGTTCAAGTTTATTGCTGAAAAAGCCCTCTCAGCGCTTGCTCCACTGTGTGGAAGACAAAAAATATATGAAACCAGACAATCATTTCCAGATTTTCAGTTTCAATATTAAGGTGCAAACACATGGCAAGACTAAGAAATGTGTTCAATAAGTGTTTTTTTTATTGAATTTGTTATATGTTGGAATTGAAATGTTTTAAAAAGAAGTTTTGGTATTAAAACGTGAAAGTTTTTGGGCTGACTGTTTTTCCCGTTTTCTGGGTTGGTTTTCCCTTTTTCCCTTTAGGGTCGAAAAATCCCGAAAAATGGGAAAAATCCCTCAATCTGGCATCCCTGATTGGTTATGCTTTATGAATTGTCATCGAAGTGAAATGAACGATTTATTTTTATGATTCCTCTTTCACCAAATTTCAATTGAGTTGAGCTCGGGACAACTTTAACTAACGAAAACGAAAGTGAACTAAATTGAAGGAAAAGTAGATATCCACCATAGGCAGTGATGTTCAAATCTAATGTACATAGATTTTTTTTTTCTTGCAATTCATAAAAAACTCTCTTCTCATTATTTCTGATGCGTTTTTGTTGAGATGATATCGATTTAAATTCTCAATATCTTTGTACATATACTGATATTATTGATCTACGGGCATACGTCGACTTGACATCAGTTATTATAAATATTAATAAAATAAGCCTCCTGCTCTCTTACGATTTATTTTGCAAATAACAGAATTAAGCCAATCATATCTACCCTCTGGGAGAAGTTTCTTCTGTTTCCCTTTTATAAGTTAAAAACACAACGACTTTCTTGGCATCAACAAAAGAACTAAGACTAATCTGAATTTATTGACGACTATGTATTTTCATAGAACACCTAACGAAAGGATTACACGTATATTGTACTTTCACAATACCAACTATGAGGAGATAGACAGGCAGCAAACATAACAAACTACATACAAATTTGCGAATGGGCTTAAGAATAAACCAGGCGAGACGATGCTTCTGGATCTGTATAGCTATTACAGATAGTGAAGAAAGGCGAAGGCATAGCTTTATCGTATCGTATACGTATATGCAATATATTTCCATAAATAAAGAGCTTTTCCACTGTCAGCACAAATGTTTCGACTCATAGTTAGAAGTATGAAAGGACGTGCAGTTTACGTTAGGTTATCTACATTACATATATGTAGGTAACTATACAACTCAAATTTACTTCGATAATTTAACCTAGCTTCACAGTGTTCACCTGAGCTACATGTTTCAATGATAGTTCATTTCAAATAGCCACGGCTTGTTCTTTCAATTCTCTGTCGTAGCGTAGCGTAGCTCGTTGATTGAATTATCCTTCCTTATAGTCACTTAACTATACCAGGTCCAGGTAACAATTTGGTAATCAACTTTGACGTGACAACTTGGATCCTACGTGCAATGCAGACTGACATATCTATAAGGGGGCAGATGTAAACATGATAGCTGTTGATAAATTCATGGACGTAAAAGGTGGATTTACATGTAAGTATTGTACATGTGTTAATGGAGTTTGAAAACTTACAGTCTTCAAGCGCAGATAAGTCTGAAACTATTTATGAATTTACAGAAAAGGAGTTTAGAACTTTTATGATTGAAAAGAAACTTCTGATTTTTATTGGCCTACCCAACCAATAACTTCTCAAAGCAAATATAGCATCAATTCGTATAGTATTCGGAAATCATTTAATTAAAAATTCGAAGGCCACTCACATTTTGCATAAGGATTCGATTAAGTAAAGAAAGCATAGACTTTTTCGTGCAGTGAGATGTAGGAAGGCTATTTTTTTTTGTATAGCTGAAGGAGGGCTATTAGGAAAGCATCTATTTTTGGATTTGGAAACAAATTTAAACAAATATCAACAAAAAAATTTCAATGATTTTTGAAAAAAAAAAAAACATTACTTTGGAAAAAATGATTCTTCGTAGAGCCTTTGGTTGCTAAAATGCTTTTGTCGTTGTCGGTCAAAATGGAGTCCTGTTCAGATCCGCAGAATTTTCCTCTGAGGACTGTCGTTGCATGTGGGTTGAAACGTAGTCTCTCGTCAAAGTTGATACTCAGGTATTTTTTTTTTTTGACTTCGTTATAAGTTGCGATCCGTTGGGCAGACTTAGAGTGATAATTTAGCAACTTGCACCAGAGCGCGTGTTTCGACGTCCTACTGGTCATCTGAAGCAAGCCAATTCAGATTTGACTGAGTTGATTTTGTTACCCCATCTTTCGTAGTATTCCCAAAGGAGTCTCACGTGCTCTTCTAGTCTTCGGGCCGCAATGATCGGGGATAGTGATTTCGCGTACGTTAAAGAGTAGTCAGTATAGAGCAAATTCATTGCGTTATTGGGTTGAGGTTGGTCGGATGTGTATATGTTGTAGAGATACGGTCCAAGCTTTGATCCTTGAGCAATTCTCGCTCTGATGGTTTTGGTTGTCGAATGGCTGTTTTCAATCTGGACGAAAAAGGATCTGGAATTGAAAAAAAAACTGAAAATAATATTAATAAGTGAAGCTGAAAAATTAAAAAGGGTTACTTTATTAGTCTCCGTATCCAAATTCTGTCAAATGCTTATCGAGGAAGCATCCAACAGCAACCTGGTAATTTTTGAGAGGGCTGGCATTATCGTTTTGAAACCTAAGAAGCGGATAAATGGTTCTCTCTAAATCCGAACTACATCTTGGGGATGACGCAAATTATGGCTGATGCTTACCGACTCTTATAAAAATCACATCATTAACATACTGTGAATTTTATAAAGGTCAACTTTAAGTTGAAAAAAAGCATTAGACTTACTTTTATAAACCTTTATTGGGACAGTAAATAATAAAAGTGAGGGAAGATGGAATGCAAATGCAAAGCAAATTTTTCTAGTTTAATAAATTATTTCATTGGCTCAACAAAAAAAATTGTTTAAATCAACGAAATAATTTATTGGCACAATAAACGAAATTGATGAATTGAATAAACTATTTACTGTCCTAAAAAAATTAGTTCATCCAAACAACATAAAAGTACATTGCCTTAACAATTTTATTTTTTAAAAGATAAATAAATTAATAAACCATGATCAATGAACTGTTGGTTGTATCAATAAACGTTTATTGGACGAAATTTGTTAAAAAAAATGTACTGTCCCAATAAACTTTTTGTATTGTATCTACGTACCTTTTTGGTTCAATGGACCAACTTGGAGTACGAAACTGAAAATAGGTAGGGACTAAGCAGCTGCCTAAAAGAAGCTTTTTGGTTAGTACACTGAGGTAAAAAACTGCTAATTTTGTATTCTTACTGAATTCACTTAACTACTCAACTGGGACCAAATTCAAAATAAACAACTTGTTTGTTGCTATAGTAAAAAAAGCTGCTTGATTCAAATGGAATTGTCAAACAATAAAACCTTAATTTGGGTGGACCTGATCACGTGACTTCAATAGCGCAATGTGTTACCACATATGGCTCAGTAGGTCTGGTTCGCCTTTCAGTGACTGCAAAAATTTTTCAAATTAAATTGAACAAATCACTAGCATCACTAAAAGGAGTTTTATGATCGGCGTCGTGGAATAGATACATATACTCAAAGGCACATCTAACCAACCACTTCGTATTTCTGTAAATTTAAAGAAACCGTCAAGTTGAGATAACATTAAGTGTAAGTAAGAAAAAGATGTTATCTTTTGTTGTTAAAAAAGTGGTAAAATTATTGAAAAACTAAATTTTTATAATGGGTGTTTGCCCCGATTGAGGGATATTGTGCCACTCCTCTGCTGCAGCGGTCTTAAGCTCTCCTAGAGTGGTAAGGGCATGTGTTCTCGCTTGGACACGTTTTTTGAGGTTGTCCCAAATATGCTCGATAGGGTTGAAATATGGACTGCATGATGGGCATGGCAAAACTCGAATCCCAACCTGATTTAGGTAGTTAGTTACAGAATTTGCGGTATGGCAGCGTGCGTTGTAATGCATTAAACGAAAGTAGTCACCACTAAATGGTGCGAGCGTGCACACTGCCTCTATCGAACACAACAAGGTCCGTGCGAGCTTCATAACTGATGCCTCCCCAAACCATTTTAAACCCTCCTTGGCAACCCAATATTTCGGCTATCGAGCATGGATAAAACCTTTCGTTTTCCCGCCTGTAGACACGCTGACGTCCATCTGGACCCCGTAGACCTGCTTTCATCTGACAATAGGACGTCCCTCAATTCCTCTGATGTTGCGTTCACTCACACTAACATTCCTCACCTCAAAAAGACGTGTACGAGCTTCAGTAGCCGTGCAAAGCCGATTTCTCAGTAAGTTGCTGACGATACTTCCCGATCTAAAATCGTCTGATGGCATCCCCAATTGTAGTTTTAGGTACACCAAGCGTACGAGCAATATCCAGCATCAGTTAATGCCACTGCTCTAGCTGCACCGGGTACATCGGGTGGCATTTTTCTAGAGTCACAAATAATAAATTAACAGAATAAACTTAAATTTACCGATATTTACTTACTTTGTTACAAAAGAATAAGACATTTAGTCAAGTTTAAGTAACTGAAACAACAAACCGCTTAAATTGTCAAAAACGCAGCCAAACTTGCGCCCTGTTTATTTTTATATTTGCACACATACATGCGTACATACACTGATACATATGCATAAGTTTATCCACATTTCCCAAGAGGTCGACTTTCAATGCGTGTTTTTATTGAGATATCCCCGGTAGGTGATATTAGTTGGTTAGAGTGCAAGAAATAACTTAGCGCAGTTGTGATGGATGTTGTTCTGGGATTATTTATACAAGTTTTGTAGTTAAAATACAAATGGCAGTACATATTTGTTTGCGCAAGATCAGATTACATATTTTTGCTCCTGGTAATACGCCCCTAGAATTTTGCGCCCTTTGCATTTGCACATCTTGCACATATGGTTGGTCCGGCCCTGACTCCAGTCTATAAAAAACTTGATGGTAGCTCAGCCAAGTGTGTTTGTTTTTCATTCAAACTATCAAATCTGATAAAATAAATCAGAGGACAATGTGGTCCAGCTTTGCTTTTCATGGAATTTTTAATCAAAGTGAAAATAAAATTAAGTTATTCTCAGTGCAGCTTTGTTATTATTTGTTCGGACTTAATTGTATGCTACATTTTAAACAAACAAGTCACATATTTTGCCATAAACTGGAACCGGGTCAAAATTTCTCCTCAAAAATATCTAAAAATTAAAATTTCAAAATCAAAATAAATGTATTTTTCATCAATTCTTACTAACTACCTACATTGATATTAAGTCAAATTCTGCAGCTACAGTCAAACCCAATCAAAATCAACCCAATCAAAAAACATTAAAATTCACCGCTTAAAAAACAAACAAAATTTATCATTGACTTAAAGAAGCCAAGCACAAGAAATCATGCAGCAGGAGATAAAGCAAAAAAAAAAAATATAATATTTACTCTCCCGCATTTCAATTTTACAATCATTGTTTCATGTTGATTTGATTTGACTTGGTTTTTGATTTGATTTCCGGTCTTTATTTTCATTTCCATCCGTCTGTCTGTCCATTTCGTCTGAAAGTCATCGGCATCGCATTCGCATTCGCATAGCCAGACCAAACGTCGTCGTCGTCGCCGATAAGATAACACTGCCGCCGCACTCGCTGCCAATATATAAGAACAACGGAAGAAACGCGGGTAAAAATTTCATCAAAGTTTTCTAAAGTTTCCTATGTTAAGCAATCTTTTTAAAAAGTTTGATCAATATTGAATCAAAAAAAAAAAAAATAAATAAAAGTTCTTGCCTCCCTCTTTTCTTCCAGATATTTTTTTTGTTGCCACAAAAAAGTTTCATATTTCCACTTTATTTCCCCTAAAGGCTTAAGTCATTGAAATTCGCAAAGAAGGATGTATATCTCATCCATAGCTCCTGTCATTGCTATGCCCTTCTGTATAGAAAGTGTAAAGACGGAAACAGGAAAAGCTAGGTCAACACCCAGACCAAGTGGGATTCAAGCGGAAAGTAATAAATGAAGGGAATAAACGTTAACTTTTATATATTTTTTTTGTTTTTTTTTGTTTTTCACTTCTAAACTAAATATATCGCGTGCAATTTTTAAAAACATTAATTTAAAAAGAAATAAAAAAAAAAAAAACAATTTATTTCCGATATTATAATGATGGAATTGCTAGGCGAATTGGCCCCATCCGTTTTCAATTTTTGGGTATAACGGGTCGATGGAGATGGAGATGACATTACAAATAAATTAGTCAATAGAAAACCAAATCTGAGACAAATTATTATTATGTATTTGTTTAACTCTGCCTATAAGCACACCAAACCAACTAACCAACAACGAGGCAAATAAACTCCTGCCTGATGCTTCGTCAAAGAGAATTTATGGCTCGTTCCTTAATGAGCTTAATTTTGGGTGTTGCTTTTATGTTACCGACTACCGTGCAAATTACACTAGAGAGCTTAATGAACACGGGTTAGATAAAGTTTATATTTATTTATCCCCGATGGTGATTTTCGATAGGTATCATTATATCTATACCGTTAATTACATTTGTCATTCATTTGAATATGCAGCTACCTAATGTAGTTACATCTATTTATATCTGTATAAGGTAGGTAGGTACCTGAAAATTCGATTTATAGGTAGGTGCCCTACTCTCTGATATTGTGCGATATATTCTTTGTCAATTAATCACTGTTTATTCTCTGTCGCTAGCTATTTGAATTTAACGGCATTATACCAACTTTATTTTAGCCTGGGATAAAGTTAATGACGGGATTATAGTGTGAAAGCATCACCGAGCTCAGCCGCAAACGCAGTGTATTTATAAGCCATTATTTTTATGTTTGACAACTAGCGAAACACGGTGGCGCGATATAGTGTCAATGATTAATGAGAACACCAGAGTAAAGTGGCGGCGACGTGGCGAGGCGGCGGCGGTGTTAAGGGATTACAAAAGTAAATGAAAGTTGGAAAGAGTAATGCTGTGTTGAATTCTGTAACAAACCAAATATCTAAATTGTGGTTAAGCGAATCTGATTCCCCGCATTTCATTATAATGATCACAGGATAGCCACATGACCAAATCGCGATGAAAATTAATTTAAAAAAAAATGTGTAAGTGCCGGGACTCACGGTTTAGATGTGCCAGATTTCGGTTTACACATCGTACCGTATACGTGTGACACATAACGTATTACACGTAACATGTGACACGAAACGTATTACATGTTTTTAGTTTACCCAACCCCCTGCAAAAAAAATTGGGTAAAGCGCTCTCATATCTCATCATCTTGACAAGGGCCACGCCCACGATACTTCTGCACAACATAACAGAATCGGGGATAATTATTGTTTATAAAGATATATATATTTTAGTTGTTCGCGATAGGTTTTGCTATATTCAATAGCAATGTCAAAGTGACGTGATACTTTACATCAAGACGCTGATTACGAGTCTTTTTTTCGGTCGTTTCGTCTTGAGTGAGGGGTGTAGAAATGTAGGGGAAATGAAGTAACGAAAGCAGGAATACAAATTTTAAGATTTTTTCGGGTTGAAAATTGACGTTTATGGTTTGACAACAGGGCAGAGATGAGCGAAGGCCAGTTGTCAGCAAAAAACCGTAGTTGAGAAAAAAAAATTATCGATATTCAGAATGATATCGATTTTAATATTAAATACATTTGGTCTTATTTATAAAGGTTGTGTAAATTTAGACAACTGTCCAACTTTGGAAAATGTGTTCAAAAACCTTGTTTATTGTTGTCTTATAGCTGCCTTAGACACAAGTGTAGATTGTGTTAATCGTGAATAATGTGATATTTATTTTTATTAAATGAAGCATATTTCCACCAATTTAAAAATAGTTAGACAGTGTCTAAGTAGACAAAAATAAATACGACTGATTGACTACAGAAAATTACAAATACTTATGCAAATAAAATGGTTTCTGTAAATCAACCATACCAGTTGTCCGTCTAGGCACAGTTGATTTTAATGCAATTTCTTAGAGGACAAAATCCAATTTTAATTGTATCAAGGATTAAAGGAATCCATAATTTGAAAATTTAATCATCAGAACCTTTATTACAGATTTAACCTACCATGAACAAACGGCCTCAGGCCCCGATTTTGAAAAACATCGTTTTTTCGGGTTCGATTAATTTTCTAACCGATTTTAACACCGAATAATTTAATCGCCCATCCCTAAAATCAGAGCATTTTGCGAAGAACTTATAAACTTTAAATTTCAAGCTGTAAAACAATATTTCACACTTAAATAAGCTGCATATATGAATAAGAAGTAATTAAAAAAAAAAACATTTTTAATTATTTTTACTGTTTATTTTCTAATAAATCCACCGCAAAGTTTCTGAACATCAAAATAACGAAAGAGTTTTCGTAAATGTAAAAAAAACCATGTTATCACGACGATACGTGCCTGTCAAAAAGACGAAAGATGAAACGAACGAAAAAACGAATCCTGTATTCAGTGTCAATGACATGCGCATGTGTTGAATGAAAGTTCGATAAGGCGGACCTAGCACCATCTGTCATTGAACAACATAAATAATTTAGTTCTGTTTTCAAAAACGAACGATGATGGTTAAATTATTTGGATACAAATATACTTAAATCGCGATTGTTCATACAAAAATACTAAAATCGCGATTAAACAATGTGGGTGGGGGTAGGAGGTTGACAATTTGGGGTTATAAATATATTTTGATGTTTTTCCAAATCTAAAAAAAAAAAAAATACAAACATAAAATTCCTCAAAAAATAGAAAAACAATTTTTTGTAATTTTTGGACAATCTAATTTTTTTGTATAGCGAAACCCTATACTCACCTAGCGGTATAAAGTATAATTAACGAGCTATTCTCATAAATACCAAATAGACATACTAGATACGGACTTCTAATAGATATTAATTTCCATACAAAAGTATCAATGGGAGCAGTTCCTTATTTAATTAGCGACATAAGCGCTTTTGGTGTAAAAGTGGCAACAAACATAAATATTCAGCTAGAAGCTCTGGTAGCTATTAGCTTTAAGTATTTTACTGTACATTTATGTATAGTTTTAATAAATAATAATAATAATAATAACATAAATATTCTTAAGGCTATCTCTTTACACTTGGCTTTAGCAAATATTTGTTGCCATAGAAACTACGGACATCTATTATTATAATATGTTAAAAACAGAGTCATCTACTTTGATTGAATTTAATTGTTTGACGTTTGGGTGCAATCCATCAGGAATTCGCCCTTGCCCATCATTTCGCGTCAATTATAAAGTAAAAGTTATTAGTTTTAATTTAAATAAAATAATAATGGGTGATTTTTTAAGAGGTTTAGAACTTTAAAAAAAAAAAAACACAAAAAATTCGAAAAAATGAATGAAATATTTATTTGAATCGATAGTTTGAACCTTGCAATTTAATGTTTAAAGATAATTTCATGCAAATGTTGACCGCGGCTGCGTCTCAGGTAGCCCATCCGCTGAGTCCAATTTTGGCATACTCTTTCACACATATCGGCCGGTATCTCACGAATGAATGCATGGATGTTGGCTTCCAGTGCGTCAATCGAAGCGGGCTTGTCCCTATAGACATTAGCCTTGACATACCCCCACAAAAAATAATCTAATGGTGTCAAATCGCACGATCTAGGCGGCCAATTGACCGGCCCGAAACGTGAAATTAACTGTTCACCAAACTCGCCTCGCAATTGCGCCATTGTTTCGCGTGCTGTGTGGCATGTGGCACCGTCTTGTTGAAACCACATATCATGCAAGTCAAGAACTTCCATTTCGGGCAAAAAAAAGTTTGTTATCATCGCTCGGTAGCGTTCACCATTGACAGTAACGCTGCGATTCGCATCATCTTTGAAGAAATATGGCCCAATAATGCCGCCGGCCCATAAACCGCACCAAACAGTGGCTTTTTCGGGATGCATTGGTAGCTGTTGCAATGCTTCTGGCTGATCTTCACTCCAAATGCGGCAATTTTGCTTATTTACGTACCCATTCAACCAAAAATGAGCCTCATCGCTGAACACAATTTTTCGATAAAAAAGCGGATCCTCGGCCAGCTTTCCAAGAGCCCATTCACCAAAAATTCGGCGTTGTGGTAGGTCGGCTGGCTTTAGTTCTTGCACCAGCTGTATCTTAAAAGGCTTTACGCCCAAATCCTTCCGCAAAATTTTCCACGTAGTGCTGTAACAAAGGCCTAACTGCTGGGAACGGCGCCGAATCGACATTTCGCGGTCTTCTGTCACACTAGCTGATACGGCCGCAATATTTTCTTCACTACGCACAGTACGTAAACGTGTTGGTGGTTTAATGTCCAACAAAGTAAATTTGGTGCGAAATTTGGTCACAATCTTCCGAATAGACTGCTCAGAAGGTCGAGAATGCCGACCATAAAATGGAAGCAGCGCGCGATGAACATTTCGAACCGAGCACGAATTTTGATAGTAAAATTCAATAATTTGCAAGCGTTGTTCATTTGTAAGACGATCCATGGTTAAATTGCAAACCAAACTGAAGCTGTTTGACAGTGACACAAGGTAATAAACACACGTCAGCTGTCAAAACCAGTGTTGCCAAAACCAAACCAGCTAAAAAATCACCCGTTATATATTATATGTACATAATTATTAAAACAAATACCAATCAGTACTAGCAAGCTAAACAACTCAAAAAGGAGGATACAAATCAGGACAATGAAAGCACAGAATCTGAAAAATCAAACTCTTGGCAAGTCGTCAGATGTTTTTATTTAGTTCTTAATTGTTAGATACCCTTTAAATTTGTTTGTAGCAATTTTCTTCTTTCAACGCCAGAGAAACAATCGCTCAAAAAATCTATTCCAGCTTAGGAGATTTTTGTAGGGTGGTTCTATAGTGATTTTAAAGAACTTAAATCTCGTCCACTTTTACCTCCATTTTTCTTATATCCTTGTTTCTCGGAAACGGCTTGAATGATTTGGATGAAATGAAAAAAAATTAAAAAAAAACACTTTTAGTAAAATCCTCCCACTATCACGCCCACTTTTTTTTATAATTTGATTTAACACAAACAAAACATCTAACAATGCTATGTGCAAAACAGCTTTTACAAAGTTATAAATTGAACTGAATTGATATAAATAAATAAATTGTTTAATTGATTTTATTTATTTTTAACACGTTTTTGAGAAGGTAATTCATTCTCATAAATTGGAGTTTCACTGTGTTCATTTATAATTATTTCTGCTTCGTCGTCTTCGTTAAGTATGTAAATAAATCTGGCGAGTATTTTCGCAGGTTTCTCCATTGCAATTTTTGCAAATTGCTGTACATTTAAGACCAGCATTTTCGGCAGCCACAAGCTGGCCCACAATTTTTTGTACATTAGCATGAAATCATTTACAGAAGTTAGTCTGGAGCAAGACTTTCTGGTGACATCAGATTTGTATGTACTGTACATATGTATAAGATTACTTGAATATTATGAAATCTATACAGAAGAACAAATATTTAAATAGAACGTGTAAAAAATATGACTTAGAAAGCATAAAAAATCAAGTTGCACACAATGAATATATTATGTAGCTTAGCCTTAAGAGCTATAACAGAAAGCTTAAGTTTATGCAAATTCAACTACATCTACATACAATACATTTCTTACATTTTTTTGCTACATAGAATTTTTCAGTTTCACATTGTATACTATTTCCGTACATTTCAACTTTGACAGTTTCTCGTGCAGATATAGATACAGTACAGCTACACCACTATTGTGTTCAGCTTGTTAAGCTGAGAGCAAACAAGTCAAAAATATTTTTGTGCAAACATTTCATATTTTCTTAGTCTATGACACATTGCAACATTCCTGATAAGTAAAAGGTATGTACAATGTACATACATAATATAGGTATGTATTATAAAAAGCCCTGCAGAAAGTGTCTTGTAGGTATCTTAGAATTTTCGAACAAAGCAATTTTTGCACCCCATAAAATACGAAACATAGAAAACAATCCCTCAAATCGACTACAAACACAGATAACAACTCGCTGCACAAGTATTTCTATACCTCAAAGAGGATATTTATGTTCGTTTAGACCACAACATCAAAGTGGTAAGCATCCGACATCCTTCTGCCATTTCTCACACATATAGGAATGTACCATATCCTTCTCCAAGTTATATTTATGAATCATGACAAATACAGAAACATGATTAATGCATTTGCTTATATACAGTTCAGTTGTTAGAAAAGATGTAAAATTCTACTGATTTCGTTATTTCATCTCCTAAACCTTTTAAATTGTTGAAAAATAGCTTTTGAAAACAATTTTTTCAAATATAACCATTGACCAATGAAAATGTTAAATTACCCGTTAATTTTTTTGGAGGTTTGCTTACAGATGATTCTATTATTGTTTTTTTTTTTGAGTGTAAAAGAATTTTCAGATTTAAAATTATTAACATTTGTTTGGTCAGTCATAAGTCAGTAAAAATATTATTTTTATTGACTCTTTCATGTTAGGGTGTATTCATAAACGCAGAAAATCTGCGCTAGTACAATCTCAGTTCTTTTTTAAAGCAGCCTACAGACACTACACTTGTGTCTGCACCGGTGTCGGTGTACGGAAATGTGTGCTGTATGTGGGCTGGTGCGCACACGGAATCGGTGTCAGACACGTAACGAGTAAAAATCAAAAGTTTTTGATTTTTGGTGTCGGTGTCTCGATCGGTGTGGCGGGATACCACACCGGTGTCAGTACACCGGTGCAGACACAAGTGTAGTGTCTATGGGCTGCTTAAAACAAAGTTCATAAACGTCAGAGAAAAATGGCTGCCAAACAAATTTAGTTGAACTTGATTTTTGATTTGCTTGCCGAAAAAGAAAAGAAAATCATAATTGGAACAAATATCTTGCAAAGAAAAAATAGAAAGAAAATTATAACGAAACAATTTCTAAGCTTAAAAAAATATCGTAGGTATATTGCCAAAAAATGCATTCTTCATAAAGGTGATTTCAGAGTATCCTGGCGACATATTTCGTAGTCATTTTAGGATGTCGAGATCCACATTCAATGTAAGCTTCTTTCTGATTATTATACAATATAAAAACAAGTAAAATGTTAATCTCCATAGTTTGTTGAAGACGAGATGAAAATATTGTGGAAAACAAAACAAGCATTCTTTACAAGATTGCAAGTCAGTGCCGCATCGTCCTTCTTGGTGACTGTCTGCACTCTTTCTGCAGCCAAAAAAATTCAGCTCACAATATTTGCCTGACGCTGACGACAGTCTGATGTTTATGAACGATAGGTACTGCAGTTGGGCTAGGTTAGTTCGATCGAAAATCTGACTTTATGAACGCAGATAATGCAGTTCTTAGTTAGGCTGACGATTATGAACTCACTCTTAATCTAAACCGTGTAGCAATACTACAATTTCGGAGTTTTTTTTTCAAATTTTCTCGAAAACGGATTTAACGATATTGATTAAAATTCGTGCGTGTAATGCCCAAAATAATTATAGGAAAAATGCGTTTCAAAAATCCTAGAATGCGAGAAAATCGTACAATTCTTCCTTGGTTGAGTCGATTGGAATCTTTTTTTATATATATAAAGGTAGTAGGCACAGATCAACGTATTTTTTTATTTGGTGGTAATGCGGACTATGACTAGGTAAGGTACTCGGTAAGGTAAGGTACATTCCGAAACCTTCAAACGTCTTGTCTAAGTCTTCCCCTTATAACAAAAACCAATGTACCTGCTTCTTGTAGCGAAGTAGATATAACACCATTTGATTCTTTGTATGCCCTGTCCATTAGGGTGGAGCGAAAATTTTTTTTTCAATATTTTTTTTTTTCCTGTATTATAAATCGTTGACCCATGTTCTAAAATGAATACATTCCAAATTACTGTTTTCTACGACAACATCTTCAGGTGGCGCACTAGACTTGAACTTTGAACTTATAAGCGAAAAAAATGTATCTCAAAACGGTGTAAATAAAATGCATTAAAATTATTTGATTTTTTTTTGTATTAAATATAATATATAAATAGATACAAGAGCAGTAAATATAATCTGCAATAAGTTTAATTGTTTCCATCAGAAGTTGTTAGACCTACGGTACGTTTTAAAAAACGGTAGTTCTAGCCTGGATTTGATCTTTGCTCTAATGTAGCCGTCTCTTGCCTCTTGCCCACAAACAGATAACGAAGTCTCGGTAACAAGCTTAACGCAACGTTCTACTTATGTGTGATTGGTCATCTTGCAACATAGCTAGCAACAAATTTTCTGGGTGAACGAAGAATGAATTTCTTTGGATAGTTCTTACAACGATGTTCTTAAGGTCATCCCGCAAGTACAATGATCATGTTGAAAATGTGAATCGGACCATACTTACATGATGGCTTTGTTTTGATGTCCAACCAGGTTGGCGCATAGACTTTTACAACGAATATAACAAGTTCTTTGAGGTTATCCGAAGGATTTTCTGTGCCAACATATAACCGAAGAATCCTGTTTGAACAAGTTAGCCATCGGGAATGTGCCAGCTTCCTTGGATCCTTGCTAGCTAAAGCGGGCAAAATTGAACCTCTAGAAATAGCTGAGCACATTTGATGCAAATACTTTTGATCTGTGCTTAAAGAGTCAGCATCCACATCCGGAAGTTCTGCATATACTGCTTCAAAATTTACCACTTTCAAGTTAAGGCACTTATCAAGCACATCCCAATGCTTCAAGAAAAACTATTGGGACCAGTTGTGGTTCCATCGAGATTGGCAAACAGATGACGAAGCGGTAGCTCATTTTCATGTTTTAAGCACACAAACCACTGTAAAGGACCACCGAAATGTTTTTCCAACAATACAATGACGCCGTTCTTATGTCCTGTTTTTACAGCAGTGCCATCATACACAATTGATACTAAGGATGTACGAAATTCTAAATTTTTTTCCAGAAAGTCAACAATACTTATTTCGATAGTAACTGCTTTTCCCGAACCAATTGATAGATGTCCGATGTACTCTGAATCTGGCTCCGATATAAGGAAGATATGTTCTTCAATAACAGTCTTTCCATGTGATTTGTTATCAGTCTTAGCGATGAATAATGTTTTATTTTTACGGCCATCAAAATAAAGAGATGATATAGATTTTCTAAAACCTGCAGCTTCACATTGTAGACCTAGACGGACTTTTTGACGCTCTGGTCGAAATTTACTGCGATCTATTACTTTCGATGAATTTTCACTACTTATGACGTTTAAATCCAGCATAGCGGCGTTAACTACAATAACTGCCGATCTATCAGAAACCCCAGTTCTATCACAAGCCAAATTCTGTAGTTTGTTTCTCATTTGAAGAGTGTCTTTCTTTTTTTTTACAGGGTTTTAATGGGCAAAATTCATTGATTTCAGTGTCTGATATTTCAGTAGAAGCACTATCAGACAAAAATTCCAAAGCTGCAGTAGAAGTGCTTGGAATATCAGACGTTATTTTCAAAAAACTGTTCGTATTTTCAATTTATAAGGGGTTTTGTGTGATAACACACTCGCAGTTAGGCTGCCAAGAGTGCCAAGCTTTCGCACCATCATATTAATATTGAAGGTTTGAATGGAAAAACAAAAATTTAGTGGGCTACCGCCAAGATTTTATAGGCTGGAGTTATATCTATTTCACGACTGCCAGGCCGATCATCAGACTCCTTTTAGTGGTGCTTGGTCATTGTTCAATTTTAATTCGATCCCCAGCCTGGCCAAAAAGTATTTCAAATGAAAATTGAACAATGACCAAGCACCACTAAAAGGAGTCTGATGATCGGCCTGGCAGTCGTGAAATAACTATAACTCTAACAAAATTTAAAAAAAACTACTCTGAATTAAAGGAAGAATTAAATTGTAGGCCTTGATTTTCTTTATAATTCAAGTAATTTGGGGCAACTGAAAGTAAAATCATAGGTTTCTGATTTAAAATAACTCTGATTAGAGGGAAGAATTTTTGAATATTATGTATTAATTTTTTTTAAATTCAAGTCGTCTGCGCCACCTGAAGACAAAGTCATAGGTACCTGATTTTTTGCATAAATGATGTCCAAATATAGGGTCACCAATTAATAACACAGGAACAAAAAAATTTTGATTTTTTTTTTTTTTGACATATTCACTCCAGCCTACTGTCCATCTCAAGGCACTTCCTGGGTGGCTGTTACATCGGCCTTTTTTCACCAAATGTTCGGTTCGGATAAATGTGATCTTTATTATTTTCGGAAATTTCACGTCAAGATGCGAAATTCATTGTGCCTGTTTCGTTTGCTGGAGTCATCAACTTTTTAATCATCCAAGGGTTATTGTTGTCTTGAAACCAAAAAAAGTTTTTCCCATTATCCCGACTCACAGCCCATAACCTGGAGGATCAGACCTGAAATCGCATCTCATAGCCTTAAACTCGTGTAGGCGCCCATCAAATATTTCGGTCACACTGAAACTGGATTCAGTTCTTCAAGACCTAGAGAATTCTTCCGCTTTCGTCTCATCAGCGAAGTGCCTTAGTAGGAACATTCTTTCGCTACAGGGTAATTAGTAGCGACACTCAACATTATACTGCAAACCATCGACCATTGATGACCATTCTGCAGAAAATAGTTCTGACATCGTTCTGGTCTTTAGGTTTAATTGCAGTAGTCGCGGTAAGCCCATACGCCACATCAAAACATTTCTGAAACCAAAATATATACCATAAAGAATATAGATGGTGGAAGGTCAAACAACGACTCAATCTTGGGATAATATATATATTTAATATTATTCTTCTTCAACCAACAAACTTCTTCCAGCCAGCTCCGTCGCTATAGAAAGCTGTGTCGAATGTTGTACACCAACTTTGTTAGAATCCCTTCCACTTGTGTGTGACTCTTTCTGAGTTGAGGTCTCCCTTTATTTCACCGTCCCTAGGAGTTGTATTCATAGACTCCTAAGTCGGGAAATTTTGGTCAGATTGGCTCATAATGTCTCGGTCACCTCAGTCTTTGGCTTTTTACTTTTTTTTTAATAGATCGGTGTCGCTTTACAGTTCGTTGTTATATTTTCTCCTCCACTCTCTGATAAAATTACCAAAGATCACCTGGCGAATCTTCCTCTTAAAACACCTTTGAACTTTGATAAGTTCCATGCCTTTGCACCATATAAATAGTAGGACCAAGATGATTAGCGTCTTATCGAGTTAGGACTTCGCAACACAATTACCTTCTTAGCCCCAACAAGCAGCCATTGACAAGAGTGATTCTTCCTTTGATAGCGGAGTCTACGTCGACAAAGTCCCTATTTACCTCAACGTTATAGCTGTTTGGTAACGGTCTGTCAAAGACGTCTTTCTTGGGTGTCCTTTCTTGATGAAATTCTTATACATTACATACACGTAGCCATCTTCTATTTCTTTTGATTTAAATTCTGGTTCATAACAATTGAATCCTAAGTGAAAAAAGGAATAATTAAATTCAGGTTCGATATTACTTTTACAAAAACAGGAAAAAACGTGCCGAGGATGAGAACGAGACGAGACGATACAGAGATAAGACTTAGTAAATCCGAGATATCAATTTTAATGAGACCGAGACGAGACTTACAAAAGTTTCATTCTCTACTCGTCTCATGACCAGTCCTATACTTTTGTCAATAAATTTTCATCATTCCAATTCCACTATAAGATTTATTTAGTTGGGTTGTCAACAACAAAGTCTATATGTACATTTATTTCTCCTAAAGAATCATCAAAAGCACAGCAAAATAATGATTAAAATAATTTATTTATAAAGCTTAGCAAAGTATAAATGCTATGTTGATTCTCTACCAACTATGTTCTTGTATATATGTACCTACTCCATCTTGCACCACTATTCAAAAGTAGGTATAGGTCTTCTTGATGGAAAAAGCCCTCAACAAGAAAGAGCACTTTTGTTGTTTCTGTTTCTAGTGTATTTTAAACTATATTTCTGTAGTCTCTAGTAGTTGCCAATGGTAATGAAAGCAAAGATGACGTTAAGACAAATTTACATTGTTCTTCAGGTACTATGGCATGACAGGTGGTACTAGAGACTTCAAGACTTTCAAATGTCCACCTATTAAAGGGACATTTAATGCCCTTCATTATTTGTTCTTTGTCTCTAGGCTGCATAAAACTTATGTATGTATTCTGGTACCTATGTATTTTACTGTGCGATAGCTATACCAACTTATTTGAGAGAAATTCAAGCAAAATCTAACTAACATCCAGCAATGATGACAAGGGAGAAGTATTTGACAAGGACGACAACTCATACATGGATGTATAAAGTAGAGTCGCAGGACATAAAATTAACTTCGTCTAATTATTTCTGAATGAAACAGTTTCATTAATGAATGAAAATAGAGTAAATAAGTAGATTCCTTTTGGGTTTTGGATTTGATGGAGGAGTTCCTTCTTAACATGAGCTCTAAAGTGTATCAGAGTAAATCATATGACCAACTTCTATAGTAGTTAAAATAAAATAAACAGAGACATCAATCATGTCAAAGATCTGGTGAAAAGGGAAAAAAAAAGAACTGGTAACACAAAATATTGTACTCGAAGGCGGTATTTAAAGGTCTTTGTTTCTATTGTGCGGGCATCGTATTATAGAAAGGATATAATATATAACTCATTTACTGTATATTTATAGTCAACTGTCATAAGGATAAGTCATTAATTAATTGTCTAGGATGTAGAATCATGATTTGTCATGCAGACGCAGCAATAGCGACACAATGTACGTATACTATGTATGTATGTATGTCGCATGAATGAAATAACAGTTTCCTTACATACATATCTATGTTTATAGTGCTTACAAGCCCACACTATGTAATGCTGCGATGACAGCATTGCTAAGAAAAAAAAATTATATGTGCTTTGGAATTGCGGAAAGAACAGGGAAAAGGATATGGCGTAGTTATCATGAAAAGTGTCACACTTTAAGGATAATAAATCGCCTATTCTGTCAGAAACAAATTATCTTTGGAACGTTAAAAGAAAAGAAGTGAATATTTCATGGAGTTTCCCACAAACTGATTTGAAGTGGTTTACATTTCATTTTGTTTGTTGGCATGCTTTCTGGTGCGCTGGTTATTATTGTTTGTGTTTTTTTTTTTTTTTTTTTAATTTTGTCGTCAGGCACAACTTAATATTATGTTAAAATATTTTTGGTAGGCCTGAGAGTTTCAACTTTGAGATTCATTTCTACATATATATATACATATTTTTTTTTTTTTTTTTTCATTTGTGTTGAGATTTATAGGAATAAAACCATCCACATTATGTAGGTAGCAGGAAACTGAACACAATGGATACGGAGCTGCAACTGCAACTGCAACTGCAACTGCGGCTGGAATAGCTGTCAAAATATTCAAAACACACAAATTCAATGTTGCGAACACAACACAACACAACTGCATTAGTGCAGTCGGTGCTGCAAGAGTTCACCAACTTTTAACTTTCTACGTGCGGAACTTTTGACGTTTCAATTTGTATGAAGAAAAAAAAAAGCCGGGAAAAAAATATTGAAGTTTTTGTGGTTATTTATTTGTTTATTATTAATTAAAAGACAATTTTTTTTTCTCTTAAATATACAAAAAACTGTACAGCTTCATTGTGGGCACATACAAAATAGCACGTACGACACTTTTTCACGGCTGTTGCTTCTCCAGCTCCAGTTCCAGTTTTGTGTTCAGGCAGTAAGTATTTCTGTGCCAATAAGTTAAAACAGCTTAAGTCAATTTTTATCATTTTTCAGTATGATCAAATAAAGTTTTGCGAACTAGTTTTTTAAGACTTTTTCGGTGATATTTAAAAAAACTTTTGGTGCTAGACTAATGAATTTTTTTTTCAGGACACATCGCACCCTCAGTACAATAGAGCGATAAGTCAAAAATCGGCACTTTTGAGTTAAGGATGAGGAATTGTTTGCATAATAAAATAACGCTTTGTTTAAGGGGCTTGCCATAGTTAAAAAACTAGACGATTTATACTACTTTTTCAAAATAAACGATTTAATAATAAGTTGAAATGACTTGCTTACAAATTAAAATATAAGAAATGTTTCAATGCTATACAAAGATATTTCCAAATATCTCCGTTTTTCAATAAAATACTTAAACAATTCTAATGCAATACGAAAATAATCCTAAATCAATCCAAAAAACAAAGTTAATTTTAAATTTTTTTAGCCTAATACAGAAACATTACGAAATAATCACTTAAAATACTCTTTTAATTCTAATGCGACAAAGAAACAAACGAAATAATTTAAATTTTCTTAGTACAACAGAAATACAAATCGAAAGAACTCTTTCCGACTGCTCAGTTATTTTGGTGCAACGAGGCGATAACTGGCAAATATTTTTTATTTTTAGTGCTAAAAAGTGAAATCTCAAAATTTGGCGGGAGTTTTTCATTCGTCTGAAAAATAGGTTTATTCTTCGTATAATTCAGTTTACACATCATAATTTAGAATTAGCTGTTAAAAGTTATAGGTAAAAGCGTGTTTCTGAAATTTAAAGGTTCGTTTTTCTCAAAATGCTATTTTTTGACTTATCGATCTGTTGTACTGAGGGTGCGACATGCTTACAATACCCTTAAAATGCATATTTCTTTTTTGTTGAAAAACGCCCAAATAATTAAGAAAAACATGTCTTATAAACATAAGCTTTTTCAAAAAATGCGTAAAGATTAACAATACAGCTTATGTGACCTAAGATGTTTTAAAAAGAATTATTTGGTTTTTGTTGGCTCTTATTTCTACTTAAGCTTTTTAAAAAAAATTTAAAAAACTTCAAGTTACTACATAAGTTCAAAATATTCATCTTAAAAAAAAAACTTAAATTATTATGGATTCAAAATAGCTTTTAACGGCCTTTAGTCCACAAAACCTTTTAAGCGTTTCGTCCCGGCGATCTCACTTGGACTCATCAGTTGGCTAGTGAGGACCTTGTCAATACGCAATTTTTGTTAAGTTCAGTTCATCTTACATAGATTTCATGACGAATATTTAGTGTGAACTATATCCAACAAGACAAGAATTCCTAGTCATTAAAATGGAGGTTTTATTTGGTTTTTGTTTTTTGCACAGGGCCTGGCATTGTTTATATGGAGGTTTTTTTTTTTTTAATAATACAAATTCTATATACATTATTATTATTATTATTAAATTGTATGATATAATTCATTTTTTTAGTTTTTCACAATTTTTATTTTTATTTAGAATTAAAAGAATTATAAAGATGTTGGTTTAAAACTTGTTTTAGAATACAACATTATTTATAAAAATAATATTTAAAGATTTAATTTTCATCTTCACTTCCATCATCACTTAAATCAAGATGAATATAATTTCTCCAGATTTAAAATTCATAAAGAACTCCTGGTATGATTTTTCAATAACTGGCAGTATTTCTAATAAGTCTTTTTTCTTTTCCTTGCTGATGATATTAGGCCCGGAGTAAAAAATTGGAATTTCATCAAGGTCTACGACATTTCTTCCACGCTTTTTTATGTTAAGATATTGAAATTCTTCGTTTTCTTTTGTTTAATTCCAAACTTATTGGTAAAACGCAACCACTTGACATCTTGCTAAATAAATTTGTTCTTGCCTTCGGATGTTTTACGCCAAATAAAGTTTTCCTTTGACATTTTCTCAAAGTCGAGAAAGTGTGTACGGGTGAGTGAATGGTTTTTTTCCAATCGATCTGACTAACTGATATCAATCCCTTGGATGATGGATTTTCTTTCAATGGCAGCATGATCAACATCACACTCCATATGAGTGTGTCCAGGCACCAAAAATTTGTGGTCAATTACATAAATGCTTGAATTCGTGCTTAAAATTTCGAACATTGTATAAAGCTGTAATCATTATCGTCGTAATTAAAAATACAAAAATATCGAGATATAGGTATTTTCCACATCGAATTCTATTCTATGAAGCCGTTTCATTCACAACAGGATTCTCAAAACATCCAGCATCTTCCAGATTATTCCTTATTAAAGGCCTGTCGCTGTCAGCTATGTATGTACATATATGAGAAATATTATCATCATTTTTTTCGATAACGCTTCAGATAATTTCGTCTTAATGAGAAACTCACCTTTTTGTTCCCTGAATATAATTTCTTATTTTTCGTTGATTGACCTTTAGGCACCTTTTCTAAGTGCCATCAAAAGTATCTTTTTCTATCCATCTATCTCTTTTCCCTCTGTTATATTAATTTAAATTAAACAACGTTAGAAAAAATCGAACTACGGAAGGAATTAAAAAATACAAAAATATTTTTTTTACCAAATTTTCCAAAGGAGCAGTTTACCCTTCAACGAACTTCCTACAAGTGATTCTATAATCTATTTTCAAATTCACTTTATTCCCGCTAAAGACATCCGTAACATTCGTAAAAATAGCTTAGGTCGTCTTAAGACAACAGAACATATTTGTTACGATTTAAAGTAGTGAAATAGCTTATGTGGACTTAAGTTGTTTTATAAAATTGAGTTTGGTTCGAATTCTATTTTTTTTAAATGACTTATATCGACATAAGCACTAAAATAATTCAATATTGCGTAAGTTTAAAACAACTTATGTCTACTTAAGCTATCATTTTTTTTGATTTCCATAAATAATAAAGGCTTATCTCAAGACTTACATAAGTCATTTCAAAAAAATATTTTTTTTTTCTTTTTGATCGATTTAGGCTCAAAATAGACATAAGCTGTTTTGCAAATGCAATTTTTGTCCATTTAAACATAAGCTCCTTTGATTTTTTTCAAATTTGATGGCTTTTTTTTACCGTAGAATAAAGGGACCCAGACTAAATGAAAGATACAGAAAATGCAAATCATGTGATGATAAAAAAACGATTTTCGCTTATGTCGACTTAAGCTCTTTTAACTTATTGGCACAGATTTAAGTCCGATTAACAAGTCAGACATCTACCAATGGCACGTTTTTGTTTTCCATTTTGGATTTGTTGTTTTTTTTCCTTCCACCTAAACCGAGTTTTCTATTGTCTTGACATACAAATTATACCATACACATATTAACTTTTATTATGAAACAAAAACAACTACTTATTTTGTATAGGTACATATTTTGTTTCGACAATAATATGTTCGCTGGTATTTTGGTGGAGGAGCATAATCTGAGTAAATTTTTTGCACATGATTTCATTCCTTTGCATCAAGCTTTTTAATTAAAAGATTTAATTTTCCAATCTGATTATCAAAACTAGAACTTTATTTATGCAATCTTGTTCTTTTCTATAAAATACATCTAAAAGAAGATAAAATGGGTCACAATTTTGTTATTCTGGTGGACAAAAAAAAAATTGAAAAATCGGTTGAGAAAATCATGATTTAATTATGACATTTCAGTTTCATCCTATAATAGAAATTAGAATTTCTATGTTGCCCACAAAAGATGACAGCCGAAGCAATTTAGCACCGAAAATTGACAATCTTCCATACCAATCTACACACAAAAAGCTTATGATAAAGCTACATGTCTATATTCTTGAAATTGCAGTCATTTTAAAATAAACTAGAGGGCGTATAGTGGGAGTGAGAATGTGCTTTGAACGTCCACTAAACTTTGACATTTTCCTTTCCGGAAATTGCTCGTTCAACGGCGAAAAATGTAAAAGAAATTTTTGGCTTAAATAAAAAAAAGAAGAAGTTGATAGGTAACTAACCATTAAAGAAGCAAGTAATTGCCATAAAAGAAGAAACACTAAACTGGTTTATACGCTATATGTCTGACAGCACATGTTCTTGATCTTTAAGGTCCTTTACGAGTTTGTTTTTTTTACAATCTTTAAGATTATTTTCCTTTTGAAAAACTATTCTGTCTGCACTTTTGAAAAAGATAAAAAAAAACTTTTTGTTTCCTCAAGTGGAAAATTGTCATTGAGATATATAGAGCAACACATGTTAGAAACGTTAAGGTTCCAATAAGTCGAAAGAATTTGTTCTTAAATAGGTCGGCTCATGTAATCGTTCATCGATTTTTTGTTTTAATTAATCGTGCTTTGTCTAGAAAATGAGACTCACTTCGAAAAAATTCATAACTTTAAGTGTTGTTTTTGGGATGTGATTAAATTTTAAAAATAAATCTCTGCATCAAAAAATCAGCTTTGTCGGAATTTTTTGGTCTAATACGAAAGACTTAAAAACACTGGTTTTTAATTTATAAATATCACAATGAAAGGGAAAAAAAAAAGAGTAACGCAAAGCATTTTACATTCGTGTAGTGCGGTTAAAGAAAGAACATCTTTACTTGACAGTACGCCTGAAATTGGACTCCAAGTTTGATCTGATGGTCATTTCTGGAAACGCGAGTATTACGGTTAAAATTTTACCAGGAGAGGAAAGCAACTAGCTATTTCATTGGAACAGTTTTCAAAGAAATAGCGATAAAATTAGGAAAGACCAGTACCTAACATTACGACGATGTTCGAGATACGCAAAAGTTTACTGAAAGCTCTATATTATGTCCAAACGAGTTAAAATGATTAATAGTACACCTACCATGAAAATATGGAAAAATGTTGTAATCAAGTATACAGCCGCATTAGGTAGAAGGCGAAAAATATTTCTTGCACCTTCGAAGGAAGCATAAAACATTTAACAGCGTTTTAAGTGACATTGAATATGTGATCGTTCCAGAGAAGATGGCTGTTATAATAAACATACCGGTAATATAAAGTTCAGTTATCTCGATGCAAGTGCCACTCATATATAATGACATCTTTTTCTGTTGTATGCACTTCAAGTCCTATTGCTCTATTAAATTTCATCAATTTTTTTCATTTATTTAATTGATCGGAATCCTGAGAGAGTGGGCGGATACCACGGTCCCTGAATGGAAAACCTAAAATTTTCGATTTTTTCCTTTGTATACACCACAAGACCTTTCGCTGTGCGAAATTACATGGTTCTGCGTTATCGGGAAGTGTTTCATAATTTTAATTATGTGTCAGTCAGTCTGTTACGGTTTTTGCGATTTTCGGAGTCTTATATCTCAGGAACCACTTAAGCTAAGTTGAAATTTGGTAAGACGCCTGTTCGTGGTCAGTTTAGCAATTATCCTAAATTTTAAGTTTCTGAAGTAAGAGGGGGGTCGAAAATTACCTGAGTTTGTTCCTGTAAAAAGAATGTAGTGCCAGAACTTGGCCCTTTAATAAAATTAATATTTTGTGTGAAAGAACGGAACACTTTTTGTTGGAGCTAAATGGTGTTAAATGTATTCCCTTTGCCTTTGGTATTCCCAATGTGCGTTTCTTATAGCTTCTTACCATCGAATCTGTTGTCGCCAACATAAACACACAAATTTTCATTAAGGGGATTCATGCAATGTCGTAAAACACTTGATAAGTCTATCTTTTGGATAAGTTTATCTTTTGATTAATGAACTGTCAAATTTTGGTTAAATGATTAACGCAAATTGGATAAAATTATCTAAGGATTTTGCTGCGGAAACTTATTTGGATAAACTTATGCAAACGTCGGTTTGATTGAGTCTAATTGAGCTTTCCTAGATTCATGTAGTAGGTATCTATCACAATGGGCCAACAATTGGTTTGGTCTAAGTGTGTCGGTTCTCCGCTGACAGCCACTTCAACCCAACCTAAACTATGCAAACATCATTGTGACTTTTAAAATTGGCGTGTTCAGAAATTTGATATAAATTCGGTATCTCAAAAAACTAAAATTAACTTTTCCCGTGTTCTGTGATAAAAGTTGTGGATAAAAACGTAGTTTATACAAAAAAAATTAGGACGTCTACATTTTCTGAATATTATTGATCATCATTGTTTATTTATACAAATCCATATAATAGGCCATATATGTAGATAAACAAAAGTAAATACTTTTACTTGTATTTGTTATGCTTTCCGAATTGTCATCGAAGTGAAATGAACCATTTATTTTAAGATTCCTCTTTCACCAAATCTTAGTTGATCTCGGGACAACTTTAACTAACGAAAACGATAATGAACTAAACTGAAGGAAAAGTCGATATCAACCATTATGGGCACGCCATATGATTTTTCTTGTATTCGCTCATTTTCGTTCCATCACTGCCGTTAGTTAGAGATTACTATAGTCCTTCATTTAGCCCCGAAATCGTTTTCTCCTTCCGTCGGTCTTAAAAAAAAACGTGACTTTTGTGGTTTATCTTAAAATTCTTTTTGTTTCGAGACATTCGGCTCCGATTTCAAGTTGGTTTGGAAAATAACTTCGAAATCTGAACACGCTTATTTGTAGATATACACAATTTGAAAATTAATATTTGATGTTTAACGAATAGCGAATTACACAACATTTAACTTAACCAAATGAATTAAAAAGGGCGTTCATGCAAACTTTTGCGTGAACTTATCATTTTACACAATTCCTAAACTTACGACATATTGCTTGAATACCCTTATTATATAAATGCAAATTTTAAAATTTAATTGTAATTTTCGAGCAACCTTTATTTCAATTTATTTGTCAGTAATTAAATTTTTATTTAGAACAGTTGATTATGACAACAGATTTTAGTTGTGTTTGCTAATATATTTCGTTTTCGAAGTTTTATAACAGAATATAATAAAAGATTGAACTTCTGAATACCAATTATAAAAACACTTTTACGGTGAAATTTTTTTCTGATTTATAGCAGAAAATTTATAGCAGAATAGGCCTAAATGTCGTAAAGAATATGCCCCTTCAATACGACTTTTATTTAGATCAGTTCAAAAGGTAATTTCTTTTCCAATGAAGATTTGTCAATTTTGCTGTCAAAATTCTGTGGGAAAAAATTCTTGTATTCGCTTTATCACATTTTGAGTTAGAAAAATTTCTGAGATCTCATTTTTCTGAACGCGCCAATTTAATATTATAAGTATACCATTCGATCCCTAGTGAACTACCGAAAAACCATCTCTGGCATTCTTCAAAAAATTTGTTGGACTGATAAAATCAGAATTTTCATGACCTTGAAAAGATGGGGCGTATTAAGATGAATTGACTCAATAATTCGAAGGTAAAGAAGATTCGCCTTTTTTTAGGAATAGGCTGGACAATATCAGTCGTATTTATAAACCCATTCCAAAGTATGTCTAACTTTGGACAGCTGTCCAAGTCCAAAACCTTATTTATAATCATGTTCCATCCAGTGTCTAACTTAGACACTGAAATCGGTTGTCCAAACCTATTCTTAAGTGGGTACGTTCAATGAACAAAAATTTGAAAAATAATCTTCAAATGAAAGAAATAATGTTCATTGAACGTATCCAAATGCTCATGAAATTGACAGATTACAGGGATGTGAGTGAGTGTATGAGAACATTTGTAGGCCACTGTTGGAATGCGTTTATAAATAAGGAGATGTCCAACTATTTAGACAACTGTTGGACAACTGTCCAAGTGTGTTCTAAGGAAATCTAATAAATACGACTGTATTTGTTTACAAAAAAATCTCAAACTACGTACAGACAGGCAATAAATTTGCTGCAAAATATTCTCTAGGTACAGTAAAATCTGCATCTGTAAACGTACTATAAGTGGTAAAACTCATATGATTGCATTACGATGAGCGTTTGTTTAAACGCTTATTAGTGCAACGAATTAGCAGTTTTCGAACACGACGATATGGCGAGACTTCTCATTCAAACGAATTCACTCACGCCAAAGATCGGAGATTCACTCATTTTAAAATCCAATGAAACAGTGTTAACTTCTTCAACTCAACTCGAAAATTTTGTCATTGCATTGGAGAATCATAGTGTCAGTATGAAAAACAAAACAATACGAAAATTGCTGAAAAAAAAAACACAAAAAAAGATGTGCACGCATGCGTGCGTTGTTTCCATCATTGCAGCTTCGAAAAAAACAAAAGAAGTACCTACAGCATGGATAAAAATTCCTAAATTTTCTCTACACCTACAAAATACATTAAATAAATACAAATAAAAAAACTCATATATGCTAACTCTTTCCAGTCATAATCATGAGGCGCTTTTTCACTTTGAAAATGACATAAGAAATATAAAAGGTGGAGAGCTCCCTTTCACACGAGGAAACAAGTTGCTGGAAATTTTTTTGACGTTTTCTTTTAATTTCCAGTTTCCACAAATCATAGACCGTTCATTCGTCTTATTTGGCGCCCTTCTCTTCTAAAGCCTAGTACGCGGGAAAAGACCAAATTTATCTCTATAATTCTAATCTCTACGAAAACTTTTCTAACTGCCGCACAAAAGTTCGAAGTTGGAGAAATTAAAAAAAAAACCTGTCAAGTCTGTCATTTAATAAATATATTCGTGTAAAAATAAAAATTTGTTTGGAATTAATCATTTTTGAAATCATTTATAACTACAAATATGGATAATAATTTTATCGAGGAAATAACTATTTTGGTCGCTACAGCTGTGTTGGCGACAATTGTGTCCGACAAAACTTAAAAAAAAACCCTTCCTTTAGGGAATGGAAACTTACGTGCGCTTCTCTGAAATTGGACGCAAAAAGCCAGGCAGTCGGGAAACTCCGAGTCTATGCTGCTATCCTCGGAAAGGTGTTCCTTAGCATAGACTGATGAAGTTCCAGAACTCCCTGATTTCAGCTTCTTTTTTCCAGTTTTGTGGTAACGCAGACTGCCGCGGAGCGCATTCCAAGTCGTCTTGCTCTCTTCCACTGCAATCAAAAATGTTATGTTAGAAAGAGGCGTGGGATATTATTTAAAAAAAAAAAAAAACGTAGTTTCAAGTCAGCTGTTCAGATTCTAAATAAACCAACTTGGCTTTGCATTTCAAACGAATTAAAATTTAAACATTTACTAATTGTCAGTGGATAAAAATGTTTTATAAAAAAAACTTCAACGCCGATGCATTCCCTTTAGAAAAAAAAATTCACAATATCCAGAGAGATACCAAAGTAAAAATAGTGTAGCATGCAGAATTGGAACATATTGAAGGAAGAAATAAACATTAAACAAAAGTGGCAAAGGAAAGAGTTTACGAAGAAGAGGTAAATAGGATTCAAGTGTCGATAAAAGTTGGCAAAGTTCCAGAAGTCATTTTTGCGGTGGGCACTGTTAAATTTAATGCTCGATTATGTGGGCAGAAAACCCGCACACATATTTTATTTAACATACACATACATAACTAGATGCGCTTTTTTTATTTTTTTTTTATGTTTCAATAAAGATGGTTTTTTATCTCTTGACGTTTTTCTTGTGTTTTGAAAGTAACATAATTTTATTATTGTTATGTGTTTGTATGTTTATATATGTAGGTAGTGTATGTTCATAATATCTGCTGAGAAAGTAAAATGAATAATTCAATTTTTGTTGATTTTTCTAGCTAACTTCAGCTAATCTCAAATCTCAATTACTGACTTGATAAGGAAAAAATGCATTTACTTACTATCTACTTTTTGAAACTACAGACTTATTGCAAATTTATAGCGTGTCCTGTTTTTCATACTGAAGTAACACACTCGATATAAAATCTGCACCAAAAATGCAAACAAAACTTATAACTTATTAAACAGTTAATGGTCAATTAGCGTCGGTAAAAAGTGTTCTGATACCTTCACAGGCTCTGGGAACTTAAAACCCTATATGTGGGATATTTGAAAAAAAAAAGTTTAACATCTGAAAGATCAGTTCAGTAATTTTTTTTAATGATTTTTTAAAGTTTTTCCACGATAAGCCATAAGAGGAATCTTGAACCCCATTTGTAGGACATTCAAACAAAAGTGTATATATGGTACCATCGAAAAGATCTAAGTAAGCTTATAACAGGTTGACCACCTAGTGGTTTCTATTTAAATCATGTGTTATTTTGGCACTGGCAGCTGTTTCCCGTTTTTTAAATCATGCGTTATTTTGACACTGACAGATGTTTCACGCTCGAAATATTGACAGAAAGTCAATATAATACCTCTGCGGAACGAAATGAGTGGCTTTACGTTTGAACAACATTGGGAAATATTGAAAACTTATTTCCTAAGTACCTAAGTGCTGTGTAGCTCAAACATTGCGTTTTTTGAAAAGAAGTTTTGGCCGAAATGAAGCATCCACCGCGCCTGCTCTACGCCAGTTTATGCAAAAAACTCGTGAGACTGGTATGCTAGTGGACAACACTTATGGTCCCCGTCGTCGTACCGCACAGATGAGAATGTGGATTGTGGAGTGGTGGCATCAATGAACCATTTTTCTTCGAAAATGAGGCTGGGAACAACGTTTTGGTCAACGGTGGGTGTTACAGAGCCATGTTAACAGACTTTTACTGAAATTGAAGACATGGATTTGGACGATTGATCTTTTGCGCACGAAATTCCCCAATCGTGTTATCTTATATCTCGGATAAATTTGAAGAAAACGAGTTTATATCATGCATTCGTAGGCAAACTGATTTTTTAAAGAATTCTGAGATAGAATTCAAAGCTATGTGGAAGCGAAAGGGTAAAACATCGGTCTACTATAATATACTGCAGTGATAGAAGTGGATGTCGTTAGCTACAATGAAATCATGAAAGTTGGTAAGATCAGTGTTGGATGGGTCAAATATCAAGTAAGTGAAGCTGTTTATGTAAAAAGATGCTGCAAGTGTTCGGGTTATGGGCATTTTAGTAAGGACTACGTAAATGAAAAAAATGGTTTGTTTTTTAAATGTAGAGGGCAACATACTAATTCTGAATGTAGGGCGACATTTTTGTCTTGTGTGAATTGTGTGAAAATGAATGAAGAACTGAAACTAAATTTAGATGTGAATCATAATGCTTTGGACAATTGTTGTGAGGTTAATCTTTGCAAACTTAAAATAGAAAGAAAAAGACACTTATAGCAACCCACAAATAAGCCATGGCGAATTATTGGTAAATGATTGTGAACCTGATATATTGTTGCTATCGGAAACCCAAATAATAATAAAGTGAGAATGTTAGATTTAATAATTGATCAAGGTGACATTTAACTTGTAAAGGAGGCTACAAGAATTACAGACATTTCTCGAACATTGATTGATTATGTGTGTGTTAAAATAAATACGAAAGATAAATTTGATGTGTGTGTGTGTGTGGAGAAGTACTTTAAGGTATCTGATCATGAAACAATTAGAGTAGAAATAAAATGGAATAATTATTAAATTTATTTGCAAAAGAAAAAGATACTTAAATATTCCAAATCTAAATTTGATAATCTTTTGAATAACAATGGCTCTTCTGAATTATTTTATGAGCAGAATCTTAAGATCTTACGATGACATTTGACGAACATATTAGAAGATGCTATGACATGACGCTATGACTGTTGAAAAATTGATTGGAGTGAATGTTGATTGTCACTTGTCACTCTTGTCAGTGGTAAAATAGTAATCTGGAAACAGGAAAAAATAGTGGCTTAAAAAATTGCAGATACAAATACACACAGTCACAAAAGTAAGTATACACTCAGGCCATAACGGTATCAAACAAAAACATACCGATAGTAAACAAATAAATGTTCTTGTATTGCTCTTAATTATTGTTTCTTGGTATACACAGAACTGCTGTTTAGCAAAATAACGGAAAAGATTGTGTTGTTATTGTTATCTCTTTAATTTTAGCCATGTGCAAAAAAATCACGTTACAAAAGTTATGGTATACAGAATATTTTTGTTAAGCGATCTTACATCGTTAAAAAGTTTCTCTCGATCAGTTTATAATTTTGAGTCGATTTTTTTTCTTTTTATTAGAAAGGTAATTAAAATAAACTAAAAATAAGCTTAGTTAAGTTGAAAAATATCCTCTTTTGAACTAGAAATGGCACCACGTGGAAAAGAGCACTCGATGGATTCAAAATACTTAATAATTAGGCATTTAATCAAAGGGAAATCAGTTCGTGAAGTTGCTAAGCTTACTAACAGAAGCCCTGCAAACTATCCAAAAATTATTAGAAAAGCATAAAAACATTATACAACAATTGAAAATATGGCTCGCAGTGGTCGGCCGCTAACATTCTCAGAACATAAAAATCGATTTATAAAAAATCCATTCATCCGGAAGGTGAATCGCCAAATGCGGATTGAATTTGCCAAAAACCATTTCCGAACCGAAATGGCCTTCTGGAACAACGTGATGTTGAAATTCAACATCACGGTTCTGATGGACGTGCAAGAGTTTGTAGAAAACCGAATGCGCTTGATCCTGAGAATGTAAAACATGGTGGTGAGTCGGTGATGGTCTGGGGGTGCATGGCAGCATTTGAAGAAGGTAATTTGGTTTTCATTGTGAATACGATGGATCGTTTTGGTTACCTCGAGATTTCAAAAATAATCTCCATCACAGTGCACAAAAACTTGGTTGCGAGGGGTCATTCATTTTCCAGCAAGATAATGACCCCAAGTATACACACGTCGTATTCGAAAAGATTGGCTTTTATATAATGTTCGTAGACAGCTTAAAACTCCTCCACAATCACCGGGTTTAAATTTAAACGTTATAGAGCATTTATGGAATCTCATCCGGAGCAGCAAATAAGAAAACATGACATTAAAACAAAAGCAGAGCTCAAGAGTATCATCCAAGGAGAATGTGCTTAAATAGGCCCAGATGTTACCCAAAAACTTGTTTCTTCGATACCATCAAGAATAAGTGCAGTAATTAAGTCAAAAGGTTACCCAACAAGTTACTGATTTCGAATATTAAGTCGCCATTAAACAATAAAAGTAAAGATATCACTAACGTTAAGTTTGGAAAAGAATCTTTGAATGATAAATATCAGATAGCAAATAGGTTTAATTCGTATTTTGTTGAGAGTGTGGTCGAAATTAATTAATTAATTCCTTTTCAACAATATATACCACCAAACATACACCTGAATTGTGTTTTTAACTTTCGTTCCCCAAGCGTGGAATCGTTGTATGCCCTCATAAAAAAATTAAATAATAAGAAGGACTTAAGTAGTATTAACATAGACATCATTTTAAAATCAATTGAAATCATTGGTACATTGCTAATAATTAAAATTGTTAATAATTCATTGTAATGTGGGATATTAATTTCCAAGCAATTGGAAAGAATCTACTGTTCTTCCGATAGAATAAGTGGTAAATACAGTAAAATGCGAAGAGAATTCCGTCCAGTGAATATGCTACCTATATTTGAAAAGATTTTAGAACGTTATGTAGCTAACCAACTACAAGAAAAATAATAAAATAAACAAAAATTAAATTTTAATACAAGAGCAACCAGATCAGATCAGAAAAGGTCACTCTTGTGAAACTGCGTTAAATTGGTTAATATATGAATGGAAAATAGATATTCAGCTTTATTATGAGTTTCGCCCGAATGTCATTCCACGCGAAAAAATCCCCCTTTTTCCTTTCCCCTATTATGACTTTTGGGCGAACAGAATTTCATTTTCGAAAAATTCCCCTTATTGGTAGCATTCAATTCCAGTGGAATGTAACACGATCAGCAGCTAAAAAATGCATTTGTTTTTTGGAGGTGAACAGGAGCAGAACAAAAATCGCAATGTACCTAAGTCTATTTGTTTATTTTGGTCTTGAAAGAAAAGAAATTATATCTACACTTTCTGTTATTTTTTATGAGCAAATCAATAAATTTCAAGCAAAGTTAATTATCACTTTGCTTCTTAGCAAAATGAAGGAAAATCCTGGAATCGCCAGGGGTTTTGTCAAAAAAAGCAAAGAAAAGGTATGTGCTTTTTGGAAACAGATAATCCTAGAGTAGCCCTTCCTATTATAAAATGGATGCTTGTTCACTGCAGGTGAAATTATATTGACATATGTTCCGTCGATGCATCCGACAACACCTGGCAGATTGTACTTTACGTAAAAGTCTTGAGCAATTTTACGCTGCTCATCCGGTGTTGGTCACTTTACCCACAAAGGGCAAAGTAGCTCCTCAAAAATATTTAAGAGTTCTGAAAGAATCACACTGAAGGAGCTTTGTGACAAACCAACTTCGTAGTACTTACCAAACTCCCTTTTGATAGCCGGCCTTTGGCAAAAAAACGCAAACAAACGGCAAGTTTTACAATTGGCGGGATTTCAAATTTTTGTTTTATTTTTGGTCAAGCATTGGTAAAGACGTCCAGCAAATAAACAAATGCGCCTTTCTTCATCCTGTAATGCTGCTGAAATCTAAAGAACATGAACATTTATTTAATAAAAAAGATAATAAAAAACTTCAATTAATTCTTACAATGGTTCATGCAACTCCAAAGGATTGGAATGATCCCTTAAACTCCTTCGACTTCATTCATTAATAACCTTAATGCTATGCTCAGCATATTTAAAATATTTCTGCTTCTTTTAATTTAAACAATGTTTTCTTATTGGATTCAATTTTGTTTTTATTTATTTTTGGTACTGCATTTAACTCTACTGTCAAACAAAAATATTATTAGGTCTGTTCATTTTCTGAACACGATATATCAGCTGTCTAAAAACAAGGGTGAAAATTATTCGTTTCAGATAATCCAATTAGGAATAGGGAGCCACAATGAGTGGCACAACAAGCGTAGACAATTTTAACTCCATTGCAAGTAATTTAGATAATAATTGAAGCACCAAATTCAATTATAGCACTATTTTAGTTTACAGAGAAGTTGGAGGTTGTACTTCATTCTCCGTTTCCCTCACAGTGAAGGGAGAATTTATTGCGGGCCTTACCTGTTCATCTGAACATGTCTATTTTTCGAACTGTCACTTCTGATTCGAAGTGAAATTTTTATTCGGGCGAAACTCATAATAGCTTTTAAAATTCCAGGGTAGCAAAAATGTTTCGGGGGAAATGTTTTCCGAGCGAAACTCATAATAAGGCTGATTGACTGTATATTCCGTAATAGCAGTGTTTTTGGATTTTAAGTGTGCGTTTGAAAAGATCGAATAAAATATATTGGTGCGAAAGTTGGAAATGTATGGAATTAGGGGCAATGAACTTAACTGTTTTAATTCGTACCTTACCTACAGGAAGGACCCAAAGAAGAAAAGTTGGCAATATTATATCAAATGCGATGGCAGTGAAGCTTGGAGTCCCTCAGGGATCAGTTTTGGGTGTGTTGCTTTTCCTTTTAAACATTAATGATAAATATTAAATGTGTGCTGAATCGTTGATGCAAAGTTTAAATAAGGACGTGGATAGCATAAACAGGTGAATGTGAAAAAGACGTATGAAACTTAAAGTGATTGAACCCCAAAATGTATATATGGATTGGGGAAGTTATTGAATGTGTTGATAGTTTTAAATAACTCGGAGTTGTTTTGGACTCGAAGTTAAATTTCAAAGAGCATGGAATATATAACGTGTGTGGAAAAATTGCAAAAAATGTTGATTTTCTTAAAAGAATTAGAAGAGACTTGACATTTAAAAGTTCTTTGCTTCTATATATAATGCAATTGTCTTACCTCATTTTAATTATTGTTCAAATCTTTTGTATCAAGTTGTCAACAAGAAATAGTAAATCGGCTTTAATTATCGCAGAATAAGGCAATGCGAATTATATTGAGAGTGAATGGCTACACCCCAATGAATAAGAGTGAAGTTGGATGTTTTAAATTGGATGAGTGTTAAACAGAGACTAAAATATAGTGCTATGTTATTTATATATAAAATGAAAAATAATATGATAAGATTAAGATTTGAGTACTTAAGTTAATATTATCAACGTTGGAGAAGTATAACCTTATAATTTACGCAATACTAAAAATCTGAGACCCAATAGGTGTAACAAAAGTAGCACTCAGGATTCAGTAATGTATATGGAAATAAATTTATTTAATAGACTTCCAAGTGAGTTAAAGAATGTTTTTAAAATAATATATAGATCTTTATTATTTATCTTTATCAGAGCCTAATCTCCTGCAATGCAGGGATAGGTACTCTTGGCTTAAGCTGAGATGGTTCCAGAAACTCTGTTAACAACAGTTGATGGGGCTTGCCTTTCTAAGCCAATAACTTCTATTTGAATAGTCTTATTTTTAAAGTTTGACATCTTAACTAAAGGTTAAATGGAATTAAATTAACGAAGCGACCAACACGGTCGAAATGGGTAGGTTTTTAATGTTCGGAGCTTAGAAGTTATACGGTCTTAAAATTAATTGTTAAATTACAGGCTACCACTGTACACTAAGTCAGTGAAGGTTGACATAGGGCAAATAGGCTTGCTTTATAACTTGAGTTCTAATCATCAGATCTTGAAGGTTAGGATCTTTTAATCCAAGTTAAATGTTTGACTTCACCATCTATCAAATTTTCAACACCGACAAATCGGCTTGAAACTTAACTCGAGTTTTATTGGTCGGATTTTCAAGGTTAAGGTCTTGAAATGAAGGCAAAATGTAATGTACTTAGGACTAAATTTTTGAAGTGACAAACACGTGCAAATTATAACTATAATCTAATATAATTTTGTTAGATTCCTTCAATATTCTGCTTCAAATTTTGATTCTAATTTATATCAACACTGAGACGAGATATGAAAAAAAAAATCTGACGTTTTTTTTATTAAAGTTACAAATAAGCATTAAGGCTGAACAACATTGAGAAACAAAGTGCTAAAAAGTACAAAACAGTGAAAATTATGATCTGTACTGCTCCAACCATTGCATATCTGTAGAGCTACCTCTCATTTTTTTTAAGTGAGTGTGATCTAAAGCTTGGCCTTGTCCAAGCTTTCATTGTGCATAAAGTTCTTAAAACAAATACACTCAGAAAATATTTTATCGATTTTCCACAAGATAGCGCTTAATTCCTGTCATTTTTGCGTCAAAAATCTTTCGCAAGTGACATTTCACAAAATATGAAGCAAGCGGAAATATATTTCTATATCTTGTTCATTTTTATTTTGTCGCTATGTTTTGATCACGTCTGAAGTGATAATTAAAATTAATTTAAATTATTTTCTATAAGAAACATGCTTTTTGCAGAAGCTGATTATAAAACTCTGGTCGTGATCATCCGGGAAAATCTAATGCTATGGGACAACCGGTCGAACGATTTCAGAGACTCAAAAAAAAAATAAGAATTTACCAGCAAATATGAAAACATTTTCCCGGCCCAAGTGGGAGACAAAAAATGGTTTTTTGCTCTAAAAGAAAAGCTAAGGCAGAAAAAAAGAAAGAAAACAATCGTATAAGATCTGGAGCTGGAGCAAGTAGTTACAGATCTTGGTTTTTGCATCCAAAACTGGAATTCTTGACACAGACGATGAATACTCGTCCAACAACAAGTTCAACAGGTGTTTCCCATAGCCCATTGGATGAATCATCGAATGGCATCTCTTCTTTGCCATCACCCACAGCAGATCCTCCTCCTTCAGCAGCACACGATTTTGGTGAAACCTTTGCAACCAATATCGAGATGGAGGTAGAAAGATGTCTAAAAAACAAACCAAAAACAGCCAACAAAATTCGGGAAGCATTTTTTGAAAAAATCAGAGAAGCTATAAGAAAAATAGCTGAGAGAAAAATAGATGAAATCGACAAATGTCAAATAAGAGCTTCTTAGTTCCCCAGGATACGTGTGTTTTCGGTGTTTTACTGCTTTGTACTTTTGTGTGTTTTTAACAATTTTTGTTCCTATGTAGTTCAGCCTTTAAACATTTTTCCTGTTAAACTTGCTCGTAAAAAAACACTTAATAGCATTGGCACTATGAGTCGAGAGCAAGTACGTGCAACCTCATCTTCGCTTTTATTAAAAATAATAATAAAAATAATAACCTGTCCTTATAAATGATAGTTTATTGAATATTTCTCGAGAATGATTTTAAAAACTTGTTCTTTCCATTTTGGATATTTTACCTAGCGTTGATTGTCGAATTCCCCTTTGGGTATACTAAGTCATTGAATTAAATTTTACGCGACGAAAACGTTTTTATACTTTTCCTTTTCCTAAAAGTAATTACCTTTTTCCTTCATTACTAAAGACTAAAAAAAAAAAAAAAAAAACTTTTTCCTCACCGAAAATTGGCTTAAACTTCTGCACCATTATATACCGAATTCATTCGCAGAGCACTTTACCTATAGAGAAAACTGCGACAGAACTGTGTGCATCAAATTACGATAACCCTTTCGTATTAATGCGCCTTGCCTATGTATGACACTGTCAACCTATTGCCACTGAATACCTAAGAACCGATTACACATCAGAAGTTATGAACTTTATAATACCTTGGGAATGATAACAATGGACCCGTTAACACCTCTGAATTATTGCATTTGCGTTCAATGGTCTACAAGAAAATTACGCCCTTGGGAGTTGGGATTAGGCAAACAGACAGGCAAAAGGACCTACGGAACTGCAAAAATATAGGATCGACGCGGCGCGGCGTGGCGCGGCATGGCGATGGTTTGGCTCAGTGAGTGAGTCATGGGCCATGAAATTCTATTGTCAGTATAGAAAGTTCGTTTTGCAAGGCAGATATGCACAAGCTTCTGGCAAAACTAACCAACCACAGGCATACAGACAAACTGGCACATCAATTGCAACTTACATCCTTTGCCATAGCGCAATAAGCTCCTTGTTCCGCAGGAACAGGATCCATGAATGGAAGGCACCACAACGATGATGACGCTGATTGTTACAGTGATGATACCAGTGATGACGATGGTAATTTCAATTTTGCTCTTTTTGCCGAGTCTAACTTGCTATACATATACGAGTATAATGGTCAAATGTTAGAAAACGAATGGGGGCGGAGGGCTTGTCAGAGAAATCCAATATAGTAGGTTAGATTTAGATAGGTATGTAGGTTGGTATGGTAGATAAATGTAATGCATGAAGAGAAAACTATCGACGCGAAGTGCGCTAACGATCTGAGAGATATAATATAGAAATGTATGATTAATGGATAAAGTTTATAGTATAATGCATTTTCAATTCGTTCGTTCGTTTGGGTTGGTCCTCATCGTTGTCGAATCGATTTTAAACTCTCCGGAGATGAATTCAAGGATATCGATGAGGTTTTTGTTGAGAACTCAGACTTTTCGCAAAATAAGTTAAATTCAAATGATGTATTTCATTGGATTCTGTGGTAAATTTTTCAGCTTATTGCCTCTTCCTTCCTGTCTATACACCGCTGTCGTTGGCGTTTTGGTGGACTTAACTGTTAGGCGGGAGTATAAGAAGATTACTCTGCTATATCGATATATACCTACCTACTTTGGAGAAAAGTTTTCCTTTTTATTGTTCAGTAAGAAGGTTAGGTTTGCGTTGAGAAGCTGAATAATATGATAATTCAATTTACTATGTTAAAAAAAAAAATATTTAGAATTGAAATCGATTTGCGAATGGTGAATAATGGACCACAAATAGTAAGCAGCACTGCGAATTAATTAATGTCTGAACTCCAATTTTCGTTAATGATTTTACTCATTTATAAGATAATAGAAAATATTTCATAGTGAAATCCACTAAGGCACATCTTTTTATAATTTTTAATAATTTCGCAAATTTTAATTCCACAAAAGACTAAGAGCTAATTTGTTCAATCTCAATTAGATTAAAATTTTCCATTTAAAAGAGGAAATTTTAGGTACCTAGTACATATTTTTTTTTTAATTTCCCTCTTTTAGGGATTTTAATTGAGGCTATGTTCATTATAATATAATCGAGCTCCAAAAACATTTTTTAGCTAAACCGCCTGTAGCGTGTCTACACGTAAGGCCAAAACCAACTTGTGAACACAATACTACTTACCCACAATTCTTATACAAATTTTACTTTAAACTGTACAAAAATCAAAGCTTCACTTTGAACTGTACCAAAAAGAAATTTCCCGCATAGTTTGCCATTTTTAAATTCATTCTTGATTCTTAACTCAAACGTGACTGTGGCGAGTCTTAATTCTAAATATCGTATTTGGCCAACTTTATATCTTAAAACTAATAACTTAAATTTAAACTTAAAATTAAAGTTAAGTATTTTAAAACTAAATAAATAACGTGTTTTATTTTACTTAATATTGTGCCAAGAGGGCAATGCGCCAATAGCCACATTTTAAGAGGGATTTTGCAACTAAAAAGCTACCTACTTAAAATAGTTTTTGTTTTTTCGCTTTCCATTACCTTTAGCTGGCAGTTTTGTTTCCACTGTTTATTATTTCAAAAGTCTGTACGAAAATAAATTGTATAATTGTAAGTATACAAATTTTAAGAAATTACAAATTTGATAAGTTGTTTTAAGTTTCTTTTTAATATTTACAGTGCTACTAATTCTTCTTATTTCTCAAAGCAATGATTTCCATAGTCGGATTAAGTTTATAAAAAACTGACGCTCGCATACTGAACATACATACAAAGTGAGGAAGAATTAGTTCCTACGTGAGGTAAAGAATTGTAATTCATAAAACAGATCTATAGCTTGATTGGTCAAAAGAATGTATAAACAAGACTATACAGCGAAATTTAATGAAATTATAAAATATCATATTAAGCAGATTCGAAAGAAGGTGAGAAACTCTAGAGAAATCTCCAATCTTTTTTTCGCACAGAATTAATTGCCTAGACCGTTTATTTTATGCGGAAAAGCGACACTTGAGTTGTATTCGTGTTTGTATATGTCGTTTCTTTTATATCAGCGTGCCTCTCTGTGATTTTTATGCTTTGTATTTTTGTATTTTGTTTTTGCAATTGGTGTCTTGGTGACAATTATCGTTTTTGTAAGCATTTCGCTGTCGTGTTGAAGACCAACGAAAAATTTCATTTCGCATCAGCAGCGTACTAGGCTTAAGAACTAATAAAATGTTGGTAGAACAAAACTCGTAGCTCAGTGCCAGAAGGGGGCAAGTAACCCCCTTGCCCACCACCTGCGGGGACCTATTCTCAAGATCAGTATAAACTCTGAAGAGAGCAACCTGGACCAATTATTTATTTGTTGAAATTTTCAAAAATACAGTGCCTTCTAAAATTTAAAAATAACAAATTAATTGATTCCTGATTAGCAATAACAGTCACAGGTTTTTGGTTAGAATGAGATTGTCAGTTCCATAGGGTTGTAATAAATAAACCCGTTAAAGATGAGTTAATTTTAAGGGAGTGCCAAGTTATGAATTATGATTCATCACATGTTCATAAAAAAAAGACAACTCAAAGGCTTCAAACGGAAAGAAGTGGGAAAAAAGCTCGTCTATACTAAAATATTAGCATCCACTTGGAGGCGGAACGAAGCAAAGAATTTAATGGATTATGCTGGTGAGGAACTACCTCATTTGTTTAAGCGACCAACACTCAGAAAGGCTAAACAAGAACGTCAAGATAAGTTGCTAAATATCGGAAACAAAAAGCGTATGATAGTTTTCAAATTCTTAAATATCATAATTATGGTAAATCAGAAGGCACTATAAGACCTATAGGCCTGGATCCTTTTTTTCTGCACTATTTTACCAACGAACTAATTGCTGTGAAACTGGAATTCCATGAGAATATACTTATTGACTCCACTGGCTCACTGGTGAAGAAACTGAAGTTACCAAATGGTGAACTTTCTCTCCATTTGTTTCTCTACCAATGCGTTACGGAAATGCCCAACAACGCATACGTCCCAATTTTTCAAATGGTTTCTGCCGCTCAAAATGCAACTGCAATTTCGAATTGGCTGCAAGAGTTGCTTCGCATAGGATCTACGCATAAGACAAAGTTTCCGTATCTGAAAGAAATAGTAACTGACTTTACCAAAGCGTTATTAGGAGCTGCCGCTAAAAAGAACAGTTTTTCGGGATATTTGAACTATTGCTATCAATTGCTACTGGGACATCAATCGAAAATTACATGCCTGATTCAAATGGATATTTACCACTTTGCGAATATGATTGCAAATTTGAAGTGCTAGAGGAAAAACCAGAGAAGGATGAAACACTTTTATTTAAGAAGTTTTGCTGCATTAAAAGGTCATACTTGTCTGAATGGAATCGAGAAGAATGAAGAATATTTATAAAGTCGAATGTAGATGTGTTTAAGTGGGCAAATTATATATTTTTTAATAATAATAAAATTGATGAAGAGGAAACTGGAGCCAGAAATCCTTATTTTTGTCCAGCTGTTGCTATTAATTTAAAAAAAAGTTACTGCATCACTGTTCAGTGATGTAATGGTTTTCATCACAAATAAAAAATATGGTAGTAAGAGTCCAACTTCAGCAGGCGAAGAGTTCGAATTTAACGATTTAAAAGATTTACAAATTTATTATGAGGCATTTATCCTCATTTCCGGGAAAAATAAAAATTGGTCTCGTTAATCAAAAAACATAAATAATATCAACTATGGAGCTTACCAAAAACAAAAAAACAACCTATCTTCTGATGACGACAATATTGCAGGACTAAATGAACAAGAAAATTGGCTAGCCTCTAAAAACCACATGCTTGTACGATTTTTGTTTTTAATACAAAATTGGCGGTGCTAAGTTCGAGCACATAATTAAATAACCACTTTACTAACAATTGTGTGACAGGTACCGTTATTTTTGGAGAGAGCATGATAAATCATTATATTTCGATGATAGCCAAGTTTCAGAAACACAAATAATGCAACCTTAGATTCTTTAAAAGTATCATGAAATTGATCAATTTTTGACAACAAACTTTGTGCATTATTGTGGCATATACCAATACTAGTTCCTTGTCCACTCAAAACTTGATTCATATATAGAACGTAGGTTATCAACAGTCATTGCAAAAAATTAGAAACGAAATGGAGTCACCTATTTTGTATGGACACGCTATCCAGTGTATTATAGAGATCAGTGTATCCAGTGTATTATAGAGATCAGTGGCTGTACCATTTGCGTGACGTTTTACATGCACTACTATACCACGAGACGTGTACACAGTTTTTGTTTTTTTTAAGCCGAGTGCATGTGTCAAGATAGTAAGGGTATTCATGTAACGTCGTAGTAAGCAGCTTTGCCGAAGTGGCACGATCGAGCTTATTTGAAACAAAAATTTCATTGTGGCACGGTAGCACTAAAAAATTCAATATGGCACGCCCTTCTTATTCCCATTTTATACTTTAAATAAAGCGAATTTTGAAGAAATTTTAAGAAAATTGTTCCAAATGGAGTAAAAACTGAAAAAAACTTATTTTTTGACATGTACACGAATAAATTAAATTACTTCTTCTAATTTTTTGTTGTATTTTAACCCATAATTGAATTAAACTTTTTTTTTAATATACCTACGTAATAATTTGCGTTTTTACATATGGAAATGAAATGCCACGTTTTTTAGAAAATGGCACATTTTTCTAGAAAATGGCCGACAATGCAGGTCGTAAGTTTACACAAAAGTTTGCATGAATGCCCTTTTCAATCAATTTGACGCTGATTACACGAGTCTTTTTTTCGTTCGTTTCGTCTTTCGTGCTTTTGACAGCTTGGGTGAGGGGCGTAGAAATGTAGGGGGAATGAAGTAACGAAAGCAGGAATGAAAATTTGAAGATTTTTTCTGGTTGAACATTGACGTTTATGGTTTGACAACAGGGTAGAGATGAGCGATAGGCAGATGTCAGCGAAAATCGTAGTTGAGAGAAAAATCATCGATTTCAGATATCGATTTTAAGATTAAATACATCGACTACAGAAAATTACAAAAATGCAAATAAAATGGTATATGTAACTAAAATGCAAAGAAAGCAACTTCAAATATGTGTGCTTTCTAAAAAAAACATCATTCTTATAAATATTAAATGTGAAAGTACTTTTTTTTGCGCTTTTTCGCTGGAAGGATTTTGGAAATCGATTATTTCATGGGAAAGGAACATGAATACTTTTCATACTACAAGGGGTTTGCGGGGTTTCAGCAAAGGTAGTGGGTAATAACTAGTTACAAATAAAGTATTCCAAATCATTGCCTACGTTCTGTAACTCTCGCATTGATAAAATTGATCGAGAAACGTTAAAAAGTTTCAATTTTCATAGTTTCTCGACTGATTTTATCGATGCGAGAGTTACAGAACGTAGGCACATGTTAATATCTACTTTCCTTTCTCATTTCTGCTGTACTCATTTTATAAACAGTAATTCTCTTTGTGTATAATTTTCGTTTTTTAAATTAAGAATTCATGTGGTCATTTAAGATTTAATCTCGATAAAATGTTCACACCACGTAAATTTAAAAATGTACTTGATAAAACAATATGTAGGGTGGAAATTTTTGTTTCTTTTTACATTTTCTATAGGGCAAGTATTGGTTTCGTGTAAACATGGAGAAGTCTAAAAAAGTAGTTTTACCATACCGTCCGTTGATTTCTACGCTCTTTGCACTATTTGCTCCAAATATCGTACAGTGCATGTTTTCTAATTCCCACATCGATAACATTGGTCGAGAAACGTTAAAAAATAAATTAAAACTCATGTGTTTCAATTTCCAACATTTCTCGACTAATTTTATCGATGTGAGTTACAGAACGTAGCCACAGATCATTTTAATGGAATTTCTTAGAGGAGAAAATCGATTAAATGAATCCTTAATCTGAAATTTTAATCATCAGAACCAGAGTCGGAACCTTTATTACAGATTAAAACTACTATGAACAAACGGCCCTAAATCAAAAACACGTTTTAATGTAAATTTACATATTATAACGTATTTGGCTATCAAAATAGAAAAAAAAAGAAATACATCGATTTTGAAAACATCGATGTTTCATGTTCGATAAATTTTCCCACCGATTTTAATCGAAAAATTTAATCGCCCATCCCTCAAATCAGAGCATTGTGCGAAGAACTTATAAACTTTTAATTTCGAGCTGTAAAACAATTTTTCACACTTAAATAAGCTGTAGATATGAATAAGAAGTGATTAAAAAACATTTTTAATTATTACTTCTGTCTATTTTCCAATAAATCCACCGCAAAGTTTCTGAACGTCAAAATAACGAAAGAGCCTTCACGAATGTAAAAAAGAATCATGTAATCACGAGGATACGTGCCTGTCAAAAAGACGAAAGACGAAACGAACGAAAAAACGAATCGTGTAATCAGCGTCTTTGGTTAAATGTTGTGTAATTGAATCAGCTGTTCGTTAAACGTCAAATATTAATTTTCAAAATATGTATATCTACAAATAAGCGTGTTCAGATTTCGAAGTTATTTTTAAAAGGAGAACCTCTCTCAAACCTACTTGCTTGAGTCGAATATCTCAGAACGGAAAAAAATGTAAGATTCACCACAAAAGTCACTTTTTTTTAGAGTCCGATGGGAATTAGATGAGAAAACGATTTCGGGGATAAATTTAATGTACCTTATATTCACGGCAGTGATCGAACAAAAATGAGCGATAACAAGAAAAATCATATGGCGCGTCCATAATGGTGGATATCTATTTTTCCTTCAGTTTAGTTCACTTTCGTTTTCGTTAGTAAAAGTTGTCCCTATCTGAACTTAACTGAAATTAGGTGAAAGAGGAATCATTAAAATAAATAGTTTCTTTAACTTCGATGACAATTCGGAAAGCATAACAAATACAAGTAAAAGCATTTACTTTTGTTTATCCACATGGTCTATTATTTGGATTTTTCTAAATAAACAATGCTGATCAATAATAGTCAGAAAATGTAGACGTCCTAATTATTATTTTTTTTTGTATAAACTACGTTTTTATTCACAACTTTTATCGCCAACTAATCCCAATGCGTAGTTACAGTACACGGGCAGAGTTTTTTTTAGTTCTCTGAGATACCTATTTTTGAACACGCTCAATTCGCAAACACAAACAAAATCCTTGGGAAGTTTTAACTAAATTGTGTATAACTCATTTTGTTAAAATAAAACTCAGTAATGTGAAAGTTCGAGAATTCACCGGTAAACCTTTGAATTTTTCAGCAACATTGGTAATGAAATGATTTGTTTTCGTAATTCATTCCGGACTTTTTTTAAGAATTTTCTTGGACCTCTACTTCGGGTGGCCCGCTTAACAAATAAAAGATGTTAAAAGTCCAGAATGGACGAAGAAAAGAAAACATTTCCGGTAAATTCAAGAACTTCAAGAAAATTTCGAAATTTTACAGTGACATGTAAAAATATAGGAACTAAGAGATTGTAATACATACCTTAAAAGATCTTTGAACCCCTCATCTTCCACGATTGAGAATTGTTGAACCCAAAGCCAGATTGTTAATTTTTTTTTTTTTGCCTCACTATGCCGATGGGCTGCCTCACAAAGGCGTTTAGTTAGTAGCTATTGGGTCTTTTTAACTTGCTGTTGAGACTTTGGGTCAGCTCTAGATGATGATGTGGCTATTGTTGCTGCAGCATCTTGAAATGCCAATGGGTTCGAACCAAAGGGTTTGTTGGGGTTGAACTGTTTTTTCGATTTATTGTTTGGCTCTATAGTTTTATTTTTAAATGCTTGGAAAATCTTGATTTGCAAAGGTTGCACCTTGCTGTGGTGGAATTAACCTCTGTGAAGTGAAGACATATGGAGCTCCTCTTTCTGGCTTCTTGGTCCATTGCTCTCCATTGCACAATAATTAGATTGTGAAAGGAATTTAATGTTAATTTTATAAAATAGCTGACTAAAAGTGTTTACTTACTTGAACAATTCTAATTATATAGTTTCTATAGTTTCTATATAATGATAATGTAAATCTTATCAAAAAGGTAAAAATATAAGTATACTGCTCAGGATCAGGATAAACACAGGGCAAAGTTGATTGTCGAATGTTGAAATTGAAAGTAATTTACACGAATAGCAACAAATTTATTGATTTGAACATAAAGAGAAAACATTCACAAATCACAACACAATAGTAATATCTATCTAAAAAAAAGAAGTGAATTTGAATTCTTATAGCTACTGGCTATACTAATTTTATTCGCATTCCTATTCCGTTTTTCATCACCATTCAATGGCATCTTGATATTTGAAAAAAAACACCAGGTACATTGATTTTTGATATTAGCACTTAAACATAAATTGATTTCCATCCACGTGTATCTTGACGTGGGCGTATAGATTTAGGACAAGAAAAGTCAGTAAGTGGAGTCTATTCCCCCCCCCCTTTTCTGCTGGTAATTGGTAGGCCAATTTTAAGATAATTTATTTTATATGGAAACAATTTATTTAAAATAACAATAACAGAAGCACTTAAAATAATATACCATTAGTAGTATTATAGCCAGAAATTCGTTTTATTACTTTATTTTTTAAAATAGTTGTTTCAATTATTGTAATTATGGCAAGGGAAACTACACTAAAAACAAATAGTTACTATCTGTTAACATAAAGTTACTTGCATTCGAAGCAATAAGCAATGTAATATTCCATACAAGCTGAACCTTGCCAAACTTCGACGACTTTCTCAACCTTCCCGCTATTAATAGGAACATTTTTGAGTCGAAACGCCACACACAACTAAGAGGTGATTTTCAAAACTAGTTACATAATACCTACATATCTCTTTGAAGTCTAACAAGCATATAATACAATCCAAAAATTGTTGCCAAAACCGAATAGAGACAACCTATTGAGCCAAAATGTTTTTGCAAAAAATAAAAAACAAAATTCCCAAAAGAAATATACAGACAGTTAATTTTTGAAGATCGTTTGTTCTTTGATTGTCAAATTTATATATATGTACGAGTATAAAATAATACGAGCATGTTATTAAATAGGTATGTATTAAATATAAAAATTCTTTTCCGACTTGAAACTCAACGAATACAAAAGCAACATTTTTTTGTATGATATTTCTTATTATTTTTGTTGAACCCTGCGTTGATTTAATTTATTTTGCTTTTTTTGTCATGTGGTGGTTTTATTTCCTGTGATGTCGTTGATAAGCCCTGAAGTCGCTTTTTCGTTTAATTTTACATCATATAGTGTTTAATTAATTTTTAACATAAAGTGTGTCAAGTTCTTTATTCTCAATCGAATAAATTGCTCCAATTTTTTAAATATGTAGGTATCTGTATATACTAAGTATTACCCCACAGCGATAATTGATAATGGTTTTCATTTTGACTTGAATAAAATTGTTTCATTTCAATTTTCAGAAATCACGAAAGTGGAAATCGAGCCAAGTGGAAAAAATGTATACCTAAATCGTTTAAATTAAAATTTATAAATTAATAGAAATATCAAAAAAAAAAAAAACTGCACCGTCATACAATTGTTAGTAAAGAGGTTATTTAAATATGTGCTCGAACTTAGCACCGCCAATTTTGTATTTAAAAAAAAAAATCGTACAAGCATGTGGTTTTTAGAGGCTAGCCAATTTTCTTGTTCATTTAGTCCCGCAATATTGTCGTCATCAGAAGATAGGTTGTTTTTTTGTTTTTGGTAAGCTCCATAGTTGATATTATTTATGTTTTTTGATTAACGAGACCAATTTTTATTTTTCCCGGAAATGAGGATAAATGCCTCATAATAAATTTGTAAATCTTTTAAATCGTTAAATTCGAACTCTTCGCCTGCTGAAGTTGGACTCTTACTACCATATTTTTTATTTGTGATGAAAACCATTACATCACTGAACAGTGATGCAGTAACTTTTTTTTAAATTAATAGCAACAGCTGGACAAAAATAAGGATTTCTGGCTCCAGTTTCCTCTTCATCAATTTTATTATTATTAAAAAAATATATAATTTGCCCACTTAAACACATCTACATTCGACTTTATAAATATTCTTCATTCTTCTCGATTCCATTCAGACAAGTTTGACCTTTTAATGCAGCAAAACTTCTTAAATAAAAGTGTTTCATCCTTCTCTGGTTTTTCCTCTAGCACTTCAAATTTGCAATCATATTCGCAAAGTGGTAAATATCCATTTGAATCAGGCATGTAATTTTCGATTGATGTCCCAGTAGCAATTGATAGCAATAGTTCAAATATCCCGAAAAACTGTTCTTTTTAGCGGCAGCTCCTAATAACGCTTTGGTAAAGTCAGTTACTATTTCTTTCAGATACGGAAACTTTGTCTTATGCGTAGATCCTATGCGAAGCAACTCTTGCAGCCAATTCGAAATTGCAGTTGCATTTTGAGCGGCAGAAACCATTTGAAAAATTGGGACGTATGCGTTGTTGGGCATTTCCGTAACGCATTGGTAGAGAAACAAATGGAGAGAAAGTTCACCATTTGGTAACTTCAGTTTCTTCACCAGTGAGCCAGTGGAGTCAATAAGTATATTCTCATGGTATTCCAGTTTCACAGCAATTTGTTCGTTGGTAAAATAGTGCAGAAAAAAAGGATCCAGGCCTATAGATCTTATAGTGCCTTCTGATTTACCATAATTATGATATTTAAGAATTTGCAAACTGTCATACGCTTTTTGTTTCCGAGATTTAGCAACTTATCTTGAAGTTCTTGTTTTGCCTTTCTGAGTGTTGGTCGCTTAAACAAATGAGGTAGTTCCTCACCACCATAATCCATTTAATTGTTAGCTTCGTTCCGCCTCCAATTAGATGCTAAAATTTTAGTATCGACGAGCTTTTTTCCTACTTCTTTCCGTTTGGAACCTTTGAGTTGTCTTTTTTTTTATGAATATAATATGACAGATCGTAATTCATAACTTGGCACTTTACTAGATTCCCTTGGAACTTACAATCCTATTCTAAACAACAACCTGTGACTGTTATTGCGAATCTGGAATCACTCAATTTATTATTTTTTAATTTTAGAAGGCAATGATTTTTGTATTTTTGAAAATCTCACCAAATAAATAATTGGTCCAGGTTGCTCTCATTAGAGTTTGTACTAAACTTGGGCATAGGCAGGGGGGTAAACAATTGACTTCAGAATTGCTACTGATCCATCTGCATTAATAACTGCTTTGAATTTCTCTATCTGGAGCAATTCCCGCAGCATTTTAATAGCAACTCTTTCGGTCATTTTATAATCACTAAAAAAAATAAACTCAAACGTCATCTAAAGAGGTATAAAGAAACTAGGGTTATAGCATGTAAGTCAGGTCAGTCGGTTTATCTTAAAAAAGGCTCTAACAATATTTTGCTGGGTTGATTTAACGTATTTATTTAAGACAAATTCTTGTTTTAAAAAAAAGAAAAAAAATTAAGAAAATTAAGAAAACAAAATTTTCCTGTTTAAAATTATTCTCCGCAATTTTAAAATTTCTCAAACACGAGAACAGAAAAAAACCTGTGTTTAGCATTCCAATTAATATTTATAACTCAATCCCAAATTTTTAAATATTCACTAGAATAAAAATATTAAACATTTATTTTAAAAAATAGATTTCTCTGGCTCTAAAAAATGCTATCATAATAACATTATTCAATTCATCGTAACAACCCTTGTCTTATTGAAATGATGATGATGAATGAAATTTGTAAAGATTCTTCTCCTTACTATTTATTTGATATGCTCAAAATATTATATTTTAACTCTCTGTTACAACTCCAAGTTACATTACTTTGAAGAAATTAACCTTGAAAATCTGACCATTAAATCTCAAGTTATAAATCCAGCTAATTTGCCCAGTCAGTTAATTTCGTTCATTTTTCATGACTACAAATTTTTGCTAAGGTGCCAGTTATAGCTTTCATTAGGACAAGTCCTAAATTTTCTTATGCTGTCAACTTTCCATTTGAGTTCTACATTAAGCATGGTACAGATTATCGATTCTGACTGACATTTTTAATCGACATCAATTTTGCGTACACATTTATCAGTTTTGTTGGCCGTCAGTATGTACAAATGTTCATTTCAGAACAATATTTAAGTTTAACATTATGAAAAATTAACTAAGCAAACTAATTGAAACAAATGTGTGCTGATTGATGTAGGATGTATGATTTGGGAACACATTATCGATCAAACACATCAGTGGGCTGAGTGTCACTCAATATAAAAAAAAAAATTGTGAGCATCCGTTTTAATCGACAAACCGTCACTCAGAAAGTACACACTATCAGTCGTGAGGAAATGTACCATGTTTTAAACAAAGAAAGCTTTTTATTCATTTGAAGACACTTTTATTCATCAACTAAAACATTGACAAACACATTTTTTTGCACTAGCAAAAATGTGAACGACAAACAATAACATAATGTTTGATTAACCGAACACTTCTCAATTTTACACAAGAAAAAAATATGTCTTCCCTACGCCACCACTTATAAAAAATGAAATAAAAAAAGTTGTGGGAAATAATAAACAAGATGCCTGGACACACGAAGTATTTTTGTAAATGTGCGTGAGACACCCCGTCTTGCAAGAATCTAAGAAAGACCGAAGTTATGTCAGTAAATGGTTGCACTGATGACATCCACTCAAAGTTAATTCAAAATTTTTGGATAGATTAGAGGTTCGTTCGCGTAGGTACTTAGCCAGAAACTACCCAAAACTACCATTTTCTACCAGATTTAGCCCAAACCTGTTTGCGTACACTCATTTCGTGTAATTTCTAGCAGGAGAGAGCGCTCATGAGAGAGAAAATTATTTCCCCTTTTTGCCAGTTTTTACCGAGAAATTTCTGCGGGCACAAACTGGCAAGTTCTGTTGAAAGTAAAAGAACAACAAAAAAAAAATACAAAATGGCGCTTGTTTACTTTTTTGTTTTGTTGATCTAACTAGTTGGAAGTGAAATTTTTTTTCGTTCATATAAATAAAATTAAATCATTTTAATTAAAAAAAATTAAAATTTGACAAAAAATAAATTAATTAATTAAATATAATAAAAAAAACTTTTGAAGAGTACTTGTGAGTGTGTGTTTTTTTTATTCAGTGTTGTGCTTTATTGGACTTTTTTTTTCATCGAATTTTTGATTAAAAAAAAAATACGTGATGTTCCTGTTAAGAGTGTATTTTCTATTTGTAAATATTTATAACGCAAATTAATTTTTTTTTGTAATAAAATTTAATAAAGATTACCTATGAATTTATGATGGAAATCTCAGTGTTTTCGCTGTTTACTTTTTTGCCTTTGTTTAAGTATCATTAAATTAATGTAAAGAAAACTGTCCATTCAAATATATTTATTTTAATGTGAGTAAAAGAATAATTCTTAAATTTTTAAAAAGCTATAATGCAATATTGTAAGTGTAATCGTTGTTTTTAAATAATTTTTTTTTTCGAATTAAAATCCTAATATCCGATTTTTTGTTTATTAAAAAATCCCTTGCCAGGCGTATTTTGCAACGTCTGCCAGACCTGTATGGATATGAAGCAAGAATAGGTGATTCAATTGGTTCCATGTTTACTTTTTATTCAAATTGCATTCACACTTTAAGCACAAATAATCGAACTGAAAATAATATTAAATGAATGCATACTAGTTTGACAGTAATCGATTTTCGCGCCAAAATTTGGAATACATTTGTTTTGATTCAAACAACAAAAAACATTTGATTTTACTTTGGAATAGAGCTACTTCGATTATAAAGTGGAATAGAGTTGTTTTTAATCAAAACAGCCTAAGGAATACGTTGCTTTTGATTCAATGCCAAGACTGGTTGAAATATATTTTATTTTTGTTTTCAATTTTTTAACGTAACAAAAGGATTACAGATTGGCTGAACATTATCAGTCGTATTTATTAGATTTCCTTAGAACACTCTTGGACAGTTATCCAGCTAGCCATTGTCTAAATAGTTGTACATCTCCTTATTTATAAACGCATTCCAACTGTGGCCTACAAATGTTCTCATACACTCACTTACATCTTTTTAATCGGTCAATTTCGTAATCATTTGATATGTTCAATGAACATTTCGTTCATTTGAAGATTATTTTCAATTTTTTGTTTATTGAACGTATCCACTTTAGAATAGGTATGGACAGCAAATTTCAGTGTCTAAGTTAGACACTCGATGGAACATGATTATAAATAAGGTTTTGGGCTTGGACTACTGTCCAAAGTTAGATATACTTTAAAATGGGTTTATAAATACGACTGATAATGTTTACCGATAGTTTATGAAGTTTTTATTACATAAAATCTTCAAATAAAATTTAAAAATTAATTCAAAATAGCTTTTTACGGCCTTTAGTCCACAAAAATTTTTTAGGCGTTTCGTCCCGGCGATCTCACTTGGACTCATCAGTTGACTAGTGAGGACCTTGTCAATACGCAATTTTTGTTAAGTTCAGTTCATCTAACATAGATTTCATGACGAATATCTAGTGTGAACTATATCCAACAAGACTAGAATTCCTAGTCATTAAATTGGAAGTTTTTGTTTTTGTTTTTTGCCCGTGGCCTGGCATTGTTTATAAGAAGGTTTTTTTTTTTTTAATAATACAAACTCTATATACTACTGAAATACATCAGCCAAGTAGAAGACTTAGCACTATTTAATTGGACTTGTTGAATTATTGATTCAAAATAGCTTTTTACGGCCTTTAGTCCACAAAAATTTTTTAGGCGTTTCGTCCCGGCGATCTCACTTGGACTCATCAGTTGACTAGTGAGGGACGAAACGCCTAAAAAATTTTTGTGGACTAAAGGCCGTAAAAAGCTATTTTGAATCAATAATTCAACAAGTCCAATTAAATAGTGCTAAGTCTTCTACTTGGCTGATGTATTTCAGTAGTATATAGAGTTTGTATTATTAAAAAAAAAAAAAAACCTTCTTATTTAAAAATTAAGTTTGAGTTGAAAAAAAAGTGAACTAATATTAGTTTGTCTGAAGGTTTTTGAATGTCCATATGTACCACTTGTGGACAGCTTCCTCGTACTTGTAGACAGCTTCCTCCAGCAACTTTCGTAGAATCAATATTTACAACGTGATGTTATCTTGTTGGTTTTCTACCGCCTCACAGTGTGGTAGATCGCAAATCTAGCTGGACAAAATGAAAAAAAAAAAGTTAAGCCACATGACTTCTGATCATTTGTTTAGCTTGTCAATACAATTTGTAACTGTTATTCATGTTTTGGTTTTTTATTTTTTACACTGATTAGGAAAAATTAAGCTTTAAAGTCAGTTGTTGTCAACAGGTGCATTCACATAACAGAGAAGAGTGTTTTTTTGGTATAACTTTGTATTACGATTAAAAAGGCTACGGTGATTTTATTGTTATAATTTTTTTTTGTTATTATTAAACTATATTTCAAGGTAAAATATAATAATTTTTATTTAATTATTTCCATTGGAAATATTTAAAAAAAATATTTTGGTGAGAGGGTGAGAAAGAGGAAAAAATAAAATATTTTCTTTTTTTTAAGTAGAGTTAAAGTTAATTATTCCGCATAATTCCGCTGCAAGACTATACTTAAATTAATCTGTTAAGTGTTCACTTTAAGGTAAATAAAAAATATCTTGCGCGTTTTTGCGACCGCCATACATTTTTTTTCACTTTTCCAGTATGACCTCCACTCTATTGCGCAAGGAAATTTTTGAAGAATGGGAAAAAACTCCCAAAATACATCGAAAAGACGTCGTATTGTCATTAATAATGGAAAGATTTGGTCTTCAAGACATATCAGAAAAAGTTAAAATAAATCTTAAGGCAAAAAATATTAATATTGTTTGCTTTAAGCTAAGCGAAAAATGGGAAAAAAGTGGAAGGCATCGCAACCGTTTTTTGACATCAAATGCAGTTTGGCTTGATGAACCTTATGTTTTACCTGAAAGCGTAAAACCTCAAAATCTTGATTAAGCAGGAAGAAAACCAAAAACCTTTAATGACTGTTCTGAAAAATCAAAAAAAAGGAAGATTCAGTCTTTTAGATTCAACTGACCCTCAAGAAATTGTTAAGGCTAGTGAGATAGTGCTTCGAAAAATGGGAAAGCGAGATTCAGCCAAGCTTTTGAAAGATTTGTTGGAAGCTTCGTCCAGTAAGGGTACGGAATTGAAAAAACTTTGTAAAAGATATAGTTCTGAGTATGTACCTTCAGTGGGCTTTTCTGCTGATGAAGCATTATCTTTAATGGTTGATGCTAATTTGTCGAAACATCAATATGATGTTATTCGGCAAAAAGTCAACGTAAAATGCAAAGATCCTTTTCCCTCATATACAAACATTCAAAAAGCTAAGAAAAACTGTTATACAACTGAGTTAACAATCGAGGTATACCTAATAACAAAAGAAGTTCTTTCACTATTAACTGTTGATGCTCTTGAGGAGGAAGAATCTTTTTACGACGAATATGAAAGTGAATGACAAAGTCTATAAGTTTATTTATGTATTATTATCTGTGTTATTAATTTAATAAAGTAAAAACAAGTAAATAAAAACAATTATTATAAAATTTTTAATGGAGGCTCTACTGTTACAATAGCAATGATGAACTCCGACTTCTTTCGTAAAAATTCACTTAATAATTGTATTTATCATGAATCTTTGTAATATTTAACCTAAATACAAGTATATAAAGCTATAAATAATTTCAGAATGATGAATTTAAGAAACCAAATGTTTGTCTTAAAAATGTCTGTTTTCCTGCCAGTGAGACTTTTTAAGTTTTGGTCTGTTTTTATTAAAAAAAAATAATTTAAAAAAAAAATTACTGGTTGTTTAGAATCTTTAATATAATTGAAATAATTTTGTATCAAAAAAATTAGCAGAAATTTAAACCAACGCGAGTTATTAATTTTGTCCAGCTAGATTTGTGATTCACCACACTGTGCGCCTATTTGATACATGTTTTTAAAACTGTCGATTGTATCTTGGTGTTTAGTCATTTGAACTACCTCATCAGCATCTCCGTCGTCATCTTCGTCTTCATTGATTTCGATGACTTACTCATCCCTATCCTCTTCAACTGTTGGGACTCCACCTTCTTCGGCTCTGTTCCACGCATCCAGGTCAACAAGCGTAAAAGACAACATCATTTTCATTAAAAAGGGCTTTCAATCAATCAACAATCAATTTCATTCATTAGTCTGACTGTATGAGATCAGATGTGGAAACCATTTCTTCGCTTCTCAGAAGTCAGAAGATTCGCCAATGGGATGGTATCTTCTTCTTCAAATTCTGGCGTTGTTCTGGTTCTGGTAATCTGGTTCCACAAGCTCAGCTTGTGCGGATAACTTCTCTCCCGCTGTCAAACGAACACCGAATCTCTTTTTAAAATTAGTAAGCCATCCAGCGCTTGTAGGGAAATTTCCAGTCGAATACTTCTTCTCTTCGCCCCCGATGTTTATATCAGTGTGGGATGCTATTACTTCAGCTATTTCTCGGCAATAGTTGTAATAGTCTATTATTGTGGTTTTAATGACTTCATTTTTTGTGTCATGATGACGCCAAACGAGTATATGGTAGATTAATTAAATCAAAAGTAATTATTAAGAAATAATACAAAAAACCAGTAATTTATTTTTAAGATTTAATAATTTACCTGAAAAACTGTGTTAACGATATAACCAGAGCAAGAACTTTTCGAATCTCTAAACGACATTGTGGCCCATGAAAAAATGTGCCAATGGATGGGTTGATTATTTTTCTGCCATTTGTTGCTGGTTCTTTTGCTGCCGTCGGGGTCTGTGCTGGCATGCTTGACCGGCCTCACGCTCTTCGGAGGGAGTAGATTCTTGACCCCTATCAGAACCAAGCAGACAAAAATCATGCCAGGCTCACGTCGAGGTGTTATGACGTAGCGAGAAATAAATCTTTACCCACTCTGCCTTGGTTAACCTATCTCGCCTAAGCAACCCATCTTTCATTCTCTCACTCCATCCTTACCATTTTCATCAATCCTCATCCTATATCCTATAAATTCAACAATCATATTTCTTATGTGTTTCTGTGTTCAAACATTTCTACAATTATATTTACTGCCCATTTAATAATTTTAATTAACAATGAATAACATACAATTTAAAATTTACAAATGTGTCAAACAAAAATTAAAAAAAGTCCATTGTCAATTAACAAACCAAAATATTTAAGCAAAAATTAAATAGAAATGTATGTAATTGTAGGAATATATTATATGTATGTAGGTAGTTAATAAGTAAGTACACCGCGTATTTATCTTTATAAATTGATATGCAAGAATATGTGCGTTTAAATGCACTTAGGGATGCCAGATTTGAAAAATTTCTTTGATTTTAGGTGAATAATAAATAAGTTTTGTATAGTTTTTTTTTTTTCTGCTGATGAAACCTTGGAAACAATCTCAGTTAAACCAAAATCGGATTTACAGAATTCTTTGAATTTTCTACATGACATTAAAATTTTGTTAAATCAATAATTCTGCCTTTTAAACCGGATTAGAAACTTTATTTCTTTCTTCATGCCATGAGTTTTTTCATAAAACTGAAAATATCACGTAATTTTTCAAAGCTAGGTGTTGAATTTTTTTAAAAAAGTTAACCCAAATATCAACAGATTTTTTAATAATTCTGTATTCATTTTCATAAAACAATTTAAGTTGTACAAATTCATTATTTTATTTTCTTAGTTCTGTATAAACAGATTGGTTCTTACCAAAATTAATACTGGCGTTGTCAGCTGAATACGCAGTTATGTTTTCAAAACAAAAATTTAAGGAACAAATTACTCTTTTGAGAATCGGCGATATCTTTGGATTTTTCGGATTCCAAGTTATAAAATTTAATTAGTTTTATACAGATACCATGTGTACTTTTAAAATACCGGACAATTAAGGAAATGTTTGTCATGAAATGTCCATTTCGAGGTGCAAAATATTAATATGTTTAAATATTGACCCTTATAAATTAGGGAACTACCCGTTTGTCTTCTGATCAATTGCCCGAAGCACGTTTTCTCGCCGCAAAAACTACTACTATTTATAAACGGAATAAAATCGGCGGGATTGTCAGAACTTTATTTAAAAGTATTAACTATAGTATTTTTGAATATTTTTTCGACAACATATTTTATTTTTTTTTTAAATTATTTTGGCCAATCAGAAGTGGGCATGGCGATGAACAAAAATGTCACGATGCTTAAAAAGGAATTTAAGCTAGAAAATATATTTTTTTTAATTCTGAAAAATTACCCTCTGGAGTTAAAAAAAATTATTTACGCTTAAAAGACATTTTAAGCGCTTTGTGAATTTTTACCTAAAAACCATTTTTGACTTCAAAATCGACAAAACGCTTAGTAGACATTTTAAGGTTTTTTTTTTTAAATTTTCATGCTAAAAAGCATTTTGGCAATTTCTAACCAAAAAAAATGCCAAAACGCTTAAAAGGCATTTTAAGCGTAAAAGGAAAAAGTCATAAAACGCTTAAAACGCAACCTAAAATGAAAAATAAGATGAATATCTCTTTAGCGATTTGCTTGCTGTTGGAGGTCTTACCTCCACTGAGTTCTAATAAGAACTGAATTTTATTCAATTCAATTTCAATTTTGTTTTATTGAACATAATATATACAATTTGGCTTATAAATAATATGATACTATGATAAATTTACATTTGTTGGCACATAAGGGGCCTAACGTTATACAATGTCTTAAGTTTAACAAATTATAGATATATAAATTACATGTCAAAAAAGTTTAAATTAAAAGTCGGCTGACTTAATCGTCCTCAGGGTGTTCATTCCCGGTTGTCAATGGTGTTTTGGTGTAGGTTGGGGGAAGTGGCGTTTAGCCGCGGTAGAAATTGACCCAATGTCAGCGTAGAACGAGACTGCTTCCTCGTTGTCTATGATTATGTTGTCATCAAGAGTTTCCATCACACTTAGGTACCTTGGCTCTGGATGTCGTTGTTCAGTGGTCATCCTTCTCATTAATTAATTTGGGTGGTCGATATCCGGTGGCGCAGGTAGTAGACTTGCGGCGTTTAGATCTGAATTTTATTCCGGAATCACTGCTGCTTAAATACATTTTTGAGGTATTGCAATTGCACCTTATCAGTTGTTGAGCGACTTTCTATGACTGTTTGTATTCTTTCATTTAATTTTTTTATGGTCTTCGTTATTGGTGGAACTTTCCCTCTTTGGATCCTTTCAACCGCAACCTTAGCCATTACGGTTTCCTTTGAAGGGTCACCAAATCAGCTTGTAAAAACCTACGTGTTTTTGGCCGACTACGGCCTTTAAGCGACGATGCCAAGCTTCTACGCTGTTTTGTGTTCGAGGAAAGTAGCGTTCGCTCGAAGCAGCTCCAGTCGTCCAAAAGGTTGGGGAGTACTGCGGCCTGTTCTTCCGTCCTAATATAATTCTTTTCGAACCATTTCGCTAGAGTTCTGCTTTCTTCGTGTTGCAGTGAAGCATATAGTTCTGCGAATTAGGCTGGAACTTCCTCCGCAGGAATGAACTCTAAATCCTTTAGCATTCTCAATTCGATGGAGTACGCCTCTTCATTGCCGAATTTGTATTTGTACCCCAGGGCTTGTACCTTTCTCCATATTATTTGGCCGAAGCGAAAAAGGCAGCCATGTGTTTCAGCCTGTTGAAAGAATGCTGAAGCTGAAGTGATAATAGCCTTTTCGAAATCGGAAACTATTACGTCCGGCCGTAAATGAATGTTATTGTTGCAAGCAAAGAACATTAGTTGCAGGCAAAATTCCTCGTATACTTCTGCCGACTTGCTGCTCATTAGGCAGTGGTATAGTACAATTCCATTGATATATCCATGAACTGAAAATAGTTGGTGCATAATGGAGGGAACGACTTCAAAAGTCCCATCAGCTAGCCAGCATTTTGATTGGCCCAATAGTTCGATTATGTTTCTTGTGCTCAATAAAATGTTTTTGCCGCTTGTGTAGGATGTCTCTGCCAGCACAAATAATTCGCCGTTGATGAAACTGAATCGCTCCGGAATTGCGATTTTATCGAGGCTTTCTGGTTCTTTTACTTGGCTGGCCCGTACATGTTGTGTTTTCATTTTTTGGGCTTTCTTCGACGGCCGATAAGGGCGGCATGGAGGTTCCACTCTCACCGTTGTGTCCCTTATTATAACACTTGGTGGAAGAGGTCCTTGTGCATTTGTTTTTTAGATGCACGTAAGCGTCCGATACCTTTTTTTCGAAAGCCAGAGGAGCATGCCCAACTAACAATTTCACTCCTATATTCATCCAGAGATACTTCTTAGTAGTATTTATTGCCCTCATATGAACTTTATATAACACTCCAAAGAGTAAAAAGGGCGACTTTTTCCCAGTCCTGTTGCACCTTTATGGAGTAAATTGATTTACTTCCGAAACAACTTAATGGATTAAATTAAAGAAAGCTTATAGAAGAAACTTCTATAAGTAAAAAAAAAAAATTGGGTGAGCTACCACCAAGATTTTATAGGCTGGAGTTATAGCTATTTCACGACTACTAGGCCGATCATCAGACTCCTTTAGTGGTGCTTCGTCATTGTTCAATTTTATTTGAAAAACTTTTTGCCCCAGCTGGGGATCGAACCCCCCATTTCATTTCAGGTTTCATTCAAACCTTCAGTATTAGTATAATGGTGTGAAAGCTTAGCAGCCTAACTGCAAGAGTGTGTTATCACACAAGAACCCCTTATAAAAAAAAAAATATTTCACATTGATTTTATATTTATTATTATTTTATTTTTATTTGATATTTTTTTACATATTATTTAAAAGTTTTTATCTGAAATGAGATCTTAAAGTTTATGAGATAATATTTTAAGTCTAAAAAATACTTACTTCTAGGTTGGTCTGGGAATCGAACCCGAGTCCAGCGTTGCCGCCAAAAAAAAAATTTTTCGTGCCACATTTTTTGAAAAAAACATTTTTGAAATTTTCGTGCCATATGAAAAAAAAAACTCAAGTTATTCTTTAAAAATAAATTTTGATTCAATACTATTACTATTACAAAAAAAAATCACTTCCTCTATTCGTGTAGGCATTGTCCAAAAACGAGTTTTTGGCAAGTTCATAACTACCTACATATTTCACATCACATTATGAGTATTATTATTATTTAAAAATATAAAGACGTAATAAAGCTTTGTTATAATAAGTTAAATAAATAAATTAGCTGGAGGTTTGAAATTTTGACAATTATTAGGCTTAATAATTTCATTATTATGACATTATAGCATTAATTGTTTTGTATGACAGTCTGTTTTTGTTGTTTGTTTTAATATTATTTAACCTTGAAAACACTCGCTCTGCTGATGCACTTCCTTGAGGAAAACTAAGGAGAATCAACATAAATTTGGAAATATTAATGAACATTTCTTCATTCCTTCCTTCAAAACGTTTTTGAATCTTCAAGAAAAACGTCTTCGGCTAGCCCAATCTCAAAAATTTTTCTTATTTCACCAAAAAGAACATCTTTCGCGCACTCTAATAGATGAGAAAATTCTGATACCATAATATTGAAGTGTGGCAAAATACTTTGTATGTTTGGATTATTCTGTGCATTCAATTCTATTATAGCAAGAAACTTATCTTCAATTAGTAATGTATGCGTGTCAAAATACCTAGCTAAAATGACCAAACATTTTTTACACGATACATCTGTACTTTCGTCTACTGTAATGGAAAAAAAATGACTTCTTAGTATGTCTCTAATTTCTTACGTTCTTCCACATTGAAATCCTTGAGCTATTTTTGAGTCTGGTCACACCGATCTTAAAAAGCCTGGAAGATGGTCCATTATAGATATCGGCAAATTTTGCTCAGTAATGAAAGCCAAGCATTTTAATAAAGTCGATTTATGGCTCAGCTCTGGGCGAGTTGGAAAAACTTTCCTCAATTGTTAGGGAATTTGTTGTCGCTTTTAGCCTATACAAATGGTATAAACTTTCTTCATGCCTCTGCAGGTATTTTTGGCAACAGATTTTTTGCATACCTTGCACATTGGATTGTCTTTATCAAATACGAGCCATGTACATTTTTCAAGCCACTCCAATCGAAGAATTCTATTTACTTTTTGGTTTGACCTAAAGGAAGAATAAAAATTGAATTAGACTTTCTTATAACTCGTAATTGTTTTTTATAAGACAAATATTTTTTATTCTAAAATGTATTTACCTACTTTTTAGTTTTTTGCTGAGAATCCACTTCAAAGTGTCTCAAAATAAGAAATTAAAATTTTCAACGATGAGTTTCAATGAAAGCTGTAAGTGGCCCCTAAATGTTTGATGACAAAATTAAACCGATGATGATGTTTTAGATCGAAGCGCGTCGCTAAATTGCAATATAAATAAATAAATGTTGTGATATTATTAAATATGTAAATAAATAAATTACATTTTTTTTTAAATTTTTTTCATCTCTAGTTGAGATGGCGGAGCAGTTCAATAACCACCTTTGTTGGGTGCCGGACCATAGGAAAATTCCAGGAAACTGTAAAGCTGGCGAACTCGATAAAAGTGGAACAACAGTATGTACCTACAATACCAGATAAGACAACTATTAGTATGCTACACCAAGATGCTATAAAGAACACAAACCTTAGGTGGAACAACCTCACCACTTGCTTGGCGACAAAACAAATCTGGCCAACGCTGGATCTGAAATGCTCTAAGCAATTGATATCTTTAAGCAGATCGCACATTAGCGGAAAATGTCTAATAAATAGGTAGGCACGCCAGGCGACTTGGCGTCTACTCAAATGATTTCTCCAGAAGCTGCATGGATGAGGAAGAGAAGGAAAATATTCCTCACCTTCTTTGTACCTGTACTTCTCTTCCACAGAGACGTAGACTCCATTTGGTAGACTTCTACAACAACGATAGGAGTGCTGTAGCAAATACTTCTATAAGTAATCCTGCACGCTTCATAAGAAGTTTAAAATGGTTTAATTGAGTAAGGAAAAGCTTTCCTAGATCCATGTGGTATCACAATGGGCCAACAATTGGTCTAAGTGTGTCGGTTCTCCACCTACAGTCACTTCTACCTAACCTAGAACGCATATAAAGAACAAAACTATTTATTTTTGCCCAAAAAAAAAAAAAGATGTGCAAGTAGTAAAACAAGGAATAAAATCGCACGGTTTTATTCTTGATTCACTACTTGGCATATTTTTTTTGGAAATTTATTTTAGTGATTTTCTGTTCAAAAGATTTTATCTTGGGAATTTTTTCTTTATAAATACCTACCATATTTTACTTTGGGGATTTTCTTTTTGGGGTTGTGCCCTTTTGATAAACCTAACCCAAAATAAAAAAGTATGATATTTAAAAAAATTGTTTTTCTTGACATTTTTAGATAGGTATGTAATATGTAATTAAAATCAGTTTTCGATTTGACAACCTACTATTTTTTTTAACGTTGACGACCAAAAAAATAAACATAAAGGCTGAAAAAACAAAAATGTCCTGGGTGGTAAATTATGTAAAAATGGCTCTGGGTATGTTTGTTTCTTAAAATAATACGTTATTTTCATAGAGCTAGCAAACAAAATTCATATTAATTCCATTTTGTTATTTCAATAAACAAAGAAAAAACTAATTTATTTCTTCTCCATAATTTCGTATAAAGGTAAAATTTATTTCAGGCTGGTACACGATCAAGACTGTACTTCACTCACCTAACTCCATAGTGTGATATTGCAGATGACCAGATATCACTTGAGTGGGCTTATAAATAGCTCACCATACATTTTAATTGATTTAACCTCAGGACTTTATACGAATAGCTACTTCCACCAAAAACAATCCAAGCCCAGATTGCAATCATACGACAACACCAACAACAACAAGAAAAAAAGACAATATTTTATTGTGCAAGTTGGATTCAACATTGATTTGATATTCCAAGGTCTCACGTCCGTCGGTCGTCGGGATGGGTAGGTATAGAGTATAAAACTGAATAACAAATTAAATCACGCCCCAATACTCCCTTTAATCAATAATTACCATTCTGACTTCTTCCTTTTTTATATTTATATAGCCTGCAGGAAATTGTCGATTTTCACATATCACTAAACATTATTTCAATGGTCAAGGATTGAAAAGTACATACATATAGGTTACCTATACCTACTGTCCTGTTCATTGAAAGGTAGTTACTGGGCACATATAATGCTCCATACCACATCAAGTCGGTGCAGGAAAGGCGCTATGGAATTCTGTTAACGTTTGTAAGCGGAGGCAATGTTCTGTAATTTCCGGAAAGGGTGACAAGGATTTATACCCCATTGTATATCAAAGGGAATGTATTTTTCATTTGCACAATCCGGGTGCAAAACAAAATGCTACCACATACATCACACTCAAGGACATTTCGAATAATAAAATTCCAAAGTTGTATTATAAATAAAACATAAAATGGGTTAATGTGAGGATGCATGTTTATTGTTTTATATATTATATAAATACTACATAAATGTATGGTTTGTAATATTAATATAATGTATTTAGTTTTTAACATTGCAGAAGAGCAGACTCTATTTTCATTTAAATAAGTCGTGTTTTCTTTTGTTTCTACTCATAAATTACTCATTTTTTTGGAGAAAGTATTGATTCCGTGTAAAAAATAAAATACTCGGCTATAGATCGTACGAACTTGCTCTTTTGGTTAAGAACTTTTATGTATATAGAACATAGCTATACATTTATTATATAATGACGTAGAAATATTATTGGTCCGGCGTAAACTCAGAAAGTATTAAATTAATTTACTTGAAACAAATTTTATAATATTCTTTACATTTATAAGATTGTTTAAGACTATTTTTTGTTTTTCTGATTTGTTTATTTAATCAGAATATACCTACATTCTTTTTAATTTTTTGTCAACTTTTTCTTCGAGGTTAACACACATTTTCACTTATACGTAAAAATCTTTTGGATACTTTACAAAAATAAAGATTGTTTCATAAACTCAATATTTAAACACAAATTTTAAGCCCTTAATCTTTTCTTAATTATAATTACCTACAAGCTGAGAAATATGTATGTGGTTAAACAAATTTTAAAATTACAACTTTTTATATTTTTTTTAATCTAGAAATTGGTTTTCATGCACAATCAAGGGGTCGCTGCTTTGTTCCACTTTTTTTTATTAATCTGCTGTGGTGAAAATTTTATTTCGTCTCATTTATCGTGTTTTTGTTGATAAATTTATGTTTACAATAATAAAAAACATTTTCAATAAGTGCCTACCCTATCAATTGCAATCGTGGCCAGTTTTACTTCGATAGATTTTATTTTATTGAAATTCGTTGGCCAAAGGGAAACTCAACTTCGGTCGGCAAAATCTATCCAATATGAAAACAATTTTATTTTAGATTTAAGTTTAAAAATCGTAGAAAATCTTGAATTGTATTTGAAATATTTCGTGTGTGCTCGGGAGTTAAAATCTGCATCGAACAGCAATGACGACGACAGGACAATTCATCTTCAGCTGCTCAGAACCGTTGGAGGACATGATGCAATCATATCCGATGGCGCAAATGCACTGCATCTTGTGAAGCAACCAAAATTGACGGTCAGAACGATGTGGGCTGAGCCTACGCCAATCGCAGGCTGCAGACTTTTTGTTCTTGGATGGAGTACAAATTGATGGATAGCCGCGAGTCAGTGGTGCCGTCAATCAGGCTTTCATTCACAAAAGATTGCATTCTTTTACAAGCCTACCGTCAATACTCGAGATACAGAAGCTGCTGGGGATATCTGGTACAAGTCCTTTGAGTTCTTCGAGTCTCGGACTGGATTGGTCCCATGAAGGTATTCTATGTCACCGACATCTTATACCTACGATATCCCGTGTTAGAAACTGCATGTGCCACAGGGCAAGGATCTCAAAAAACATGCAAATATTTTGAAGCAATACTTAGAGGACCGCTATGGAGTCATCTCAACTTGAATAACTTGATTCCTAATTAGTTTTTCTCTTTGTTTCCAGGTAATTTCATGAGATTCTAAATCCCATCCGCATAACTGGTAACTACGATCCCGAGCTATGAAATTCTATCATTAACCGCCATGGTACACGTTTATAGCTGTGTTTGCTTTGGAATTTGGCTTCAAATTGGCTGCATTTCGACTTAAGCTGATTTAAGCTGATGCAACAACAACCCAACGTATCTGAAAATTTTTGGGATAGGTCTATCTGATAGTTCCTCGAACGCCAGGACTGTAACATTCATAAGAAATAAACGAAAAATTTAAACTATATTTTAAGGCTTTGTATTAGTATTTTTTAATTTTGGAATTATCAATGTACATATGTATCACTCAGAGAAAAAAGTTGTAAATACAACAATTTTATATTTTGTCTCAAGAAAATATGTGGGTTAAAATCTACCCCACAACTATTACTCTTGACTTGAGAGAGCGAAGTGTTATTAACTAAATAAAAACTTATATTCTTACACCAAGAATAAAATAGTAAATAGATGTACGAAGAACGGAAATTGTTGTCTCAAAAATAATTGTTGTTGAATATAGATTATATTTTAAGAACGTTAATTGTTAAGATAAGAAGCTTCTTTTAGCAAATAAGAATTAATTAATTCTTGTACTGGAAACATAGATATTTCAATTTTACCAAAAATAAGAATTTAATAAAAACGTACATTTTTATTTCGAGAATAAAGTTTTTGATATTTTAAGAATGTTAATTGTTCAAATAAGAAGTATTTTCTTGGAGGAATGAAGAATTTAGATCCTTGGACCAAAAACTCTATTATTTAAGATTTACCTTAAATTAAAATGTTTGCTCCGAAATAAGAACAAGCTTACCCTTATTAAAGGTATGATTATTATTTTATTTCTAAAAAATGTTTTTTCTTTCTATAACGAAATCCACCTGCAAAGAATCTAACTACTAAAAGAGAATACATAAAACATAAATATGTATATATTAAAGGGTGTACCTATGTTTGCACTTTCTATAGGACTCTAAGAGTACTTTGCAGGCCATTTTCAAAGAATTAATTGGCCTACAAATTTCATCAACTCTCACAAAGAACACTATAGTACATTATCACATTACATTATATGTGTTGACGCAGGGAGTTGATATGGATGAGTCGGAATAGATTTACAATGGTCCGGCAAGAAAATCTTTTATTCCACTCCCGAGGGACGGCACGGTGCATGCCGTAAAGAAAGACTTCGACTAATGTGATGAAGAGGACATCACCTGGAGACACCTTGTTGAGCATTGAGCTGGCCGGAGAACTGTAGGGCCACCTTAAATTAATAATAATTGTTAACTTACTTGCTATCGGAAGCGCGGAATGTGTGGTTGAATATCGAACAACCCAACACACACCGTGCTATTGTCCTCCGGTTTTCCATCACTTCCAAATAATCCTAAAAATAAACTATAAAGCTATAAAGAAAAAAATAAAGGCGCGAGCACTCCTTTTTAAAGTGGGGTAGTATCGAGACCAGAAAAAGTTAAATAAAGGAATTATTACTATTCCTTGTTATTTTTTAAATTATTTAAAAGGCAAAGCACGGTCTTTTGTTAAAAAAAAAAAACAATTTAAAAAGATTCCAAAATTTTAGTTTCCACAAAAACTGAATTCACAAATCTTTTTGACGTATTTAGAATTCACCTCGAAAGAATTAACAGTTATTAATATGAGGGATGTGTTCGAAATATTCTTACTAATTGTGCTGTCGCACTTTCTTTGATTAGTCAGTATTTTTTTTCGAACTTGACGAAAAAATTTATTTAAAGAATAAAACTTTAAACAATTTGTAAATTTGAATGAAATCGTGTAAAACTTTATCCAAACTTTAACTTTTGACACCAATGAGATAAATCTATACGTGGAAACATTTTTCATATATTCATTTTCTTTTTTTTATAAATTTAAAAAACTACTTTCAAAACAAAAAAGCCATCTACAGAGTACAATAAAGTAGAACCAGATATAAAGCAACATTAGATGTTGTTTGTTAATCATCTTTAATCAATAAACTAACTGGTAATTCATCGAATGTATTATTATTTTTTCACCAATCAAAGAATTTTTGCGAAACTATAGATTTGACCCACTACAAACAGTCTGGCCCTTTATCAGAACGAATAAATATTAAATTTCACATTTACCTAACATTTAACTGTTGACAAACACTGACCCTTATAAAAGGCTATTAACACCATTATTTGGTTAATCATAATCGGTAACGTGAAATTAATAAAAACGATTGGAAGTGAAACAAAGTGTGGTTAAAATATAACAATATAACTTTTTTGACTTGGACGGTTTTTTTAGAATTGGAAAAAACAAATATAAAATTTTGTTTAAATAGTATTTATTTATTAAAATTTTGAACAGCATCAACGCAATTTAAATTGACATTATAATTTTTACAAAGCTGATGATAATTAGACAGTTTTTTATCGGTCTTCGAAACTTGTCTTTTTGTTTCGCATTTAACATAATTATGTTACATGAATCTTCATCTACAAAGAATACCTTTATGACGATAAATATGTTCGTTTTTATATCTGCGTTATGGCACTTCCAATTATTTGCTTAATCAAGAATAAAACACAATACAAAACAGCCGCTGAAAAAAAAAAACAATTATATAAGAGAAATGAGAAACGAATATAGATTTTCAGAGAAAGTAACTTTTTTTTTCAACAAATTTCTCAAAACTGAGTTTTTCTTCCTATGAGTTTTAACAGCAAATTGTGAAATTTTTTGAAATATTGTGCGAATTCGCAAGAAATTTCAAGTTACCAAACAGACCAAATAAATCTTAACTTAGAATTTATTGCCACAAACTTATCCATATAAGGTGAGGTGAGCACTTATAAATTCTTTCCACTGCTGTTATACCTACTTTTCGAACATACCCATGAGATTTTCGAAATAACCGCCATTTTCGTGGTGAGTGGACGCCAACTATAGGCACTTGTGTGCAAATAATTCGTGGTCAGTGGACGCTAACTGCATATGTGTGCGTGTTTCAGCTTGTAGTCAAACCTGGTTGACAGCCGAGGATTCCTAACTTTATATTCAGTATCTTTGATTTTAACTGACGTGCGATATATTATATGTACATACATGTATGAACTATAATAGGAGCAGGGCAAAAATGTGGGACGGAGAACATGAAAAATTGGCTGCTGTTGTATGAGTCTGTCAATCGACTTCAGATAACAAACAAAAAAGTGAAAGGCTGAAGATAAAAAGAAAAAATAGAAAGAAACCGAATGTACAACAACAACTCGTGCGTGGCTAGTAAAAATGCTGGTTTCAAATGCAATTGTCAATCAACAAAACCTTAATTGGGACGGACTTGATCGAACGCATGCGTAGTGCAATGGCTCTGAGGGAGCTTGGTCCAGGTTCGATCCCCAGCTGGGGCAAAAAGTTTTTCAAATAAAATTGAACAACGACCAAGCACCACTAAAGGAGGAGCGTGACAGTCGTGAAATAGCTATAACTCCAGCCTATAAAATCTTGGTGGTAGCTCACCCAATTGTCGTTGTTTCATTCAAACCTTCAAAAAATATTGAAGTTGAGTCGTTCTTGGAATAACTCTTCCCCCGACATCTTTTTCCGTTTTTGCTAAACTTCCTGATTTCACTCAGTTGTTGGCTTTGTTTTTATAACAGCGTAGGCACGTCACGTATTTATTTTTTTGTCTTCTGCATGAATTATGAGGGTAATATATTTTAAAGGGCAGTCAAGTTAAAAAAAAAATAAACGGGAAATAGCAATCGAACCTGGCATTACGATGATAAAGAAAAGAAAAAAAAGAGGGTGTAAAGATTCTGTTCGTCTGTCGAGCATTAACCTACCTAACGAAATAATAAAATATTTACATACATAGGTACCTACAAACAAATTATTTTTTAAAAAGAGGATTGATTTTTCTCAAAACGTAGGCATATACACTTTTTTTAATAATATAATATACATAAATTAGGTATTTTGCGAAGCAACGCGAGCAGGGGTCTGCTAGTGTTATAATATTTTAAATAAAAACATTTTTAGATAACACTTTTTTTAGGTTTTTTATTTTAACATTAATGTCGAATTCTTTAGAAACGACGCACGGGGCGGGATAAGTCTGATGCCTACTTCACAATGCGACAAGAAAGCGAGACGTGACTATACATCTTCACAGTTTTCCTCTCTTAATGACGAACTTGAAACATTTTTTCATTTTTTCGGACTTCTGACGCGACGTGACGACTAGAATTAGAAATGTTTTTTTATGTATTATTTCATTGTTTTAAAATTGTCGTTAAGTTAGAACACTGCAGGGAGATCTCGTCACGTCGATGTCTCGTTGTCTTGTCGCATTCTGAATCAGGCAGTGAAGTGTTACTCAAATTTTTCGAATTCAATAAAATCAAGAAATTAAATCTATGTAAGATGAACTGAACTTAAAAAAAATTGCGTATTGACAAGATCCTCACTAGTCAACAGTCAACTGATGAGTCCAAGTGAGAACGTCGCACCGGGACGAAACGCCAAAAAAGTTTTGTGGACTAAAGGCCGTAAAAACCTATTTTGAAAATCAATAATTTAACAAGTCCAATTAAAATAGTGCTAAGACTTCTACTTGACTGATGTATTTCAGTAGTATATAGAATTTGTATTATTAAAAGACAAACCTTCATATAAACAATGCCAGGCCGCAGGCAAAAAAAACAACAAAAAATTCCAATTTAACGATTAGAAAATTCTAGTCTTGTTAGATATAGTTCACACTCAGAGCCATGTTCTTCCTCAATGCTGCACTCCATGTCATTTAATGTAGAATTTCCATCTCTGCTTTATTTTTTTTATATTCAAATTTCAAACAAAATCTTTCCAATGCCTGTTCATTTAAAAATTTATTAGAGTATGTTATTGAGTAAACAACATTAAGAATCTATACTTTTCAATAAATTCGATGCAGAATTCACTTTTTTTACAGAAACCATTTCGATACAAAGTAAAGAAAACACTTCAATAACAAAAACATAAATGAAATTGGAGGTTTACCGTTGTATATTGCATACACACACAAACTTCCTAACAATCATCGCATGCAATGGCAGGTTGGCTGTGAAACTCGTTCGACAAAACGATATCGGCACAACTCTCGCGTCGCAAGCTCACATACACACCATACAACAGTTGTACGTAGGGTTCCCAACCGTACTATAATATATAGTATTGTACTATATTTCGGGTCTCTGTACTATATACTGCTGAAGAAATATATAGTACGAAAAAGTACTATATTTCAGTTTGATTTATCAATCATTTTGCAAAATGTTAACAAATATGAAACACACTTTGATTGCACCTTAAGGTTCCATTTTATACATGTATCCGAATGAGACTAAGTCTTGCTGTCAAACGTCTATAGTTTTCGAATGTTTTAAAAATAAAAGCTTGTTTCAAATATGGAAAGTGGAAACGACAGTGGAAGTTCGTCAAACTCCAGTGGTAAATTAACACCTAAAAAACGAAGGGTACAAAAAAGTCTACAAAGACTACTACAAGACTACAACGCAATATTTATCTACAATTGAAAAAGTGGAATTGGCCAGGTTTTCCAACCTTCTTTGTCGGTTTTTGTATGAATTGTCTCAATTCAAATCAATTGTTGACTGATTTTAATACTAAACGAAATTTTTACGAGAATACAAAATATGAATGAGTTTAGCGACAGAAAAACAGACCAAAAATGGCAATATATTTTTAAAAAATCCAAAAACAACTTACCAAATGTAATTTCTTTTCTACTCTCTATTTCTGCTACTTCTGCATTTACAGAAAGAATTTTTTTCAATTATGAATTCTAAATGGCGAGAAGAAACAAGCATCTCACTAATCAAAAATTAACTTTTAATCTACATAAATTTGAAAATTGATTGTGTTAAAGCCTATGACACATTTATTTTAAATACAAAATTGTTAATTGCTAAAAGCAAAAAGCAAAAAAAAATATAGATTTTATAAAAATAAATAATTACAAATAATATGTTTGGCCTTTTTTAACCTTTTTATAAAATACTATATATTTTTGAAGAGTACTATATTTTTTATAGCTAATAGTGAAAAATACTATAATCGGTCGAAAAAAAAGTTGGGAACCCTAGTTGTACGGTTGCTAACAATATCGACGATTATATTATATCGTCTAGAGTCTAGAGGCGGCTTGAAAGCTGATATTCCATTAGTAAAGGGTGACCCAAAATACACCCGAGAATTAATTTTGATAAAAAATTAAATAATTAAATTTTTTTATTGATTCATAAAATATTATTCCTTTTCGTGACTATCAGAATGTAAGTTTCATATTATTCAGCAAAAATAAATATTAATATAAACAAATTTTAGACACCTGAGGAAGTACGTAAACACGTACGAAACGTCGTCGTCTATTAAAATAAAGCTAACCAAGAAAGAAAGACCTGAAGCCTACAAAATTAGGATTTAACAATTGAATATAAGGTTATTAATGGGTGATTTTTTAAGAGGTTTAGAACTTTAAAAAAAAAAAACACAAAAAATTCGAAAAAATGAATGAAATATTTATTTGAATCGATAGTTTGAACTTTGCAATTTAATGTTTAAAGATAATTTCATGCAAATGTTGACCGCGGCTGCGTCTCAGGTAGCCCATCCGCTGAGTCCAATTTTGGCATACTCTTTCACACATATCGGCCGGTATCTCACGAATGAATGCATGGATGTTGGCTTCCAGTGCGTCAATCGAAGCGGGCTTGTCCCTATAGACATTAGCCTTGACATACCCCCACAAAAAATAATCTAATGGTGTCAAATCGCACGATCTAGGCGGCCAACTGACCGGCCCGAAACGTGAAATTAACTGTTCACCAAACTCGCCTCGCAATTGCGCCATTGTTTCGCGTGCTGTGTGGCATGTGGCACCGTCTTGTTGAAACCACATATCATGCAAGTCAAGAACTTCCATTTCGGGCAAAAAAAAGTTTGTTATCATCGCTCGGTAGCGTTCACCATTGACAGTAACGCTGCGATTCGCATCATCTTTGAAGAAATATGGCCCAATAATGCCGCCGGCCCATAAACCGCACTAAACAGTGGCTTTTTCGGGATGCATTGGTAGCTGTTGCAATGCTTCTGGCTGATCTTCACTCCAAATGCGGCAATTTTGCTTATTTACGTACCCATTCAACCAAAAATGAGCCTCATCGCTGAACACAATTTTTCGATAAACAACATTTCGAACCGAGCACGAATTTTGATAGTAAAATTCAATAATTTGCAAGCGTTGTTCATTTGTAAGACGATCCATGGTTAAATTGCAAACCAAACTGAAGCTGTTTGACAGTGACACAAGGTACTAAACACACGTCAGCTTTCAAAACCAGTGTTGCCAAAACCAAACCAGCTTAAAAATCACCCGTTATAACTATGCATTAGAATTAGAATACAGGATAAGTGGCTTTGCTGTTCTCTTTTGTGGATAATTTCTATGATTGTTGCGCAAAAAAATGTGGCTGAATATCATATTCACAATGGCTGAAAACTAAATGCGACAATTTTTAAGATTAATGATTAAAATGAGCATAATCGCTGAAAATCGAAAAATCGCCGCCAAAACCTTTTTCCAAACTGTTGCTTAAAAATGAAAATTCGTTGTTCTTTCGTATAGCACTCCATTTTAATAACTCACAACTGTCAGCTGTCAAACTGTCTTTTTATTTATCGTTTACAGCACCTTACTGCACAAATGGCGTGAAATCGAAATCTTGCATGAATTTCGGGACACCTTTTATAAGAAATTCAAACATTTTAAAGAAAATACACCTACCTACACAAGTAGGTATTACAAAACTTTTTTTCTATATAAGAAGAAGTAAGTAAGAACTTGAAGAAATCTTATTTTTATTGGATTTTAAGACTTGTCAATACCTTTACCAAATACCTAACTACATCACAACAGAAAAACCGTCACTTCACAAAAATGTGCAACCAATTTGCCGAAATGACTCTTTAAGTACTTCCGGCCAAAAATAACACACTTACTGCAGAATCAATAAACTTATACCCCTAGTATGATTGCTGCTGCTATTGGTACTGCTGCTGCTGCTGCTTTTAATGTTGGTAGGTACCTACTTAAAAAATAAAAAAACAACCCCACTTCTTTTCGACAACAAGAAATTCAACAATAATAACAGCAATAGTAGCAGCATTAAGAATACTTCCAGAATCTCTTTCCAAAAGGAACCTACTTTACTTACTTCGCCCGGGGAATACAAATATCTACTCATAATAAAAAGAAATACATAGAACTTGCTCAAAACCAAGAAATATTCTTCTTATATCTGGGTTCCGTTTTAAAGTTTAAGATAAACTGTTTTCAACACAGAAAACTTCTTAGGTTTACTCTATACATGCATAGACATCACGCACATACACACTCACCCACACTTACAAAACCCATATTTAAAAAGGAAGAAGAAGGATTTCTGCTCATTTCTCGACGATGAAAATGCAGCACACAGAATTCTTCTTAACAAACTTTGTGTATAAATCAAACCAAACAACTGGGTTTGTTTCTGGGGTTAAGGCAACGTGTCGAAGGACCTTAGGGCGGATGAATGAAGGCTAACTTAATCCATCCAAACTGAGGAGGACATTGCCACACTACATCTATATACATCTATACCCTCATCCCTCTCCTCATCCACTTTTAACGTTCATCCCAATGCCCGGCTCATTCCGTGTAGTAGTATAAAAGCTAGCTTTAGAAAATAGGTTAAATATTTGTGGTGTGGCTTAATGGAACAATAGCAAAATAAGGGTATTTACCAGTTTATTTTGTATCACCAGAGAGAGAGGCAACAGGAAACTATATATAGGAACTCAGTCCAGGGAATATTTCACTGAGCTAATGGATGAAGTGAGCCACAACATAGAAACTAAAATGAAGAATTTTATAGCAATGCACAGCAGCATAGAATCACTTCAAAAGGATGCAACCGACACAAAAGACTTTTTTATTTCTTCCGTGAATCCTTCCGTCATCATCGTGGTTGCTGTTACTATAGCTGTCTTGGAAATTTTGGAAGCCTTGATGTCTTTTAATTAATGAAATATGAAATTAAGATAGAAATTAATGGTAACGTTTGTCTATTCTCATTTTCTCCTTACTACTTCTTTAGCAATGCGTTCCAGGAAACGGAGGAACTATAACAAATAAAGTTAATTTTTTTTTTTTTTTTAATTACAAAAATTAGCTTGGCTTATTATTCTTCTTTCCTTTTTCATATTATTAATCCCCTTGTTGCAGCGACGAGTGTTGTTAACAAGTTGCATAACATGCGTTACACCTACAATCTACATACGTGTAACTGTATATGATTTACTTCCGGCTTATAAGGGATTTATTGTATGCCAAAGAGTTCTGTTCTATGTTCAAGACTTAACTGTTGCTTATAATAGCGGACGATATGGTGGTGGTGGCAATTGTTGTAGAGCAACGGAGACTGAACGTATGTATGTAAAGGAATTATTGCTGTAAGCGCACAAATCCATTGTTCAGCGATAAGCGTAAATCTGAGCGAGATTAAGCGAGATATGTTAAGTGCTATGTAGGAGGTTTAATTCTCATCTCATGATGTTCTTTTTTAAGGAATAATTTATACAAGAGTGTTCTTAAAGTATTTGCTGACTATCTACTAACTGCATAGCGAAGACGTATAATTAAATGTGTTGTAATAAATATTTAAAAGCCAAGTGTACTGGAATTTAGAATAATAGTAGTACAGTTAAACCCGCTTAAAAGTAAAACCCGCTTATCATGTACTCATTTAGCAGCTGTTTATTTTATCCATAATATATACACTACTTCCTTGAATGATTGAATGAATAGATATTTTGGGGTATTAATTGCACTGCGAATTTATCATCTATTGTGCCCCCCTTTTAGAGGTAGATGAGAGTGGTCATTTACAGCTCTTTCTCCAAATTAGTTTCTTTGAGGAATTTTAGTATTTGGAGTAGCTATTTTAAGAGAGGGAAATTTTTGTTCTAGGGATGTGATCGTTGGTAGGATGGTTGTGGAGGAGGTTTGGGTGGCAAGTTTTGTGTTTCTCGTCGCCAGGTGTTTCTTTAAGCCTGAAATTTGAATTTTCTCGAATTTATAATGAAGTTCGTGGTCTGCCTTAATTATTGCGTCTGCTGACCGGGCGTCATTGTTGACCACTAACAATTAACCTTTGCCCTCGGCTTTGCTTTTAAGGATCTTCCAGGCTTGGACAGTCAGTCCTCGTTTTGGGCCTGAATCGGGGCTAGGGTTTTGTGGTTCTCCTGACCAGTGTGAGTGTCATCTTCCAAGCATGCAACTAGTTAAATGCCCTTCTAAGTATTCAGTTTTGCTGCCCTATCCTTCAGCCAATCTGCCGTTTGCTGATCTACACAATCAACTACCAACAAACCAGTTCTAAAGTGGAGACCATTAAACTTTAGTTTAGTTTCCCATCCTTTCGAAACTTCCTCGATTATAGCCTCCTTGAGTGCTTGTCTGCACTTAGGGTTTCGTGAGAGTATTCTTTTGGTAGGACCGCAATCCGAATGCTTTTTGTTGCATTAGCGTAGGATATTGGTCTATATACGCCAGCTTTTGCATCTACGGTGCTTGTTTCCGCTTCTGCTGGGGTCGCTAACTTAGGATGTTTTGCCTCTTGCCTAAGGGGAGGAGTGATGTGGTGGCTCTTCCTCTTACCCAATTATTGGCTTTACAAGGGACCTTTATTTGGTAACACCTTCCTTTCTTTCACCTTTTTCCTGACTTCTTGCGGGGTCATCCCCTTATCAAAAAAGCGAAGGTACCACTTTGTGCTTTCTCGACTTAATCCCTTTCTGCACGGGTCATCCAGTCCACCTCGTTCGCCCAGTTTTGGGAGTGTGGCATGTCTTCTGTTGAGGCTATTTGGTAGTATTTTCCTAGGATATCTGCACTGTTTCAAAGACTGTGCTCCAGTCTTAAAACCAAGACCCAGTTGCTTGGATTTTAAAATAAATCCAACGAGTTTTGATTCGATCGCGATATATTTTGATCTCCTTAGACTAAAAGCATGTGAATGCCTTCTTCTTACTACGCAGGATTTTTTCCCTTCTCTATCTCTATGTTCGATAATATAGAGCTGTTTTTGTTTTGCGCTTCAGTATATTTACACAATCACATATGCTTTCGACAGTCTCTTTGATGATATCGTGGTACCAGGATCGGTGATTGTTGTGAATGTGAACAGCAAGGATTTCGCTCAGGTTTTCTCTGAAGACTCTTCCAATTCAGTTGTCCTAACGCTTCCAACAATGAATTTATATAATATAATAGTCGAGCTTTGAGTTTTGCCGCAACAAGAAAATTTTCAGAGTTGGTGTGTGTTTCGACCATCTTAAGTTTTAGTCTTAAAACCATATACTACTTATCCGTATAGGTATTACAAACTTTTAGAAAATCTAATATAGTCAGATATATATCTAGTCTGTTGTCATTTTTTTGGAGGCTGTGCTTACCAACGAATTCGCTGAAGATTACTTCCTTTCCAAGGTAAGGTGAAAATTAAGACAGAACCGCCGTCGATTCTTTTCAGAGAATTCTTCTTGTACCATCCTTTAGATGACTCCGCTGCCGCCGCCGCCGTGGTGGAACACCATGATTCCATGATTTCGGCAGATCAAAATCCGCACCAAACATTGACATTCTCCTGATGCATTAATGGTGATGCTGTGCTGTAAAAATGGAGCTCGTCACCGATACAATTTTTTTTTTTTTGAAACGTGAGGAACATTTCTTTATCTGATGTTGAAAATAAAATTGTATGGTTTGCACACGTTGCTCATAACCATCTAGAGTAAATTCTTGTACTCATACACTTCTGAATAACAATACTTTAACAAATTTGACTGATGTTACCTTACCAAAATGGCTGCTATAACCTTAATTTAATTTCGACCATTTAATCCTTTTGTCTATGTTGGTACAGGTCTAGAAAAACATGTGATTTGTTTTAAACAAAGCACAAAAAAAAACATCTTATCACTGTCAACTTTTGGCTGCCTATAAAAGGCAGGTACTATACATTTATACATTACATTATGATTACATTAGCCATGACTAATATATTCTCGGTAGGTTAACCAAAATGTGCTGAGCACCTATTTCACAAGTTAAAGCAAAAAAAAAAACTAGGATAGAGCTTCTTTAAAGCGCTACATCCACTACCTGTAAAAAAAATAACTTCCTCTAATTTCATAAAGAAAGCAGCATCTTGAATCCGTCGTCGTACCATATAGTAGTATGTAGATTGTAGATATTTTAGCAAAAATATATGCACGTAATTTATTTTATGGAATTATTTTCAACTTGACAAGGACCTGCTTGAAAGAGCGTAAGTAAAGACGTAAGAAATATAAAAACTCATGTTGATACATAAATATAAATCTTAACATGAAAATAAAGCGAATCAAAACTCACGCAGAAATGTGAGATGAGAAATCCGTTCTTAAGGTACAAGGACTGTGCTCGGGTACAAAAGTATAGTAGTTGTAGTAGTAGTAGCACAGCATACCTACCTTATACCTATAGGTATTTTCTCTTGAATAAATTCCCTAAATCCACTCAGAAGTACTCATAGTTGATAAAATTTTATGAGAAAAGAACGTAATCCTTTTAGAGATATCATATTTCATCTCCTTATTCTGGAGCTTTTGTCTCGCCACCGTGTGACATCTTTTGCTTCTTTGCCTTTCATCCGGATGCTTATATGAAAAATTGGTGCTCGTTTTATCCCTTTGTTTTTGAAAATTTACTCTGAAAGTCTGAGCGTTATATGAGGCTCTTTTGCAATGACGACGTTCTTAAGTTTTTGCCTTCATCGTCATGTTACGCTCGTTAAATTCTTCCTTCAATTGCAACTTATCGTTGGTTATGCTCTCATAGCGATATAGTGATGGTTATTATATGAAAACTGAGCAAAGGCAAATACATAATAGCGAAATGATATAACATTTATTTATTTTTCAGTGCTGGTCCCATTCACAAAAGGTCATTATTGCGGTTGTATATATGAGGGAGGTTAACTTCGATAAAAACATTAAGTTTAAGTGCTTCCCCATATAACCTATAATAATCCTTAATAACTTTAATTAGTACGATTTCAACTGAGCTATTGAGATAGTGTATAGTTTTGCGATAGTTTTAAACACCTGGATTTTCAAGTTGGTTTATTTGAATTATATTTTGCCTCCTTAAATTGGAGGAGCAAACCTCATATAGAAATCCCCTTAAACTCATATAATTAATAATAATAACTACAAATAATATTTACTAAGTTTTATTTAAGTTTTTATTTTATTTCTTATGTAAGAATAAGAAAGATATTAACAATTGTATTGTTCCGTGTTTAGAAAAAGATTCCAAGATTCTTCCAAAAGAAACAACAAAACTTGGGATTGAAGGGTCTTGTAACTCCAAAGAAAATAAAGGTTTTAATTCCTTTTATAATTTTCATTTATTTTATCATATTTGTTTCTAGCACGGTATTGCATATAATGTTCTTTTACAAAAGCGGTATCCTTAATATAAATTAACACGGTACTTCATATACTACAGTGTTGACTTAAATAACTAACATGGTATTTCATATACCACAATGTTCGGCAACTTAAATAACTAGCACGGTATTTCATATAAAATGTCCCTAGCACGCAACCTGAGGGAATAAACGATCGGAACTCTCGTAGAGAACCATGTCCAGTGAGCTTCTGGAAGAGGAGTCCAAAGGAACCAAACGGTCGAGAATCTCGATAGAAACTCTTGTCCCTAGCAAGAAACCTAGGGAAATAATCGGTCGGAACGCTCGAAGGAAAACCTTGTCCAATGAACTTCTTGTAGAAAAGATCAGAGGAACAAAACGGGTGCGGGGATCCTTATCGAAGGCCCTGTATCCCTAGCACACAACCCAGGGAATTAAGCCGGCGGACCTCTGGAAGAGGAGTCCAAAGGAACCAAACGGTCGAGAATCTCGAAGGAAACTCTTGTCACTATCAAGCAACCTAGTGTAATTAACGGTCGGAACCTTCGGAGGAGAACCTTGTCCAATGAGCTACTTTAAGAGGAGCTCAGAGGTAAGAAACGGGCGAAAATTCTTATGGAAAACTCTTACAAGTTACAACTAATAATAATAATATAATACTAATAATGATAAGCGTAATAATACTACTCAAACTGTTCGCCCTACTCTAACAAAATGTCCCTAACAATTTTTATAAAAAAATTAGATTAGCTTCTTTAAGCAGAGTGAACTCCGCTAAATAATGCTTAGCTTATCTGCCACCGAGACACCTGAGTAGTATTTACGTCACGACCCGATCTTGAATTCTCTATACTCTTGATTGTTATCCACCACTAGACGAGCCATTTACTTTACTTCCTCTTGTTAATACCTGGGATAAAAGACAGTGTGAACTGCAAAAGTAGGAAGTGTAAAGTCATATGGGATTTTTAAGTATTTGAATTCTATTGACTAAATGCCTATAAATGGTTGTGCCGTGATCGTGCACAAAATATAATATACGATGTAATGAAAAGGGTGCGTATAGGTATCGCATGTTTTTGTTCAAACTTACGAATAATTGTTTTAAGAAAATTATAATTTATATTAATATCGTACTATTTATCTTATAATAACGTTACAATGTTAATGAAGCTAATTAAATTTCTTTCTGATATCACCATACAAAAGAGAAAACTTTTTTGGATACATGCTCTAAACATAACTTTTCAAAATCAAAGAGTTTTTTTTTTTAAATCTGATACCATTTTTTCGTACTTAGTACTCTGCACTCCGCGCTTGACACTCCGCGTTGTTCTAGTCATTGTTCGTAAAAAAGCCCTATGTGTATTATTTCGCAAAAAAAAAAAAAATTAAATAAGAAACCATGTATCATAAAATTATTGATTTAATCTTGGTGAAGCATTATCCTCGTATGATCAGATCACACATGCTTCGATTACATATAATTAGTTTATAATGCCACAAAACATTCCTACAATCATCATATTACAAAATACATCAAACCTATTGGGGAATTACGAAAAAAAATAAATTCATACCAAACCTACCTCCTATTTTCAGGACACAACGACAACAAACCATGGTATGGATTTATGAATATGGTTGTTGTGGGAGGTGGTGGTGTGGATGATATTTTGATGGTTGTGTGGGGGAGCATTTTGACAATAAAAAAAAATCTCACTGCCTCTGTTCAACAGTTTTCTGCTTTAAATAATATAATTTATTACTCTGTGAGCCTTTGCTATCAGAATTAAACTCAACGAACTGTGCGGTATAGTAACCGTAACCGGGACGGCGATATCGGCTGATACGCCTAAAGCATCTCAATTAATTTGGCGCACAAAAGTTAGTTCTATATAATATAATATATATAGAGTTTGCAGAGATTAATCTGTGGCTGCTGTTGCTGCGGCATGAACAACATTAGATCATTGAAAAGATAGGAAAATTCAATTAACTGAGAGTTGGGAGCGAGCGTGTGGGAGAAATAATACGATATGAAAAATCATACTTACTTTATACTTCTGTATAAAGTGTGCTAGGCACGAGGGTTCATTGTGTTTTTACAAAAACGACGCACAAAACTCGTTTGAAGTAATACCATACTTTTAAAAGGAAGCGAGGCAGAGTGTTCCCTCTACCTATTTCGGTTTAGCTCCACCATAGCTTACTTGAGGTTATAACAGTAAGTTAAATCGTAATAACAAAACAACGTGGTTGGTACCTACTGCCAGTGATGCCACATGCAGGGGAAAATCCCAAGACGTAGGGATTTCGGTTTGAAAACTGCACCGTAGTAAAAAAAGGACGTATTTTTGAAATGCTAGAATTTTCAATGAAAGCATAGGTACTCTTAGTATTTTATTACTAAATAATTCTTCATTTTAAAATCCTACCACACACTCTGCAGAAATGTCTGTCCAAAATATTTTTCATTTTAATATCTGACCCTCTTTTCGGTAATTTGTTTCCACTTTTTTTATTTCTTATGTCAGGTTCGTTACACAGTACTTTAATTCTTTTTTATTTTTATTTATTTTATGCATGTCGTGGGTGTAGGGAAAATGTAGGGATTTTATGTCTATTCTATAGGTACTTCGTTTGTTTTCATGTGGCATCACTGCCTAATCCCACTCTTTTGTCTTTTTTGTTTAGTTTGAATCGGATTTTTTAGTAGACGCAAAAAATGCTCAAAAATAAATTTCTATATTAATTTTTCAATTTATCTTATTTGTAAAATTAAGAAAGTGGTCCAATTTTCTTCTTTTAAAACCTAAATGAAACTCTTATTTTTATTGCCAGGTTACTAGTGAGATCTTTTAAATCTTTTAAGTCTTTGTGAGACAGACTTCTCTGTTGTTTAAATTAGCGGGTAATATTGTTTAGGAATAGATTGGTTCCATTTTTGCACCCTGGTCCTTGACTATTTACGTTCAATGACTGCCTGGGTATTGTTACTGTAGTTTTTGCTTCAGAAAGTGTCAAAAAGTGAAAACAAAAAATCGTGGGTTATGCTCTTAATATGATTAAGATGTTTTTACAGAAAAATGGTAAACATACTGGCTATTTCAAACCTGTGTGAAACAATTTGAGCGACCAACTGAAGAATGTTTTAAGATTCGCATCGAAACAGTGACGGAGGGTCTGGGTGCTCTTAAGTAAATAAAATAAGACTGGTGAAATATTTTCGAAGTATTCGCGTTGATTTAGCATTTACTGCAAAATAAACCCAGCATCAATAAACAACCCTATCTAGCTATTTAGGTCCCTATCCTAGTTGCCTCCGACTATATGAACAATTAGTTAATTAAGATCAATGTCCATTTGTGCGTGTTATGAAAGATGGAATCAAGCGGATGGGTTTGTATAATTCGTCTCTATCCAGTTATCGATAAAAAGTTGGTGTATATCGATCTGAAATTTCTTTTCTTTTTTTTTAATCAGTCGAATTCCTAGAAAACTCAGATAGGAGCCGATCAGGTATGATTTTTAGGAGACTTTCTTTTTTCTTTTTTTTGCATGGGACACACAATATCCAGGTTCTATGTATTAGGCATATTTTCATCCGACCAAACTTTACAAATAAGTTCTTGTATGCTCCCTATACCGAGTCATATCCCACTGCTTTTGATACTTCGCCCTTTTGGTCTGCTTGGTGAATTCCTTCAAATAATTTAAATCAAATCAAGGAAAAATATAGGTGTTTTCATTTAAATGGTCCCTTCACGCATTTCTTGTATGCAGCTTATTTCTTTTAACTGTGATTTGCGGAATTCTCGATATTTTCGTAGCATATTTTAGGTGATTTCCGTGCTGGTTCTCTCCTTAATAACGGTATGCCATTATTCATTAATTATAAGGTACTGCAGCAATCCGGTTAAAATCTTCTTAGTTAAGTTAAGATTAGATAAGTGAAAAACCCGCTTACCTGAAACATATTTACAGTTAAATTTTATATTTTTCATTTAAAAAAAAAACTCTCTTAAGTGAAAAAAATTGAATCGAACAGAACAAAAAATTTGCTGAACGCTTTCATTTCTTTTTTTATTTTTCATACCTCCACCATTTTCACTACAAAAATGACATTTGAATTTCTGATAATGTCACAGCTATTTTATTTAATCTATCTTTTTTCTATTTTATTTAAATTTTTTCTAGACAACTCTAAAAGATAAATTGATTTTTTTCTAGCTTTAAATTTCCGCTTAATGGAATTTTTAATTTTTCGGTTAAGTGAAAAACCCGTTTAAGTGAAAGGAATTCTGTCTCTTAAGCGGGTTTTACTGTAGCGAAAAATGGTCAACAGTAAAAATACCACAATCTTAAACCAATTTCGAGGACTATTAGCATCTCCATCTAGCTCCATACGCGATTCAGAAAAATACACCATACACATTTGGAGCTAAGAGCTGGTTTAACAAGGTGCCTACTGCTTACCTTTATATGTAGAATAAAAGTGATTGTCTGAGTGCTTTGAAACTGATGCTTCTCGCTACAAGGATTGTAAAGCTGATTCATAAAATCCGTTACATGTTTGTTTTCTCATCGCATTGTGAAACAGCCTTAAATTAAGAGTCTACCTATCGCTACATTTAAGCAAGATGCTATAAAGAAAACAAACCCTAGGTGGAACAACCTCACCAATTGCTTAGCGACAAAACAAATCTGGCCAACGCTGGATCTGAAACGCTCTAAGCAATTGATACCTTTAAGCAGATTGCACATTAGCTCCGTAATAGGTGTCATAAGCGGATACTGTCTAATAGGTAGGCACGCCAGACGACTTGGCGTCTACTCAAATGATTTATGCAGAAGCTGCATGGATGAGGAAGAGGAGAAAACAATTCCTAACAATGCCTATCACAGAGACGAAGACTCCATCTGGGAGACTTCTATTACAACGATACGAGTGATCTAGCAAATACTTCTATAAGTAATTCTGCACGCTTCATAAGGAGCTCGAAATAGTTTAATTGAGTAAGAAAAAGCTTTCCCAGATCCATGTGGTATCACAATGGACCAATAATTGGTCTAAGTGTGTTGGTTCTCCGCTGACAGCTACTTCAACCTAACCTAACCTAACTTACCTATAATCACAATTAGCAGGAATGTCTTGGTTCGGTTGTTTGTTTCTTAAAAATTGTTGATTAAATATCAATTTCTCTTCAAATATAAAAGTACTTACAGTGGGTTTATGTTTCCTATTAAGCCAAGCATTCTGTTGCGTTTCTTCCCCTTTATAGCTTCTTTATTACCAAAACATTTGTCTCCACTTGAAACAGTAGCCTAGGTATATAATATTAAAACAATATAGGCATAGAAACAGCTATTAAAAAAAGAACCAAAACACTTCAAGTTTTGCACAATGCTTTTCATAGGCCATAAGTTTGTTGTAGATTACATACACACTTCAAAAGCAACTAAAACATCATCCCAATGACCTATAAAATATTAAAAAAATAACGAATTATTGAGAAATATTTTGTATAAACATACCTACCTTCTATCCAATTATTATTTATTCATCTTTCGTAAACATCATTCAATATTTTTATATTTATTTTATTCTGATTAATTTTGAGTGTTTGGGTGGTGGTTTAGTCTGTTAGTTCAATTTTAAAATGAAATAGAAAGAGAAATGGTGCCAAATTATAACTTACTTCTAGCCTGCCCAATATCGACAAGTTAATGGATTTTGTGGGATTTATTTTGACTTTTCAATAGTTATGTATTTCATTGAAAATCGTTTCGATTTTAATTGATTTAGCAAGATTGTAATACCTACCTTAGTTTTGGGGATTAGAATTATTTGAAATTTTGTAATTGATGGGATTATATTGTGCAAAATTGAGTCTGCTTTTGAAATATAAACTCGACCAAAGAATTAGTTTATTAAACTTTATATATATGGTTATTTGATATGATTTTAATTGGAATGTAGTTGTATGGAAATCACACGTGATAGGTTTTTAAATAAATAAAATCTTAGAATTTTAATTGGAAAGCTATCATTAGAGAAATCAATTCTGAAACATATTATACTGTTACAAATTAAGCAAAAAGCTTTATTAATTCTTAATTACAAAAAGTTACTTAACCTTAAGCGAACCACGCTGCCTGCTATCCAATACCAGAATGACATTTCTCTTTCGTTGTCAGTCGGGCTGACAAGTAGGTGCTGACGAGTAGATGCTGACAAATAGATGCTGACGAATAGATCTGTTTGTTTGAAGTGTCGCTTTTCGTCACAATACATATTTTTGTATAAAATAATAATAAGTGTATTAAAAGTCTCTGAGTAGATGATTTTTTGAGGAGTCTTTTCTTCTTCTTCTTCTTCTTCGTTTTTATTTTTTTTTTAAATTTTATGCTTGCTGTGGCCTTAGATTAGAACGACTTGTGGGAGTTAAAGATGTTTCAAAGATGGTAGTTTAAACTAAAGTTTAGCTGAAACTGTTTTTTTTTTAAATCATAACCTAAGAAATTTTTTAGAGAGTTTTGTACCTATACAATTTTGTACATCGATGGAAAGGTATTTATGTTTGAATGAAACAAAAAGAACTTGTATGAGCTACCAGCAAGTTTTTATAGGCTGGAGTTAAATTTAAGGTTTACATGAACGCAACTTGGCAGCATTCTAGTTTTTAAATTTATATAACAGTTAAACCCGCTTAACAGAAATGACAAAGTGTCACAGTATTTCTTTCACTTAAGCGGATTTAAAAATTCCATTAAGCCGAAATTTAAAGCTATAAAAATTTGAATTTATTTTTTGGAGTTGCCTAGAAAAAATTTAAATAAAATAGATAATAGATAGATTAAATAAAATGTATCATATCATATGTATATTCAAATGTCATTTTTGTGGTGAAAATGGTTGAGGTGAAAAATAAAAAAGAATTGAGAGCGTTCAGCAGAAATTTTTTTGTTGTGTTCGATTCAATTTTTTTTTTCACTTAAAAGAGTTTTTTTTAATGAATAATATAAAATTTAACTAAAAATATGTTTCAGGTAAGCGGGTTTTTTACTTAAGTGAGTTCTGCTTAAGCGGAGTGTTTTATAGGGTAACTGTACATGTATGTACATTGTACAGTAAATATATTGTGGAGTTAAAGAAAATGATGAAATTATAAATATTAAACTATATTACGACGACGATTTACCTGAGTGTAGGTGCGAAAGGAATGAAATCGAGCCGCATCTTTTGTAGGAGGTAACCTGGCAAGATTGAAACTTGTTTTCACTGCAGCCCTCGCAACTAGGTGATACCGCAGGTCATCAAGGTTCTGGGTGTAAGGATTGCCACCGTACATTGAAACTATCATCCGCTCCCCATAGCTACTGCTACCTCTTCTGGTGTAGAAGTTGTGTTGATAAAAATGAAAGCTTCCTTTTCAAGTTACTGGTTTTTTGATATCATGAATAACATTTTCATCTTCGCTTGACTGAAGAATGCGGATGTCGAGTCGCACACATAAAAGGCATGGGTGAAAAGTAAAAGCTGCGGTTTTGACAATAACATTGAGGAGAATATGCTGGAATACATATGACATCTGCAGCTTTGCTTCTTCAACATTTCTTTAAAAAAAAATTCACGCTCGTGTGAGTTTCCAGCGAGAATTACTAACAAATCAATGTCCTCACCAGCGACTAAAACTAAATCATTAGAAGAGGCCAATAACTGAAAAAAACGCGAAAATTACAAATTGACAATGTTGCCTTTGGCGCTCGTGGTCGAAAACTTAGCAAAAAATCAGAACTACCGGATTTGACGCTGATGTATAAAGTTACTGTACTAAGCTCTTTCCAGTATTTCGGGATAATGAGTTTTCGGGAATTCAGCCTTTGGGATTTAGGATTTTCTCTGGATTGTGGGTTTCTGGATTTAAGGTTCTCCGGATTTTTCATTTTGATATAGGGTTTTCTGGATATTGGGTTTTCAGGATTTTGGTATTCGGAATTCTGAGCTCCGACCAAAGTTGTCACTTTGAAGAAGGTTTCATTGCCTGACAAACGCACATGATGTCCTGTTCTTTAGAGTCCAAATGTTATGTGAAAGGGATATTTGTTGGGGTACTTAAAGCTAATAATTAGGTATGCGAAAGAGGAACATTGCCCACATAAAAACAGTCTCCAGCTAGAAAAATATCTTCGCAGCCAGCACAACCAGCTAGATATGGGAAGCAAGGCTCTATAAGAAATCAATTTTCACCAAGCGTTCGCTCCGCTACTAATGTTAATAAATATTTATTAAAAGAGCTTCTGGGAATATCATCATGCTCCGTTCCAACAAGCTGCATCAAAAGCTGGACATTCTACGGCTTTATTTTATTCCCAGATATGTATATATCTCATCATTCTAAAGGGAGACTTTGAGGGAAATTAGCAACAAATAAAGCAATTGTTGGGAGAACATTACACCTTCATCACCCCATTGTTACAATTACATCCTCTATACCCCATTTCATAAACGAAGCCTACAAGGATAATAAGTGGGGGAACAGATAGAAATCTATTAGCAGACGAAATCCTAAAAATTGACTCATTAGTGCCTTCTGATTGTGAGCCAAAAATCGAACGTATTAAGAAAGTGAAACGAATGAGAATTCTTCTCCTTTGTCCTTTCAATTCAAGTAACGAGTTATTAAGCTAATTCCTCTAAAAGCCATAAACTGTACGTAATGAATTCAACCAGTTTGCCTACGTGAGTCGGTCGTAGGAATGTATAAATGTTATGTATACCTATGAACTTAAAGTAATATTTTACCTACTTATAAATGAATGTTTGCCTGGTAGAGTCTATATAAATGCCATATCAATTCGTTACGAAAAAAAAAAATGTCCTTCCGACATTGCTATACAAACACTTATTTATAGATAGGTATAGGTACCTAACTAAAGTTAAAGTAAATGGCATCGTCATGATGATAGCCCTAAACCACAAACGATAAAACTGAAGGCGTTCTACTTCTTACCATGACCAATAAACCTACGGCTATCTATCTTATAAAGGAATTATTTTCCACCTCCTTATAACGTATTGTTAAAGAACCCTATAAAAAGCTTGAGGGGTTATCCATTGCAATCGTCTAAGATCTGAGTTTCTCTTAAACTACTGCGCTGGTGTTGTGATAAAAATGTGATTGTTAAAGCGAAAGTAAAAATGTCCTTAAACAAAAAAAAAAAAAAAAAAAAAAAGAACAAGTTAGCTCGACAATCGAAATCACTATGTCCTTGTGTGATGAACTCACTAAATTGTACCAACGAAAGAAAACTCCTTCATTGTCGTCGTCATCGTCACAATATTACCACCCTCTTGGGATCAATCGGCCTGGTAATTTTCTGTGTTCTTTTATTTTTCTTTTTTATCTTTTTATTTTTTGTATACTTTGATTTTATCCTTGATCTGGTAAATTACGATCCAAGTCTGACTAAAATGAATATCTTTATCGAAGGAAAAAAACAGAAACATTTTGATGCATTGTTATGCTTTTTTATGTACCAATTAATTTTGTTAGCATAATAAAATTAAATACAGTTTTGAATAGACAGTTTTCTACCTGCATTGGGTCCGTCAGTTATTATTTTTCTTCTCACAAATAATAACCTGGAAATGACAGGTTAGGTGTATACATAATAACTATGTCGGTTCTTCTTTATTTTTTTAGGAAACATATGTATGTATGTGATAAGCTTCCTACAAGGAAGGAGGACATTTTAGCTGATTATAAATTCAAAGGAAAAAATCAACACCACCACAACCAGGTTGTGTACACTGCAGTTGGAAGGAAAAACAAAACTGAAATGCAATTATTATTGTTGATTTTTTCGTTTGCTTTTGTTGCTTCATAACTCGGTTTGTTCTATTCTTGGACTGCTTTAATTTGAATTAAAAAAGCAGCTACATTAACGCAAATATAGTCACTGTCATTTGCAGTTGTGCTTTGGGCAGGACAGAATAGAAAATGATGCTTGAACGCACATTAACCTCTAAATTGTGGTTCAAGCCATGTTCTTTGTTGGCATCTTCTGCATTTGAAATAATATTATTATATAAAATGGAGGACGTCATCTCATAGCTATGGTGAGCTTAAAGTCGTTTGCTTTTTAACGTTTATACGTTTACGTATAGTTTCGTTATGACTGCTGGCTGCTGTCAAATTAAAAGCATGTTTTAACAAGGGTAAATGCCAAAACTATGGTAATGGGTGTTAATTGATGCGGTTAAGAAAGAAGGTCACTATAAGGTTTCAGTAAAAGAGTTTAAAACGGAAAAGGATTGTAAGATGTTTTAAAATAAAAATAAAAATGATTAATTAATAGTAGCGTTTTTTGCAATATGACTGTTAAACTAGGACTAGATGTTTTAGTCAACGCGATGACTTTGATTAACTAAATGACTCTCAACGGCTCATCAACGTTCATAAAGTCAACGAATAAAACATTGACAACCACAAACTAATGACGCTAGTCAGACAATTGGCGCGTTCAGAAAAATGAGATCTCAGAATTTTTTTTTAACTCAAAAGATGAGCAAGTGAATCCAAGATTCTCGTCACTTTTCTAGTTTAAACAAAAATTATTGAAATTTTACTTACCTTCAGAGTTCATCATTATAATAAACTTTCAAGGGTCCCATGAAATTCTTATCAAGTGGCTGCATTTTATGGGTTGAATCAATGTTCCTTGTATGGCTATAATGGCCATCAAGAATAAGTAAAACCGACTCATCTTTAGATGGTTTTACAAAACTCAAAAAATGCTTAAACCACTTTGTAAATATGGGGACTTGAACCCATCCTGAAAGGTTACAAGACGAGTCCGAACCTGGTGGTGCATCCTTCATTAGAGCTAATTTGATGGGACAAACGAAACCTCCGGCACTCATACAAGAAATGACTGTAATCAAAGATTTACGCTCTGCTGACGTCATTGCTTCAATTTGCAGTTTTCCCTTTCTCCCCAAGACTTTTTGCTGCTTAGACTGAACCACAGGAAGTCCTGTCTCATCGACATTCCAGATTCTAGTCAAAAAATACATTGACATTGTCTCGTGTAAAACCTTTTGCAAGATCAAATGTTGTGCCAGTTGGTGTGCAAATGCTTAGTTTATCTTTGTGCCTCTTACAGAATAATTTAAGCCAATCGTTTCCAGCACTTTCGTTTATGATGGATTCCATTTCTAAAATATAATCTTAAAGAGCCTCCTCAATGGATTTATTTAAGACCGGCTTTCGGCCCAACTTTATGGAAAAAATATCATTTAAGGACTTGCTCGAAGTCATGGCGTTGAAGCTGGGAACACCACAGGTTTGAGGGGTAAGGAATTTTAGTGCCAAGCTAGGATTGCGGTACTAAATTAGCACCAAATTAGCACTTAGTTCCTGCATCATTAGAATTTCGAAAATCAGTTGTGGTGTTTCCAGCTTGACGGACCTTGTTCGTTTGAGTACATACAATTTAAAAACTAATAAAAATCAATAAATTGGAATGTACATATATATAGTTTTTTGTTTAAAGAATTCCTCGTAAAATTTGGAAGCAAGCCTTTTATGATTTAAATGCGAGTATCGCCAGAAGCCAATGGCTTCTATAAGTCACCAATTTTTACTGCCTTAACTGAACACGATAGAGGCGGAGCTGTGACTAGAGCTGCAGCTTGAATAACTATCAAAATATTCAATACACACAAATTCAATGTTACGAACACTACGCAACGCAGCTGCAAACCGAGCTGCATGTCGGTGCTGCAAGAGTTTACCAACTTTTCACATACAGAACTTTTGAAGTTTCAATTTGAAAATAATTGCTCATAAAAAAGAAGTAGAAAAAAATATTGAAGCTTTTGTGCTTATTTCCTTCGCGAAAAATATTATTAATCAAACGAATAATATCGTAAATAAAATAAGTGAATAATAAATAAGAACATGATTATTTTTTTGTTGTAAATTTTAAGAAATTGAACATTTGGGAGTATAACGGTACCACGTTATTAGTAAACTCAGAATTTCAACGAGAGGCAACACAAAATAGTTTCCTTAGGAAGAACGTCTGTGTGCATAACTCAATGCAATTTAATGATTGAAATTCTAGTCTTGTTGGATATAGTTCACACTAGATATTCGTCATGAAATCTATACGTAAGATGAACTGAACTTAACAAATCTGGCGTATTGACAAGGCCCTCACTAGTCAACTGATGAGTCCAAGTGAGATCGCTGGGAAGAAACGCCAAAATTTTTGTGGAATTAAGGCCGTAAAAAGCTATTTTGAATCAATATCAACAAGTCCAACTAAAATAGTGCTAAGTCTTCTACTTGGCTGATGTATTTCAGTAGTATGCCTATAGAATTTGAATTATTAAAAAAACCTTAATACGAAAAAAATATTCTTTAGTTTAACCTCTGTCTATTAAATAGCACTACGAGGAACTTGCAGTTTTACTCTGCATTATAAGACCGATTTAAATTTTTCGGAACATTAATTTATTTATCTATTCATTTGTTTATTTAGCTTAGTTGAAGCGAAACTAAAAACTTAACATATTATTCTGAAAACTCATCTTATTTCAATGATGATAGTGGATTTTTTTTGGTAGCGATTATTTAAACTGAAAGAAAATCTATTATGAAACTAAAACTGCACGTAATTTCCATATTAATTGCTCCTATTACAAACCATTGCCCAGTTCCAGGATTATGTTTTAGTTAAAAAATATATATATACCTAAATTTACGTAAATAACTAACAGTCATCATCACTCCCACCCATCGTCCTTGGTTTATTCGCATCAATCTACTGATTTGCACTTAAAATGTGTTTCGCTTCGGTTAAGTTCTCCGAAAGTTTCTTTTCCAACTATATAGCAGTTTAAAATTAGTTTTTCGCAAAACCATTACCTATAATATATATGTACATACCTACTAAAAAAAAAAAAGGCCGACTTTGACGAAACTCTTGCCGTTGCATTTTGGAAATGGTAACTTAAGAGAAATTAATGTAGCAAGACATTTACCTGCATTTCAAATGCAGATGTCTGGATAAGTTTTCAACTTTTAATTTAAAAGATTTCGGACCGTAAATTTATTCTTGGCTGCAATATTTAAACTTCTCTGATGCACGAATTACCATTGTGTGCGGTAATTAGAGAGAGAAAGAGATAAATACTCATCGGATGTGTGACTAACGAAACGAATTGTCTTGTGACAGATTTACTGATGCATTATTAGAGCGTTAAGAAAAAGTTAGTTAAGATTGAAAGAAAATGGAACTAAATTTAAAATTCAAAAGGCTATATATGTATTAGAAAAGGAAGGCACATGCGACTTTCTGTAAGTACCTACAACTTAACATGTAACTAGGAACTACTGTTAATCTGTACAAAAAATAATTGATGTTGAAATATGAATAATGTCACATATTTAATACGATGATTTCTTGAAAATGAATTGGGATTTTAATGCAACTGTTTGAAATTCGTACCTAATCCTATTTACAGTTTTGGGAGAAAATTTTTCTTTAGAAAAAATAAAATAGTTAATGTAAATTCTTAAAAACAATAAGACAATCAGTTCTGACAACAGGCTAAATAGTGGATCTTTTCAAAAGTGTTGGTTGAGACGTTGAGTGCAAGCATCCAATGGAAATCAACAACTAAGTATAGGCAGTCCTGTCTTGTATTTTACTGTCGAGGTGTTTTACTCCAAAAAGCAAAGTTCGTCGACTATATTGTGGTAGAGTTGCGCCAACAAACAGAACCATTATTTTGTTTGCAATTTACCCGTAAATGAATGCTTGTGGGTAGTTTCATGACTAGTTGCATGCTTTATTATGTTAAGTACGTCATTAAGAGAGGAAAACAGTGAAGAGTTCTTAGTTCTTACCACGTTGACTTCTCACTTTCTCGTCGCATTGTGATACAGCGTTGCCACAATGTTACAAGTGTAACAAAAGTTTTACACTTTTCTTAATTTGTTTGTATTTGTTACTATGTTACTTTTTTTTTTCTTTTTGTTACACTTTTTTCTCCAATTTTTTTTTTTCTTTAAACTTTTACTTTATCATTTTTTTAATCAGTGCGCTTCAACAACACTTCCACCTATTTGTACACCTACGTCCTAAATTGAGTTGAAATTACCTTCATTCGACTCGATCGAACTCGTTCAGTTACAGTTTAGTCGAAATCTTGCTATCTTTCACTTAAAATTCAAACTCGATCTCTCGATCCAGCATATAAACATGGTTAGATATCCATTCCTGAAAGTATTCCAGTTTCCACATTCCAAAAAAATAATGTATTGACTTATTATTTAATGTATAGTTTTGTACTGAATTTAAAAACTGTGATGAAGAAAACTTATGTTTCTATTAAAAATAAAAAATTGAGTTCAAGAGCATTCTTTGCATTTAAATCATTTTTTTCAATTTGTTACATTTTTTTCGCTTTTGTTACGTTTTTTAAAAAAATGTGTTACACTTTCGTGAAGCCCAGCGGCAACGCTGATTGTGAATCAGGCATAAGTCATTGATAAAAAGAGAAGGCACGTCGATTATAGAATCCGCAATACTGGAACCGCAATGATTCGCAGTACAGTGCTCTCGTTTCTCTTTACATATTTATCGCAAAAAGAAGAGAAAACAATGTACTGAAATCACTGCGGATCCAGTATTGTGTATTCTATAATAAACATGATTATTCTTTTTTAAACTTTTTTTCTAGCTAAAAGATAACTAGTTCAAAGTACAAAACTTGAAAAAACGGGTATTTCTTGATTCTACTGTTGAATCTTTGTACTTGCTCATAACTTTAAATCAAGTCATTTCACAAAACATTTATGTTCTAAAAGAGAATATTAAAACAACCTAAAATTATATACTCAAGAACCCAAGGAATTAAACCCAAAGTACTCCTAAAACAACACCCAACCAGAACCATCATAAAGATAAAATAAGAAAAAAAAAAAACAACTTCCCGGATGAAACACAACCAATTTGAATAATCATAACAAAAGTCATACAAAAAAGGGATCAGTAACAATATTGCAGGAGCAGGCAGGATTATGCTTTCATTCATTCAAAATAATGTGCTTAGAAAAAAAAAAGGTTTTATTTCATTCAACGACTATATAAGGTGCTGTTTCCCAAAAAATTAAAGAAAAACAATGACTTGTTCTTAGCATTTGTTCAAATAACAATAAAAACAACAACAACAAACCCCTCATTTGTTATGGGATTTGTGGTCGATTACAAAGTTACTGTGTGGGTTCTCGCGGATTTAGATATGAATAAGAAATTATTTTTAATGATTTTTAACTGTCAGTTTGTTGTTTAGTATACCTACAATTATTATATGCATAAGGTAAATTAAATAGTAGGTACTATAGCAAGTTGAGCAACTAAATAAGTTAAAAAGCAGATATTTTAATCAAATACGAGATTACGATAATATAGAGAAGACGAAAAAAGGGGTTCTTGCAATAAACATCATGAAGCTTCAGCCTAAATCAATTTACTTTTAGCTTAAAACCTCTTGTCATTTGAAGTTTTCTGTCTTGGTACTACCGATTTTAGGCAGGGGTGAATAACAATTTTGGGTAATACATTTATCCCAGAAATAGGTTTTTTGGGTTTTTGAAATACAAATTGTTAATTAAAGGCGCGGCTACATCAAAATCATCAATTCTTGTAGGCTTTATAACAGAATTTGAGTCTTAGATGAACTTTATTTTTCGATTTACTTTCATAACCAAAATTTATTGTGACTCCTGGAATCCTAAGGCCAATTTTTTAGTGCAGAGTTACCGGAGTTAGATTATTCCTGCAAATTAATTAGAACCAAGTTAACTCAGAAGCATTTCCGTGCCACATTTTCTAAAAAATCGTGTCATTTTCGTGCCATATGAAAAAAACCAAAATTCGTAGATATGTTTAAAAAATATAAATTAATTGTGGGGTGAAATACAAAAAAAAAAAAAAAAGAAGAAAGAAGAAATAATTTGTTCCATGAAAAATAAGAGTTTTTGCCAGTTTTTCTTCCATCTGGCCTCCATTTGGAGCAATTTTCTCAAAACTTCTTCAAAATTCGCTTTATTTGGAGTAAAAAATGGAAACCAAAAAAGCGTGCCATATTGAATTTTTTCATGCCACCGTGCCATGATAAAATTTTCGTGTCAAAAAGGCACGATCGTGACACTTCGGCAACGCTGGTGGTTCTCTCTAAGTTGATAGTGTTTTGACAAGCATCAGTCCGAAATTTCTATTCAATTAATCCAGAGCAGATTTTCCAGATTTAACTCGTGGTTAATGCCTGATTTACAATGCGACGAGAAAGCGAGATGTCGACGTGACCAGATCTCTTCACAGTTTTGCTCGTTTAATGACGAACTTAAAAAAATGAAACAATACATAATTTAGCATTTCTCGTCGTAATTTCGCGTCTTTTTTTCAATTTTTCGAACTTATGACGTGACGTGATGACGAGAAATAATTGAATATGTATTATTTCGTTGTTTGAAATTCTTGATTAACAGAGAACATCTGCAAAGAGATTTAGTCACGTCAACGTCTCGTTGTTTCGTCGTATTGTGAATCAGGCATAACTCCAAAACACTTAAAGCCACATTTTAGACAAAAATAAAAAACAATGGAAATGTTCCAAATAGCTTTTTACGGCCTTTAGTCCACAAAAATTTAGGCGTTTCGTCCCGGCGATCTCACTTGTGGACTAAAGGCCGTAAAAAGCTATTTTGAATCAATATTTCAATAAGTCCAATTAAATAGTGCTAAGTCTTCTACTTGGCTGATGTAATTATTTCCGTAGTATATAGAGTTTGTACCTATTATTAAAAAAAAGCCTTCAATGGAAATGTTTGTTTATTATCAATTTAGCTTTCACTGAAGACCGCAATCAGTTACGAGGCTCAGTTGTGGAAAATTCTGATTTTGTAAACATTTTTAGAAAATAATTTTTTTACCACTGTATTTTAGGCTGTTTTGGTCTGTTTGAAGAAAATGCGAGTAAAAAAAATGTACCTATTACAATATTTTTCATAACGTTTCAAAAACTAATTAAATAATCAAAATTACGAAGTCTCGTTGTCTCGTCGCATTTTGAATCAGGCATCAAGCATCATGAAGAGGAAGACAAAAATATTTCTGTCTCATGCGTTTCTCTTTTCTCTGCACAAAATAAGAAAAAAAAAGAGAGAATTGCGCTGACTGCGCATGCGTTTCAGGGAGAATGATAAGGTGGCTCGGGATCAGCGTTGCCATAATGTGCCCAAACGGGCCATTTGGCCCTCTGTTTTTAATTTAGGCCCTTGGCCCGGGGCCAATAAGAAATGGCCCGCATATCTTATTTTTTTGTATTCCTTAAACAAAATGTTCTATGAAACACCCATCTTATTTTATCGCAAAAAGTTGCATTGTGTTTCCTCCAAAAACATTAAAATGACACTGAATTCGTCATTTAATTAAACAGATGTTAGACCATAGTTTTTGTTATTGAAAAGCCATACAAAGATCTGAAATATAATTACCTATTTTCTAGAGAATACAAATTTTTGAGCTGTGAATTGCTATTTAATACCAATTTTAATATGTATTATGTACAGATGTACATATATGAATAAATTGAATAAATATTTATGTTGCCCTATACCTTTCTTATTTTTTTTTTTTTTTTAATTTTCTCTGAAGTGTAGTGGCCCGCAGTTTTTGGAAATGGCCCTCAAAAAGACCCTCAATTTATTTTTCTTCGCGGCATCGCTGCTCGGGATCGTTGGAAAGTTTTATTCAAAGAAGCAGAATCGCTTTTTTGCACCAAGTGAAACGAAAAGGTGAAAGCAATGCATGCGAGCGAATATGAAAATTATTAATTATTCGATTCACTTTTTCACAGAAACAGAATCGGCCCCCTAATGGAATACCTTCCTCCACAGATTTCTCTGTAGTTTTCAGGTTCATCAAAATTGCCTTTTTACTTTATGAAGATTATAGAACTGACACTTTAATACTTTCTGGTATCTATCCTGTTTGGAAGATTTTATTATATTGCAGTATAAGTTCAAAAATAAATTCGTCGGAAGCAAAGGATTTAAAATATTTAGGTCCCACTGCATCTGATCCCACAGCTTAAGATACCTACCTTCTTTAGTTTTTGCCAACACAAATTTTTCCACTGGTTGTAAGCAGCTTTGCCACCCAAAAAATAATTTCCGTGCCACATTTTCTAAAAAAACGTGCCATTTACGTTCCATATTAAAAATACGCAAATTCTTATATTGAAAAAAATATAATTCAATTGTGCGTTGGAATACAAGAAAAATTAGAAGAAATAATTTGTTGTCTTCGTATTGTCAAAAAATTAAATTTTCTGCGTGTTTTTACTCCATTTGGAGCAATTTTCCTACAATTACTTCAAAATTCGATTTATTTAAAGCAAAAAATGTGTCAAAAAACCACGATATTGCCACTGCAACGCTGCCTGGTTGTAAGACCGCGCATAATATGGAATCATGAATTGAATACAGTAAAACCCGCTTAAGAGAAACGGCAAAATGTCACAGTATTTCTTTCAGTTAAGCGGGTTTTTCACTTAACCGAACCCCGCTTAAGTGAAAAAAAATTTCATTTAAGCGGAGTCCGGATAAGTGAAAAAAAATTTCACTTAAGCGGATTTAAAAATTCCATTCAGCGGAAATTTAAAGCTAGAAAAAAATTGAATTTATCTTTTGGAGTTGCCTAAAAAAATTAAATAAAATCCAAAAAGCGATTTGTTAACAAAACGAGAATAAATGGTTGTGACATATAGAAATTTAAATGCCATTTTTGTGGTGAAAATGGTGGAGGTGAAAAATAAAAAAGAAGTGAAAGCGTTCAACAAATTTTTTGTCTGTTTCAATTTTTTTTCACTTAAGAGAGTTTTTTTCAATGAGAAATATAAAATTTAACTGTAAATATTTTTCAGGTAAGCGGGTTTTTCACTTAAGCGAGTTTCGCTTAAGCGGAGTGTTTTATAGGTGATTAGTCGAAAAATGCTCGGGGATGAAAGATTTGTTTCAGCTAAGCGGGTTTTTCTCTTAAGCGGGTTTCTCTTAAGCGGGTTTTACTGTACCAGCATCAAGCAGATTTTGAAAATATGACTTCGGCACATCTACTCCCAAGTCCTATTGACGTTTTTCCAGAAGGTTTTGAGCTTTTGGCTTTTCGAAGTATGTAGGTATAATATCTTTACTTTTTTTTGTTTTACAAAGAGATTTAAATTTCGAATTGTCTTCCAAATAAATAATTGAAATAATTTGAGTTAGTTTTTTAAAGTTCTAAGAAGACTAAAAGACACATTCCTTGACCTAGTACAATCAAACCAGACACTTTTAAGGACTATTCACATGAGAGCGACCAACGAACAACGAATGAACGAACATTCGTCCATTTTGAAATTTCGTTCACATAGCATTTTTTTATTCGTTGCGAATGACGTTTCAGCCACCACCAATCACCAAGTAAACAAAAACAATAATATAGTTCACACTAGATATTCGTCATGAAATCTATATTAGATGGACTGAACTTAACAAAAATTGCGTATTGACAAGGTCCTCACTAGTCAACTGATGAGTCCAAGTGAGATCGCCGGGACGAAACGCCTAAAATTTTTGTGGACTAAAGGCCGTAAAAAGCTATTTTGAATCAAAAACAATAATTATTTTGAGGCTATTCGAGCGCGAACAGTTCATTCGTTGCAGTGTGGATGGTATGTGGAACTCGAATAGAGTTTGACAGTTCGTAACAATCAGATTGTAATTCGTGGCGACCATTCTCAAATTTCACTTATTTTAGCAATTAAAACGCAAATTTTAGTATCTTAACATTAATTTAAATAGTTTTTCTACCAATTTGTCTAGTTTTTGTGAAGGATTTAGACTTGTTAAATGTTTTAAATCCCATTTGTTTTTTTATTCGTTGGTCGTTGGTCGCTCTCACGTGAATAGTCCTTTACTAATGCTCTTTTTTTCTATTTTACGATTAACAGTTTCAAAGGTGTTTTTAACAATAGTTTCCATTTTTCCAAACTAAAAAAAAAAATAAATCACATACAGTCCAGTCGTTTCAAAACAGAATAGAATTTTAGATTCAAACAAAAGGGTTGGGTATGGTATGACCCATCATGAACCAGGCCATCACTACGCAATTCATGGCAAGACAAATGAACATTTCGCAATTCATCATAACACAATAAATTAATGGTTCGTTTCGTGCAAATAATTTAGTGCGAAAAATGAGCGGAAACTTCTCCAAATAATCTGCTATAATTATCAATTTCGCTCGTTGATCAGCGTACCTTACCTATATACATATATATTGCAAAACGTAGAGCAGAACGAAATTTTTCGTTTATTATTCCGTTGTGTCATTTTTGTATGACAATTTTCGTTTCGCTTCAGCTGCTTACTATGCTTTAGAATTGGTAAGAAAATTGAATAACACAGTGCTGTCATTTCTTTTCATGTTGTTTGACTGAAGAATTTTTGAAATTTTCAGTTTGGTAAAAAAAGAGTAGATCTCAAAAAAGCGGAGGGGTGAGCAGCGTTGCCACAATGTTACAAGTGTAACAAAAGTGTTACACTTTTCTTAATTTTTTTGTATTTGTTACTATGTTACTTTTTTTTTCTTTTACAAATTAAGCTAAGTACAGACGATTGTCAGAACTGTCAATGGTGTGACAATAGCTGACACTTAACATATTTCTTACAATGAAAAATTCTCCTTTCACACGGTTGGTAGTTTTCGTCTCATAGTCTGACAATTTAATTGTCAGCTCTTGTCTAATAATTTTCGGATAGTAATATTATATCTGACAATATTGCCAGCTAGAAAATTTTCTGTTCAAACGGTAGGCAGATCTATTCAAACAAAATTATTGATTGTTTAATTTTTTTTAAAAAAGTTTTCGTGGTTGCGTGGCAATTTTTTGTGTGCTGAACAAATAATTAAAAAACAAAAAAGGAAAATAGAAGACAATACACCAATTGCAACAATTTTAGCTTCGTATTTCAATGGTTTGTTTAATTTAATCCGAATAACAAAGAATACGGAGCTGCAACTGGAACTGTAGCTGGAATAGCTGTCAAAATATTCAATACACACAAATTCAATGTTGCACTTTTGGTTTTTCAATTTGTATGAAGAAAAAATTATTGAAGCTTTGTGTGGTTATTTGTTTCGCGGAAAATATCATTAATTAAAAGAAGATTATCGTAAATAAAAAAAAGTGAATAATGAGACCGTTATTGTTTTTTTTTTTTAATATACCTACAAAATGCTGTGCAGCTGCATTGTGGGCACATAACAATTAGCACGTTCACGTACGACACTTTTTCACTGCGGTTGCATCTCCAGTTGCAGCATTCTATTATGTTCAGGCAGTTAAACTACATAACACAAGGAATTGATATAAAATATAATTAAAGTGAGTCCCGTTGCTTTATAGATATTTTCTTTTCTTTGTCCAGTTGTGCAAAAACTACAAATTTCCAATACAAATGTTTTTTTATCTCTCTTTAACCAACTCGACTCCAGCCGACATTTCGGACAATGAAGAAATTGTCAGCAATTGTAAGATGTTTTCAATGAAAACTCCTGACAACGACCAATGAGTCTGACAATGTCCTAATCTTCTGACAATGATAAAAATTGTGTGTTCAGACGATTGTAAGATACCTGACAATTTTTTGTCAGATCGACGTCTAACAATTACCTGACAATGATGTTTCTAACAATATTGTCGAACAAAATTTTGTGTTCAGACGATTGTAAGACATTTGGGACAGTTTTTTCACTGACAGATCTGACAATCGCCTGAACAAAATATAAAATATTAACTTGCTCATTATTTTCTGTCCCATTGCCGGTATCTTCAGAGCGACATTAAATAAATTAATGTAAATTTATATCACTAATAATAATTTTTGTTTTATTATTATTTTGACAGTTTTGGTTAAAACAATTTGTTAATGATGTAAATCAACTATAAGCATACAAAATATAAAATAAAGCTTTTTCACAGTTTTATGAAATGCCCCAGCGCAGTATAGGTCGGGGAACATCGAACAAAATTCGTAATTAGAAGTTTAAGTTTGTATGTGCCCAAAAATCAAAATTTATTTTAATGCAAGCCACCAGCTGTAGTCTTTCTATGCAGTATCTTTAAACAAACACAATTAAATTTACTTCATTCACCAGCAAGATAAATTTATCTCTTCCAAAAAACTGCCATATATACATATGTACATACATACATATGTACAGTACCATAGGTTATCATGATAATCTTCCAAACGACAAGACTTTTCGTCCTGTTCAAATAGCGAATGATTTATGTATGGCGTAATTAAATCCAAAGTAATAAAAACAAGACAAAGTCACGAATAAGAAGATTTAGTTCGAAGAAGCATTCCAAATTCACAACCACGAACAACAATTTCCTATATTATAAGAGTTACTTAACAACACTCTTGAACTTCCTCAATGATGATTATACACACTTTGCCAAACACAAAACGAAAAACAGACAAATATTTCTCTTCACCACATGCATAACAATTCTATTGGAATTGGAAGGCTATCAAGTCACGTCCTTATGCGATTTTCTAAATAAAACAACATGAAAAACGAATAGCTAGTGTGCTCTTGCTCTATATCTCTGCAACAATTTAGCTTAAACCAAAAATGAGTTGTAAAACCCTTTGGCAAATTGAATGTTTCATAAACGATGTGATGCGACCTTTTTTTTTTTTTTGGTTACACTGAGACCGACGTTATAAACAGAAGATAGACAGATTTAGATTGTTTAAAATTCTTTGTTGACTTCTCTTTGGTTTTTCTATTTTTTTTTTTTTTTTTTAAATCAAAAAACTGTGTACAGGCTCTGAAATGCATAACGAAATTCTATAACAGAAATTACATGTCGAGGCAAATAGGAACAGGCATGCCTACTCAACTCATAGACAGAATGCCTATACCATATAAAGAGCATGTAAGTAAAAGTGTTGGGTTGAAGGATTCCTACAACTGCCAGAAAATGTCAATTAGATTTGTAACTATGACCCGTGTAATGGGTTTTTCGACTTTGTTAAGTTGTATATGTGTTTTTCGTCCTTGTCATATCAAGGCTTATTTCTCCATAGTACACCTACCCAACCTACTGACTTTCTTCCTTCTCTGAAAAGGTTTCTGTTGTTTTCCATATATAGCATACCATAGGTACTTTTTTAGTAGCATAGAGTGAAATTAGAGTTTGCAGAATGTACAAAATCATTTAAGGTATGATTTTAAGCCATATCGGGTTGACAACCCTTTTTTGTTAATTTTTAGAAAGGGGTGCCTTTGGTCTATATTACTTTATAGTGTATTGTATGATGACTGATAGAATGAAACGAACTATAAACAGACTTTTTACCAGAATTATCTTTTTGTCCATGTTTTATAATAGCCAATAAACTATGTGTCCTTTTCAAGTTAAACACTAGAAAAGTAATTTGTTTTGGGCTTTGGTAAAGGGCTATTCCATGTTAGGTGATTATTTGGGTCGTATTCGTATCTGTATCTAGATATATTAAGCTTTCAAAAATGGATTTTTAATAGACTTTGTGAGGATGGTAAGTCTTATATTGAATTATTTCATCAGAAGTCTTTTTTTTTATCAAAGATATAATTTCTTCTTGAATTTTAGCAGGTATGTAGATATTAAAGAAATACGTAGATTTTTGTAGATACATTTATATAAGGGTGGTTCATATTTTGAGTTTTATTCGAATTATTTTGAATATTAAAATAAAAAATACCAGAAATCCCTTTAAGGTTTATTTTTGTATAAAGAAGCTTGATTGACTTTGTTTAAATTTTTCAGGTAGTTACTTCCAAGTAGGTAATATTACGTTTCAAAAAATAAACTTATAAAGGGTACCTATTCATGCAACGTCGTCGTAAATTTACAAATTGTGTACAATGATAAGTTTACACAAAAGTTTGCATGAACGCCCTTTTCAATTCATTTAGTTAAATGCTGTGTAATGGAATCAGCTGTTCGTTAAACGTCAAATAATTTTCAAAATAATATGTAAGTTTACAAATAAGCGTGTTCAGACTTTGAAGTTATTTTTAAATGGAGAACCTTTCCACAAACAAAATTAAAATCGGAGTCGAATGTCTCGGAACGGAAAAAATGTAAGATCTACCACACAAGTCACTTCTTTTTTTAAGCTCGACAGGAATTATGTAGATGAGAAAACGATTTCGGGGCTAAATGTAAAACTGTAATAGTCGTAAACTCACGGCAATGATCGAACGCAAATGAGCGAATACAAGAAAAATCAAATGGCGCGCCCATAATGGCGGATATCTACTCTTCCTTCAGTTAAGTTCAATTTCGTTTTCGTTATCCCAACTCAACTCAAATTCGGTGAAAGAGGAATCATTTAAAAAAAACCTTTTTGTTTCCTCACCAAAGTCCTTAGATAATTTTATCCGAATTACGTAAACCATTTCCCATATCAAAAGATAAACTTATCCAAAAGATAAACTTATCTAGTGTTTAACGACGTTGCATGAATCCCCTTGTAAAAAAAATGGGCCCTTAATCACAAAAAATTCAACTAAAAAAAAATGCGTATTGACAATGTTCTGTCGATACAGGAAACAAATGGTATTTGGGGGGGGGGGGGGGGGAAGGTGGGTTCTATTGCTCTGCGTTTAGGCGGGAGGGAAATTTTCTAAAAAAAAAAATTCTTCTATAACTTTTCAAAACTACAACCGATTTTTGAAATTTATTTTTATTTAAACAAGAAGATTGAGAAATTTCTATCTACCATACAACATTTTACTGCGTGGATAACGGTTTCCCGCAATTTATTATCAAACATATTTTTTAACTTTAGGGCATAAAGCCCTTAAGTTGCACTTAGGAGATTTATAAGGTTATGTTGCATGATGACATTTCAGTAACTTGTGCAAAAAAAGTTCTTGGTTCAAACTAAAATAAAATAATAAAAATGAATTTTAAATTGACCGATTTGTTGGAAGATGATGTTGAGGTTCTTGAATTGATTGAAGTTGGTGTCTCACGTCAGGTTTACGATAGAAATGAGTATATTTTTAGTTTTGATGAATTGGCCTATGAAATATGACTATCCATGTATTAGAACAAATCGATAAGGAGGTAGAACGACCTTATAACAGGTTTGATACATGACTTTTATAACAAATCGTTGAACAAAATTATCCGTCTTCTAGAAATAGTTCAATAATTCAATTGCAAAAATTGGCATTTCTTGCCCTTTTTTTGTCATAATTATTCCTTTTTCGTTACCTTTAATTCAATGTAGTTTTTTTTTCAGCCATTATTAATTAATTTTGAACAAACACAAAACGTTTAACAATCTTTTCACAAATGTACCGTTTTTAAAATATCACGCATACTTGTACACAGTTCGAAGTGTGTTTGACATTTTGCATCCGAACGAAGTTCGTTTCGTCTTTTTGACAGGCACGTATCCTCGTGATTACATGGTTCTTTTTTACATTCGTGAAGACTCTTTCGTTATTTTGACGTTCAGAAACTTTGCGGTGGATTTATTGGAAAATAAACACAAGTAATAATTAAAAATGTTTTTTAATCACTTTTTATTCATATCTACAGCTTATTTAAGTGTGAAAAATTGTTTTACAGCTCGAAATTAAAAGTTTATAAGTTCTTCGCACAATGCTCTGATTTGAGGGATGGGCGATTAAATTTTTCGATTTTAAAATCGGTGGGAAAATTTATCGATGCTGAAACATCGATGTTTTTCAAAATCGATATATTTCTTCTTTTTTTTTCTATTTTGATAGCCAAATACGTTATAATATGTAAATTTACATCAAAACGTGTTTTTGATTTAGGGCCGTTTGTTCATGGTAGGTTAAATCTGTAATAAAGGTTCCCACTCTGGTTCTGATGATTAAAATTTCAGATTAAGGATTCATTTAATCGATTTTCTCCTCTAAGAAATTCCATTAAAATGATCTGTGGCTACGTTCTGTAACTCACATCGATAAAATTAGTCGAGAAATGATGGACATTGAAACACATGAGTTTTAATTTATTTTTCAACGTTTCTCTGTACGATATTTGGAGCAAATCGGTCCACCTGTTTAACCTCTGTCTCAATGGACCTCGTATAGTGCAAAGAGCGTAGAAATCAACGGACGGTATGGTAAAACTACTTTTTTAGACTTCTCCATGTTTACACGAAACCAATACTTGCCCTATAGAAAATGTTAAAAGAAACAAAAATTTCCATCCTACATATTGTTTTATCAAGTACATTTTTAAATTTACGTGGTGTGAACATTTTATCGGGATTAAATCTTAAATGATCACATGAATTCTTAATTTTAAAAACGAAAATTATACACAAAGAGAATTACTTTTTATAAAATGAGTACAGCAGAAATGAGAAAGGAAAGTAGATATTAACATGTGCCTACATTCTGTAATTCTCGCATCGATAAAATCAGTCGAGAAACTATGAAAATTGAAACAAATCGTATGAGTTTTGTTCCACTTTTCAACCTTTCTCGAGAGGTTTACAGAACGTATAGGCAATGATTTGAAATACTTTATCTGTAATTAGTTATTACCCACTCCCTTTGCTGAAACCCCGCAAACCCCTTGTGCATGTAGTTGTAGTATGAAAAAGTATTTATGTTCCATTTTATTTGCATTTTTGTAATTTTCTGTAGGCGATGTATTTAATCTTAAAATCGATATCTGAAATCGATTCAACTACGATTTTTGCTGACAAGTGCCTATCGCTCATCTCTACCCTGTTGTCAAACCATAAACGTCAATGTTCAACCAGAAAAAATCTTCAAATTTTCATTCCTGCTTTCGTTACTTCATTCCCCCTACATTTCTACACCCCTCACCCAAGCTGTCAAAAGCACGAAAGACGAAACGAACGAAAAAAAGACTCGTGTAATCAGCGTCTATGTGTAACTTAGTAAAGTGAAACAAAAATTTTCTGACAAGCAAAAATAAATTATAAATTATGTTATGCTTAGAATTTAAGATGTACTTAAGTTAATGACAAAGTATAATTTTTTTTATTATGTGTATAATATGATTTCTTAAAATACTTACCTAATATTTTTTACCTAAAAATACAACTAAAATTATTGAAAAAATAAAAAAGAAAACAAAAGAAAAAGAAAAAGAAAAAGAAAAAGCAAAGATTCTGCAGATCTGCAGAACCCAGATTCTTCGAGATAAACATAGCCTAGATTTCTGGCGGCCTTACTCTTACTTTCCTTTTTCTAACATTCAACATCAACACTCAACGATCAGCGTAGTATTTTATTCGTTTTAATTCGCTTTTATTTAAATATTCATATTTTCTTGATTTTTCTTTTTATTATTTTGAAAGCTACTACTATTTTCATTTTAATAAACCTAGTACAATTTAAAGCCAAATTTAAGAACTTGATTTTTATTGTTTGACAAAAAATATTCTTTTAGTTCTTTTTTTATAAAATTGAAAATAACAGAAAAATGATTTAATTTGAATTTAATCGGTTGTTTAAGTTGCTCCAATTATCATATTTCCACTTAGGAAGAGTATTAAATTCAATTTCGTTATTTAAATATTCTTAAAAAACAAGAAGGAAATAATTAGGTATCAGGGTTTGATTAGAAAATGATAAGAGCATTTAATATTATCAAAATACAATAACATAAAATTTTGAAATAAATCAGTTCGAAGAATTGTCTTTTTTGCAAAATTTTGAATTTAAAAATGAATTCTTGATTTTTATACCAAAAATAAATTTCCTACAAATAGTGCTGAAAATGGTTGAATTTTTAAGATTAGAAGAAAGGGTATCTATTTCTTCCATTATTTCTGAATAAATTGAGGGGAGCATTCTCGATATTTCTTGTTAAGAACCACCCTATTGTATGTACATATTTACTTGTACAAAAGGTTGTGGTTATCATGACATGATGTAATCAGCTTTATTTAATAATAATGAAAAGCCTCTTATCTTTTGGTTACATTCAAAAAAATGACAACTAAATTTTTTTTTAAGGCAGGTACACTGGTACAGTTGTCAAGGTTTTGTGAGTTTATATATTTGATATCATGATTGTGTATATAATATTTTAAATACAAAATTTCAAATTCAATATAAAAATATAGGAAGATAATAAACTCTTAAGATCAAGAGTATTGAATTAAACATTAAAGCCCATAATCGTATATTCAAATAAAAAGTTGATGGTCTGTATATAAAAACGTTTAAAGCTCTCAACTCCTTAGGTTTTAGGACATCAGTAGATAACTAATTTAATTTTTAGTTTAATTTCTCCACAATAAAATTAAGTCATCTTTTTGAAAAGAGGAAACTGACAGTAGTCTTAGGTATTTATTAGATTTTAGAACACTCTTGGACAGTTGTCCAGCTAGCCATTGTCTAAATAGTTGTACATCTCCTTATTTATAAACGCATTCCAACAGTGGCCTACAAATGTTCTCATACACTCACTCACATCCCTGTAATCTGTCAATTTCGTAAGCATTTGGATACGTTCAATGAACATTTCGTTCATTTGAAGATTATTTTTCAATTTTTTATTAATTGAACGTACCCACTTTAGAATAGGTTTGGACAACCAATTTCAGTGTCTAAGTTAGACATTCGATGGAACATGATTTTAAATAAGGTTTTGGACTTGGACAGCTGTCCAAAGATAGACATACTTTGGAATGGGTTTATAAATACGACTGTGAGTTTCCAGCAACTTTAAGTTTTTAGGTGGAAGGATACCAAGTAAGGGGAATGAACGGTCATTCATAAACAAATATGGACTACGATTACGCCACCAGCCCAAAATCGACACCAAACAGTGAATTTTTTGGGATACATTGGACGCTCTTGGGTTTTATTTAGATTGGTATCGTTTCAAATTCAATTTTGTTTTGTGACGCTGAAGATGATTTTCCGATAAAAATTAGTTGTGGTCTGCAAAAGACCGAGTTCTTGTTAGCGACGCGAAATCGACTGCCTCGAATCCTCCTACACACTCTCACGGACAACGGCGATGTTTTTGGCTGATCTTGCGTTTCATCGACGACGTACGGGTGTTGGTTGATCGTTTGCTGAACCAGTGAACCAGTGGACTCAAACTGCGAATAGTCCTCTCGGTAGGACGATTATGAGCACCGTAAAATGGACGAAAAGAACACACATTTTAATCAATGGCCAAATTCCTAAACGCAAATTTAACACATACAAAGCTACATTTTGGGACAATCTGCTTTGCAGGGATGTGAATATACGTTTGCATATTGAAACTGTCTGCTTAGCAAATTTTGCGTTTAGGAATTTGGCCAATTTTATTATTCTCACGTGTTTTGCTGAACGCTTCATCCGTGCATGTTGATTTGGCAAAACAGATTAAATAAATGATAGCTAATTTGCCAGATGTAGCTTCCTTCCTGTCAAAGTTGTCCCTATTTTAAGACCCTTTATTGAAAATAGAGCAAGTAAAAAAATTTATTGGATTAATATAAAAACTGTTTGTCAATTTGAATTTGACAAAACCATTGAATTAGAAAGAGAAGTGGAAATGCCTGAATTGTCAAAACGTCACTTCGGGTATAACTGCGTTTTTGATTGATGTTAAAGCGGAAGATATTTCATAGATAGAGCGACAAAAACAACTAAAATGATTTTAAAGTTTACGTAGTGGGACGATCCGTGTGGCTTCATCCATGTGAACGTTTTCCATGCTCATCAGTCATCACCATAACAAGCCAAGTGAAAATATCAGCATTGAATTCCCTGCCATTCAAAATCTCTGATGGCAAAAAAGTTGCATGAGATTTATAACGGGTCATTCATTTCGTGGTTTCAAGTTGGTAGCGCTGGCATTTGACACCTGTCAAAATTCAGCTATCATTTGAAGTGTCATAATATTAGTTGAATGTTTGTCATTTACGATAAAGGATCGCTTAACAATCGAACAACGCGTTAAAATTATTAAAAGTTACTACAAAAGTGGTGATTCTAACGTAGCCACTTTTCGCGCATTACGCGATGATTATGGTCGTCATAATCGACCGACTATGCAAGCAATCGGTAAAATTATAAGGAAATTTGAAGATAGTAGAAGCGTTACTGATGTCGTAAGGCCTGTGCATCATCATAATGCACGCTCAGTCGAAAATATTGCTGCTGCAAGTACAAGTAGGTATTGCTGATAATCCGAATTTATCGATTTCCCGGGGCAATTTACCGATTGTTTTGGCTGGCGATTGAAGATCATGACAGGACTATATGTAGTTCCAACAAGACGGGGCAACAAGCCACACAACATGACCAATTATCAATTATGGCTTTATTGCGTGAGAAGTTTCCTGATCGCGTAATTTTACGTTTTGACGACGTCAATTGGCCACCAAGATCATGCGATTTGACAACGTAAAATTTCTTTATGTGGGGCTACGCAAAATACCGTGTTTACGCGAATAATCCCCGAACTCTAGACGCATTAAAAACCAACATTACTCAAATTATCCCCGAAATACAACACGAAATGTGCGAAAAAGTGGTTAAAATTTACCTCAAAAGAATCGCATGCTGCCAATTTTCCCGAGGCGGCCATTTGAATGATATTGTTTTTCACACTTAATGGCATCTAAAGTCCAAAGTTTACAATAAAATTAAATTTTCATTAAAAATTTATCACCGTGTGTATTATTTAGCTTTATTTTCGAAACCGAAAAATGAATCACCCTTTACTTCAAACGAAACTAGAGAAACGCCAATTTTTAGAACACTTATAACGGTTTATTCTTATCGCTATTAAAGTGGACGAGTCTAGACAAATGCCAATCTATAACAATTCGCCTGAATTAAAAAAAAAAAAAACTCTTCATGCCCAAAGTATACCCACGAGGGGAGGCCCCTGGATCTGCAGGTCCGCATAAGCAGTACGTTTTTAACAAAAGTGTTTTAAATCATTTTCTAATACTTTTACCTGAATTCGAAAGGATGATCAAGGCCCTACGCTACGCACTTTAGCTCCCCGTCACTACTTTGTAAGGACTTAAATACATACACAATCACTGTGTCTAAATATTTTCAATGTAATGTAAAAAATTTGTTTAAGTAAAAACCGAAAATTATTTATCTATTATCCACATCCACTTAAAACCATTTTCAGATCAATTAATTACATGCCTACTTATCAGTTCCAGAATTCCATCAATTTTTTTTTATTTTACTAGTTTTTGTCTCCTCCAAATAAAATCCTTTGAAAAATTAATTCAATTCAAATTTTATTCAATTATTATTTATACCCATCCTTTTTAAATTGCAAGATAAATTATTTATTTTTCTGTCAGAATCCATACATACATATATATAATATGTAGGTATATTCATTGCCACGATAAAAGACTGAAAAGAAAAAAGGAACAAAAATCCTCCAAACAAGCAAGGCCCATTGTAATTGTGGTGAAAATTAATGACACGCTCTTGACTTGTGAGCTTGTATATAAAATCCAACAAATTGATAAAACACAATTAAGCTGTTCTGTTTTTGTTGCGTGCTATAGTCTCAAGCCCACAGCCAACAGCCTGCAGACACAGGGTTCACGGACCACACAAAGTACAGTGGTGGAGAAAAAGGGAGAAAAAGAGAAAGACACAGACACGTCATTCATGATAATTTTTTTTCTATTTAAAAACAAAAAAGCAACGGCAAAACAATTTGCTGCCCCTATACGATTATTTTACATGCATATCTTTATCAGAGATAACTATCATTGTTTACCGTATTGTTTTCTTTTTCGTAGTTCTGTTGCTCTGATGTTTCGTTAGCGATGCCATTTATATCGAAATTCGTTCCACAGTATAATTATAACGCAATAACATCGGCTATACGGTGGGGACCTGGCACACTGGACTGTTTTAATGAAAAAAATGGTAACAATTCTAAAATTTGAGAAACTTTTTGTTAAATAAGGTTTAAATAAAATTTCACATTTAAACCAGATCTAGGGCCAGCTAGTTCCCAGTGGGTTATATCTGTGCCATGGCTTTCAAAGGCTCTAATTAAATAGCTTTAATAAATCAAAATCGCTAATAAGAAATCAACTATCGTGGTGACTTAATGCCTTTACTATTAATTTGACGTTTGGTAACTCAAAAATTCTGTTCGTTTTAAATTCCCTTTTTTCAACCACCGTGTTTGTTTCATCAATTTGAATAATATCCATTTGATTTTAATATATGTAAGGCAATAACTTAAGAATACTACACAATAACTTTAAGTATGAAAAGAGGAAAGTTCCGGACAATTAAGAAGAACTATCTAGAACTTTTCCGGGAAAATCCGGGCATTTGGTAGCTCTGTCATCTGCTACAGCCCAAGTAGAAATTAATATATTTGACCAATTCTTTCCATAAAATACCCCTATGTACCTTCGTCCGTGAAGCTTAAAATCCCACCTAAAATTTTCAACCTTTCGTTTTTTTTTTCCTTGAAGATCGACAATTTGATATTTATCAGTTGAAAAGGACTTTGACATGAATTGTGAAGGGTATGGCAAATTCCCTTTTCTTCGCAGATGTTTTATACCTATATATTTCAAAAAGGTGCCGATTTCAATTTGTTGATAACAAGAAAGGACAAAGCTGTTTCCACTTTCCTTGGCTTTATTCAGAGACGTCTCGGTCGTCGTCATCACCATCGCTATTTTCCATCCTCCATTTGAATGTGGTATTTTTGTTGAAAGCGCGATTACTGCTACTTGGTGGTTGTTAAATTAGTTTTGTCTAATGACCATAATTTTAGCCTCTCGATTTTTTTTTTATCCATGAATCTTCTATTGAAAGAAATCTCAAGTGAGAAAGAACTTCTTAGGGAAAAACATGAAATTGACTAATTAAAATCCTATGAAAGGAAATGTAATGGAATTTGAATTCAAAAGCGCTTTAAAAGAAGTAAACACCAAGAACTTATACAAAAAATTGAATAATTTTTTGCCTTCTGTCTAATTTTCTTTTGTATCTTTGTATGTAAGTTGTGAGATATTTTCACAATAATAATTGTTCCGTCAAAAAACAAAAGATAAAAAAGGTCAAAATTATTTTTAGATTTGGAGGGTAGATTTTAAATCTCACAAACATTTTTTTTTGAAGACAGTTCTTTATTTTTTCCAAGAACAATTCATTTTTATTAGTAATATAGACTTCAGAGAGCAGGTTTGATGGTTAAGTAAAGTATTAAAACTTCTGCTAGCTATAAAGAGGAAACTTTCATCATAGGCTGATTGCTGAATGTGTTTAATACCTTTTCCCAAATTAAAATAGGCAAGAAAACGAACAAACGTACGTCAATTGTCAAAAATAGTTCACGTGTATAAATGGATTAATGGAGCAACCCACATTGAAATTGGACAATTAGAGCTGAGCACAAGATGAGAGGACAGTAGAATTTTGTTACTCTCTTACTTACTAAGGATAGAATAGAAATAGTTTTACAGCCAATTTCTTCACAAAGTTTGAACGGTAGTACCGGTACTATCCCCAAATTAATACTCAAATCAGTATTGTTATAATAATCGGTGATCTCAACATAGACTGGTCAAACACAACTTATGTATCAGTTGTGTTTGACCAGTCTACAAAACGCCTAAAACAAATAATGACTGATAACAATTTAAATCTTCTATGCACAGAACCAACAAAAAAAACACAAACATCATGAACACTTATCGACTATATTTTGACAAATAACATAAACATCTGCAGTGCGACTATTGATCATTCTATCAAAATAAGTGATCATCATGAAGCTTTCAAGGTTTCAATAAAATGTACAAGACAAAATAAACCAAACAAAAAAACTATCAAATACTGTAAGTACAACAAAGAACACAAAGAACATTTTATGACTGAACTTAGATTAAACCCGTTTTTCTCTAGTTTTAATCCAGATTATCCGTATAATATCAATGTATTAAGTGCAAAATTTATAGATTTATAGAAAATAGAATTAAAAAAAGTAGTTGATAGTATGATAGTTACGTGAGTTGTGCCTTATCAAAGTGGAGAATGGTATAACAACGAACTAGAAAGATTTAAAACTCAAAAATAAATTTATACAAAACGGCTGTATTATCGAACAGCTCATATGATTCGCAAGCATATCATCAATATAGAAACTAATGGGTGATTTTTAAGAGGTTTAGAACTTTTTTAAAAAAAAAAACACAAAAAATTCGAAAAAATAAATGAAATATTTATTTGAATCGATAGTTTGAACCTTGCAATTTAATGTTTAAAGATAATTTCATGCAAATGTTGACCGCGGCTGCGTCTCAGGTAGCCCATCCGCTGAGTCCAATTTTGGCATACTCTTTCACACATATCGGCCGGTATCTCACGAATGAATGCATGGATGTTGGCTTCCAGTGCGTCAATCGAAGCGGGCTTGTCCCTATAGACATTAGCCTTGACATACCCCCACAAAAAATAATCTAATGGTGTCAAATCGCACGATCTAGGCGGCCAATTGACCGGCCCGAAACGTGAAATTAACTGTTCACCAAACTCGCCTCGCAATTGCGCCATTGTTTCGCGTGCTGTGTGGCATGTGGCACCGTCTTGTTGAAACCACATATCATGCAAGTCAAGAACTTCCATTTCGGGCAAAAAAAAGTTTGTTATCATCGCTCGGTAGCGTTCACCATTGACAGTAACGCTGCGATTCGCATCATCTTTGAAGAAATATGGCCCAATAATGCCGCCGGCCCATAAACCGCACCAAACAGTGGCTTTTTCGGGATGCATTGGTAGCTGTTGCAATGCTTCTGGCTGATCTTCACTCCAAATGCGGCAATTTTGCTTATTTACGTACCCATTCAACCAAAAATGAGCCTCATCGCTGAACACAATTTTTCGATAAAAAAGCGGATCCTCGGCCAGCTTTTTGATAGTAAAATTTTGATAGTAAAATTCAATAATTTGCAAGCGTTGTTCATTTGTAAGACGATCCATGGTTAAATTGCAAACCAAACTGAAGCTGTTTGACAGTGACACAAGGTACTAAACACACGTCAGCTGTCAAAACCAGTGTTGCCAAAACCAAACCAGCTAAAAAATCACCCGTTATTATAAAAATCGAATTGAAAGTGCGAAGTCTAAATAACGGAAGTGCAATTTGAAAACTGTGATAACCAAACTAATAGTACAATAATAGCTGATAAACTTAATAACTTTTTTATTAAAAGTGTAAACGACCTTGCAAATTCTGTGATATTTACTAATTATATTAGCCTAATCGAAGCGTGAAATACAGAATTTAAGTTTACAAGTATTGGGGATTTATACTTCATATTATTAATATTCTTACTGTGATAAACCAAAAAAGTGATTTTAATTTCATGAATGTTAAAATGTTTAAAGATTCTATTGAAATTGTTGGTCCTGTCCTAATTCGTATAATAAATAGTTCGTTTAGCTCTGCCGTGTTTCCCAAAACTTGGAAAGAATCCCTTATTATCCCAAGGAAGAATGTTCCAAACTCAGTTAAATGTAGTGACTACCGACCCATAAACATGCTCCCGTTGTATGCAGTGTTGTGCCATGTAGACTATAAGTGTAGACTACACGGTTGTCTACGTGTAGACAATTCAACGTAGACAATTGGTAAATGTCTACATAGCAACGTTGACAATGTAGACAATTCATAACTTTTTTTTGTTAAACAGAGTATAGCTGCCAACAGATTATATTTTATTCTAAAAAATATAATAAGAATTTATATTACCTAAGCCCTCGAAGACGGTTTTCAGCAGTATTTAACAATTTTTTATTGCACACCGTGCAAATAGCAGAATACTTGTTGTTGGCTTTTACCAAAATTAAGACTAGCTCTTCGGCCTACCCGACTTTTCAGTTTTTGTTTTTAAATAATAAATTTTATTAAAAGCTCTTTCTGCGTCCACTCGACGCGTTGTTCTGGAATGAATGTTATTGATTTGCAATTTAACAAATGTGATAGCAATTGTTTACATTGTATACATAATTGTTGACATTGTCGATATAATTGTCATTGTAATAAGGGATTGAAAAAATGAAATCGATAAACAAAATTGTATTATAACTGTTTTCCTAGACCTTAAACGTGCTTTTGAAACTGTAAATCATGTCATATTGTTAAATAAATTAGAAAAAATATGGTATAAAGGGAATGGACCTAAAGTTGTTTAAAACTTTTATGTCTACCTAATAGAACACAAAAAACTTCTGTGAATAATAATACATCAAATTCTGCTATAACTACCAAAGGAGTTCCAACAATGAACAATCTTAGGAGTACTCCTTTTCCTTCTATATATAAACGATTTGGAAAAGGTAATACAACATTGTAAACTAGTTCTGTTCGCAGATGATGGTTTACTTTATATAGCAGGAAAAGATTTAAAAAGAGAAGGTAGCACAAATATTCTGTAGTTACGGAATACGGATTAACAATATTGAAGTGGATGTTGATAAAAAGATAAAAACTCTTGAAAATACATTTAATGAGAGATTTACTTCTTTTAACCACACATTGTTTTCGCTGGGTAGCAGACTGGATGCATTTGAAGAACAAGGAAGTAGATTGGATGGTCACGAAGAGGAACTCTCTCTCGTTAAAGCTCAGTTGATGGAAAAAGACATAATGTTAAAAATTCAAATTGATGCTTTAGCGCGAAATAACATTTGTGGCAATCTCGTTATGCATGGTAAGTCTTGGAAAGTCTTTTTCAACGCTATTGCTCTTTGATTAACCTGTGATCTCCTGCACCTATAAACATTCTCCGTACTAAACCAAAAAATAATTTAAAATCTTGTGCAATTATCGTCAAACTACCTCATGCGCTTGTGTCTAATTCTAATGCATACTATAAGAAAAACTCGAGAGCTGTCTCTTTGAGTTATCTCGGCTTCGTTGACAATAGTTTTGTGCGTGGGTACGAAAGCTTGACCAAACACAACCATGCAATTTTTCGGAAAGCAAATGATCTGAGAAAAAGTGGTTTATTGCATTCTGTTTTTACAAGGCGAGGACGTGTTTATGTAAATCAAAGCATTGATGTAAACAAAAAGCCTATATGTGTCACAAGCTTGGATTCTCTCGAAGTCTTTCGCTCGATTTCTACAAGTAGTTCTGTTGCTGTTGGTGTTCTTGCGAATAATGTCTTGGGTGATTTGGACGATGGTGTTGCTGGAGTAGTTAAATTTTAATGGCTTAAAATAGCCCAAAGACTCTACATGATGGCAATGATATTTGTCTTTAAAATAAAACACAACTTGTGCCCTGAATGTCTTCAATCAAGTATTCCAGAAAAAAGAGAGGTTCAATATAATCTAAGACACATCGAAGAATTCAACTTAAACTGGACCAGAACATCTAGAGCCCAAGCCAGCATTCTCTACATGGGACTTCAAGCAGTCAATAGTCTTTAATCCAGCATTAGAAATATAAATAATTATAATTACTTCAAAAGCCAAATTCGTCTCTATGCAAAATCTATTATTAGTTTAAATTCTTAGAAAATGTTTTCGAATGAAGGTAATTAAAATTTAAATGTAAAATACTCTGTAAATTTAATGGCCATTGAGCCAAATAAAGTTATAAATCTAAATCTAAATCTATCAACTCATTTCTTCACATATAAGATCTAAGTTCTAAACCTGTCAATATTATACCGATTATTAGTTAGGTCTCGGTACTAGCTAGCTCCTCAAAATCAGCTAGTACCGGGTTATTATACCAGTTATTAGTACTCAAATCGGTACCAAGTGATTTCTTCAAACAAGTACTAAGCTCTAGTCCTATCAAATTCGTACCGAGTACTAGTTAGGACTCGGTATTGACTAGTCACCTTGAAATCGGCAGTCTAGAACGTTAATACTAAAAGGAAATTCTTCGATTTGTTCACCGCATTTATCATATGCCACACCGCAATAACTTGTGTAATTGGGATGGTGTTGACTTCTTTAAAGGTTTTCAACTATCAAAAAGAACCTTTCAATTTGTTCTTCAATTGCTAGCAGACGAATTACAGTATACACAGATACGTTACAAAAATATTTCAATACATGTGGACAGTACATATCTGTCAGTTTTATTAATTGCTTTTATACCTTTTTCTATTACCAGTTCCCGTTACATACCACACGAACAGCAATTACTTATTACTTTGCGGTTTATGGCAAGTGGTTCCATGCAGATAACGGTTTCCGATTTTATGAAAGTGTCCCCAGCTGGCGTGTGTCGCATATTGCCAAAAGTTTGCATGACATTGATAAAGTGGCTATTGTTGCATTTTACCGATTTACTCAGTTCCTAAGGACGTTGCAATTGATTGCACCCATGTTAAATTGCAATCACCTAGTGGGCAATTGGTGAGTGAGATTTTAAAAATACAACGTTCAATGTTTTTCTAGAACACTTTCGTTTATATAGCGAAGGTTTTCGAAATCGTAAAGGATGGTTTTCACTTAACGTGTAAAAAATATCGTCAGCGGATTTAAAAATCTTGATCGTTGTTGCTCGTTGGGCGGGATCTGTACACGACCAAACAATTTTCCGGCACTCGAATATGCACACAAATTTTGAAGCCGGCGAATTCGGAAACTACATTTTGATCCGTATACGCAAAGTCGCAAACGCCAAACACGCAATATTTGACAACTCCATATACTGCGAGTAATCCTGACATTCGTTAAAATCAGCGTAGGCAAAATTAGCAAAAACGGATCATTCGCAGTCGGAATGTTGTAGAGCGTCAATACGGTTTGTGGAAACGTAGATTTCCTGTTTTGGTATATGGTATGCCAGAAAATTAAAACCGTTTTCGTGAATTAATAATCATTGGATAATTTGAAAATAAGATTCAAGATGCACCACGTGCTAGCCGCATAAATAGGAATCGCAATGTTAAGGAAGACATTCTTTTGCAATTGCATCAATAATAATTAAAAAAAAAACTGTATAATACATATTCTGATTATTTTATTTTTAAAAAAAGCATAGTTTCATATTTATTGAATGTCGTTCTCATCATTGTTTGTCACTTTGAATTTGTTGATTATCTAAGACGATAGATTCAAACCTTAATGTTTCTTCTGTTGGCCCGGATACAGTCTGCTCAGATTTCGGAGTTAGACTGTATTCTGCGACTACACTGCAAATTTGACTCACCAACGTCTGCACACTAGAATTTTGCACAATGATAACAGTGCCGACCGCCAATGATTGTGCTAATGAAATACCGGGAGTTTCGCTGCACTGCATTCTTTGGATAGCAATATTTCAAAACTCCAGTTGCTTTTGATGCAAAGCAAGACTGAACGTTTTACGTTGCTCTATTTCGTCCAAGCGAGCAGCACATTTGTCTTGATAGAATTGCATACGTATATCTCCGAATTCTGCCATCCGCTTGCGCTTCTCGTCAATCAATTGTGCTCGTTTTTCTTCCACAGTTGCCATGGTTGCAAGGCGGCGACGACGACGTGGCGCACTTGTCGCAAAATATTGCTTTGACTGTTGGATATGTACGGGTGATGGCTCGTAATGACAAAGTGTTTTGTGGAATTAACAATTCTCCACTTAACTTGCCGATGGTTATTTCATTTTGCATTGCTACTTCCTTGAGTTCCAAAGAATTCAAGCATTTTTTCGCGCGACGTTGTAATCGTTTCCGATTTGTTTGCTTCATTCGAGTTGTTTGAATCCGGTGGCAAACTGTCCTAGTCGTACGATTGCAGTCCAGAAAGTATAGATGACCGTGGTAAGAACGAAATTCCAGCATAGTCCCAGTTATTTCTTTTTTTGGTACAGACGACGAACCACCACCTGTTTGTTTTGCATTGTTCCTTTCGAGAGCGAAATGATTTCGCGTTACCTTCATTACTTTCTTATATCGTGCTATAATAGCATCTACATTGCGCTGAGATGCAACCTTGTTAAAAAAAAGATAGTTTGTAATAAATTAAATATGTATTGGAAAAACTGAAGAATGAGAATTAAATCTCTCAGCAATGGACATCCAATTCATCCTCTTTATTGCATTCGTGGTCCCCATTTGTTCGAGAATTAAGAACAGATTTTAGGCCAATCTCTCGTATTAGGTTACACAGCAAATCTGTATCACTTTGATTCCAGTTTGCACTCCGTGACTTTTTTTTTTGCATCGTCGCTTCCGTTCTACACTTCGCGTCTCTTTATTATGCATAAATATTTTTTAACAAACGCGAGAAACAAATACGACACTTTTAATATTAAAATTTATTTATTTATAAATACGAAACACAATCTTTTTTCGATCTGAGCATATTCAGAGTGTGCTCTATAAGCTCAGAATAAATTGATAGAGCAGACGGAGTTGAATAGCTGAACACAAATTAAACAAGTGGAAATGAATAAATCTGAACTCTCCGAGCAGAGAACGCTCTGTTCAGAGATCGCTCAGTGTATGTTCGGATTATCGGAGTGTTCAGACTCTATTCAGAGCTTTACTCTGAACTAAAAAAGAAAAACGCCTTGGTTCTTATTTATAAACGTTGTCCAACTTTAGACAACTGTCCAACTTTGAAAAATGTGTTCGAAAACCTTGTTTATTGTTGTCTTATAGCTGCCTAACTTAGGCCAAAGAGTAGATTGTCTTAACCGTGAATAATGTGACATTTATTTTTATTAAATTAAGCATATTTCCAACAATTTGAAAATAGTTAGACACTGTCTAAGTAGCCAAAAATCTAATAAATACGACTGCTTATATCTAGTGGGATTTGTAAATTTTTGTATATGCACATTGCAATTCGTCCCAACTGCTAACACTACACATGGTTATTGGAGCCAGGGGATGTAAGTTGAGGGTGCCTAGGTTCTTTTAAAATTCTTAAAAAATAGAACACCGAAATATCAGGACAACACATTAAGGAAAATGGTTGTTAAGTTTTGAGAGACATCCTCAAATACAAGGGAAGGATAGAAATAATTTTTCATCTTTACCTCATTTCCGTTGTATCTGGTGGTCTAGAAATGTATTTCACCAGACACATAATTCCATATGTTCCGTTTGTTAGATCAACTAATTTTTGAACATAAAATTTCCATCCAAAATAAAATTTAATTTAAAACTATTGTTCGGGACAATGAAGTAGATTGCCATATATGTCTGTCGAAACGTCTTTTAAATAGTACCTAATGTCAGTACCTACCTAAATATTCATATATATGTAAAAAGCTAAATCTCTATACAATGCAACGAATTCTTCAAATGAAACGAGGCCAGCTGCAAAAATGCAAATAATATTTCTATTCTTCATGTTCATTTCTTTTGTAAAGGAAGCTCTATGAAATTTGATTTGACTTATTTTTTTTTCTGTTGTCTGTGCAACAGGAGGTTACAAAAAAATTATGCAATGATTACTAAAGAGGATTGTTGTGGTATATTATTTCATTTTATTTCGTCCTTCTTGACAATTTAATATAACCTACCATGTAGAGGAAATTCTTAATTCAGAATGTCAAAGCTGATGTCGTCGTTCGTTTATTAAGAAAATGGACTTTCATACAAAAAAATTTTAAAAGAAATGATTTCAATGACTATGGATAGTCAGTCCAGCCTGTGACGTTAGATAGTAATTCTATGAAATTATAATTCATATGGTTTCATTTAAAACCATAGATATGCTTAATAAAAGTACAAGGTAAGGTATTCATGTATACCGAATAAAAAATAGGTCAAAAGAAAAAAAAATATATTAAGGCAACCAAAATTGTCTTACTTTTATAAGCCTTAATGTGCCAAATATATTACACTTTTTAAATCTGTTTTCAGTTGATACTAAAAGTAAAATACATTTTTATTCAGACAAATTTATAAATTACATTTACATTTACAGTTATGATTTGACTATAGGTAAGCTTAAACAAAAAGATCAGTGTTCAGTCTATTTATGAAAAATTATCTATTCTTTGAAGTTAAAACAAAAAAATAAATAAATTCAATATCATCAGAATTTCTTTTAAAATTATACATTTTATTGTTATTATTATTATTATCTTATAATATGCTTTTGATTATTTTTAAAGTAAAGAAAGGCATTTAGTCTTTTTGTGAGTTTCACTCGAACAACATTCTATTCGAAAAATTTTAAAATTCACTTTTCCCCTATGTTGAGTTTTAATCAAAAATGTATGTTCAATAAAATCCCCTTATTATGATAATTCATTATGGCCGGAAAGTTATGCCTTGACAACCTAAATTTTCACATATTTTTTGTAGGCGAACGAAACTTCGTTCGGGCAAATCTCACAATAGCTTTTAAAATTTCGGACGAACAAAAAATACGAACGTGAAAAGCTTCAAAAGCTGTCAAAATATTCAATACACACAAGTTCAATGTTTTGAACGCAACAAAATTCAACTGCAGTCGGTGCTGCAAGAGTTCACCAACTTTTAATTTTTCACGTGCATCACTTTTGACGTTTCAATTTGTATGAAGAAAAAAAGAGCCGGACACAAATACTGAAGCTTTTTGTGGTTATTTATTTCGCGAAAAATATTATTAATCAAAAGAAAATTATCGGAAATAAAAAAAGTGAATAATGAGATCGTGATTCTTTTTTTTTTCTTTAAAATTTACAAAATGCTGTACTGCTGCACATACAAAATAGCACGTACACTTTTTTCCAGATGTTGCATCTCCAGCTCCAGTTCCAGTTGCAGCTTTCTATTGTGTTCAGGCATTAAGGCTGATTATGTTTTTGTAATTTCTTAATATTTATATAAGCTCCTCCTGAAGGATTCCAACCATCTAGAGCTTGTTTTTGTTAAATATTTATACTGCAGAGTGCATTGCATAACATGTTTCCACACACAACTTAGGAGAACTTATCTTTTCTATGCATTTTTCAGAAAAGTTGCAAGATTTTTAAAAAGGGCCAAAATAACCACTTTTTTAAAATGTCGTATCATATGGTAACATAAGGCAAAAAAGAGAGTTAATATGCGACTAGGGTCGCATAGCGCTATATTGCGAAGCCAGCTGAGGCTGAGAACGACGTTGTGTTCCATAATAATGGGAATGTTTGCTCTTACTAATAAAGCCATAGACCATAATCAATGAAAACATTTTAATTTTGTTCATTTTATTACATTTTTAAAAAAGAAACTTGTATTTAGCCTATCCTGTACTTACCCCATACAAATTTACCTATTGATGTCAATGGGCTGAGTAGATGTTGTTTTATATCAGCACTTTTTTTTAATTTAATAAATTCATTTTGTCCATAAAAAAAACACCCCAGAAGCTTTTAGATTCCAGGTGCGATTAATAATACCGTTTCATAGTTCATTGAAAAAATCTGTATAGTTATATTACTTACGTTATTATTTAGATAAGTATTGTTAAATAAACATCCCTTTTTGTTCACTTAATTTGCAATTCGTAGATATAAATACAATTTCTTTTTCTTATTTCTTCCAAAAGGAAGGTGTCCTTAACAGCTTCCTAGAAACGTCATCACTCCAAACAAACTATAATATAATCCAACAAAATGGCAATAAATAGGATTTATCTTGGAAAATTATTTTCCTTAATAAATTATCCTAAACTTGTTCATTGAGGATATGTGGACTATGATGTTGTGATTACTTTATCCTGTTTGTGTCGTCCTGCCTGACTCTGATAAACAAAAATATAAACTATTATGCTCTGCTTATATGAGCATAACACAACATAACTATAACGTCACAGTAGATGACATTCAGTATAAAAGAGAGACATGAAGTGCTATCATCTGACATCATGCAATGACTAAATGTCAACCGGATGAGAAAGTAAATGCTGATGAGTTATGGAAATGGTGGAGCTTTGGCAAATGCCTTTTGTCTATTTCTATAGTAGGTTTGGTATGTTATGTAGGTACATATATAGAATAATTATTACACTTCTTCTCTCAGCTACATAAATATGAGATGTTTAGGCTTTAGGCATACCTAAAGTATTAGGGGTAACAATTTATTCATATCTTAATGCGAAGCTTTGACTGAGGTGTTTGTTCTCTGTTCCTTAAATATTATACTTTGTAAATATGACCTCAAGGGACAGGAGTTTCATGTGAAATGAAATGAAGATTTCAATCTATGTGTTTCCATAAATACAGGGTCATTCATTTTTCGGTCTCGAAGATAAAGCTAAATAAAACACACACAGCGATGCATTTTTGATGAAAATTTTATTTCATTATAAAGTTTGGACTTTTCCATTAAGTGTGAAAAACAATATCATTCAAATGGCCGCTTCGGGAAGATTCGCAGCATGCGATTCTTTTGTGGTAATTTTTAACATTTTTTTTGCACATTTCGGCTGGTATCTCGCCTATACTTTGAATAATGTTGGTTTTTAATGCATCTAGAAATCGGGGATTATTCGCGTTAACACGGTATTGTGCGTAGCCCTACGGAAAAAAATTTAACTGTGTCGAATCGCATGATCTTGGTGGCTAATTTTGACGTCGCCAAAACGTGAAATTACGCGACCATTAACCTTCTCGAGCAATAAAGCAATAATTGGTCGTGTTGTGTGGCTTGTACCCCTTTTTTGTTGGGACCACATGAAGTCATGATCTTTCGACCATATCGCTTCGAATTGACTGTAACCATGTGCCGATTGGCATTTTCGAAGAAATACGGACCAATTACAACTTTCGACCATAGAGCACACCAAACAGTCACTTTGTCTGGATGCAACGGCACCTCTTCGATCACTTATGGGTTTTCTGAGCCCCATATGCGGCAATTTTGTTTATTTACATACCCACCGAGTGAGAAATATGCCTCATCGCTGAAGAAAATGTTGTTCGAAAAATCGGTGTTTACTATTATCTGTTGTTGCAACACCCAAGAAGCGTATCTGAGGCGGCGGCGGCATTGTGAATCATCAGCAGGCTTTAATTATTGCGTAATTTTAACTTTATATGGTTTGAATACAAATCCAAATGCAAAATACGCCATAGTGAGGTGTACTATACGTTCAATTGCTGCAAACGCCAGGAAATCGATAAATTCGGATCATCAGCAACGCTTGCACTTGCAGCAGCAATATTTTCAACTGAGCGTGCATTACGGTGATGCACAGGTCTTACGACATCAGTAACGCTTCTACTCTCTTCAAATTTCTTCACAATTTTACCGATTGCTTGCGTAGTCGGTAATCGTGTAATGCGCGAAAAGTGGCTACGTTTGAACCAGCACATTTGTAGTAAGTTTTAATCATTTTAACGCGTTGTTCGATTGTTAAGCGATCCTTTATCGTAAATGACAAACATTTAACTAATATTATAACACTTCAAATTATAGCTGAGTTTGACAGGTGTCAAATGCCAGTGCTATCAACTTCAAACCACGAAATGAATGACCCGTTATAAGCCAGTCTGCAGAGACGTAGTAGATTTTTCAGAATGCAAAATTATGGCAATATGATATTTTATGATTGGAGTTGGTAGGCTTTGTTCGTAGTGTTGTGTTTCAGCAGATATTTAAAAAAACAAACGATTCTATGACAACTTCATTTTTTTATAAGAATAATACCTTCTTATAATGAAATTATATTTAAAGAGCCAGAAAGATTTTTCTGTTTTGCCACTTATAACTTAAGCTCACGACGACGGCTGCTGATTTATACATATTCTGACGAAAAATAATGCTGGCGTACCAACATATCAAAATTAATAAAATTCAAGGTACACAATTCTTATGGCAGAATCCTCACAAGTTTGACAATCATATCTGCGTGTTGTTGGCAGGAATGGAAGAGTTCTTCAATTTTCCTCGTGCTTGCTGGAAGTTTTTGGATTCTGACGTAGAACACGATTCAGAAGTTATCCAAAAATGTCAAAAAATGCATACTTGATCTTTGATTGGTTAATTCGTATGCCTGTTCATTACCTTGCAATAACATTGTAACCTAGAAACCCAATGGAAATAGAAGAAAAAATGATTATACCAAGTTTTTTTTTTTATTAAGTTTAAGCTTTTTATTTACGAGATCAATTTCAATTATATAGGATAAAAAGGAGATTCTTAATTATACGAAATTAAAGCACAAAACTACTGCCAACTCGGCAAATTTTATAATACCTAGCTATCTTCTGTGTAAAACCTTCAAGTTCTTGTGTGATTTAAGCATCTTCATCTTTATAATGTTCAGCTTTTCATTTTAATTTATCACACTTTAAACTAGAATTTATTTTATTATATATTTTGCTTCTACTTGTTTTTTTTTTGTACCTTTTATAAATGAATTAGCATTGACAGCATGACACTTTCGTTGCAATAATGATGTTTTCCTAGAGAAAATAAATTCACTTTTAATGAATATACTGCATAATACTGTTTTTTTTTTTAATTAAATAAATTATATTATCGATTCAAATGATTTATAGAGCACACACTAGGGATAGTTCATAATATGTAAGTTATGGGTTTTTAAGGCTCTCAATATTTTAATAGAGCATGATGTAGCTAAAGACCTATAATTAGTATCAATAATATTCTTGATTAGTGGTTTCACGAACTTCCTCTTATAAATATTTTTCATTTTTTTTTAAATTTATTATTATGATATAGAGTAACTTCGGGTAATGTGGTATGCGGGTTATGTAGTATAGGCATTTTTTTCAGAAACGAAGCATGCTTCTTCAACAGTTTTTGCCTCAAAAGACGTGATTATAATAAAAAAAAAGTTATAAGCAAATTTGTGCATCTATTGCAAAAATAAATTTACAATTTACAACATTGTGGGTTTTGTTTATAAGTTAAAATGCTGCAGAAAAAGAACTAGAGCTGTTGAGAAAGCAACCTGTGAGCTCCACCGGGAAAAAAGGGAAGAACGCCGAGTCTAGGAAAATTCGGCAAGTTGTGAACATACATAATCTTGAAAAATACAGATGAACTTCACTGGATTAATTTTGACTAAAGCCTAGTCCGCTGCTGATGCGAAACGAAAAATTCCAAAACGACACAACGAAATTATAAACGAAAAATTTCGTTCTGGTTTTCGTTTTTCAGTACGCAGTTCGATGAGCGACGAAATTGATTATTGTAGCAGATTAGTTGGAGAAGTCTCCGCTCTTTTTTCGCACAGATAATTGTCCAGACCATTTATTGTATGCGGAAAAGTGACATTTGAGTTTTATTCTTGTTTGTATATGTTGTTTCTTTCATATCAGCGTGCCTCTCTGTGATTTTTATTCGTTGTGTCTTTGTATTTTGTCTTGGTGACACTTAAAGTGGGTAATTTTTTGCTGGCGTTTTCGTAAGCATTTCGCTGTCGTGTTGTGGAGACCAACGAAAAATTTCGTGGTCTCTCGTGGTCCGCTTTTTCTGTTGAAGCCTACTTTTCGAATGTCAAACGTGCCGTGCATCGTGACTTCCAATAACGGGTTTGAAATTCAGCGCCACGGTCAACTTCCTTATCGAGATTCGATTCTTTCGAGGAAATGTTTCCAGGATAACAAAGGGACCATCTGTGATCATAAAAACATTCGAGCTGCAATTGAACAATCTCCCAGGCACTCTCTTCGGAAACAAGCAGGTGTTCTTAGAATGTCTTGGCTCTAGATAATCCATCCATCGTTCGTGAAACATATTTATCATGAGTCCCTACAAAATAGCAGTGTTAAAAGAACTGCTTGCTGCCTTCTGCTTGTATAAAGCTTGTCAACGAGCTAGTGATATTATGGTTACCGGATTAGAAATCTCTAGCTACTGGTCTCAACGCTCTTCTGATTTAACTTCGTGCGAATTTTCCCTGTGTTATTCAGAGGGATTCAGAGGAAAATAAGGAAATTATAAGAATTCCTAACTACGTTCCGTATAAATCAGAGAAATGTCTTCTAAGAGCTCATTTATAATATACCTATGTTATGTATTCCTCACAAATTATATCAATAAAGTGATCTTTAAAAATGTTAGCACAACATTGGGTACCTGTTTATGCACCTAAATAGTTGCTACCAATAAAGAAATAGCGCTGTGATCTTTTTAAGAGCTGCAAAACATTGTATGCATGTCCTCACCCTTAGGGTTAGGAAAAATCTTCCATTCAAGTTAACATATGTGCTCACATCCGCATATTAGAGTAAAGTCGGGTAATGTGGTATAGGCGGCTAATTTGGTATAGGTTCTTTTCTCAGAAACTAGGCATGCTTTGACAACGGCTTTCGCACCAGTAGGCGGTGACTACAGTAAAACGAGGAATGCATATTGAAACAAGTTAGAAGTGTTTCATATTTTCGATTAAATTGTTGGAATCCTTATTGGTGCACAGTCGAGTTTTTTTTAGTTATAACAAAAAGTTTTTGTTCGCGTTTATAAATTGTTTTTTTGGCCAGTTAAGTAGTCCTGTAGAACAATATACTATTCATTTGCCTGGATCAGCTGTAAGTTTCGTTAAAACATATTTATTTTTTATTTTTTTATTTTTTTTTGTGAAAACATGCACTTTCCGCTAATGTGGTACACTAGCCATAGGCTAATGTGGTATAGTATACCACATTAACAGCCATCAAAGTTTGCATCTAAATTTGACCTGTGATTTTCCTTCAGCACACAATATTGTTCTAGTAAAATGCTTAAAAAGGGTGAAATACGAAAATGGGACCCAACAGCTATGAAAAAAGCTATTCATGCTGTGAGAAATAACAAAATGAGTGATAATAAAACAAAGGTTATGTCACACCTTGGGAAATATCTCCACCACCCAGAATTGCAACTAGCAATAGAGGTAAAAGGTCCAAAGCAACTATCTTAACTTCATCACCGTACAAGCAAGAATTGCAAACGAGCATTGAAAGAATAAATCAAAAACGGGTTTTACCTAAACTAAAGTCAATGAGTCAACAACCAACTCCAAAACAAGAAGACTCTAACCCAAAAAGCTTGAAGACTCCTCCATCATTCGAAAAAGTGCGCCTTGTACCAAAAAATATGGGAAAAAAGTCGTCAAAATCTGTTCCTAACCGCGCTTTAAAAACAAATGGGAATGAATCATCAAGTGAATGAGAGAGGAGCATCCAATTTGAGGATTCGGATGATGAAGAACAATTTAAGGACGTTCCCCCATCAAGTGATGCTGTTAGCAACTTCTGTAGTAAACAGTGGAAGGAGGAACAAATATCCAGCTGTTTGCAGTGCAAAATGGTTTGGTCCATGAAAACTGCATTCCGCAAAAAAAATGCCATATTTCTCTGTTGTTCCTGCGAAGATGTTTTTCAAAAATGAAATAATTTGAATAATTTATTTTTTTTTACCAGGAAGCAGGAACATTTCTTTATTTAATAAATTTTTTGTTATTCGTTCATTTTAATAAAATTAATAAATGAATGTGTCTATTTTTTATTCATTTTCATTCCAAAAAAGACAATAATTAAAAAAAATATTCATTTGGTAATGTGGTATAGTGTACCACATTAGAAGACTAATGTGTACCACATTACCCACCACTTTTCAAAAGATGTGTTTTCGAGGACAGAGAAAATTATTGTTCAAATCTTTTTTGGTTACTAATAGAATCCTGCCAAACTTTTCTTAAATGAAGATTATGAACTAATGTTAAATGCTACGAAATTTATATGCATTCCGTTAAATACTTTTTGCGTAAGACCTAAAAAGGAAACATGTATACCACAATACCCGACTTTACTCTACCATTTTTAAAGGAAATAAAATTTCGGTATCCACGTTCACTTTGGGTATAAGCTATAAGCACTTGCAAAGGACACCAATTTTTTTGTAAGGAAATAGAGAAAAAAAACTTTTCTTCCCCTGCCGAAGGACCTGAAGTAGTTTCTTCGTTATACATATACATACATACATATATTTTAATACTTTTTATTGCACACTTGACAATGAGTGTTTCCAGCAGTCTTCGGCTTTATTGCAGATTTCTTTAAGCTTCTTGCAAAATTTTTAAAGCAGGAGGCGAAAAAAAAAATGCACACTCTGCTGAGAAATATTCATGATTTTCCAAGGTAGTACCTATTTTTTTTTTTATTTAAAAGTAAATTTCTGTATTTCATTCAAGAATCAGAAGATGGCTATTTTGTATGGAAATTGGTACATGAGTATGAGAGTGTATGAGGAAGGGCATAGCGCTCTTATAAAAAAAAAACGAAATATCATAAAATGTTCTCTTTATGGGAATAAAATGCGTTTTCATGCAAAGTTGCAAGCAAGACCTGGTTGCGCATAAAATGGTAGAGGCATAAAATGCTCAAAAATATAGTGCAAAAAATAAATTCACGAAATCTGAATTATTTGTTACCTTGTTGGTAATATTTCTGTGAATGTGATTGCTCTAATTTCCTTACTGCTCCAAAATTGACAGTGAAATATTAAATTTTACAAGAAAAATTTGAATTTGTAACATAGCCGAATTTTCTATTACCTACATACTTAAAAAATTCAAACCAAGTGTATTTAACTCGTTTGGCAATTATTTTAATTTACTGTTGGTAAATATTCACCCTTATTGATGTCCCTCAAGTTAGCAGACTGAAGTCAGCAGAACAAATTGTTTGTGACACGTCATCATTAAGTGCTAATTAACTACCCAAAAATAAAATTAAGTGCTCCAGTACTTTTGTTGTAAAATAATGTTCTGCTAACTTCATTTCAAGTTTTTTTTTTTAATCTTTACTATCAACATTTGTGCAATTATTGTTATTAAAACATTTAAATTTAAATAGAGTCTTAATCATCTTTGTAAAACTAAGCTTAACACGTATTATATTATTGTCAATCATTTCGATTATTATTAAATATTTTATTTTCTCTTTAAATGAAAAACTTAAACAAGCATTTCGTTTGCCCTTAATTTTTTGGAAACTTTAGTATATTGGTAATTTGATTTGATTTTTAGGTTTTGTTATCCTTAAAATTTTTGTTTTTTAAATCCCAAAACTCAAAACCTTTTAAAATGCTTTTTGCTTGAGTTCAATTGGAACATTTTCAAACCGATATTATTGCGTAACAAGTGGAATCGTTGGATTGTCGGGAAGGCGATAGGGTAGGAAAAAATAAGGAAAGGTTAGGAAATTTGGAAAGGAATGGTTCGGATAGTGCTAAGTTCCGGGGAACGCAGCCTACTTGCGATGCTCAGCTTAGCTCGCCGGAATGGGGGGATCTTGCCCCCGAAACTTAACCTGACCTGCAACAAAAACACAAATCAGGCCTATAAGAAAAAATCCAAGAAATTGACAGCGGACGGACGATCAACACTTTAGGGCACTGCTGATGTAAACGCAGTGTTGCCAAACCCACCCAACCTATTAATCCGGTGGCTATGTTTGGATTCCCCCAAGAATGTCGATAACCACTTTCCGCTCATACCATCTTCACCGCAGTAGCTTTTCTACCATCCGCACCCCTGAAAATTACTACTTAGCAATTCATAATTTCCCTTGAGAAATCAAGAAAAACAAAAAACAACATAAAACTTCAACGTCTCGTTTTAATTACTTTTTTTCTAGGAATTATACAATAATTAACAAAAATCTGGAACAAAACGGCAATCAAGAACAAAAAAAAAAAAAAATTGGAGTATTTTGGTTGGATGTGGACGGTCCTTTTCTAGTCAGCTTCTCTTCGCGAAGTGTTAATGATATTTTCATAAATAGTTTTATCGAGGAAAACTTTAGCGTACAATTTTAAGACGTTAGTAAAACTAGTGAAAGCACTCAAAGATTTTCAAATTTATAAAACTTCGATATATTTTCTTTAGGCTTCTTGAATCAAACCTGGTACCCTATAGGAGAGGGTGTTCTGGAGGTGGAAGATCCTGTCCTAATCCGGTTTTATCCCTCAATGTAGGACTCGTTTCAAAAAACCAAAGGAAGCGGTTTTGATGTTGTTACACCGTATGGCGAGGACTTCTAGGACAACTGGAAGTTAGATGGGTATCTTGATGGACGGTCATCCAATGAAGATTCAGCGCCACAAAAACAGCACTAAAACTGAATTTCTCCAAAAAAGATGAAAAATCGGAGCAGCCTTATAGCTGAACCAAAAAGAGTTGGGATAGGTCTGTAACTCCATGCCAGTGTCACAAAGACAAAAAAATAATGTGGTGGTCCAGCGCTCCTCGGACAAGCTGGAACCACCAGGAATTCAAAAACGAGGTGTAGTGTAACCTGTATAAATTTATCACGTTTAAGCACTAATTCTTCAGAAAAAAAAAACAATTAATATAAATCTCACCTGTATTTATTTCACCAAAAAAATGTATTTAAAAATTCCCGCAATTGAAGCACGCACACTTAAATATTACATAAATTCGTAAAAAAAAATGTAACATTATTATATATTAAAATATTTAATAAAACTATGAAACAAAAAAAATGTATTTCACAGCAAAATTCTTTCTTACTTTTTTTTATTTCAATATAAAACGAACACAGTGTCATCCGATCTCAAACGTTGTTCGTGCTCACTCGGGGAAAAGTTTAGAATAATAATTGACACTTTTTCTCCCCTACTGGGTTTCTGCCGGTAAACATGCCACTTTTTTTTTCTATGCAATTTTTTTCTCCTCCCACACAGTTATTATCGTACGATCGAACGTATCCGCTAATTCATTTTTTTTTTTTTTTGTTTATAAATATTTCAATGTGGTAGTTTTCACCCCACCTCATTTCACAGTTCTGTTTTTTGACGTTTCAAAAAAAAAAAACATCGCTTCCGCTTAACGAATTTTCTCTTAATTATTCTATTTAGTAATAGATGGCGTAACCCAATTTAATTATCCTACGTTTGCACAAGGACACCCACCAAAAGCTGCACGGTCCAATTATTTTAAAATGAGGAAATTCTTCTCACCCACCCACTTGAAACACCAAATTCCACTACTTTAAACACAGCTTGAGGTTTTCCGGATAGCATAGCGAAGATTTCTCCGATTCCTATTAAAATTCGTAAAAAGAGAATTTTCAAGCTCTCCTTCATACCAGTTTGACGTTTGACATTTAAAGAGAAGGTTTCAAATTTATCTGACATCTATTCCTTCGTGAAAATGGACACATTTAAAACAACCCCTTTCAGATTTATAAACATTTTATAAACAATAAATAAAACATTTGCAACCATGTATACCAATCACAATGACGAAAAACATTTAGCTATAAGAATTGATTGTCAACGGTTAGTTTCCACAAATTATACCTCAAACTAATAGTGAATAAAAGAGAGGGGAATATAATGCTACGTGGTAAACGTATTTCGCCTACTATTTCTACTCAACCCACTTATAACCGTCTAACTACCTCCAGTTCACCTTATAAGTTGAGGTTGAGAAGTTCACTGGTTGAGACATGGTTGAAGAGTTGTTTATCTCCTGCTGATTTTTTTGCGATATGTGGATATGTCATCCATTTGTAATTGCCTCTCTGTTTCAGGAAGGTCAACATAAAAAAAAAGTGGTAAGTATGTTTATATTTTATTATTATTATTATCTTCAATTTATATTATTTCCTACTTGTTTTCACTTATTTTCAGATTTTTAACACCTGCACGGAGGCCGCAACAATATTTAGGTAACAACACAAAAAACTTTAAAAAAAAACTGTTTTTCTTTAATTTTGTCTAGTTTAGGCTGGCATAAGTTATGTTTTAAAATTAACCGCACAAAAATTTACCCAAATTGGGGTCAGAAAATAAGGATTTATACTTTATTTGTATTAAAATACAAAATAGGTCCTTACGTTCAAAGATACCACACATGTGGGGCAGTTTTGAATTTACCTGGGGCACTTTTGAACGGAAGTATTTATAATTATTTTCAACAGTAAATAATGTGAATTATCTTATTAACTGTTGAAGGAAAGAATAATCTATATGAATAAATTAGTTATGTTGAAGCTGAATATACAAAAAAACTTTAATAGGATATAAAATATTTTTAAGGGTGTAAATCACTAGTTAAAAAGTAGACTTTTGGAAATAAAAGGATTAAAACAAATTTTTTAAACCAAAAAGTCACATTTATGCTTTAATTTTAATGCCCTTAACATTCCATCTGTCTTACGATGAAAAAATTTAAATTCTTTTTCAATACCTGACTAGTTTTAAACCCGTTCAAAACTGACCCAACACATTAAACAACATAAAACTCGGCCATAGTTATTATACCTAACATATTTATCAAGAACTTTACCTTAATCAAAATGAAGGTGTGAATTTAATAATAATTCTTTTAAAACGAAAACCTTTGCAAACAAATTTTAAACTATTACAAAAATACAATTTACGCATAAAAACTGCATACCTAGTCAGATGAACATAAGAGAGGCTACGAAAAATTGTTGACGTGTAAAGATATCGGCATTGTCATGTTTAAAATTTAGTTTACGCTTTGAAAAATTTATTTGTTAAGATTTTATTAGCCATGTTCAAATGTACCCCGCGTTCAAAAGTGCCCCACTCTCCCCTATGTTGTGTATGCGCCGCTTTAAGAACAATTCGAACCCGCGCAGTGAAACATATCTGCATTTGCAGAAAAATTATATGGCTGCAATATAAAATTATTATGGAACACATACAAAGAAGAAATTATATCCCGATGGATTCGTATATTGTTTCTACAAAATTTTAACTGTTTTCTATATAAATCTGACGAAAACGGCACTTATATTCCAAATTATGTCCCATTCATTGGTAAAATAACTGTATTATTTTATAATATTTGTGAACTTTTTACCCCACACACAACATTAACACGTTGGGACATCATAGTAGTGTTTGAAGTTGTATCTTTGTTCAGGATAGCTTTGGAGTAATTTGAATTTCACTTTTAAAAGCGATCTTGACCGAGGTGATTGAAATTTTAATTGTTCCATTCGTTGTTAAAAGTAGGTACGCACATTTCCAAAAAAAAAAAATCAACATGATTCGACAAGGAAGAATTTCTCTTATCGACAAAACCCTTGTAATAGATATATGTACATACATACTATTAAAATATAAAAACAAAATTTTACTTTCTAATGACAAAATTGTATCTAAACAAAATATTGTTTGGGCCCAAATATCAGACGAATTAAATAAAAAAAAAAGTGCCCGATCTTTCTTTATACACATTAGTTTACAACAACAAAAATGGTGCTCGAGACATTTTAAATAATAGAAGTATTAAAGTGAAAAGTGCTCCTGCGAGCGAAACAATGTTTCATTAATAAATTCATCCCTTAATTCTACAATAGAATTAAATGACGTTAAAGGACTTCAATCCGTTACTTTATCTTTGAGTAGGCATAATTTTGATGCTATGTTAACAGACAAAATATACAAGGGTCGTCTCGTAAAAAAATTAAAACCCGGTATATGGCAGAAGGAAATATCTGAACGAGTCTGGAACACGACAAAATTCCGATGCGGATTTAATTTAAAATATCATTATATAAATAATGAAGTCACATCGGGTCCATCGAGATCAATTAAAGGTAAACTAAACACGCTATAGGTATCTGTTGACGAAAGCACAAAACTTTAAGTGATTATTAATTTTTGTTTTTATTTTGAAGGTTTTTTTTTTTAATTTAAGAATAAATTGCTCTTTAAAAGTGGTGGACAGTCTATATGTATTAACTTCCTAAGAAATTCGTAATTTAAAACTTGTTGAAAAAAACCTAATTTAGTAGAGTTGGTATTCGTCTTTTTAAATAAATGTGCCCTCAGTTTTTTTCTTAATTTAAGTAAATTTCAATATTAAAGTAGATAGGTCACAGTTTGGAAATTAGTATTAAACTAATCAAATCTTAACGTTTTTTTTAAACAGAGTGATTTTTATTAATTTAACTTTTTGAATGCTTATGCATACAGTTTAAATATAAAACAGATAATTGTACTTTATAATCTGACGAAAGAAACTTATTTGCAGCACTTTAGTTGAGAGTATTTGTTTTTTTTTGTTATTAATGTACATAGTTTATAATAGTTATAGGGTGCTTCGCATAAAAATGGGAGTGAGTGGGATTCAAAGGCGAAATTTAAAATTGGTTTTCATCATATCTTTCAGATAGAAGTCAACGAGTAAAGATTGATGGTGTTTTTTAGTGATTACACATCCGCTAATATTGGTGTACCTCAAGGATCAGTTTTGGGACCAGTCTTGTTTCTTATTTACGTAAATTCCATATTCCAACAAAACTTTAACAGTCTGATTACAGCTTTTGCCGATGACATGGCATTTTCATACGTGAATAATAGTAACTTATTTAAATCTGTGATATATCTTCAAAAGGACTTACAAATACTTTGACAACGGTTCGCAAAACATGAACTAATAAAAAGTGAGAAAACTAAATTGATGATATGTAACTTAAGGGGCCCTTGTCCGGTCAATTGTGATATAACTCTTCATTCTTCTTCGTACCAGAAACTATCCCTCTGCGCTCATTCTTGCGGTAAGCAAAATTATGTTGATGATTTTTCGTGTTCCAATAGTTGTTTCACAATAGATGGAGTTGAAAATTTCAAATATCTGGGAGTCTTAATAGACAGAAACTTTAATTGGAAAGCTCATGTGGGTGAACTTACGAAATATATGTTGGCCGTTACTCGCAAATTATATTTATTTAAACCACATTGCTCAAGTAAAATACTTTCAATGGTTTACTACGGACTTGCACACTCGAAATTACAATATGGCATAACATCTGGGGGTGGGACGTTTAATACCACAATTAATGTATTAAAAACAGCACAAAAGCACATGATTAGGATAATATGCAAAAGTCATAGATTAACCCACAGTTGGCCTCTTTTTTGTGGACTTCAGATTCTTCTTATAAACCATCTATACGTCTTTAAGGTCCTTAAAGAATTCTTTTTACGTAGTGGTTATAGTTCAACCCTCAGGAGCTCAATTTTGCATAATTTAAGAATGAATAGCTTGGGACTTGTTCAAATTCCATTTTGTAATGAAACTCACTTCTCACTTTTCTATACGGCAACCGCACCTATGCTCTTTTATAAATTACAGCATGAAATAAAAATAATAAGAATCTTGACATTATTCTTAAGAAAAGTAAAAACTTGGATTTTTAGTCTGGATAATTCTGCAGTCAAATTATTGTTTTCTTCTAATTAGTTCAATTTATAAATGTAGACATTCATTTTTCGTAATAACTGAAATAATCGTAAATTCTTTTTTTAATTTGCATTCATCTTGCATTTACCTTATTTTCATTTTTATTCTCACACACATTCTAATAAATGATTAATTATTTAAGAAGGATCATTCGCCTCTAGCCACTTTCGTGCTACAGAATGATGCCGATTATTTATTCTTCTTATTTCAAATTGTTAATTTAACTTCTTTTTTATATTCGAATTATACGAACTATGCGTGCTTATTAAATAAAGAAATAAATTATAAAAAAAAAAGTTCGCATCATCGTCAGTTCATTCTTGAGAAGACAAAATTCATCGCAATAAGGGTGATTATTAATAATACAAATAAATAAGAGCAATTAAAATCTTTCTTTGAATGTTCACCGAAAACTATCATGCGAATCCACACTGATAAGTTTCAAAAATTTACAATAATAGAAAATACCATAAAAAAACAAAATGAAATAAGGCCCCAAATCATTGAATGCAAAACAATAACGAAAACTTTTAAATTTTGGGGTGTTAATTCATTTCTTGTGGCCTTTTTTCATTTTTTTATTGGGGCCTTTTTCATAATAAATAAGACCCCAATGAAATATGACCGCAAAATTAATTTATTTTTATTTTAATTTTATTTTGAAAAATATTTTGGGGCCTTATTTCACTTTGCATAATTTACTTGTCTATTTACATTTTGTTTGAAAAATCATTTTGGGACCTTATTTCATTTTGAATTATACTTACTTGTTTATGCTAAAACATCATTGTTTTTCACAAAAAGTGTTATGAAAATCCGCTAATCGAGGACACAGAGCTTGAAAAATACCGCTTATTGTGGGTGGGCCCAGCATTCATGTTTCAATGTAAAACCGAGGTGATGAAGAATCTTTAAGAGAAAACTTTCGTCACTCTGGTTCAATCAGTATTACGAAGTGTTATTAAGCATGAAATTTAATTAACTACATTTAATTATGAATTGTGAAAAGTTTGTGGGAAAAAGGAGGAACAGTGAATTACTGTATGTTCCTTTCCAAAAAATGATTTAAAAAAAAAAAATCTGTGTATAAAGATTTAGTTAAATATGAGTGCTGGAGGAGTTCCTGTAAGGCAAGATTAGTTTTATTGCCAGAGGGAACATGTGAGAAGGCACAAAACTATGTGGAGCATGACAACGATGAAGGCGCTTTCAATGAGCTAAAGGCTTTAAATAAAATTAATAATAAAACGATTGCGTAGATGTTGCAGGGACACTTGGAGCGGAAGTAAACGCTCTGAGCACTATACGAGTTGCTTTTCGCAACACTTGTAACAAGTAAGTAATTATTACTTCTACATATTTTTGTGTTTAATTTTGTGATATCTGATGTGCGATTTGTTGAAAAAGATTTCAGGAGGAAACGCAAAACATATCATTCGCTAAGGTAAGGAGGGGACTGCAGTATCTAGTTTTCAATGATTCGAATTCAAAAGCATGAACCCTTTCAATAGATCGTGATCATGTTCCTCTATTGTGTATCTGTTTCTTTCATTTTTTCTTATGGCATGTGCTATATTTTTTGAAGGTTCAACATTTAGAACTAATAACGCGTGCCACGTACCGGGTTGCCACTTCTTAGAAAATTTTTCGCGGTAGACTAAATAGTTTCGCATTAGATTTACTTTTTTATTTAATTTCTCAAAAACAAAATATATTATTTGAACAAAACTGATAAATAAATAAAATAAAACATCAGTTTTTTTTTCACAACATAAAAATAGCAAACAAAAAAGCTATAAAATATAAAACAAAGTTATGCCGTAGCAATTTAATTACCTGATGCCCAACTGTGATATAAGTGTTAGATATTGTCAATTTTGAATTTGAAATGCCGTCTCCGGGAAGGATGCAATAGGAGTGATGAAAAATAATTATGTTGTAATATAAAAAATCAAATTGAATAAATATACCCCTGATGAAGTAAGGAAAACTTACGAAACGTTAAGAAAAATAATGGAATAAAAATTGTTTTTATTCGCATTTTATTAAATAAGACCAAAACAGTCTAAAATACAATCGAAAAAAAAGCTATAAATTAATAATATAACATTAATAATTATATCATATATGTACAATGAGAATGACTATAGTCGAAACCCGAATCGAAAATCAATTCTGTGATTTATTTATTTGTGAAGTCGTGAAGAGTAATTTTTTTTCGTTAAATCAAGTGCAGTAGATTTTATTTTAACGGAGTAGATATGTTTTAAGAAAAAAAAAAAAAGTGGTAACCTTCACCACGACTTGTTGCCTGTTGCATATTAGTGATTAATAATACCTTCCCTTGTTTTAGTATTTTTTTTTCATTTTATGTGAGTTTTTCATGAGTGCGGTCGTTAAAATAAAAGTGTGATTAAAAGTGTTAGATTTGTTTTCAAGTTAAAAATTAATTTATTATTGGTGAGTAGGTACACAAAATAAAAGATGAGTGGCTTTAGCTAAAGGGTGTTTTAATGAAAAAACGCACTGATCAGTTAAAAGAAACAGAAACAGTGAAAAAATTAATTAAAATTGAATAATAAACAATGAACAGTTTCTAGATAAGGAGGTGAAAAAGAAATCACAACCGAATAAAGATTTGATTTCTCATCACATTTTTCATTGGCAGAACATAAGTGTTGATTAACCAATATCCACTTACATAGGGAATTCACTTTTAAGTTTTCATTATTCGTTGAATAAACAACTTCCAACAAAGTAGTGAATTCGTTAGTGAATTTTCATCGAGAGAGTTGCATGTTCTTTCCGCAAATGACACGCCCATGTTAAATTCATCAACGGAATAAGCTGAAAAGTGGGAGGTGCAGCTTCCATACCTAAAAGAAAGTGCAGGTTTTTCCTCAATAATTTTTTTAATTTTTCCCGCTGGGTTATAAGAAATCTACCCGTGTAAACAACCAAATGATGCGCCGTGACGTCTAACTTTCACAACATTTCTGAACCCACCCTTAGACCCTGTTTAGATTGTGACTTTTCACTACGACATGACGATGGTTTTGTGGGTGAGAGAGGTGAGGAGCCCTATTCCCTTCACCGCTCTTACCCACAAAACCATCGTCATGGCGTAGTGAAAAGTCACAATTTAAACAAGGTCATTGAAGATGAGCGAGGAAGAGACATTGACACATTCCACAATATCTCTTCGTACCATGCCTCCTAAATTGTATTCATTGCTTGTTGTGGTTTATTAAAAATATAACTGAATTTGTTATTGGAGTATAGATTATAGAATTCAATTAAATAACCAAAGTCACAACAATTTTCTACCTCCCTCGTATATATACCTAAAACCTGAAATAGTTTTAAATCGCATACAAACATCAAATTATAAAATAACCTTTTCTCTTCTTTATTCTAAAATGCCACATAAACTTTGTGATGTGTCGGCGTAAATCATCGCTTTCAAATGCGGGCTTTTCATTAGCAAGAGTTAAAAAATGCGTGACTGCCTGTCATAGTAGTAAAACCAACTACCTACGTGCATGTTAGGATATTCAACCTGAGAAGGTGAATATAAAAACCCAAACCTTGTAAATATATATAGACAAAGGATAGGACAACACAGTTTGAACAAATAACGTTATACGAATATCTTAAAATGTAAAGTTATACCAACTTAAAGCGAAATCATAAATTTAAAAAACTGACAAACTTTTTATACTTAACATCGAACCGCTACTGCTGCTGCTGCTGCTGTCGCATATTGTGTAGGTATATAGACACTAAACACGACGACAACCCAACAATTCTGAACAATATAGCAGGGCTAAACAAAGTAAGGTATACATGTAAAGCTGAGCTTTTGGTACTTTTTTGTCTTATACCTTTGTTACCTGTCTAAGAAAATTTCCTACCTGCAATTAACCGCAGCAAAATGAAGATATGTATTATGAAAGCATTATACCATGGTTAAAAAAAAAAATCTTAAACAAGGAAAGAAAGTTTTCCCTCAAAGAAGAACAAGTCACCAGCCTCTTTGCAAAACACCCTTGCTTATATTTAGGTATGTTTTGAGCGTAAACATGCGATTGTCGTGTTCGTGTTTCGTATACCTAACCTGCGACTAGCTAGGTAGGTAAGGTAGGTATATTATTTTTTGGTCTCTTTATGCAACCTCAGCTTATAAAAGGAAGGTTTTCAGGTTGCTCATTATGTATAAAATTAATGTGCCATAAATCTTAAGAATTGTTCATAACGTCACGATGTTTAATTAAAATGCCTGAAATGTTAAAAATATATGAAAAAGACAAAAAGGAGGCTTCCAATTGAACTCTTTGGAGTGTTCTAGTTTCTTAAAATGATAGTGTTTGACAAAGACATAAATAAGCTCAGGGAACAGTATAGTTTTCCTCGACGATTTTTTTTAACGACTTTGTAAATGTCTTCACAGATCTTCTCGGGAAAATAGCTTTTTGCACTTTTCGTTTTTTTTATTATTATTTCATTGGAAAAAAAAAAAGAAATGAGTTCGTTCCTTTGAAAATATCATGGAATCGAATCAGTGCACAACAATCCAATTAAAGTCGAACTCGCATAGAATGGTTGCACAAATGAATTATAATATGAAAACTCCGTATGGTTAGGTTAGGTTTACGTGGCTGTCAGCAGAGAAGCTTGACACACTTAGACCATAGGTTGGCCCATTGTGATACCACAAGAATCTAGGAAGCCTACTTCCTACTCGTTGAACCACTAAGAGCTTCTTACGAAGTGCGCGAGACTACTGATGTCATGATTTGCCAGATCACTATAGGATCATTTTAGTAGAATTCTCCTAGGGGGAGCCTACGTATTTGAGATAGAGTAGGACATTTACAAAGAAGGTGAAGAATCGATTCTTCCTCTTCCTCATCCATACAGCATCTGCAAAAATCATTGGAAAATATTCCAAGACTCGTTGCTTGCTTGCATATTAGACAGTGTCCGGTAATGACACCTATAACAGAGCTAATATGCAATCTGCTTAGAGATATCAAACTCTTAGAGAGCTTCAGATTCAGCATAAGCCAGATCTGTTTTGTGGTCTGACATGTGGCGATGTTGTTCCACCTGAGGTTTGTTTTCTCGATTGCATCTTGCTTAGGCATGAGTTTGTTTGTAGCGATGGATATACCAATGTCTGTCCGATTGGAAGATATTTGAAGTAATGTTCCACATTTGGCGAGTTCGTCTGCTTTAAAATTAGGTACCTTGAATTTTTTGAATTTGTAGAGACAGAATCCAGAGATTTAATGGCTGCCTGGCTATCTGAGAAGATGCGGATATCTGTGCTTGATATCACGTTTTCCTTGAGCCAAGACAGGACTTCTTTTATCGCCAAAAAGTTCCGCCTGGAACACGCTACAATGATTGGGAAGATGAAAGCAGAGACTTAATTTCAGTCTGTCTGCGTACACACCTTTACCAAACCTATCATTAGTTTTTGAACCGTCTGTGTAAAAATTCATCGATTCATCCTCCAAGAACGCTAAGGCCTCCAAAGAGTTCTGGAAGGGATAGTGACATGAAAGTTTTTATCGAATAGCTTTGGGATGGTGTAGTCTGTAATACTTTGAAGTGGTCTAAAAAAGTTCAGAATGATGAAGTGGCCAATTTAATTATTGGTCCACTGTGATGAAGCTTTTACACGAATGCTTGTTCTTGCAGCCGTTTTTTGCAAAATATATCGAGAGGTGTTAGATGGAACAGAATATCCAATGCATCAGCAGGAGTCGTACTAAGTACTCCGCCCATGCACGGGCAGGCTGAGTATTGGACCTTGCTTAGTTTAGCGTGATTTGTTGTTTTATTTAAGGCCGGCCACCATACTGACACCCCGTATGTTAAAATCGGTCTGACTACCGAAGTGTATATCCAATAAGCAATGCAGGGTTGGAGAACCCATTTATTGCCAATGGCCTTTTTACATGAGAAGAGTGCTACAGTAGGTTTTTTTAACTCTTTCGTCTAGATAAGGTTTCCAACTTAACTTCCTATCGAGAATAAGACCCAAGTACCTATTTTTCCTCGTCTGAGAATTTTAATGGTACACCTTTGATTGTAGGAGGGTCTATATGGGGAATTTTGTATTTCCTAGAAAAGAGGACAAGATCTGTATTGTGAGGGTTAACACCCAGTCCGCAGCAATGTGCCAAGTTTATTAGCTTATTTAACGCATTTTGTAAAAGTTAACTTAAAGCGTTAGGATGCTTTCCTGAAACGGAAATAGCAACGTCATCCTGTACCTCTCCTCCTCCAGACATGTCGGAAGCTCATTAACAACTAAGTTCCAATGAAGGCGAGATAGAACACCGCCTTGCAGCGTTCCTCTACTGACATCTTCTTGCAGAAAAGCCGCCCAATTTTCCATTATCCTGCTAATCAGCGTTTTATTAATCAATTCACCAAGTGAACTATCTACTTGATAACAGCACAGACGAGTTTGCAGATGTGTCGACGTTGTTGAATGCGCCCTCTATATCTAGGAATGCAACCATAGTATACTCTTTATGATAGAGGGAGTGTTCGATTGTTCGCACCAGTGACCAGGCATGTGCAGAGCCGCATCTACCGATTTCCCTTTGCAATAAGCATGTTGAGCCGAAGACAAAAGTCTCGTGTCAATGCTTGTTCTTAAATGTATATCAATCAATCGTTCGAAAGTTTTAAGAGGGAATTATGATAGGCTGATAGGTCTGAGATCTTTTGGGATTACGTGGGAGCTTTTGCCAGTTTTGGGAATAAAAACAACCTTTACAAAAACTCCATATGAGAAGAATAAATTTATTTGCCGTTGCACAAGGCCTTGCAGGGAACTACGACAACGCCAAAAATTCTTAAAAATCGATGTGAAAAAGAATGGAAGTGGTTAAAACTCATTCTGTCTGCTCAAACTGCAACCATTATGGTTCGAATTGTAAGAGTGCTGCTATGTGCTGCCAAAAATGTGGTCAAAAACATCACACACTATTACATTTTGTAGTTGAAGGATTTTTCAGCATCTCTCTCTTAATACTTGATTTAATTATAATTATTGTCTTCGATGTTTGGTTTTGTTCTGTGCATATTTTAATCTTATAGTTCAATTATTTTAATGTCACTAAATATTGTTATACTATTTTAGAAATTAATGAACTATCATTCTAGATCTGAATTTCCATTCGGGAAAAATAGCCCACAAAAATAGGATTCAAATATAAGATATCTAACAACTTCAATTAATTAATTTCACCATTGCAATTGACTCGATTAAAATTCAATTAAAAATAAAGCTCAATTTCATTTGTAACTTGTTAAACCACAAAAAGAAAAGGTAAAAAGAATTCAACGCATTAGCAGTTATCCCATTTCAATTATATTTTCAATCCAATTAAAACTGAAAGTGTCTTCTTTGCGTTGTTTCTCACCTTCGTTAACAAACACATTTTTTTACTTTATTTTTTTCAATCGCTTTCAGCAAACCAATTAACCAAATAGCCAAAGCCAATGAATATTGACATTTTGGAAAACCTCCAATTATTATCAACCAATGGATTTTTATTTTTAAGGGGTATGAATTGAATAGGTATTAAAAGGGAGAAAGAAATTTGTTTCCATCAATTAGAAGAAATATTGTAATACAAGTCCTTCATGCGTATAACGATGGTGAGAATAATTTGTATGTCCGAGCAATGTTATCATGAGAATAGAAACAGTAATTTGTATTGTTCTACTAGGAGTGTTTTTATGTTACTAATTTGAAAACAAAAAGGAAATAGAACAATTGGAATATAATTTTGAGGAGAAATGTTATAGGTACCGAAGAGTTTTTTGGGGAAAAGTAATTTTGTTATATAACTTAACCTCAAACATCATACCGAAAAAACTGTATTTTTGAACTCATAGGTTTCAATTATGCCGATTACGGAACAGGCGTTTTTTCATAAAAATTGACAAGTGTGACAAGCGAAAATTTGTAAAGTGACAAGCTAAAAAATTGTCTAGTTTCTGGCTTATAAACAATTTCGAACGTCTATCCGGTGGTGGTACAACAACTTTAGAGCAAAAATTACATTTACTTCGGTGGCCACGAAATGAGGATTGTTTTGGGGTGAAAGTGCTTACTATCCTACAAAGAGTTAATGTTCAGAAAGTTCTCCGAACAGTGATACACCGATTGTTCCTATTAAGAAAACGACTAATTGTCAACCAGAAGCTTCGAATTTGGTCAATACTGAAAAAGAAGGAAAAAAAAGACATCGAAACCCAGAAAATTAGAATTGAAAGCAGAATGTTGTTGAAAACTTTCGAAACTCAGGATAAAGTTATTGTGCCAAAAAAGGTTGCAACAATTTTTCTAAGTACGTTTAAAACAATAATTTTTCCAAACATATAATAAATAACACAGGAAATGAGCAAAAGTCATCATAGTCAACAAGAACGGGGTAAACCATCGTGCAAATCTCGGTTCAAATAGCGGTAACTGGGAGCGGATCGAGATCTACAAACCAAATCAACAAACAGCTGCAGTTGCGACCGAGCTATCATCGTTGTTGAGGGAATTATTTTTTCCTATATTCTCTTAAGAACAACGAATTTACCGATGTCAAATAGTACTTAGGCTTACTGACGAAACACTACAAAGTCAAAAAGTCTAACTCGAGTTTTAGTAACCAAATTCAATTTTTATTTTATTGCGATTTTAAGTGTGGTTTAACGACCACTGATTAACATAACATTTTCTTATCTTTTCTGAGCGGTAAAATTGCATGATAATTTTAACTATTGTGTAAAGTATATAAATTACTTCTTTAACATAACAGAACATTACTTGATGATCTTAAAGCTACATTTAGATTTTAGTCTAACTTTTTTAAAAGTTTACTTTTTACACTTAAGTTCGAAAATAGTTGTAGCTAAATAATTTTAAATTTAGAATTAACATTTTAATTAATATATTACATAGATTAAGAAGAAAAGCAAAAATTATGTAAACATGTTGCATAATGACTCAACTTCAACAATCGTCCTTAGTATGCTTCCCCATCTCCTTCCCGAAAAAAGGACCGAAAAATACGAACCATCGAAACCACCGAGTGCAATTCAGACCAAACGAGAATATTGGAGCCACGGTCATTAATATCATATTACCTACTTATACAGTTTATGTGAGTGAGGCACAAATTCAAAAACAAAATTATCCCCATCTGTCATTTTGCCGAGCTATAAGAAAGTGTTTCGATAGTTTAAAACGTTAAAATATTTGTTTATTTATTTCGTTAAAATCTAACGTTAACAATGTTAAAAATAGTTCTTATAATCTAATAAAATCTAATGTCATAATTTACAATTATTATTAAACATTGTTGAAAAACATAAGTTTAAATTTATTACATTTTATATTATCATTTACAGATTCTATACAAAAATGAAATTCGTTATAAATTGTTATTAATTGATTGAATGGGCTACATACACCATAGTTTGATCTGCTAAATATTTGAATAATAGGTTTGCTGTCGCCTTAAACTAGAACGACTGAAACTGAAATTTAATTTACTTAGAACTGATGGTAATGATATCGAACCATTAATAATCCCAACAATAAAACAAAATTGTATATATTTTCAGTGGTTAGTCAAAGAAGGGAGACTGATCAAAGCTAGTCTTTGAGAATAAGGCGGAAGTAGATTTTCCCTTGTCAATGGAAGAGACCGAAGACAGAAACGCAGAAACATTTTTTGGATCGCTTCAATTCTTGTAACATGTATCGAGTAATAAGGTGACCATACTACACAGCCATATTCTAGAATTGGTCTAACAAACGAAATAAATAGAAGTTTAAGAACATAGGGGTCCCGAAAATCACGACCGAATCTTTTAATGAATCCAAGAACCCTATTGTGGCTTTTTTAATTATATAATTTAAATGATCATTAAATGATAATTTGGGATCTAGAATAATACCTAAGTCAGAAAACATAGAAACCTTACATAACGGACAAGAATCAAACGTATAGTTGTACAAAAACGGACATTTTTTACGTGTAAAACACATAGTTTTACATTTGTCAACATTTAAAACAAGTCGGTTTTTATTGCACCATTCCCTAAATATTGTTAAGTCTTCTTGTAATAATAAACAGTCAGAGGAGGATTTTATACTTTTGAAAAGCTTAATGTCATCAGCATAAACAAGGACAGACGAGTTTTTTAAGTTTGAAACCAAGTCGTTAATAAATAAAACAAATAAAATAGGACCTAAGTGGCTGCCCTGAGGGACGCCAGAATTGACAACAAATTGAATTGAACTTTCATTACGAAACAATATTGAAAAAAGCTTATTAAACTGAATAAAAAGGTGAAATTAAAGTTAAAATACTTTTCCATTTTATTGTAATTATTACAAAAACTATCTCATAAAACAAGAAACCAGACAAAGAAACGAATGGTATTTACATGAAAAAACAGTTAAGAGTTATTGAATGAGCTGTCAGATGAATGGATGCGTACATTGTGATTTAAGAATAAAGCTACGCGCAAACCGAAGCGATGGCGTTGGTGATCACCATAACTTTTATCGCATAGATGTGATCAAAAACCTGCTCACATCAATGCGATATATTGTGTGGCGGGCAGTTCAGAAAAATGAAAACTCTTAAAAATCAGAAATTTTTGCATTAATTTTTTTTTTTTCTCCCGAAAAATGCGTTTTTAAGAATTTGGATGACATTTGCATCGAAATATTAAATTGACGCATTCAGAAAAATTAGATGTCAGAGCATTTTCTCACTCAAAAGGTGAGCAAGCGAATCAATTTTTTTTTTTCCTCAGAGTTTTGACAGCCAAACTGAGAATTTTTGCTGAGGAATCCTGTTCATGTAAATGAGATTGCTCAGATCTATGAGATATCATTTTCCTGAACACGAATAATATGCGTCAAAATAAAGTTTGTTGCCCATCTATGAAGCTAGAAACTGCCCAGTTTCAATGCAGGATGTAAATGATATCGATGAATTCAAAAACATCTACAAAATCTTAAATGTAAAAAATGTTTTTCTCTATTTATTTTCATTTTTTTTTTAAACGTGATTCTAACTTCATGCGATATGGCGATCAAATGGTGCTTGCTGCGTTCAAAAAAAAGTGGCGTAACTGAACGCAGCAATGGAACGTGAACGCAATCCACATATCGCCCAGATGTGTGCATCTCAATTGATTCACATGTGCGGCATCCATATTGTTATCGCGATCGTTACCGCCATCGCGTCGGTTTGCACAATGCTTTAACTTAAACAAATCTTTTATTGTGGCTTTGTTTCAAGGAAAAAAAAATTTAAAACCTAAAAACGAGAACGAATCTCAGATTTTTTTTCATTTTTTTGTAACAAGTTACGTGCTAGCACCTCTGTTTTTGACAGTTCAGTTCACCTCATCTTTACTGATTTATTAGGGAAAGTCCCACTTCGACATTTCAATGTTTCATTGCAATAAAATTTTTTTCGTTCGTTCGTGTTTTTAATTTTCAGTACATATGAATAGAAAAAACAAATCGTAAGTTTGGAATTTTTTTCAACAAAAAAAGGCACTTTTGCGCAACAATTTTTGTAACCAGGAGTCCTAGATATATACGTCTAATTTATGAGACTACTTAAAAAGAAAACATGGCGATAATATAAATAAAGAAGTACTTAGAAGGTGATGATTCATCCTCTGCTGCAGATACAGATAGAAATCAACTTGCGCCAGTGTCAATGCCAACCAAAACTTCTAGAATCTCCATTAAAAGTTACTTTCAAAGGAGTCAAATTTGATTTTTTTTTTTACAAAACTCATTTTTTTTTTTAACAATCGATTCTATCGAAAACTCGATAGAAAAATCGATGTTTTATTTAAACTACCTGAAAAAAACACAAAACCAAACTTAATTAATGACATAAACACAATATTCACTTTTGTATAGTCCAGTGGACCCTTATGCTGATACTAACCTTAAAAGTAACGAGCGAATTACTTCCTTTTTCCTACACATTCTCTGGAAGCGCAGAGAAAAAATGTCTTTTTTCATATGCCATCTGTCTTAAATTAAATTAATTAAACGTTTGTCAATATTATGTACTCAAATTCAATGTAGGTATACTTAATGGGCATCGCAGGATGATATAACTATAATTATTGCGTTTGAGTAGGCCTTAGAACAGAGTTACCAATGATAAGGGAATACCAAAAATGCATCCCTCTTAAATCGTTGCTTCAAATTCGACAAACTGAAAATGCATTAATTATGCTTAAAGAAGAGGTTTTACGAAAATAAATTTTTATGAAAATACTTTTTCATAACACAACAATGAAGAAAAATTTAAAATTTTGATAAAAAAACTCTAGTTATCTTCTTGTGAAGTTGTGAAAATTTTTAGTTGATAAACCCTAGATTTGAAAATCTAAAGTACCTAAACTTTGTCTTTTAAGTTAAAAAAAAAAACAAATTCATCAAACAAATTCTAATTGAAGTTGAAAATAAAAAGTTGACTCAAAGTTGACGAACTTTGGCAAATTAAAACTTGAGCGAGTCAAAACTCAAAGTGAATCAAAGCAATTTTTGAGGCTGATAAAAAAAGGGCGAGTTGTATTTAACTTCTACTAAAATAAAAAAGAAAAGAACCTCTTCTCATAAAATGTAATTTGCTCTAAAAACCTTTTTCATGCGACATCTTCATTTCGATTTCCGTCTTTAAAAAAGATTATCCTATTTTTTTTTTTTTATTCATTTAAAAAACATTTATACACTTCAGGTATTTCAAATATTATGTAGGTATGTACATATGTACATATTCACTCACATTATATATAGGGAACATTTTCACAGATGAGCTGAGCGCAGATGGAATGGGTCATGGAAACATTGTTGTTGAAGGTATAATGTTCCTAGAAACTTATATGTATATACCAAGGTCGCACAGTAGGCACTTTTTAGTTGACATGGTGGCGCTGCTCTAGTGCAATAAAATCAAATGCATACCGTGACTGGAATATAAAAAACATCATTTTTACAAAAGTAGAATTTTTTTTTTTTTAGGTAAAAAACATCAATGACGCTTGATGGTAAGTTAAGTTAACTCATGACGTCGTCGTCGTCAGTCGGTTGTAAAGGTTTATGTGACATATTTTTTGTACGTTTTGTTGGTTTTATAAACTTAAAGTAATATTGACTTGGGGAAAAGTATGTCCTAGAGTGGTTACTTTGCTTACCTAAGTATCCTTCCCTATATATTATGAAATGAAAAGGCTTGGATGCATGTCCATGACCATGTAAGTACACAAATACAATACTAAAGATATATAAACATATATTCATAGACCTACGTGTTATGTCATTTTGTTTAAGTAAAAAAGAAATTATAAATTTGACTTAAGGTATATTAAGGTTTTTCGCGAGCCCTTAAGGGAAAATCTAGAAACTATTTTTTTTTATATACATATTTCTTTCTCTTTTTGTATGTTTTTTTTTTCTTCACTAACTTTGATTTTGTCATTTTACATATTAATGCAGCATACATATTAATGCAGCAAATTACTTACTCAAGGCCATATTTAGAACCTGTTTGTTTACAGTGGGTTAAATCTGTATCATCATTTTAAAAAGCTCTAATTAAATGGCGCTAATCAATAAAAAATCGGCTGATTAGCGATTTCTATGATTAAGAACTAAAATTTTGGATTCCTTAATTAAACATTTGGTAAAGATGTCCATCTTCGAGGATTTACCAGATGCAGTAATCCTTGATTAAACAAACTGGCCTTTAGAGTAATAAAATAGAAGAAAATAAAAAAAGCTAATTAATCATGTGCATGCGAAGAAATATTGGCCAGACATTTTTTGATCAAATAAGTAATTTGTTTGAGTTTGTTCGTATTTTGGTTTTTGACTTACTTTTATCTTTAATAATGTTGGTATTACGAATTTTGAACGAATGAAGTAAAACACAACTTCTTGCATTAATGATTCAGATAAGAGTGACAGTGACTTCTCTTCTATTCTTCATTTCCTACGTTACCTATGCTATTGCCTATAGATCGTCACTACTTCCAGGTCAACCACGCATTCTATTTCCGTTCGCTTTTGTCCAATAACTGCCTTTGACATAGACTACGATGGGTCAGTAATCAGTATTGCTTTTGTTTGCAATATGATCCGATCCTGTATCGTATTGCTTACATTGTTTTGGTCGACATAGTTCGAATGCCTTTCCTTTTGTTACATGGGCATATAGAAACGGCGCGGCGGCGGCGGCTTGACGCCTGTGAAGTAAAGATAAGAAATGAAATCTAGTGCTAGTGAGAGGAAAGAAAGGCTAGAAAAAAGAAAAGTGAGCAAAAGAAGAAGAAATTGAAGAACAATAGAATATTTTTTTTATTAACTTAATTTTTATACAATTTTTTTTTATAATTTTTTTTTCATATAAGTAACTCAATAGTGTAAAGTTAAGTTCTCCAAGTGATTTTTTAAAATTTTTTTAAAAGTTTATTCTATTTATTTTTGAATCAAAAGAAAAGTGATAAGTGATTTTAATTTTCAATACAAAGAAAACTTAAATTCGTCAAAAACAGAACATACTCCAATAACTCCAATAAGAGTAATCTATGTACGCCTGTATCTCCAACGTGCTGCCCGCAGAACTACGAGGGACAAGGAAAAACCGTGAGTACTTACTTTTGTTTGTGAGATAAAAGGATCTCTAAAGTGAGATTAAGCTTAAATCTCCTTTTTGTCGATTAAAAATAAATTTTTTTTAAAGATTTTTGAATTCAAATTGAAATATAGGTTTAGGAAAGAAACGAGTTGGAGAGCTCGATTTTTTTGGCTTGGTAAAGCCGTTCTGCTGTACCTAGATTTGGTTCTTGGACGTGACAGACGAACTTTTCTCTACGGACTAAACCGTAACTGGTGTGGTCACTTTAGGGGCTATTTCCAGAAACAAGGGCCATGGAAATAGCGAACCATCTCTAAGATACTTGGGTGGGTAGCCAGACCTTAACATCAGGCGAACGTTTTGAACTCTGTGTGACGGTATCTAGTGGAGATAAAAGGGAGGCACTTTAGATAAAAGTTATATGGTTTTTGGGTTTAAAAATAGTTTTAGGTTAGGGTTTATTTTTTCTTATACTTATTTTTTTATCATTTAACATTTTTTTTACTTACTATTTTTGATTTTAGGTGAAGGGTTTGGTGATGGTGATTTTCATTATTTGCTTTGGTTAATTTTTTTTGTATGATACTTTTTAAAACAAAACTTTATTTCGGAGAGCCAAATTTGCGTTTCTCTTGGTTACTGTCAGTCATCCGATTTTTGTCATTTATACACCTTATTAAGTTTACCATAGGCACGATATAAATTTATATGTTTAATCGAGCAGGAGTTGTACTGAGATGTTTCAAGAACCATTACACGCGACGATCTGAGCCGTGAAATAGCAAGCACGGCTTGTTAAACAAATTGACAAAATTCCATCGTAAATTCTATCGGAGATCCGTTAGATACGTAGAGATTACGTATCTTGCGACCGTCTTTACGACATCTCAACGAGAAGGGCTCCTTATAACCTGATATGTATATTTAAATGGATAAACAAAAATTTTCCAAATTACATAAGGTGCAGGTAGAGTCAAAAAAATAATAAAACCGTTTGGTAGAAGAGTCTTTTTGCCCCACTTAAGGCTAGAGGGCCAATTTTCTAACAAAAAGAGGCTGGGTGCGACCCACTCTAGGAACTCACCACTGGAGCCCTTGGATACTGGACACACGCTGTTATTTTGTTATGTCTTATTGTTTTGGTGTTTCTTTATCGTATCGTTAACTTCATTATGTGTAGGTACTAGAATAAAATTAAGCTGAAGTCGATGGCATTTTTTGTTCTCCAGAAATTCGAGACAAATGACATTTTACAACTTTTTTTTTGTAGTTCTACAGAAATTAAAAAAAAAAAGTTTAAAAATCATTAATTAATTTTTTTTTTTGAAAACCATTTCTGCACTTTATGATGTTAAAATCTGTAGAATAAAATGTATTCGAAGTCGATATCTCTCGGATTATTGAGACTTGGAAACGTGGAGATTCGTTAAAATTTTCGATTCAACAAATCTTACAAATTACAATAACTTCCAATGGGAAGTTAAAAATTAAAATACCAAAAACATTCAAGAACAATTTGGACGAAATTGTTCTTGTTAACAACTTCAACGAAAAAATGTTAAAAAAGTCATGATTAAATTAAAAAAGCTTCATTGAGCATATTTGCTCAGTGATAATTTTTGGCAAACAACCTAAAACGCAATTTCCTTACAAAAACTTTTGTGTAGTTGGGTCGCAAATATAGGAAATCATAGGGGAGGGGATCGAAATAATTTTCTCGAAGTCTTATATCGATTACAATCTTCCAAAACAGGATTGTTAACGACGACGCTATCATGAACTTAAAGGATTTTTTTCGGATGTTTATAATTCATTGGATACCACAAGTAGTGCAAGTATCTATTATTATACTTTCGGATTCCTAAATGCTAAGCACCGCCAGGGTATTCCCAGGAATTTGTTGGATAGGCTTAAGGTGGTCGAAATCACCATTCACCAATGTTTTCTGAAGGGACACGAAGAATCTCAAACTGTGCTCAACGTATGTTTTCAGAGAACCAATTCAGTCGGTCAGCCATCGAAAATTTCTCGTTATAATCGAAAAGAAAAATCCAGTGATGACATTGATGGTTCACAAATTATCCGCTAGTACAACGCGCACATGGGCAGTATTGTTCTAATGGACTCTTATATGGGTCGCAATGGGCTCCAAATCAAGACACAGGATGTGGCTACCAGAATTTTTAACCATCTTCTGGACCATCTTCATAACAAATGGATTCGTCTTGTATCAGACTCAATGCTGAAAAAAATTAACTAAAGGTAAAAGACATGACAATGAATGAATTTGATTGAGTATTTGCAAAAAAACTCTGCGCTGCTATTGAAAAACAGTCCGTAGTTCGTCCACTAACAACAACACACCATGACCAATAGTGTTGGTAAAAAAGCAGCGCATCCCGTGGCAAGTATAAGATTCGATGGACTAATAGTTTTCTGAAAGGGGAACGAAAAAATCGTGTAAATTGTGTAAAAAATCCGAAACACACAAGTTATGTAACAAATAAAGCATGCATTTGGGTTTTCAATGAAAAGTAAGTGGTAACATGTTATTTACAGTATATATTAATAACAATGTGCAGTACGATATGGTTGCATGCATAACCCTAACAAATAACTACTTCAATAGGTACCTACACCAAAAAAAAAATAAAATTTATTAATGTTTCTGTTTTTTTTTTTTTTTATTATAGGCGCCTTTTGCCTAAATTGTGGTCCTATAAGTGTGTTTCAATAGAACTCCAATAATGACTCTCAGCATCCAAGAGCAAATTCAAACAACTCAGATGTGGATTTAACATTACACGAGATTATTTAGAGGATGAAAATTCAAATATCTAAACTACTCACAATTCCAACGCAACCACATGGGTTATCGAACTATGCGTCCATCGCGTCGTCGTCATGATATTAACAGAAAAACAACTAACAACGAAGGGAAAATGTGAACATGGTATTGGTATAAAATTGCATTCCCGGTTCTCATTTCTCATCAGGATTCCATATACTCTACCCACAATCCAACATGTGAGGTTAGCAATACCAATGGTTTCATTGCAATGCATTTGAATAAAGTTCGCAATTGGATTGAATTCCAATCGCATTAGGGTAGGTACATACAGTGGGTGTATTGGGTTAGTAGAATATACCTTCACTATATAGCACATATTTCATTCCAATACAGATTTATAATCCAACAAAAATCCCTTCAAGTTTAATACAGTGATTCAAAACTCAATTGAAATATTTAAATCAACCGAAATATTTTTGTTCTTACATTACATACATATACATAGGTTAAAGAATGGTAATACAACAAGTAATTTTCGAATAATATTTATACGTAAAACCTCACTCACTAGGTCTGTATTATACCACAAATAATTTTACGATTATATGTAGATGAAATATGATCTCATTAAGGTTTTAAGTATTGTATTAGTTTTATTTGAAGTAATTTGTTTTTTAGATAAAATATCAAATTAATGAAATATTTATTAATTCGTGCGCGTGATGAAGTTTATGGATAAAAATAAATAAATTGTTTGGGGCTTGGGCAACAACGGCTCGTGGAGAATCAAGACTCTTAACCATTCATATGTGCTTGATATTGCCTGTAATGGAAGGGACCTACAATTTTCTGCCGATTCCAAACGGATAAGGTGAGAAGCAATTTTTCATGTCAATAGATACTCTTGGAGAATTTGTAAATTCCTCGCAAGACACAGTAACCCGTGAAAAACAATTCTGATTTAAGGTTGCACCGGCTGGGAATCGAACCAAAGACCTGTATGCCATGGGCTACTACAACTCAGTTAATGGTAGTGTTGTAAAAAGTTAAAAGTTAAAGTTGTAATTTAATTACTCATTAATCACTCATTAGTTTTAGGTTGCAATTGAAAAAAAAATTAAATAACCCATCAGTCTTTGTAGGTTCGAATCAAAGAAAATCTAATTAATTTTTCATTGTTAGTGCGTAGACTTTAAAGCAGCATTCGACAAAGTAAACCGACAGGCTTTGATGTACAATCTTTCAACGCTGGGAATTTCCCGGAAATTCTTGTTGATGTATTGCAACTTTCTGGTCTCTTCGAGTGCCTCCATTTGGGATGGGTCTGTTTTTTCAAACTGGTTTGAAACAACAGCAGGTGTTCCTCAAGGCTGCATATTAAGCCCAATTCTCTTTGCCTTATTTATTGATGATCTTTGTGATGTACTCCCGGGAGGAATTCTTTTTGCCGATATCCAAGTAAAAGTTTTGCTCTATGCTGACGACTTAGTATTACTGGCTGACAACCCCTTCACCCTACAGTTACAAATCAATAGGCTCAATACTTTTTGCGAGAAGTGGGGGTTACTCATCAATATAAGCAAAACCAAAGTGATGATTTTTGAAGGGCATCAAAGAAGGAGGCGACCCGAAGAAAACTGGTCTCTTAATAATGTACCTATCGAAGTTGTGCAAGAATTCAAGTACCTGGGAGTTGTATTTACGCATAACCTAAGTTTCTCGAAACACGTAAAGCAAAAGAGTAATGATGCAAAACTGGCTTTGAGTTTAATGTGGCCTAAGTTCTTTTCAAACCAAGACATCGATTTGAAATCAAAATACCGCGTTTTTCACGCAACAGTTAACACAATGCATGTGCTATGGTGTCCAAGTTTTTGGACATTTGTTCTTCGAGGAATTCGAAAAACTGCAGAGATATTTCTTTAAACGCCTATTCAGACTGCCAAATTCAACCCCTAATTATGCTATCTACGTGGAATCCGGGATAACTCCTATATATATTCAAAATCTTAAAACCAACTCCGAATATCTAATAAGAGTGATGAAAAGAAGTGGAATAAGTCTTCACAAAACAATCTTGATAAGATTACTCCAAACTAATGCCTCACCATTTAAGCATTGGAACGAGTTAGCCCAATCCCATGAAGCGCATCTGTCGCTAACGGAATCAAACGTTGATGAATGGCGTGGTATGTTTGCAGATGTTACTGCAAAAATAGACGAGAAGATTTACTGTCAACATCTAGCCAGAGCATCCTCTACAACATCCAGAAACACATACAGGAACCTACAGCATAATTTTCCCTCGGAAACAAACTATTTCAGCAACAAATTTTCGGCCGAAGTTATAAGCTATATTTTTAGAGCACGTCTTGAGATCTTTAACTTAAATTTCATACCTCATCGAGTTGACCTACCTCAAATTTTTAGTCTGTGCAATAGAAGAGAAAACGAAGATATCTACCACTTCATTGCAATCTGCCCAATATTGCAGGAAATCCGTCGTTTGTATTTCGAAGAAAGTTATCTCTCTCAAAGTAGGCTATATGATTTATTAAACGGAGCGGTAGGATGGTCTACCTTATATCAGTACTGCAAACATGCATTATGTTTTCGCAACAGTTATTTAACTTAAAACTTTTAATTCAATCAGTTATTACAGTTCAAAATACCCCAACTATTTATTTTGTGTTTCAAATCACTATAAAATTGAAAACTTCTTTGTGTTTCAAATCACTTTAAAATTGATATTTTTTTGTGTTTCAAATCATATTAAAATTGTTTTAACTTATCAGTTATTTATTCAAAGTTATTCAAAATACATTAAGTTAATCTTTCATTATTTGTTTTCTTTATAAAACAACCTTTTTCTTAATTATAAGCTTATTTTTATTCTTTCTATATATTTTATTTTATTAAACACTAAAATGAAATGTCATATCAGGCAGACGGCAGATTAGCCATGTCCTTAATCTTAAGAAATGAAATATTGTAATTCATTTTTTTAACAAAATAAAGAATAAATAATAATAATAATAATAATAATAATAATAATAATAATAATAATAATAATAATAGTGCGTATTGTGACTGTCCGCCACTCAGTGTGTGACTCAGCGCAACGCGGAGTCAACCCCCTGCGCGGATAGTCGCTGTCGCAGTATGCGCGAACGGCTCAAACAAATTGTGTTTCCGGCACAAGAGAGGCCAACCTTTAAATTGTCAATTTGTTCATTCTAATTTTGTCTTTCACCCAAGTCGGCTTTTAAAATTAAATTTTCAACTTTTGCTTACATTAAATTAAACCTACAACTTAAATTAACTTAAAATATATTGCTCGCAAACTAAACTTAACTTTGTAATATTTAAATCTAATACTATAGAACAATACCGAAAAATAAAACACTTAAAACCATATGTTGGAGTTCTGTTTTCCAATTGGAGGATATTTTTTGAAGGTTGCTGTTTGTTGCTGAGGTGATTGCAGTTATTGGTGCTGTTGCTGGCTGCTCCTGCTCATGCGCAGCCCTTTGATCATTCAGGAGTGTGGTGGTAAATTGAGGATATTTCTTTTTGTTTTTGGCCATTCTATGCCGAACACCCAAATCTAATTAATTAATCTAATTAATTTTCCATTACCATGTATAATTTGTAAGTTAAAAGAAGCCACTTAACTTACACCAACAAAGAGGAAATTAATTAAATGAAACTATGGATTAACTAACTTTATTTAAATATATGAAATAAATAAAGAAAATAAAAACTTTTGCAACAGCACAACAAATCAACGTGATTCAATTGAAATTACCCAGATACCGCTTTACAATAAAAGTAGCAGTAGTAAGGTTTCGATTAGATGATCAGAGTAAATAGTCAAAGCGTTTAACTATGTTAGCGCATGAATTTTTGACAATAACAAGATTGTCACTGGTTGGTCAATACTATCCCAAAATGCGTTGACATGTTATATATATCACCGTCTTATAGTTCACTTTATATTTTAGCAAAAAATATTTCAAGAGTACCTACGTAAGAATTTCAACAATTTAAAGCTTATCGACTCATGATTTTCTTGTTATCGAATGAGAAAGGCAAAAATAGTTTTCTGGCTGATTTTTACCAACTGTAATTTAATTCAGTTTCAGTTTTTGGTTGAAAAAACAACCTTAGCCACCGATTATGTTACTACCCTCACCCTTTAGTGAGAACTGCCCTTGCCCTCTAACTTTTTAAGTAAGCATCAAGGTCGCTTCTTTTTCTTTTGGATAAGCCCTGGGCTGGAATCAGATTCTTACGGTTTTCTCCGGTTCACTGCGTTTATATGAATCTTATAGATTGAGTTGAGTTTACTCAGCACATTTTAAATACAAGTCTATAATAGGCGTGTTTTTTTTTCAAGGCCTAGGGGAAATGCATGAAATAAAAAAAAAACCACCACGGGGATTAGCGACACCAACAGAAACATAATGGAGTTTACATACAAACTATCGATAGCGAGTAAAACGCCGGTAAAACAGTTTTTCTGTGTGCTTAAGTTACCCCGAAGAATTCGCTGGGTTTAGAGCCCCCAACGGGATTAGTTGTTATTGCATTTAACATGGTGATGTTTTAGCACCCTCGTCGTTTTTTTCGTCCAATTCCCCATGGCCTTACAAAAAACACGCCTAATAGGTATAGATAAATTATTAACAAATAAAAACTGGTAGCGTGACACCTCATGCAGAATCAAGGCCTAGTGACTTACAACCCTCAACCATTCCTGTATGCGTGTTGTTGTTCTACAGGAATTAGGGGACCTATTAATATTTTTGTAAAATCGGAATATGATAGGATCTTTTCAGAACAAATTCTCACTCATTTGTTTAGTCTTCAGGTGGAATAGGCACTAGGTGGAAACAGCACTAACTGCCTGAATACAATAGAATGCTGCAACTGGAGCTGGAGCAACAGCTGTGAAAAACTGTCGTACGTTCTAGCTTTATGCGCTCACAATGCAGCTGTACAACTTTTGGTATTTTTTAAAGAAAAAAAAAACAAAACAACTACTAGTTTATATATCACTTTTTTATTTCTGATATATTCATTTTAATTATTAAGAATTTTTACGTATTTTTCCGTTTTTTTTTTTTTCTTCAAACAAATTGAAATGTCAAAAGTGCTGCACGTGAAAAGCTAAAAGTTGGTGAACTCTTGCAGCATCGTTGTGTTCGTAACATTGTATTTGTATGTTTTGAATATTCTGACAGCTATTCCAGTTGCAGCTCCGTATCCACTGTGTTCAGGTAGTAATCACAAGCAATGCCATGGGCATAGGAAGCACAATTAAATGTAACCGTAGTTGCAGGAGAAGCTTAAAATGACTCAACTTGTACTAAACTATACATTTCTTCTAGTTTCGTATTGTACCCCTCAGCTCTGTATACTATTTTCGCTTTGACGTTACAATGACCTAAGCTTCTTATTTTATTTATTATTGCAAACGGCTGTAATTAGCTCAAACCCCAACCTATTGCATAAAAGACTTATAAACTTAATATTTAGGACACAATTTATACAAATAGCAGTTTCTACTTAAATATCATATTATTAGTATTAAAAATATACACATGATTGAATCTCATATATTAGTACATAATATATATTTCTAAAATAGGCATAATTTATAACAACAAATTCAAATTGCAATTAAAACCAATCAAAACCATGCCATTGATTGAATTGAATCAAATAACAGTTGTAGATGAGAAAAATATTTCATACTGTCCAAGTCTACTTCTACTAGATAGGTACATATGTATTTATGCTTTTTCAGTAAAGCTCTAATTTCAGCAATTAAATTGCTTTCGTATAGAGGAGGACAATCAGAATCAAGTTTTCGCCATGTGCACTCAACTATCAAACCTTATATGTACGTGTTTCCTGGCAGATAGTCATGTCAACCGCTTTCATGAAGATACCGGTTCATTGCGGTAGGACATGTCGTCGACGAATGGTAAGACTTTGGTCAAGTGTCACACAGGCAACCAACTTAATTTGATCGAGCTACCTCGAATTGTAAGCAGAGTATATTCAAGTACTTCATCTGAAGCTGTTGTTGGACACGATTTGGTTTTAGTTCTGGTTGGAAAATTTTTAAATGTCAAAGCGTCAGGACGTGTTATTGTGAAGAGGAAGTATGAATGTGTTTTGTTGGTTGGTCTTCTCTTTATTTTACTCTTTTCGTTGCACAATGAACATGGTTTGAAAGAAACTTGTAAAAATAAAGGTACCTTACCACCATACTGCTACAAATGGCTGCGATGGTCACTTCGTTTACTTGTGTATGTGAGTGTATAATGAAAAATGGCAAATTATATCTGGGTTCGAATTTAATCCAAAAGCTGGATTAGTTTGATTTTAGCAGTATTATAAAATAAACAAAAACATCGAACATAGGTACCTACAACCAAAGTCGGAAAGTTTATCCCATATTCTAATGGGAAGGTTGAGGAAGAGTACTATGAGTATAGTAATGGGTGATTTTTTAAGAGGTTTAGAACTTTAAAAAAAAAAAAACACAAAAAATTCGAAAAAATGAATGAAATATTTATTTGAATCGATAGTTTGAACCTTGCAATTTAATGTTTAAAGATAATTTCATGCAAATGTTGACCGCGGCTGCGTCTCAGGTAGCCCATCCGCTGAGTCCAATTTTGGCATACTCTTTCACACATATCGGCCGGTATCTCACGAATGAATGCATGGATGTTGGCTTCCAGTGCGTCAATCGAAGCGGGCTTGTCCCTATAGACATTAGCCTTGACATACCCCCACAAAAAATAATCTAATGGTGTCAAATCGCACGATCTAGGCGGCCAATTGACCGGCCCGAAACGTGAAATTAACTGTTCACCAAACTCGCCTCGCAATTGCGCCATTGTTTCGCGTGCTGTGTGGCATGTGGCACCGTCTTGTTGAAACCACATATCATGCAAGTCAAGAACTTCCATTTCGGGCAAAAAAAAGTTTGTTATCATCGCTCGGTAGCGTTCACCATTGACAGTAACGCTGCGATTCGCATCATCTTTGAAGAAATGGCCCAATAATGCCGCCGGCCCATAAACCGCACCAAACAGTGGCTTTTTCGGGATGCATTGGTAGCTGTTGCAATGCTTCTGGCTGATCTTCACTCCAAATGCGGCAATTTTGCTTATTTACGTACCCATTCAACCAAAAATGAGCCTCATCGCTGAACACAATTTTTCGATAAAAAAGCGGATCCTCGGCCAGCTTTCCAAGAGCCCATTCACCAAAAATTCGGCGTTGTGGTAGGTCGGCTGGCTTTAGTTCTTGCACCAGCTGTATCTTAAAAGGCTTTACGCCCAAATCCTTCCGCAAAATTTTCCACGTAGTGCTGTAACAAAGGCCTAACTGCTGGGAACGGCGCCGAATCGACATTTCGCGGTGTTCTGTCACACTAGCTGATACGGCCGCAATATTTTCTTCACTACGCACAGTACGTAAACGTGTTGGTGGTTTAATGTCCAACAAAGTAAATTTGGTGCGAAATTTGGTCACAATCTTCCGAATAGACTGCTCAGAAGGTCGAGAATGCCGACCATAAAATGGAAGCAGCGCGCGATGAACATTTCGAACCGAGCACGAATTTTGATAGTAAAATTCAATAATTTGCAAGCGTTGTTCATTTGTAAGACGATCCATGGTTAAATTGCAAACCAAACTGAAGCTGTTTGACAGTGACACAAGGTACTAAACACACGTCAGCTGTCAAAACCAGTGTTGCCAAAACCAAACCAGCTAAAAAATCACCCGTTATATTGTTGGTAGTTAGATATTACCTAATGATGATAAAAATAAAATACACAACTGGGTTATAAGTTATTGATCTTATGTTCAACTGGTTTATTTTTTAAATTGCATATAAAGAAAATCATGGATGATTTAGAGAAAAATTTTCAAAAACAAAATTAATATTTTGAATTTTCGAATATTGCGTGCAACATTGGGAGTAGGTATACTATGGCTGACTTGGCTTTCTATATATAAATGTATTTTTAGAAAGATGATAAAAGATGCCACCGCAAACCGATGTTCTATCTTCTCTTCTTTGGAACATCGTAGAAAATGAGCTCTTGACACAGAGTGATTGCATATTATGTGGATGACGTTTCTATTGCCGTATTAATAAAGCGTCTAAACACCTTAAAAGAACTCTTACAAAAGACTTTGAATAAGCTAAAAAAATAATGAGCAGGCCGTTGCGGACTGGCTGTTAACCATCGCAAGGCAGATGTTGTATTGTTTTCCAAGATATACCTACAAAATTTCCATAGTGTACCACTAACATTCTCAGAAGAAGCTAAATAAGTTGGTCTTATTTTAGTAAACATTTAAGCTAGAAACCTAATGTATTATTTGAAAGAGATAGAATGGGTTATCGAACCCCATATAACTCATTTTGGTAATTAGAACAATTATAACAACTTATTGTGAAAAACTAAGTAAGGTCCAATGCTCAGTCTGTCGGTGCATGGGCAGGGTACTTCAGATAACTTCTTCCATCGGTACATTTACCAAACAATCGGCTGTAAGCACATCCATCCGTCTTAATGCTTCCTCACAGTATACCAACTATAAAATCGTCCAAACCATCATTCTGAAGTTCTGAACTCATTCAAATATTATCAAGTATTATATAGCCTATATAAACTATCCCACAGTTGCAGTTCAATAAAAACTTTCAAGTTATCATCTCTTTCTTTCTTTCTGGGGGCTAAGTGTTAGCATTCCTGTAAGATGAATCGATCCGTTTTTAGACTGACACGGATCAAAAACTGATGACGAGATCTGCCCAATAGTAGATCTTAAGCGCTATAAGTAGATTGCGCATCGGCTCCGTACAGTTTCTAATGTGGACTAGGAAGCATCGATTTCTAACCTTTTTTCTATAGCCCTGCTCTATCCCAAAAACGTGGGCTCTCCCTGATAGACTCCGACTAGAAGGATTTTATTGATCATCAAAAGAGGTAGCTAAAGAGTAAATTATGATTGATTTGGTATGGAAAAGAGTTCGTCTGGGCATTATGAGTTGGTCCAATTTATATATGTATGTATTGGAGCTCCTTACAGCTTTCCCTGATATATATTAAAGTGTTTCCATAAACCAATTTAAAAAGCCCATTGTGGATTTTGTACGCTGTGTCATAATATTAGCGCCTGCTCTTTTCGTAAATTTTTTGCAAAACCTCAACTAATCCTTTTTTGACATTAGGATAGTTGCTGCATCTTGCATCGAGTTCCCTTTGATCCTCACCAACAAAATACACCTGCAAAAATTGAGCTAATTGATCTTCCTCTGGAATCAAACTGCCTACCATATGATACACTTGGCCTTGAACTTTATAAGTTGGCATCCAAGTCCTATTGACCATCTTCTTGGCACCGAAAGATGTCATTTGGAAGCAACCGTTATTATTCCGAATTCTATCAAGAAAATGCTGGTGCTCAGGGTGATTATCGGTTAGCAAACTTTCGGGAAGATTTTTATAAGGTGGCAGTTGAACTTTTCCTAGCTGACAACACATACCTTTGGTTTCGCCCTTCCATTTCAAAGCCGAACAAAAGCTACATTTATGGATCATTGTTTCAATAGATATAGAATCGTCTGCTTCATAAGCCACATCAGGGTTGTAGGACATTCCTGACAGTGCCTTATATTTCCATAGAAGTGTTCGCCTACGTTTGATATTATTTTTGTCAGCATCCCGATTTGTCTCAATGTTCTTTTCCCGATATCTCTTTACCGAAGCTGGATTTACATCTGGATTTTGTTCGGTATATCTTAAAACAGCTTCCCTATTTGCGTCTTGGTGATTTTGGCAGTACCTAACTATTGCTTCCCGGTTAATTTCAGAGACATTTTGAGTGTACTATCGAACAGCATCTCGAAGAACTTTAGGACGCTTTTCTTGATATTTTAAAACTGATTTTTTATTGATATCGGGATGGCTTTTTTGATACTTCAAGACAGCATCAACATTTGAAGGTGCAGGATTCTTTGTTGCTGAATCAATGGCAGCCTTGCTTCGATGTACTTTCGGATTCGCGGTTGCATATTTCTCTGCCGCTGCCTTTCTTTGAACTTTTCTTGCTCTATCAGAAAATCTGGTACGGCGGCGTTTTCTTCTCTTCTTTTTAGCCTAAGAAACAATTTCAGTAATTTGATTCAGTGATGGTGAAGGCGGTAGAGAAATAATTTTGGGATCTGTTTTTGCTTGTGAAAGCTTAATTTGCGAGCTTGTTGGATGCAGTGAAAAATTTGAATTTTCTTTTAATGACAACATTGTTAGTTTTTCGCTTCCATACAATGAATAAGCATCAAAATGGCCATTCCAAATTTTCCCTGTCAATCGCAGCCGTTTGATTGGTTGATTTTGCTCACCAAAACTAAATTCGCAGCTACCATTTTGGTAGACTTCAAATCTAACAGGGAAAATAGCACCAGCCGCGATTAATTCGCATTCACCTCCACAGCGGTAATGTCGGGACATATGTTTTAAATACGCTTTAGAAGAAGAAAAATTATAAGGAATGTTCGAAATTCGAAATCCGAATTTTTTACCACATACCTTACAATTGCATGTCGAGTTTCGGCATATAATTGAATATTTCAATAGATTAAATGTGAAATTGCTCGAAACAGCGATGACTCGTCTTCCATAATTCGGATTATTTTATGTGCAAATAATGCGGAATTAGTATTGATACCTCATAAATGTTTAAATCGAGTATATTTTTATTTGAAAAATGAGGTAAGGAATTAGAGTATGGTTTTAAAATTGGATTTTCTAGTTAGGGAGAAACAATTAACTTTTCTTCATAAGCGTCAAAATGTCCTCTGGATAATTCTCCAGAAAAACGAAGTCATTCTATAGCCTTGGTTAGCTCGGAGCTAACATAAAAGTTTAAATTTAAGTAAACTTCAAATTCATATGGGAAAATGTTCCCTGCTGCCAACAATTCAGATAAGCCTCCGTAGCAATCATATTTAGACATATCGTTGTAGTAAGCAAGAGAGCTACTATAAATTTGGCCATTGACATTGTTCGAGTAAATTTTCAAATCTACCCAATGACCAACAACGTATTCAACTGTTTGCTGTCGAATTTGGCTAGCCATATCTTGATGCCCATATACCTAATAAATATGATATGCTTCGGAAAAAGCATGCCCCATCTAGAATAATTTTTACAACGGAGCGTGCAACCGAATTTCCATTTCTTAATTTTAAAATTTCTATATTCATTTTGACAAAGTAATAAATATAATTAGATATCAATATAAAAAAAATATTACAAATGATTTTAAATATACCAAATATTATAATAAATATACTAATGGCTAAACTGAGATGATCCGATCTGAACCTTGAATATTCTAAGAAATTAGAAAAAATAATTAATATTTTTTTTTATTGATTTGAAAGATTTTTACTTTTAATATAATATTAATTTAAAACAATTCAAAAAACTGACTTGCATCAAACAAAGAAAAAATAAAAATTACAAAAATGCAAATTGTATCCAAATAATTGATATTGATTAAGGTATGACCGCCTCGCCTTTAATTCACACGAATACTATATCTTCCTACTTTTTCCAGCCCAAAAATTTAAACATATAAATATAAAGCATCCGCGGCATACTTACAGTAAATTTGTTCGAAACTTTGACCACATTGCGTTAGAAATTCAATTGCAAGATGTTTTTAAAATTCGATAACGCATTTTGCTAGTCATTATGTTCGATAACATCATCAATTGCGCCGCAACTCTGCTTCTGCTCTGCAGTAAAAAAAAAAAAAAACAAGTTACCGTCAGAAATACTGATAAGCCTAAAAGCGTTTTCGTATTTTCGTAAACGTCAAATGCGTTTGCAAGAAAATTGACTGACGTTGATCAAACAGATTTAGCGCAAGCAGAACAATTGCATGTTTGACGATAGCAATATGTGCGTCAAAAAAAAAGATCAATTGATTGCCAATCATTAATTTGATGTGACTTTTTAAAAACGACTGACTACTGAACAAATTAAAAAGTTATTAGCAGCGACATAGTTCATAAAGTAGTTTCAAAATCCCCCACTTCCACCCCTACTTAGGGTTCCCAATCGTACTATAATACATAGTATTGTACAATATTTCGGGTCTGTGTACTATATACTGTTAAAGAAATATATAGTACGCAAAAGTACTATATTTAAGTTGAATAAATCAATCATAGGAACAAACAGCAAACGCACTTTGATTGCACTTTGAGATTCTATTTTATACATGTATCCGAATGCGCCTGAGTCTTGCTGTCAAACGTTTAAATTCAAATTAAAAACATCTTTCAAATTTTCCTTTTTGCTACGTTCTGTTCATTCACAGAAAGAATATTTTCAATTATAAAAATGGTGAGAAGAAGTACACAGAGCGAGTATCTCATTAATAAAAATTGAACTTTTGATATATGTATGTAAATTTGAAAATTGATTGTGATAAAATACTATATTGTTATAGAATACTATATTTTTTTGAAGAGTACTATATTTTTTATGGCTAATTCTGAAAAATACTATACTCTATCGAAAAAATGTTGGGAACCCTACCCCTACTCTTATCATATTTTTGTTTCTCCTTATTGAATGTCCTTCAAATGTCAAAATTTTGCAATTAAATGAAGTTTTTTTTTTTTTTTTAAAGCCAGTCTTCTGCCATACCCACTTTTCTTATATCATATACATCTAAAGTTTGCTTTAAATAAAGTTTAGGTTAGGAGGAGCGCGCCCAGCTCTGACGCCGCTGCTGCGTACACGGGGACCTATTAGTCCATTGTGATCCACTGTAACAGATAACTCCTAAACTAATGGTTGACATAGGCTGGTTCATTTACGAACCAACCCGTGATTTCTATAAATTTCCTCATTTTTGCCATTGAGACCTGCGCTAGATCGTCCATTTCTCAAACAAATCTGTTTCCAAGGTATCATCGGAGGCGATTTGTTTGGAGGTTTGGACAGTCGCAGAGCAGGTGTTTAATGGTTTCTATTTCTTCAACATCTTGACCGCTCCTACAGAAATCGGGTGCGTAAATACCCAAATCTATTTGACATTGTGCCATTGGCAATACAGTACACCCATCAGGGTTCTAATATTCTTTTTACTCAGTGATAAAATATATCGAGTTTCTTTTTCATTTATTCTAGGCCATAAACTTCTAGAGATGATGCAATCGTTTCTGGATATCCAAGAGTTATTGATTTGCTCTTTCGTTATTAGGTCTATCTTTCTTTTGATCACGCCAATCGGGGCGTTTGGTCCCGTATCCATTTGGCTACTACTGTCTCTATTTGACATTGACCCTTTCTTTGCCAGTGCATTTGCTATGTCATTCTCTTCTATATTACTATGTCCAGGAACCCAGCACAGCTTGACTTGGTTAGAGTTACAAATATTGTTCAGTGTGTCTCGACAATTTGCTACTGCCTTGGATCTTATAATCTCGCTGTTAATTGCTTTGATAGCAGCTTGGCTGTCAACGAAGAATATGATCTCTGATGAGCTCAGTTTTTCCCTGTAAACAATTTCGGCCTTTCAATAACATAAATCTCAGCCTGAAAGACACTACACTCATCAAGGAGTTTATATGACTCTCTAATATTAAGAACTTCTTTAAACACTCCAGCACCTGTTCTTTCTTCCATTTTTGACCCATCAGTGTAGAAGTAGAAGGGAATATCCTGTTCACCGAGTAGTGAGTTGGGTTCCCATCAGCTAGTTCTCTATAAGGTGCAGTGCAGTAAGAACTGCGGAAATAAAGTCCGTGGGTTCTATTTCCAAAAATAAAAGGAAATAAGACACACGGGTTTTTTTTTCCTTTTTGGAGTGGCAATAAGAACCACCAAAAAAAAAAAAGATTAAGAACCGCGGGAGTTACTGCCTTTCTGAATTGGCATTTAAACCCAGGCTTAAGGTAGGTAGGTAGAAATTGCGGCCACGAGCGCCTAGCTCCGTAAGTGTAAGTAAGTGTTGTGAGGGATTCCCAGCTTTGCCGCATGCTCTCCTAATTCCCAGTGCGCAGAACCAGCCTTGTGATATTGCTGTGACCATAAGGTTGACCCAGGCTTAAAGTGTGATTCCATTATTTATATATGTGCTTCATTATAGATGTATACTGTTGGTGAAGAAAACTGTTGACTGTCCTACCCACGGGCTTTATTTCCGTGAGGGTTATTGCACTTCACCTCTATATAATATGACATTTAAAAGTCTTCTTCTTCGACGACGCGACGCACGGTGCTTCGCGACGTTTACAGAATCTAATCTAATGCAAAGTAAAGGGCATATCTTCTTCTAAAGATAAAAAAAACACCTTGGACCTTGATTGGTAAAGTCTGCGGCGTTTCCTATTTTCTGATGAAACACTTTTTAACGTTAATCAATTATTTTAATAAACAAAATGATTGTGATTGTGGGAATGTCTAATACCTACACAAGCGCTTTTTGTTGCAATATAGTTGGAACACGGACAGTTATAATTTTAAATGGACGGTCTATGCTCGTTTTTATCAACCACGGCATGGATTAAAAGTGAATTAAAATTGGTAGCACGGTATCTTGATTAAATGATTCTCTTAATTTTTAATCGAAGTATAAGTACCTACTCTATTTTAATATTCAATCTTGCAGAAATCATTTGAACTTCAACAATCGACGCTAATCGGTGCTGTATATATTTTATTTAACATTTTCAAAATTTCTAAGAGATGTTTAATATTTGGTAGTGCTTATATCATTTTACACGACGACGACGGAGCAACTATAGGCTTTCGCCAATTTCCTCCTAATTCCTTGCAAATAGGTACGTATTTGATTTAAAATTATTCATAAGATTCATTTTCTGAATCAGGAGAGTCATTAGTTGCTATTTATTATGAGAGATGAAATGAGTTCTAAATCATTATTTTTCCCCTAAACACAAATTTATTTGTGTATCGTTACACAACAACGCTAACACACACACACACCTATACGTTTAACTTAACGCGTATATTATTATATGAATTCTTTCCTCAAGACTTTCATTTTCCTTTCTTTTTTCCATCAGGATCTAGTAGGACGGTATTATTTATTTCAATTTGAAGTCAGAAATTAATTGGACGCACAAAATCACAAGCGAACAGGATCAGAAACAGCACGGATGGTATATATAGTTAGTAGAAAGAAAGAAGCCAGGCCGCCAGCAATATTTCTCCGGAACGCTAATTAGAACCCTTTCAACCCTAGTTTTTTGTGCACGGTTTTTCAACTACGCTAAGGAACTTAGGTATGTATACAGTATGCTTAGTAATTTTGAGGTACCTTAACAGTATCATAAAAGAATATTTATCAAAGTATGTAGGCCGAAGCATTATATTATATTCAAACAAAGTTATGCGATAACGTCCTTTCCTCGATTGTAATACAACTCCCGCAGACATAACACGTTGCTTCTATATACCGTCATCATCGTCGTCGTCGCTCGTCGCAGAATTAATGTGAATTAATTTTGCAATGAATCGCCATTTCGCCATTGTTACCCCAGTTCCAGTACCGTTATAATGTTTTGTTTACACTTCTACAGAATCTTGTGAAAATTAATACTATGAAAAATATAAACATATCTTTCGCTGTGGATGGGTGTTCTGTTCGTGCTGTAGATATGTACCTATAGATGGAAAGCTGGGAAAGTATTTTTATGGGCGTTGAAGTGATTACTGAAACGAGTCAAGAGAGGGTTTGGGGGAAGAGTTTTTATACAGGATCAGATAATGGACGTTTGCATTTGGCACTAAAGAAGGTTAGGAGATTTTCTTGGTGAGAACGATAGAAACAAGAAAATTATGAAGGGAAACTATTTACAAAAAAAAAAAAAAAAAAACGATGCTTATTAACGAAGAGATTACTCCACCTTGGGTCTGTATTTCTGTAATGGAAACCATACCTATCATTTTGTATTTTAATAAGTTGCTCATGAATAATCGTAAAAGGTCGCTTCGGCTGCATTAGAATGGAATGCTAAAATGAAGAAAATTTTATATTTCCGCCCTTAATGATGGACTTATAATAAGGAATGAGAGATGGGAAAATTTTCTATAAAATATTTATATAGAGTAAAAAATGTCGACAAAATAATAACAATTTTGATCAAAATCTCAGTCAAACACCTACTTTGTACTTACAACTTTCAGTACTTGCTCTGTTGCTCACACCTATTTATTTATTTACTTAACCCATACTGCATGATTTTTTTTTTCTTAATGAAAAAAATAATATTTTCCTGTTTCAATCATACATGGCACACTGAGCAGAAAAGTAAAAAAAATTATTTTAATAAATTAAAACAATTATTTTAATAAATTAAAACAATTTTTTATTCAAAAAATTATGTAGTGTGGAATATTGTGAAACAGCTACTTTTCTCATTTACGCAAAGGTTTACTTTGCATTTTCGGCACTTCACATAAAATCTTTTATTGCAGTCTGGAACCTTACATCACCGCTGTCTAGTGGTCCAAACTGGAAGGTAATCTAATTGGTCTAATCTAACGTCCTCGGATGGCATAACGGCAACAGGTCCTTACAATTTCTTGGATTGTACATTATTCCCCATGACACAAGAGCGTCGTCCACGTTTATTAGTTATACTTTGCTTGCTATAGCATGGCAAAGATCTTCGGCTACCGCACACTTGAAATCTGCTAATGGCAGCTACGCCTTAGAACCATCAAGCGTTCGTCTATACAAGAGCCAGGAATTCACAGCTGTCATATCGAACATATGGAAGAATATTCTGCGGTAAAATTTTTTCGATCTGAATTGTATTCTGTAGTATCCAAGAAGAGCATCCAACATACCGACTCCACCCATGTGCCGATTATATGTTATTACAGCCTTTGGACATGATATACAGTTTGGAAGGTCTTTTCTTTTTTGTTGAAGCGTTGGACTTCAAAATATGGTTTGCTGCCGATGTATGTCTAAGCCAAGTTCACAATTATGTTATCATATCATGTTACCACAGAAATATCTACGTAATAAACAGTCGCCAGTTTTTCCACGGTTGCACCTCTTCCTTTTTTTTTGCTATTCTTTTTCTGCATGAACTTTGTAACCCGGAATCCGATTGGCTTTCATTGTGCCTAGGGGTAAAATCACCTTCTTTGCCAAGTAAGTCAATAGCGGCAAAGACGTATAGCAGTTGTCGAAGAATAATTTGTAGTTGAATTCTTCAGGAATAGTTCTCACAAGTCGAGCAACAACGTCACTGGATGAACTTATTTTTGGCAAATCGGTTACTAACTGTACAGGTCTTTGAGCTTCAGTATAAAATTTAAAGTGATAGCTGAACCCAGAACTGCATAGATGACCTGCTTTTTGTTGGTATGATTTGCTCATCTACTGCCATATATTCTTCTTTAGGTACAGTAAGAAGCCTCTGTCTGGTTTAATCCAAGAATTGTCATATTTTGTGAAGTGGATCATGTCCTGGTTGACCTTTGGGAACTTGGGTCGAGTTGGTGTTGAAATGTATAAACCGTTTTACTTCTTCGAACCGGTTGGATGCCATTACATTATTCGTTTTTGGGTAACCTAGGCTTTCATTCCAATAAAACCTTGTTCACGGTAACTGTACGTACAATGGACATGTAAAGACATAATTCCAACAAACTGTTTAAGTTCTTTTGCTGTGATATGGGAAATCTTTTCGGGACGTTTTTCACAGGAATATCTGATGGTTTCTTGTTCGATAAATTTGAACATTTTGTCAGTAAACAAGTACTTGAAGAATTGTATTGGCTAAAATTCTTACTTCCTCAGGCAAAGTCGTATCACCAGTAAATGCGATTTCATTGTCATCTTTTTCCAGAAAACCATCCTGCTTTTCAGCTTTCGCACTTCTATTTGAGGAAGATGCCATCTGGGATAGAGGGATGTTATCTTGTAATTCCCAATCAGATACATCAGCCTCTGGAATATATATAGAGGTGGAAGATGTTGGCATCTCTTCACCTCTTCCTCGTCATTTGATATAAATCTTCGTCACTGCTGTTGTCGGGAAAATTTAGTATATTCCGTAAAATCGATGTGGGTACATATCAGATTTCTGTAATGATATTTGTGTTCGTATAAATAACAAGGAAACCAAATATTAGTGATAATGTGACAAAACTACAAAATTAGTTGAAAACTCGAAAATATTCACACTAATATGGTTTGGCTCGTCTATGAGCCACTATGCGGTAAAGGGTTGTACAACAACCATCTTGGGTGGACTAGGTCTTCTCTTCAACTAACAAGATTCTTACAGCCCAGCCAGCTCCGTCCCTAACTAGCTCTCTTCAATTTTGCTCCCCAAGTTAGTTGAGGTCCACTTACACTCGTGGGCGTCACCTAAGTCGAGGTCGTAAAGCTATCTGTCTCCAGTTTTGCACACCAATTCAGTCTTGACGGAAATTGTCGTTAGGCGTTCGTTCGCATCGTCGCTCGAAGTTTAAAATGACTACAGTTGCAACAAAATGGGGTGCTAATATGTAACTTGATACAATCGAGTTCAGTTCAGCTAATCGAGCTTAGGTAGTCCCTTATTTTGTTGAATCGAATCGAAAACAATCGACCGATTAATTTAGGAAATGCCTATGCTCGATTGCACGAAGCAACTCGATTGAATCAAAGTTATGTGGTAGACACTAGACACCCTGCGATTAATATTGTATTAAGATCGACTTTTTACCCTCGAGGAAATCTCAGTTCAATATTCCAGAGAAGTCGTTATAATTCCAGAGTATTGTTTCGCAAAGAGGCAGTATGGATTCGAAACAAAAGAAAATTCCCCCGAAAGAGTGTAACATTTGGCAAAAGTATTTATTTATTTTATTTATTTATTTATTTACGCCTATAAGTATTACAACTCTCTTAGACTAAGTACATATTTCTTAAAACTAGTATAATAATTTAAAATTTTTAAAATACCAAAAAATGATTTATTTAATGTTTTCCATAATAATGGATTTGAAAATATTTCTATTTTGATCAAGATCAATAACATTTGCATACTCATTAAAATTAACGCAAGAATTAGTTATTGGCTCATTTTGACCGTAGTTCGTTGCATGTCGAGAAATATACAAAAAATCATTACTTCTAGGTCTTAAGGTTCTAGAAGGCGCATATATACCAAATAAAGTACGTCCATTCTAAAAAAAACGGAGCGGATACTGAAACCTCCTTGCATCGAAAAATGGAGGCAAAAAAACATAGGTATTTAAAATTTACGAAGATTCCAGACAATACGTTTTCAATAAATTCTGAAAACTGTGTTGAACTTCAGCAAAAGAAAAAAGCAATGCGACTTGTAATTCTGGTAATGAAGAAAACTGGAAAGTAGAAGAAATCTCTTGTGTTATTACGTTCCAACCCTAATTTTTTTATAAATACAATATCGACACACAAAAAAGACCATTGCAATCTGTGCAGCAAATTTCCAAAACTCACATAGTCAAAAGAAATCTATTATGGAAGAAATAATTGCGAATCATCCTAAAGCTAAAAAAAACTAGCATCAGGGCCTGAATTTTCTTTAGTCAGTCAGGCGGTCGTGAGTTTATGTACCTATATGTAAAATTCATTGAAATGATCCATTTCTTAACGTTTCTTTGTTTTCTTTTGTGCGTAATGTGTCAAATTGCTTGTAAGTTGTAAACATTCAGTAACAAAGCGCCATCACAAGGCTATACAATATTTTCGCTACAATTTACCATTACCTCTCTCTCTACCAATTAAATTAAATATCTATCTATTTATATCACTTCTATAATAATGTTTAACGAAACTTCTGTGGTACCAAGGACGACGACGACGACTACGACCAAGACCAAAACCAAGCCCGTAATTCCAATCCACCCTTTCGATATCTAAAAAGCATAACGATATATACATACATATTCCAACTTGGATAGCAATCAAACAAAAAGACAGATAAAAACTAGATTTCCGTTCCAATAACTATTGACTTTTGTTAACCAATATGAAAAGGAATTCTCATTCTCTCGACCGATTGTCCTTACCATTCGTCGTCGTCCTTGCGTCCTTGGTCCTCTTGTTATAGTTCAGCCGTCCGTCGTCGTTCAGTGAGAAAAATAATCGTTCGAAAACGGAAGAACTATAAAATCAAACAAAGAGAGAGAAAAGCAAAATGAACAAGGATATCGAAATTGTCCTTATAACATTGAAACAAAGCATTTCGTTGGCTACGGTACATTAATTTTCTGAACAAGTAACATATCCGAATGGGAACGAAGGATATCATGTCTTTTTTTCGTTTTTTTTTTCTTTTCTTTTTTTTGTCCCTCCAATTTATGTATTTCTTTCCAAATTCTCTCTATTTGTGTGGATCGTTATCGACAAAAGTTCCCTTCTGTTGAAGTTACTTTAAATGATTTAAATAATTTATAAACTTGAAGTAGACGAACAAAAAAATATAAAATAAAATATGTGTGAACACGTTTTTTTCTCTAATGAATTAGAGAATCTCAAGAGGTTTGAGTTGGAAGATTTAAATCTTTTGTTCATATAAATAACTCTGCATACCTAATACCTATAATCAATATGCAAACAAAAGAAGCTCTATAAGGAAATCCTACAATTCAATTAACATCAATTTGCGGAACCATGCATTTTAAATTTTATGTTTTATGTTTAGAAGACTTACCTACCTTTTAAATTTAACATTACACGACAAAAGAATTTTTGTGGAAGATAGATGGCTTCCCATCATAAAATATATTTATTCTAAAGTTCACCTATTCCAGCCTATGAAGTTTAAATCAAAAACAACAACAAAAGCTTTTTAAAACTTGAAGCTTGAATAAAATACAAGACTAAAGACAGTCAAGATCAGCTGTTTTGTTTTCGTTTATGTCTTTTTTCTGGACACAGAATGATTATTCAACCGTCAGGTTTTTAAATTTTTCAAAAGGCTTTATGAGGATAGGACCAACAAAGGCGAAGTGCGATATTCTCAGTAAGAGCAATATTTGTGTTGTTTCTTACCGCCATATAATTCACTCATTTAATCCAGATTAAAACTTAAATCTGGATGTATTTACAATGAATTTGTATAATTTACATCCGGTTAGACTACGAAGTTTGCCTGCTGCGATAGAAATATAACAATTTTTTACTCCGTTTTTTATACATGTCCAAATCGTGTTTTTAAATATATTTCGTGTAACACATTAGTATCTACTTTTCTTTTTCGTCCTTAGTTGAATCCCCAATGGATAATAATACAAATTTCCAAAGATAAACTTTACGCCAAAATTATTAGACTGCGTATTAATGTACATTTTTTGGATCTTCAAAATTTTGCTATTGCAAAAACAATTTGTTCTAAATAAATGTATATCAGACATCAAATTTTAATTAAGAAATTTTAAAACATAATTTCTTTCAAAATGGAATAACTATACTTAAATTATTGTTTGATTTGTTCATAATATTTATATATAATTTCCACTATACATAAAAACCTTGCATTAACACCACGCACTGGTTTGCATATTTGTCATATTAATGCTCAAAATATTTTCCCAAAACTTGATGAATTTAGACACTTATTTGAAGGTTCAAAGGTTGATGTGGTTTGTGTCTCAGAGGCTTTGGCTGTCAAGCGATGGAAGTGATGTTGTATGTTCTTTGGATGGCTTTTATAAGCTTTTTCGTTGTAATTGGATTGAGAGATGTGCGGGAGGTGCTGCTATTTTTATCCGCAGAGAGCTGAATTGCAAATTTATACGAAAAGCACCACTTGCAAGTGGTGATTGATTTTATGTTTGTAGAAGTAGTATGAAATGTAGTAGGTATGTGGAGAAAATGTCAAAGAGTCAGCCCACTAACGCTCTACCGATTGCGTACGACGATGTTCCTTTTTGTTCTTAGGACCGATCAACTGGAGTTAAAAACACTAGCCCAAAATTTTAAACGATTTAGTACGATGTTAAAGCCTTTTTAAGTATGATAAAATGGCTTTAACATCGTACTAAATCGTTTAAAATTTTGCGCCAATGTTTACATTTAACGACGTGTGGAACTTTTATTTAAAACTTTAATCTTTCATTTCTCATGAAAAGTTACAGAATAAAACGATATTTATTCTTAAGTTAATTTATTAGAGTAACTTAGCTAGTTTTTTTAATGGCCACGACCAGGAGAAGAATGAGAATGAGAATGAGAATGGCATAGAGCTGTCACAGAAGGTAAGTCTATTCACACTCCAATCAGATTTCCAATGGGCGCATTTAACAATTGAACAACAGTGTACCCGAATGGTACACTGCAGATTTACACGCCACAGTATACAGGTCAAACAACAACATCGATTCATCTATAATTACAAAAGAGTAATAATAATAAACTTTTGTTTATATCACCCTCTGTAATATAATTGTTGGTGACTTTAACAGAAACATACTAGAGGACAAGGAAATTTGAATCTTTTTGGAAAGCTTCTTGACCCAAATGCGAGTTAAAACAGGAATTCATTTTTATAATAAAAATGTTATAGAAATTAATCTACGAATATCTTATTAATTATAATAAGAATTAGCGCAAAATTTTAAATGATTTAGTATGATGTTAAAGTCTTTTTTAGTATGATAAAATTGCTTTAACATCGTACTAAATCGTTTAAAATTTTGCGCTATTGTTTTTAACATTTTCTTAATATTTTGTTTATTAAATACAAAAAAAGGCCATACCTAAACTATTTTAAACAAGACACACATTCCCAAGCACTTTAAGTAGATACCTATCTTTATTTACCTATATGTAAGTTAAAATGCATGCCTATTACAAATATACCTGCAAGTCAATATCAAACATAGAGTATAATGTCAAAACATAATGGAGTTATTAATAATGAACGTTTAAAGGACTCATTTTCTATGAATAAATATGACCCTATTATAATGACACATCCTTGAGTGTTCTTGTAACATTTCCACAAAATCAAACAATGACAGTTGCATGCCAATGGGCCATAACCTTAAAACCATTTCAACATTCTGTTCTGTTCCGTTTAACTAAATACATGAACGCCTGTTAAATTTACGGACATGCTGCTATATACATATGTATGTATATCGTTGAGCTCTTGCTCAATTTTATTTACATATCATACAGGCATGATTTTTGCATGTATAGAGACTTAATAAACAATGTTTTCCACTAGATAAACATCAGACCAGAACTTATACTGAATAAAATAGTGAAAAAGGAAACCATTAAAAACCCTTAAGTGTATACAAAATTTTGTAAATGTATATCTGGTTAAAATTGCTTCATCCCTACCATCAGCCATTTCTTTACCTACATATATATATAAGCCATTTAAAACCACCGTTTTTAATAATTAGTCCTTAATTAAACTTTAATTTCAGGTGACTTATTAAGGGCTTTTGGATTGGGATAAACACGAAGGTTAAACATTTAACATAACCACCAATTGTCAAACCAAGGTAGATACAGGGGGGTCATGATCCAACCGGTAATGTTTCTTTATAATATGTATAGCTTATGTTTTCCTTAATATCATAAAAAAGTATCACGTTTCACTACACTGAACCAAATCCTTACGTAAATTTAAAGAAAAAAAAATATTTTCTCAGTGATTTTTTTTAATTTCACCAATTCTGGACATTGCTGATTTAATGAATATTCAATTATATTAAAATGTGGGCTTCAATAATGGATATTTTTTTATATAACTATTATCATACATTGGTAATTCTATAAGCAGCGTAGTGAAATTTTACACAGTAAACGACAACAAAGGAATACTGTTGATAAATTAGTGAATATAATAGTTGACATAACATTTTTGAGTGTCTCAATAGTTTGACAATCAATGGTATTGCTGAAAAAATATTTTTTTGTCGAAGGTTGGCATTTAAGGATGCGTTCGTTGATATTTTTCAATGTTTATGCATTGTTTTTATTATAGAACCAAAATGTATTAGTTTGGGAAATTAGGCTACGGTTAAAATATCAACGTCAATAATCACTGAGTTGACTTCTTGACGTCACAAAAAATCATCAATAAACAAAATGTTGTTGTCAAGTAAAAATAATGATTAATATCGCAGAATGGCTATAATTTAAATAGTAATATCAACAAAATTTATGTTTTATATTTTATTTTATATATATTCTCGCGCGTTGCCGTTGCATTTGGAACAAAATACTTTGTGCACGTTTAAAGCTCGTCTTGTATCAGTCAAGAAAAAGTGTCAAATTCTATTGAAGAATGATTACGATGTTCTTCCTCTATTAAATTTCGAAATATGAAAATGAAATGTAAGAAATAGTTTAAGCAAAAGCGAAGCTTCCGCCATAACTGTCCAAATGTCATTCCCAAAGAAATCACTAATGGCAGATTTAGACTACTGGCAAGTTTTCATAACTTCTTCTTCCTTCATCGGGTTAATGGTTTAAAATCGTCGTAAAAACTGACACATGTAACTGGATACCATGACTTTTAATCTAGACATAACACAGGCCTCATACATAATTCACAATACGACGAGACAACGATACGTTGACGTGACGAGATCTCTTTGCAGATGTTCTCTCTTAAAAACGAATTTAAAATAACGAAATAATACAAATATTAAAGCATTTCTCGTCATCACACCACACGTCATTAATTCGAAAAATTGCAACAAAAGACGCAACGTGACGACGAGAAATGCTTAATTATATATTATTTTATTGTTTTAACTTCGTCATTCAGAGGAAAACTTTGAAGAGATCTCGTCATATCGACGTCTCGCTTTCTCGTCGCATTGTGAATCAGGCATCACGTCGCATAAATTGTGAGATTAATTTTTTTCATTCTTATTTGCCTTCGTGTAAACAAATGTCGTTCATATTTTGGGATAGATGTTTGAGCAGTTATGAAAATTCAGCATAAACAAAAAAACAATCTGTTAACGTTTTGATTGAGCTTACAATTTTGAGTTGTATTTATGACTCAACGTGAAGTTTTTAAAAATATTATTTTTCACTACTAGTCTTGTTAATATATTGAAAAAAATTATTATTCAATATTTTGATGTCAGGAATCACTTATCTTAAGAAATTGAAATTTGGTGAGGCGCAAATTCAAAAATTCAGCTTAGCAAATATTCCAAATTTAAAGTTTCTGACTTTGTTGGTACTGGAGTTAGAGGGCGTTTAAAATTGCCAGAATTTGGCTGGGCACTACCGTGCTCTTTGATCGAAGGTTTATTGTATTTAACAGCTACCTCTTGTTTCCTCCAAATTTATTTGGAATTAAAAATGACTCGGTTAAAATTTTGTATGCATTCTGAAAATCTAAGCTTATTAAGTTGAACTTGGAAAAATTGAAAATTGATGATACATTTTTCATACAATCTCCCTCCTTACATGTTCAACAAATTGTTGACTTATAAAATCGAGTACGTAGGAAAAAGAAAGAAACCGAGTGTACAACAACAACTTGTGTGTGGCTAGTAAAAATGCAATTGTCAAACAACAAAACCTTAATTTTTAATGGACAGGTGGCCTCGGTAGCGCAAAGCGTAGTGTATTGGCTCTGAGGGGCTTGGTCAAGGTTCGATTCCCAGCTTGAGCAAAAAGTTTTTCAAATTAAAATTGTCATTGGGCCTTACTAATAATCAAACGCTAATGTCGACTATTAGTTAACTGTAAGGTTAAAACAAAGTGCTGAGCTTTAACAAAATGCTACCAATAAACAATTTAACCCTTTCACTAACTAGTCTCCAGACTTTCGTTGAATCTATTACAAAATCTACTACAAATAAGAAACATAATTGAATGAACTGTCAGAATTTCCACCAAAGTTCAATGTTTTGTTTTCGTACAAAAATATTCAATTTTTTGTTTTTATTTTATTGCGGGATACTTTATTTTTTTGGTTATTATTATTTTGTTCCTAATTAAAAACAAATATGATCACTGCACAGAAATAAGACAGACAGTCACAACATAAATAAAAAAATAAAACAAATCAGGAACTATCATAATTTGCTCTATACCTTCAAAGTTAAGTGTTGCCGTATTCTTTTTTAACAGCAAGTATTTTAGTATTTATAGTACTTTTATTATTAATTTGAAGTGTCGGAGTGAGTTGACTTTTGAATTACTTTTTTAATTATGGCACCATATTTCTTAAAAAGGAAACATATTCCTTATATTTTATTTTAATATTTTTTATTTGCAACGTACATATAGGTACCTGTTTAAGACTATTAAGCTTACGAACGTTTACGACGACTTGTACGCTTTTATATTTTTCAACTTAGATTATTCGAAATTCCGATTTCGTCAAGCTCATATTCTATGATTGGTCCACGAAAATGATAATTTTGTTCAAACCAATATTGGAAATCTAAATATAAATACAATTTTCGGCTACCTGTTACACAAATGTAATTTCAAATTTGGTTGATTGGTATTGGCTTTGAAAATTGTATTCGACACTTATATTTTCTGTATGCTTGCATAAACAAGATTTAACCAATACAATAGCAAAAAAATCTTTAATCGATTCCCGTTCAGCACAAAAAAAAAAAAACTTTTTAAATATGCGTAATTATTGAAATATATAAAACGGAATCAAGAAATTAACCACTTACGTATTTAAAGTAAATTCCAAACGTACTAAATATTTATCAACAAATTAAATAATTTGTTTCTGTTGCACTACATACATACAAACAATAAATAAAGTACCTACTTCTAAATTAAGTAATTCTTTTCAAAAAAGATCTGAAGAAAGAAACCAACCCTATTGAAATCAACCTTATAAAATGGGAATAGATTAAAGTATTAAATACAAATTTTAGTACCATGAGACAGCACAAAGGCAACACTCTTTATTAAGTATTCGACTTTAAACATGGATTTCCACTTATTAAATTTTGACATATTGCTAACGACTAAACTGGAGGTTAATTTCGTTATTGGTATGCGGATTTTCTAAAATCTGAAGATTTTCGTTTAATCTTAACACTAAATTTGATTATTAGTAAGGCCCATTGTCTATGGTCGTTTTCCTTCAGCTCCTGGGTCATTTGAATTTTTTACGGGTGCAAGCCCAAGGCACGACGCAAATTTTGCATTGGTGTGGTCTGAGAAAGCCTGAGTTCTTGTGAGCGACGACGAAATCAACTGACTGGGATTCTACTGCATGATGATCTAAGATATGGATATACGTATGTTCTTAATAAAACTGACAAATTTAATCAAGACGCGTCGTCTTGTATAAATTATATTGAAAAAAAAACGTTAGAAAAACGCAGATATGCGATCTGTCCAATTCCTCGCATACGCCGACAGTGTTGACGTAATTGGAAAAACAAAGCGTGATGTCAGTAGGGCTTTTTAGTAAGTGTTGAAACGGAAGCGAAAATATGGATTTAACGGTCAATGAAGGCAAGCCAAGCTATGTATACCTACTGTTATCTTACATTACAATATACAAATATAACCTATAACTCAGAAAACGTTACCAGGGCTTAAATAAAACGAAACATAACTGTCTTTACCTCTTCCGGCCAAGAAGTTAGTCGGGTAGCAAAACCATCAGTTAAAATGTCCCTTTATTTTATAAGACGCTGCTGCTGTTCAGGTCTTTCTAATTATATATGGTCCAACGAGGCAAGGAACTGTCATATGTGGAGGAAAAGGCTTAAGGTTATTCTGAGAGGACAATTCTCTGGCTCATTCTTGGGTAAATGGGGAGTAGGGGAGAGAATACAACAACGAATCATCTTAATTTATCAAGTTTGATAAATATCTATTTGTTAAACGAAAATTGGTTTATTTCACAATACTGCGGTTCAAATCCCTTGGATTTCTTGACCCTTCTTAAAAAATGCCCTTTTGCACTTCTAACCGAAATTTGCCAAATTTATAAACGAAATTTACCTCGAAAAGATTGATAGTTGTTTCAGAAGCTCACTTCAAAGATGTTAATTGATTATCAATTATTTGAATGAATTAACATCAATTTTGTACTTTAAAAAATCCGAGCAAGTTCTTTGATTTCTGCGTGTTTTGAAATTGTGTTCGTAGATAAGATTTTCCCCTGTTCTCACAAAAAACAAACAAAAATGTAATAATATGTTGATAATTTATTCCATTTTACCTGGATTGTAACTTCTTGGTCTTATTTATAAACGTTGTCTAACTTTAGACAACTGCCCAACTTTGGAAAATGTGTTCAAAAATCTCGTTTATTGTTGTCTAATAGCTGCCTAACTTAGACACAAGAGTAGATTGTCTTAACCGTGAATAATGTGATATTTATTTTTATTAAATAAAGCATATTTCCACCAATTTGAAAATAGTTAGACAGTGTCTAAGTAGACAAAAATCTAATAAATACGACTATCTGTTTCTGACTAGCTTAGCTGTAGTTCTTTCGGTTGCCACCGTTGTCACTTTTTTTTTTTGGGGGGGGGGGCATTCAAAAATACTATAGAAAAAACGGTTATTGACTATTATGAGCACTTCTGTAGCATACATACTGCTATAAGCTATAGCTATTTATATGATTGAAAAATTTTGTGACCAGTCAGTCGTAGGTAAATATTTTTATTTCTGTAGTACCTAGGTAACTTAACTATATACATATATATAGATTTAAACGTTTCTGTAGTTGTTTTTGTTTTCCTTGTTTTTATATTCTTCTTCCAGCTTACTATATGATGTTTGGTGAGCTAGGGTTTCTGGTGAAAGCGTCAGAAATGTATAGGTATTCTACTCTTGCGGCGCTCATAAATCGTACAGGCTAAAATATTGCACGCCATTAAGTAGGCGTATAGCAGGGGTTGGAATTTGCTGAATGAAAGGCGAATCAATGACAAACCCAGAAGGATAAACAAGGACCAGAAAAAATCGCAATTAAAATAAAAGCAAATCACTATATGCTGGTGGTATCTTTGACTTTTTCCTGTTATCCTGCCGGCTCAGTTCATTCCCTTAAGGCCAATTGGCGGTGGGGAAGGTAGGGGGATATTTGATGTTTACGAACGAGAGACTATCGTTTCGTAATCGTTTAAACCCATATACGATTGCATAAATGTGTATAATGTTATTTTTCGTTTTGTAGGTCATGCATATGTTGGGAATATTGCGACAACATCTCATTTATTCATCAGACAGGAGGTTGAAAAGAAGCCATTCATTTTACGCGGTAGCATAAAATCTCTGCAGATAAACACTTCACATATTCTCTTCAAGTGAGGTTTTTTTTTAAACTCGGCTTTGGACTGAGGCCGTAGAGGCGAATTATACTTATGTATGGAAACGTTGGCACAGCCCACCATCAGGTGTCCTTTAAAATTGTGAAGTTTATTGTCCTGTGTTGACAGTTTCACAGAAAGAGAAAAAAAATACGTTAGGCGGTTGTCGTCATCGTAAGCTCTTTTAAATTATTTCGTATTTCATGCAAAATCATGTCCTTGATAATGAATTTTCGCGGTTCGTTTGCACAAGGTGTGGAGGTAAAAATCAATATTTGTACATCTGAGACATCAGAGTGATGATTACTGCGGGATGGATATGCTATATATAACAATTGCTGGCTGGAGATGATAATCGGATTTAAGTGTTTGGATTTGCGAATTTCTCATTTGTAAAAAAATCTTTAGGTATAGCTTGTGCCTTGCTATTCCTCTAATCAAGTTTGGCACTGCCCGAATCGAATGAATTTGATCTTCTCAGAGTCCTTGATGTTGATTGATTTGTGTATATATAGGTGAGAGTTATTATGGTCGTTTGTTTTCACAAAAGTTCAAGTTTTTATTTAAAGCGGTAGGTATAGGAATTGGACCTTCTTCATCAGCAAACAATCAAAATAATGGGAGTGTTTTATTAATGAAACCTCTTGTGAAAAACAACTTTTCAAAAGATTACGTACAAAGAATTATTTGGCATTGAAAATTAAATTTCTGTGGAGTGATAAAACTGGTCAAAAGTCAAATTTTATCACAGGGTTAAAATTGTTTCTTTTTTTATAGAATGCTCTTAAATAAGAAATACAGTCAAACCAGCTTAATTTATATATTTATCCCGTGTAACTTTTTTTTTTAATTTTCAGATCTCTTAATTTTTTAACTGAAAAGTGAGAACCAAAACACGGTGCTTCGCATAAGTTGCAACAAAAAAATACAGCGTCTAATGTCGATTCAAGAAAAAAATCATATAACGGGTGGTTAAATTTTAAGGGCCGATGTTGAATGTGAACAACACCTAAACGTCAAGTTTTTTTCTGCATTTCATTTGACATTTTTCAATAAATTTCAGACTAACTCAATTTGAACCATGGAAACATACACAATCAAGCAATGGTCAGAATGGTGGCAAGAAATGGCAACAGTGTATGATCAATTTTCGAAGAAAATCATCTTCAGTGTTGAGGCACATTTTCACCTCAGTGGATTCGTCAATAAGCAGAATTGCCGCATTTGGGCGAATGATAATCAAAGAGTGATTGTCGAAAAACCAATGCACCCACAAAGAGTGACTGTTTGGTGCGGTTTATGGGCTGGCGGCATCATCGGGCCGTATTTTTTCCAAAATAAGGCCGGTCAGCCAGTTACTGTGAATGGTGTTCGCTATCGTGAGATGATAACGAACTTTTTATGGCCCGAATTGGAAGATATGGACGTGGACGATATGTGGTTTCAACAGGACGGTGCGACTTGCCACACAGCTAACGAAACAATGGCTCTTTTTCGCGACAAATTCAATGACCGTGTTATCTCACGTGGCGGTGATGTCAATTGGCCGGCAAGATCATGTGATTTGACACCGTTGGACTTCTTTCTTTGGGGTTATTTGAAAGAAAAGGTGTACGTCGATAAGCCAGCAACAATTCAAGAGCTAAAGGATGAAATAATTCGGCAAATTAACGGCATTCGATGCCTCAGCGTCATCGAAAATTTGGACCATCCATCGATGGCCGATATTTTGTTCCATATATAATGGGTGATGTATGGCAACGCCGTGCGTCGTCTCTCTGCTGAAACCAAATGTCTGCAACATTAATGCATTGCAATTTAGGTACGGAAATGTAAGTAATAAAATAATGTTTCTATAACGCTCACCGTTGGCTGTATCGTTTTGAGAGTAATCATTTTTGAAAACATGTGGACCAATGATTTCACCCAATGTTGACATTTTATCACAATTTGCGTAGATCTACCATTATTTTTGAAGACTTTACAGATCTACCACTTCTATCCCACGGTGACCAAAATTTAGATAGCCACTAAAACAAAAGTGTGCTTCATTATATGAACACTTTAAGATACAGGTAATGCCCGATACCAATGACCCTAATTTTTTTTCGAATTGAACAATGCTTTTTAAAATAAATTTAAAAAAATTAGTATGAGCCTATTCATTCACGATGAATTTTCAAACCAAACTTACCTAAAAAAACCGGAAATTGCCACAAAAAACGATGATGCCAATTTCTTTTCCACCAAGGAAAAAATATTTTATTTATACTTTATTAAGATCGGTTGAATCGTTTTCAAGAAAGTAGGAAATAAAAAAATGTTTTCATGGGAGATACATAGGTATACTTAGGTACTATAATTAAAAACCATTTTCCAGCATTTTTTTTTTTTTCTGAATTAACCTAGATCAAAAAAGAGAGAGCGACACTATACGGAAGTGCCGAAGTGGTTCTTTTCATACTGCCGCATATTGTAGCCCTATTTGTTTAGTGAATGATTTGTTTCCATATAGAATTTTGACAGTTCAAATTTAATTTTACACTGAAAAACTGATTTTGAGAAAACTTTGCTTCGATTTATTTGCAGGATTACCTTAAATCTTGTTAAACTTAGAGTTATCACAGGTGCTGAAAAACTGGTCCTTAATATACTTCCCCTGTTTTCCTAAAATTAAGAAAACCAAAAAGTTTGCTTTCTCACGACTACCAGGCCGATCATCAGCAGACTCCATTTCAGTGGTGCTTCGTCATTGCTCAATTTTAATTTGAAAAACTGTTTGCCCCAGCTGGGGATCGAACCTGCATCAACACCATAAAAGTGTGTCTCTTATGTAAATAAAATTGAATTTATTAAATTTTATTCCGTTTTTTCTGATTCAATATTTAGGTCTAATTCAATTACCGTTTTAATTGACAATTTCAATTCAGTCTAATTCCTTGGTTTAGTTTTGTACACCTCTTTCTTGATTTAAACCCACACAAAAATCTGGTGCAGTCGGGTCAAGTGACATTGGGGGCTAGCGGATAGTGTCTGGATGTTAATTTGTTTCTAAATTTTCGTTGCAGCTCCGCCATAACCGGTCTGACTATTTGTGCAGTTGCTCCATCTTCCTGAAACCAAATCCTGCTGAATAAGCAATACGTCTTCAGCGCAGTTCTCCTTCCTTAGTGACAGTTACTGTTACACTATTTTCTTCAATTAAATATAGTCCAAGAATGCACCTTGATCAAACTGCACAGTGCACACCACACAGTGAATAGCTCTGGGTTCAGTTCCGTCTCATGGAGCACCACAATTTGCGCGTATAAGTTTCGAGTCGAAACACTTGGATTTTGACGTATTGACAAGAATACAGCTGCGATTGTGTCCTGAACCCTAACATAGGAATCTCGATGGTACGGTCATCGTCCGATGCCTCCAGATTCGGCAAACTTCTTTACCAGCCTCATAATGGTCCATCTAGTCGAGGGAGTGCCGCAAAACTCACGCCTACATTCCCTTTGGATGGAAATGAAGTACTTGAAAGCATTGTACTGCTGCACTATAAAAATCCCCGTTTCGTTATCCCAAGCATTCTTTTTAATACATCTTGAATAGTAACCTACAAAATAAAACAGAAAAAAATCGATTAATCACACAGAAAAAAGTTATTACGTTTTGTTTTTGCAGCACGATCCTTGCCTCACCCTATATTTACATTTATGTAGGTCGTAAAAAACAAAAAGTTTTTTTTGTATGCATAAAAACTAGCAAAGAATACTTTCTAACTTCTATATAGCATTTCCTGCAATATATTCCTAATTCAACAAGGATTCACGCATAGGTTAATAGATTACACAACACACATACTACTCATCTTGTATCTCATTTGAGGTTTCTGAAAGTAGCTATTTTTCAAGTTTATGAGAACTCGCTTCCCGAAAACGGTGTAAACTTGTCTTCTACCATTTATCTTTGACCATTCTTTCTATAGACATATTCTTTGAAATAGATATAGATATGCCAAATGAGGTTACTCAATTGAAATTCAGTTGAAGCGAAACTAAGTAACAGAACCTAACATTTTCTCTGTAATTTCCGATACAGCGCTATTATCATATCCAAAGGAGGATATAATGTCGAACCAACTATTACACAAAGTTTACCAAACATTTATTTATCTTCTCCTCTCAAAAATCGATTCACCTGATGTTTTACCAACGTTAGCTAGGTATACATCGCCGCGCTATCACAATCGAAAGGTTTTTGGCTTTTGCGAATAAAGCGGATAGGGTGATTTTATTTCCAGATGAACCAGTTGTAAACTATAAAGTGGTTTCAGAGCAAGATAAAACTGCAGAATAACGACTAAAAGGACTCCAGTTAACATTGTTGAAATCGTCTACGGCCTTACTGATGCTGAGTTGTTATTTAAGTATCACTGGCATATTTGTACGTTTTGTGTGCAATTTAAGACGAAACAGAACATCGAACACAAAAAAATACCTATAATTCCACCAAAGGATTCGCTATATGAAATGAAATTCAATAGATGCTGATGGAGTCTAGGAGGAAAACAAATTTTACTTGTCTCTGGCATGAACCAGCATATTTGTATTGCAAAGAAATAATGCATATCTAGTTCATCCAATTAATATTAACAAATAAAGGTCAGGAACCTTTTAAAAAAATTGTTAATAATTTTCATAAATAAAAATAAAATTTAAAAGAATGTCAAACTGAGAAAGTAGTTATGAGGTGTATTTTTTAAGGAAATCAAACCACCAAAACTGTAGATTTTTTTTTCGAATAGGGGAGACCTTTGACCACATTTTGAGTTAAAGTCTCCAAAAACCCAGTGTGATCGAATTATTGGCTGTAAGTAATTGGCACTTCAAGAAATGTATTTAAAGTTTAATTTAAACCAATTTTTGATTAAATTTAATAAAGATTTAAATTTTGTATTTTTACAAAAAGACCTACAAAATAGGTCCTTATGTTCAAAGGTACCCCACATGTGGGGCAGGTTTGAATTTACCTGGGCACTTTTAAACGGAAGTATTTGTAATTAATTTCAACAGTAAATAATGTGAGTATAAGAGCATATCTATGTATATTGAAGGAAACAATAAACTGTATGAATAAATTGATTATGTAGTAGCCAGGCACGTAGCCAGGGGGGGGGCTTGATGGGCTGAAGCCCCCCCCGAAAGTCTAAAATAAAAACTAAAACTTTCTAATATACAGTATTATTTCCTTTGTAGAGCTCTTCAAATGCATCTCAATAAGTCTTGAAGAAATAACGAGCAGAACGTGGGCGATGTCTTCGAAGGCATCAACACTTTTGGCAGCGGTCCAAAAATGTGATTTCGTAGTTAGCCCCATTGTATGCGAAAAGCTGTTCAGTTTAACGTTGCCCTTATCAGTTTTCCTACAGAACAAATCCCTAGATTTCGTTTCTGCAATCGACCGCACCAAAGAAGAGTTCTGAATTCTCTTGAGAACATCAGAGAAAAAGCCGAAGATTTTTTCAGAGAGGCTTTTCAATCCGTATCTAACCTTGCCGAGGACTTATTTAAAGTTGAATTAAGACTCCAAGAACTTCATTGAAACAAACAACGCGTTCCAATCCAAATCTCTTCTACTGAATCCTATTTATGAGTGTCTGTATTGATTCCTTGCATAGATTCGTTAATACAAAATCTTACGGACAGATTCATGGTCAACGAAGACGTTCTACCATCGTTTCAAGCTCTTCTCCCAGGTTTTTCTGCAGTTGGGCGAGTCAAAGAAATGGAAAAGATAACATGTTACTTTGATAATGCAATTTCGTTGTCAGCTGTGAAAGCTGAGTACTTTCTCTGGTCCGAAAAATTATCGTCGATTAATCCTTCTATCGAAGTTTTAAAATTGTTTGATATATGTGACAAGACTAACCTTAAAGGTATAAACTACTTCTTGCTTACGGTTTTGGCCACGCCTCCAGTGACCACAGCTAGTGTTGAAAGAACCTTTCCAACTATGAAAAGGATTAAAACAGTGTCCCGAAGAGTTATGGGGAATGCAAGATTAAGCTCACTTGCTATGATATCTGCTCATTCAGATATTAATGTGGATCCAGATAAGGTGATTGATCTCATGTCAAAAAGAAAATCAAGACGTCTTCTGCTTTGATAAAATGTGTGTATAAAAAAAATAATTTAAGTATATGTTCGTTTGAGTACATACAATTTAAAAACTAATAAAAATCAATAAATTGGGATATATATAGTTTTTTGTTTAAAAAATTCCTCGTAAAATTTGGAAGCAAGCCCCCCCCCGAACCAAAATTCTGGCTACGGCACTGGTAGTAGCTGAATATATCGGGTTTTCCAATAAGGACTTGACAACTTTTTTTTTTAAATAAAACGCAGACCATTTGAGATATTTAAAAAACTTTATTATCGGCTTGAAGTAGGTACAATCAAAACATTTATGAATGGAACTCGACTTCGTTCATATGGCCAACGTGGGCACGTTTGCAGCGGTCGATTCGTTGGACCCAATTTTCGATAACTCGGCCACACATTTCGACCGAAATGGCCGCTATTTCGCGTTCAATGTTGGCTCTGAGCTCTTCCAACGTGCGTCGTCGTCGGCTTGTTGGCATACACCAACGACTTAACGTAGCCCCAAAGAAAATAGTCTAGAAGCGTTAAATCGCACGAACGAGGCGGCCAATCGACTGGCCCATTTCTTGAGGTAACACGCTCATCAAACTTACTCTTCAATATATCGATTGTAAGGTGTGCTGTGTGGCTTCCCAACTAACAATTTAACTTGTTGTAGGGTTAATGCAAGCTATTTTCTGGCTTTTATAGTAACAAAAGAAGGCCTTATACAAATCATTTTGGCGCACATTACAGAAGCTATTTAACTCCCTTAAGACCTTTAATCACAAGTGTTATGCAATTAAATAACGCGTGAACAGTTTTATAAGTGCCTTATGAAGGACAAATAGACTGCGATAAGACCTTCACTTGCGGGTACTATGCAAAGAAAAATAGCTCGCATTGGATGTTTCATTAAGGCCTTATACCAACTATAAAATGAAGTTGTATTAGAAAAAAGGAAAGTGTTCGCTTTCCAAATTATTTTTTGTTATTTTTATTTTATCTATATTTTTCTATTTCTTAGGGGGTGGTTTTGAACTGCTTTTTCTTTATTCTGAAATGTATAGAATTTAAATTAATTTAAAAAAAAACTTTCATGATTTTTCGAGATTTGGACTCACGTCCTTCTGATTACTGATCCAGCACTCAACTAACTACGCCAAACCACAACTCAAATGGGGAGTGGAAATTTTTTAATCACTTTAATCTTAAGATGTTTGCCATATGCTTTGAAGTAATACATTCAAAATTTTAGCATATTTTAAAATAGTTTATCTCATTCTCTTTCTAATTGAATGAGCTTTTCAAACAAATATACCTACGCATATGTCAGTAAATGGTAACAAAATGCACGACCTAAACACTTGCGTAAGTTTGCTATATTAACAAAATTCACAAGCTAAACTTGTGTAAGTTTGCTATTAACAAAATGTGCAAGCTATACCTAACATTTGTGAAAGTTTGCTTTGAACAAAATGCAAATGATATTTAGAATTTAGATTTTAGATAAAGACAATTTACTATGTAAGTTCGCTAAAAAAATATTAATGCAGCTTTACATTGTTATATTTTTCATCAGTAAAGATTCGGTTCTCCGTAATTATGTAGGTAATAATAATGTCAGCTTTTCATGAGTCGATGTTTGACTTGCAGCAAGTTGCCTCTTTGAATCATGCTACTCGGTGCGGCGCACAGCTACAGCATTTACTAGAATATCTTTTTATTACTAAAATCGCACCGACAAGTCCTAAAAACCATTAATTTATTACACAAACAATATTGCTTTGCATAATTAGGCATAATAAAAATTTTATGGGAGCTATAGCTTTCCAAATTTTAAAAACTGGACCTACTACAAGTTAAATTGTTAGTTGGGATTGTGGCACCATCCTGTTGAAACCACATGTCGTCCAAGTCCATATCCTCCAATTCGGGCCAAAAATAATCGGTAATCATGACGCGATAACGCTGGCCATTCACAGTAATGTAACGATCGTAATCGTCGACGAAAAAATATGGCCTAATAACGCCGCGCCGCCGCCAGCATGCAAGCCGCACCAAACAGTTATTTTTTGTGGATGAAGTGGTGATTGATGAAGCAAATGTGGATTTTCACCCGACCAATAACGCATATTTTGCTTATTGACGAACCCATTGATCCAAAAATGAGCTTCGTCACTGAAGATGATTTTGCGATGAAATTCATCATCTTGGCGCATCTTCTCCATGACGAAAATGTTGAGTTTACTGAATTAATTGACAATGACAGTTCAATGATTATTGAAAGGGTATTGTTCACAAATTAAATTCAAAGTTGTCAAGTCCCTATTGGAAAACCCTTTACAAAAAACTTTAATAGGATATAAAATCTTTTTAAATGTGTAAATCATTAGTTAAATAGTAGACTTTTGGAAACAAATAAATATATAACAAAATTTTTGAAGCAAAAGTCTTTTTTAAGCTTTAATTTTAATGGCGCAAAATTTTAAACGATTTAGTATTTATCATATTATCGTATTTTATCATATTAAAAAAGGCTTTAACATCGTACTAAATCGTTTAAAATTTTGCGCTATTGCCTTTAACATTCCATCTGTCTTACGAAGAAAAAATTAAATTTTTTTTCTATCATTAGTTTTAAACCTGCTCAGAGGTTCCCAGACCGTTTCGTTATAAACCTTTATGTTAATTAAAATGAAACGAATTTAATAATATTTTTTTTTTAAAACGAAAACCTTAGCGAAAAGATTTTAAACTCTTACAAACAAAATTTTACAAAAATACAATTTGCACATAAAAACTGCATATATAGTAATTATAAAAGGAGAAAACAACCTTTTTCTTTTGAGTTGATGTGAAAACTAAAACTTTATTATTCATAGGAATAAGAATATGGGCTACCGCGCGTTTACAAATGTGCTTGTTCGACAAATAAAATTGAATTGTAATGTGAATAACAAGTTCAAATTCAATTGATTTTTATTTAATAATTTATAATTACAATTCTTAAAGTTTAGATAAAAAAATCATATAAGCATGGCATTGCCGTCTGCCCGATTGACAATTTTTAAACAAAGTTATAAATTGTAGTTTTAAATTTTGAATACATATACAAAAATTATAATTTTTAAGCGAAAAAGCAAAACATTAATAAAACTAAAAAAATATGTTTAAAAATTGTTTCTAAAATGCTTTATTAAGTATTTGGATTCTGTAGATCATAGTTTTTCTATAGAAATGGTATAGATTCATTATATCTCGTTCGATGTTAAGGAGCGCTATTACGTCATCGTAATGGATCTCATTTCCGCCAAGAAAGGTCCTTAGTATCTCTTTTAGTATTGCACATTTGCTTATATGAAATGCTTTATATCTTCTCTTACCAACATATTACACATTGTGCAAATAATCGGCAAATCCTCGCGATGCGGCATGAAGTTTAATCGTACTAGTTCACCTCTCATTTTGAAAACCGCAGATATCAGCTTTTGATTAAAATCGATCTTAAAATAGTTTCTTTTTCTTTCACAAAGATTAGGTTGGAGAATGCTATATGTGGCTCTATGTACTGAAGAAGTCGCCTGTGCGATAAATTCGAGTCTACATTTTTCATCAGTTTTAGCGATAAGTTTATACAGCAAATCTTTGACTTCTTTTCCATTGCGGGCTTGAACGTTAGGAATAAAATCCAGTCCACAGTAATCTGCTTATTCTTTCAGCTTCTCGAACCAAAGATTTTTTTTGTGCATATAATACTCATCGCAATCACTTTCGGTTATCTGTCATCACTCATGTTAAAATTTCTTAAAAGAAAATCGATGTGAATACCAAGTGTTTTTATGAAAAGTAGTGATAGCCCGGTTTCAATATTTATCATGTTTGGTGTATTTTTTGGAAGTTGAAAACATCTTTTTACGCAGAACCTTAGTAGATTTTCTACCGATTCATATTTTCTGTATCCCCAAACTTGTACTGCATTAATCATTATAGATTCCGCTACTGCAGTAAACACTTTGTATTTTACGCTATGCGAAACAGAGTCGTTAGCAAAACAGTTTTTTCATGAGGAACTTTCGGCACTTTTAGCTTTGATCAATTTATCTTTAAAATGATTTCTTGTAATAAGTATCCCAAAGTATTTATATATATTCACAACTTCGATAGGTTCATGGTTAAAATGCCATTTTTCATTTCTAGCCAATCTGCCAGGACCGTTTTTAAATACCATCGCCTTCGATTTGTTTAAATTGACCGTTAAATTCCACAACTTGCAGTAGACTTCGAGGAGGTTGATCATTAGGTGTAGCGTTTCCGGAGAGTAAGCAAAAAGAACAACATCGTCTGAAAATAGGAGAGCCTTAATTGTTACTCAAGCAAACTCTATTCCTCTCGATAAATCATCAATGAGGTCATCAATAAACAAGGAAAACAAATAAGGACTCAAGGGGAATCCCTGTTTTACACCCATTGTTGTTTCAAACCAGTCAGATCTTTCATTACCATTCCACACCGTCGGTCGCTTTATTGATGTGTAGCTTTATTAATGTGGATAACATGTTTACTTAAAATGCTTAATTAACAAATAAAATGAATTGTAATATGAATAATGTGTGGGAAGATCGTTGATGTGTAAAGATATCGGTATTGCGGTATTATTGTTGAGTTTACGCTTTGAAATATTTATTTGTTAAGATTTTACTAGCCATGTTCAAAGGTACCCCGCGTTCAAACAAGCCCCCCTTTCCTCTATTGTTTATTAATTAGAAAACACCCTGTATCGTGATTTTCCTAGCTTTCTATTCACCTAAGATGAGTTTTATTAAAAAAAGAACGGTAAAAAAACCTTCACCAGGTAAACGTTTATGTTTTTTTATTTATTTTATCCTTTTCATTTAAAATTGCACCTATAATATTATAATGTTTGTATTTGCATTCATTTGCATTTATACTTAGAAATCTTCTTTTTTAGTGATGAACAAAAAAGAAGCCGCATACCTTCCTAGAGGTTTAGTAATGCAAACAAACTGTTATTCTATTAATCTGGACTGGAGAAGAAGCAGACTATAAATATGCATGTAAGTTTAAAGGCATACATGGTATATAAGTCGAACAAGTGATGTGCACTGTGGAAGTAATTAATTGCAGTAGGTTTTTTCTGAATACTGAGTTCATTATTCACTGCCACCGCAACCACGACCAACTCCTTCATTCAGATACAACACAGAGAAGTAGTCTTTTTCACTTTAAGTGCTAATTTCAATGAGTGCTTTTAACTCTTCCTTACCTATACGTCCTACATTACAGTTATCTACATTTTAGAAGAAGGAAAATATTTAAACTTTAACGACAACGTATTTACCTAAGGTATACCTTACGTTTACTTTTTCAGCATCAAACTATTCACACCTTCTCACACTTTTACTGTTTAATTAAAAATACCGAGGGGACATTTAAGGAGGCGCTTTGCGTTTTGGCACCATCATAGATATACTTTCATCTACGTTTTGGTTTTGAGTGAAAAATCTCAAAATGAAACATACATAGGTACATACATAAAACGATGCAACAGGAAGAGCCATCAGCAAATGACGACCTATTTTGTGAGTTTGAAATACACAGGAAGCATATAAGCAAGCGAAAGGAGATGATGAGCACAGGGATGAAGTCATTTTCTGAGTTGAAACAATACTGCAAATGTACGAGTACGTATAGACCTTTCTATGGTAGTGTGTCAAAATTGAATGTTTTCTTAGCAGGTATATTCATATTTTTGGTTTGACTTAGGATTTCATTTTTTTTTAAAGTGTTGCGCATTTATTTTTTTATTAATTATGACTTTTTAGTCTTACCTACTCTTAAACTGTCGTATTGAAACTGAAAAAAAAAAACTCTTTAAGGATGTGGTCTTTAGAGAGTACATACCTACCTATCTTTATTTTTGTCATATAACATAAGTATATAGAAATAAGAAAATGACGGTATTTCAACTTTACTGCTCAAAAAGAAGAAGAATGGGACGAGGATTCCGATTCCTACAGACCGCACCAGTGTATTTCTTACGGCATTTGGTAGGTAGGTACACCTCATTTGGATTCGTTTCCTCAAGAATTCGACAAGTTTTTTCAACATCCAGAAACTGGTCTCTTGCTAAATATCATCGTTTGGAAAAAACGTTTTTCGAACTGAGCTTTGATTTTAAAAATAAAAAAAATTTACTATCTTCCATATCGATCGATTTTTGTGTTGTATTCAAATGGGCATAACTTTCGATCTAAGGTGAATTGTGATAAGTTTTATACCTTTTAAGAAACTGCAAAATTAAGGAAAGGTTTCAAAAGTAAAAAAATATTAAGCAGTAGAATATTTACACATGGGGCTGTTTCAAACGTTTTAAGTAAAAAAAAAAAATGTTGACCACCATTTAGGGTTATCGATTTATTTGTAGGTGAATGTAATAAAAAAAAATTACTACAAAATGTTAGTCTAATTATTAATCAGTGTTATTTAAAAAAAAAAATAGGGTAAGAAAAAGATCAAGTTTGGACAAGGTGACCCAAAAATTAAATCAAAGTAGAGGTTTTTATAAATTAAAAAAAAAAAATGTGATAACTCAAAAACCGTTAGGATTAAGTATTAAAATAAAAAGGTTATGAAATTCTTAAGAAAATAATTTATGAAAAATGTATTTTGACGCACCCTGTACAGTATGCGATGAGTTATTTCACATCAAGGTTATAGTGTTTTTCTGAAAATATTGTTTAAACAAAAAATTAACTTTGGGGCAGGTTCTAGGTAATTGAAATTTGTGTAATTAGACGTAATTTGAAATCAACACCAAGTCCCAGATCCCGTGCGGTTTTTTTTCTGTAGACACTAACTTTTTCGTTACAAACAAAAAAAAACTATAAAAAATGTATTTCAAACATTAATTTTCTAACATACAGTTTTTAACATTTGATAGTTATGCCGATTTTCAAGCAAAAATATTGAATAAACTCTGGCAGCGACCTCTTAATTGTGTTCGATTTTGAATTTTGTGATCTTAATCGTTTGGTTTCAATCTAAGCTTCATAATTTTGCCCGGTCCCGGTTGAATTTCGAGAAAGGTGTTTTTCTGAATCACCCTACTATATATGTACGTCTGAATTTTTTCGAATACGAAAACAAATCTGATTTTTGCAATTTCTTCTATTTTCCGTATTGTTTTACATTTTATGGATTGAAGGGTAATCTACGAAACGTAGGAATCGGCAGTACATCAGATATTTGACATTTTCAATTGGGCTATATTTTTGTTGTGGGTGTTGTACCTGAACGTCCAATTATAAAAAAAAAAACAATTTTTAATGGGATAAAGAGTGGCCAAGAGATTATTTTTTATCAAATGACAAATGGAAATTCGGAAGAATCACATCAAAACAAGGAGAGCTACATTACGAAATTAAATTAGACGATATTAGAGTTTGGAAGCGGCATGCTGATCAAATCCGCAAAATTGGGGATCAAATACAAGTTCCTGCTAATGACCCTAATCCTAATAATATCCCCAGAGCCAGAAGAAACATATGTAACAACAGAGAAAAACGTACCAGGCCTCTTCACCAACACCGACAGACCCAACATCAAACGACACCTTAGACATATCAGACACCTTAGCGTCCTCACCAAGCCTACCAGCACCTGGCACCATCCGCCAACCGGAACGTTTTAAAGACTTTGCAATGTACTAACTAAATTGTTACTATGTGCAGTTACTATTTACATTATTATTAAACAAAATATGTATTATCTATGAAATAAATAAACTAAAGAAATATTGTGAGGGGAAGAGGTGTCAGAGGATAGCTCTGTCTCTCTCTCTTTTTGACAATTGGAAGCATAAGTAAGTTAAGAAACAGACATTGTAATAAAAATGAAGTCAGCAATAAGTCGTGTTTTATTTTCGCCGACACGTACAGTGGGATTGTTGTAGATTCGGTTGATGAATAATGTAAGTTGTTAATTTTGTTTTAATAAAGTATGCAAATTGTATGTGTTTCACAATAATAACAGGTTTGTATATTTTCTTAAATAATGGGTTTTCCAATAAAAGGTTTCATTTTGGGCAGCTGTCAATTTTGAAGCTGTCATCTTTTGACATTTGACAAGTAAAAACTTCGCCATTACTAAAAATGGAATCTTACACGCTTCAACAACTCATTGAAATGGTTCTAATTCTCTACAAACATGGCGCTACGTGCCACACAAGCAACTAAACAATCACAATTTTGCAAGAAAAGTTTCCTGATCGTGTTATTTCTCAAAGAGTTGATCAATATTGGCCACCGAGATCTTATGATTTAACACCTTTAGACTTTTTTCTTTGTGGCCACGTGAAAAACAAGGTCTATGCCAATCCTCCACATTCGTTTCAAGAACTTAAAGATGGAATTCGTGAAGTTATCGAGGACATACAGCTAATTGGTTATGGAAAATTTTATGAAAAGGATATGGTGCTGCAACCGTAGCCATGGCGGCCATTTGGCTGATTGTTTTCCATTGTTAATACCTTCATCTTTACAATGAAATAAACATCCATTGATTTCTCTTAAAAAATACTCGTTTTTTTTTTCAATATCAAAATAAAACCTGTTATTGGAAAACCCTTTATATTATCGGGAAACACATCCGCACAACAACAATTTGCCTTATTGGTTATATTTATTTATGGAAAAGTACCCTCACCTAGGGAGAGAATGGGCTAACGCCTATAACCAGAACATATCGATCAATTTTAGGAAGAACTGATAAATGATTTAAATGCTAAAAGAGTGCGGACTACCAAGGACAAACGGGAGTGAACAAAGTAAAGCAATTGGGTACAAAATTGATGTGAGATATAAATGCGTATTTCAATGTTGTTTTTTTTAAGAAGAAGCTTATAAAAGAATAATTTTACAATGAAAATAAAAAAAAAAATACACGACTGGGTCGCACCAACTTGCACTTATGTGCGATCACACTCTGGTTTTGAAGTCTTAATAATTTTAAAAACTTTTCATCTGATAAAAGAAATTTATTAGTTATTGGAGCATATTTTTTATGCCACCTGCCAAATATGAACAATATAGCACCGTGCTGTCTTGCACTTCACACATAAGCATGGAATTTACAGTTTAGACCAGTGATGGGCAAAGTACGGCCCGCGGGCCAACTCCGGCCCGCGAAAGCATTTAATCCGGCCCGCCGACGGTCCTTCGACATGAATAGTAGATATATGGCCCGCGATAATTACATTTTGACGGTCCAGAAGTATGAAGTATATGCTACTAAATTCTAAGAACAAACAGATTGGAGCAGAGAACAAAGAGCAAACCAAAATCTAAATAATTTAAAACCCAGCTTTTTCTGTTTTACAACTGCATGAATAAGAACGATTTAACTCACTTAAAATCCGTGTCACCAGTGAGTGAGAACAAACTGAAAGAATTCAGTCAGGCGTTGAAAAAACTTCACACAGAATTCGAAACTAGGTTTCAAGATTTTAAGAACATTCAGTCGTCGTTGGATGTTTTCTCGATGCCGTTTAATTAGATCCGGAAAATGTCTCTGCAGAATTGCAGTTGGAAATTATTGAAATGCAGTGCAGCACCCATTTAAAACAACTGTTCTTAAATTCCACAAAATTAGAATTTTATAGAACACTGCCGAAAGCTGAATTCCCGAAGATGATTTCTCTCGCCCAGAAAATTATGGCGATGTTTGCGTCGTCGTACGTGTGCGAACAGACTTTTTCGACCATGAAATTGCGGAAAAACTCAATCAGAAACCGACTTACTGATTAACACCTTTTCGCGCTGCTGAAAGTTACTATGTCACAGCTTGAACCTGCATTCGAAAATATTATGGCAAATCAAAAGCAATTTCATATATCTCACACGCCTACCACGGCAGGGCCTTCGAATAAAAGTTAAATTGTAATTTTGAACATTTGTAATGCTGTAATGTTTTAATATGATTAAAAGTTTCAACATAAAATGCATTTTTCAGATAACTCTGGCCCACCTCTGCGATTTCTTGAATTTTCTGGCCCCCCATTAAGAAAGTTTGCCCAAGTTTGTGTAAAAAATTTCATTAAAATTAGTTCAACAGATAATGAGATAGTCGGAAACCCGAAAAATGGTTCTATGAGGGGTACAATTTTTAAACGACTACGTATGAACTCGATTTATGCAACCCTCGATTCGTGGAACTCCTCGATTTTCGCAACACTAAATTTGTAGCACGTCTTGACTCTATAAGTGCAACTTTTCAAAAATGCTGCCTCGATTTGTGCAACTTCTTGATTTTATTCATCTCTTTTCTATTTGCGTGCTCTCCTTTTGATTCTGTATTTCTGGCGTTAATTTACAGCTAGTTTGTCTAAACAAAATTCCTTGTAAAAATAATACACAAATACACACATCTGAAAATTTGAATAGGTTGCGATAGGTGTTACAAGAAATATTACAAAATTGTCTATTAAAAAAGAAGTGATATTTTATCAGAACTAGAAAAGGGTTTTTCAGTAAAGACAATTTGTGAAAAATATACAAATCAACAATAAGCCGCATAAAAGGAAAGGGGACAATTTGTGGATAGAGCTGATTCTGGACCAGGGAAACGGGTAACGTTAAAGGCTTCTGAATATCCACAGATGGAAAAGGCTTTATATGGATGGTTTCAAAAGCAAAGAGCTAAACACATTCTATTTTCTAATGACATTATAAAGTCAAAGGCAATTCAATTGCACAATAAAATAAAAGAAACCATCATTTAAATTTAAAAAACGACATGGTATTCGAATGTTGAAAATCTGTGCTGAAAAATTATCGAATAAACATGAACTTACCCAGCCGTTCGTACAAACATTTAAAAAAAAATGCACAACCCAACAAAATGCAACAATCTCGGTTATTGCAACTGCCCCAATTTCTATTAGTTGCGTAAATCGAGTTTGTACTGTATATCGTTTTGATGTTAGTTAACACAAAAATTTTAATAAAAATCGTAGGAGCCGTTTTTGAGAAAAAATGAGATTTTCAGTGCCAAACATTTGTATGGGAGGTACCGTTATTTTTGATAATAAGAAAAAAATTTTATTAAAAATCTACTAGATAATGAAAAAAAAATGCTGAGTGCTAAGTTTAATAAAATCGACCAAGTCATTTTCGAATTACATATTAAGTTTTTTTGAGAAAAATAAGATTTTCATTTTTTGCTAAAAAAAATTTGTACGACAGGTTATTTTTGGTCTAAGAAAAATGAAAAAAACGTGTAGAGAGAATGCCTTAAAAACGCTAGGTACCAAGTTTAAAGAAAATCGACCACCTGTTTAGGCTCCAGCCGAACAGACAGACAGACAGAATTGCGAGACCTACTTTTTTCGACTTCGCTATCATCGTAATGTCAGCTTGACATATTTTATTTATAAATTCTTTTGGTCAAAAATAACGGGACCTTTATACCACACCTATGTAAAGGGTATTTTTTTTTAGTGGTATAGAACTTTTAAATGGAATAAAACAAAGATGATTTTATTTAAATTGACATGAAATTTACTTTATTCAAAGAATTTAAATATGATTTTTGGCATATGGCCGCCACGGCTGGCTCGGACGTAGTCTAATCTGGAGGTCAAATCGTTTCGGGCTTATCGGCGTAGACTAGCGACTTCACATATCCCCACAGAAAATAGTCAAGAGTTAAATCGCACGATCTTGGAGGCCAATTCACGGGTCCGTAACGTGAAACTATGCGGTTACCAAACGTTTCCTTCAATAAATCAATTGTGGTACGAGCTGTGTGACATGATGCGCCGCGCCGTCCTGTTGAAACCGAAGCTCCTGCACAGCATGGTTGTTCAATTGATGAACGAAAAAGTTAGTAAACATGGCTCTATTATAGCCATGACTGCAACGTTCTGGCCGGCATCGTTTTTAAAGAAGTACGGACCAATTATTCCACCAACCCATAAAGCACACCAAACAGTCAGTTTTTGTGGATGTAACGGTGTCTCAACATACACTTGAGGATTATCATCACTCCAAATACGGCAGTTTTGTTAATTGACGTATCCATTCAATCAAAAGTGAGCTTCATCGTTAAACAAAATTCGCTTATGAAAATTGGGATCAACGGCAATCTTGTGTTTTGAGACCATTCACCGAATCTACGGCTTGCTAGGTGATCCTGTGGCTTCAATTCTTGAAATGCCAAACCAAACTAAAAATAAATCACTTGACAGCTGACAAAATGGCCGCCAGTTAAAATAGTGTTGCCAACTTAAAGTTCTATACCTCTAAAAAAAAAAACACCCGTTATATACAAATTTTTATTTTTTGTTCTCAAAAATGGCTCCAAGTTTAAGAACAAAAATCAGTTAATTTTAAAAATGTCTGGCTGTTTAGGAAATGTTGTTAAATAGTTTTTCAATGAACACAAACAATTAATTTAAAAAATAGCTTGGATACCCTTACGTAAAATATTTATGCGTATTAAGATAGCTTTGAAGTGTTTGCTTGCACATAGGTTCAACTGTAGAAGTGTCAAAATAAGTTGATACTATTCCCTTATAAATAATTATAATATCAATCAGCCCTAAAAAACTTTTTACCTCGCGAAGCCCTTAATTTAAGATTCGTTCTAACCTACCAACTATGACGTACATTCACAGAAAGACAAGATATATAAATATTATACCTCTTTGGTTTGACAAATTCCAGTAAAACCATTCAAAATAAAAACTAAGACATATCGAGCTCTAAATGTGTTTTTTTACATTTTTTTATTGTTGGTATGGTATACATAATCCAAATATGTATAACTGTGTCATGTCCTATTTTGAATTTTATCTACATTATATTAAAGCATGCAGCAATATGAAAATGCTTTCCCAATGCGGAGTTGGAGTATAGGTCGGTTGGTTGGTTAGTTGACGAATGCCAGAGTGACAAAGTGCAGCAGGAATTCTTTAATGCGGTTTCAGGATATACATCACTCAATTTTCCGCATCAATGAATCCGGAATATCGGAATAATTTAATTTAAATATAATACGGGTGAAACAGACTTCCGGACTGAATGTCACCATGGTTGAATGTGCTCAGAATGTGAGAGTATGTTTATTGAATAACCAAGCGGAAGGATGATGAATACATTTTATTTACCCTCTGAATTCAATTTAACGTAGGTATTTGAATTTTTAGATACAAATTTATAGCGTTGATGCAGTTTTATAAAATGTTTAGCGTTTTTAATTAAACTGCACTAAACGTTTGACAAAATAAAAACTCCGCTGGGTTTTATGCAGTGTAGGAATTGTGTATTCTTCTCAAATAACAAAAAAAAAATTAAAACGCAGATAAATTAGTTATAAGCTCATAATTATTCATACTGCGTAAGTAATAATATTAGTTTAGGATTTTCTGAACTCATAAATTGGAAATAAAGTTAAATGAGATAAGTTGTTGAATTTATGAGCAATATTTTTATATCGATTGTGTATTTAATTCTAAAGTGACACACGTACATTAAAATTAGCTACTGTTGTAAAAAAATAGTTTAAATCGTTTAAATTATATTAGACCAACCGATTTCATGTGTGTTTTATCACACTTAATAAAAAGAAACATCGATCATAGCTGTTTAATGAAACTCAGTAGGATAGAATGAGACCATTATTTATTTTTTCCAATTTATTATTTAACAACAATAGGAATTTTAATTTAGGTTAGGTTAGGAAGGGTGTTAAAGGGGAAGCTGCATTATCTCACTGGGATCTCAATGGATGTACTGTGGTCCCCAAAAAGAAAAATGTACGCAAGGTAGGAAGAAGGAGGGGTAGGGAAAGGAGTGAGTGGAAGCTTAGGCATGAGAGCCTCTCTAAATTATCCTGAATTCTGAACGAATTTTAGAATGTTATTTAGTGGCGAAAAGGAGATCTCGCCAAACTCGTCGAAAAAGTATTCTCCGAAGACTGTCTCCCTGGTTCTGGGTAGCTCTGAGCATTAATAAAGGAAGTGATAGGAGCCCTCTTCCGCCTCTTCATCCTGACACCCTCTGCATGAGTCAGATGTGATTAGGTATGCCCTTTCTGCTCATCTGGGTTCCCATTGATTTGCGAACCGTTAAAATTCTAACCAAGAAGGACATTTGAGGTCTGTGCCTACGTTCTGTAACTCTCGCATCGATAAAATCAGTCGAGAAACGATGAAAATTGAAAAAATCGTATGCTTTCTGTTCCATTTTTCATCGTTTCTCGACCAATTTTATCGATTTACAGAACGAATTCTTAGCTTTAGTAAGAAATCTGTTTTTTTTATCCAGAAATATCCCACCATAGATTCCTCGAGACCTGAAAAGTGTGAATTAATGACCATCTGTCGTTTGTAGCTTTGAGTAAACCCTGGTGAATTCTATTCTTTTCGTGCTCTAGTAGTATAAGTACCAAGGATTTCATTTGGCTCGGAACAATGATCTGTTTTTGGCCAATTCATTTGCTTTGTCGTTCCCTTGAATATCACGATATTCCAAGACCCAACGAAGGATAACTGTCTTAATTGCGCTGAGTTATCGCAACTTGCTGCGGCAACCGTCCAATAGCTTAGACTTAAGTCCATCGAGGAGATAGCTTTGATTGAATTTTAGTTAACAAGGTTTTATATGCGTCCTCCACGAATCCATACACTCGTAAGCTTTTTTTTGAAGTTTTCGTGAACTTTTCTGAGCGTATTTGTGTGATTTCGGTTCGTACATATGTTATCTTAAAGGGCTTTCAAGATCCTGGGATAAAAAAAAAAATTAGTAACCTCAAATCTCCTAGCAAAATATATCGACCGGAAAATCTTTTTGCTCAAAATTTCATGCATATTACTTTCACTGTGTTGAAACCTTTTAAAATCTATTTCTGGTAATAATATTGGTGGCACGACAGCTCGTAGAGAATGAAGACCTAGTGATTTACAACTCTTTTGTGTGCATGTTATCGAGAGGAATAGAGGAGACCTACAATTTTATGTTGAACTTAATCCAAGCGGCTAAGGTGGGAGGCACTTTTCCTATCAAAAGATACTCTTGAAAGAATTCCCACTTCCTCACAAGAGAGTGGGACCTGATTTTTTTAGGTGACCGATAATACCATCATCAGACCTTCTACGTGAAAGTCCTACGCACATGTAAAGGATTTGAATGATCCAAGAAACTGCCAAGCTCATCATTAATAAGCCGTCATGCAAAGGCAGCAGACGTGCTCTGGCAATAGATACATTTTCTTGTCTAGCTTTCGTACTAAAACAAAATTCCCTTCTCAGTAAGAATCAGGCGTCGAAAGGTACAGAAGATTAGAGTATATAATCAAATTCATAGACCATCAGAACAGACAGACGTCCGCAGAGCTCTCCTAACGTTGAACCAAATAATTTACTGCCGATTGGAATCCGTCATCAGATTCGATGATAGATTTCATCGTCTGTCGCCGCTCGAACGATGTGATTTCCATTCCGTTCCGTATACTTACTATACATCGAAGCCTGCCATTTGAAGAGCACGCTCAACAAGAAAGCACAATCAACTACTTGTTGAAGCGGCCGCCAGCCCCCGATTAAAGGTCCATGGGTGAAGCCGAAGACTGTCCCATAAGCTAAGATCAAACCACCAGCCAGAAATGATGACGCAGATATTATTGGACTACGTGTGAATAGGTACATTAAACCAGACGCATGGTCTCGATGCAGCTAAACCTGTTTAGTCAAGTCTACCGTTAGCCGGTGAAATGGCAGGAGCTTGACGTAAGCAGGCAGATAAAAGTTAGCTAACTTTAAATCCACCAGTCCGACCAAAACCTTAATTTACTCAGGACCAGCTCCACAAAATAAGTTTCCCACTGGATGTCATAAATACATCAGTCAAAACAGTTATTTCAGCACCCTGTTATGCATCACCATAACACTGGTCCTCAGCTAGCTCCTTTCCACAAAATAAGCTTCGTTCCTATCGTTAATCAACCAGCTAGTTTTGCCGCAAACTCCCATGAGAAAGCCACAGCCACCAAGACCGGAAGAATAAACTGATGAAAGCAATACCCTTTGACCTGTTCAATGATATCAAATTAACTGAATCCTGCCATTATATTACATTTATCATATACCGCTCCTTATGCCCCATTTCAGTTCGTAGGAACAACAAAGGCACAAAGGCATCCCTAGTCAATTGAAGGAGATTGTGGTGAAAAATAAAGAAACTGTTAACCAACCAATTACTTTTGTTTTGGGCAAAAGTAGACCGCATTGGTTGTCTACTTTTTACTTCAGTTACAAAAAGACCGAAACAATTATTTTTCGTCGACTACAACTTTTACAATTTTTATTGCTCGTGTAAATATTTATTTCAGTTCTTGGTCGCTGATAAACTTTAACCGACTTTTAAATATAAATTGTATAAAACCCTTTTTGTTTTAAGTAGTTGCAATATAGGTACATTATATATCTCAATTTAAAGCTATAAAAGTTATAGATGCAACATGTTTCGTTTCCAACAAATAAATAAACAAATCTCCATTAACACCAAAATCAATTAAAATAAAATGCATTGCTAAAACTTCAACAGATAGAAGTAGTGTCGACCAATTATTATTTGGTCCCCCGATCCCCGCCCAGTATCACATACATATGTACCTACCTACACCACAATCTCTGAAAATTTTCCGATTAAAAGTTTAGAATCTTATGACTAGAATTTATCTTCTGTAACCATAAAACTGTTAAAAGTCCATTTCGAAATTCCAGGCACACAAAATTGTCCTGTGTTGAAAATTCAGTTAAATAAAGTGGATACAAAAAATGTGGTTGAGTGATGTGACGAGGTAGCTATGCGTTCTGCATTTTGCACTGCAAATTAATTTTTTACACTGAGAGAATGTTCATAAAGCGATAGTGTTTTACTGGTAACAACTCAGGGAGTCGGACTATTTCTCCATATGCGGAGCTTACCGTCTTGATAAGCTTCAGGGCACTTTTCTTTGAGATTTTTGGAAGTGCTTAGTTACACCTTCTTGTGGTGGCTCCTGGAAACAGATAGGTTATAGTTAAGGTGACCATCCGTTCATTATAATAATGAACAGTTCTGTATTTGAAGACTAAGTTCATTATGAATTAATTGTTATACAAAAACACATAAATGTTCTATATATCAGAAGTTGTTCTTTATTTATTCTGTATTTCGTAATAATTCTTAAAAACAATAATATAAATATTAAAGCAAAATTCAATGACAAAAAAATAGTAGTAATGCTAACGTGCCCTTACCGATTGAACAAACGAATAAAACATCTAGTACAATTTTATTTTGTTTTGTTGAACTTTATGAAAGAAGAATATCAACATTTCTATAAATGAACTGCGTTAATTTAAAATTTTAACAGCCCTATTAATAAAAATACACCATCTGCTCGTAAACACACGTTTTAACTAACACTAGGATATTGGACTTATCTATTTAATAAAATAAAATATTAATAAACTTATTCTGTCTTCATTTTATCTGTTCACTGAATAACATAGAAAAATTGGCAGCACTTCCCTCAATTGTACAATATTCTAGTACTTCTTTCATTTTTGAAAAATATTTGAAAAAAAAAAGAACGGAAAACTGGAGTTCTGGAGTAAAATACATTAATTTTTAATTTCTTCTTTCAACATTTATCTTTATTTACATATACATACTACAGGCCTTATTGCGGAGTCTAGCTCTTGAGAATGCAATAATCGAAAACAAAAATTGCGATACAAACACCAACAAATCAAAAAAAGAATGTTGGGAGATTATATTGGCCTTATAAGTGATGTTATTACCAAACAAAATTTTATTCAAAAGAATGTTTTTACTAAATTAATATATCTTTCATTGTTTAGATTCAACGCAGCAAGTGTAACAAATCGCGAAGTGGCGCAGATTCAATTTCAGTGGAGAGGGATGAAGCTTAAAGCAAAAAAAGCGGAGTCTGCTTACCGAAAAGAATCAGAGGCAACTGGGGGTGGCCCGCCACCAAAGCCACCTGCCCAAGAATATGCAGATATTATTAATCTGCTTCCCAACGAGTTCATAAGAGACTCAAACAAGTTTGACAGCGATGGCCCTGAACAAGAGGTAGAAAATATTTTATTAACACAGACATTACAATTACTCCTACAAATTTTTCAATAGTTTCAGAATCAATCGCTATATGAAGTTGAGACTGAGCCATTTCAAGAAGATGAAGCTGGAACCGAAAAAGTCGAGGAGAATATTGATTGTAAGAAAAATATGTACCTACATAACATATGTGTATGGGTCAATATTTCAAAATATTAATTTTTTTTAATATTGGCCCATATTTTAAAACTACGACCACGACACCAAAATTCGTGAGATAAGTTATCCGCGCATTGTTAAATGTCATTTAAGGCTAAAACACATTTATTATTAAGAATTAAAAGTTAAAACATGTGTTAGTGTTGTTTCATATCTGTTTTGTTATTATTACCTAATAGGGCCATAAGTTTTTATGTTTTTTGTTTGTTTGTAAGACTTTTTTGTTCTAGAGTTTTGTTTCTAATTTCTAATTTATTTTTTAACTTAATCCTGTAGATATTTTTTAATTAAATGGAAACATTTAAAATTGAATTGAATTTTGTTTTTGTTCATTTGTTCATTATTTGCAGTTTTAAAATATGGTCACCTCACCGTAGTTGACCACGCTGTGTCGGAGACATATTTTCCCGTGAGAAAGATAAGAAGTTGTTCGAGGAAGAGAATAAGTAAATAGCGAAACAAAAAATTAAAGTTCGGGGTGGCCCCGGCGGCGGGGCGCAGTGGAAGTAGTGCTTGACTGCTAACTTGGATGTGTGGGTTCGATACACAGTCTAGGCAGCATTCTTTTCTATATTCCCTCAACTGAACGCCACCCCTGGGATTTAATGAGAAAAATCAAAACCTAATTTCTCAATCCACCGTGCCAACAAAAATCTATCCTATCCTTCTATTCCTTCTAACATTGCCTAATTTATAAGACCCTAGGTCTTACTGGCGTATATATGTTTGTGTTTTTTTTTTTTTTTAATTCCGATTATTTTGCACATTTAGCGACACAACACGTCACAATACACTACACGAAATAGGTGTTGTTCCGGCTTAATGTATGAATGAGTTGTTGTACGTTGTTGTCGAGTACGGAGAAAAAAGTAAGAAACCGAATGTACAACAAACAACTTGTGTGTGGCTAATGAAAATGCTGGTTTATTCAAATGCAGTTGTCAAACAATAAAACCTATAATAAAACCACGTGACTTATCGGTAGCGCAATGCGAAGTGCATAAATGAAATGGCTCTGAATGGTAGCTTTATCTGGTTCACCTTCAGTGATGGTAAAAAGTTTTTCAAATTAAATTGATTAAATGACCAGCGCCATGAAAAGTAGTCTGATGATAAGCGTGGCAGTCGTCAAAACTTGGTGTGGTAGCTCAACCTAAGTGTTTGTTGTTTCATTCACATCTTCAAGTATTGTTATTGTTAATTTGTTTTATTATTTCTATGTTTCCTATTACACTATCCTATTTTCACTGATTTCTTTGTTTCAATGTATAGGAACAATAATCTTTTCAATTATTTTCAGGTTTTGGGAATTAAATTCTTCCGACGAGGTGGCCGCAACAATTTATCACTTGACTCTTAAAAACATTTTTTTACTTCATCTTATAAATATTTATTTACTAAACATTTTGTCGAGGCTATATTTTCTGGGCTTTGAGTTTTTTCAAAAAAAAAAGTATATTTTTGGTCTTTGAGTTCTAAAGAAGAAGACTATTTTACTTTCATTAAAATCTCTGGCTTTTCAACAAGAGAATCAGTTTTATTTCCCTTTGTAGGTACCTACCGTGAGATAAGAGCGTTTGGTGCATTTTTTTTTTCAGTGTATCATCTGCATTTCACAAAGACAATATAAATTCAGTTGAAACTATAAGGCACTAGTTTAGAGTTATGCAAACGGAACTGAGTGAATTAAAGCTGCGACGATGATGGCGAGTAATACTTGTATATCATACAATCGTGTATTTGTAGTTATTTTTGAAGAATGAAACCATAGTTTGCATCCGACACATTGACGTGCGATCTGTTGGAGATGGGTTCTTCTCGTACGAATAAATAAACTATTCAAAAATAATACTGACAATTCAAAAAACTATAAAATAATGAATTACGTATAGTATTTATTTATTCTCTGAATTTTATTTACTGTTCAGCTGCAAAAATTGTATATGCTCAAAGATTTAAAACTATATTTTACTGCAGCAACAGTAACAGTTGAGCTGCAGTAACATTTACTGCAGTAACAATGGAACTACAGGTTCATTCATTTTTCGGTTTCGAAAGTAAAGCTAAATAAAACACACACAGCGATACATTTTTGATGAAAATTTTATTTCATTATAATGTTTGGCCTTTGCCATAAAGTGTGAAAAACAATATCATTCAAATGGCCGCCTCGGAAAGATTCGCAGCATACTATTCTTTTAAGGTAATTTTTAACCACTTTTTCGCACATTTCGGATGGTATCTCGGCCATAACTTGAGTAATGTTGGTTTTTAATACGTCTAGAGTTCAGGGATTATTCGCGTAAACACGTACTTTTGCGTAGCCCAACATACAAAAATTTAACGTTGTCAAATCGCATGATCTTGGTTGCAAATTGACGTCGCCACAACGTGAAATTACGCGACCAGGAAACTTCTCACGCAATAAAGCCATAATTGATCGTGTTGTGTGGCTTGTTGCCCCGTCTTATTGACACCAGATATCACCCAAGTCATGGTCTTCAATCGCCAGCCAAAAAAAAATCGTTCAATTGCTGCAAACGGCAGCATCGGAAATCGATTAGTTCGGATCATCGGCAACACTTGGACTTGCAGCAGCAATATTTTCGACTGAGCTGAGCGTGCATTACGATGATGCAGAGGCCTTACGACATCAGTATTTCAGTAACGCTTCCACTTTCTTCAAATTCCTTAAAAATTTTACCGATTGCTTGCGTAGTCCGTCGATTATGACAACTATAATCATTGCGTAATGTGCAAAATTGGCTACGATTGAATTAAACTCTTGTAGTTAGTTTTAATAATTTTAACATTCAACTAATATTATGAAACTTCAAGCTGAGTTTGACAGGTGTCAAATGCCAGCGCTACCAACTTGAAACCACGAAAGGAATGACCCGTTATTTACTAATGAAAAATATACAATCTTGTTGATTGTTTATAGTTTCCTTATGTGTCAACAGAATAATAAACTTTATTTTGATATAATTTTTCTCTATTACAATCGACTTTTTAAGCTTGAAGTTACATTTATATAAATTTTTCATTGTGGAATTAAAGTTTAAAATTTCCTCTTTGTCTTTTATATGAACAGTGTCTTGTTACTTTGCCAATTGCACGAGAAACTGGTCCAGTGGATTGATTTAGGCTTCATCGTAGATTCTTTGGTTGCTGTAGTGCTTGCGTCGATCTGATTAATTGCAGTTTCGTTGGCTGACTTAGTTTGGTTCTTCTAAGTAGTAATGGATACAAGCGATGGAACGCAAAGTTGGACTTCTTTAGCACCTCGCTAAGAGTGAGGAGGTACCTGACGTTATTTTTGGCTGCTATAGTCGATCCGTCAGGAAGCTTCAGGACCAAATTCCTGCACTTTGATGCACTACGACAGGGGTTGCCATCAGTGGTGGGTCTCCTGAAGCACACAAGTTCTGATTTGTCAGTGTTGATTCGGATACCCCATTTTTTGTAGTACTCGAAGAGTCTGAAAATGTAGGTAAGCTTCTATCTACTTTGCGAGCTACTATAGTTGGAGCTATCGATGAGGCATAGGTAAGCGAGTCGTCAGCAAAAAGCAAGTTCTCGCAATCGGTTGGCACCAGTTGTTCAGACGTCATCAGACTATAGAAGATATTCGATATTTGGGTGACTCCGGCTTTAATGGATTTTATTGAAGATTTGCAGTTATCCAGTTGAACGAAGAATTTTCTGTAAAAAAGAAAAAAAAAATTGTTAGTGATGATGGTTATCCATAAAGTCGAAGCTTATTCGTAAGGACTTCTATCCATCCATACACTGTCGGTCGAATGCTTTCTCGACATCCAGAAAGCACCCAACGGTGTCACGATAGCTGTTGAGTGCTATGGAGACATCAGACTCTCTGTTGAGTGCTGTGAAGACGTCAGACTGGAACTTCAGTAACGGATGCAGTGTTGAGTGCCCTTCCCGAAAGCCAAACTGCATGTCAAAGACTAAATTGAACCGATTGATTCAAAATAGCTTTAAACGGCCTTAAGTCCACAAAATTTTGGAGTTTGTTCGCGGCGGCGGCGGCGACCTCACTTGGACTCATTTGATTATAGGCCTGAGGGCCTTTGTTAATACGCAATTTTTGCTTAGTTCAATTCACCTTACATAGATTTCATGACCATTATCTATAGTGAACTAGTTTGAATCAATAATTCAACAAGTCCAATTAAAATAGTGCTAAGTCTTCTACTGATGTATATTTCAGTGTATTATTAAAAAAACCTTCGTACATATATGAACCGATTTACTTTAGGTCGATTTTGTGAGGGAGGAGGCATCAACTAATAAACTAGCATATGTACATGTATTATGGTCTTGAATGGCAATTAATGTAGTAAAATATGTCACAGTTTATTTAAGTATAAAAAAATCACGTATATAAGGGGATATAGGATTTTTTTCCCAACAGCACTGCTGCAGCTTAAATGGATCAAGTACACCTTTATAGATATTTGCTACTTCAGTTGACTTGTATTAAGCTATACTTAACATGATTTCCCCCTGCGTTTTTTAACACCTGTCTTAACCACTTAAAAATGCAGATAAATCACATATGCATGGAATTCTATCAAAGCTTCGAAGTTGTTCATGTTTAAGTACAAAAAATTGACTGAAGTATGCTCAAAAACATAGCCTCGCTCATCATCTGTGCAATATGATGCATTTATGTCCTTCCAATGTATAGGTAGCTCCATTCAAAAACTATTTACGCGACAAACGGAATAAATTTCCACGTAAATGGATCTTGCACAGAAGTATAGAAGGTAGTTAGGTACTCAGTGGAAATGTTGCTTCACTTTTATAAAAAAAAAAAAAAATGAAAAAAAAATATGACATAATTCTGGCACTTTTCCATGTCGTACATATTCTTGCACTTCCAGGTAACATGGCACACAGCATCTGCTTCAGGCATTTTCAATTTGTTAATCGAAAAGTTTGCACTTTTCAACCCACCATGGGCCGCCACCGCGCCGTACTGTTCGCATTTATTTCTCTGATGTCCTGGCTCTGCTTCAACATCCATGCTCAAATTCGTTGTTTGTAGTTATCGTCATGGTTGTCGCTATCGCCATCGCCATCATCATGTCTTGGCGTTTAGATTTAAAAAAAAAAAAAGAATTCTTTTAACTCTTGCTGCACAAATTTTCTTTTCTCAAATGGATTTGTGAATTCTAGCGCAATCGTCGGCAAAGATTAAGTGAATGAGGGAACAAAAAATTAAAACCAAAAACATGTTTTTTTGTTATTCAATTTAGCATTTTTTTATTTAAATTTCTTTAACGATTTATTTACTTGACAGTAAGTAAATTCAGTCGAAATAAACGCAGATTTATTTTGAATGACTTCCATTCAAAATAAAAATAAAATACACGGCTGGATTGCACGAACTTGCTTTTGTGGTTCAGGGCTAAATAGTTGTAACTTGGTATTGAAGCCATAAAATATTAGTTTGTTTATTTTTATAATATTGCATTGTTGCGGGAAAGTGTGAAAAAAAAACTAAGTATTAAAAAATGAAGACAAGACTCTGATTTGTTTTCTTAAATTTTGAAATGTAGGTAAGGTAGGTACCTATTATTTGTACTTTAAAAAGTTTATGTGCTTAGGAAAAAAATTGTAAAATATACTAGAATAACCAAAAATAATATTTTCGATATCTGAATTTTTAGATAAAATAAAGGGCTAGAAGCGGAGACCTTTAAATTGGCAACCGAATATACAACAAACTACTTGTGTGACTAGTGAAAATGATGGTTGATACAAATGCAGTTAGTCAAACAATAAAACCTAATTTGGGATAGCCCTGATCACGTGACTTTGGTGGCGCAATGCGTAGTGCATATTATGGCTCTAAAGGAAGCTTGGTCTGGTTTGACTCTCAGTGACGGCAAAAAGTTTTTCAAATAAAATTGGACAAGCGCCACTAAAAGGATTCTGATGAACTGCGTGTCAGTCGTAAAATAGCTATAACTTCAGCCTGTAAAACCTTGGTGGTAGCTCACCCAAGTGTTGTTTCAAGTAAACAAAGAAAATAAGAAAATGAGTGAAGATGGGTGGATTTTGCTGAAAACAAATTTCTTAACTTGTCAGCTTTTATAAAAACGAATTCTGAAAATAACAACAAAATTATTTCATCCATTTTCAATAAACTCATAAATAGGAACAAAGTTCGTGGCAGTACCTAAATCGTATTTTACCAGAACCAGTTTCTTATTTTTCTATCGTTCATAAAAATAAGCTCTGAAAATTTCATCCAATTCGGCGTTTTTCGATTAATAAAGAAACGTATTAACAAGCAAACTCTAAAAATGTTTATTCAAATCATTTGAGTCATTTCATATTTTTTTCCGAGACATAGAACCGTTTCATAGAATCCAGGAAATAATAAAATTGGTCGTGGTAATTGTTGAGTGGGCGAGGCTAAGTAACTTTAAGTTTCCGGCAACTAACGGCATTTTTTCCCAAGCAACAACAACTAATCCCATTTTGGTAAGTTAAGCGCACAGAAAAAATGAGCTACCAACGGAAATACTTACGTCTTGCTATGGACAGTTTGTATTGTGGCGTGTAAATCTGCAATGTACTAATTGGTGAACTATTCCAGAATTTGGAGAAAAAGTTTTCTGGAACACATAATGAGAAATACCACTTATATTGTTCTGCTGGGAGACGAAGGGTATGAATTATGGAATTACACCTTGGTTTATGATAACTTTTAAGAAACCAAGAAGTAACCAGGAAAAATAAAAAAATCTTACAACAAATTGCATTCCAAGGAGAGAGATATAATTGAGAGATATTTTGGGCAACTGAAGAAAAGATTTCCCATTTTTTTTAAATTGCATTCGACTTCACGTAAAAAACATATTGCAAATATAATTATCGGATGTTTTATTTTGCACAAACACTTGAAAGATGAAAATGATTTTGAATTGCCAGAAAGCAGAGAAAATGGAAATACTTTTAATGATGATGAGAAACCAATGTATAATGTTTGTATAAAATTATGCTTTCTAGGAATACAACAAATAGATGGGTTTTCAGCAGCATTCACAATTTCCTGGAACATAACTTCCCATTATTTTAATTTTATAGGCTTATTTCCCGTTTTGTTAAGGTCTGTCTTCTTTTTTACATCACTTTTAAAATTATTGAGTTTCTTCCTCACTTGATCTTTACTAAGTTTGTAAGCTTTAATTAATAATTGAATAGCAGCCTCTGAGTTAGTTTTTTTTATAGAAGGCTTCTGCGATTTCTTCAGGAGTACACTATGTACTTTTGAAACACGCACAAAAGCATTTGGCTTATTGATAAACATTTATTGCTCTTCTTTTAATTTTAGACTGTCGAAATAGTACAAACAGATGTTATCAAAACGAAATATTAAGAAACAGTAAATTACTTACAATTTGATTAACCGTAGACTTACATACGTTGGGGTCGTTTTCGATAAATATTTTTTTTAAACTTAAATATTTTAAAAATTACTATCAATATTTGGCTGGGTTTTTATGACTTTATTATTTGGACCCTAATCCATTGAAATTGGGCTATTTTAATTTATTTTTCGATGATGGCTGTGCTTTTTTTTGAATTTGAGTCTTTTCTGTCAGATTTGGTCGTTTTCGACCCGTTATATTTTGTATGGAAATTTCTTTGTGATTTCATTGCACACGGAAGTGTAATTGGTATTTGGTCTATTTCAATCAAAGAAACAAGTTTATTTTGATAAAATGTCAAGCCGTACTTTAAGTGATGAAGATTTTTCGTTAGGTAGTGACGAAGAATTTGTGCCTGAAATCTATGAAGAGTGTGTATCAAGCGAATCAGACAGTGAAAGTGAAGAAATATCTGTAGATCCAGTGAATAGCGATCCACTTTTCGTATCTAAAAACAATATGATTTGGAGCTCAACACCGTTGAATCCATCTGGTAAGACTTTATTTGTTGGGTTTATTTTTGCTCAAGTTTGTGTTTTTAGTCGCTCGAACCCGTTCCGAAAATATTATTACAATGAAACCAGGTGTTACTCGTTATGCTATTGCTCGTGTTGAAGTTTTGATTGATTCGTTTCTATTGTTTTTCCCAACTCAAATCGAAAAAATAATGATCGAAAATAGCAATAATTTTGGCCGCTCAAAGTTCGGCGATAAACAAAAAGAAATGGACAAAAGCATGTTGCATGCAAATTCAGCGTCTTGATTCTTGCGGGTGTTTACAAGTGAGTTTTTTCAAGACAAATGTATTTTTTAGTTTGAAATAAACACATGTTTATTTCTCTTAGATCGAAAACAGAGCGAATCGAAGATTTGTTTGATGCAGATTTTGGTCTACCAATATTTCGTGCAATCATGTCCAAAGAAACTTTCCAGTATATAACGAAAGTCCTGCGTTTCGATGACCCAACCAACCGAAGACAAAATCGACTAACAGTCAAGGATAAATTTGCTCTGATTCGTAACTTATGGGACAAATGGGTAGAACTCCTTCGTCTGTTTTACAACCCATCCTCGTGCATTACAGTTGACGAACAATATTACTCGGTTTTCATGGTCGTTGCTCGTTCAGGCAATATATGCCAAGTAAACCAGAGAAATAAGGCTTGAAATTTTGGGTTTGTACATTTGGGACATTCAACCTTATCTTGGAAAAGAATTTGGAGCTACAGCTGAACGAAATCAAGGTGAACGCGTAGTTTTAGATTTAGTTGAAGGGTTGAAAGGTCACAACATCACCATGGACAACTTTTTTACGTCATACGAATTGGGCCAGAAATTACATACTCCAAAAGAATTTGACTATGGTTGGCACGGTTAGAAAAAATAAAAGAAGTATTCCACTAAAACTTTTATTGGAGAAAAAGAAACCACTATTTCAATCAACATTTGCATTTACTGATACCACAACTTTGGTCTCATATATCAGCAAGAAAAATAAATGTACCGTAGTTCAAAGCACAATGCATAATAATTCTGATGTTGGGCCTGAGCCGAAGAAGATGCCAGAAATCATCTAATACTTCAACAAAACTAAAGGTGGTGTTGAAAATGCCGATAAAATGCTTTCGGGATTTAGTTCAAAACGAAAAACAAATCGTTGGCCAATGTGCGTGTTTTCCAATATCGTCGATATTTCTTCACTGAATGCCTTGATCGTTTATATGCAAATCGATCCAGGGTATCAGACTTCGAGAGGCAAACAAAGTCGTAAGAAATTTCTCCATGATCTAGGCGTCGAATTGGGCAAAGATTACATGTTCAACAGATCAAGAGCACCTCGAGCCACTTGTTCACTTTCGCTTCAATCAACGCTATCTGGCTCTTCCACTACGATTATTAATGAAACCGGAGGCGAAGATACCAATCCACCTGTCAGACGGACAAGATTTGTTTCACCACCACCAAAAAAACATGGAAGACGGCTTTTTGTTTAGATGAAAAAGCAAAAACAAAACAGAATAAAACAGAGTTGATCTGCTGCTTGTGCAAAAAAAATGTTTGCAAAAACAAACACAACCGGAATGTGTGTGTCAAATGTTTTAAAAACGTTTAAGTAATCACACAGACTTCTCTTATTCATTTATCTTTGATGTTTCAATTATTTTCAACCATAAATGCTAATTATTTCTAAAGAAATGTTTATTTTTGTATTTACTTTCTCATAAAATATATTAGGGTCGAAAACGACCCACCAACGTAAGTTTAGTAGTTTTTTTTAACGTAGGTCTACGGTTAAGCGGTAAAACTTTCAAAACAATTTGTTTTGTAAACACGATAACAATATTATGAAAAAGAAGTACTTACTCTCAATTTCCAATGAATTCTAGTAATTACTTGGATAAATTCAGTATATACTGAAAGTAATTGCAAGCAAGTAGGAACTTAATTTTATGCATACGAAATGAAGTTAATACTATAAATTTAATCATCTACTACAAGTTATAGTATACCTATACTGTAATCTTCTAGTAAATACGTCCGTTTTATGCATATCAATTATCAACCATTGTGATACCACATGTACATATCTAGGAAAACTTTTATTTAAAAAAACTATTTTGAGCTCTTTATGAAGCGTGCAATATTACTTATTGAAGTATTTGTTAGATCACTCGTATCGTTGTAGTAGAAGTCTCCCAAATGGAGTCAACGTCTCTGTGACAGAGCAGGATAGGTACAAAGAAGGTGAGGAATTGTTTCCTCCTCTTCCTCATCCATGCAGCTTCTGCAGAAATTATTAGAGTAGACACCTAGTCGCCTGGCGTGCCTACCTATTAGACAGTGTCCGCTTATGACACCTATTACGGAGCTAATGTGCAATCTGCTTAAAGATATCAATTGGTTCGAGCGTTTCAGATCCAGCGTTGGCCAGATTTATTTTGTGGTGACACTTAAGGTTTGTGTTCTTTATAGCATCTTGCTTTGGCATATGTTTAAAAGTAATACCTAATAGTAGTCTTATCTGGTAGTATAGGTACTGTTGTTCCACTTTTAGTGAGTTCGTCCGCTTTACAGTTTGCTGGAATGTCCCTATGGCAGGGAACCCTATCTCATCGAGAGATGATCGACAGTTTTGGGCTGTTATAGAATTTGTAGAAACAGAGTCCAGAGATTTGATGGTAGCTTGGCTGTCTGAGAAGATGGGGATATCAGTAGTTGATATCACGTTTTCTTTAAGCCAACATAAAGCTTTTTTAATCGCTTAAAGTTCCGCCTAGAACACACTACAATGATTAGGAAGACGGAATGAGAGACTTAAATTAAGTCTGTCTGAGTACACGCCTCCACCAACCCCGTCGACTCGACGGTTTTTGATCCATTATTATAAAAGTGAAGGGATTCATCTTCCAAGAAAGTCTCATCTTCCCAAGTGGATCTGGATGGGATGGTAACTTGAAAGTTTTTGTTGAAATGTGCTTGGAGTGTAGTGTAGTCGATGTTACTTGAAAATGATCTGAACGAATTCAGAATTACCGAGTGGCCAATTTCATTATAGATCCACTGTGAAGAGGCTTTAAGACGAATAGCTGTACTTGCGACCGTTTTTTTACCTCAAATGTCTAGGGGTATCAGATGGAATACAGTGGTGAGTGCTCCGCTCGTGCACAAACAGGCAGTTCGTTGAACCTTACTAAGTTTACCAAAGTTTTAGTTTTATCTAGAGCGGTCCACATATGTCAAGGAAAAAAATGTAAAACAGTGAAAACAGATGTCCAAAATAAATTCTCCAAAAAAAAAAAAAAAAAATTAAATTAAAAAATATCCTGCCTTACTGAAAAACAAAAACAGAACTTTCCAAATTTTAACTGAGTTTGCATCGCACTATTTTTTTAACATTTCAAATCACCAAATTTTAGTATCATACTAAATTAAAATGTCACTTTCACAGTTGTTTCGAAGATAAAAATGGTATGTTTGCTTTTTTTTAGGCGTGTTCATCTAGAACTAGAGTTTATTTAGGAAATATTTTTATATTTATTTAACTAAAGAGCTTGAAATTTAGAAAATTGCTAAGTAGTATCGTTCTAACATCAGATTGTTTAAAATGGTGTTTTCAAATATATTGTACATCTTCTTTAAAATTTTTTGTTTTAACGGTTTTCTTATTTAATGATTAACAGTCGTATTTATTAGATTTTTGTCTACTTAGACACTGTCTAACTATTTTCAAATTGGTGGAAATATGCTTTATTTAATAAAAATAAATATCACAATATTCACGGTTAAGACAATCTACTAACTACTACTGTCTAAGTTAGGCAGCTATAAGACAACAACAAACGAGGTTTTTGAACACATTTTCCAAAGTTGGACAGTGATTAGACATGATTAAGTTTCTATCTAATTTTTATAATTTCTTTTTTTAGAAAATTGCTTCAATCAAACCCTACAAATATTATAAATTTATAAAATATATCACTGAATCAGCACAGCCTGCAAAAAAAAAAAAAAAAGTATCTAAGTCACAAGGCTTGAATATGAATTTAAATATCGGAATTGGAAGTATGCTCGATTACTCATCAGCGAATGAGAATGGGTTGAAGCAGAGGCTGAGGCTGATGGGTATCAGTTTGAATTTGAATATCCCACATGACGTTTCTTTCAACGTATTTAGAATTTCCTTCTGTACGGGTCAGGCCAACAACGCCAACGGGTTGAACAAAAAAAAAAAAAAAAAAATTGAAAAATCTGAAACACAAAAGAACATTTTTTGACATGGTTCTATATCTATCTACTACTTCTGATATGAAACCCTTAAATCAAACGAATAGTGCATATAAAGTGTAGAATATATATTTTTCTTCTTTTTTTTTGGAAACCGGAAATATGACAGGCTCGCAGTCCCAGTTCCCCATATTTTTCAATTTTCCGGGAAAAAGTCAGGGAATATAACAACTTATACATGTATCACAGAACCTATTCCGTTTATCCGGAATTTGAACATTTTTATCCAAAGCAAATGTGCATAGGTATGTATGTATATACATATCATGTATAGATAGAGATAGGAAGAATTCAATCGTTTCCGTCATCCTTGGGCGAGGCTCACCAAGTCCGAAGGAAAACCAGAGAATTTAATATTAGCATGAACATTTTTTCGTTTACTAATTTTTCTTCTTTTTTTTTTTAATTTAAAGTAAAGGTATTCAAATACATGGAATTTCCAGTACCACACCGTACCACGACGACGACGTTATGAATATATTCTCTTTTATTTTGGTAATATTTTAGTTATCCAACAAGATGTATCTATATACGAATCAGTTTGATGTCAAAGGGCCAACCTTACTTTATTGTGCTGCCAAAAAGATTCATATCTGGTTTGCAAAGTGTCCGCTTATTTTTTTTAACTTCAGTAAAACCTGGCATCTATAAATTGGAGGTGGAACTGATTTATTATAGGTGAGTTTTCAATCATAGTATGGAAACCATGCAATTTACATGGGAAAGTGACTTTCGATTGGAAATCTAGTGAATCTGGCGGCTTTTGTATTTGAGTTAGCTTAATAGTTGAATTGTTACAAACTTTATAAGTTTTTATGTAGCCAGTTATATCCATCATCAAAGAGATAGCTGGAACCACAGTTTAGCCTACCAGCTAGGTACCGGAAAAAAACCCTGACATAATGGTTAGTGTGTAGGACTCGAAGGTCTTGTGAACGAACCGGATCTCTGCCATCTAAAAAAAATGGTTTTTCACAGGTTACTGCATCTTGCGAGATATTGGTAAATCCTCCGAGAATAGGTATCTCTTTTCATTAAAAAGTGCCGCTTATCCAAGCCGCTCGGATCCGGCAACATGGATAGGTATATGTTAAATTCATTTTAAGAATGAATTTTTTGAAATGAATGCTTTGTTTTTTTTTTGCGTAGCGTCAGGTTGACTTTGTACAATGATATAGAAATAAAAAAAAAGAAGAGAAGGAAGCTGTATCGATGAGGCGATGGCTCAAATTGGCCAAATTTCAGCTTTTTAAAGCTTAAGGAGAATGATAAATTGGAGTTAAAAAATAATGCTCGTCTATTTCTTCACTTCCAGATATCAATACCTCACCCTAAATTTGGTGAACCAACAAAATTAAGGGGTTTTCCTTGAACAAAATCTCAATGTTTGCCAAATTTGAGTCTTATAGAACTTAAGGGGAATGGGAAATTCGAAGTGGAAAATTGGGGGCCAAAATTACATTGACCTTTAATTTTTAATTATAATAAAATTGATAAATGTACTTCACCAATTTCTTGATAGCTTTCGAAGTGACAAGATCTTTCCACAATTTTTTGTATGTATTATCAATCTTTTTTTATGGCAAATTTTGTTAACTCCCAGCGTGGTGTGCTTAAACTCCGTCATGAGAGGTTTATATACTTGAAGTATAGCTATTGGAGTGAAGGATTTGAAACAAATTGAAGGTGTGAAATATACCACAGCCAAAGATGCCGAGGAAGGGTATTTTCAAGACAAAACTATTGTGGTCATAACCACGGCCCTTACCCCGTTTTGTGCGAAATAGCCAGCACTACCCAGAAGCTTAAACTCGCTGCAATAGCTTCTTCTAAGGCTCCGAAAACTTTAGTCTCAGGAGCTTTAGGAGGAGCTTCCACACCGTCCGTAGTCTGTGGGCCAAGCAATATGTCGATGCAGAAGGCGGTTTCCCTGATAATTCCTTGATCACAAATCTTGTAAATTAACTATATACTCATCTATTTATTTACTTAGTTTTTGTTATTTATTTCTTTGTTAATTAATTAATTTATTTATTTGTTACTTATTTATTTATTGTTAATTTATTTATCTTTTTATTTGTTTGTTTGATCATTTATTTAATTCTTACTTATTTATCTGTTATTGATTTATTTATTTTTTTTTATTTATTTTTCTATTTATTCATTTATTTATCTCTTTGTTTGTTTGATTGATTATTTATTTTTATATGTTTAATTGTAATCTAATTATTCAGCTCCATAATGTATTAGTCCTTTTGGTAATTTATTGTATTTGTATTTAATTTATTTTTTTTTGTACATTTATACCTGTTGAATTATAATTATAGCAAACCGTTTTTATAGTTCATTTGTTAATTACTTATATATATTATCTTCCTATATTATTATATCAGTATTATATCAGTATTGTGACATTAGTTCTAGTTTTATATTTAATTTTTTTTTTTTTTGCTTAAATGGAAGGTGTTACCAGCTTTTCCTTTCAAATATAATTATAAATTTAGTATTATTTTTGTTTTTCAAACATTAAACACTTTTTCAGAAGCAAGATTATGTATATTATCATAACTCTGTATGTAAATTGTGCGGTTACAACCAAATTGTAAAATCTATGCTGTTAACATAAAAAAAACGAACGTCGACATCAGTCAATGCCGATCCCACATACTCGATCCCATATCAACATCCCCGCTATTGGCCACAAAAGCTTCTCATCCAGAAGATTTTTTGCTGGCCGATACAGGCAGCTGCGATGTTGACACAATTATAATATTCGGTTCACTATCGGATCGAAGAAGACTACCACAGTGCGAAACATGGTTGCTGGATGGAACCTTCAAAGTTTGCCCGGAAATATTTTTCCAGTTTTGGGTAGTGCACGGGCTATTTCAAAATAAAGTGCTTCCGTGTCTATATTGCTTGCTCCCCAACAAATTGGAAGTTACCTACGTACGCGCTTTTAAGTTGATATACATACAATGCTAACGGAATGGAAAATTTGCTGTCATGGAATTTCCTCATCAACTTTGAAAAAGAGGAAGAGAACGCTCTCCGATTTCTTTTCCCTGAGGCGAATATTCATGGCTGCTTTTTACATTTCACGCAAGCAATGCGTAGGAAAATCCAAGAGTTGGGAATGCAAGCGAGATATGGGATAGACACGGAGTTCTACATGTATTTTCGGAAATTTGGGGCATTGTGCTTTTGCAGTACCAATGTCATTTTAAGTCATTATAGAATGATGGCGAATGTGATCCTAACAAGCTTTGGTGATACCGAGCAACACTAAAACTTCTTCGAGTATTTTGAAAATACTTGGGAAGGGCGCGTTCGCCGAAGTCCCCGATTTAGACTGTACATGGGGAACTGCAAGAGAACAACTACACAAAATCTTCCGAGGACTAAATACTGTGGATATCAATATTAAATTATAAGCTGTTGGCCTTCTTCCCGAACATGTGCGCGTGAACGCTGTGTTCCAACGTTTGAATGCTATAGTGATTTCATGCTCCTTTATTCCAGAGCCGAATACGCCCAAGCTAATTAGACGATTCCAAGGGTCATCAGCCAGTGTGTCCAAAAGACTCCACACGACATAATAGTATAAGTGTTGCCACTGTTTTTTTAATATTAATTTTCTATTTTATGTATTTTGTTTAAATTTGCCCTCTCACCTAAAGAGTGGACAAATAAAGCGGCCGTGTTTTTTTTGGAATTTTATATATAATAGCCTAGTTTTATATTTCACATTTGGTACCTAAATAACTTAATTTTCGGCTTTCGCCATTCTCACAAATCCTTATAATTTTGAGACATCAAGCCTAATAAAATTCACATTAGTTTTGCCAAAAGTATTTGCACCCTACTGTATGTTTAGTATACGTGTGTGATACTTCTTATTCGTCTAAAACCTTCCTTGCATTTAATGCGAAAACTTTTTCACTTGATCATTCGATTTTGAATTATGTATGAAAGGAGGAATCCTGACGTTGTTGGTTTTTCTTAATATACACCAGGTAGGTATACCTACAGGTGTTGCGTTGTTGGTTTTGTATAGTCCATTGGCACCTGTCACAGAACTTGTATCTTCCATTCCCATATATGTAGTCGCAGTGGATGGCATGATGGCCTTACATAAAATAAGTTATGGGAGCACTTTAAGTAGGTTGAATTATCTTGGACGCTCACAATAAAATTGCAAATTCTGGTTTGGGTTGGCTTTGAGAAAGGTTGAGCCTGGCATGCCTAGGTATGTATATATTGGTATATTGTGTATATGTGGGTAATGATGAGTGGGAATTTAATGGACTGCTGTATTGAATTAAATTTAGAAGCGAATAACACCCTTTTGTCAAACAATGTTTTAATGGCAGACATTGTGTTTTATGGGGTTCTCATGAACAGAGGTATATAGATATCTATACCATGTCTAAGGTTAAGGGAATGAACAAAACGAGTTTATAGCATAAGTAAGTCAACTTTAATGGAGTATCATATATATTCTACTTACAAAAGGTTTTCATTTTGAATTTTATAAAGGTATATGGATTACTCATGGATGTGTATATGGGTACCTTTTTTTGACGTGACAACATGTACATTTCAGATTTATCACATAATTCATTTTGTATAAATGTATATCTGTTGGCTACGTAAATTAGGTGTTCTATACAAACTTAGTTTGAAAAAAGAAAAGATTTTTCTTTTGCCATCTTTGAAGAAGACAAAACGAAGATGCTTGAAGCAATGAGTGGAATTTATTTCTATCACTCAAAATGAACCTTAGACAACTGCAGACATTTTTTAGGGGACATATTTTAGTCTTTATGGGCGATACAAGAACTCTAACCTATTCATGAATTATTATAATAATATGTAGGTACCTACATGAGAGAATTTGAGAAGCGAGCAATTTATAATTTTGGGTGTGAAAATTATTTTTTCAAAAACTGTTCTTTAAAACAATTAAATTTAAAAATAAAATATAAGAAGAAATTGTTGCGCTTTACAAAATGTATAATAAGGCTTTGTGAGTGTTGCCGTTGTTTTTTAAAAGGTATGTAGGTAATTTATTTTTTGTTTCAAGTCAATTTTTTAGAAAATTGTTCCTCCTGCCTGAAACGGGACATATACGATTATTTTTCTTGTCTCGTCCAAACTTACATGTTTTAGCTTTTTGTCAAGTCTTATGCGAATCACCTAGTACAATCCTTTATTCCAATAAGATAAATTGATTTAACATTAAGATTTAAGTAAATATTTTGAAGCTGCAAAAGTGTTCAACTCTTAAAATATAAAAGTTTTGAGACCCATTTAAGTTTCATAATAAGATATTTATTCTTTACTATAGCAATGGAATATAAACGATTTTAATGGTAGTTTTTTTTTCAGATTTGGAAGGCTAAGCTTTAGAGCAGTGTCCCACCAAAACCTTTCCAAAATACTCATGTCCTCTCATGATCTTCGAGATCTCAGCAATCTTAGTTAAATAAACATGACTCCTCAGCAAAATTTCTCAGTTTTTCGTTCGAAAGAGCAAATTATTAAAAAAAATTGAACTACAGAGCTAGTTCGACTGTTGTTCACAATACAAAAATCTAATGACACGACGCATGTTAATGAACATGTCGTTGAATGTGAACGATTCTATTAGGAAGAAATTCATAGAAAATAAGTAAACACAGTTGGTCTTATTTATGAGCGTTGTCTAACTTCAGACAACTATCTATAACTTTGGAAAATGTGTTCAAAAACCTCGTTTGTTGTTGTCTTATAGCTGCCTAACTTAGACACAAGAGTAGATTGTCTTAACCGTGAATATTGTGATATTTATTTTTATTAAATAAAGCATATTTCCACCAATTTGGAAATAGTTAGACAGTGTCTAAGTAGACAAAAATCTGATAAATACGAGTTTGTTTTCAAAACAAACTTCAAGTAAAAAAAAAATCAATAAAAGTAATATGTATGTAGTATTTAAGTTTAGTGAAATCCTTGACCTAGATGCCTCCTACAAATAGATTTTAAAGATTTTAAGATTAAAATTTGCAAAACTTCTGTTACATTTACTTTTATTTAAATCCAGACAATTCTTTTTATCATTAACCGCCATGTTATTAAATCGATACATCCAGATTAAAACTTAATTCCGGGTGTGTTTACATTGAATTTGTTAAATTTACATTCGGATTTAAGTTTTAATCTGGATGAATCGATTGAATAATATGGCCGTAAGTCATTTATAGCATTAAATCCGCATTTGATGAATGACAGATCCTGGATGCGTTCAGAAATATATCTCTAAGGATGGAAACACAAGAAGCATAGATTTTCGGAATGAAGTGTAATGCAGCATAATTTTAAATTGCCCCCCCTATAAAATCAAATTGCCCCGGGCATGGGCCCCACATTGGGAAACACTGATTTAAACTATCCATACCCAAAACTTGAAAATTTGACAGAAGAAAATGAGATAACACTATTTTCTAACTTTTGTATTTCGAAAAGTTTTTTTTTTTTTGTTTTTTTTTTTTTTTTTAAACAAAAAATATTAATGTGTGATTTTATTTTTTTTATTTTTTGTAATGAATACATTTTTTTTTTGTTTTTATAAAATCTAAATTCACTTGTAAAATAAAGACTTGTCTGACAAGTACAAGTTAATGCTGTAACACAACTTAAACTTTTAAACTTGTCAGAATAAATAAATTTCCCCGACCCTTGCACAAAGTTGGCCAAGTTCCTACTGTCCGTTAGTTTGTGCTTAATTTGAGGTAGGTAAAGTCTAAATGGGTGAATCGATTGGCTTCAAATTTGCTGCAGAGCATTTTCAAGTCTCTAGGGGAGAAATTCAATCTTTTGTTTTAGCTCACCTAAAACGAGTAGCTGTCATACAACGATTTTTACTTGCGATATATATGTACATAGGTAATATTATGGTATTATGACACGTTGTGGATCCCTAAAAAAATCGAACTCGAGATTTCAATCAAACTTGAAGTCGAAAAGTAAGTGGTACCTCCTAGAATAATTTTTTTGTCGTTTTCGTTTTTATTTCAAGAAAAAAATCAAATTTTGGGTTTTTAAAAAAATTTTCAAAACTATTTTTTGACAATTCGATATTTTGAAAATAAGTGGATGATTTTTTTTTTTAATTAATTTTTAAACTCCGCATAAATAAGTTTTTAAAATTTTCGTACCTACCAATTTTTTAAAATTCAAAATATTCAAAATTTTATATATAAAAAATGTATTTGTTAAAAAACCGCTACAACGATTTTTAAAAATTGGTTCTCATAAATTAAGATTTGTGTAAGAAATCACTTGGTGTACATTGCGTTGGTGTCAAATCAATTTCAGATATTTTTTTAATCAATTTATTTCTAATTTTATTGATTTTTTAACATTTTTTTCAGTCTTAACGGTATCTATCTAAGTACCTACCATGCATACTTTAAAACCACATTGTGATCGCACATAAGAGCAAGTTCGTGTTTTGCATTTTATTTTTTTAAATCAAGTTGATTTTCGGAATCATCGTTCAATGTTTTTTTTATTATTGATTGTTATTAACATTGATCCAAAACAGAATTTTATTGAAAAAAAAACTACACCAAAAAATGGGCCGAGTTAGCTAAATATTTTTATGTAGAAGAAAAATTAGGAGTCTTCTGTTATCTACAGCTTTTCTGAATAATAATTAAAACAATAACTTTTGATGATTGAATTTTCACGATTGATCTCTTTTCATTGTCATTGGGCCGAAATTATGCCTGGAATAAACGAAGTTAACGTCTATAACAATCGAAAGAGTACCTACCAAAGAAAAAAACGGTACAAAATTACTCTCGTAAAAACTGTGCACTTCATAGTTCTGAGAACTCAAAAACATAATTATTATAAATTTTTATGCTGTGGTATTTCTTACTCATATTTAATTTTATTAAACTTATGTCCTTTAATAACATCATGGTTTTGACTTTGGCCCTATAAGAACTCTTTTCTATCACTACTTGTGATGGTGACTCATGGTCATGAGTATATTGGTACTTCAGTATAAATTATTCAATTCTAGGGAAATCAAATGTATCTCATTGTTGAATTTTTGGGCAACGTTAAACTGTGATCTACTTACTTGCACCCCTGCCTCAACTATTTTAAGTTAGACATCCTGTCTTGTGCCTAAAAAAGAAGGTCAATACGGCTATTCACGCGTACTTAAGACCTTAGTAACGGTGATGGTAATATTACACCCGCACATTTATCTTTTTTATTTTATTTTTTTTTTATATTTCTCTTTGTTGAACAAGACAACAAAACAGTTTGTATATTCACGGTGCGTCAACTTAAAATCTCGTTGATATTTTTTCGGTCAAAATAAAACATGTTATAGATTGTAGATAGGTACATATATATTGAAAAACGTATTAACATAAAATCAATATCTTAAGAGATATAAAACAAAACTTTCCTTATGCCAGAAACCTATATCTACTTTCAGTACAATGTGGTTATGAGAATGAAATCAAAATGGTTTTGTCGCTTTTCAAGGAAACATTCACATAAAAATTGAAAGTGGGAAGCTGAAAAAAAAACTTCAGCACAAGAAATCGTTCCCTTATATGTATGTATGTATATTGTATATGTAGGTGGGTACCTATATATTATTCGCTTTTTAGTACAGGGCGGCTTTTATGATTTTTCCCCAAAGATTTTACGATACAGCTTTGTATAGTATGGGAACTCTTTTCTTTGACATTTTGGGTGGGGTGGTATATAGTGGTTTATACACATCTACATCCAGTCTTGCATTGACTACACCGTAAAAAGCAGAAAGCGCAAAGGATAAATAATCCTTTCGATGAGTCTAATAAAAAAGCGATCATCTTCATTGTGGTTAAAGGGAACGAGCAAAAATTTATTCCAACCACTATCTGGGTTAGATATATAGGGTAGGGATATATATGTATAATAGTGAATGTGCTTTGCGAGTTTAATACGCCTCTAAAGTATACCTACATAATACGTTATGCTCTTAAGTTTTATGAGAAGCATCATTTGACGAGGGGTGGATTTGGGATATTCTTCAAGACATTTTCCACAAGTAATTTGCAGAAAACAAAAGAAAACGCGTTGTCGGATCGTTAAAATGTTTTTACTAAAGATTGAACTCGCTCACAACACAACACAACATAGCCCAACAACGTTTTGTTTACTATTTGGCCAATAACAAAAGAAAACTTTATGTGAAGTAGGAAGGATAGGTACTAATACATGTACGAGTTATGAAAATAATTAACGAAAGTATTTTTTTTTTTGTTCATGAAATATTGTTGTTTTTCCATGGAATACGGTAGAATTTCTGTCATGCTCAAATTTCAATAGAATTTAAAGTTTAAAATATTTGAACTATCTGTAGAAGGTACAAAGAGATCTAAAAATGAATCCGAAATGCTTTTGGAAATTTATAAATAGCAAAAAAAAAGTCCTGTCCATATCCGTCTGTTCTTAAGTCAAATTAAATATCTAGTCATGATCCTAACTTTTTTCAAAGTGTCTTCAACTGTGATACAAACATCTGTGTGTAATTTATGCTGTGATACTTTAAACTGTGGTATTTTTGTATATATTATTAGTATTAGTATTCGTTTATTTAGTAGGTATATTAATTTACTATTTACAACAGAGTTTATATAAATTGAAAAAAAATTCGTTTACAATATATTTTTGAGATACTTGTAAATAAAGCAAAATTTTTGATACATTCTATTAAATTTATGTGTACATATTCAGTCGTATTTATTAGATTTCCTTAGAACACTTTTGGACAGTTGTCCAGCTAGCCATTGCTTGTCTAAATAATTGGAAATCTCCTTGTCCTTATTTATAAACTCATTTCAACAGTGGCCTACAAATGTTTTCATACACTCACTCATTTCGTGAGCATTTGGATTCGTTCAATGAACATTTCGTTTATTTGAAGATTATTTTTCAATTTTTTGTTTAGAATAGGTTTGGACAACCAATTTCAGTGTCTAAGTTAGACACTCGATGGAAAATGATTATAAATAATGTTTTGGACTTGGACAGCTGTCAAAAGTTAGACATACTTTGGAATACGACTGATAGACTCTTTTTACCTTTTCTCCCGAATAAATTTTAATATTAAAAACCATCACCAACCATCAAAGCTTTGCGCTTTTGAATCAAATTCAAAGAGAAGCTACTTTAAAATAAATAAATAAATAGAAAATTTTTTTGAATTCTGAATACTTTTTTGAAAGCGAAGATGAATCTTCATCTGGAGAAGAAACGTGTATAACAAGAAGACTTATTAGAGATTCATCGAACCCTATGAGCCTTCCTAGTTCTACGTAAGTAAAGTTTAGTCCTTCCCACATTGTATTCAAGGAAAATCCTTAAAATATTTTCAAGGTTCAAGCAAGTTTTCCGCCTAAGGCGTCAGTTATAGCGATCAGGAAAACGAAACAGGAAAAACCTTCAAATAGATTATTTACTAGGTTTTCATTCGATTTGAAACGCAAATGTTGTACTAATCGATGACAAATAACTCAATGAATTTTTTATCCAAATAAAATTTTCAACTCAACAATTATTTTATTGTTAAAAATGAATTAATGTGTTTTCCTGATGTAAATTCATTTTTCGTGCCAGGAAAACACATTAATGCATTTTTAACAATAAAATAATTGTTGAGTTGAAAATTGTATTTGCTTAAAAAATGTATTGAGTTATTTGTCATCGATTAGTACAACATTTGCGTTTCAAATCGAATGAAGTAAATAATGTATTTGAAAGTTTTTCCTGTTTCGTTTTCCTGATCGCTATAACTGACGCCTTAGCAAGGAAAAATTTGGATTTTGGTTTCCATAAAAGACACAAGCAAATTCGATTGCTTGGTATTAGTTGGAGGCCCAGAAATACTGTTGCGGACGCCTGGATACTAGAAATCGGTAAAGAAAAATTGTTATTAATTACTAATTAGGAAATATTAAAGGAATCTGAAAAGAAATACAACTTACCGAATAATTTTGTAATTTTTTGGATGGCTTCTATTTTTGTTGGGCATCTCCATTCTCCGGGACGGGATATCTGAAATGAAATAAGATCAAAAGAGATAAACCACAGATCACTCACTATAATTGCATGATCCTAACACTATGTAGGAAAGGGAGAGATGAGTCAGTGACGTCGGGAAATTTTAGATGGGAAATTTTTGTCTCCATAGAGGTAGTTTGTAGATAGCAATATATAGCTCTTTCAGATACTCCGAAAACGTGAAAATCATTACTGTGTCAGATCGGAGAGCTATCTGGCTGAGTTGTTTAGGCCACATAGGGATGTTTAGTTGGATTATTTTTGAAAAGGCTAAAAGAATAATTAGAGGGAAGACAAAAAATGGGATACTTAAAGTGTTGCCGGGAAGAAATATTTCAAGGTAGTACTGAAGCCAAAAAAGAGGAATATTTTGAAAAAAATAGTAGTACAGACATTTTTTAGTCTTCAAACTTTATTAAAAAAAAAATCATCAAGAAAAAAAATCAGTTACAAAAAAAAAAACATAAATAAATAAATTATTAATTCTAAGAACAAAAATAAGTAAATATCTTTTCTATCACACAAAATCTGTCTTGTGGCAGATAGCGTAATGCATAGTTATAATTATTTGCCTTTTTTTGCCTTTACCTGCTCCAAGGAATCCAATTTCACTAAATATCTATACAATAAAAGTTTACTTTGAATTTTCCTAACAGGAATTACAATTTTTCAAACATTAATTAACAAACCTTTTCATTTTATTGAACTATACATACAAATTTACGGAGCTCAAAAAAAAAAAAACAACCACCAAACCAAAATTTCAGGTAATGAGGTAACCATAAAATAAATACCGAACTGACAAATGTAAATTGAACGTAAATTGACGTCCACGCCAACGAAAAACAAAAACAAACAATAGGGAAACTCCCTTTTTGACGACAGTTTGGAAAATTAAAATGCTGCCAAATTTGATTTAAATTTGAAGTGAATTAAATTTATTAAGGTTAACATTACACTTTTGCTGCAAGTGTAAAATATTTTAGGTCTTTAAAAAAAATAGGAGTACGAATGTAAAAGGAGGAGTACAGGAGTACGGAGGTGTTGAAAGGAGTACAATACTCCTATGGGAGTACTTTCGGCAACACTGGATACGTAGCTGAGTGAGCGTAGTGAATTAAAAATACCAACTATTATAATAGATATGAAAAACGGTTATACGGGTGCGCAGAGTTTCGAAGTGAAGGAAAAAACCTATTGGTGACAGAAAACGAACTACCCTGACGTACATAATTTCAAACTCACAACCTTAGGGCTACTAGTCAAATCCAGTTCCATATATCATTGAGAGGAAATCTTTACAGCAATTGAATTGCTAGGACACAACCACTTGCAAAACTGTTCCCCCTAGAGTTTTTGGACATTTTTTTAACTCTTTCTTATTTTTTTTTGTTTCTTTTGAACTAATATTTCCTTGGACTGATATTACCGAATTCACCAAAGTTGTCCTAGTGACAACGGGGGATAGACTTTTGTTGTGCGCTGCCATCTAGTGGCGGAAGTAGGAAATAAAGTTTGAAAAGAGAAAAGAGAGGTGACAAAATGTCAAATGAGAAAGGGAGAAGAAATGAGTGCCAATACATTGACATTTTATAAATATAATAAAAAAATGAAAACTAGCGGATGAACTGGATCGTATGACCCGAATAATGTGGGGGGAGGAATAACTGATCCGCAAATTGAACCAACAATCAACTGTCCTAACTCAAATTTTCTCCGACGGTCGATCTACATAGAGCTACATGTTAAAGATTTTTTTAATGTATTTATTTTAATGTAATTTTCGTTGTAAATAATTGAAACATTTTATTTTAAATTAGAATTTATAGTTATACTAACGAGTGATCGGCAGGATTGATATTGTCAACTAAGACACTTTTCATATTAAAAATAAAAATAGAACACTAGAGGGTGAGTTTAAAAGTTAATGTTTTTTTCTGGAACTAAAAATAAAATACTATACCTTTCCTTAACTTCGTCTTGGCTTTGATTCTGGGCACGATTTTGCCAGACATAGACACCTCACAGCTGAGATCCCTGCGTGGACTTTATATATCCATGGATTTTTTTAAATGTTTTTTTTTTGTATAAATTATGCAATTTTGATAATATTTAAGTGGCGTTGAAGTTTTTTTTTTTGATATAGTTTCGTTTTTTTAATTTTAAATCTTAATTTTTTTTAATTCAATCACATACTTTTTTTGTAAGTTAAGTGGTGGTAAGTGGTGTATCTTGAGTATTTAATCGCGCTCTTTTTTCTTAAGTTTTGAAAAGATTAGTCCTCCCGGAAAGAGCTCTATTGAGGCAGGGAATTTTAAAGTCGAAAACCCCATCCTAACCAACTTGGGTACCAAAAAGGGTACATTTTCACCTGTCTTGGGAAACGCCTCATTGTCATATTGTGTATTTGTCCTGTGACAGGTGATATATGAAGTGACCAGAACCGGTATATAACAGTTTTTTGGGGAAGTTCAAATCTTAGCCAACGAACTTCCAGGGGCCTATTTCTCAGATCATACACATCATACATTTTATACAACATACAACATTTTCCCTACAACATACACATTATACAATTTGCTGTTTCTCAGATTTCATTGGAAGTGTTGTATGACATTTGTTTTGTTGTATGATGTGTATGATTTTGACATTTCATTATTATTTTGTTTTCTTGCGAAGTAAAAAGTTAATTATTAGACAAAAACATTAAATTTTTTTTAATTCAAAAGTAATAATTTATATATAAAAATATGGAATTGCTATACGACGGTGAAGACGTGTTGGAACCAATGGAAATTAATATACGTGTCAGAAGACGCCCTAAAATAATAAAAGAACGTATTAATTTTAATCTTGAAGATCCCCATTTCGTAGAAAAATTTAGATTGCCAAAAATACGTGTTGAATTTTTAGTAGAGAAATTGGGTAGATCAATTGTGCGTTCAAATAATTGCAACGAAGCCTTGTCACCGTTCTCGTTTTGTTATGCACCCCGTGAACTTCCCAAACAATATTTCCTTTTTTGCAAGCATTGATTGCAAAACTAAAAATTTTTGCTCTTTAGACGACTTAAAAAGAAAACAATGGAAATTGATCATAGTTAAAATTTTTCATAATCTCATAAATTAAAAAAAAAAAACTTACTTTTGTGTATTTCCTTTTCATTGCAGTACTATAGTCAGCCACTTACAACAAATTTATATGCTGTATGAAATGTATGAAAAATTTGAGGTTAATTTGCTGTATGATGTGTATGACAAATTTTTGAGAAACAGAATCATACAACATTCCAATATTTCCAGTGTAATCTCCGGTCATACATTGTTGTATGACAGTGGTTCATACAACAAATCTGAGAAACAGAAATCATACAACAGAACTGTCAAAATCATACAATGTATGTGATGTATGATCTGAGAAATAGGCCCCAGGTTGGGTGGGTTATTTATGGCTACGCTGCCTCGACACCTGCAGCGCCATGGTGTGGTGAAAAGTCCGTCCGTCGTATTATAACTTTATTTTCAGGCCTGATATATGTTTTTGTTGACAGGTAAGGTCTAGTTCGGGGGCAAGATTCCCCCAACCAGCGAGTTCAAGCCGAGCATCGCGAGCAGGCCACGTTCCTCGAACTAGACAAATCCTTTTTCCTACCCTTCGTCTACACCGATTCCAGCCACACTTCCTCTTGCCTCGCAACAATACAAACAGGTCTTATGTTTTTGTTTTTCACACTTTTATGTACTACATTTGACTCACATTTATAAATTTCAATCAAAACAACCGAGGACCAAATAAAAACACAATTTTAACAAATGACAATAATTTAAAACGAGTTTCGTTTTTATTTACGAGTTCGTTACTCGTAATCGCAAATAAAATACGAGTTTCGTTTTTTCTACTACAATTCTCGTTTCTCGTAACCGCAATTTAACGAATATGCAGTATTACTTACGATTATCGTTTTACATAATAAGCCTCCAGTAAAAAAAAAAATGCTCTCGATTCTTGTTTTTTTGTGCGTGCATATATCTACAGAAAGTCTGTTTGTATGACACTTCGTTTTGAAAGGATCCCAGAAAGATCGGCAACGTGAATTTGCTTGAAGGGCACGATATGGCAGGTACGTCTGTCAAAAAGACGAATCGAACGAAAAAACGAATCGTGTAATATTAGAATCTAATTTAATTCCGCTAATGAGTGAATTCTCACACTTGATTGGTGGTCAACAGCATAGCCACACGTTTTTTTAATAAAGCATTAAGCATGGCAAGTCACGCATCAGAACCAGAGGGTCAACTGTATGGTATCAATTAAAAACTCAAACTCAACATTAATGAGCAATATTTTTTAAGAATTTATAAGAACTTACAAACCAAAAATGCCATGCCACCCATATTCCTATATGTAGATAATTATGGCGGTAGAAAATAATGAAAATTCTTAATATTAATTCATAACATGAATCATTTCAAATGGTCCTCACGGGTATCTTAAAAATTTGGTAGAAACAAACGATTTTCTTATCATTTATTCGATCTCGGAATATTTTTCCTGCTTTCATATGACCAAAACGTTTTATTATGGACACATAACAGCTTGTTTCCGTAGTATGTTATATGAATACGAGAAACATCATACCTCCCAAGTTCCTCGTCCCTATATTTGGATGTTAATATAATATCAGCAAATTGAACTGTTCCAATCAACTTTATGTTAAAACTTCTTGTCTTTCCAATCGTCCTTTTGATATACAAAGAAATGTGTATAAAAAGAACTAGATGCCGCCAATTCAAGAGAAAGCTACCTGTGTATTGATAATCCTCATATCCAGATGAATGAATATGTGTGTGTTTGTGTATTTTACGACATAACAGTAGACATGATATGATACTTGACATTGGATACTATAGCTTTATAAATAAGTCGGATGCTTTCCCGAGAATATTGATAAAAATATTCAAGTCACGAACTTAATAATTTTCCATAATCGAAAAATTACACATTCCATGTTGAAGCCATTATTACCTAATTGGGCCGACCAATGAAGCCGGTATAGCCGATTGCTATTTTTCCGTTTTTCTGTTTGTTTTTGTAATGTCTCTAAGTTACTTCCCGAAATTAAATTTCAGTAAAAACAAAAGAAACAAAATAAAACATTTCTCAATTTTTGTGTGAAGAAGTAAATGCAAATGGAATTATCGATTGTTTATTATTGTTTCTGCTTACAATTTGCTTCTGAGCCAAAAGATACCTCTATAAGGTCTGGGTTGAATAAACAAAAGATGAACTTGGTATGCATATACATTGGGTCATTATCATTATCGGATTGATTCGGGTTAAAGTTTGAATTGCCCTTTTCTGAGACATTTCGTTGGGTAAAATAATACCCCTATCATAAATTAAAGTGTATCCATTTTCAAAATATCTAAATCAATATTAAGCACATTTTAAATTTATATTTCCCCCTAAACAAAATTTGTATGTGTAATATATTTATTTACATAAAGTCTTTTGTATAATATGCTGAACACAATAGAATGCTGCAACTGGAACTGTAGCTGGAAATGCAACAGCTGTGAAAAAGTGTCGTATACGTGCTAATATTTATGTTCCCACAGCATTTTGTATATTTTAAAGAAAAAAAAACAATCAACAATCACGGTCTCATTATTCACTTTTTTTACTTCCGATAATTTTCTTTTAATTAATAATATTTTTCGCCAAAAAAATAAACACAAAAAGCTTCAATATTTTTTTTTGGCTCTTTTTTTCTTCATACAAATTAAAACGTCAAAAGTGCTGCACGTGAAAAGTTGGTGCACTCTTGCAGCACCGACTGCAGTTGCGTTATGTTCGCAACATTGAATTTGTGTGTATTGAATATTTTGACAGCTATTCCAGCTGCAGTTAAAGTTGCAGCTTTGTATCCATTGTGTTCAGGCAGTAAAGGTGTTTGTTAGTTATAGGTGTTATTTTAAAAATTGTTTCTTAGTAAAGTTTTTCATAAAAAAGTTGAAGATAATGAAATTTTATTCAAAAATATTTTGAAACTTATCTTTTTCCGATCGTTTAGAAAAAGATGCAATTTAAAAAATATAAAATGACGACGAGAATATCGCGTATAACATCTAATCGAAAAAAGTCACCTCCCAAAATAGTCTATGCAAAGTTTATATACAATACCTATTAAATACAATATACAAGAAAACATAAACATTTTTTTTCCTAAAGTGATAGTTTAAAAACTTCCTATCAATATATTAAAAACTTGAACAAAAACAAAACCACCGTTTTTTTGCTATATTTATGTTACAAAATGACGAAGTAGTAGGAAAACAATTTATAGATTTTAATAATTTATAGATAAAAATATTTCACACGAGAGCTGTCAGTTAAAAGGTATTTTTTATTAGAAAAGCTATCCGGTGTATAGTACCATTTTATATGAATCATAAAAACGGTGCAGTGCAATAAGAGCCGCGGAAATAAAGCCTGTGGTTCTTATTTCCAAAATAAAAGGAATTTACACCTGCGGGCCTTTTTTCCTTTTTGGAGTGGCAATAAGACCCACCATTAAAAAGCATTAAGACTCGCGGATGCTATTGCCTATCTGATATTACATTAAGATCCATACTTAAAGTGTGATTCAATAACTCTTTAACTTAATACTATTTTCCAAGAAAACTGTTGACATTGGCCCCTGTCTAGCTCCTAAGCGGAGCAACGGAGTTGCGTGAGTCGGAAAGATGACCCAAAGAGGTAGTTAAAATCCTTGAAACCCGCGAAGCGCCCCATCCGAAGTACTGCTTGCAAAGTCCAAAATCGTTTTTTTTTTTTTTCTTAACTGAATGAGTTTTATTCCCTATATTCTTCGAATTGAAACCTTCAAAAAACAGAAATTAAAACCTACAGCTTTTTATTTCCATTTTAAGAAGGAAAAAACGCCCGCAGGCTTATTGCACTGCATCTATTTGTTCTTTTCTGTTGGTATGATTGAAAATTGAATTTTAGGTATTTCGATGGATATGTTCATGGAGTAGGTAGTTATATTATTGTAATTTTCCATTTTTTATTTTTCGGTTTCGAAAGTAGAACTAAATAAAACACACACAGCGATACATTTTTGATGAAAATTTTATTTCATTATAATACTTCAAATGACAGCTGAGTTTGACAGGTGTTCAATTCCAGCGCATCCAACTTGAAACCACCTAATGAATGACCCGTTACCATTGTAATAAAATTCTCTTTATGTTGAGTTTGTTTTAAATGAAATTACCAATTAGGGTAAAAAGAAAAAAATCAAGAACCTACAAAAATTGATTAAATAAATATATATATATACTGTTCAAAAATTCATCTTGCCGAGAAAATGGCTTAAATCGAAATGTTTTTGAATACAAGTCTATTTTATCTGCGTCCCTGATTTTAATTGATTTTTTTCTTCAACTTTGTTTTTTCATTTTTTGACTTTAAAATTTTTTTTATCTCGAGTTTAAGATTTTCTAGAATTATCTTTTATGACTTTCTTGTAACGGGTGGTTAAATTTTAAGGGCGGATGTTGAATGTGAACCACACCTAAACGTCAAGTTTTTTTTCTGCATTTCATTTGACATTTTTCAATTTCAGACTAACTCAATTTGAACTATGGAAAGATAAACAATCGAGAAACGCGTTAAAGTTATTCAGGCTTATTATGAAAATGGGCGTTCACACACATTTTCACCTCAGTGGATTCGTCAATAAGCAGAATTGCCACATTTGGGCGAATGATAATCCAAGAGTGATTGTCGAAAAACCAATGCACCCACAAAGAGTGACTGTTTGGTGCGGTTTATGGGCTGGCGGCATCATCGGGCCGTATTTTTCCAAAATGAGTTACTGTGAATGGTGTTCACTATGGTGAGATGATAACGAACTTTTTATGGCCCGAATTGGAAGATATGGATGTGGACGATATGTGGTCTCAACAGGACGGTGCCACTTGCCACACAGCTAACGAAACAATGGCTCTTTTGCGCAACAAATTCAATGGCCGTGTTATCTCACGTGGTGGCGTGTGATTTGACACCGTTGGACTTCTTTCTTTGAAAGAAAAGGTGTACGTCGATAAGCCAGCAACAATTCAAGAGCTAAAGGATGAGATAATTCGGCACATTAACGGCATAGAACATCAATTATGCCTCAGCGTCATCGAAAATTTGGACCATCGGATGGAGGTGTGCCGCCGAGGTCGCGGCGGCCATTTGGCCGATATTTTGTTCCATACATAACTGAACCATACCAATATTATCATAATAAAAAGAAATGACAATAATTTCCTAAATAATTTGTGTTCTATTTAAAATCAACATCGGCCCTTAAAATTTAACCAGCCTTTATAAGATCTATCGATTAAAGAAACAAAAAACTCTCATTTTTCGTTTAGAAAATAGAATATAGCTATAGACTTTCTCTTCGTTTAGCATACTGTAATTCCGATTTTAAACAAATCACGTATTTTAAAATTTTTAAATAAAGTTTCCTTTTACATATTATTTTTTTTATTACTAAAACCACCTCATAGGGTCAGATAATTGCAAAAACCCAAGAATCGACCTTCAAAGTGTACCAACCCTGTGCCTTGAACATATTTCGCCAGGCAACCCATGCGCAAAATGCTAGTTTAGACACTACCTAAAAAACTGTAAATTCCTCTGGTAACTCGATGAGGGTAAGTCTTCCTATGGCGGGAACTTCTACTATACTCTGTTCAATTCGAATATGCCGTACAGGCCTTATGGCAGAGCTTATTTAAACGCATTTGTTGCCTACTGATGTCTGCATGGCACTCAACTTAAGAAATTGCCACTGAAATAAGAAACGAGCACCTGAATTATATTGAAATTGTTTTTGTAAGCTTTATTATAGCTTTTGGGAGCATATAGTTTAAGAAAGAACATGCTATCGCTGCGTGTTTTTCTGCTTACATTATTTTTTGAAAAAAAAACGGTTAAAATGCATCTATATAATATTACTTGGTTATTTTTTTGTAAAGGAAAGGTTATTGTTTTGAGCAAGTTTTTGATGGAGTTCGGTTCATTGTTTAATCAGAATTTCGATTTTTATTTGCCAAATATTTTTTGTGTTCATGAAAAAGAGGATTTCGTGAATAAATAGTGCAGTGCAAATAAAAAGGTACATAGATCTAATAATATTAATTTAGTTTAATTTTTTTAAATTTAGCTTACGATCTACATGTTTCTGTTCATAAGATCTAAATGAACAGTTGGTAACCCTACCGAAATTTATGAGAGAATTATGTAGATGTATAATAATCACTATACGGTCACCCTGTGAGAGCATTGAAATTTAGATAGCTTACTGAAATCGATAATAGTATGGGTATAGTATTCCCTGTAATGCATATTCAAATTGAACAAAGTATATAACTATACAACTGTTAAAAAAAAAAAGAAGAAAAATCACATTTTTCTTGAAAACGCCTTTCACAATTTAAAAAATTAGTATTATATTCTTCCTATAGTAGTTCAAAATTTTACCATATATAAGTCGTTATCAAGAGTCGGTACCTTCCATTACCCGTAAAAACTTTTTTTTTATTTTCGACTTTCTCATTATCTGTAGAAGCATCTTGACAGGTAGGTACTCCCTCATGCAAATAAGTGACAGATAATCCAAAAGCACACGGAAATGATTGAGAGTTGTAAACCGCACTCGTGCTAAACAAGCTATACCGTCACCAAATTTATTTTTAAAGGCTGTACTGTATAAAGAAATTTGATTTACTAAACAAAAGCTCATTGCTCAAGCAAAAATAAAAATGTATTTATGTGTAAATAATTCTAACATCAAATGGAAATGAAAATCATATTTTTTATTAAAAAGTTTTTTGATATCACATTGTGTGATTAATATCTCCTTAGGCCGAGCAAATTCGATGATTATGACTGACACTAATAAAAAAAAGATCATATTTTCCGATTCCACCTCTCTTATTTGGTTAACAAATTATTTTTTATAAAATTCATTTCCCTCATCTTTACAACAAAGCCAAAGACAGAATTCATCGAGTTTTTAATAAACACCAAAATCAAACAACCTATTTACCTTTGTCACGATTTTATCAAGCAATAACAAATTTAAATTGCTTTTATGTCCAGGATAACAAGCATTATTATTATTTATGGTAAACATATGCACCCCCTTTCTCCTTTTGTATACGTATACTATAACATCTCTGTCAGCGGCGGCGGCGGTAACGGCGGCGATGTTGTCGTTCATCCTCCTTTCGAAAGAATGCTACCGTTACGAGATGTAGCATAACATTGAGGCAATTTTGTATACCCACATATATGTGTGTACGTACAAGTTGAACAGCCCACCTGTCCAACAAAAGACATGCGATAAGATTACTGGAGCGTTATTTAAATTTCAAAAATTCAGCAACAGTGAGATGCTTTATACTATAAGATGCCATCTCTTCTCTAGGCTCTTATTGCGCGAGTCCTTGTAGGATAGGTTGTAAAACCTCAGCCAAGGGCTATGTATGTATAGGTGGTATATGGAACTCTTGCTTGTGAAAGCACCGGTAAATGGCACCATCTTCTTGAGATACGAATAACATGAGACAAGACATATCTTCCAACTTATACAAATACTTGAGGCGACAAAAACTGAATGTGATATCAAATTCAATTTAAAAAATGTTATTTTTAGCGAGCTGGCTTTTATAATCTGCGTGTATTGTATTTTATATCCGAGCCGAGACCAAACGTGTATGTATTTTTTTTTTTTTTTTCATTACATACTCGTAATGGGTGATTTTTTAAGAGGTTTAGACCTTTTTTAAAAAAAAAAACACAAAAAATTCGAAAAAATGAATGAAATATTTATTTGAATCGATAGTTTGAACCTTGCAATTTAATGTTTAAAGATAATTTCATGCAAATGTTGACCGCGGCTGCGTCTCAGGTAGCCCATCCGCTGAGTCCAATTTTGGCATACTCTTTCACACATATCGGCCGGTATCTCACGAATGAATGCATGGATGTTGGCTTCCAGTGCGTCAATCGAAGCGGGCTTGTCCCTATAGACATTAGCCTTGACATACCCCCCCAAAAAATAATCTAATGGTGTCAAATCGCACGATCTAGGCGGCCAATTGACCGGCCCGAAACGTGAAATTAACTGTTCACCAAACTCGCCTCGCAATTGCGCCATTGTTTCGCGTGCTGTGTGGCACCGTCTTGTTGAAACCACATATCATGCAAGTCAAGAACTTCCATTTCGGGCAAAAAAAAGTTTGTTATCATCGCTCGGTAGCGTTCACCATTGACAGTAACGCTGCGATTCGCATCATCTTTGAAGAAATATGGCCCAATAATGCCGCCGGCCCATAAACCGCACCAAACAGTGGCTTTTTCGGGATGCATTGGTAGCTGTTGCAATGCTTCTGGCTGATCTTCACTCCAAATGCGGCAATTTTGCTTATTTACGTACCCATTCAACCAAAAATGAGCCTCATCGCTGAATGGAAGCAGCGCGCGATGAACATTTCGAACCGAGCACGAATTTTGATAGTAAAATTCAATAATTTGCAAGCGTTGTTCATTTGTAAGACGATCCATGGTTAAATTGCAAACCAAACTGAAGCTGTTTGACAGTGACACAAGGTACTAAACACACAAAACCAGTGTTGCCAAAACCAAACCAGCTTAAAAATCACCCGTTACATACCATATAATATCTGTATAGACCTTGATAATCTGAATTGTTATTGTTGTATATGAATTATGTGACATTTTCAAAGAGCCATGGTAATAATTTAATGGAATTTCACATTAAGGTCCTTTTCTTATAGGTATTAGGTATACGACGACGTATGATTCCATATTGATCGGTTTTAAGTTAAATTAAGCACTAAACTTTAAATGTGAAATTGACTCAGTTTACTCAGTTTGCTTCAGAGCAATAATTATTGCCAATTGAAAAAAAAAATATATTATTGTATCAGATGGAAAATTATAAAAGATTTGAACTGCTCTTTTCAATTAGTCCAAGATCTGATCTCTAAAAAAAAAAAAAAAACATTTGGTGGCACTGCAACCTTCAACCCAGTGTTGTGCCATGTAGACTATAAATGTAGACTACACGATTGTCTACGTGTAGACAATTCAACGTAGACAATTGGTAATTGTCTACATAGCAACGTCGACAATGTAGACAATGTAGACAATTCATAATTCTAATAAAAATAATATATATATAACCTATATGCCTTCGAAGACGGTTTTCAGCAGTATTTAACAATTTTTTATTGCACACCGTGCAAATAGCTGAATTGTTGTTGGCTTTTGCAAAAAATAAAGCCTAACTCATCGAACGTGTTATTCTTCGGCCTTCCCGACATTTCAGTTTTGATTTTTAAATAATACTTTGTCTTCTCCACGCATTGTTCTGAAATGAATTTTATTGATTTGCAATTTGACAAATGTGACAGCAATTGTTTACATTGTATACATGATTGTTGAAATTGTCGACATTGTTTACATTGTTGACATTGTCGACGCAATTGTCTACCTATAAATGTAGACAATTAAAGTCGACACGTAGAGGAACAACACTGCTTCAACCATTCCTGTGTGCATTTTATTTTTTATTTTATTGGTAAATGAATGCAGAGTAACAATGCGGATTTTATTTTTTGAAAACGATATCATCCAAATGATGGCCGTTTTTTCAATGCACTCTTGCAGTCGGACCCTTACATTTGCGATTAAACGACGGCAAAGCGCTTGAGTAATGCTTTGATTTTCATGGCGAATATTTTCCTGCAGGGCCTGAATTGTCCGGGGTTTGTTATGGTAAACCTTTGATTTAAGGTATCCCCATAAAAAGAAATCGCAAGGTGTGAGGTCTGGCGACCGAGGCGGCCATGGAATATCTCCGTACTTGCTGATCAGTTTATTCGGAAAAACTATACTTAGCCTTTCCATCGAGACCCTAGCTGTGTGTGGAGTGGCACCGTCCTGTTGAAATTGTGTTCGGTTGTTGTATACCCTGAATACAACTGCAATTGTGGTAACAGAAACTCATCAATCATACGGCAATACACCGGAGCAGTGACTGTCTCACCTTAGTTAAAAAAATAAGGGCCCCGCTCGCTGAAATGGCACACCAAACTGTCGTTTTTAAACAATGTACACGTTTTTGATGGCGGTCTTTAGGGTTGTTGGAGCACCAGTATCGCATATTTTGTTTGTTAACATATCCATCAATATGCCATATGGAAATGTGCTTCGTCACTGAATAAAAAGTTTCCAAGCGTAAGTGCTGTCCGAAAACGTTCCAGCATTGTTCACTTTCGTTGAGATACTGAACAATTTGCATTTTATACGGATGCTTTAATTTCTTTTTCAAAATAACATGCACTGTTGATTTTTTTATTCCTGTGGAGGCCGCAATCTTCCTCATCGATTTACGTGGATTTCGAATAATTTCATTTCGAACTTGAGACACATGTTCTGGCATTGTTGCTGACGTTGATGGTCCAGGAATAGGTCTATTGACCATTGTTCCTTCTTTTCTGAATCTTAGTACCCACGACCAGATAAGTTGCGTGCTCGGCACATAACTTAGTTGTCGAATATTAAAATGAGTACAAAAAGCGCGACGCGCACGTACCAATCAAATATTGCTCCACCGCAAATGCGTGGTGCGCTCCCAACCACTGACTCATGGCGACTAACAATCAGCGTTGCCACAATGTTACAAGTGTAACAAAAGTGTTACACTTTTCTTAATTTTTTTGTATTTGTTACTATGTTAATTTTTTTTTTTTTTTTTTGTTACACTTTTTTCTCCAATTTTTTTTTTCTTTAAAATTTTACTTTATCATTTTTATAATCAGTGTGAAGTGCGCTTAAACAACACTTCCACCTATTTGTACACCCACGTCCTAAATTGAGTTGAAATCACCTTCATTCGACTCGATCGAACTCGTTAAATGTATCTCCTAGAATCAAAAACAACGTATTCCACTTTTCGAGAAAAACGAGTTAACGATGCAGTTTACTTCATTTTTTTAAAATCTATCGTTCACTGTAATTGAATCTTTCAAAAGTGTATTTATTCCAGAGAAATTTTGATCTGAATATGTGGGTTAGAATCAAAAGCAACGTATTCCTTAGGCTGTTTTGAATCAAAACAACTCTATTCCACTTTATAATCGAAGTAGCTCTATTCCAAAGTAAAATCAAATGTTTTTTGTTGTTTGAATCAAAACAAATGTATTCCAAATTTTGGCGCGAAAATCGATTACTGTCAAACTATTATGCATGCATTTAATATTATTTTTAGTTCGATTATTTGTGGTTAAAGTGCGAATGCAATTGGAATAAAAAGTGAACATGGAATCAATTGAATCACCTATTCTTACTACATATCCACGCAAAAAAAGCAAATGTTGCTAATACAAAGCGTCAGCTAGCTAAAGTAGAGCGGGAAGTAAATCTTTTATGGCAAAATCAAGTATATTTATCTTTTTTGTTTAATATGTAGGTACAAAAGAAAACAATTGTCAATTATGCCTACCTGCAACCATAAAGGTGGTTCTTATAAATAATGCAGAATATTGACAACAGCAGATGCATTATATTTTACAAATGTTTTTTATACAATTCCGTCAAAAAAAAAGCTATTCAAAAGCCTGAATGTACTGTAAGCTTTTTTAAAACATTGTAATAATACATAAGTATGTATATATGAATTTCTTTAATATTTTACGACTTTGTTAATTTGTTTACTTCTTTTTAAAATCATAAACTTAATAAAAAAAATTAAACCAAATTGTATCTGATTCAAAATAGCTTTTTACGGCCTTTAGTTCACAAAAATGTAGGCGTTTCGTCCCGGCGATCTCACTTGGACTCATCAGTTGACTAGTGAGGACCTTGTCAATACGCAATTTTTGTTAAGTTCAGTCCATCTAACATAGATTTCATGATGGACTGAACTTAACAAAAATTGCGTATTGACAAGGTCCTCACTAGTCAACTGATGAGTCCAAGTGAGATCGCCGGGACGAAACGCCAAAATTTTTGTGGACTAAAGGCCGTTAAAAGCTATTTTGAATCAATCATTCAACAAGTCCAATTAAATAGTGCTAAGTCTTCTACTTGGCTGATGTATTTCGGTAGTATATAGAGTTTGTATTATTAAAAAAAAACCTTCAAATTGTATCTGTTTCATTTTCAAAAACAATTTATTCCAAAAAGAAAATTTCAAAACGCGTTTATTCCATTTACTAACTTTCAAAACATCAGTACTCCAAAATGCATTGTTAAATATTTCAAAGACGCTTTGACTGCCAAAGGAAAATGATATGCAGTAAGGATTGAAGATCTAAACAGTAACATAAAAACAATTTTATTTAAAGATTCTATAAGGCCTCGTCTCTAAATACGTTTTTTTTAAATATCTCAAAACTACAAAAAGTGGAATACGTTGTTTTTGAATCTAGGAGACACAAATTACAGTTTAGTCGAAATCTCGATCTCTCGATCCAGCATATAAACATGGTTAGATATCCATTCCTCAAAGTATTCCAGTTTCCACATTCCAAAAAAATAATGTATTATTATTTAATGTATAGTTTTGTACTGAATTTAAAAACTGTGATGAAGAAAACTTATGTTCCTATTAAAAATAAAAAATTGAGTTCAAGAGCATTCTTTGCATTTAAATCATTTTTTCAATTTGTTACATTTTTTTCGCTTTTGTTACATTTTTTAAAAAAATGTGTTACACTTTCGTCAAGCCCAGCGGCAACGCTGCTAACAATTCCGCAAATCCTGCGCTTTGTATGATACACCTCCTGCTTACCTCAACCCACTAGTATTTCGATAATCGCAATGATGGTGCGTGTAATTAATTCCAAGTTTTGAATGTTATCCCATTTGTCTGACTTTCCTTTTAAGGTTTATTTTGTTCATTCTTCTGGATTTTCACTTGGACCGCTCTTTACATTATTTTGAGTTCCTTGCCTAGAAGATAGATAGAATGTATTGTATTATAATTTAGAGTTCAAGCTCATATATTATATATTGGACACTTAGGTCGCAAAAAAACTTCCAATTGAATTTCATTAAATAAAAGTCCACTAAATACAAAAACAAAAACAATATTTTCTATTGTTTTGGTTTTTTCTTCTTCGTTCAAGCTTAGATATTAACTAAAATCTTACTTTTGATTTGCAGCTTGATCAAAAACTTTTTTTGTGGCACGTTCTCGTCTTGTCGATTTACGGGTCTGGGAAATTTCCTGTGCATGGAATCTCCTGGCATTTCGTAAAATTTTTTTGAAAAATTCCTTTGTTTTCTCGATTGTAAAATCTCGATCGGCATCAATTACAATTGTTGCGAAGAGGATCAAAGTATTTTTAAATTTCACGAATGGAATTTTCCCTTCTTCAACCTTGTTGGTTGATTGTCCTGTTCACGAACATAATTTTAAAAAAGATCTTTTAAAAATTAAATCAATCAGCTCATAACAGCATGTCCATCCTTCAGCAATTCTTTTGCCACTTTTTCATTTGTCATTTTACTGACAAATACCTATATATGTAAATTATCGACAGGAAAGCATTTCCTATCATAAATTATTTTTTATGTATGTAGATGTGAATATCTTGATAGCTTATACCTACACATCATACGAAACATTTGAAGAGCTAAAGCTGACAAATTGTTTGATTTCAATTTCAATACCAAACAAATGGATTTTGACAAACCAAATGGAAGTTATTGAAGTAAAATGAATAGTAGTAACAAATTTATGGTCGCAGCATTAAGAAGCATTTAGACATTTTTTTTTAAATCCCCTTCCCATCGAGCACATGCATATGTATATCGAGTTTTCAAATCGGGACTTGACAACTTTGAATTTAGTTTGTGAACGCACCCTTTCACTAATTATCCAACTGTCATTGTCAATTTATTCAATATCTAAACTCAACATTTGCATCATGGATCATTTGAAGCGAGGCACGTCTCCGATTGGGCTCTGGAGACGATGCACCAAGATGATGAATTTCATCGAAAAATCATTTTCAGTAACGAAACAAATTTTTGGCTCAATAGGTTCGTCAATAAGCAAAATATGCGTTATTGGTCGAGTGAAAATCCATATTTGTTTCACGAATCATAACTTCATCCACAAAAAATAACTGTTTGGTGCGGTTTGCATGCCGGCGGCGGCGGCGTTATTGGGCCATATTTTTTCGTCGACGATGACGATCGTCACGTTACTGTGAATGGCCAGCGTTATCGCTCCATGATTACCGATTGTTTTTGGGACGAATTGGAAGATATGGACTTGGGCCACATGTGGTTTCAACAGGATGGTGCCACAAGCCTGTGTGGCTCCTTACAATAAATTTATTGAAGAGTTGTCAAGTCCTTGTTTTTAGATTCTTTATCCTTAAAGCTGCGCGTTTGACTTTTGTTGGAAGCTGGTTACGATTCTTCATCTTGCTTTGGAAAAAAAGGCAAATTCTTTGTCGCAGAAAGTGGCATCTGTTGTTTCACGTATTATATCTCTAAAAAAGTTTAAAAATGTTATAATTATGGTTTTGCAATGCAAATTTCGGCTTGTTTTGGTCCTTAGTTCTAACCGCCCCTGAAGTTAACTGCCAAAACTCATGGCTAGGGTTCCCAACTTTTTTTCGACCGATTATAGTATTTTTCACTATTAGCTATAAAAAATATAGTACTCTTCAAAAATATATAGTATTTTATAAAAAGGTTAAAAAAAAGGCCAAACATATTATTAGTAATTATTTATTTTTATAAAATCTATATTTTTTTGTGCTTTTAGCATCGTTTAACAATTTTGTATTTAAAATAAATGTGTCATAGGCTTTAACGCAATCAATTTTCAAATTTATGTAGATTAAAAGTTAATTTTTGATTAGTGAGATGCTTGTTTCTTCTCGCCATTTAGAATTCATAATTGAAAAAAATTCTTTCTGTAAATGCAGAAGTGGCAGGAATAGAGACTAGAAAAGAAATTAGATTTGGTAAATTGTTTTCGGATTTTTTTTTAATTTTTTGGTCTGTTTTTCTGTCGCTAAACTAAATTTCTAAAAATTTCGTTTAGTATTAAAATCAGTCAACAATTGATTTGAATTGAGACAATTCATACAAAAACCGACAAAGAAGGTTGGAAAACCTGGCCAATTCCACTTTTTTCAATTGTAGATAAATATTGCGTTGTAGTCTTTGTAGACTTTTTTGTACCTTTCGTTTTTTAGGTGTTAATTTACGACTGGAGTTTGACGAACTTCCACTGTCGCTTCCACTTTCCATATTTGAAACAAGCTTTTATTTTTAAAACATTCGAAAACTATAGACGTTTGACAGCAAGACTTAGTCTCATTCGGATACATGTATAAAATGGAACCTTAAGGTGCAATCAAAGTGTGTTTGATATTTGTTAACATGTTGCAAAATGATTGATAAATCAAACTGAAATATAGTACTTTTTCGTACTATATATTTCTTCAGCAGTATATAGTACAGAGACCCGAAATATAGTACAATACTATATATTATAGTACGGTTGGGAACCCTACTCATGGCAGATAAGTAAATCACACAGTTCGCAACAACAGGAACGAACATCGGTGGGGTGTCTTTTCTCGATCCTGATTAGCAATTCTGAGTGCAGTTGTTTTTTTCCATTTGACTGCTTGCTTTTCGAACTGCTGTCAACCTTCCTCGTTCTGTATGAGTTTCTACGCTGTTAAAATTTCTGGACAGTTGGGCTCATTGTTTAAGATATTTCCAGGAGTGTCTATGGTACTCATTATCATTTTAACAGCATTGGTAAGATCTATCAACTTGCTTGATAATTCCTTTAGCTGCCCGATTATTAACCTAAAAACGAATATAATGAAGTTCTTTTAGTGAGTATTCAGTCTAGGAGCTGACGTTTCTCCAGCTGTAAAGGTTGGCTGCACCGATAATAGAGTTCCCACATTATTAATATTATTTAAAGGTGTTTCTGGTCTGCTTATCTGATGATGTTGTGCATCCTGAACAACAACATATTGTAGATTCTGGGTGCCTCCCAACGATATTTGGTATTGATATAATGATGAGTTATTACCTGCGGGCTCTTCATCTTCCAAATACTCTGTATTGTACATTTCTGTGGGGCTTGACTCAGGTTCCATTTTTGTAGAGTGTGTATTTGATGGAATTTTCTGTAAATGAATAAATACTGACATTCAATAATGTTTACAATCTACTCTTACCGAGCCGACTTTCTGAAAAATAAGGTGGCAGTTGAAGCTGAACCATTCTATAGGTGGCGTTACTGTGATGACACTGTGTTTCTTACTTCTGATAGTTTTCATATCCAGTCCTTTGTATCCTGACTATTTGGTATGACAACCAACTCTCCACGTTCGGTTTTATTCCTGCATCTTGTATAATTTTGTTCATGTTGTTTCTCGGAAAATACACCTTCGTTCCGATAACCCCAGATATTAGGACAACTTCATACTCAAAACTCTTTCATTTTTTGTATTTAACTATTTGGAAATTTTGATTTTCTATAGCTATTTTTTATAAATACTTTAGTTACTCGCGCACAAACAACTCATGAATAACTGTTCAAGTACGGCAACGAACATAATTGTTTACAGCTATATTTTTCTTTTTGTTGACACTTTGTTTGCAATTTTTTCGACATTCTTAATTCTTCTTTAATTTTTTTTTGTTTAGGTATATCTTATCGTGAGTTTGTTAAGAGGAATCTGACTGTAGGAAAAAAGGAATATTAGCCAGATATTTTGAAGACTTCTTAACTAAGTCTTTGAATGGTTTTCAAAATAGGTAGTCTATTTACGTGTATTTTAACGCATTTAAAGGGTGAGCAATATCTGAAGAATAGACTCTTTCGTGTGAGACATGGAAATGAGTATTCTTATTTCAAAGAAATAGTGGCGGGGGTACCACAAGGAAGTGTTCTAGGTCCAAATGTGTACCTTTTACTCACACGCGATATACCTCAAACAGAAAACATTATTGTAGCCACGTTTGCTGACGACACTGCAGTACTAGCAGTGGGCAAAACAATAATCAACGAAGCTACAATAAAATTACAAAACGCACTTAATAATGTCAATGAATGGACAAAAACATGGCGGATAGCGCTCAACGAAACAAAATCAGTCCACGTGGACTTTACGAATAAGAAAAATCGATAGCTTATCTGTATTTGTAAATACAACTCGAATTCCATTTGAAAATGAGGCAAAATATCTTGAAATGACTCTATATAGACGCGAAATTAAAATAGAAGCCGCATGTAAAAAATAAATGCGAAGAATTAAACATTGAACTCAGAGAAATGTACTGGTTACTCGAAAACACTTTAAACTTAATTTAGAAAACAAGTTGATCTTATACAGACAGGTACTGGACCAGTCTGGACCTTTGGTATACAACTCTCGGATTGTACTCGCGACAGTAATTTAAATATCTTTTAAACGTTTGAAAATAAATTGCTAAGATCATTTGTTAATGCGCCGTTGTATATTATCGAGTTTTTCAATAAGAGCGCTAAAAAAGTTTTTTTTAAATAAAACAAAATATCAATGAAATTCTTTATTCCTGTGAAAGTACGTTCGATGCCAATATGTATGGAACTCGATTTCTTTTGCATGGCCACCACGAACACGCTTGCAGAAGTCCAGACGCTGAACCCAATTTTCGACGGTTTTCAAGCATAAATCGGCCGATATTGCTGCAATTTCACGTTCGATATTCGTACGAAGTTCATCAATCGTCACTGGCTTGTTGGCATTGACCATAGACTTGACGTAGCCCCACAGGAAATAGTCTAACGGCGTCAAATCGCACGACCGAGGCGGCCAAGCGACTGGACCAGTTCGTGAGATAACACGTTCTCCAAACTTGGTTTCCAATAAATTGATTGTGTGGTTGGGGCGCGCGCCGTCCTGTTGGAACCACATGTCCTACAAGTCCATATCATCCACTTGGGGCCAAAAATATTCGGTTATCATTGAACGGTAGCGATCCCCATTCACAGTAACGTGCCGGTCTTGATCATCACGGAAGAAGTACGGCCCAATGACGCCGCCAGCCCATAAACCACACCGAACCGTAATTTTTTCGGGATGCAATGATGACTCATGGAGTACGTGTGGATTGCTGCCTGACCAATACAGCATATTTTGTTTATTGACGAAGCCATTCAGCCAGAAATGAGCCTCATCGCTAAAGATGATTTTTCGATGAAAATCCGCTCTTAACGTTGAGGCCACTGACTCCGAATTTCGGTAGTAAATTTTAATAATTTCGACTCGTTGCTGGCTCGTATATCGTATATGAAATGGCAATCCTTACTGAAGAGAAATGTCAAAAGAGCGGCAAGAAATATGGCGTCGTTTGCTGTTCCTGTTGCTCTACTTTTGTAGCGTCCCTTATAAACGAAGATCTACACAGGGATCTTGGAATCCCCACGGTACAAAATAAATTCTTTTGCGCGAAAGCATAGAACACGGCGTTTAGAACACGCTCATATACGGTTATCGAAATTATTCAGGAGACAAATTTAGTGCGTTGCTTGCGAAGGAAAAAACCTTCTGACTTGGTGCGGTAAACGGGAAACCGCTTTTAAAAATCGCGGTGTACGCAGGAACTATCATCGGTAATTTACCTGCAACACGTTGTATAACTTCGTTAAAAATAAATTGCTAGATAAGTTTCAACTTAGTTGCAATCGGGAGGAGGAGGTGGTTTAGTGAAGTAAGAATGTAAGTAGTAGTAAGAAGTAAGAAAATGTTTTTGAAAGAGTATCAGAAAAAAACCTAGGTGTTTTTTTTGACTCTAAAGGACTAAACTAAATTTTATTAAACATGTTGAATATATTGCAGCCAAAGCAAAATCCATGATAGGTTTTATGAAACAGAAATCGCCAAAGACTTCAAACAACCATATACTTTATCTCGATGTGTATTTATTCAATATTGTTTTATATTTAATTTTCGTTAAGTTTAGTCTAACTATAGATTGAAAATGTCTCTGATTGATGTTAAATAAATGGGTCTATGAAATAACTCCCACGAAATATGTCCCACTTTTGAAAACGAAATAAGTCCCACCAAAATGAAATGATTTAAAAATTTACTTGAAATGAAATAACTCCCCCTTGAATAATATATTTCTTAAATGAATTAAGTCCCACTTTCATAAACGAAATAAGTCCCACTTTTTCATTGTTTAATGCGATTTCAAATAAGAAGTATTTGGCTCTTCGAAAAAAACACACGTCGAATAATATGAATAATCAAAGCAGAGGAATAATAAAGAAAAATCGTATGCAAGCTTGCAGAAGGCTTCTTAATGGAATGGAATTACGAATTTTGATAGAGTTCCAGAATTTATTATTAATTCTTTTTTCGGTCAAGGAACGTATAGAGAACGCCTACTAGTAACAACGTTTGGATTCGTAAATGGATTAAGTACAGATCAATTGTTCTTATTATTAAGATGGAAACCGTTTCGGAAGGACCATCAGATTAAAATTATCGACCTTTATAAATGGCTTGAAGATCCAGTGCATGGTAGACGGTATTATAGTTTTAACGTGGCATTGGGATTAGTTGTATTTTGTAATGGTGATATTAGAAAACATGGAACACGAATTCCAATTTCCTACTAAAAATATAATAAAACACTTACATACGTAATTACGTCAACAATTTTTTTTAATATTGTTTTTCCAGTAGTTAAGTTCGGTACCTATTTGTACACATTTCTTTAAAGTTTTTTTATTATAGTAAGTATAAAGTAATTAATAACAAAAAAAGGAGAGCCATGAGAGATAAGGACAAAAAATTATGGTTGTCCCTTTTACGAAATGTCCAATATATAACTTTTTGCATAAGAAAAAAATGAGAAATAAAGCCATAATGGCCTTATATTTCATGGCTCTATCGCACCCCTCCATAAAAAAATCATTTATTTATCAGATAAATATTTGAAGGGTTTCATGAACTTCTGCACGACAGAATGGACATACTAGTTTACTGGTTTGATCAATTTTGTGAGTTTGCATTGTTAGACAGCATTCACTGCAAATTTTCAAGTGCTTACAAGGAAAAAATAAGATATTTGGCTGCTTTATGAAACAAATCACACACATATTATTATTAATTGTATTCTGGTTGGTTTCAATATGGTTTAACGACTCGTCTTCAATGTCCTCTTCCAAATATGATAATTCTTCAAAAAGATCTTCATCAGGCTCCATTTGTACAATTAAATTATTTTTTGATAACACCAGTTGGTCAAGGAATTTAGAAGGAGTTATAGTACCTTGTAAAAGATCATTCTTGAATTTCGAAATCATATCTGCTTTCAAAACACAGGACTTTTTAATACGCTTTTTTCCCACACTACCATTGGTATTCATCAATAGTTCAAATTTTCTTACTTTTTCAAATTCTTGCATCTGTAAAAATGCTACAAATTTGAAAAAAGTAGCCTTCTTTGGAATGCTTTTTCCTATGACGCTATTGTAAGCTTCTATTGCAGACGTAGTGCGGATTTCAGAATCGAAAACTGAAAAGTTATGTGGACCGATCTGTAATAATGAAATCATAACACCTTTTTGTAAATATTATGTAAAAGGGAATATTGTACCTTTTGCATCCATTGATTCTCAAAATATTTTATAAATGATTTGAATCTATCTAAAGCGTTCAATTTTCCTAAATCTTCGGTTAGTAGTTGGAAGCTATCCGAAATGTGCATTCCAGGTAATAATGGAAGATATAGAAATTTGTAATAAATTCTAGACGCTTCTTTATTTTGCCGAATATATTGAGCGAGCCTTTTGTCCTTCATGGTTATGAATCGACGCAATGCCTGGCAATAATGGAACCAGCAACCAAACATTTTTGAATCAGGGAAACTTTTTTCAATTGCGCTTCTCAATCCTGTTTCATAATCTGTTATAAAAGTTGCTTGTGACAGATCAATAATGCTCCTTTGTATATAACTTAATAAATGCTGATATGCTTTTACAGACTTTTTGGTCATCAGTACGAAAAGAAAGGGGAATACCTAAAATAGAAAAAATAATAAATATATACATATGTATACATAATATAAATCTATATATAGTTATGAATGAAATTAATTACCGAACCAAAGTATTCACAATGTAAGATTAATAGTTGTTTAAAGCTTCCTAGAGGAAGTACAGAAAAAGTACCATCAATTAAATTGTTTCTTTTCGAATTAACAGGAATGCATTCTTTCATCAATTCAAAAGTTCTTTCGGAACAAAAAACGCAATATGCAAAGTCTTTTTCTTGGTAGCATATGTTGAAAAACTGCCATTGTTTATTTCCATTTAATTTGGAATAACCGAATTTATCATAAACTGCTTCGTCTTGGAAAACTTCCTGCACTTCTGCCGGTGTTTTGAGAGAATTTTTAAAATTTTTATTCGCAATATACTGCAAACTCCGCTGTATTTTATCAAAGACAATATTTTTGCTTTCGTTTTGATTTCTGCAAAGACTTTATTAAGTACTTACTTAATAAATAATAATTATCATGTGGGTGGTACTTACTCCATGCTAGTATTCACAAAAATATTGCGAATACTTCCAGCGCAATTGTTTTCAGTTGGCTTTTCATTAAGACGTGCGCATTTTGTTTGTACATTATTTAAAAATTTTAGTTCTTTGTATAGAGCCTCTTGATTATTGTGATTGTGCGCTTTATAATTTTTTGCTTTAATGCACTCGCTGCCAAATAACATTATTCGTGATGGACAATCCTTTACATAACAAACATAAAAATGTTTTTCAAATTTAGTGCACTTTTTAATATATAATTGTTTCTCAAAAAAAATATAAAGAAGCTTGCTGTTATTCCTCTTCCCTGCAATTATTTCGTATGTCACACTCATGTTCACTATTGAAATTCACAAACTTAACTAATCAATATAATGATAAGGTCTTGTAAACTAGCACACTTAACAACAAATTTGAAACAATACCATTCATTTCGTAAAGAGCAAGAAATAACGGAACTTTTCGAAAGCATATTCTACAATACAATACATTTTTTTTAAAAGCAACAAAAAGAACATTATGAAATTCAATGAGAAACAACGTGAAGAGCAACAAATAACGGCAAAAATTATCAAGCATTCACTTAAAATGCAAAATTATGAAAAAGAAATAAGTCCCACTTAAAACGAAATAAATCCCACCAAAATATAAATTTAGGGGTATGAAATAACTCCCACTTTACAAAACGAATTTATTCCCACTCAAAACGAAATAAGTCCCACTTAAAATAAAAACGCGTAACGAAATAAGTCCCACCAAATGACGAAATAAGTCCCACTTTTAAAAACGAAATAACTCCCACTTTCAAAATAGCAATTTTTGGTGGGACTTATTTCGTTTTTAAAAGTGGGACTTACATATTTCGTGGGAGTTATTTCATAGACCCAAATAAATACATTTAAAAATATTCAACAATTTTTTACTTTAAATTACTTTGTAAACAAAGAATATAGTCAAAATAGAAAACATCAGGATTCATGTTCCTGCAACACATTAACTTGTTACTAAAACATGAAACACATTTCAAAGTTTCTCCTTCAAAAACTTTTCGAACATCAGGAAAATTTTCATCATCCCAGTTTTAGTACTCAATACATTGAATGTTGCTAGTAAAAAAATTCGGAAAACAAAAATTGAACTTGCGTGCGCGCATTCAAAAATAAGACATCAACAAATTTTCATTCGGAATCGAACCTAGGATACAAATTGTTTAGTTGCAGTTTAACTGTGTTGTTACGTGGTAGTATTTAAATTACGTGCGCTTAGTTTGAACTTTTCAAAACAAACAAATAAAAGAAAGAAACCATATAAAGGTGGTCAGTTAAATTTACCGGCATCGGGAACGTGTGATGGGCGAATTTTAGTGGGGTGTCTTTAATATTTAAGAATTCATACTGCTAAACATTGGAATGTGTTCTTTCTTTATTCTTATAAACATCTGTTTTATGCTTTTGGACATTAAATAGATAACAAACTTAATTGCTCGAAATTCACAAAAAAAAAATTAACAACTCCCTTTACAATAAATTACGCCAATGATTAGAAGTCTTGAGAATGAATTCATTAGGGCTTAGATGATTTAAGCATCGAAATTACCTGCCTTTGTTTTCTGAAAAGTTTTCTATTTTTTTTTGCATCTGATGGTTTAGCGGAGCCATTTCTTCCTTAGCGTTGTTTGTTCGTTCAAACGTTTTCTTACCAACTCAAGTTTAATACAAAAACCACGCTACGAACGGTTCGACGGGATGCGCGCCTGGGAATAAGTGTTATTTTTTTTCAAGTGATGTGCACATAAAAGATAAAAAAAAAAAAAAAGGAAAATGTTTTCATTTGTGGCTATGATGGTGGTGAATCACACTTATCATTGCATAGGACGATGATGATGTCGATGACAGTGATTACAAGTGCTTTGTTCCAATTCCCAAGTAGTGTCAGGATGATCATAGTGTTGATGATGGTCATGATGATGATGATGATTATGAAGCACTTCAAAGTGAAATAATTTTATAATTGAAATTTTTACAAAAGAAATTTATTCGTACATACCTAGTGCAGCTAATTACAATAATAATTGTGGCAACTGGAAACCACCATCATCAGATATTAAAGTATGAAGAAAAAAGAATATGCCAGCTGCTGTGATTGTGCTTTGTGTTGTGTTGCATTCGTTCAACAATAGATGAGTGCTTAAATATTTCCCTTCACACTTTTTTTTATAATATAGGAGTGAAAATGAAACCACAGTTCATTAAACGTTAAATATAGGTAAAACGCGTACGAGGTGTGACATAGATTTCTGATCAAATTGTTTTGTGTGTTATTGCTTTATTCTGAAGGGCTGAGTGTAAAAAAAAACAATTTTTGAGAGTGTGAGGATTGTTACGAAAAGTGTAATGAAATGTTGCTGGAATACTTAATATTGTTCACTTGTGGATTACTCATCGACAGATCTACAACAAGTAGTAAGTTTTTGATAAAGTTCTTTTTTTTTTAATCTAGAAAATGTATATTTTAAAATAAATACACAAAATTATATCTCTACCAATTCTTTATAAAAACCATAACAATTATGTAGAAAAATGGAAGCTCTCAATTTTTCAGTGAAAATTTAAGATTTGCCAATAAAACACAAGATTTAAGATTTTTTAAATTTTAACATCTGTGATTTTTTATATTTCCTCAAATTCTTATATTTAATAAACGTCAAATCAAAACAAAAACTGTCGCAATTACATTATTTATATAGGTATTTAGAATAAGTGTTAAGTTTAATTTATTTGAACAATATACCTGTAAGACCTTAGTTCTTTTAAATGCAACATTAATTGCCAGGCACTTGTAAAAAAATTGAAGAATAGGAAACAAATTTTGTTGGCACAGTGAACTGAGAAAAAAGTTGTTTTAATTTTCTCATAAAGTTCCATGGGTTAAAGTGTTCAGTTGAAGCGGAAGAAATATTGAAAAAAATACCGCCTAGAGTGGGGAACTTGAACCTATACCTCTAAGTTAGAAGTCGAACACAAAATCTACTGCGCCAATTTGCCATATAATTTAAAGTCAAAAGTGAAAGAAACTGATAGCTAAATGTTTTGACAGAACAATATTATTATTGTTCACAGAAATAGCAAAATTTTAAAGTTTTTAACTTTTTCCTCAATTTCTTTTCCTTTATATTTTTTCCCTCGATATTTTTTTACAACGTCTCATTCTCAAACTTATTATTTTTAAAATTTCAAAATTCAAAACAGAATCTACAATACTTGCTCGTTGTTTTGTTGAAAGTGTATAACAATGTAGTAAAATTATTACAGGCAAACAATAGGTAACAAATAATTTTTTGTTTAGTAAAACAATAAAAAAGTATTTATAATCACTTTTTTTGTTATTTTTTGCATGTACAAAATTCTACTAAGTTGCTATAGACTTTCACCAAAACCCGGCCATTATGATTTGCCGATAATTGCGGATTATTATACTTTACTTGAAGGTTTGAATGAAACAACAACAATTGGGTGAGCTACCACCAAGATTTTATAGGCTATAACTATTTCACGACTGCCAGGCCGATCATCAGACTCTAGTGATGCTTGGTCATTGTTCAATTTTATTTGAAAAACTTTTTGCAATGACCAAGCACCACTAAAGGAGTCTGATGATCGGCCTGGCAGTCGTGAAATAGCTATAACTCCAGCCTATAAAATCTTGGTGGTAGCTCACCCAATTGTTGTTGTTTCATTCAAACCTTCAATATTAATATGATGGTGCGAAAGCTTGGCAGCCTAACTGCAAGTGTGTTATCACACAAAAACCCCTTATTATACTTTTCGTTTAATTTTTGTGCAATTATGCTTTTGAGAGTAAATCAAAATCCCGATTTTGATATTGTGAGTTAAAAGACATCCCGCAATAGACTTAAGTTAAAGCGGCAAAAGGCAATATGTACTTACAATTAAAATTTGTTTCGATGAAGGTAAGTATTCGAATTTGCTAAAGTTACCTACGGTAGGACCTCGGATTTCTAGATTCGGTAATCATAAATTTGGCGAAAGTGTGGGTCTCACTCAATTTAGAAGAATTATTTGCTGCTAAAGCCTAGTACGCTGCTGATGCCTAACGAAATTTTTCGTTGGTCTCCAACACGACAGCGAAATGCTTACGAAAACGAAAAATAACACACTCAGATTGTCCCCAAGACACCTATTGCAAAAATAAAATACAAAAACACAACGCAGTAAAATCACAAAGAGGCAGTCTGATATGAAAGAAACAACATATACAAACAAGAATACAACTCAAATGTCACTTTTCCGCACACAATAAATTTTTTCTTTTAGCTTAGAGCAAGCTGCAACCTGCAAGCTACAATGGTCTGGAATATTAATTTTGTGCGAAAAAAGAGCGGATACTTCTCCAAATAATCTGCTACAATAATCAAATTCGCTCATCGAGCTGTGTACTGCAAAACGGAAACCGGAACGAAATTTTTCGTTTATGATTTCGCTGTGTAATTTTTGTATGGGATTTTTCGTTTCGCATCAGCAACGTACTAGGCTTAAAAATGTAGAAGGTTTGAATAAACAACAAACACTTGGGTCTGGGTGAGCCCCCATCAAGTTTTTAAAGGTTATAGCTATTTCACGACTGCCATGCCGATCATTATGATTAATTTAATTTGGAAAACTTTTTACCGTCACTGAGAGCCGAACCAGACAAAACTACATTCAGAGCCAAATGCACTACGCATTGCGGTACTGAATGTACGTGATCAGGTCCATCCCAATTTAGGTTTTATTGTTTGACAACTGCATTTGAATCAACCAGCATTTTTACTAGATGTTCATTCAAAACTTAAATATTAATATGATGGTGCGAAAGCTTGGCAGCCTGACTGTTATCACACAAAAACCCGTTTCAATTTTTAACATTTTTGCGTCTAAACTGTAAATTTCAGGCATATGTGCGAAGTGCAAGACAGCACGGTGCAGGTGCTATGGGTGTTTTCATAAATGCATGGTTACGAAAGTCTGACGAATGCATAACTTTCATAAATGCAAATGATAAATGTCAGATTTTCATAAAAGCAAAACGCAAATATTTGCAGCGCAAATCTGCAACTATAAAAATTCACATGCAACCTGAATTTCTTTCTTAAAGAAAGAGACAGGTATAGTATAAACGATTTCCTTTCCTTTATTTTTTTTTTATTGTTTTTGACATATGACGCAAATCAGAAAAAGTGTTCATAAATAAATACAGAGTAAAACACATTCGCAAATATTTTGTATGACGTTAATATGATTGCAATTGATCGCATATAAACAAAGCAACCATGCATTTATGAAAGCACCCTATATTGTTCATATTTATTATTTATGTACTCACATAATACTTCCTTTAACTAGGCTATATTTTTGGCAGGTGGTATAAAATATAGGCTCCAATAATTATTAAATTTCTTTTATCAGATGAAAAGTTTTTAAAATTATTAACCAGTCGTGCATTTTATTTTTGTTAAGTATAGATCGTGACCTATATTTTTCTGTTTTGCGGAACAATTTGAAATTGTTTCAAAAATTTCACAAACAAATAAAAAGTCACAGCAAAATAATAATTTTGAATGAAAAATTTTAAAATAAACTATTTTCAACATAATAAAAAGAGCAGTGTTTTCTCAGATAAAAAAAAAACAACGTCTGGAAGACAGTACCTATATATTATTTTTTCAAAAATTATATTTGTATCCAATATTGCGAATTTTTGTCAGAAGTACATTCGAGGTCTTCTTCACTGAAATTCGATTCAAAAGACTGATAAAACAATATTGTCCCCTTTATGAATGAATGAATGGCCAATTGATTTTTTTCAAAGGGTTGGTGATAAAAGAATTTTGTAAACCTTTCGGTCATCTCGGTATTGTTAATGAGCCGACAAAAGAAAACATAATATTCAAAAAATATCAACTAGAAAATTCGAATTATGTACGTGAATTATGAATTTATTCTCAGTTAGTTTAGTATAGAAAATTCAAATACGATATCACAAAATTTTTATTTTTGAATATTTATGCTTCTGGCATGAGAAAAACGGATATGCATTACCAAATTAATGTGAAGAAGTAACATAATTATTTCGGTATTAGTGGGAAAGACAGTACCTATACAAATCTAAGGATATATATTACACAGGTTGTGAAAGTTCGAAGCTTAAGAAATTTAAAATGTTTGCTCGAGTGCCCAGAAGAACTACTCACCACATCATTAGAAACAACAACAAAATATTGAAATTAGACAAGAAAAGGGGCACCACCATTTTCCTCGGTTTTGACAGATGCTTAGAACTGAACAAAAATAATGAAAACGCTAATGATATTACCTTTAATACGTTTATTTAACTGTCAGCGGGAAATAATAATAAACTTCTTGATTTAGTCAAGCCATATATTTGTGGTAGTAAGTTAAACATCTATTATTATTTATTATGTTTACATCAAATGCCTAAAACTGGTATTTTTTACTTTTCACCAAATTATTAATGTAATGTAATGAATGTATTATATTTTTTCAAATTATGAATTTTAGAAATAAAATGCACGACTTGGGCATAAGGACTAGGAGTAGGAGCGCGGTTTTAAAGTCTTAACATTTTAAATCACCATCACCGGATAAAAAAATTAAATTAGTTATAATATGGAAGCCTAGCACCTAAATAAATTAAATATGAATAATATAGCACCGCGTTGCACAAATGAATGCAACTTACAGTTTAGACTGAAAAATTGTTAAAAAATCAATATAATCAATATAATTCTTAAAAAGCCCTCTGTTTATGAAAAAAAACTTTAAATCGTTGGAGCGGATTAATAAAAAAAAAAAATACAAAATTTTTAAGCCATTATTTTGAATTTTTTTAAAAATCCAATTTTTTTTTTTTTTTTGAAAATTTCGATTAGCATTATTATCAGAGTTACCACCATAGAGTTCGTTTATTATCTAGAGAAACGACTTAAGGGGTTTGTTCTCTTTTACCCTTCAAGCTGTTAAAACAATAATGTATACTACCCGATGAGCATGTATTAGTGGTCCCGTGCATTTTAAATGGGACCCGCTCCAACACTAGGTACTTCACCCGGTAGTAGACACGCTTGGTAACCCTTTTGCATGTAAATTATAATTAATATCATTTTTTGCTGCCTCTGGCACATAAGTCGACCATTCACACGGATTCACCAATAGGAAAAATCCGAGGGATTTTTTTTTAGTGGAATTCCGGGATACATTTTTTTAAAAAGTACACATTTATTAAAGATCATTTTAACTCCAAAAAATGTTATTTAAAAAAAAAAAAAGTATTTTAAAAATTAAAAAAAAAATAAACAACGAAAATGAAACAATAAACAATCATATTTGCCAAAGACCTTTGTTCTGAATCCTATTCAGGATTTTTTTAGAAATTCTATCAAAACTTAGCTAAAACATTAGCCTTGTTTTTTTGCGAAAGCTATTCACAGTACAGTAGATTTTTACACGAGTTACAAATATAACCTCTACAGTAGAATTACTGCCAATAAAAGCAGAAGTAGAATCCTACTGCCGATGGGTTTGTGATGTTTATTCGAGTATCAAATGAAGTTGTCGATTTTATGAAACTAAAATAAATTTCTTGTTCAAATTATTTTTTTGTTTTGCTTTTATTTGTAGCAAACTTTCTTTCATTTGTGTATTTTTTTAAATTATTCTGACAGCTGTTATTCGGTAGTACCAAATGTGAATTATAAAAACTAGGCTACTGGGGACGGGTTGTTTTGGAAATTTTTCTCACTATTCTATACATAAAATCCCAAAAAAAAAACATGGCTGTTGTGAGTATACAAAAATTCTTCCGGAGTCGATGGCATTGTTTGTTTTCCAGAGATTCGAGATAAAAAAAATTTTCAACTAAGTTTTTCAATAATTTTTAGTGTTTTCTTGTAGTTTTATTTTTGATTTAGAATAAAACTATCAAATTATTTTTTTTAAAATCATATCAGGAATGAAATATGATTTTGTGCATAGAATAAAATTATCCAAAAGTCAATATATCATTGTTTGTTCTCAAAATATTGGAATCAAAAAACATTTTTCAACAAACTTTAAAATCTTAAATCTACGAGAGTTCTTTAGTTATTTATTTGAAATTTTCGACACGAAGTTTTATTTAATAACGTTTTTATAATTTGTTTTATAAACATCCTAATCCCCAACAGCAAACGCTATAAATACTTCTGAATCGCTTGCTCAAAATTCAATAACATATTTTTAGATTAAAATGGGGAGAAACAAAAAATTGTTTTGTATTTGCAAGGTTTTACTAAAAAGTATGGTTTAGTATTTATTAAAATTTATAGGGTGAATGGAGTAAAAAAATACTTGGTAACCAATTAAAAAAAAATCTTTTTGTTTTTGAAAGGTTTTATTTAGAGGATGCACTTTGAAAATCCCCTTAGGCCTAGAAATGTTTAAAATTTATGGTGAAAACAACAGGATACATTTTAAAATAACTTCTCGATGATGGATAGGGCTTGATATTTTAATTTTTCATTGTGTTTTGAAAGTATAAACTTTAAGAAATAATTTGAGTTTATTTAATAAAAATATATAAAATTTTGAATATATTTTTATTAAAAAAACTTGGTACCCTAATTTTTAGTACTTACCCATTTATGCGGAGTTTAAAAATTAATTTTGAAAAAAGATCATCCAACCATTTTTGAATTATCGAATTTTCTAAACAAAATAATTTTGATTTTTTTTGTAATCAAAAATTTGATTTTTTGTAAATTTTGATATGCAATATTATTCAAACTTATTAGTAGCTTTTGTGTAAAAAAATTATGAAAATTGGTTCCACAGATAATGAATGCCGAATATTTGTTTTTATAAAATGGTAGCATTTTTGTACAAAAAAATTACTATTTTTTTTTTTAAGTTATGGTACGTTTTTGAGAAAAATAAGATTTTAATAATTTGGTAAAAGAATTTGTACGGCAGGTAGGTACCGTTATTTTTGATCTTAAAAAAAATGAAAAGAATTTGTGGGGGAATGCACAAAAATCGCTACGTACCAAATTTAAAGAAAATCGATTCACCTGTTTAGGTTAAAGCCGAAAGGACAGACAGACAGAATTACAAGACTCGCTTTTTTTTGACTTCGCTATCATCGTTATCTCAACTTTGATCAAAATCTCGAATTCGATTTTTTTTACGAATGCATAACTTGCCATATAGATATAGTACAGTGAAGGCTCTAATAAGCGGACACTCATGGTCCTCCAATTTTTGTCCGGTTAAGCCAAATAGAAATTTTTTTTTTTTTACTTCATTTAAATTATTATTATTAAAAAATGACATCACTCAAAATATACCGGAACACGATGGGGAAATGGAACCATACACTCTCAAAATTACACCAACTTAGTTACTCGAGAAATCCCTAATAAGTATTTAACATAACATAACATAACATCGCTCGGTCCGGTTATCGGAACTGAGAACGGAACTTTTGTTTTTTTCTGTTTCATTTGTTGATAAAAAATAATCCCTAAATAAAATAATGTGTCCGCAAATGGGAAGGTTAGTTAACGAGGCAGATTTCCGAAATTAGTGGTTTTACCAACCAAAATGGTGGGAAAAATCAGTTGGGTGAAAATAATGGTGGGAAAAATTCCTGGTGGTAGAAATATTTATGGTGGGAAAATATTCCAAACGCTTTTTTTTTGTTGCAAAAACCTGTCAACAAGGAGAGAGTAACAATTTTTCGGTCTTCTCCTCATTCCCTTAAAAAAAAAAACAAACTGTTTAGAGTTTTTGGTTCACTAAATTGCAACAACTATCTTCCTTGGGCTTGGCTTGCATCGTACCTAAAAAAAAAAACTTATCCCAGGGAACAAATATTTTTTGTCTCTAAAGTCTGACTCTATAAGAAAAGGCATTGTCCTCAAACAGACAACTGGTGCCATTAGTGGGCGGTGCATTATTGCGCTGTCAGGGGCTATTAAAGTGTGTTTTATTTTCTTCAGAAAATTTATTCTTAAAGTAGAAGAAGTCTAGGAACACACTTGAAATTTTCATTAAAAAAAATTAAAAATGGCAATCACATTTTTGCTATGAACGAACTTGTGGTTTTCAGTTAAGGGACTTTTAAATCGCAAAAAAAAAAACAATACCTACATCTTTTAATGATAAAATGCACGCATTAGCTCCAAAAAATTTGCAACCCTTAAACAAATTATTTGTTAATGATTTGTTTGTCGAATAAAAAGATTAGAACGCACTTGCGATATCAAGTACGCGACTATTCAATGACAAAATATAGATTGATTTTAACTATTTTTTGCGACCAAAAAACCCTGACAAAATCTGCGATTGTAAAACAATTGTTTGCACAAAAGTTTAATTACATTTAATTCATTTTAATTTGCGTCATGTCACCAGCAAGTCACTTCTAAGCCAGGGTATTCATTCACAGTCAATGGTGACCGACTTTTTCGTTCATCAATTGAACAACCATGATGTGCAGGAGTTGTGGTTTCAACAAGATGGCGGCGCGGCGCAACATGTCACACAGCTCGTGCCACAATTGATTTATTGAAGGAAACGTTTGGTAACCACATAGTTTCACGTTACGGACCCGTGAATTGGCCTTCAAGATCGTGCGATTTAACGCCGCTTGACTATTTTCTATGGGGCTATGTGGAGTCGCTAGTCTACGCCGATGAGCCCGAAGCGATTGACCACTTGGAGGACAACATTCGCCGCGTTATTGCCGATATACGGCCACAAATTTTGGAAAAAGTCATCGAAAATTGGACCTCCCGATAAGACTACGTCCGAGCCAGCCAGAATCATATTTAAATTTTTCGAATAAAGTAAATTTCATGTCAATTAAAAAAAAAAACACCCCTTATTTAGGTATGGCAAAAAAAATATTGTTTTTTTTTCTTCTAGTAAAAAAATGGTGGGATTTTTTTTTTCGAATCTGGTGGGATTTTTAAAATCTCATCTAGCATCACTGAAATGAGGTCATACCCAACACCTTTTCATGAATGCGAGTGGAGAAGCTTATAGCTGCAGTGTCTTCACGTTTTAATCCCCTAACTTATAAAGTCAATAAATAATTTTAAACTCTATAAAATATTAAATTTGTATAACAAAGCTTCAATTTGACGTTAATTTAATTATACTTTCTCTCTTGTCTCTGCTTTATACATATCTACATATAGCTATATAATATGTGTTGATTTAATATTCAACTCAAACAACGCGCGACCCACTCGTGCATTTTATTTAAAAGTGCTTGAAACTTTTTGTGTTTTGTGTTTTTTTTTTGTTAAGGACTTTCTGCATGAACTTGAACGTTGGACGTGTCACATAATTCTTTTTCATTTCCCACTTGCATCGTCAGGGTTAAACTCTCCACTATAAAAGCTAATTTATATATACTGACCCAAGCTAAGAAAGAAGGTACACATGCACATACATATACGTACCTACACCATATTCATTATAATTGTCCAGCATATGAGAAAGTTCTTCCAATTCTATTACTTTCAGATGCAAGTGAATATACATATCTATATAAAATACAACCCAAAAAAGTTTTAAAGCATTTTATTAAACGTTTCTAAATTTATTATTTTTTTGTTTCTGAAAATATATGCTGGTATAAGCGTATCCTATACAAGCTGTCAGTTTTAATACGAGTGAACATTATATTTTTATTATTTTTACACATGAACAGAACATACGATACTAAAATACATATTTGCAAAAATGATAAAAGATACAAAAATAAATATTCAACTTGTTTTGCTTGTTTTACCTTTTGGCTATTTTGAATTCTAACAAAAACAACAAAAAACATTTCGTATACCTACATTTTTGAATAAATAAAATACTATATAGGAGGGATAGTAGATAGAAAGGACAATCAAGTGCAGATAGTCTGTACCATATATACATTACATATATATGCTTGTATTTACTTGTACATATGTTGTTATCATTTGAACTGATTTTGCTCTCATCTATAGATAGGTACTACAGAATAAATTGAAAAGCAAAACTTTTTACTTTCAACAAAATTGAATTATACATATATATGTATATATGTATATAGGTATGCTATGTAGACATAGGGGAACGGTTTGTATATGTATATAGAACCCCTGTTTATTTTTTAACTGGTTTTTACTCATATCTCTTATGAATTCAAGACGTTTAAATGGTGTTAAGATCAATCCATATTTAATTTACTCAGCATACAAATATGTTTGGAATACATAATCTAATATTAACACTGATTTTTTATTTGTTTATAAATAAAATCATTTTTTTTTAATTTTTAAAGATTTATAAAAAAAAAAAACACCTCCAAGGCCAAAATCCCCAAGAGGATATCTCTTGAACAAAAAAAAAATCTCAAAAGTAAATCTTCATATATAACTCGTTGAACCACTTAGAGCTCTATACCTACCAAGCGTTCGAGACTACTAATGCGACGATTTGACAGATCACTGGGATCATTTTAGTAGAATTCTCCCAGGCGGAGCCTTTCGTCTTTGAGAAATCAAACTTTTTTCGAAAACAATTGACAGCTGACTAATTAGCTGTTTGTCAAATGCAAATCGATAGATACTTTTGTTTGTCGTTGGTCGGTGTTTTATAAATAAATAGAAAATATAACATAAATATTTTTTTATTGTTCATAGCGCTCATATTATTGACTAATTTTTGCTTTGATCCCAAGAATAATACGGGCGAATTAAATAACGTAGCAGCTGTCCGAATGAAAAATCATAATCGAAAAAAAGGCAAGAAAAAAAAAACTATGACAGTGACAGATTGGCAGTTGTGGTATTATGGATGGGTGATTCTCTTTTAAAAGCTTATTTTTGGAATCGGAAATGACCCCTACCTATATTTGAGAAAAAAAATTATGCCCAATGGATTGTTGACATAAATAAAGCAATAATTGATAATTTAAAAGTGTGGCCACTTGTTTTTAAACCTTTTAACGAATTTTGTCTTGCTACGAAAATGACGACTTCGTTACGGAAATGATAATATTAATGATTGTATCATACAGAAATGACTTTTTCTACTAAAATTAAGAAAAAACTACAGATCTTATTCCGTCAGCGGCTTCCTTCCCATGTCCTGAATCAAAATAGTAGTTCCATGTGTAGTTTTTATGATGTGAAAATACTGGCCCAAAATTTTAAACGATTTAGTACAATGTTAAAGAATTTTTAGTCTGAGAAAAATGCTTTAACATCGTACTAAATCGTTTAAAATTTTGCGCCACTGTTTTTAATTTTGAACCAAGTACCTACAAAAAACATAGATTTGTTTCTGTATTGGGTGACAGGGCCATCGCTTAAAAAAATGAAAGGTGTCAACAGAACCGGTCCAAATTGACGCAGGGCTATGTTGCAGGCTTTCAGAAAGTGTAAAGAAAATCACAGTACTCATAATAACATTAAGTTTTGTATACACAACTACTGTGTGTAGTGTAATTTGTTGCCTCGAGCCGCCAAAGTGAAAGGATTGAGTTTCCTTGGCATAATTTAGATTATAATTTTCGCTGAAATCCTTTTTGCGTAAGTGCTGATTCTTTTTTTTAAGTAGTTTCACTTCTTTCCTGATATCTGGAACGGGGTGTGGATGTTCTGGTTCTGGTTATACATGTAAATTTGGCTATGGATCTGGCTGTGGATTTGGCTACGGATCTTGCCCTGGATCTTGCTCTTGAATGACAAATAGCTCCTCTTTATCTGATCGCGGTGGTGTGTTTTGGGAGATAAACCGTTCCTCGTTTTGATTCAAAATAGCTTTTAACAGCCTTTAGTCCACAAAAATTTTGGCGTTTCGTCCCGGCGATCTCACTTGGACTCATCTGATATACCTATTTCAGTAGTATATAGAATTTGAATTAAGTATTAAAAAAAAACCTTCGTTCCTCGTTTTGTTGTCTTTCTATAGCATTTGTTTGTCGCCTTCTGTATCCCCTAGAGTATTTCCTCCAATTTTTCATTTGCACCCGTTGTTCCCTCTTCGTTCTTCGACCTATAGTTTGGAAACTCCCTTTTCTTTTTTCCGCAAATGTTCCTTTTCTTTTTCTTCCTCCATTTTTACAGGATCTTCTCTAATTTTCCTTCACGTGCTTGCTGCACTCGAATTTGTTTAGATTTTGCTTCAACAAAGAAAACATGATCAATTTTCTACATTTAGTTTGAATTTTATTAACTGCCGGTCTTTTAAAAGCATTTTATTTTTTTTTACGAAAATGATGCTAATACCTGGAGACACATGTTTGTAAGTTAATTGTTATAAATAAATAAATATTAGACTATTGAAATTTATCTACTGGAATCAAATTATAATATTTTTTTTTATTTTAAAGCTTAATATAACACTTTTTCTGTGCTAAAATGAGGAGGAGACATGTTACGGAAATGACGTTTGGCCGTTTAATGTTATTTTTTTTTTTTAAACATTTGCAAATATCTCAAATTGAGAAGTGGACTAGTTGGGAATGTTGCTAACGCAGCTATTGACTTTAAAATATTTTTAATTTGAGCGCTAATAAGTTATGAGTGGTGAGGTCGGGAGCACTCATAACTTTTATGAAGGCTCATAAATATCCATTTATTATTGCTTAGTGAATAAGTTTATGAGACTTATAAATTATGAGTGCTCCGTGAATACCTGCCCTAGAGTAGTTTAGATTAGATCTGCTTTGCGGTCAGGCAAGTGGTTACTACTTTTCTAACGTCTAGTACGCAGATCGCGCTAAATTTTAGCTGGTATTTTTCTCTCCAAACATCAGCTAAACCCTAAGCTAAATTTTGACAAAAAAAATAAGTGCAGAATATGTCATATAAAACAGCTGTTTTCTGAGAAGAAATTATATTCAACTATTCCAAAGAATTTATTTTCTCTATTTCAAGTACCTACAGGAAATCAAAAAAAATTAACCGTTTGTTGCGTAATTTTCTACATTTCGATTTTTATTTTAATAAAAACACATATTTCACACAAAATTCAAGAACTTCAGGCTCTATTAAAATTTAGCTTGAGAAGGAATGTGCCGAACAATTATTTCAAGCGCTAAATTTTGACAGATAAATTATAAACAGTAAGAATTAAAAATTAAATTTTTTTAAAGACAACTTGTTGCCAAATTTAATAAAAATCAACTTAGTCGTTTTTAAAATATTGAATAAAAAAATTAACTTTGTTTCAAACAAATCAGAAAAATAATTGTTTCCAAAATGTTGCTATAAATATGTATTAAAACTTTTTCTATAAAAAATCGTTTTCGAGAAAATCAAAATGATGGTTTCAGGGGAATTAATTACCTGTTGTTGGATTTTTTTTTCACCAAAAGGTAGATAACCTTCGGTTTAAATTTTTTTTTAGAAAAATCTGTGGAGACTATTTTGAGAAAAAAAAATCATAAAGGCTTAAAAAAATAGATTGCATACATTTTTTGTCTTAAAAAAAAATCGTGAGAATATCCAAAAGAAACGAGGTAGGTATTAAGTTTCAAAAAACATCGACCCATCCTTTTTGGATGTAGTCAAAAGACAAACGGACAGAATTGTGAAACCCACATTTTTCGTCTTTCATATCGTCGTTTAAATGACCAAAATCTCTCCTATAGTAGAGTTTTATTTGCTTTTGTCGATAGTCAAAATCTCTTTTTAACTAACATAATATGTAGGGGAGAGGGGGCCACGTTGGAACGCGGGGTACCTTTGAACATGGCTTTTATTAACAAATAAATATTTCAAAGCGTAAACTAAATTTTAAACATGGCAATACCGATATCCTTACACGTCAAAGAATTTGAGGATCCTCTCTTATGTTCATCTGACAGTAGCTAGATATGAAGTTTTTATGCGTAAATTGTATTTTTGTAATATTTATTTTATTTGTAAGAATTTAAATTTTTTTTGCTCAGGTTTTAGTTTTTGAAAAATTATTACTAAATTCACACCTTCATTTTGATTAACATAAAGGTGAAGTTCTTGATAAATAATATGTTGTTTAACATGTTGGGGCAGTTTGAACGAAAGGGTCGGGGCACCTTTAAACAGGTTTAAGACTAGTTACTTGAAAAAAAAATTTTAGTTTTTTCTTCGTAAGACAGATGGAATGTTAAGGGCATTAAATTTAGAGACTTTTTGCTTCAAAAATTTTATTTTAATCTATTAATTTCCAAAAGTCTACTTTTTAACTAATGATTTACGCCTTTAAAAAGATTTTATATCCTATTAAAGTTTTTTGTATATTCAGATTCTACATGATTAATTTGTTCATACAGTTTTTTGTTTCCTTCAATATAGACATATGCTCTTATAGTCCCATTATTCACTGTTGAAAATAATTATAAATACTTCCGTTCAAAAGTGCCCCAGGTAAATTCAAATCTGCCCCTTTGAACATAAGGAACTATTTTGTATTTTAATAAGAATAAAATATCAATCTTTATTCAATTTAATCAAAAATGGGTTAAAATAAAACTTTTAATCAATTTCTCAAAGTGCCAATAATTTAAAGGCAAATAATTCCATCAGATTGGGTTTTTGGGCCCTTTTAATCAATAAGTATTCAAAAGATGCTCCCCTCTCCTCTAATTGTCCCTCAGTTTCGAAAAATTACATTAAAGCCAAACTAACATAATATACAAAAAGTGTCTCGAGTCCTTAAGTCCTTTTTGGTTGGTCGTCGAAATATAGATTTTATGAAACGAAGATAACTGTTAAGAGATCCAAACTTATACACTAGTGGTCTTATTTATAAACGTTGTCTAACTTTAGACAGCTGTCCAACTTTGGAATATGTTTTCAAAAACTTTCTTTATTGTTGTCTTATAGCTGCCTAACTTAGACACAAGATTAGATTGTCTTCACCGTGAATAATGTGATATTTATTTTTATTAAATAAAGCATATTTCCACCAATTTGAAAATAGTTAGACAGTGTCTAAGTAGACAAAAATCTAATAAATACGACTGTAGGTAACTCAAAGGGAAGAGACCCATATGTCACAGCCAAAATGTTTGCTTTTTTAATTATAAAGTAATCACAAGTCGCATCAGATCTCACAACACAATAGTATATAATCGGGAAATATTTCCGTCCTTGCTTAAATGAGCCAAGTTAATCCGTTATTAGCAGCTCATCTAGTCTATAATAATCTCTTTAACGAACTCTTTGTTTGCTATTTCTATGGATATCAATGTAAATCTTCTTATCCTTGTTGGAAAAAAAAACAATCAGGAAGATGTCTTTTATCAAGTTTCAAATCAAAAAAGATTAAGCAAGAACTATTAACTGCTTAATAGAATATTCTTTTAAGATAAGGTACTTTTCACGTTTATACTAAAAAAGAATCAATTCTGCATATAATTGCTACTTTACATTTTTTTCTTTATCATGAGGACTTTAGTTTTTTTTACATTCACTGGTTAGCAAAGCTTTCCCATTAGGTCGAAAAGATCAACACACTTTTTCTGAAGCATCCTTTTCCCTATACATATGTAAATACATACACACATACATTTTTTTTTTATTGAGCCCCAATCGCCTCCATTAAAGAAATTTAAGGGAGACCAAAAGATGCAAGCAAGTACACATATAGGCACAAAGAAAACAAATTAAGGGTATACAAAAAAAATCTTGAAGTATACCTATCTATGCCTGTGTATACACTGTAGGTACCTACTTGTGTTTGTGTTGGAAGACGCAGCTTTAACAGAGAAGGGGTGGCATGGGTTTGAAGTGGAACCTCATTGATAAATATTTATCTGCAGCAACACAAAAGACACTCTTGAACTAATTGACAAAGTGTAGATATTATCTTTTAGGTTAAAGCATGATGCTATACTGAATGTGAAATCTCTGGCATCCCTTACCAACATGACATTACATAGAGATAATACAATGACCCACTTCGTTTAAACATTTTCAATGAAAAAAAAAATTACCTTTTGTATAAGATCAAGATAAAAATCATACCTACATATATTTTATCACAAAGGTATGTATGATGTATAGTAAGTATACTAACCTCCATTCTAAATTAGTTCATTAACATTATTTTTGTGGAACAACAACCTTGTCTAAGTTCTTTTGAACAGTAATGTAAGTTTAGTTATATGTTTAGGTTATAGGTGGGTACTTTATAGGTAACCCTCATACCATGGTGCCATGATGGTTGAAGGCTTGGAAGATTTCATTGCGCAAAAAATCAAATCTGTGCTACTTACATTATAAATGTTCGGAGAAGAACTGTTTTCAATAAAAGTCTTTTATCTTTTATTGTTTAACATCAACATGCTGTTCTGCATTTTGAGATGAAAGTTTTATGAATATACTTTCAGAAAAGTTGTTTGTTTTGTTTTTATTTGCTTTTTTTAAGAAGAGCCAACCATGATATAAATATAAAAAAAAAAAACTTTACTTTGATTAAGTTTGTGCATACTTTACCATAAAATTTCTGACATTCAGTATTTAATGATTTACTGATGGTAGGTATAGCTTCATTTAATGTTATGGTATAAAAAGAAAAAGAAATTTGGCCAAAGAGTTGAATTTAAATGAATGTTCGATCATTGAGGAAATGGTCCCAATATATGGAACCCCTGTTTTTTCTCATTTTAATTATTTAAACATTTTTTTTTTAACTTAAATAAGTTCTTTTATGAATGTAGGTATATCTGTAATTCTGTATATTTAATGAAATCGAGAAATTTCAATATTTTTGTAAATGGAAAATTTACCGTATGGCACCTTTATCATATAAATAATTAAAATATATTTACAAAGGATTACCTTACGTTTGAACCACACCCACTTCATTTATTATAAACATAATACAAAAGATAGCACTTCAACTTTTCTTTTGTAGTCCATCTTTTGTTTTCATAAACCTTTTGGTGTGTGGTGTGGTGACCATCCGTTCGGGTGTGCCAATATTGTACTGCTGGATTTTTCTCCTAATCTTTCTCTCATGGTTCATGATAAAACACCAAACACAATAACAACAATGGCGCAAAAATTTAAACAACCTATTGTTAAGGGCTTAGCATATTACTAGTTAGCAATTTGCTAAACATTTAGTAATTTACTAGCTCTTCGGAAATTTTAATCCTTTTTTTTTCGTTTTACTAACTAGTAAAATACTAATTCCCTTTTATTAAAAACGGTGCATCTGAACACGTCCAAACAATGACAGTTCGTGAAAGAAAAACAAAGCAAACAAACTTAAACCTAGGGAACGTCCTAATAATTTGATTTACCGTTGGCCAGATACACTCCAAAACCTTTTTCAATTTTCTTAATTTTTGCCATCATGATGAAAAATGAAAAACATTTTGGAGTGTATCTGACCAACCATAAACCGTACGGCGTACAGGGATGGTTGATACCTTTTTGGAATCACCACCTCCATTAGCTTCAGCAACTCCTTATGTCTTCCGAAAACATTTTATTTTATTTTAATTTATTTTATTTGAAAAACAATTAGCACACGAATCATAAAAAAAAACACAATTTAACTCTTTGCCAACAAATTTTTTTCGAGGACAATGACAGATTTCATATGGATTTAGCAAGTTACTAAAAGTTAAAGTAGCAATTTTGTGATTTTAACTTTAGTAAAATGTTAAGAGATAGTAAGTTGCTAAAATCGTTTAAAATTAGCAAAATCTTCTTTTTAGCTTAATAACTTACTAAAATGGCTTTAACATTTTGCTAAATCGTTTAAAATTTTGCCCCAATATTTTTTTACTTGTAACCAGTAGAACTGCTTCTGTATCAGCTTCATACTGTAGCTTACCTTTTGGAGTTCCATTATAACGGGTGTTTTTTTTTAGGTTGGCAACACTATTTTAACTGGCAGCCATGTTGTCAGCTGTCAAGTGATTTATTTTTTGTTTGGTTTGGCATTTCAACATGAATAGAATGACGCCTAAACAACGCTTCCAAATTGTGCACAAATTGGGCCCAAAACAAGATTCCCGTTGATCCCAATTTTCAGAAGCGAATTTTGTTTAGCGATGAAGCTCACTTTTGGTTGAATGGATACGTCAATAAACAAAACTGCCGTGTGGTCAAATGTATGTTGAGACACCATTACATCCACAAAAACTGACTGTTTGGTGTGCTTTATGGGTTGGTGGAATCATTGGTCCGTACTTCTTTAAAAACGATGCCGGCCAGAACGTTACAGTCAATGGTGAGCGCTATACAGCCATGATTACTGACTTTTTCGTTCATCAATTGAACAACCATGATGTGCAGGACTTGTGGTTTCAACAAGACGGCGCAACATGTCACACAGCTCGTGCCACAATTGATTTATTGAAGGAAACGTTTGGTAACCGCATAGTTTCACGTTATAGACCCGTAAATTGGCCTCCAAGATCGTGCGATTTAACGCCTCTTGACTATTTTCTGTGGGAATATGTGAAATCGCTAGTCTGCGCTGATAATCCCGAAACGATTGACCATTTGGAGGACAGCATTCGCCGCGTTATTGCCGATATACGGCCACAAATGTTGGAAAAAGTCATCGAAAATTGGAACTCCAGATTAGACTATGTCCAAGCCAGCCATGGCGGTCATATGCCAGAAATCATATCTAAATTATAATGCCAGAAGATTATCTCTCCAAATAAAGTAAATTTTATGTCAATTTAAAAAAAAATCATTTTTGTTTTATTCCATTTCAAATTTCTAAACCTCTAAAAAAAAACACCCTTTACAATGTATTTTATTAAGTGCTTCTTTAAATTAAAATAAAACAAAGTTTGTGTGAGATATCATCGAAATTTTGTATTCCTTTTGAAAGGCTTATTGATGACCCCGCGGTTTCTCTGGGTGGCGCGCTTCCGAAATGTCCAATTTTCTATGATTCTGTCGCATAAATCAGGCTGAATTTGACCGATGATGGCGTGGGTTATGTTGGCCTTGAGGGCCGCTATCGTTTGTAGCTCATTCGCATAGATCTGCGACTTCACAAAACCCCAGAAGAAAATTTCCAACGGGTTCAAATCACATGATCTCGATGGCCAGTTTACATCACCTCCACGTGAGATGACCATGCCCTAGAATCGTTCCTGCAGAATTTACAATGTGGCTTGAGCTGTGTGGCCGTCCTGTTAAAACCACATATCGTTGGTGTTCATATCATCCAATTCAGGCCAAAAGAAGTTGAGAATCATCGACTTATAGCGCTTGCCGTTGACGTTGATGGTCTGGCCAACGTGCGCGTCGTTTTTAATAAGAAATATGGACCAATTATACCGCCAGCCAAAAATCCCTACCAAATAGTGACTTTTTCCGGATGCATTGGACGCTCTTGGATCTTATGTGGTTTTGTTATTGCGGTGGAATTAGTCATACCGTTCGTATGCATTGGACGCTCTTGGATCTTATGTGGTTTTGGTATTGTGGTATTGGTCCCAGGTTCGACAATTTTGTTTGGTGACGTACTCATTCATCCAGAAATGGGCCTCATCGCTGAAGATGATTTTTGGATGTAAATTAGGGTCCGGTCAACTTCCAACTGCTCCAGAACACACGTCGTTGTCTATGGTCGTTTACCATCAGCTCCTGGGTCAGTTAAATTTTGTACTGGTACAAAACCCAAATGCGGAAAATTCGCCAAGTTGTGGTCTGCGAAAGCCCGAGTTCTTGTGAGCGACGCGAAATCGACTGCCTCGGATTCCCCAGCACACTCTCACGGACAGCGGCGATGTTTTCAGTAGATCTTGCGTTTCATCGACGTACGGGTGTTGGTTGATCATTTACTAAACTAGTGAACTCAAATTTATCCACCACACTGCGAGTTGTCCTCTAGATAGGAAGATTATAGCGACCGTAAAATGGGCGAAGCTCGCAGAACGGAATATAAATTTTGATAAAACAATTTTATCTGCACGTGTTGTTATATCTGTTTATGGTTATTTGGCAAAACAGAATAAATGACAGGCAATTTGACAGATAAAGCTTCAAAAATATGGCCGCTATTAACTGTCAAAGTATCTATTGGACTACCCTTAACATTTCTCAAAGAATATCATTAGCTTAGCTTTTGACCTTTTAGTATCAGAAGGTATTTACCGTCTATGGACTCGCACTTATATGCCTTGCCTTACTGCCTGTGCCTGAGCACAATAGACACAAACAACAACTGCATCTGGAATCGCTGTCAAAATATATTGTCAAATTCAACGTTACCAACAAAACGTAATGCAACTGCAATCGGAACTGCCAGAGTTCAGTAACTTTTCATGTACAGCACTTTCGACCTTTAAAATTACATGAAGAAAAAAGGAGCTGGAAGAAGTTACATGAAGAAAAAAAACTTTAAGTAAATCAAAAGAAAAAAATGTAAGTGCCTAGACTCACGGTTAAGATGTTTAAACATCAAATTAAATATCCAAGTGCTGGTTTTACATCACAGAGTTTGAACAGTCATCCGATTTCCAGCCAAAACTCTTAGTTTGAGATACGTAAGTTGTACAGTTGCATCTTGAGCACTCTAAAAAAAAATAGGACGTACGATACTTTTTTGAAGTATTTCAGATCCAGCTTTAGTTCTTCCTGCAGCATTCTGTTGTGTTAAGGCAACTAAAATACCTATTTCTTTCTTGCAAATGAAGCGAGTCCCTTCCCGCAGTTCTTGAGAGCGGGTCTTCTATACCTATTGGAAATATCAGTAGCGTACTAGGCTTTAGCGTCGATGATGAAACATTTCTTGTCTTGTGTCAGAGAAGTTAGTATCGGAGCGTTATAGTGAAAGTCATTACCCGAAAAACCTCTATCACCCTAACTATAATTGAATGGTTTCTTTATACTCATACTCATAACAAATAAAACACTTTTGCCAGAGTTTCATCAACGGACCGTAATATTCTTATCTTTATTTTCCCAGGGTTTTCGGTTAATATAGTTTTACCTGTTGTAAACTAAAATATGAAAATATAGCCTTCCCTACATAAAAAGGATCATAACTTTTTATATGCTGCTCGTGTATCGTCTTCGTTTAGCTCTCATTAAATCCATAATTAAAAACTACCTTATTCACCCATGCTGTGTCAAATGTTTAAATTGTAACAAAATATATTTTTCATGATGTTGTAAAAACCTTCATCCTACTTCCCTCCCTCCCTAGAAATAATTTCGCATGCATTTTCATTCTTTCATGGTAAGTAAAACTTTTTTGCAAAAAAGTTTCTCATAAATGGAAATTTTTCGAAGAGTTTATTTAATACTTTTACCAGTATATAGTTACTTTTATGAAATATGAGCTTCCTACCAAATTAAACAAACCAATTTCCCGTAAATGATTCTGTCCGGATTTCGGTTTTAATACTATGTATGTTGTTGCACATATTAAGGAGCCTTATATCAGTGAAGGATTTATTATTTTTTACTTTTTCCGTAGATTAACTTGACTAATTAAACTAATTATGAAACGAATTGTTTGAATTTAACGGAGAAATTCCTTTTTATAGTTGAAAAAATATGCACGACTGGTTCGCATAAACTTGCTGTTTTGTAAAGGGTCTTCCAATAAAGACTTCAGAACTTTGACAGTTGATAGCGGCCATATTGTTAAAGCTACAAATCTGTCATTTATTCAGTCTGCTTTGCCAAATCAAAATGGACGGATATAGCGTTCAAATAATAAAATTGTTTTATGAAAATGGAGGTTCTGTTCGCGCAACGTTCAGTGCGCTTCGCCCATTTTACGGTCGTCGTAATCTTCCTACCAAAAGGACTATTCCCGGTGTGGTGGATAAATTTGTGTTCACTGGTTGAGTAAACCATCAATGCAAGATCTCCCGAAAACATCGCCGCTGTCCGTGAGAGTGTGCAGGAGAATCCGAGGCAGTCGATTTCGCGTTGATCACAGAACTCGGCCTTTCGCAGACCACAACTTGGTGAATTTTGCGTCGTGACTTGGGTTTGTACCCGTACAAAATTCAACTCACCCAGGAGATGATGGTAAACGACCACAGATAACGACTTGTGTTCTGGAGCATTTGGAAGTTGACCGGACCCTAATTTTCATCGAAAAATCATCTCCAGTGATGAGGTCCATTTCTGGATGAATGGGTACGTCACCAAACAAAATTGTCGAATACCACAATACCAAAATCACATGAGATCCAAGAGCGTCCAATGCAAGAAGTAAAAGTCACTTCTTGGTTTGGTTGACTGGCGGCGGCGTCATCGGTCCATTTTTAGAACGACGTAGAACATAGTAGTCATAGTCATTACTCATTATATACATAATGACATCGATGGGACTTTCAAACAAATAAAAAATGTCGATGAATTGAATTGAATTGAATTGTATTAAATTGAATTGAATTGAACCACGGACGCACGAAAGCACACACGGACATCGCGCGGACGCACAGACCGACGCCGCGCCGACGACCCACGAACGGAATGGCTATTTCTACTTTTTCGGACTTAGCGTTACTTTTTAATTAAAACCAATACTTACCCAATAGAACAAGTAAAAATATTATACATGTTTACTTTTCATCTGAAATATGGTCACCTTAGATATTTAGCTACCCGAAAAAAATCATTTCCTTTTGATGGAATTTTGTTTTGTTATATGGAATTTATATATGCGTTCAAAAGCTTTGTATAGAAGCTGGAAATGTAAGCCTTTGATAACATCATCCATTCAGGTGAAAACTGAAAATATTTTATAGAATAGATTTTATAATTATTATTAAAAAACTCATTCCTGATATTGTGTAATGCTTCCTACTTCCCTTGAGGTTAAACAAAGGCTTCAAAATTATTTCAAAACAAAACTCATTTATAGTTTCTCGACTTTTACCTACCTATAGTTACTATCTCTGTGCATACATGCCATACAAAGTAAAAACATTTTCAATAAAAATAAAACAAAAATTTTTGTTCAAAAGAAAATTTAAAAAAATAGCAGATGATTTTGTAATGGGTTTGAACTAACAAGTGGCAGAGTGAAAATAAATATAACTTGAGAGAATGATGTTGATAGGTGATGATAGATTAAATAAATTTAAATTCATAGGAAGATAGATGTGTGCTATGAAACTAAGTTCATACATTAAACATACCTACATAACAATATCAAGAGCTTATGAACAAAAACGGATTTGTAGCATTAACTCTTTTTATTCTCGAAAAATAAAAAAAAATAAAAACTACTTAATTGAATATGTGATACATATAATAAGTTTCCAAGTGTAGGATTAGGATCATAAAACAGGATTTAGTTAAAAATTATTAAGAACAAATGGGAGCATTATAAATAAAAATAAAATGCATGACTGGGTCGCACTAACTTGCTCTTATGGTGCGATCACACTGTGGTTTTAAAGTCTAAATAGTTTAGATCTATTCATCTGACTTTAAAAGAAATAATTTAGTTACGTGAGCCTTTATTTTATGTCGCTTTCCAAAAACGTAGTTAAGTTTAAGGTAGTACTATGTGAGTAATTGAAAATGAACAAAAATAGCGCCGTGTTGCACATGTTCATGGAATTTAGACTATAGACTGAAAAATTGTTAAATAATCAATATAACTTGAAATAAATTGATTGAACACAGTGGCGGACAAAGCTTGTTAGAGGCCCTGGCGGCAATGATGAATGAATGAATGAATATTTGGGGTATTAATTGCACTGCGATCTTGAGATCTATTGTGTAACACATTTTTTTAAAAAACGTAACAAAAGCGAATAAAATTTTAACAAATTGAAAAAATGATTTAAATGCAAAGAATGCCCTTGAACTCAATTTTTTATTTTTAATAGGAACATAAGTTTTCTTCATCACAGTTTTTAAATTCAGTACAAAACTATACAATAAATAATAAGTTAATAAATTATTTTTTTGGAATGTGGAAACTGGAAACTGGAATACTTTGACGCTGATTACACGAGTCTTTTTTTCGTTCGTTTCGTCTTTCGTGCTTTTGACAGCTTTGGTGAGGGGCGTAGAAATGTAGGGGGAATGAAGTAACGAAAGCAGGAATGAAAATTTGAAGATTTTTTCTGGTTGAACATTGACGTTTATGGTTTGACAACAGGGTAGAGATGAGCGATAGGCAGATGTCAGCAAAAATCGTAGTTGAGAGAAAAATCATCGATTTCAGATATCGATTTTAAGATTAAATACATCGACTACAGAAAATTACAAAAATGCAAATAAAATGGTATATGTAACTAAAATGCAAAGAAAGCAACTTCAGATATGTGTGCTTTCTACAAAAAACATCATTCTTATAAATATTAAATGTGAAAGTACATTTTTTTGCACTTTTTTGGCTGGAAAGATTTTGGAAATCGATTATTTCATAGGAAAAGAATATGAATACTTTTCATGCAACAAGGGGTTTGCGGGGTCTCAGCAAAGGTAGTGGGTAATAACTAGTTACAAATAAAGTATTCCAAATCATTGCCTACGTTCTGTAACTCTCGCATTGATAAAATTGATCGAGAAACGTTGAAAAGTTTCAATTTTCATAGTTTCTCGACTGATTTTATCGATGCGAGAATTACAGAATGTAGGCACATGTTAATATCTACTTTCCTTTCTCATTTCTGCTGTACTCATTTTATAAAAAGTAATTCTCTTTCTGTATAATTTTCGTTTTTTAAATTAAGAATTCATGTGGTCATTTAAGATTTAATCCCGATAAAATGTTCACACCACGTAAATTTAAAAATGTACTTGATAAAACAATATGTAGGATGGAAATTTTTGTTTCTTTTAACATTTTCTATAGGGCAAGTATTGGTTTCGTGTAAACATGGAGAAGTCTAAAAAAGTAGTTTTACCATACCGTCCGTTGATTTCTACGCTCTTTGCACTATACGAGGTCCATTGAGACAGAGGTTAAACAGGTGGACCGATTTGCTCCAAATATCGTACAGAGAAACGTTGAAAAATAAATTAAAACTCATGTGTTTCAATTTCCATCATTTCTCGACTAATTTTATCGATGTGAGTTACAGAACGTAGCCACAGATCATTTTAATGGAATTTCTTAGAGGAGAAAATCGATTAAATGAATCCTTAATCTGAGATTTCAATCATCAGAACCAGAGTCGGAACCTTAATTACAAATTTAACCTACTATGAACAAACGGCCCTAAATCAAAAACACGTTTTGATGTAAATTTACATATTATAACGTATTTGGCTATCAAAATAGAAAAAAAAAAGAAATATATCGATTTTGAAAAACATCGATGTTTCAGATTCGATAAATTTTCCCACCGATTTTAAAATCGAAAAATTTAATCGCCCATCCCTCAAATCAGAGCATTGTGCTTTTAATTTCGAGCTGTAAAACAATTTTTCACACTTAAATAAGCTGTAGATATGAATAAGAAGTGATTAAAAAACATTTTTAATTATTACTTCTGTTTATTTTCCAATAAATCCACCGCAAAGTTTCTGAACGTCAAAATAACGAAAGAGCCTTCACGAATGTAAAAAAGAATCATGTAATCACGAGGATACGTGCCTGTCAAAAAAACGAAAGACGAAACGAACGAAAAAACGAATCGTGTAATCAGCGTCTTTGTTTATATGCTGGATCGAGAGATCGAGTTTGAATTTGAAGTGAAAGATAGCAAGATTTCTACTAAACTGTAACTGAACGAGTTGGATCGAGTCGAATGAAGGTGATTTCAACTAAATTTAGGACGTAGGTGTACAAATAGGTGGAAGTGTTGTTTAAGCACACTTCACACTGATTAAAAAAATTATAAAGTAAAATTTTAAAGAAAAAAAAAAAAATTGGAGAAAAAAGTGTAACAAAAAGAAAAAAAAAGTAACATAGTAACAAATACAAAAAAATTAAGAAAAGTGTAACACTTTTGTTACACTTGTAACATTGTGGCAACGCTGTTGTGCCCCCCTTTTAGAGCTCTTCCTATAAACTAGTCACTTTGATTAACTTTAATATTTCGAGTATTTTAAGAGAGGATAAATCTCACTTTTCTATCTGGTGACAGCCCAGATATCTATGTCTTTGATGCACAAGTGCTTCACAACTACCTAGGATGTGGTCTGGTGTCTCCTCATGGGTATTGCAGAATCTGCAGATGGCATTGCTTACCAAGCCAAGAATGCTTAGGTGTCTTTTAAGCTGGCAATGGCCAGTGAGAAGACCCGTTATTATCCTTAAGTTGTTCCTACTTAAGCTGATACAGGATGTAAAGCGGCAATGATAAATGGGGCCCCTTATGTGATCAGATATTTTTGTAGTTTCTATAACGTCAGCTTTTATGACAAAACAAAAAATATTTCAAAAAACGCTAGATATAGTTTTAAGAAAATCGACCCATCCGTTTAGGCTATAGTCAAAACAGTCGATCAGACAGACGGATAAAAATAATAATATTATTTTCACAAAATTTCTGTCAGCACGAAATAATTATGTACTTAAATCAACAAAAATAACCCGTTATTCAAAACTGAGTTTTAAAATTCAAAATTAAATTCATCAAGCATATTTAATTATATGTATTCACTTAGCTTGATGTTTTGCCAACGAATCTATCTAGAATATAAAACTAAAGGTACAGGAACTGACTCGTTAACGTCACGTGCGTCGTCGACAACGTCGTCGTCGGTCGGTGAAAATGTTTTAAAATTAAAAGCTTCAAGTGACACCATCACTTTGTTGGACGGCAACGGCACACATGAAAACTTTTTCCCCCCTAGCCAGACATTTCTCTGACGACAAAAAGCATATAAAATAGCAACTTCAGCAAAAAAGAGTTATCAAACGTATAAAGTACCTATACACAAAAACTCAAGATTCAACGATGTTCCTATATTATCTACGTTGGTGTATTTAAATAAAAAAAAAAGAAAAAAAAAAAAGCTATCTCCTTTGTCTTTTATATTTGCTCCATTTTCAGCTTGTGTGATTTTTGTCCTTGCCTCTCGTTATCCAGTTTGTTTCTAAGTATTAAAATGCGCCACTACGTCGCCAAAACGTGCTATGAATGTAAACAAAAACAAATTTTTCATTCAAGGGTGCTCTTTTTTTTTTGTATAGCTGAAAAAGGATATCCCAATCGGGTGAGTAGAGTATCGTTGAATCGATTTATACCATTAAGGGGGGGTGGCGGTGGTTTTTTTCTCCATTTTTGAGGGATTCTTATGCATCCTATTTAGGGTTAGAAAAACGCTTTGGATAATGGGTATATCGGATAAGAACACTGCAAATAAAGTTTTGATGTATTCCTAATAAAAATAAAGGCTATTTTAGAAAAACGTTCATTAAAATTAGGTACGCACTTAATCAAATGACACAATTTGAATAGGATTAAGATTTAATTTTAGATTTTCCATTTTTTAGATTTCAATTTTAATCTATAATATCTTATAATTTTATTTCATCATAATCGGATCTATAACCAGGATTCAATCTTGATGACCTTCATTAAAAAGTAACTCTACCTATTCCGATCGCGAGTCATTGCACACTCCATTAGTCCTGGTTAACGACATCCTTCCAGTGCAACATATAAGAAAAGACTTCAAATGCCGAGGGGCAATGTTGCCGCTATGCGACTTTAGTCGCATTTTGACCCCTTTTTTGCCTTATACGACCATGATACGACCTTTTAAAACAAGTGGCTATTTTGACCATTTTTAAAAAATCTTGCGACTTTTCTGACACCATCTCTATAAATACATAATTAAGCATTTCTCGTCGTCACGTCGCGTCTTTTTTCAATTTTTCGAACTCATGACGTGACGTGACGACGAGAAATACTTTATTAGGTATGTATTAATTATTTCGTTGTTTTAAAAAGAGAACATCTGTAAAGAGATCTCGTCGTCGTCGTCACGTCAACGTCCGTTGTCTCGTCGCATTGTGAATCAGCCATGTCTCGTCACATTGTGAATCAGGCATCAAGCGTTTCTCTTTTCTCTTGCTCTTCAAAAAATAAGAAAATTGAGAGAATTGCGCTGACTGCGCATGCGATTCATGGAAAATGATAAGGTAGTTCGGGGTCGATAATAAAGTTCGTCGGAGAATTTTATTCACTGAACCAGAACCGCTTTATTGCACCAAGTCAATCGAAGAAGTGAAAGCAATGCTAAACAGCGAATGTAAAAACCTTTTATTTTAGAGATGCTGCGAATAGTGACTCGGCCGAATACCGAATATTCGGCAGCCGAACATTCGGCCAACGATGTGTATCTAAGTAAGAGACCATTTTCAGAAGCCGGAATTGTTTACGAAGATAGACGTAATCGTTTGCTACCAACGAATGCCGAAAAAATAGTTTTTATTCATCACAACTTACTATTAGTAGATTTTAAATACTAAAATACAAATTTTTGTAAGATAATAAGCCTTTTTTATTCTATATTTGTTATTCGGTATTCGGCCGAATGTTGTGAACTATTCGGCCGAATACCGAATATCAAAAATATATGCCGAATGCCGAATAGTGGCCGAATATTCGCGGCATCTCTAATTTATTTGTTTCACTTTTCACAGAATAAGAATCGGCCCCCTAAAACCCCAGCTTTAAGTAATGAAAATTAGACTAGCTTCATTGCCTAAAATGCTAATTTGTTGCCTAGTTGTTAACCTAGTATACCTAGTACTAGCAATGATATTTTTAGCCTCAATCAATGTGATTTTCAAATGTGTAACTAAGGTAACTCTTGTTTAAATGGAATGTATTTTTTCCACCAATTTATTTAAGGTTGAAGTTAAAATTGTCTTAAATAAAAGATAATTAATTATCCATTCTTAATACTTAATCTGTTTACCTTATTAATACTAGAGTACACGCATGGCCTACTATAGTTACAGTGACCATCCGTCCTCTTTTTTAGAGGACAGTCCTCTTTTTCGGTATCGTGTCTTTTTTTTTAATTTTACTTAAAGAGTAATTTGTCCTCTTTTTCTTAATTGTCCTCTTAATGTCCTTTTTTTTTTGAAACCTTTTTTCTATGATTTTTCTTTAGTACTAAATTACTTAAACAAAAAATGTAGACGGCACTGGTTTGAATAATTCAGTTCTGTCATCTGGTTTTTGCTATTGTGAATGATGCCCCTACGGAAAGAGTGTTTTCAATTTCTAATAACATTTAGACATCTGAGAAATCGCAATTAAAAGTTGATACACTGGAGGCAATGTTGATAACAAAGTTCAGTTATGACTATGACTGTGGAGATTTTAAGAATTTTTTAAAAAGTCGCGATGACATCTTAAAAAAATACACTGCGAACAAAAATACAAAAACTAACAGTTCCTTTAAGTTAATTTTTTAAATTAAGTATCTAGGTACTTAAGTATTTATTATTTTGGTTTTTTTTTTATAAGTATTTTTATTTTTGTTTAAAAAAAACTGAACTCATTGATGTACATATGTATGTAATCTGAAGTACAAATATTTTGAATAAATATGGTTTGTGTCTAAACTTGTTGTAAGTTAATTAAAAATTGTCCTCTTTTTTGGATCTTAAAAAATGGTCACCGTAACTATAGTAGACAACAGTAACAGTTTTGTTCATAACTTAACGGTTTTATATGTAAGTGCGATGACATTTTAAATAAGCTCTCTCGACCAGTGATGCCAGATCTTGGGCGAATGCTAAAAGGGCGAATGGGCGTTTTCATGCTTCTCAGTTGAAAAAAATGGCATTTAAATATTTTTCAAACTTATATTAGTTTTATATTTGAATGCAGCCATTGAAGTTCATACTTTGAAGCAATTCATTTGTATTTCTGTTCATTGAATGGTTTCATTTTCTAAAATGCTTATGTCTTATCAGTTCTGCTAGGCTAGTAATTTAATAAAATATAATATTAATTATTTATAAAGTGTTTTTTTTTGGTATTCAATAATCATTTTTTTAGTAAAATGTATGAAGAAAAGGGAAGCAGGAAACGTTTGCAGATGAGGTGGCAATAGGAATCCAAATTTAATTTATGAATTTATAAGTTCCTTTCTTTTTCATGAAATATTTTATTTATTTATTTATTTTAATGAAATTTGTTATTTTCATTTTTGTTATATATTAATGTATTTTTTCTTCTATTTTTGTTTTTTGTTTTGTGGGCAACATCGTGGGCATTCGTTGCCAATATCGTGGGCAAAAAGGACATTTTCGATCCAAGTCGTGGGTAAATCAATTGGAAAAGTCTGAAATCACTGCTCTAAACTTAATTTGTCAACAGGTTAGTATCTCACTTGATTTGTTCGCGAACGAATAGTTTTATAGTTGTGCGAGTATTTGTGTACCAAATTAAGGTGTTCTATTTTTACTATTTTTCAAGTTTACAAGGCTAATTGGTTGCGGTTTTTTTTTTTGATAAAAATGTTTTTTATAATGAATTATTCAGACCTGGAGAGATGACTTTTAGAGACTGATAATCTCTTCGATGATCCAAATTGAGAGTGATGAAGATGCACCGTTACCAGATTTTGAAACCTGGTTTGTGGGGTGGAAACTCAGAAAGCCGAAACGTACGAATCTGAATTGAATGACTCAGATGACTTCCCGGAATGGGATAATGTTCCTCTCGCAGAATTGACTGGTAGGATAAAACGAAGATGGGACGAGTTGGCAGATGCGCTTGTACCAGGGCCCGAAATAAATCAACAACAAAAATGGTGCAAGACTTGCAACAAGTTCTTTTGGAAGAGTATGGGAACATCGAAGTGTCAACAAAAGAAGTTTTGACGACGACAAATGGTATTCTTCGTTCGGGATGAAAAGAGAAACATTCCAGTATGTGTGTTCCTTCATGGAGGATGAACTGGCGCCGTCTGAAATTTTGTGCATGACTTGAAAGCCCTCATCTGTTATGGAGCAAGTTGCTATTGCCACATACTAACTAGCATCATTTAGTGAGATGAGGGTTTTTGCAGACGTATTTGGTGTTGGAACCTCAACTGTTCAAAAGTGCTTCCATCGCTTTGTAAATTCCTTAAATAAGAGAGCAACTGAATTTATTTTCCTCCCAATATTAAGCGAAGCCAAAGCAATCAGTAGGAGTTTCGAGAACGTTTCCAAATATACCCCAAATTATTGGTTGCATAGACGGATGCCATATATTCCCATATTACCACTTGGAACTGGATACAGAGATTTTATAAATCGCAAAGGATGGGCTTCCTACATTTTGCAAGCTGTGGTTGATTGCAACTACAGATCATTATCATATTTTTTTTAAATAATTTTATAATCATTTTATTTTTGATCTAACAGATTCAGAGATATCAGTTGCAAATATCCAGGAAGGGCACACGAGGCCACAAGTTTTTTCATGATTCAGGGTTGTTCAAAAATTGGGATACTGCTCTTCCCAAGAACGAAATTTTGTTATGGAAGGTTCCAAAATACATTTTTTTTATTATTGGAGATCCTGCTTACCCTTCTTACATGGTTATTGAAAAACTATCCAGCACTTAAGAACCCAGAAGAAGAATCCTTCAACGCATATATGAACAAAGCAAGAGTTTGCGTAGAAAATGCATTTGAACGCCTTAAAAATCTGTGGCATATTATGGAGAAATGGATGGATTTGCTGTACAACAACTGTCCAAAAACTATTCCTACGTATTGCATTCTTCACAACATCTTAAAAGATCGAAAAGAAATGCCCCATTAAAAAATTATCTCACAACAACTTTTCCACTTTTAAAAGTCAATAATTTTGAATTTTTTTAGTATTAAAACGAGTTTGCTAAAAAGAAAACATTTATTCAGTCTTCAATAATTGTAACTATAATTAATTCAGTGTCTTATTCTAAATAAAAAGTTAATGAATATATACGTAAATAAAAATAAATGGTCTTATTTATAAACGTTGTCTAACTTTAGAAAACTGTCCAACTTTGGAAAATATGTTCAAAAATCTTATTTATTGTTGTCTTATAGCTGCCTAACTTAGACACAAGAGTAGATTATCTTAACCGCGAATAATGTGATATTTATTTTTATTAAATAAAGCATATTTCCAACAATTTGAAAATAGTTATACAGTGTCTAAGAACATTAATTGTCTTAATTCTAAGAAAAAAATATAACCTTGTCCTATATAAGCTATAACAGTCATACAAAAATACATTATGTACCTATTTACCTTAGGTGTTTAAGGTGGATTATATTATAACACATTACTTTTTTCTGAGTGTAATCAGGTTATTTTCATTTTAAAATTATTAAAATCAAGGGGAGAGCCTTTGACGTCAATATAATATACATCAACACTTTGAATAAGGTCAAGAGACCCCTTCATTTTATATAAAATCGAAAAATCAAAAAGCGTATAATTTAGCATATCTTTAATAATAATAGATATATGTATGCTGAAATCAAAAACTTATTCTCTTAAGTGCGATGGGACTTATATAGAGGGAGAATTCGATTTGTTTCTTAGGTGATAAACAAGCAATACAGCTGTCACTCAAATTTAATTCTGTTGTTTTAAAATACTTTAGATAATAGAGAAAGAAAAACAGAAATTGATTGATCTATTTTTCATGATTCTTCTTTATAAATTTTCCTACATTTATAAATGAAGCTTATAATTTCTTTTTTGTCAACTTTGGGTGCTTTTTCAAACGTTTCAAGTGGAAATTAATGTTGACCACCATTTAGGGTTATCGATTTATGGCTATGAAAAATATGTTATTAAAAAAAATGTTAGTCTAACTATTAATCTAAGTATTAATAAAAAAATATGGTACAAAATAAAAATCAATTTTCGACAGGATGACCCACAAATTTAGTCAAAGTGGTTGTTGTTTTGGCATCCCTGGCAAACTTGTCCGTTTGTGCAGGATGGCGATGGAGAACGCACGCTACTCCATCAGGATCAGAAAAGATCTCACCGGCACATTTAATGTCAAAAACGGTTTAGACAAGGCGATATGCACTGTCATGCGACTTTTTCAACATCATTCTGGAAAGAATAGTGCTAAACTCAAGCTTCAACACAAGAGGCACAATCTTTCGGCATATCCAATTACTCAGATATGCCGACGATATTGACATAATTGGAAGAACGCAGCGTGAAGTCATTGCAGCGGAAGCGAAGAAGATGGGCTTAGCGGTCATAGAGGGCAAGACCAAGTATATGCTATCATCAAGAAAGGATACTCAACAACGACGTCTTGGAAAAAACGTCACCATAGACAGCTATAACTTTGAGGTAGTTAAGGACTTTGTCTACCCAAGCACCGCTATTAATTCAGACAACGACAACAGCGCTAAAGATAACTCTTGCCAATCGCTGCTTCTTTGGACTAAGAAGGCAATTGAATAGCAAAGTGCTCTCTCAAGCAACTAAAGTGTCCCTCTACAATACACTTATCATCCTGGTCCTTATATATGGCGCAGCGGCATGGACCTTGTCAAAACTATATGAGAATGCTTTAGGATGCTTCGAGAGGAAAATTCTCCGGGTGATTTTTGGTCCCGTCTGCGTATATGGTGAGTGGAGGAGAAGATACAATCACAAACTATACAGGCTGTATAGCAAGACTGACCTAGTCAAACGAGTCAAGGTCCAACGCCTTAGATGGCTGGGTCTTGTAGAGCAAATGTACTTAAACGCTCCGACCCGTAAAGTCTTCGAATCCAATCTCGAGGGACAGCGGCGCAATAGAGGAAGACCGCGACTTAGGTGGCGCAAGCAGGTGGGAGAGGACCTCAACCAACTTGGCGTGCGAAACTGGAGACAGCTAGCTAGGGACCGAGCTTGTTGGCGCCACCGTAAGTAAGTAAGTTGTATAAATTAAATTTAAAAAAATGTGATAACTCAAACGGCAACGTTAGGATTAAGCATTCAAATATTACAGGTTATAAAATTCTTAAGAGAATAATTTTTAAAATAATGAAATGTATTTCCACGCACCCTGTACAGTATATTAGGAGTTACTTTTACATCGTGGTTATAATGATTTTTTAAAATATTGTTTAAACAAGTTTAAGCAAGAAATACACTTTGAGGCGTATACTATGTCATTGAAATGTATTTTCGGTGTAATTAGACATGATTTTAAATCATCACCAAGTCCCAGATCCCGTGCGATTTTTTCGATTTTTTTCTGTAAACAATAGTAGACACTTAATTTTTTGTTACAAAGAAAAAACTATAAAAAAAATGTTTTGTAAAAGTTAATTTTCTAACTGAATATTCAAAAATTACATAAAATTACAATCCCTGAAAATTTGATGTTTTTATCGAGAATAATTCCGATTTTTAATCAAAATTATTTAAAAAAAAACTGAAATAATGCTAATTATCAATTTAAATCGAAATATCCGTTTAGACCAGTGTTTCCCAAATTTTTTGTCTAATTCCCACCAAAACCTTTCCAAAATCCTCGTCTCCTCTCATGATCTCGGAGATCTCAGCAATCTTAGTTAAATGAACATGATTGCTCAGCAAAATTTCTCAGTTTTGCTATCAAAACTCTGAGGAAAAATAAATCTCTGAGATACCATTTTTCTGAACGTGCTTCTTATACCTAAACAATTTTTAACATATGTACAAAATCTGAGATATTCAATAAAAAAATTGAATGGCTAATATTAGAGAGGTTCACATTCAACGACGACGTGTCGCTCGAGCCAAGTTGTTTTGGAAGCGTTCACATTCAACGACTGTCATACCGATGAAATAAATTTTCAAAGAACGAGCATGACGCGCAACTCATTATTTGCACCAATACTAGCGCATTAATTTCATTTGTTTCATCTCTTTTTTTATTATTACGAAAAAAATTGAAAGAAAACGTAAAATTGAAATTTTCGGCCGCCCGACTGATGTTCACATTTACTTTAATAGTGGTCGTTCGACAGAGCAAATTATTAAAAAAAAATGAACTACAGAACTAGTCGATAGAACGGTCGTTCGACTGGTGTTCAAAATTAGCGAGATTTATACCGCCCGATGATGGAGTAGACACACTCCGAAACGCGTCGCAAATCTTAGTTAAAAAATAAAATATAAAAGTTGTGAAAATAAGTGTTAGCTAAATTAAAATAAATAAATAAAAAATAAATTGTTTTAAATTTTAATAAAATTATTAAAATTATTTTTATATTTCCAAACACAGTCTCATTTATTAACATTGTCTAACTTTAGACAACTATTTATAACTTTGGAAAATGTGTTAAAAACTGGCTGACTTCGACACAAGAGTAGATTGTCTTAATGTGATATTTATTTTTATTAAATAAAGCATATTTCCAACAATTTGAAAATAGTTAGACATTGTCTAAGTAGACAAAAATCTAATAAATACGACTGAGTAAGTTTGTTTTCAAAACTTTGTGAACCGAACTTTAAGTTAAAAAAAATCAATAAAAGTAATGGCGCAAAATTTTAAACGATTTAGTACGATGTTAAAGTCATTTAATCATACTAAAAATGCTGTAACATCGTACTGAATCGTTTAAAATTGTGCGCTAATATGTAGGTACATATATAATATTTAAGTTTAGTGAAATCCTTGCGCTCCTACAAATAGATTTTATGTCAAATTAAAATTTAAAAAACTTCTGTTTTATTTCCTTTTTTTAAATCCAGATGATTTCTTTTTTATCATGTAACCGCCATATTATTCACTCGATAAATCCAGATTCAAACATAAATCCAGATGTATTTACATTGAATTTGTATAATTTACAACCGGATTTAAGTTTTAAGTTGGATGAATTGAGTTAATAATATGCGGCCGTAAGTCATTTATAGCATTAAATCCGCATTTGATGAATGACAGATCCTGGATGCGTTCAGAAATATATCTCCAAGGGTGGAAACGCAAGAAGCATAGATTATTCGGAATGAAATGTGGCTCCCATGTTGGGAAACACTGGTTTAGACTGTAGCCTAAACTTCGCTATCATCGTAATGTCAAGCTTGATCAAAACGACGAATTCGATTTTTTCTACGAATCAAAAACTGTATATACCTATCGCAGGTATGTATATAATATGTACATATGTATTGTATATAATATCAGAAGTAAAAATCACATAACGAAAATAGAGCGTTGACGTTTTTCAGAAAACTATAATGGCTTCAAAATATTGCATTAAAACATTTTACAAATAATTTTTAAGCATTTAGTTTTGCCATAAAAATTTCAAATTTTAAGTTAAACCATAAACTTCAAAGATACCTATGAATTAAAATTTGTCATCTGAATATTCAGTAAAGAAATAAATCCAAGAAAAACTTTGAAGGACTGGATTTCAAAATAAAAGAATTTCAGTGCAGTCCCGATTTACTGCCTGAACACAATGGATACGGAGCTGCAACTAAAACTACAGCTGAAATAGCTATCAAAATATTCAATACACACATATTTAATGTTATGAACACAGCTCAACTGCAGTCTGTGCTGCAGACGATGCTGCAAGAGTTCACCAACTTTTAACTTTTCACGTGAAGCACTTTTGACGTTTCAATTTGTATGAAAAAAAAACGAGCCGGAAAAAAGTACTGAAGCTTTTTGTGCTTATTTGTTTCGCAAAAATTATTATTAATTAAAAGTAAAATGTCAGAAATAAAAAAAAGTGAAAAATAAGCTCGTGGTTGTTTTTTTTTTAATCTTTAAAATATACAAAAAGCTATACAGCTGCATTTTAGGCACATACAAATTAGCACGTACGACACTTTTTCACAGCTGTTGCAGCTCCAGTTCCAGATGCAGCATTATTTTGTGTTCAGCCAGTTAATACCTGATCTGTTCAACTGAAAAAGAAGTTTAAATAAATTGGACGCTCGTTAACTTGAACACCTGCATACGAAACCAGGGTTGTTCGAATTACTGGATTAATAAGAATTTTTTAATAAGAATTCATTTTAATGATTTTAAATGTAAATATAAATATTATTATTAAATAAATGAGACGTTCTTAAGAGGACTTGTAAAAAAACACGTTTTTTATTTTGTATCATTTTGTATGAACATCCTGGGTAGATACCTTGCAAATATTCAACCATTAAACTTTGTTCAACAGAGTACCTATAGAGTTTTCAAAAATTGTATATGTTCAACTTATAAAGTATATAAAATAAATATTCAAGGTAGGTACCTATCGAGTCTTAAAAATAGATTCATATGTATGTGAGGTATCGTTACCCAGGAGTTTGGGCCTAAATCAATTTAGAAATGAATTCAGAATCGAAGGTTTTGTTCACTTATTTAAATCTGGGTTCACTTTTTTCAAGCTGGGTTATTTATAACCGATTTTGACTCTCTATATGAATAGTACCAACTCAGGTATATTTTATACCCTATGGAGTTTCTATCAAAATAGAACCAACTCAACTAGCTCCATCCATCGTCTGCTCAAATTACAATTTTTTTTTTTTTTTGCAATTATGTTCTTCATCATGACACAAATTTTAAGCCCTTTGTATAATATTTTATCAACTTCCATACTTTAAATAATTGAATTTCAGAAGGTCAAAAAATGTTTAGCATTATTGTTGACCCTTGAAATTTCCTTTATGAACGACAACGTGTCTAGCTAGAGGACATACCTATTTAATTTTTCAAAAGGAACAAAACTTTATTCTATAAAAGTATAAGTAACGAACTTAAATTTTGTTGATTGAGTCTGAGTTTTCGTCAAACAAATTTGCATACAAACTCAAGTACATTCATATACATAATATTATATAATGTATGTTTATGCTAATATCATCATACCTATACCCAAGGAAGAAGAAAAGAAAATTCTTTGCATCCTAATTCGTATATATATATAGGATTCTTCTTTTCATCCTTCCCTTCCCTGTATATAGTCATTTCAATAAGTGCCAGTCAAAAAGCTGTGTATAGGTACTTTTCCATTGAAAACTAAAAAAAAATTACTTAATTCAGCTTTATACATTGCATTAAGTTTTTTTTTTTTTTTTTTAGTTGTTTGGAATTTTCATTCCAATGAACCCGAAAATAGTTTATGTAAACTGAAAGTAATGTAATTAAAATATGTTAATGATTCTTGGAATATTTTTGTTAATTTCTTATTATTTTTTTTATTGAAAGGGAGCAGACAATTTAAAATTGGAGACGACTCTTTTCTTTTAGTTGCCAATTGTAATAGGTATCATAAAAAAAGGATCATTGAATATTTTCAACCCATTACCGGCTAGACACTCCAAACAATGAAAATATTAAAAACATACCTTCTTCAAATGCAAGATATTTGTGCTTAAATTTAAATACATATAGCTACATAGCTTCTTTTATGTAACTAAAAAGCAAAATAAGGTCGTTAAGGTCTGGCGGATCATTTATTGGCCGTTTTTAATTTCACAATTTAATTTCTTTATTCAGCAAGTTTTTACTTGTGACAAAGTTATGGGCTCCTAAAAAAACTAACTCGAAATTTTGATCAAACTTGCATCACGGTAAAAGGAAAATTAAAAAAAAACGTGGGTCTTGCAATTATATCTGTCTGTCTATTCGCGGCTACAGCTTGAACGGAAAATTCGACATTCGCCAAAAACGGTTCAACTGATTTTGATAATTTTTTTTTATAGAGAATGTTTACAATAATTTTAAAAATATTGTGCATCAAAATTTTCAAAACATTTATTTTTTTTTTTTGTTTAAAAAAAAAAAAAATTATAATTTTTTTCGAGAACTTAATAATTCGAAAACAACTTGATCAATTTTAATTAAACTTAGCACCCAGCAGTTTTTTGACATTATATAGCATATTATAAATACAATTTTTTCTTATAACCAAAAATAACGGTACCTCCCATAAAAATTTTTAAAAACCCGGATTGAAAATCTCATTTTTCTCAAAAACGGATCCTACGATTTTGATTAAAATTTTTGTGTGAACTAATATTAGAACGATCTACCATATTATTGGAAAAAAAATTGTATCTATCGTTTAAAAATGGTACCTCTCATAGAACCATTTTTTGGGTTTTCGACTATCTCATTATCTGTTGAACCAATTTTAATGATATTTTTTACACAAAAGCTACTAATAAGTTTAAATAATATTGCATATCAAAATTTTTAAAAAATCAATTTTTCATTTTAAAAAAAAATTCAAAATTATCTTTTAAAAATTCTGTATTTTGAAAATGGGTGTTTTGTTTGTTTTCAAAATTAATTTTTAAACTCTGCATAAATAAGTACTAAAAATTGGCGTACCAATTTTTTTCTTAAAAATATGTTCAAAATTTTATTTATAAAAAAAATATTTTTTTTTCATAAATTGTGATTTTTATAAGAAATCACATGGTGTACCTACATTTAGTAGTCATTTGGTTGCAAAAATAGAGGTTACTTGGAAAGTTTTCCGGAAATTTGAAAATTGGCAATTTTATAGATTTCGATGTGCTTTTTCAGAATTTTGAACTTTGCCACCTCGTATCCTTGGGGGTTAAAGGCCCCCTAAAATGGTTTTTCGGGAATAACTCCCGAATGGTAATTTGTAGCTTAAAAAATTTCCTGCAAAAAACATTGATATACTTTTTTCATAAAAACAATCGTTTTCGAAATAAACCAATCGGATTAACTCTTCCGGTTTTACATTTCTATATAGTTGGACGGTTTAATTAAAAAATTGTGCATTTTATGATTAAAGCATATTTTTTTTTTTTAATTGTTTATACATCATATGAACATAATTTTAAGATATTGGCCTACTATAAATGTCCGCACCTTTGAATAAATAATTTTCAAATTATTTTTTTTTTTCGAATTTTATTTTCAAAACTTTGAATTTGAAAATGATTTATTCAAAAACTAAGCACTAAAATAACTTCATTTAAAAACACAATTATAGAATGAACTACTTGGCTTTGAAAAAGCTATAACATAATATTGTAAGTGTTGCCGTTGTGTTTTATTTTCATTTTCTATTTTATGATTTTTTGTTTGCTCTTCCCTAGGTGGGAAGGGGTGGAAATATAAAGTGGTTCAATATCTTAAAATCATATTCATATACAGCCCTATTAATAATCACAAAATAGCTATGAACAACACTAACACATGTTTTAACTTTTAATTCTTAATAATAAATGTGTTTTAGCCTTAAATGACATTTGACAATAGACGGATAACTTTATCTTGTCTGTCAAATTTGACAGATACGTTATTATTTACCGTCAAATATTTTTGTGTATTAATTATGAAATAATAATGCAATCGTTAAAAACTAAATGATTTGGAAAACTTAGATAGATTAAGTGATAGTGACAGTTTTCGTGATAATATTTCATTGAGAAGGGAAAAAATATACAAAGCACGTATAAATCCCATGGAAGAATTAGAAGAACATAGTTTCAAAAAAAGATACCGATTTTCAAAAGGTAATATGTTGCGGCTCACTGATTCGGTAAAAGATGACCTGGAAGGTGATTCAAGAGGTGGACACATTCCACCAAACATCCAAGTCATGCCTGCGATACGTTATTGGGCTCACAAATCACAATGAAGTAAAATTAAAATAAATAGATTTAGTGGCACGAAACTTAGTTGAAAACCAGCGTCTAGGGAACTACAAGTTACAACTCTTAAACATTCTTGTTTGCGCGTTGTAGTTTGCAGAAATATAATTGACCTGAAATTTTCTCCAACGAACTCGTCACAAAGCGAAGATTTGCTTCATCTTACCGTAGAATTTTAACATAATTACATTTGTTTTAGCTTCAGGAAGATAGGGCAGATATGCATGGCCTTAGCCAACAAGTTTTGAGTATTAAAAATGCTAGAGTAGCGACGGCATTTGCATCTAAATCTAAAGAGTACATCCAAATGCCCCGTTCAACATCGGAAAAAATTGCGATGAAACAAGGATTTAGTGGGTTTCCTCACGTTGTAGGAGCAGTGGACACACACGTTCACAACACAATTCAAAATTCAATTCAAAGCTGACTGATATGACAGATAGCTTTCAAAAATGAAAGAAGTACTAGAATATTTAGTACAATTGAGGGAAGTTCTGTCAACTTCAGTGAACAGATAAAATGAAGACAAAATAAGTTTATTAATATTTTATTTTATCAAATGCATAAGTCCACTACCCTAGTGTTAGTTAAAACGTGTGTTTACGAGCGGATGGTGTAGTTTTACAAACAATGGGTTAATTTTAACCTACAGAAATTGTTGGGCTGAAGTAAAAAATTCTTGACTTTACTATTTTTTTTTTTAGATAAGATAAAAAAAAAACAAATCATCGCTAAAATATTATTCCGTTATCTATAGCGTTTATATTTGCTATCCACTCCTGATAATATGTTAAGTCAATTATTATAGAATGAAAATAAGTAAAACAACTTTATTTATTAATTCAATTTTATGGTTAGACAGTGACTTTTATCGCTTTTTAAAGTTCACAATAATATAAATAATTTCAAAAATGTATTAGGTATTCCTTATTCGTGACCTTTTCAATTAATAATGTGTTTGAATTCTTAAGCCCACTCGAATTTAAACATTAAATAACAATTTTAACTTTACCTTGGCATTCAATGAAAATATCAGAGCTGCTGTATAGATATCAATGAAATCAAATAAAAGACCTCTCATACTGAATGTCAGCTCTGACCTAAGGGTTTCAGCTTTTCATTTTTGTTTTCCGAAAAAAGAAGTGTGGTTGACAGAAGGTTTCTATCGATAGAAAATGAATGTTTCAACAACTTTTTTTTTATAGACGACACATTGGAAATAAAACTTTCTTCGAAATGACACATCAATCTACGTCAAAGAAATAAAAAAAAAAATCAACTGAACTGAACTGAATACAAAAACCAAACCAAATGACAGGTTAAAAATTATTGATTGATTTGAGTTTTCAATTATTGTTAAAACAAAACTAGCTAGGAAGATAGGTATGTAGTAAGTTTTTGAAGAATTTCTTTAACATTTGTTAATTAAAATAGGCACATTATTTACCCCTCTTAATCAATTTTATATATTTCATCATTCATCCAATATGAACAAAAAGTTTTATCAAAATCGGAAAACCGGAAAAAGAAAAATAACTGTCTTATGTTAAGTACAGTTAGTTAGATTGTTTGTATTGACTGTTATAGGACACAAGTTTGTTTGACAAAATAATTAGATCCATCATAATTAATAGAAGTTTAACTTCTTGTGTAATTTTGTTTTAAAAAAATTGGTTGGTAACTGTTCGTGAAGGTTTTGTACATTACATACACATATTATGTAATGTACTTATGTATTTACTTTTGTGCAGAGTGAAGCACTTCCCAGCGGGAAATATCGTCCTCAATGAATTTTATAGCTGAATTCATCAATGCATTCACTTGCCAAATCATAGGAAAATAGACATGCAATGATTTAGTAAGTGAAGAGTAATGCAAAGATTCCTCAGTTCATAGGTTTAACCCAACTTTCTGCTTTGTGTTTAGAAAAAAAACTTTCTGTTGGTGAATTACAAATTGCTATTTTAATAGGGAAAATTATGCGATGAAAAAACTGCTGAAAAGTAATGTACAAGTTCATCAGTTCATCATCTGAATCCACGTATCTGCTTTGGAAAGTATATTATGAGAGAGAGGGAAAAAAATAATTCTCTCACGACGCTCTTTCTTTTTTACTTCGCCTAACAAAATGTTATTGAAATAAGTGATGAATTTTAATCCACCAACGACCAACGAAATTTATAACTAAGTATAGCAAGTTGGAAGAGTAGCTGGCTGGGTTGTCAGTGGGTGCCGGTTCAAATCTCACCGTGTTTTAACATTTTTTTTTTTTTTTTAAGTCAACTGGTGAATAAGCACTTCCAAGGAAGTAGTGATTTAGGTGTGGAATTTTCATTGATAAAGTGGCATGTGCTTCCTGCCAATGACACGCCCATGTTAAATTCATCAAAGGAATAGGCTGAAAAGTAGCAGGTGCAGCTCCCATTCCTCAAGGAAAAAGCAGGTTTTTCCTCAATGAATTTTTTGATTTTTCCCGCTGGGTTTGGCTTTCGTTGGAATTGTGTGTGGAAGAATTTAATAAGAACATTTGTTTGGAGTCTCATGCTTCTCTTTTTAAAAAAGTAGTATAGGTAGGTACCGACGGACGGAATTATGGCTAAACTCCACATTCTTGAACAATGAATTATTTTCCAAGGATTTCGTGGTGTACCGTATTAAAGGCACGTGTTCGGTGGAATTATTATTGCTGTGAAAAGTGTTGTACAGTGTACACAGCTGTACTACCAAATCCCAATTTCTGATGGTGATGCTTGTGAATCAATATACTGAAAATATTTTTTGTCAAGGTTGGAATTTATTGCGATTTCATTTAAAATATCTTCATACCTCCAGAAAACTCACTGTTAATTGCGAAATTTTGAAAATATAGAATTTTCAACTCTTAATGGGTAAATATTTTATCAGATTTTTGTTCACAAAGTGTACAGATTATTTTACTTATTTTATGAAAGCTAATACAAGTTTTTCTAATGACTAAAATTGAAAATATATGTACCTACCTACAAAAAATTAAAAATTATTTTAAAATCGAAACCTTTTCTTAAAGCATAGTAAGCAGCTGAAGCGAAACGAAAAAATTACATACTGCTCTACGTTTTGCAGCAGGTACGCTGTTCAACAAGCGAAATTGAAAATTATATTATTTTCGCACTGAATTATTTGCACGAACAATTAATTGTGTGCGGAAAGGTCAGATCACAAAGAAATATTGCTACGCATCATCTGATAAAACTCTCCATTGATATTTGTCCGTAGTAACCGGGTCATTCATTTTTCGGTTTCGAAAGTAAAGCTAAATAAAACAAAAACACATCGAAGATTTTATACCTATTATTATAAAGTTTGGATTTTGCGATTAAGTGTGAAAAACAATATCATTCAAATGACCGCATTGCGAAGATTCGCAGCATGCGATTCTTTTAAGGTAATTTTTAAACACTTTTTCGCACACGGGCGGTATCCGACCATAAGTTGAGTAATGTTGGTTTTAATGTGTCTAGATTTAGGGGATTATTCGCGTAACCACGGTCTTTTGCGTAGCCCCACAGAAAAAAAAAAATGAACGGTCATAAATCGCATGATCCAGGTGGTAAATTGACGTAGCCAAAACGTGAAATTGTGCGACCAGGAAACTTCCCACGCAATAAAGCCATAATTGGTCATGTTGTGTGGCTTGTAGGCACTTGGAACCACTTGTTGGAACCACTTATTGTCCAAGTCATGATCTTCAACCGCGCACCGGTCAAAAAAAGTCGGTTATCATTCGACCATATCGCTCTGAATTGACTGTAACCGTCTGCCCATTGGCATCTTGGAAGAAATATGGACCAATGACACCTTTCGATCATAGAGCACACCAAACAGTCACTTTTTTTTGGATGCAACGGCACCTCTTCGATCATTTGTGTGTTTTCTGAGCCTCATATGTGAGAAATATGCCTCATCGCTAAAGAAAATGTTGTTCGAAAAATCGGTGTTTATTGTCTATTGTTCCAACACACAAGAAGCGTATCTAACCTTCAGCGTTTTCAATGGCTTCAATTGTTGCGTAATTTGCACTTTAAAGGGTTGGAGATGCAAATCCAAATGCAAAATACGCCATAATGAGGTGTACGACACGTTCAATTGCTGCAAACGCCGGGAAATGGATAAATTCGGATCACCAGTATCACTTGCACTTGAAACCAGGGCCGGACCAACCATATGTGCAAATGCACAGGGCGAAAAATTCTGGGGGCGCATTACCAGGAACAAGAAAATGTAATCTGATCTTGCGCAAACAAATATGTACTGCCATTTGTATTTTAACCACAAAACTTGTTCAAATAATCCCAAAATAACATCCATCACAACTGTGCTAAGTTATTTCTTCCACACTAACATATCTTACCGGGGATACCTCAATAAAAAAAATAACCCATTGAAAGTGTACCTCCTAGGTAATGTTAAAAAGTCTTATGCATGTGTATCAGTGTATGTATGTATGTATGTGTGTAAACATAAAAAAGGGGGCGCTTCCTACAAGTCTTGCAGAGGGCGCAAGTTTGGCTGGGACCGGCCCTGCTTGAAGCAGCAATATTTTCGACGTAGCATGCAACACAATGATACACAGGCCTTACGGCATCAGTAACCCTTCCACTCTCTTCAAATTTCTTTACAATTTTACCGATTGGCGATTGCTTGCGTAGTCGGTCGATTATGACAACCAAAATCATCGCTTAATGCACTAAAAGTGGCTACGTACATTATCGTTGAGACTTCGCGCAGTTCCACCTTAAGTTCTTGTTTAAAAGGGCGGTTAAAGAAGTGGCCACTGCAGAAAAATTCTTTATAAAACACCGGGACAAAGAACCAATACCCAAAATACGGCGCACTCAGTTCCTGAACGGCCCATTTTTTTTGGAGACGGTAATGAATTCCGTCTGTACTAACAACAGGTCTTAATATTTCAAGCTTTCTTAACAAAAATTATATTTCTCAATATTAATTTTGAGACTGGTCTTACGTATCCTGTCAAATACTTCAGTTAAATTCTTTATATGTTCCTCGAATAAAGTGCTGATAGCTATGATATTGTCAATGTTCCGAATATAGAATCATTGCAATGTTGCTCCAGCTGAATGGAGCCCACAAAGCAGCACATTCCATTTTAGTTTCGAAGCAATTTTCCAATAGTCTTGCTTTAAATCGAGGGTAGTCACTATGTTATGAAGTTGGCTAGCACATAGCACCTATAAATGTATAAATAAATGGCAGAGGATAAATGTCTTTCAACGAAATCCTTGCATATACTCTCCCTGATCCGTCTTTCTTTTTAACTATAGGACATTTATTTATTTGAATCAAGCCAATTACTTAGAAGCCCGTGACGTAATGGTAGTGCGTTGGACTGTTACGCCGAAGATCTTGGTTTCGATTCCCAGCCATTTGCCACCTCAAAACAGAAATCTTTTAAACGGGTTACTGCCTCTTGCGAGGAATTGACAAATCCTCTAAAAGTATCTCTTGTCATGAAAAAGTGCTTCTCACCCTAGCCGTTCGGATTCGGCAGGAAATTGTAGGTCCCCTCTATTCCTGCCAATAACACGCACACAGGAATGGTTGGGAGTTGTAAGTCACTAGGCCCTGGTTCTATACGAGCTATCGCGATTTATTTATTTTTAAGCTAATTAATATCTAGCGTACAGTATGTTTCTAAGAATTATTATAAATTATAAAATATTCTTTTAAAGTCCGTATTTGATACATTATAAAAAATAATTAATACATTTTGATTAGTGTTATACAATTTTAACATATTATTAAAATCTTAACTCCGGACAATTTTGGCAAGAGTTATGAACGAAACACAGTCGTTTTGACATCTGACCTTTTTTTAAAGTCTTTAATTTTCATTGTTAATGAAATCCTTTAACTCAATCTGGCGCATTATAAGTCGTACCTTCTTAAGATATTAAGATATTAAGATAATACCAAACACAAGATTAAAAAAAATAATAATTTTATGTAAAATGATTCTTAAAGACATATTAATACTTTTCACCAAAGAAAAACAAAAAGTAAAATTTTGTAAACGAGATACAGGAAGTAAAAATCCAGGAAAGGGGATAAAATAAACGATATACCTACCAGAAGTTCAAATAAACAAAAAAGAAAAATAAGAGTGAAGCAAACTTCTTACATATTCTCAATCTCTGAAAAAAAAAAATTCAAAACCAAATGAATCTCGCATCCCACTTTCCATGCCACCACAAGGACATGGTTTGATTTTAATATATGTATCTTCTTTCTCTATATAAGAATTAAATTCCCTCTCGGGTTGGTTCCTACCTAAACTTTTCTTTCTTTTTTTTTTACAAATTATTCAACTTCCATTAAAGTTTTTTTTTTAACGCATTACTTTTTTTCGTGGAATTCCGTATTTTATTTCACAAAAAAAAAAAATACAAATCGTATCATGTTGCTACCATTTTTATTGTGCAAACATTCCTCCTTGATGCAGCAAAATGTTTTATTTTATTTCGTAAAATTTGCTCCTATAAACTTTTCGGTGAATTTCTGAAAAGAAACCCGTAAATCGTGATGTGAATAATTTTGGGTCGTTAGTTTGTTCGTTCGTGCATATTTTTTTTTTCTCTTTCGCATTTTGTTTCATGCAATTAATAAAAAACCATTTGACAAATCACCGCGGAACAGAGAAAGAGAGAAAACAACTTAAAATTCGGAAGGATATAATATAAAGCGGTAGAATGATTCAGCAATTTTATCGCCATTACCGAAGCTCTTAACTGATAATAATCTTTTTCCCAAAAAAAAAAAAAAAACGAACGACGAAAAATGTCTCATATTTTCCAGACAGATAAACAAGGGTCCATCATTATTCTATTCATTCTAGCAAGAAATTGACGTACATTTTACACGTGGCTGCGTACCTATTTCGTGGCAAAAAGATTGTATTTATAGATATAGTTGTATGCGAATATTGTATAAGATTATAGTACAATACATAGAAATGGTCCTAGGAAATGGTCCTACAATATTTTTTGTTTGGTCTATTGGGCACGTATTGGTTTCGAATAAAAATTAAATGCACGACTGGGTCACACGTACTAAACATATACTACATGCTGTTTGTTCCAATAACCAAAGGATTTGTCTTAGCCTTGTTCGTTTGGAAGATTAATTCTTGAGTTGACTGAAGGAAAAAAAAAATATTTTAGGTCAATATTTAACATATTTCAGGAAGAGAAGGGTAAAAATACGTATAAGCGAGAAACCTCAATCTGTTGTAGATATAAACTACAGATACGATTAGACGGTCAATGTGTTGACTCTCTCACTCTCACGTCAAAATGAGGTCAAAATCTGCGTTGACACTCGCGTTTGACATGAATTTTAGGATCAACGAGTTAATAATTTTGTGTGACCGTGTAATCACCCTGTCAACTCAGTTAGGGCACATTTGGCGTGTTCATGAAAAATGAGATCTCAGAGATTTTTCTCACTCAAAAAGTGAGCAAGCGAATCCAAGATTTTTTTCCCTCATAGTTTTGACAGCAAAACGGAGAAATTTTGATGAAGAATACTGTTCATGTAACTGAGATTTCTGAGAACTCCGCGAGATCTCATTTTCCTGAACACGGTTATTGAAAGACTGCCTGTCAGCACGTTTATTGTATTTCAACGTTGACAAAGCAGAATTTTATCAATTTCAGATTTTGTATTTTCTTTTCTTTATTCGGCTCCTGAGCCTTTGAGTGTCTTTGGATGAGATATTGCGGTCTTCTATCGGTTGCGGTCCCTCTCAAGCTCCCTCCAATCGTCGAGACCAAGCGCTCTCTTCGCATATAGGACCAAATATCCACCGAAGAATTTTTCTCTCGAAAAGTACATAGAACTGGTAAAATTAGCGTTTTGTAAAGCGGGCACTTTGTCTTTCGAGAAAGGAGTTTTGAACCCATTTGTTTGGCCAAAGCGAAGTAGCAGCGGTTTGCTAGAGTTATTCTTCGTCGGAATCCCACTAAGGTCTCGTTCGTGGAATTGATGTTTTTTCCGAGGTAGATGAACTCCTTGACTACCTCGAAATTACTGCTACCAACAGTGACATTTTGCCCTAGGCGTAGGCGATGGACAAATGGGGCTTTGTTTGTTGATAGCATATAATTTGTTTTGTCCTCATTCACTTCAATACCAAAGTGTTTCGCCTGTTCATCAATAGCTGTGAATGTTTCTAGTAAAGCTCGCTTGGAGCGGCCGATAATGTCGATGTCGTCCTCATAGCCAAGCAGTTGGGAAGACCTATTGAAGATAGTGCCTTCCAGGTTAACACCAATCTTGCACGCTATCTTCTAAAGGATTAGGTTGAAGAAGTCACATGATAGCTCATCTCTCCGTCTGAACCCTGCACACGTCTGAAAAAGCTCGGATGGGCTGTTACCCGATTTTTTAATCCATCGACATCGTAGCCATTCTTCCATAAAATTGGACATTTTATAGCTTAATAGATAGATAACAAGCTATATTTTGTGGTATATCGAATATTTCGATCCAAATGTCATCCAAAAGCAAACAATTGAACTAAAAATTTCGAATTTCGTAGAAGTTTTTTAATCTATCAACATCGTAGGCATCCTAAAACGGAAGTGCTGAACTTGAAAGGTTAAAAGTTAGTGAACTCTTGCAGCACCTTCTGCATTTGCAGCATCGACTGCAGTTGCGTTGTGTTGTGTTCGTAATATTGAATTTGTATTTTGTGTGTATTAAATATTTTTACAAATTTGCTGTCAAATCACATAAGAAAAAAAGAATTGGTAAAAAATTAATGTTACCGAACAGAGCGATGAAAACACGATTCATATACTCTGATTTGTCCGAGGTAAAAAAGAAACATAGAATTATTTATTTTTGACAGCTCAGAGATGGTAAAAAAGAAAAACACCAATTGAATTGAACATTTTAACAGCTATTCCAGCTGCAGTTCCAGTTGCAGCTACGTATCCATTGTGTTCAGGAAGTAAAATGAGTTCGAATGTAGTCAGGTCCTGTGATCGTCATAGTTTATCATGTCAACTCAAAGGATTAAAAACGCGTTGACACATATAAGACGTTAATCCATTTTGGAATAATATTGACCGACTAGTTTCACTCTTGCAATCATAAACGTTTCATGGATTGACACAATCTACGTAACGTTGACAGTTTATTGATGATATGTTTGGTAACGTCAAGGAGTCAACGCCAACGCATTGAACATTTACATAGAGTAATCTAATCAATAAATCATAGCTTAAGACATTCCATTATATGTAAGCCTAGTACGCAGCTAAAGCGAAACGAAAATTTTTTTAAGGTCTCCAAATCGACTGCGAAAACGTAAACGAAAAGACTACGGACAAATATTAATGGAGTTTTATCAAATGATATATAATAAAATTTGTTTGTGGTCACACTTTTCCGCACGCATTATTATTGGATCTTGCAAATAATTCATTGCAAAAAGAACGAAAAATTCTCCAAATAATCTGCTATAATTATTAAATGGGTGCTATAATTTAGCATTATCTACGTACAAGATTAAGTTTTAACTTAGGTAAATTAAAATATTAGGACCGGCATGTCTGATGTAACATGCTGCCTCTCTTTTCTCTTTTCTGTTTTTTTTTAATCGAACTAGAATTTGAATTCTATGTATAACCTGCTTAATATTTACATTAATAAATTCAATTAAAAATTATTTTTAATTTTATTGGCGCAAAATTTTAAACAGCCTTATGTTAAGGTATTAGCATGATACTACCTAAAAATGTACTAAGTTTAAAGCTCTTCACTAAAATGTACTTAGTTTTTAAACTTTTTTTTAACTAATATCATACTAAACCTATTTTCTTAATACAGCTTATCACCCCTATAAAAAAGTGACAGTTCATGCACACAAGTAAGCAAACATACCATTTTTATATTTGTAATTGTTAGAGTGGAATTTAGAATTAGTTTGATACTAAAAAGTTAAAACGTTAAAAATATAGCACGATGCTTACTCGTTTAAAATTTGGAAAATCCTGTTTTTAACCTAGAATCCTAACCTAGTAGTAGTAACAAGCTTTTGCTCTGTGCCGATGACATTGTTTTATTCGCACAGACTTCTTCCATGATGCAAATGATGATAAACAAGCTTTACCAGTACTCCACTTTGTTGAACCTCAAAGTAAATATCAAACAAGTCAAAAATCATGGTACCGTAAAACCCGCTTAAGAGAAGCCCACTTAAGAGGAACCCCCTTATCTGAAACACTTTTCTCATCCTCGTGCATTTTTCGACCAATTACATATAAAACAAACGCGAAACTCGCCGTAAACATATCTTCAGTTAAATTTTATATTCTTCATTGAAAAAAAAAAAAATCTCTTAAGTGAAAAAAAAAAAAAATTGAATCCAACAGAACAAAAAATTCGCTGAACGCTTTCACTTCTTTTGTATTTTTCACTACAAAAATGGCATTTGAATTTCTGATATGTCACAACCCTTTTATTTAATCTGTTTATCTATTTTACTTAATTTTTTTCTAGACAACTCCAAAAGCTTTAAATTCCCGCTTAATGGAAATTTTTAATCCGCTTAAGTGAATTTTTTTTTTACTTAAGCAGGGTTCGGTTAAATGAAACATCCACTCAAGTGAAAGAAATATTGTGACATATTGCCGTATATTTTAAGCGGGTTTTACTGTATTTCGAAATATAACTGATAAGTAAGCACGTAATGAAAGGTGGACTTAGGAAAAAGACAAAGTACAAATATTATCTAGGCGAGTTATCATCACATCAAAAATTTCTTTTAGAAAACACCTTGAAGAAAAATTAAAAGAAGCAAAAAAGCAATAAACTGCAGTTAGAAGGGTATTCTTAGCAAAAGGAATACTATGACAAGTTACAAAGTATAAGGTTTTCGAAGCTGATATGACAGATCAATCATGTGTTACGCAGCGCAAAGATGGGGTATTTTTCAGTAGGTCCGAGGAAGTAAAAAAGTTACTGCGTTATTTTATCACGAACATTTTTAGATTACCCGAATGCGCACCTACGTTTGGAAACTGGGCTGCCACCGTTTTAAATATTTACGCTTAAATTGCATTTTCTTCTGTTCTGGAACTACTTGATATAAATTGTAGCAAAACATTTAATTAGCCGTGAGCATCAGTTTTTTAAGGAATTGTTGAGATTGGGAAATCAACAAAATATCGAAATTCTAGGAGAAAGTCCAAATTTGAGATCTAACCTGACAACCTTCTAATAAAGGTGGAAAAGTTAACTCATGTAATTTTGAAGGTACATACAAGCTCAAAGAAGCCAACCTAAAAAAATAATCTATAAACTTCTTCTTAATGACCAATTTCTGTGTCAGCCGATTTGGCAGTACCTACTGGGCTATTTTGAGATCAGTTTTAGCTTGGCATACAATTAATTCAATATTATAATTTGGACGGAAAAAGTATTTCCATAAAATTAAACAGGTTTATAATTAACGGTTAACGTTTTGATACAGGCAGAAAAAGCTTTTTTGGCATAACTTTGGGCGCTGAACTCAATTCCGAGATCAGTTTTCTATCACCAGCTCAAGATTTTGAGATAATCTCGTTTGAAAACGAAAAAAAAAAATGTTTTCTTCTGTGAGGTGAATTAGATTTATACATATGTAGGTATGTACATTTTATACGAGTTTTCGAAAGCTCATTTAAACTTTTTAAACAAAAATGTGCGATTTTTTTGCCAAAATAATTTTTACGACTGTCTTATTAATTAAATAATTTCTGGCTTAAAATTAAAAACATTTGGAACAAGTTGGAAATTTAAACAAATGTCAGGTAAGGCATCTTTAAATTTTAATCTTTTTCCAAAACTTAAATATCATTATAATAAAAAAAAGCCACATTTTGTATTATTTATGTATAAGAACTGTCTATAAACATCCCGAGCCAGTTTATGTGACCCAATCTCCCACCTTTATTAATTTTTCTTATTCAAAAATCCACTCACTCACCCTTTCACATCTGTTGCTATATATTTCAATGAAGGCTGCGTAGCTGACGAGTCAGGATAAAAAAAAGGCAAACGGACGAGAATCCCATTAGCCACACATACTTTTCTACCCCCAAAGAATTAATCCTTGCGTCGAAACAGGTGGACACGATTCAATTAAATAGTAAATGAGTTCCATCAAAAATGTTTTTTTTTTTTTGCCACTTCGGTTTTTTCTATAGAATATACATACCTACTTTAACCCTTTTGGACAAAAAGTTTTGCGGTCTCTAATGGTGAAATGGGAACACTGTGAAAAACAAGCAAAATTGTTCTATATGCGAATACCCTGTTTTCTATAGCGAGGCTCTCTGTATTTATTTCAAGGGATGTTAGATAAAAATTTTAGTTTTACATTTAATATTCTTTTGGGACGATATGATGCCAGCCAGGGTGTCATTATATACATAGCAGATTGAAATCACAAAATGGGTTGCCATGAAAAAGTGGCTAATCTTGGCTTTGTATTTTCTAACCTTTAGCAAAAAGTATTAAGAGAGGTAGGCTTTTGGTATTGGTAGTTTTTCTTTTTTTGGGTAACTATACCTTAAAAAAAATTTAATCTTAATGGCGAATTTTACGAACTGATGGAATTAATTAAAGACATTAGATGATAACATTCAACCATTGTTTTTGTATAATTCCTGCTGTACCTACCCCGTAGGGTTTATGCAAGCCATTTAAAATAGGAGGATTTGTATAATGGTGTTAGTTATATAGTAAATCTTGACGGGTATAATATTCCAAACAAATATTTCAAAAGAGTCACGCATAAAAATTTATTGAAGCGTTCACATAGTTCAAGATCCATTCATAGGGCATCTCCTCTTCGTCTGACCATATTGCAGATGAGATAGTTCAAACTCCTAACCAGGTTATCAGTGTTGCTGCTTTGAACAGCTTGACAACAAGGCAGTCAGTTCCAGCTGCTTTATTGGTATTAAGTGTTGAAGTAAATATCGCTATCTTCACTTCGCCAAGATCGGGTGGATTCATTGTCACCGTTATACAGTTTGAGGAAATGAATCGTCATAATTGTCTGCGACTTTTCTAAGAGGTTCCCTTGCTCATCCTTGTTGGCTTTGGTTCAGGGCTTGTAACTTTGGGAAATTCTTTTTGCCTTTTCGTGAAACTATTTCTCTCTGCGACAATCCCTGTTTCATCTTTTGCACGCTTTTCATGTTCCTTCTTCTTCCATCTTATAAGCTGGTGTTCCGGTCGCTTGCAGCTCTAGTCCTTCTCTCAGTGCTGCCAGCGCTTTATATGCATCTTCTCTAGCTTCTCTAGTCGGTGCTCATCGTCAAACGAGTGATTTCTTTGTGGTTGTCATGTGGAACCCAGCACGCCAGAGGCAGGATCTCTGATAGATTATTGGCAATGTTGCCACTAGTTCTCAAATACTTGATGCTTGCAGTAGTCCGACTTCAAATTTCCTCACAGTACTTTCCTATTTTTAACGTGGTCGGAAAATCTACAACCGAATCAATGTTGGCTCCTCGAAAAGCTCGAACATCCATGATACTGGATGAGTGTCTTGCGTCGATCGAAATGTGATTGATAGTTGATTAATCTGGAAATCTCCAAGTCTTCTTATGAATTTTGAGATGTGTACTAGCTACCACAATGTCTTGACCCGTTGCAAAGTGGAATGAAGATGTCTTCTCTTTCTAAACTAGCGTTAAAATCGCATAAGCCAATTTTAATGTCATAGCTAGGGCACTGCTCATAAGTTTGGTTCAGAAGTTCGTAAATATTTTCCTTCTGTTGGAGAATGCACGCATGTTGTCAAGGCGTTGACACGTAATCTTTGACGATCATGCAACCTGGCAACGTCCGTATTTTGACCGTTGACAAAATAAAAAATTTGAAATTTTACGCTTTGACTTTCTAACGGCGCGGCGGCGGCGGTGGCCAATGTGATTTATTTCGGTTTGTGTATTGTGTCCTTTTCAGTGATGGTGCTTTGGATATTTTTTTTTTTCAATACCAAAATAAGAGTAAAGCAAGATTTCTGCTGTTTTTGTTAAAACAATGAAATACAAATATTGTCAACGCCAGCTACGCTAACGCAGCAGAAAAGTATGACATCTCGACGATCGAATCTGGTCAACGCATTGACAATGTAGTCCGAACAAATATGTCAATTTGCCCTGAAAGTTTTAATAGCGTGATTATACGGTTAACAAAAATAGTCTACGCGTTGACTCTTGAAAGCGTGTGTAAACGCTACAGTCAATGTATACCGGGTGATTGTTGTCTTAATTTTAGTAGGTATACTATGTCTACTAGGACAAAAAATCTTCCTCATTCCTGAGGAAAGCGGAATTTTTTTCCGTTATTAGACTGTAAATTTATTCCGGGTGAGACAGCAAACAAATTTTTGAGCGAATAAAAAAGTATTAGTTCTGCACTCTCTTGGTCAGAATAATGTCATAATTTAACAAACGGGAAATCCGCTGGGCGTTATGACATTTTTAAATTTGTGTGTGAGCCCTGTGAAATAAGCAAAAGAATTGTTTAAACTTGAATAAAAAAATGAGAGTTCCCGGTAGCAAACAAAGAATTCTAAAAATGTTCCTATTACCTTTTTTTTAAAAACTAAAGTAAGGTATTTTTTTTTTTCATTTTTCCTAAAGTTATAAGGAACATTTTTAGAACTCTTTGTTTGCTATCGGGAACTCTAATCAGAACTCCTTTTTTTGTTTGTTGGATTTTGAAAATTTTTTGTTTTAAATCAAAGGGCACCTTAAATGCCTTAACTTTTCCAATTTTGCAGAACTCGTTCTAAAACCCATAAGGAACTCTAGAACTCTTGATTTTAAGTTAAAAAAAAGACTCAGAATCTTTTTCTCAAAAAAAAAATACCTTGCTTCGTGAAGTTAGCAAAACAATTTTTTTTTTTGAATTTTTACACTTTACTCGCCAGAAATATTGGAAAAAAAAGTATGAGGAACTCAAGAACTCTTTGTTTGCTACCGGGAACTCTCATTTTGTAATCCATTTTAAACAATTCTCTTTTACTAACTTCACAGGACTTTATGTGTGACATTGAAAGTAAATTATGGGTGGTATGATATTCTATTTAAGCTTTGCGACGCACGCTTTATTCGCGACATTCTGGACATTCTGTCTGTTTTTCGGCTTTAAGAAATTTTTTGGTTTGGATGACGTTGGGTGATGATAAGATTTAAGAACGATAGAAATTGTGATAAGGCCCAACATAAATGCAAGAACGCCCAACAAGGTGTAGGCAATAGGCATGTCATAATGTCTAAATTCAAAAATCTTTTAGGCGAAATGACAATTAACGTTTGGGCGTTCTTTTAATTGAAAATGAATTTGGGCGTTATGATATTCGTTTTGGGTGGCGTTAGGCAATAACGCCCAAGGAAATAATTCCCAAATAACGTCCAAAATTGGAAAGATCGCCAAAAAAATCCATAAAAAGGAAATAACGCCCAAATCAAAATCTTGTCAATAAATGTACAACTCGGTTTTAAATCAATTCAACTGTATTTTAATTTAATAAAATAAAAATATATAAATAATAAATAAATACAAATTCAAAAAAGAAATAAATTAATAATTCAATAATCAATAACAAAAATAATAATAAAATAAAGAGTTAATTAATTTTAAGTGCGTCAAGCTGTGAACATCAATTAAAAAAAAGTAAATGGAAAAAGACAAAATTCAAAATCTATATAAATCAAAATCGTGGCATATAAACAGAGGCAAGCTGCCTCTCACCTACACTCAGAAAAAAATACTATAAAATCAATAGGAAAATCGCTGTTTTCAATAGTTTTTTACTATTAAAATTGGTCAATGTGTTTTATCCTATTATTAACTATAGGTAGTCCCTATTAAATCAATGCTGTACTAACCCTATTAAAATTATAATTTTGTCGTTTTAATTCAATAATGTGTACCATAGAAAAGTAATAATATCTCCTATTAACTTAAAAGTGTCATACCATTGCACTTTTATGGTATTGCCCCTTTGGAATAATTCTGTTTCAGAATTGATTCAATAGTGTGGGAGTATCAAAATAAAACTCTAATACCATTGGATTAAGAAGACGGTCCTATTAAAATAAAAGTATTCAAACCATTGTTTTAATAGGATGACAGAATTAAATTTATAGTTTTTTTTTTTTATATAAAGAAAAGGATGTCCCATTGGATTAATGAGATGGTCCTATTAAAATAAAAGTAGCCAAACCATTGTTTTAATAGGATTACAGAATTAAATTTATAGTTTTTTTTTATATAAATAAAAGGATATCCCATTGGATTAATGAGACGGTCCTATTAAAATAAAAGTAGCCAAACCATTGTTTTAATAGGATCACAGAATTAAATTTATAGTTTTTTTTTTATATAAATAAAAGGATATCCCATTGGATTAATGAGACGGTCCTATTAAAATAAAGGTATACAAACCATTGTTTTAATTGGATGAAAGAGTTAAATTTAAGGTTTTTGTTTTTATTAATAAAAGGATGTCCTATTGTATTATAAGACAGTACTATTAAACGAATCATGCTGATTATAGATTGGCAATACTGCATTCACAGAAATTCGTTCTGCAGTGATCTCTTCAAGAATGATTACTACGAATACAGTATTGCGAATCCATTATCAGCATCATTGGTTTATAGTAAAACAATATAGAAACATTAGCGCAAAATTTTAAACGATTTAGTAAGATGTTAAAGCCATTTTATCATAGTAAAAAAGCTTTAACATCGTACTAAATCGTTTAAAATATTGCGCTAATATTTTTAAAATTTAAAAATAATGCTTATATATCTGAAAATTAAAACATTATTTCATATGATTTTATAATATGTAAGCTTAAAATAAAACTTTAATTAAAAAGATTTTGTAATAAAAATATTTGTTAAAATTACTTACGTTTTTTATATAAACAAAAAGTTCTACAAGTTTAATGTTTTCTGAAAAAGACGTGTACCAACTTCGAAATAAATTTTCGATAAATAAAAGATTTATTTTTAATTTTAAGGTTTTACATTTTATTTACGTTTTATATGTTTTAAGTTTTTTTACGTGTACATATATTTATGTACACCATCACATAAATATGTACTTATTTATAAATTTATACAAAAACTGCTTCTAATGTGATATCCATCATGATATTAAAAAAATAAACAAAATATTATCAAAACAATAGAGTCTGTGACTTAGTGGAAGCAATAATAATAAAAACTAGGTTATTTTAATGCGATATTTTTAATGCCGATGAAATTAACTTTATAATTTTCAAATGCTTACCGGACACTTTACTTTACAAAAACGAAAAATATCAAAATTTGGTTTTGGACTGATTCAGGAGTTTAAAGTAACAAGGTTTTTTTTAATTTTTACTTTTAGGTACTTCAAATTTGATTTTTTTTTTTAATTTAACAAAGCAGTGGTAGGTACTTGTATTTTTAATTGATGTGTTGGGGTTGTTATCACAGAAATAATTTTCAAGAAATATAATATACATTTTTCCCTTCAATCGGGTATTGAAAATTCATGACGTTGTACAATTTGTAAGTAGAATCCAAACATTGTATGAAACTTTGAAATTTGTTAAAAATTCCATCATAAAATGTGTAGAATTAGTTTAGCTCAAAAGACTTACGGTCGGGGAATGAAGAAGTGTTGAATTCTGGGCATCTACTATGCTGGGCTTCCATTTTTTGGCTTTTGACGTGACTATTGATGATTTCAGGAGAGCGTGCAGCAGCAAAAACGTAATACAGTCTCGAAAATCTACAAAAAAAATACATATGTATATTAGGTTCTTTCAGAAAAATAAATATGCTTTTTAATCTTTTCTTCTAAATAAGTTCAAAAGTTGTCGTATATTGATAATAGATAATATATACGCACTTAAAAATTTATCAGGATTTCTAAATTTTGTTTCTGTAATTTTAAAATTACCTTGCTTCTCCTCCATAAATGATTTATCTAATCTTCTTAATTTGTAACGTCCGTTAACGGCCTTGTAGTGCAACTTTCCAATCTATTTCAGGCCCCGACCTCTTTTTTTAAAGTAGTACTCCTGTGATCAAAAAATAAAATGAAAACTTTAATAATTAATAAGTGGAGTAAAACACTTAAGTAGGTAGTGATTAACTAAAAAAGCACAAACAAAATGAAAATATACTATGTTCCCACCAAAAGGATACCTCCGATTCAATTTAAAAATTGATTTAAATCAAAACAAATTCTTTATATGTTTTCAAACTTCACCATTCATGGTGCAAACCCTTATTTAGGAACCTCAGTTACGAGACGCAAATGGCTTGTAGTGATGAACTACAAAAAAATTTTTTATAAATTGTTTCGGAAGACGAACTTATTGTTAGTTTTGGCAGTATGAACACAAATTTGAAATCTCAAAAGTATTTTTTTTGCAAAATCTCGACTTTTGTGGGAACATTGTATTAAAGAAAAAATAAAAATATTTTTTGTAAGAATATACAAATTTGCGGTAGTGGAATAATTTAATTCTTGAACTTTTTTCAAAAGTCAAATTACGAAATAATGTTAAAAACGTTATCGTTCTCAATGAAGAGATGTGGTCTTGGTTCCATTTGTTTGCAAACAAAATTAATTGTTAAATTAAATTATAGAGATAAATTAATCAATTTTTTAATGAACTTATTCCACTTTCATAAGTATAATGCCTATATTATATAAATTAAAAATTTCCAACATACTTTGCATTCGGAAGGAAAAATTGCAATTATAGCATTTGTGCTATTTGTGATATCTCCCATTTTTATAAAAATCGATATTCACATTGTTAAAGATTGTTTAATGTTCACCAAAACCAATGCAAATTAATCGGAACGCCTAAGAAACTTCCAGAACTCAAAATTATTAACATTGCGATAAGTGAGAGCATCAGACCGGACGCCACACGTGGTGAGACTTTCGCCGTGTTGAACCCGACGACTAATTATAAGAATATTGTCAATTACCCCTATGTTTCGCGTTGGTTTAGGTGATCCTTAAGCCAATCTTCAATAATTTCAATATTTATTTGTGCATAATTTATTTACCAATATCACTTTTATTCCTCAGCCAACAGCCACAAGTATTCACACTTTTTTATTCACAGCCAACAATCACCAGTAACTGCACTGTCCGACAATAGAATTACCACTGAACAAACAACAAAATTATAACGGACCTCACAACAAACCAAGAACACGAAAAATGGGGTTGGTTTGGTGTGTTGTATTTGCGTTTTACTCTATACTTGCGCGAGCAGATACTTACTTAACCTGCGGGGTTGCCACTTTATTACATTACAATGTAGATACTCGGGTTGATGATTGTTATTGAATATTATACTTTTATTTAGGCAACTGAATATTTTAATAGTTTATTCTGGATTCACACAACACACAACGAGATGTCGATTTACTTTAACGGAATGGGATAATATTTTAAAAGAAAAATACCATTCATTGAAATAACTAATAATAAATTGTAGTTTAAATTATATTGATTATATTGATTATCCAAAAATAAAGTTAGATCTCATTGTAAAAAAGCTCAACGCATTGAAAAAAATATGGCAACAAAAATTTGGTGTAATGGAAAAAAGAAAGTGAAAAATAAAGCATCAAAAATACACAGCAGAGTATTGTAAAAAAGATGTGTAATACATATTACGAATCAACTAAATAACACAAGCTATTATCTTTTAGAGGTGGCGAAGTACTCCATTAGTAATTTGACGGATATTTCAATGAAACGCACATAGAAAAGAATACTTATTTACACGGTCGTTTTACTGAAAGGCGCATCCAGTGAGTCAGGTAGATTTTACACATAAAATGTATATACCTGTCGCACTGGATGCGCCTTTTCAGTAAAACGAAAGGCACTAAGAATCTCATCTATTCGCACATGACCATGAGAGCTGAGTAGTTAGTTGGTTACTTGATTAACGTTTGGTTCCTCCAAAGGAACGTGCAAATTCTCTACGAATTTCTAAATAAGCTTAGTATTAGATTTTAAAGAAAATACAACCACCAAAAGGTATTGAAATAGTTACTTTTTGTGTTTGGTAAAACGTATTTAATCTTATGTTTTTAATAGTATGATACTTTTAAATTAGGTTGAAACTATAGGATCACCTTATTAACTATCGCAACATATAGGTTTTTAAGCATTGTTTCAATAGTACATCACCATTAACCAACACTAACAATTCTATAATACTATTGAATTAATAGTGCTATAGATTTGAATACATAAAATTTTCTCAACTACTTGGAAAGAGTATCGCCACTGTGTTTTTTTAATGTTATGAAATAGTGGAACTGATTTTTTCACCAATATCTTTTGTTTCTATGTTTAAATAAAATCAAGAGCAATCTTTTCGCTTAAAATAATTTAGAATTTTAATTTTCATTGAAATTTAATTTTTTCACTGTTTAAGTGACAAAAGGAATGCAAAATTTTGAAATAAGTAAAAATTAAAATAAAATAAGTATGCGTATTTATTTATATACCTCCAGAGTATATTTATTCAAAAATATTGTAATGTTATTTGTTTTTGTGTTGAATTAAAAAAAATAATAAGTTATGGCCCACGCCTTGGATTTGAAAGTCAATATTTATTAATTTATTCATTCTAAAAATTTCAAAATTCTTATTTAAAACTTTTAGTTTCATTAAAGAAAAGTACCTATATTATAAAAATTATTAAATGAATTTAGTTAAGATTCAATACTAACCAATATTTACACTTTCAGTATAAAATAAATAAGATATTTAAGTTGAAAATTCCAAAATTATATCAATATAAATAAGGCACCTATAATTTTAACACAATTGGGTTAATCCATTATGATTTATTGGATTTAATTATTTTATTACAAAATATTTATATTCAGCTTCATTTTATTTGAAAATAGAAATTAAATTCGAAAAAAGGAAACAACAAAAACAAAGTAGTGAGCAATTGAAGTAAATTAGATAGCTAGCACCTTTTGAGCGAAAAAAAAAATAAAACACTTTGGACAAAAATAACTTTTCTGTATATTTAATAGATATGTAGGTAGTATCTACCTATGTAGATTACCTACATTTTTTATCATTTATAACGAATCAGGAAAAATTTTAGATTGCATTATTTACGTAGATACCTACTATATTTTTAATCGATTTGAAACAAATAATTAAAAGAATTTTAAGTATGTAAATAAATACATTTTTAGAGAAGACATTGTACATTGTTTCAAATTAATAAAAAGAATAGTTATTCCATTTAATATTTTGAATTTTAGAGAATAAAGAACAAATAAAAACTTTTGAATTCATAGTATGTAGAATATACCTAGGTTTTTAAAGGAAACATTTTTGCTTCATGGTTTTCTATACAACAATATTCAAAGATTAATGGTATAATAATACTAATATCTAGTAAATACCATTAACTTAACTTTTATAGACCATACTATCAAAATAATAGTGCCAATACTATTATTTTAAATAATTAATAGTATCATATCATAAGAATTATAGTACAAGAGAATTGATTTAATAAGATGTAACTTATTTATAAATAATAGTATTGCATTATAGAGTTAATTGGATAAGACCTATAAGTTCAATATGGAAAAAACCATAACATCAATAATCAATAGGTTATGTTATTGAATTGTATAACAATAGTGCTAATACTATTGTTGTAAATAATTAAAAGTATCATACCATAAGAATTATAGTAGAGCAGAATTGATTTAATAAGACCCACATTATTAATAAATAATAGTATTGCATTATTGAGTCAATGGGGTAGGAATTATAGTTTCAATATGAAAAAAACCATAAAGTTAATAGGTTATCCTATTGAATCAATGGTTTTGAAAAAATGGCGAATCAATAGTACAAGAGACTCCCAAAATCATTGATTTTATAGGAAAAACCTATTATTTCGTGTACTATTAAATCAATACTGGTACTATTAAATTTTCTTTTTTTGAGTGTACCCCAATTCCTATCATGTACCGAAGCAGGGGGGTTTCAGGGGGCAACATGCCCTCCATACATATCTCACTGTTTATATGCCACGATTTTGTTTTATAACACGATTTTCTTTCATATATTTGTTTTTCGTTTACTGAATAGATAAGTTTTGAATATTATCTTTTTCCATTTATTTATTTTTTTGTAATTGATGTTCACAGCTTAACGCACTTAAACTTAATGAACTCTCTTCGATTTTCTCTACTCAGCATTAATCACAAATTTAACCGCAATTTGAACTGTTAAATTTTTTTTTGGCGATGTTTGTCAACAAGTTTCATTGAAATTTCACTCTGGAAATATCGCTCAAAATTGAGGAAATAACGCCCAAATTTTACAAAAACAATTTACATTGAAAATATTTGCGCGATATTTCCAAGTAAATATTTGGAAAAATATAAATTTGTGCGATATTTCCAATTTTTTTTTTTTTTTTTTGGCGATAAAAAAAAATTTAGGAAAAATACCAAATCGATTTGGGCTTTATTGCCTAATGCCATTTTAGGGTTTTTGGCACTTTTTTGTGGACTTTTTGGGCTTTATGACAATATTTTTACGTTACGACATTTTTCGTTTTGGACGTTTTTGTTTTACGCCAACATTTTTGACCATTTTTTCAGATGCAAAAAAGAGGACATTTTTTAATTAACTTACAACAAGTTTAGAAACTAACGATATTTATTCAAAATATTTGTACTTCAGATTACATATATCAATGAGTTCAGTTTTTTTAAAACAACAAATAAAAATACTTATATACCTAACAAAAAACAACAAAACAAAACAAAATAATAAATACTTTAAGTAGATACTTAATTTAAAAGTTTAACTTAAAGGAACTGTTAGTTTTTGTATTTTTGTTCGCAGTGTATTTTTTTTAAAGATGTCATCCCGACTTCTTAAAAAAGTCCTAAAATCTCCACAGTCATAGTTGTGATTGCACTTTGTTATCAACATTGCCTCCAGTGTATCAACTTTTAATTGTGATTTCTCAGATGTCCAAATGTTATTAGAAATTGAAAATACTCTTTCCGTAGGGGCATCATTCACAATAGCAAAAACCAGATAACAGAACTGAATTATTCAAACCAGTGCTGTCTACATTTTGTGTTTATCATAGAAAAAAGGTTTCAAAGAAAAAAAGGACATTAAGAGGACAATTAAGGAAAAAGAGAACAAATTACTGTCCTCTTTAAGAAAAATAAAAAAAAGGACACGATACCGAAAAAGAGGACGGATGGTCACCGTACCTATAGACCCTTATTTCCAATATAATAAAAGAATGCTTATTATAGAAATGCTACATATTTTAAGGACTGAAAGTACAGTTAATAGACGATCGGACTTAGCAATTTCTATATGGTCAATTTTATTGATAGATAGTTAAATAATTTTAACTAATATTTTATGTTTAACTTGGTTTTTCATAGTATATGTATAAGTATTTAAAAAATGAATAATTTGAATTTATATTCAACATGAAATATTATTATTTAAATTTTGATAATTTGAAACCTCTTTTTCAAGGCTTTCAAATTTAAAAGATAAAAATAATTTTAAGTATCTGAAAAGAGATAGTTACAAACCTTCTTCAAGGATTCAACTATTTTGAATTAATAGTTCACGAAAAAGGAATACTTATTTCCAATATTTTGTCTTTGGACTTCTATTTAGGGGTTTTTTCTAAACTTTCGTTCAGGCTATATCCTTGGTTACCACTAATTTCTGGCTACTAAACAGCAAAAAAAAAAAAAGAATCAGCTAATCAACTCTACTGTGGGACTCTGACCAATTTTGGTTAAGACATCCAAACAAAACTTGCTTTACAACTCTATTTAAAAGGAGTAAATATCTGACACACCACTTGTTTTATTTACATTTGCATGTAGGTAGGTACCTCGTTTCCTAAGAAATTAAATATAAATTTAGATGAAATTCTCTTAGTTTTAACAGAATTTCATATTTAATATTCCAAATTTATCCACTTTAAAGAAATCACCCTGAATAACCTTAAAAAAAATGATTACCCTTTTACATGTTAAGGCTAAAAATTAAATGAATTTAACCCGTCACGTCTTAATAGAAAGTAGAATACATATTTAGAATAGACCAACATTCTCTCACATTTAGAAACCACACAGAATAATATTTTGTTATGTGAAAAAATAAAATAAGTCCAGTTTTTAGAAATAAGTTTAAATTTAATTTCTGTACCTTTATACTAGTACCCTTTTGTCACTTCCCATAAAATTTTTAAAACTCAAAAATAATTAGATATACTTAACTTAAATGTATGTGAGCGGGTGCCCGAAAATATTAAACAAAAGGGATTACTTTATTTTATTTTCGGTATAGTTCTTTTCTATGAACACTTTTTCAAATTTTTTTTAATTAAATTCTAACTTTCGTGTTTCCCGTACTTTTTGGAAAAATCTTATTAAAAGTATAGGTGCTTCCTATACTCATACAGTTTTATACAAAATATGCTTTGTTTATATGTATCTACGTAGGTAAATGATACCACACCCTTCGGTTAAATCTAATAAAACAAAACCTTTATATTAAATTTTGAAAAGTTTTAAACCACAACCAATGAGAGTAATTTATATACTAAAATGTTTTTCCACCCAATTGTTTGCTCCTCAAAAATATACAAATACATACCCTACTTTCCTACATATACAATATACCAACCTACATATACATCGTTAACTTCTTCTTTGCTTTTACTGCCGAATGAACGGAAAAATAAAATATTATAAAGGCAGGTCTATGTAGGTAGGAGGTAGGTGTGTATGTATATTGTATATGTATTATGTTTTGGTTAAAGCTCAACTCGTCTTCTTCAGTTATTTGAAACCACAATATTGGAGTGAACTTTATTGTGGCTGGCCACCACAACGTAGCAGTTGAATTCTTAATAGAAAAGCGGTCCTGAAAAAGGATCTATAGATAGGTTACACGAACGGGAATACACTACCATGGTGGTGGCGCGGCGGCCGGGTGCGGAGGGATATGGCGGTGGCAACCAGCATGGGTGGTTTTGGTTTGTTTTCACTTTGCCCCAATGTTCTGGGTTTTGTTGGATCCATTGCAATGTTTTTCTGGTTTTGAGGCAGTCTGTTTCGAACAATTTCCACCTTAATAATTATGATTGACAATAGAGTTTCTGGGAGCAAAATTGAGTTGTTTTTTTTTTTTTTTTTTAATTAATTATCCACACTGAGAGAAAAATAAACAACTTCATGTTGAATATTAAACAGAAATGCATGTTATTATAAGCTTCCAAGGCCCAAAATAGGTAGGTATTGCTGACTGGAATTATTGGTAAATGCATCGTCCCTGGAGTACCTAACTATTAAACAAATGGTTCGCTCGTATAATTGCTCTTGTCTTTCAAGTCACTTTGTGTTTTTAAGATTTTTCTAAAAAGGTTTTCCCATAAGGATGCGTAGATCTTAGTATTGAAAAAAAAAAAATAAGTTCTGTACGACATATCAACGATTTTTTTGTTTTATTTGATAGGCCTAGGTATATCAAGGAAATATTTATTGGTAAGTTTATAGCAACACAGTAAAATTGGACAAATAAAAGTTGAAATTTTGAAGATGTAGATGGCACTATTGAAAAGTATTCATCACTTGAATCTTAAATGTTCTATTTCACTCACGAAAGGGATGTGTTCCATAATATCAAAATCCAAACATGGAAACAGGAATATACCTTGCGAACACAGCCACCAGAAATTAATAGTGATCATAAAAGTGGTTATTAAAGTATTTTATTGGTAATTGTATTGTATGCGCTTGCTTTAAATTACCAATAAAAAGCAGCTATTATCAATTTTATTTATAAATCCATTCTAAAATATGTCCAACTTTTGGCAGCTGCTGTCCACATCCAAAACATATTCCATCGATTGTCTAACTTAGATAGGTACTGTAATTGTTTGTATAAACCTATTTTGAATTGGGTATATTCAATAAAAAAAGAATTGTAAAGTTATGTATCTTGAAATGAATGAAGTATTCATTGGACGTATCCAAGGGCATTTTTCTTTTTTAGTTCAGATTAGGGCTCTGAACAGTCTGACCACCCTGAACATACTCTGAGCGGTCTCTGAACTGAGCGTGCTCTGCTCTGAGGGTACAAATTTATTTATTTTCGTCATTTGATGTTTTTTTCCACTTGTCAAATTTGTGTTCAGCTAATTAACTTCGTCTGCTTATCAATTTATTCTGAGCTCATAGAGTGCGCGAACATGCTCAGAGCGAAAGAAGAAACACAAAATTGGAGCTTCGAAAAAAAACGCGATAATTTTTTTGACAGTTCAGGCCCTGCTCTAAACCAAAAAAGAAAAACACCCCAAATGTTCACAAAATTGACTTGACAAATTACAGGGATGACATTGAGTATATTATGATATATTTACTGCCTGAACACAATGGATACGGAGCTGCAGCCTGAATAGCTGTCAAAATATTTAATACACACAAATTCAATGTTACGAACACAACACAACGCAACAGCAGTCGGTGCTGCAAGAGTTCACCAACTTTTAACTTTTCACGTGCAGCACTTTTGACGTTTCAATTTGTATGAAGAAAAAAAGAGCCCAAAAATTATTGAAGCTCTTTGTAGTTATTTTTTGTTTCACGAAAAATATTATTAATTAAAAGAAAATTATCGGAAATAAAAAACTTAATAATGAGACCGTGATTGTTTATGTTTTTCTTTATAATATACAAAATGCTGTATAGCTGTATTGTGGGACCATACAAAATAATACGCAAGACAATTTTTCATAGCTGTTGCGGCTCCATGCCCCAGTTGCAAGTTGCAACTCTAGCTCCAGTTGCAGCATTCTATTGTGTTCAGGCAGTTAGACATCTGTTGGAATACGTCAATGGTTAAAAACTGTTTAGACAGTGGTTAGACAGTAGTTAGACAGTGGTTAGCTGGATAACTGTCCCAGAGTGTTTAAAGGAAATCTAATAATACAACTCTTTGTGTTTAATATAACGTGATCATCAAGCTACCGAATCAACATTTGAGGATCGAAAATCAGTTAGGTGAACAATTTTCCGTTTGTTGAAAATAAAAACAAAAAAACATAGAAAACCGAGCACAACGAAATAGAGATTGTCACAACTAATTTCAGACTAGCTAACGGCAAATTATTAAACAAGGGTGCTTCTTTAACTTGATATCTACTTAGCAAAACAGCAAAAAATAAACAACATCCAAGGAAATATTCGAAATTATTACAACCAATATTACGGGTTAACCAATTCTCGAGCAATAATCAAACTGAATTGCAGCTATGACTATGACACGGGTCATTTGCATAGACCTATGATTTTAGGAAATCCCACAAAAAGTTTAACATGGTCAAATCTAACAAAACACAATCTCGGTAGCCACTTTTATGGTTCGCCTACCCGTGAGATGAACCTGCCTTTAAATCGCTCGTGTATAATTTCCAATATTTCCATTGTGAAAACAGCAGTGTTGGCCGTCCTGTTAGAACCACATATCGTTTCATCTGATTTATTTTTTGAAAGAAACGGGTTGTTGTCGATCATTATAGCATTCTCTGTAGATGGTGACGATAACGATATTGGATATTCGTTTTCGAAGAAATGCGAACGTACCTAATGCCACTTGTTGGACCTCAAATTGATTGGCATCGTCTCAAATCCAGCAGTTTCTTTTGCTGACCTTCTCGTTCATCGAAAAATGGATGGTATTGTTGAAAATTATTTTTAAATTGGGGTCCGGGTCTAACTGATTCAAAACCTAGTCATTTAAAATTTAAACGTTCGAAGTAGTAACTCTCTATTGTGATTTCTGTGAAAATAAAAAAAAATGCAAGAAAATCAACAAAACCGATAAAACAAAATGGCCATCGTCATGATGAACTGTCAAAATCTACTCGTCGCTATGACTGCTTTTAAACGCTGCAATTACCCCCTGCAATTTTTAAGCATGTCGGCGGGGGACGTATGCAGAGTCCGGGGTAAACAAAGTTGCTGAGGTTGAAATATTTGCAGATTTATCGCTCTTCCTTCTTTGTGCTTTTTCTTATTGTTTGACACATAAGCGGAGTAAAGAGAGTGCAGATATATTTCCTTCTCATTTAGCAAAAATTGCAGCTATTAAAATTTGCAGCGTTTAAATGGATGCTGCAATCGGAAAAAAATCAAAAGAGAATTGCGGATAAAAATTGCAATCGTTTAAAAGCAGTCTATTTGAAAACCTTTTACTATAAGCGTGTTTTTTGCAATCCTGGAGACAATTGGTTAAAAAAAAAAAAGACAACATGGGATTAGCGACACCCTCAAAGAAACAAAATAGAGTTTTCATACAAACTATCGACAACAAGCGTGTAACTCACGCCGGTAACACAGTTTTCTTATGCGCTTAAATTTATAAGCCCCGAGAATTCTCTGGATTCAGCTTAGATCGCATTGAATAAGTTGTTGTTGCATTTAACTTGTAAATTGTTTAGCACCGACGCACGTCGTCGTCGTTTCAAAAAAACCACACCTTATTGAAGGCCATTATGTTGTTAACAAAAAACATTTTTATTATTCTTATCCCACCCTCATCTCTGTTGTACAATAATTTCCTGGATTTTAATATTCTTAACTGAAAGACTAATGCACCTATTTGATATTTTGAATGAAATCTGTAGACTAAACATATTCACCATTTCCCAAGCGAATTACATAAAAACTTTCAAGTCATTTAATTTAGATGAAACTAAAACTGGACTTTTCTTGCATATTCTCAACTCGTATCAAATTTTTTTTTTATCACAATAATAATTGAAAAAATACATATGTACATATGTACATACATACATACCTACGTCCTACATACATACATAAATATGTTTTGGGGCTTATTATACTTGAAAAAAAAAACAATGAAATATTTGACATTTATTTTTTAACTGACATTTAACTGATGTTTTGTCTAGTCAAATTTAACGGTTGTTTGTGATGTCTTATGTCACTGAACGCAGTATAAATGAAGTTTTTTATGACATTTGGTTGTTAAAATTCTATTGTCTGTTCATTTTTATTATGTCGACTTTGACTTTGAAATGTAAGAGACTTAATATTTGTGAAATAAACACCTAGTGTGATGTATGGTGGCGACGATGACGACCAGAGGTTGGGTGTCACTTAAAAAGTCTTTTATGTTTATATTTTTTATACTTAAAAAATAACGAAGGCGTTGTGAAGCGGCTAAGTTTAAAATGTTTACCAATATTTCTGGAAAAGGCAACCGCGACGGGGGCGCCGTTTGTATAAAGTCCTTCTTAATGACTGCCATAAATATACATATTAGTCAAAATTGAAATAAAAAGCGAGTTAAAATATGAATATTCGTACCGTTGAAGCACTTTTTCACCTCGAATTCTAGCAGACGAACGTAAATAATATTCTTTACTATACGTTCACCAAAGGGCTATCTTTAAAATTTTCTTATACGATATATCTTTTGGTTTTATTTTATGCCAAAAATGTGCTGCAAGCTCTCGACTCGGCCTATGTATCGTGTTATTTTATAAATCTAATAAATCTAAAAAACCTTAAGTTCCGTGATATTTTTCTTTAATTTCTTTTGGAATTATTTGGAAGTTAGTGCGGCCCCAGCCTTAGTAAATATAATTAGCAACTTGCGTATTTATATTTTATTGTTTTATGACCAAAAAATCGGAATTTCTGGAGTTATCATTTTTAATAACGTTTTGCAAATTCATTTTTTAGCAGATGAGGTTTTCGAAAACGAACAGCAACTGCGAACACCACACTCCTTAGTCTAGGAGCATTAGGCAAAGTCATTTTCAACTCATATATAAATAAAATGCAAGGCTGGGTCGCGCGATCTTGCTTTTATGTGCGATCACCACTGTGGTTTTAAAGTCTGAATAAATTAGATCATCTGATTTTAAAGAAATAAATTATGTAGTTTAGTTGAAGGTAGTTTTATGTGAGTATACATAAATATGAACAAATCAGCACCGTGTTGCTTATATTATATGCATGAAACTTTCACTTTAGTTAAGTAGACTAAAAACTTGTTAAAAAATTAATATAATAAGATATAAATTGATTAAAAAACTTCTGAAATTTTTTGACACCAACGCGATGTACACTATATGATTTCTTAAACAAATCTTATAGGTATTTTGAGAAAAAAAAAATTAAAAAATCGTGGGAGGGGTTCTTAAAAAAAATGTTTTTTTCGAAACATTTAAAAAAAAAAATTGCTACAACATTTTTTAGCTTTTATAAGCCGCATTTAATTATCGCCAAAAACCCATAGGTTCACCCCGATATAAATATAATGAAACGATACGGATCCAAAGGAAAACAATGTTGTATGCTTATCTCTTTCTTCTTTCCCTATGTTTATTTATTTTTCATGAAGATACTAAGAATATTCATGCAACGTCGTAACTGCCTGTTTACAGTGTTTACATAGGAATTTTACTGAAAATCGTTTTACTGAAATCGTTTCTAAACATAAAGAAAAAACCTTTTCAGTTCAATCTAGCTTTCCCTATCTCAAAACCTTAAAATTCATGGATATCTCACTCACAAAAAAAAAAAAAGTCTCTCGTGTTTCACCCGAGAATATTACTTGAATCTGGCGGATCGGTGAATTTTGGTGGGAATTTACCATTCTCGCTATTACGCACATAAAATCTACCTGTCTCACTGGATGCGCCATTCAGTAAAATGTATAGATATGCATTAACGACAGGCACTTAGTTTACAAATTGTGTAAAATGATAATGGTGGATTTACTGTCATCTTCATTTGCAGATTTGAAGAAAATTAGAGCGGGAAAGATTCATGTCAAAAAACGAATGTTTGAGTGTTTGAAGATCTCCGCATTTTGGTTTTCTCTCTCTATTTAACAAATGAACATTTAAGATCTTACATCCCTTTTTTTTTGCAGAACTCCGCATGAAGAATGTAAACCCACCATAAGTTTAAATAAAAGTTTACATGAACGTCCTTTTTAATTAATTTGGTTAAATGCTGTGTAATTGAATCAGCGGTTCGTAAAACGTCAAATATGTATAAATTTTTAAGATATGTATACAAATAACAGCCGTATCTATTAGATTTTCTTAAAAAGTCTCTTAGATGTCATTTAGTTAAGTGCGCTTAAATATTTAAATTGCGTTTAAATAACGTCACTTAAATTCTTATCTATAATCGGTTTCGCATTGATACTTAACTAAACAACGACTGTCACGTAACGTAAACGAATCTACAAATTGCATACTTTTAGGCTGTTTTTTTTTTGACAGTTTCCAAACAAAAATGTAAACAAAAAACGAGCTCATTACCAAATAAGAGGGAAAGAGAAGCAATTGGATGTATAGTCCAAAGCAAAAGATAGAAACCCGACTCCATTTTGCTTTATAATGTGTTTTTTTTGCGTAAATTTCTTTTGTTTAATTGTGAACCTTTTGATATTAATATCTAAAAAAAAAAAACGCAAAAATGAAAATTCTGCCTACATAACTACATATGTTCATAATAATTCATATGTATGTACATATTTCTCTAATAAATAAACAAAATAATTCTTCCCAAATGTCAAAATATATTTAAGAGGGCTTTAAATAACCTTTAAACGTGGTGGATGGCGTTTAAGTTAAGAGGCCTTTAAGTAACGTTGCTTCGATGTTAAAATTTATTATAACTAGATACCGATTTCCCACTTAAGAGCTATTTAGAGGTATTTTAAAGTTACGAAGGCTTTAAAATTTCTTAATAGATACGACTGTACGTTTTTATTCAGAACTTTTATCGCCAACGGGCAGATTTTATTTTAGTTATCTAAGATATTTAATATATCATATTTCTGAACACGCCTTGTTCAAAAATACACAATGACGTTTGGTTAAGTTTACCAAAAACATTTGATTAATTTTCCGCAGCAAAATCCTTGGGAAATTTTAACCAAATTGTGGAAATCATTTCTCATAGAAAATTTTTGATAGTTCATTAACCAAATGGTAAACTTAATACAGTGTTTAACATTATTGCGTGAATACGCTTACTGTCTTTTTTCTTTACACTTCCTTACCATTTGAAAAGCTTTAAAATCCATAAATGAAACCCCGAAAGAAACCTAGATCCAATATTGTTTGTGTTTTTTAAATGTTAAAAGAAAACTCAGACCTGTAGATAATAAAACGCGGCTTTTACTGTGGAACTGAAAAATTGATGTTGAAAAAAAAATCAATTGAAGCGTTTAGAATGGTATTATGTGACAAAATTTAATGGGTTGATTTATGGTCTTTTAACGACCTTTTTTCTTAGAATTGCTTAGCGACTTTCTTAAGGCCACAGAAATTTTGAAAAAGCAATACAAATAGAGAAAAATGCACAATTATTAATGTATTTATTCAAATTCAAATTAAAAGTATATGTTTTAGACAAATATACCTTAAAACCTTCTCGTCCTAAACGCTTCAATTACTCATTTTCGAAACAATAACATAATTTTCAATTATGTACTTTTTTAAAATCCTAATAAATTTGTTTTTTTTTTTTAAATTTTGGTTTGCAATATTATTCAAACTTATTAGAAGCTCCTTTGTAAAATTTGTTTGTCCAATAAAAATTTTAATCAATATCATAGGAACCGTTTTTGAGAACGGTGAGATTTTCCTTACCGGTTTTTAAGCACTTGTATGAGAGGTACCGTTATTTTTAGTCAAAGGAATAATTTTTATTTAAAATCTGCTATAGATAATGTTAAAAAACTGCTAAATGTCAAGTTTAATAAAGATCGACCGAATCGTTTTCGAATTATTAAGTTGTCAAAAAAAAAAAAAAACGGCAGGTAGGTACCTACCGTCATTTTTGGTCTTAAAAAAAATGTGTCGGCGGAGTGCCTAGGCACCAAGTTTAAAGAAAATCGACCCACCCCACGGCTGCAGACGAACGGACAGGACAGACAGATAGACAAAATTGCGAGACTTACTTTTTTCGACTTCGCTATTATCGTCAATCGTAATGTCAACTTTAATCAAAATACGTTAAATAAGTAGAAAATTAAAAAAATAAGAAAAGTGTGTACGAAAGTGGATATAGCAATGAATTGGAAAAGAATACTTATTACACAATTTTGCTTTGAGTAGGTACGATGAATAAAGAATAAATCTCAAATGTAAGAAAAATCAATTTGGCATTCTTACGGATTAAATTATAATCTTTCTAAACTAAACTTTCCGCCGCTTAAAAAACAAATCCTGTTTTATAAGTGGAAATAATAATAACGAAATATTTGGAAATTTTTCTTAAATATGAAATAAAAATATAATAACGATAATTTTTTTAAGTTTGTATTTTTAAAATATTTTTTTCTGTGTAGGTACCTATACAGATTGAAAAATTACTGACTGTAGGTATGACTAATAAACCTATACTAGCTATTACGAATTTTAAGGTAAAATATGTATGAAAAATACGTACCTATACAAACAGCACACTGTGCTCTGAAATAGATATTACTCGTAGAAATTAAAATTTACTATCTGTATAAAAGAAAAAATAAAGGATCCTTTTGCTGAATAAACTAGAAGGTGAATGTTATAAATTTGGTTTGTTAATTAGTGTTTGTATGAAAATCAGATGATTCAAAAGCTGTAAACAAACTATGAGTTGAATTTATATCAAAACTGCAGACAGTACCTATACCTTCACCTAACGGGTGATTTTTTGGCTGGTTTGGTTTTGGCAACACTGGTTTTGACAGCTGACGTGTGTTAAGTACCTTGTGTCACTGTCAAACAGCTTCAGTTTGGTTTGCAATTTAACCATGGATCGTCTTACAAATGAACAACGCTTGCAAATTATTGAATTTTACTATCAAAATTCGTGCTCGGTTCGAAATGTTCATCGCGCGCTGCTTCCATTCAGCGATGAGGCTCATTTTTGGTTGAATGGGTACGTAAATAAGCAAGCTAATGTCTATAGGGACAAGCCCGCTTCGATTGACGCACTGGAAGCCAACATCCATGCATTCATTCGTGAGATACCGGCCGATATGTGTGAAAGAGTATGCCAAAATTGGACTCAGCGGATGGGCTACCTGAGACGCAGCCGCGGTCAACATTTGCATGAAATTATCTTTAAACATTAAATTGCAAGGTTCAAACTATCGATTCAAATAAATATTTCATTCATTTTTTCGAATTTTTTGTGTTTTTTTTTTTTTAAAGTTCTAAACCTCTTAAAAAATCACCCATTATAACTTAATGTATTTTATATTTATGTACATAATGTATGTATCGAAGAAAAGTATTAAAATTAATTATGTTTATTTTTTAGTAAAGACGATATTATTATGTACGTTAAACACATATATCTATTTATATCCTTATTTAATTAATTCTATTCATTTTCCCTCTAGATAAAAATATAATTTTAAAAATAAAAAAAAAAGTTCTTGCAAGGACGAAAGTTTTTATTTTAAATGAAATTAAAAAAGTATTTCAAATTGATTAAAAAGATTCAGTTAATGGGCTTGGTTGAACTTTCCAATTACATTTAAAATGAAAGCCTATATATGTATAGAATGTTTGGAATATAGAATTTGAAGTTAAATAAAAATGTTTCATTTTAATATAAATGTAATGTAATGTACCTACATAACATATTAATTTGTGTAATGATAGTTAAATTAGGAACTCTATATTTTTATGCTTTAAATTATCATTTATAAAATTAAGTAAGTTTTTGAAGTTATTCGATTCGAAAAATTATGTAGCGTAATGGCTAGTGAGAGACGTAGACTCCATCTGGGAGACTTCTACTACAACGATACGGGTGATCTAGCAAATACCGGGTTTTTCAACAGGGACGCTACAAAAGTAGAGCAACAGGGACAGCTACGACGCCATATTTCTTGCCGCTATTTTGACATTTCTCTTCAGTAAGGTTTGCCATTTCATGATGGAAAGATATACGAGCCAGCAACGAGTCGAAATTATTAAAATTTACTACCGCAATTCGGAGTCAGTGGCCTCAACGTTAAGAGCGCTACGTCCAATTTATGGTCGTCATAATCGTCCTATAGCAGATCAACAATTGAGCGTCTAGTGGAAAAATTTGAATCCACAGGCACAGTACAAAATGTTCCCGTGCCAGTGAGACAAAGAAGTACCCGTAGTGTCGAGAATATTGCTGCCGCTGAGGCTTCAGTTGCAGAAAGCCCAAATGTGTCTCTCAGACGTCGTTCTCAAGCGTTGGGCATCTCTGTGACGTCGTTGTGGCGAATTTTGCGAAAAGATCTTGGCCTACATCCTTACAAGATTAAATTGACGCTAGAACTGAAGCCGCTTGACCACCAGAAGCGTCGTATGTTCGTGAATTGGGCTGAGCAACAACTTGAAAATGATTCGGCTTTTCATCGAAAAATCATCTTCAGCGATGAGGCTCATTTCTGGCTGAATGGCTTCGTCAATAAACAAAATATGCGGTATTGGTCAGGCAGCAATCCACACGTACTCCATGAGTCATCATTGCATCCCGAAAAAAATTACGGTTTGGTGTGGTTTATGGGCCGGCGGCGTCATTGGGCATAAGAAGCTCAAAATGGTTTGAGTAAGGAAAAGCTCTCCAAGATCCATGTGGTATCACAACGGGCCAACAATTGGTCTAAGTGTGTCGGTTTTCCACCGACAGCCACTTCAACCTAACCTAACCTAATGGCTACTGTTACCCTGAAGGTCTTGGGTTCGATTTCCAACCTATGTCACCTAAAAAATAAAAAGAACAGACATTTTTTTCACGGGTTACTGCCTCCAAGAGTATATATTGTCATGAGTAAGAGCTTATCACCTTAGCCGTTTGGATTTGGCAAAAAATTGTATCTTGCCCCCATTCCTGCCAATAACACGTACACTTACACAGGAATGGTTGAGAGTTGTAAGTCACTAGACCCTGGTTCTACACGAGCTGCCGCCCAATTTTTTATTTATATTATTTAATTTTTTTTTTTAATTTAAAACACTATTTCAATAAATTCAAGTTCTCATATTTACTTGTATAATATAAAATAAAAAACATGAATATTTTGTATGCCACTTGACAAAAATATAGTTTAGTTTAAGGATAATGCGAGTAGAAACAAATAACAATATAGCACAGTATTCCACTCATACATGCACTTAAAATTTAAAGTGAAAAATATTAACAAAAATTTTCATAAACCTTCGTATATAAACAATGCCATTCTACGGGCAGAAACAAAAAACATACAATTTAATGATACGAAATTCTTATCTTGTTGGATCAAGTTTAGTTCAGCTATACATATATTCGTCATGATATCTATGACATAAGAACTGAACTTAAGAAATGACAAGGCCCTCACTAGTCAAATGATAATTCCAAGTGGTATCGCCGCCGGGACGAAATGCCAATTTTTGAGGACTAAGACCACAAGAAAATTGATTAAACAGCTTCTGCAATTGTTTTGACCCCAAACCGATGCACATATAGGTTTGATTTCTTTAATAAATCTTAATTCATGAGAAAATAAAATGCACGACTGGTCCGCACGAAATTACACTTATGTGCGATCCACACTGTGGTTTTAAAGTCTTAATAATAAAAAAAAAAAAAAACTTTTCATCTGATAAAAGAAATTTATTAGTTATTGGAGCCTATTATTTATGTCACCTGCCAAAAATATAGCCTATAGTTAAAGGAGTATAATGTGAGTACATAAATATGAACAATATAGCACCGTGTTGTCTTGCACTTCGTACATATGCATGGAATTTACAGTTTAGACTTAAAAATGTTAAAAAATCAATAAAATTATAGATAAATTGATTAGAAAAATATCTGAAATTGATTTGACACCAACGCAATGTACTCCAAATGGTTTTTCACACAAATCTCAATTTATGAGATAACATTTTTCAAAATCGCTGGAGCGGTTTTTAAAAAAAATAATTTTGTACACCTACATAAAATTTTGAATATAAGTATTTTTAAGAAAAAAAATTGGACCGCCAATTTTTAGTAGGTACTTATTTATGCGAAGTTTATTAAATTAATTTAAAAAAAAATTATTCACCCTTTTCGAAATATCTAATTTTCAAAAAATAATTTCGAATTTTGTTTTTTAAATAAAAGATTTGATTTTTTGAAAAATTTGATAGGTAATATTATTTAAACTTATTAGTAGGTTTTGTTGAAAACATTTCATTAAAATTGATCCAACAGATAATGAGATAGTCGAATGAGAGGTACCATTTTTAAACCATAAATAAATTTTTTTCCCAATAATATGGTAAATCGTAGAAGCCGTTTTTGAGAGAAAAATTAGATTTTCAATATTAAACATTTAGTGTCCGACCGAAGGTCGATTTTCAGCCGAAGCCGAAGCCGAATTATTAGGCTGAAAGAAAATCTTCGGCCGAAGCCGAAGCCGAAGCCTAAGGTTGAAAAAAGTCAAGAATTCACCTTTCCAATTGGATAAAAATATTATTTTTATTAAAATTTATTAGTTAAAAAACAAAAGACAAATAAAATAAAAATAACTAATAACTAATTAGTAATTATAAAGAAAAAAGAAATAAATAATTCATTTTTAGTAATAATTTTTATGATGGCACACATGTGTTTTGAAATTTTTGAATACCTACCGAAGAAAAGATTGCAATCTTTTCTTCGTTATTCAAAAATTTCAAAAATTGAAATTTTTTCCGGCGCCTAGTACGATGATCGATATAATAAACAGATTCTTCGGCTTCGGCCAAAACTTCGGCCTAAAATGCCGAAGCCGAAGGTTTGGCCGAATGTTGTTTTTTTGGCCGAATTCGGCCGAAGCCGAAGCTTCGGTCGGACACTATAAACATTTGTATGAGAGGTACCGTTATTTTTAGTTATAATCAAAAAATCTATTTAAAATCTGCTGGATAATGTCAAAAAACTGCTGGGTGCTAAGTTTAACAAAAATCGACCAAGTCTTTTTTGAATTATTAACTTCTCAAACAATAATTTTTGTAAAAATCCAAAAAAATTTGAAAATTTTGGTACACAATATTTTAAAAATTATTGTAAACATACTCTATAAAAAATTGATCATAATCAGTTGAACCGTTTTTGAGAAAATCGAGGTACCTATCATTTAAAAACATTGTACCTACCTAATTTTTTTTCATAAAATGGTAGCATTTTTGTAAAAAAAATTACAGAATTCTTGTTTAAGGTGTGGGCACGTTTTTGAGAAAAATAAGATTTTCATAATTTGGTAAAAAAAAATTGTAGGGCAGGTAATGTTATTTTTGGTCTTAAAAAAATGAAAAAAATGTGTGGGGGAAAGCCGAAAAATGCTAGGTAAAAAGTTTAAAGAAAATCGATCCACCCGAAATCGACGACATTACAGACATCAGACAGAATTGCGAGACCCACTTTTTTCGACTTCCCTTTCATCGTAATGTCAACTTTGATAAAAATCTCGAGTTCGATTTTTTTTACGAATCCATAACTTACCATATAACAATATACATAGTGCCTACCCTTAAATTTCAAGTAAAAATATCCTATGTGATGATAGGTTCCTTAGTACAGTCATTTGGTAATTTTACGTTGAAAGTTTTCTAAGAGTTTTGAAAATTGACAATTTTATAGATTTCGATGTGTTTTTTCAGAATTTCAACTTTGCTACCTCGTATCTTTGCCACTCGTACCATATTGCAAAAATGGGGGGTTAAAGTCCCCCCAAAATGGTTTTTCAAAAATAACTCCTGAATGGTTAGTTGTAGAAGAAAAATGTCAAGGACTAATTTATAGCTTAGAAAAATTCCTACAAAAAACATTAACATACTTTTTTCGAAATAAACCAATCGAAAAAGTTAAGGGTTTTACTTTTCTATGTAGTTGGGCGGTTTAATTAAAAAATTGTGCATTTTGTGATTAAAGCATATTTTTTTTTTTAATTGTTTATACATTATATGAACATGATTTTAAGATATTGGCCTACTCTATATGTCCGCCCCTTTGGGTGGGAGGGGTAAATTTAAAAAAAAAAATTATAAAATAGAAAATGATAATAAAAACACAACGGCAACACTTACAATATTTTGTTATAAATTTTTCAAAGCCAGTAGTTCATTCTTTAATTGTGTTTTTCAATGTAGTTTTTTTAGTGCTTAGTTTTTGAAAAAATCATTTTTAAAGTCAAAATCTGAGGAAAAAAAAATCTTGGATTCGCTTGCTCACTTTTTGAGTGATACAAAAATCTGAGATTTAATTTTTCTGAACGCGCCAAATAATATGACATCGTAAGATGTTGGTTATATGAATTTTCTAGAAAATTGTCCCTCCTACCTTAATGGAGGGAAATAGATCTCCCTTCCATTCGATGTTTGTTTTGTCTCGACCAAACCTGCACAATTTACACTTTTGTCGCATCTTATGCAAAACACCCTGTATAAGTAAAAGCACTGAACTATGTTTGCCTTCATTTCTAACATATCTAAAGGTATACATATATTCTTATTATTTAAGTAGGTAGTTCATTTCTATTGGCCAGAGATGATGAGATGCGATAGTGACCTTGCTATTTAGCTAAGTCAATATTTATATTTTATAAACAAAACTATACGAACGTATAAATTATTCCGTAAGCAGTATATTACACATATTTGAACACTACACGAGGTTAATTTAAGTAGGTCGTCAGATATTTAGCTATATAACGCTGGAGTTAACTTACAGCCTTGCCCCAAACTACTTTGCATAAATTGCATTCCGTTTTCCGTGTTGTTTAACCATATACCAACATCGTCCTCTTAAGCGTGTAAATTATCCTCAGAATTAGGTTTCTATTCAGGTAGTGCAAACGGTGCAAATTTACTAAACCCATTATTGTTGTGTTTAAAGTGTGTATAAGCTTGTTGGCTTATATGAGGCCCTTTTACCGCAATCGAATAAATCGTATACAAATGACTTCACACAGTAAGGGATTTTTTTTTTTGTTCGTATTTTTCAAAGCTCCATATTCATATATTTACATATGTGGCGATACCAACGGTTAAGATATTTCATTTTTTGTACCTTGTAGAAATTGAACGTGTTGAATTTTTCCAACACGCCCAACGACGACGACGATGCGACGTTACCTCGGTGCCGCCTTTTTCATTCTTTCATTGAGGTGCTGTTTTATTCTCAATCCTATGTGTCACAATTTTTTTCATTTTCATAAAAGTTGTTTATTGTAGATATGTGCTCAACTTCAGCGCACGAATGCCACCAAAACTCTTTTAAGAATTCCATACCTTGCTTGCAGCTTATCATACAAGCTTTGGAGAATTATTTGACAAAGAATAAAAAAGAAGAAAACGAAGAAAGGCAGAGAAAATTTGGAATGAGTGCAAAAAAAATATATTTTTTTTTACCTATTCGTGTATTTTTTTTCTGTATCATTCTAAGTTGTGCCTACAGGTGAAAGAGACGTGAAAGTACCTTGTAAAAAGGATATATAATGACCTTCATGTACGCGAAGTGTAAACTTAATAGGATTTTATTTGCTTCTTTTTTTTAGCTTTTGTGCTTGAAAAATTCTTTCATTTGCCTTTTTTGAGTTTTCATAAAAAAAAAAAAAAAACAGATAGCAAAACCTCCATAAATAAATTTATATTATATTTAATATTTCTATGCATTTCATTTAAAAAGAAATTGACTTTAAGTATGAAAAAGCAGCACCTTTTCGTGGAACTTTAATATATCAATATAAACTCAATAAATATTTTGAAGTAAAAAATATCAATAAAATAAAATAATATTACAATAAGTTTTTATTAAACAGACCACGCATTATAGCTATATCAACTTAAGCATAATTTGACTGATAACAATTGTTGAAATGAAACCCTATGAAATATTTTGAAAGGAGATTGGTAGGTAGGTACCTACCTAACCTAGTATTGGGCGAGCAGCGAGCACCTTCATATATGAAGGTTTTTTTTAATAATAAAGGGTGGTTAAATTTTAAGGGCCGATGTTGATTTTGAATAAAACACAAATTATTTAGGAAATTATTGTCATTTCTTTTTATTATGATAATATTGGTATGGTTCAATTATGTATGGAACAAAATATTGGCCAAATGGCCACCGCGACCTCGGCGGCACACCTCCATCCGATGGTCCTAATTTTCGATGACGCTGAGGCATAATTGAGGTTCTATGCCGTTAATGTGCCGAATTATCTCATCCTTTAGCTCTTGAATTGTTGCTGGCTTATCGACGTACACCTTTTATTTCAAATAACCCCAAAGAAAGAAGTCCAACGGTGTCAAATCACATGATCTTGGCGGCGAATTGACATCGCCACCACGTGAGATAACTCGGCCATTGAATTTGTCGCGCAAAAGAGCCATTGTTTCGTTAGCTGTGTGGCAAGTGGCAAGTGGCAAGTTGCACCGTCCTGTTGAAACCACATATCGTCCACATCCATATCTTCCAATTTGGGCCATAAAAAGTTCGTTATCATCTCACGATAGTGAACACCATTCACAGTAACTGCCTGACCGGCCTCATTTTGAAAAAAAATACGGCCCGATGATGCCGCCAGCCCATAAACCGCATAAAACAGTCAATCTTTGTGGGTGCATTGGTTTTTCGATAATCACTCTTGGATTATCATTCGCCCAAATGTGGCAATTCTGCTAATTGACGAATCCACTGAGGTGAAAATGTGCCTCATCGCTGAAGATGATTTTCTTCGAAAATTGATCATCCACTGTTGCCATTTCTAGCCACCATTCTCACCATTGACGACGCGACGCTTGAAATGGTCATGACTCAAGAGGCTTTAGTTCTTGAGTCAATTGCACCTTGTAAACGTGTAAATGCAAGTCTTTATGCATAATGTTCATCAACGATGAGCGTGAGAGGTGCAATTGTTAGGCACGACGACGAGTTGAGGTGGACGGCTCTTCAGCCACACTATCGCGAACAGCAGCAATATTTTCTGCAGTACGAGCTGTACGAGCATGCACTGGTGTTTTCACATCTCCTATGTGAAAACATAATGTGCGTACATCTCGATTGTACGCACATTTGGACGATTAAATTGACCGAAAAAATCACGAAGTGCACGATATGCATTTTCATTTGAACGCCCATTTTCATAATAAGCCTTTAACGCGTTGCTCGATTGTGTATCTTTCCATGGTTCAAATTGAGTTAGTCTGAAATTGAGAAATGTCAAATGAAATGTAGAAAAAAACTTGACGTTTAGGTGTGGTTTACAATTTGTAACTACCCGTTACAAATTCTATATACCTACCTACTACTGAAATTAATCAGCAAAGTTGAAGACTTATGCGGGATATACACACGTCAAAATCTCTTCAAGCATGGGAGAGTGTATTAGTGAAAATGTCACACGAATAGGTTGTGTGTATGCTTGAAGCAAAATCAAAACTTTTTGATTTTGCTTCAAGCATGTACAAAAGATAGGCATCATCGAAAAAAACTTACTAACACTGTCTCACATGCTTGATGGAGGGCTTGAACCAGAGATTATGAATTATAAAGATAGGAATCTTTCGTACGTTCCACCCTCCAAAACCCATTTGTTTAGATTGTTGTTTTTGTAATTTCATCTCGTGTCGATGAATAGATGTGAATTGCAACAACAATTTATGCAGTGGTGAGTTCATATTTTTGCACTAGTGTGCGTTAAAACATGGACACTAGTGCAAAAATATGAACTCACCATCGTCCGCCAGCTTGTAGGCAAACCAGAATGACAGCCGAGCTTTCCAATCTTTATAATTCATAATCTCTGGCTTGAACCGTGTATATTCCGCTTTAGTCGCCATGAGTCAGTGGTTGGGAGCGCATTTGCGGTGGAGCAATATTTGATTGCTACGTGCGCGTCGCGCTTTTTGTACACATTTTAATATTCGACGACTCAGTGATGGGCCGAGCATGCAACTTATCTGGTCGTGGGTACAAAGATTCAGGCAAAAATGCACAATGGTCAATAGACCTATTCCTGGACCATCAACGTCAGCAACAATGCCAGAACATGTGTCTCAAGTTTAAAATGAAATTATTCGAAATCCACGTAAATCGATAAGGAAGATTGCTGCCTCCACAGGAATAAAGAAATCAACAGTGCATGTTATTTTGAAAAAGAAATTAAAACTCCACCCGTACAAAATGCAAATTGTTCAGTATCTGAATGCGAGAATCCTTCGCAAGAACAATGCTCTAACAACTCTAGAGAACGCCATCAAAAACGTTTACATTGCTTAAAAACGACAGTTTGGTGTGCGATTTCAGCCAGTAGTGGGGTAATTGGCCCTTATTTTTCAACCAAGGTGAGACAGTCGCTTCGGTATATTGCCGTATGATTGATGAGTTTCTGTTACCACAATTGCAGTTGTATTCAGGGTACAACAACCGAACACAATTTCAACAGGACGATGCCACTCCACACACAGACACAGCTAGGGTCTCGATGGAAAGGATAAGGACAGTTTTTCCGAATAAACTGATCAGCAAGTACGGAGACATTCCATGGCCGCCTCGGTCGCCAGACCTCACACCTTGCGATTTCTTTTTATGGGAATAACTCAAAAGAAAGGTGTACAATAACAATCCCCGGACAATTCAGGCCCAGCTGGAAAATATTCGCCATGAAATTCAAAGCATTACTCCAGCGCGCGGGTTATGTCAAGTTCAACACCCCAAGAAATAGTAATTCCCACAGGTAACCATAATCAGGTTACCAACAAAGTGATGACTATGAACGATCGAGTTCATTTGCCAATCGTCCGGTCTCGTTAGAGATTCTTGGAAATTATGATATGCTGACATTGGCAAATGACACCATCGTATGAACTTGCATAGCTTCGTCCACTCCAGAATAAATAAATGTAATCAGTTGGATTTTTGTACTGTAATAATAAAGTTAAAATTTTGTTTTACCTTTTTTTAAAAAGTTTATTTTTTCAACAAAGAATCTAAGTCGCGCTTTGCCGTCGCGTAATCGCAAATGTAAGGGTCCAGCTGCAAGAGTGCATTGAAAAAAACGGGCATCATTATGATCATATCGTTTTTAAAAAAATAAAATCCGCATTGTTACTCTGCATTTAATTGAAATAAAAATAAATAAAAACGATGTAGTTTTTTTTGTATATTGAATTTTAAAGTTGAAAATATTCCGCTGGACACACTTTATTTTGTAATGAGATAAGATTAATTGCGCAAAACTTTAAACGATTAAGTAAGATATCTAAAGCATTTTAAGTATGATGCTATTTAAAAACAGGACTTTCATAATTTTAAACAATAGTGCTACTTTATTATATCTCAAACATTTTACTAAAGTTAAAATCACCTAATACCATTTTTTTAACTATCATCGCTAACTCCAAAAACCACTTTAACTTGACTTCCAGAACTTTGCTATTTAAAGCCACTTAATTGACTTAAAACATTATTTAATTTCATTATGAAGTCCTCTTTCATCTTCTATACAAAATTAAAAAAATGTATATATAAATAATATCTAGGTTGGGTAAGGTATACTTACCAACAAATTTATTATTTGCCCTTTGCCTTTTCTAATTTTATTATTAAAATCCCATGCAAGACACGCTCGCTAATATTAAAAGCATATGTCCATAAGAATACCTTTTTAGCTGTGGCATCATGACCTTATTATAATTTTTGCTTAAAGTTTGTAATTACATTATTATTTTTTTTTGTTCTGACTAACTCCTCCTTCCACAGACTTAACCAAAATTTAATTGAAAGATACAACTTTTAAAAATTAATAACCACAGTAAATAACCAAAGACAATTTGATCGAGAATAATTTTTTATTTTGATGAAAATTATTATCATGTCTAAAAGAAGCACTCACTCGGAAAATATTACATCAATAAGCTTCAATTTTAATTTCTACTTTATACTTTGAACGAAAAGTAGCTATATCTTTATTTTTTTTTTGTAATGTTTTAACAAAACGCGCTTAAAAAAAAAGAAGACTGGAAAATTAATTGAAAAACGAGACATTTTGAAGGAAAAAAATAAAAAAAAAAAACAAGAGCTCCAATGTTGACTTTATGATTAAGGATGTGAAATTATTTATTTATAGGCAAAATTGCCGGAAGTTTACTTTAGAGAGGGACATTTTTTCTCGTTATTTTAGAAATCACTTACTTGCTGTTAACAAAAAATGAGGAGGGAAGTTGATATCATCAAATGTTCTTAAAAGGAAAAAAAAAATATAAGTAAAAAACATTTTGGAAATTATCCCCTGCAAAAAAGTTTTTCATCTTTTTTTTTTTTTATTGCGTCCTCGTATAATGATGTGCCGATAATGATGCGTTATTTTCTATACCTACCTATATAAAACTTACTTTGAAGAGTCTCTAAATGGATACCGGAACACTCTGGAAACCCTGATGTAGGTATAAAATTCGCGGTGTAGGAACTTGGATAACTTTTGCAAAGACGTGATAAATTCTCAATGAGCCTTGAGCTAGATTCACATAATAATCAAATGAAAATGTGAAATAAATTGGGACAAGTAGGCAGGGGACAAATCGATTCTAAATCGATAACGATAGAGAAAGTAAAGAACTGAAACGCTTACACACGCACAAGAAGCACCCGGAAAGCGAGAAACTTATAGACCACGTTTGGTTAAATCGTTTTGATAACAAAAAAAGATTGTCTGTTTATCTCAGCCGCATAACAGATAGGTACATCTACGGCTATACATTTATCTTTTTTTTTAGATTATCCTTTTTAATTTCAAATGTATGCTAACGGCTAAATTGCCTAAAAATAATATTCAAATTTTCAGTTCAATTCTCCCGCCTACCGGGACTCAGAAGAAAAAAACAATAAAATAAATTAAAGGTTGGGCCAGATACAAGTTTCTTTTTTTTTTAATTCAATAAAATGAACAATTTTTTCCATGTATTATGGCTTAATTAGTAAAAGCAAACATTCCCATTAATTTTGGAACACAACGTACGTCGTTTAAGTGGCTGGCTTCGAAGTAGCCCATTCTGTTACTTCAATTTTCCAAGACTTCGTTGATGATACGATAGCTTACGGATTGCTTGGATGATATTGGCCTTAAGTGCTTGAATCTTTTCCGGATTGTTGGCATAAAATCAGTACTTCACGGTTCCCCACAAAAAAAAAGTCCAAGGTGGTCAAATCACAGCTCCAAGGCAGCCTATTGACATCGCCAAGACGACTGATAACACGATTTGGGAATTTAATGGGCAAAAGATTGATTGTGGAATGGGGCTGTGTGGTATGGCGCGCCATCCAGCATGAACCATAGGTCGTCCAAATCAATGTCTTCAATTTCAGTAAAAAAAAAAGCCGGTTAACATAATTCTGTAACGCCCACCGTTGACCGAAACGTTGTGCCCAGCTTCATTTTTGAAGAAAAATGGCCCAATTATGCCGCACGCACTCCACAATCCACACCAAACTTTGACTCTCTGTGGATGCATTGTCTTCTCGACAATAACGTGCGGGTTTTCCGAGCTCGAGATGTGGCAATTTTGTTTGTTAACGTAGCCGCCGAGATGAAAATGTACCTCGTTCTTAAAAGATGGTTTTTCGCCTAAAATCGTCGTTCAATTCAAGCTGCTCGAAAGCCCACACTGCGAAGCGATAACGAAGCGTAAAGCGACTCATTTCGTTCCGGGGAGGTACTGATACTCTCTATCAAAATTTCGAGCAAAAACAGCTGTCAGTGGAGTTTAATGCCTGAGTTTGAAACTGTTCATCTTATTTTAAAAGAAGTCAATAAAATTTATGGTCTAAGGAAGCCTATATTTTATTGTCCTATGTACTTTTGTTTCCAGTTAAAGTATAGGTATCGAAATGTGGTGGTTAGTACTACGGGTGGACCAAAAGTTCGTTTACATTTCAAATGATGATTTAAAAGAAACTAGTCATGCGAGATAAAAACTGTTTATTTTTTATTAAAGTAAACAAATAGAGATTTTATTTTTTAAAAATTACATCATCCATATGTGTTTCTTGACTATTTTGACACCGCTGCAACCTAGAGCGGAAATTTTCAATGACGGCCTCGTAAGTGTTTCGTGGAATGTTTTGCATTTCCTCTCGAATATTTTCCTTTAATTTCTCTAGGGACACTGGGTTGCTGTTGAAAACTTTACTTTTAAGGTAATTCCCAAAGAAAGAACTTCATTATGGATAAGTCAAGGCTACGAGTTGGCCAGTTAATGGCACCTCTTTTGGATATCACTTTTTGTCAAAAAATTTCGCGAACAGCACTTCATGAGTCGTTGGAAGTGTGGCATGTTGAACCATCTTACTGAAACCACGATCGTTGATTAAAACCATCGAAATCCTATAGCGCTGCTGGTGAAAATCAAAGATGTTCTGGGCACACCTAAGGCGTTTGACCGCTTCCAAGTAGAGAGTCCGGGATTTTCACGAGTTGACGCTCTTACACGATCGCCGTTTTCGGGCTCTTTTGAAGTTCAATGTCAGCCGGATCGTGGTTGACTTATTGTTGAACATGTCTCCTCGAACTTCTATACCAATTTTCTAATCAATTGAATCGATGGAGCTTCATTTTTACGCCGTATGTTGTAATGAGCGCAAATTTTTCGTTGCGCTCTAGCGCGTGAAAAAATCATTGTTGCGGTAGTACTCGCGGACACAGAACACACGTTGTTTATCGCTAAACGACGCCATGGTAATGAAATCCCATTGGCCGCTCTTGCGCTTCGTTACCCCTCCATCCACCCCGGTGTCGCTGCTCGACGCAGCTACCGATTCAAATTTAAACGGACTTTTGGTCCACCCGTATAACAAATCCTGGTGTCCATTTTATTCAAAATAACACCCCTGTACTTTAATTACTTTTTTTTATCATTATTTTAATTGATTATTAATTAGTACTTTTTCGTACTACCGAACACACCCCAAGTCCCCAACAACGAGCTACTAGTGACAGCACTTAATTTGCTGTCTTGTAAGGTTATATCGAAAGCACCCACACGTCAATTGGTTTGTTAAAAGTTTCTCGTCGTAACGCGACAGACGCCTCCGCCCGCCGCCGCCGGTATCTCGTACCTTCGTTTTTGTTTATTCATTTTCTTTTCATTCCTTTTTCTATCATTAAATTGTTTTGAGTTTGGGAATTGAATTTCCGCCCTCATAAAAATAAAATATCAAAGTTTAATAATTTCTCAAAAGTCTGTCTCATATTTTTAAAATCATTTTATTATTTTCTCTAAAAACAGATAAATCCTTAAAAGCTCATTTTTGAATAAGGTTGTTTTTGATTGCATATCAATAATTGGTTTTATAGGTTCTATTTTTTTTAACTGTTTTTAATAAAATAAAATAGCAAATCATCATAGACTGATCTATTTGTCAACTTGAGGCCTCAAAATCAAGCGTATAATTTTTTGCTAATACAACATTACATTTAAAAATTATTCTCATTTAATCCCCAAGGCTCAGTCATCCGAATATTAGGGTCAGTAGGTATCTTTAGATTTATTTTGTATTTTTTTTAATTTAACAAAATCTATATATATGTACGCTTTCATGGTTAACCCTAATCAATGTCACACTCGCTTCAGTTTTCATAGTATTTCAAAGTGAAATCCTAAAAGTGAAACCAAACAAGCATTAGTAACTTAAATACTTTTTCCCTTTTTGACTTAAAACTTTTCTGTAGATAGATATGTATTTTATTATTTGGATTTTCGTTCTGTCCCAATTGTATGTATTATGTATAGTTAGTTGAATGGATTAAATTTGGGGCAACGATTTTAAATTCTCAGATGCACAACATAAAATTTCTTCGAGCAATATTGAAAGGTTGACAAGGGTGTTTTGTTTGGAAATGGTATTGTGTGATGTGATGAAAAAGTTGAGTGTGGGGATGATAACAACATGTTCTTATTGGGTTTAAATGTTTCCACTATTCATTTTAATTCTCCTCTGGTTTTTGGAGTTTAAATGATAAAGCTAAAGTATAAGTTAAAATTTGAAATGAAGATTTCCTATCCCGGAAATTGAATGAAATGTTGTTTACGAAAGAGAGTGGCATTTAATTGATTTTAAAACGTTTTTCTTCCAAAATGTTTATGTGAAAGACATGAAACTTATTTTTAGTTGCCGTACTGGGCAATATATTCGGCTATAAACAGATTAGTTATTGTGAAGTTGAATTAACAAATTTAAATTTATATGAAATTACTCAAAATTGTCTGTATATTGGCTAGATATCAACAGGGATGTAGGAAACAAAATTAGGGGAATATTGAATGTAAATGTAACTGTTTTGCTTTTATATCTATGCGAATTTAATTTAAGTAGTGGTGTCCATATTTTTTTAAATTTTGTCTTAGTATCTACAGCCAAATTAAATTTTGACATTAAAAAAATTGTAAAGGGCTGATTGATGGACTTTGCATTTCATTGTTCTTCAAACATAAAATTATAAAAATTCGATGTTTGATAACTTAATTGATGAATATTTTGATCATTGAGAACAATGCATACCGTTTTAAAATAATGGGTGGTTACATTTTAAGGGCCGATGTTGAATGTGAACCACACCTAAACGTCAAGTTTTTTTCTACATTTCATTTGACATTTCTCAATTTCAGACTAACTCAATTTGAATCATGAAAATATACACAATCGAGCAACGCGTTAAAGGCTTATTATGAAAATGGGCGTTCAAATCAAAATGCATATCGTGCACTTCGTGATTTTTTCGGTCAATTTAATCGTCCAAATGTGCGTACAATCGGAAAAATCGTGCAAAAATTTGAGCAAACCGGGTCTGTAGGAGATGTGAAAATACCAGTGCATGCTCGTACAGCTCGTACTGCAGAAAATATTGCTGCTGTTCGCGATAGTGTGGCTGAAGAGCCGTCCACCTCAACTCGTCGTCGTGCCTAACAATCGCACCTCTCACGCTCGTCGTTGATGAACATTATGCATAACGACTTGCATTTACACGTTTACAAGGTGCAATTGACTCAAGAACTAAAGCCTCTTGAGTCTTGACCATTTCAAGCCTCGTCAATGGTGAGAATGGTGGCAAGAAATGGCAACAGTGGATGGTCAATTTTCAAAGAAAATCATCTTCAGTGATGAGGCACATTTTTACCTCAGTGGATTCGTCAAAAAGCAGAATTGCCGCATTTGGGCGAATGATAATCCAAGAGTGATTGTCGAAAAACCAATGCACCCACAAAGAGTGACTGTTTGGTGCGGTTTATGGGCTGGCGGCATCATCGGGCCGTATTTTTTCCAAAATGAGGCCGGTCAGGCAGTTACTGTGAATGGTGTTCGCTATCGTGAGATGATAATGAACTTTTTATGGCCCGAATTGGAAGATATGGATGTGGACGACATGTGATTTCAACAGGATGGTGCCACAAGCCACACAGCACACCTTACAACGATTTATTGAAGAGTAAGTTTGATGAGCGTGTTATCTCAAGAAATGGGCCAGTAGATTGGCCGCCTCGTTCGTGCGATTTAACGCCTCTAGACTATTTTCTTTGGAGCTACGTTAAGTCATAAAGTTTATGCCAACAAGCCGTCGAACGTTGGAAGAGCTGAAAGACAACATTGAACGCGAAATAGCGGCTGTTTCGGTCGAAATGTGTGGCCGAGTCATCGAAAATTGGGTCCAACGAATCGACCGCTGCAAACGGGCCGGCGGTGGCCATATAAACGAAGTCGAACTCCATTCATAAATGTTTTGATTGTACTTCAAGCCGATAACAAAGTTTTTGAAATATCTCAAATGATTTGCGTTTTATTTAAAAAAAAAGGGGTAGGGTAGGCCCAAAACGTTTTCCTTACGTGTAGCACGTTACGTGAAATACATTACGTGTAGCACGGTACATAGTACCTACGATACATTTAGGTAACCCAAAATCTGGCACACGAACGTTTATATGTTTTAGAAAAACATCTCTGTCTATGAATTAAGCGAATATCGATTTATTCGAGAGTAAGAACAGTAGTAAGAACAACAGTTTTGTTTTTCTTCATTAAGAACAACAGCTTCTCCTTAAAGCTCCAAGGCAAGTCTTTTGTAATAGATGAACCTATTAGGTATCCACTTTTCAAATTAATATTACTTAGCAAACTACAGAACGTTTATATTTACAACAATGGACAACCATACCATACCATCACACATACCTACACAATTCATTTTCGACAAATCCTAAATTGAATAAATACAAAAGAAAATATATAATTTACACAACATCTTGTTCTTTGTGTTGACCAAAATGTCACAGGATCAAAGGACAGACGATTCCACTTGGTGTATTGGTCATCTCTCATCAATTACAATCAAAATGTATATTCCTTTTGATTCGTTCACACGCCCTTTGTCTCTTATTCTCGTTCTTGTGTCATGCCAATCCATTTGTCATCGTTTTTCAATTTCAGAACAAAAATGATATGCCCTTCGTCATCATTCTGAGCCTGAGCACTGACCAGTGAGCATTGAAGATTGAACAACATGGGAGTTACGAGACTGTTGATGTTGAAATTTGAAATGTACATAGGAAGTTAGAGACGGGTGATGCTCCGGATGCCTTATCTAAAATAGATGTCGCTTGTTTCTCTTATTTGTCGACTTGTTCGCAAGTAATTTCAATACCATATGACTGAGCACTACCAGAATCTAGGCAAGGACACTATGCGTTGACGACGACGATGACTGCAACGTAGTATATGTCATCTCTGTATACCAATTCTTCTTCCCACTTGTGAATAGCAATAACATCCTTTCAATGCTTAGAGGAAATTGTTGTATGTTTTTGATGCCATTTGGAATTGGTCCATAAAATCTCATTAAAGTTGAAATTTATGATTTGACGCCCGGCGCTATTTGTTGTACTTAGAAGAATGGTATACGCATCAATAGATGTCGTCTGTGTGTGTCGGTCATCAGTTGGGACAACTTGACGTTAACGACAGATTCTGAAATTCTTGGAAATGGGGTATGCCTGCAGTCCTGTTTATATAATCAACGAAGTGCAAGACTAGATTGATCTCATTGCCAACATTTGCCTACATGCTTCGAGTTCAAATTGTTTAACATGGATATGGATAAAAAAAAACTAGGTTTGAATTCAAATTACACCCATTAAAGCATTTCTCCTAACTGGGTCAATTCAGTAGCTACTGACCTAAGGCCCAACTACAATAATGCATAAGCAAACATAAGCTAATGTCAAAAAGCCAACTAAAATTTACTTAGTTGTTACAAAGTAAAAGCTTGTGGAAAGCAGTATCCGCAACTATTTGAGATTACTTAATGCAATCATCTCAGTTACCATTTTACCAAGCTCAGCTCCAAGTCCCAGGAAAAAATGATATAGACTGGAACAAAATGGCCACCGGAACAAGAAAAGAGTGAAATTGAGGGTTCGCAATTATTGACAAGTCTTGTCGGGTCTCAGGGAATATTTATAGGAAAAAAACACACTACTTAGTCAAGGCAGGCAGACCTCAACTCTTGATTAGAATCCTAACGTTATTGCCACTAAATGAGCATCGTAAAATTTATTTAGAATTCCGGATAATCAGAGAAGCACCCCCCGCCTTATACCTACCCTAAACAATATTTTATTACTATTATTATTATTTTTATTAAATCTATTTTCCTTATTTCCTTGTTTCTCGAAAACGGCTTAATTGATTTGGATGAAATAATCAAAATTTGTTTATATTAGCAAGAAAAAAATTTTAAAAATACTTTTAGTAAAATCCGACCACTGCCACGCCCACTTTTCTTATATTTTTGTTTCTAGGAAACGTTTCCACCGATTTAGATGAAACTTTGAAAATTTGTTTATATTAGGACGAAAAAAATTAAAATAATACTTTTAGTAAAATCGTTTAATGCGTCCAGAGTACTGGGATTATTTGCGTAGACACGGTCTTGTGCGTAGCCTCACAGAAAAAAAATCTAACGGTGTCAAATCGCATGATCTTCGTGGCCAATTGACGCCGCCGTAAAAATGTGAAATTACGCGACCAGGAAACTTCTCACGCAATAAAGCCATAATTGGTGGCGTTGCCCCGTCTTGTTGGAACCAAATATCGTCCAAATCATGATCTTTAATCGCCGGCCAAAACAAATCGTTCGATTGCTGCGAACGCCGGGAAATCGATAAATTCGGATCATCACCAACACTTGCGCTTGCAGCAGCAATATTTTTGACTGAGCGTACATTACGATGATGCACAAGCCTTACGACGTCAGTTGCGCTTCTACTTTCTTCAAATTTCTTCACAATTTTACCGATTACTTGTGTAGTTGGTCCATTAAGACGACCATAATCATCGCATAATGCGCGAAAAGTGGCTGCGTTTGAATCACAACTTTTGTTGTAAGTTTATTAATAATTTTAACGCAGTACTCGATTGTTAAGCGATCCATTATCGTAAATGGCAAACATTCAACTAATATTATGACACTTCAAATGACAGCTGAGTTTGAAAGGTGTCAAATTCCAGCGCTACCAACTTAAAACAACGAAATTAATGACCCATTACTATGGAACTTTTTGCGTAGCTAGTTTATAATTATTGGCTAAAAGTTGGCGTATTATCTTTGCCACTTAGTTGTGTCTCACCGTTTAGTCAACTCCTGCCAAGACAGAACATCCTCCAATAATTGGTAAAGTCATTTGTATCAGCTTGGTTATTGCATCGCCAGCATGCACCTCAATATTTTCTTTTAGGATATATTTTTTGTCGTTACGTGTTGCTATCACCATATCTTGGATATCTATCATAAATCCTTTTGGTTCTGCAAAGAGAAGACCTCGTTTCAACAATAGATTGGAGTTGGTGGGATCAATGTGGGACTAACACATTTGACATGGATCATTGTAGGTACACCATACATTGCCTTGGCTTTTTAGGTTCCAAGCAGCTAGTCTTTTGAGAAAACATTCTCTGGGATTTGAAATTCTTCAGCCCTCAAATTTAGGGGGGTGTAATTCCCATCTGCGCTAGACCCACAGTCCGGAACAAATCTGATGATTCAATTTGTCCTCTGAAATAATTCCTCAGCTTCATGATTTGCGAGTAGGTACTGTAAATTGGGAACCTCGATTCCTTGTCCTCCGAATTCAATTGGTAGTGAGCATTGTTCAATCGCACTTCTACGGTGGAGACATTTATATTTGAAAAACTTTTTCTGATTGACGTTGCAATCTGATCAAGATCCATGTTCGACCACTTTACGATTCCAAACGAATATGCCAGGATTTGCCCAAATGCTATTGGCTTTGCGTTTATTTCCAGCATTTAAATGCAATTTCAGCATTTTTCGCATCCTTTGGTCGAATTGATGTAGAACTTTCTTCTTAATTTTACAATTTGCTATTCCTAGTAGCTCAACCAAGTGTTTTTGTTTCATTCAAACCTCCGTTATTATTTTAGTTTATTAATGAGTTGGTTATTTTTCAGAATATTGCCAACAGGTACATTCTCCTAAATTTCATTGATTTCAGGGTACTTGAAGGATGAGGTGCTCGGACTCTGCAGGAGATACCCCATTTTGATACCTTTTTAATTTATTTTAAAGAACTTAAATTCAATCGAAATAAATTTCCGAAAATTCAAAAATCCTGTTGATAAAATCCCAATTAATAAAAATGATTTTTAAATTCAAAAAAAGAAAATGGTACAAATGCGAGATTTATGTTAAGATTAAGATAAGTTTAGATATTTGCAATGAATTTAGAAAAAAATTCTAATCCCCACACTAAGGAAGGTAAGATAACAGTAACAGACTGTACCTAATAAAAAACTTTGTCAAGAACAACTTCCGAAGGAAATAATATTTGCTAGAGGAAATTATAATTATCTTCATCCTCTCTTATTTCTATTTCTGTTTGAAATTCCCTCCTGTGACTAGGTTTAGGTATATCTAGCAATTTAACGCAAATATAATTTATTTATGTAGCTAGCTGTATATATAGTAGAACTAAGAAAAAACAATGACTCCTTGCGTCCGTGTCGAATAAATTGTAGTTGTAGATATCTATTTTACGCCAATTTAATTCCCAAGGTTTGAACAATAAAATTCAAGCAATTTACTTATGTGCTTTTTGTGTATATGCTTAATGCTGGACTGGCTGACATTATGGGCTTTAATAGTCTTTTGTGAATAGTGAGTAATTTTTTTGTTTTGCTTTCAATAATTTATTGCATTTTTTTGTACTGTCATATCCTGCTGTATATAAGATAAACTATTTGCCATTTTAAATTGCTTTGATAAATCGCTTGGGATATTTTATTTCCTGAGTTCGTGGTGAATTCTTGTGTGAAACAATATTATAAATAATGTATGGAGATTAACGTTCACATGTCTTATGTACATATATAAAAGACAAGTAAAAGTTATTTAAAGATTGTATAAATGTTTTTTTTTTTTTTTTTTTGTTGAGAAAAGTGGTAGTTAAAAATGATGAATGAAGTTTTTTGATATTTATTTTTTTAAATGCATATTTGTATTTCACTGATATATATTTATGTTATAACGTTTGTTTTTTTAGTTTATGCTTAAGTTTTACTGAAGTCTACAATAATGGACAAAAAATGTAATTACGTGGAATAAGTTCAGTTCTATATAATAAAAATGGACAGATATTTATGTATAAGCTTTTAAATACATAAATATAAAAATTTGTTACGGAATATAAAATATTATGAGGGAGTTTTTGACATTTTCTAGGAATGGTTAACGAATATATTACGAAGATAAAAAGAAGCTGTTATTTATTTTTTTTAACATATTGGAAACGCGTGTCTTCAATTGTATTTATTATTTAGCTTAGTTAGTTAGTTTTTTTTGTGTTTTTGATTCAATATTTAAATGTCAACTAGCAGAGCGGACTTTTTATCGCTCTAATATGGAATTTATGTCTGCTAAATTAGATACCTATGTTTTATAAGCCCAAATAAGCGGATACTGAAGTGATTGGTTTAGTCAAGAGCGGTTACTCTGCGTGCGTTGCAGGCGATACAGTTGTAGGCAAACATGTCATACTTTAGTTCCAAATAGAGGTTACTAACAACATTTTAACTTTCTTGAGATCTTATTCTGAATGTGGGATTAGGAGAAGAGAGAGTCACAGTGATCAGTTGCGTAAATATTATACTAAAAACGAAAATTAAATGTATTGATCCTTAGGGCCACTAGATGGCCCACCCGTAATATAATCAATATTGAATTCGTTTAAAGGATGACCCACACCATCGTGAATCTGCCGCGGCAAAAATGAAAACAACATGTTTTGTTATTATTGTTTTCGTCGTCGCCGCGATAGTTTGGCGTTGCTGTGGGGCATCCTTTAACCGAATTCAATATTGATTATTTTACGGGTAAGCCATCTAGTGGCTTCTTTTTAAATCATAGATTATTTTGACACTGATAGCTGTTTTCCACTTGAAATCTTGACAGAAAGTCAGTGATAACTCCGCGAAACGAAATGAGTGGCTTTACGCTGCGTTATCGCTTCACAGTTTGGGCCTTAGAGCAGCTTGAATTGGACAACGATTTTAGGCGAAAAATCATCTTTTTAGAACGATGTGCATTTTCATCTCGGCGGCTACGTTAACAAACAAAATTGCCTTATCTGGGGCTCGGAGAATCCGCACGTTGTTGCCGAGAAGCCAATGCATCCACAGAGAGTCGCAGTTTGGTGCGGATTGTGGAGTGCGTGCGGCATAATTGGGCCATTTTTCTTCAAAAATAAGGCTGGGAACAACGTTTGGGTCAACAGGTTACATAGCCATGTTAACCGACTTTATTTTTATTGAAATTGAAGACATGTATTTGGACGACCTCTCTTTCATGCAGGATGGGTCACCATGTCACACAGCCCATGCCACAATTGATCTTTTGCGCACTAAATTCTCAAATCGTGTTATCAGCCGTCTTGGTGATATTAATTGGTCGCCTCGGAGCTGCGATTTGACCTATTTGGACTTTTTTTGTGAAAAACCGTGAAGGACCGATGTTATGCCAACAATCGGGAAACGATTCAAGCGACTCAAGGCTAATATCATCCAAGCAATGCGTGACCGAAACCCGAAACCATCAACAAGGTTTTGGAAAATTGGAGTGACAGAATACGCTAAGTACTGCAAGGCCAGCCGAGGCAGCCACTTGAACGAAGTTGTGTTCCATAATTGATGGGAATGTTTGCTCTTACTAATAACGTCTCGTTGTCTTGTTGCATTGGGAATAAGGCATCACGGGCTTTATTTCCGTGGGAATTATTGCACTGCATCGGTGAATTAACCATTCTTTGTCTGTCAAACTACTTAAAGCCTTTTGATAGATCTGACTATCAAATAACGGGTCATTCATTTCGTGGTTTCAAGTTGGTAGCGCTAAAATTTGACACCTATCAAAATCAGCTGCCATTTGAAGTGTCATAATATTTATTAGTTGAATGTTTGCCATTTACGATAATGGATCGCTTAATAATCGAACAAAGCGTTAAAATTATTTAAACTTGATACAAAAGTGGTGAATCAAACGTAGTCACCTTTTATGCATTACACGATGACTACCTATGATTATACCGGGACGACCGGCTACGCAATCAATCCGTAAAATTGTGAAGAAATTTGAAGAGGGTGGAAGCGTTACTGATGTCGTAAGGCCTGTGCATCATCGTAATCCACGCTCAGTCAAAAATGTTGCTGCTGCAAACGCAAGTGTTGCTGATGATCCGAATTTATCGATTTCCCAGCGTTCGCAGCAATCGAACGATTTTTTTTGGCGGGCGATTGAAGACCATCTTTGACTTTATGTGGTTCCAACAAGATGGGCCAACAAGCCACACAACACGACCAATTATGGCTTTATTGCGTGAGAATTTTCCTGGTCGCGTAATTTCACGTTTTGGCGGCGTCAATTCGCCACCAAGATCATGCGATTTGACATCGTTAGATTTTTTCAGTGGGACTTAGCAAAAGACCGTATTTACGCGAATAATCTCCGAACTCTATAGACGCATTAAAAACCAACATTACTCATGTTATGGCTGAGATACCGTCCGAAATGTGCGAAAAAGTGGTTAAAAATTACCTCAAAAGAATCGCATGCTGCGAATCTTCCCGAGGCGGCAATTTGAATGATATTGTTTTTCACACTTAATGGCAAAGTCCAAACTTTATTATGAAATAAAATTTTCATCAAAAATGTATCGCTGTGTGTGTTTTATTTTACTTTACTTTCGAAACAAATTTAAAAAAAATAAAAACTAACCAAAAAAAAATCAAAAAGATCGATTTGTTTGTCCAATGGAAAATTAATATTATAACTACGTACTCCATGAACACATCCATCGAGATATAATTCAAATACATACCAATCATACCAACAGCAAAAAACAAAACTAACAAATTTGATTCGATTTAAAATTCTTAAAAAATAATTGACTGTTTAAAAGTAGGTTATTATGTACATACATAAATCAAATCACTGCCTTAAGCTGAAAACATTTTTAACATTTTTCAAAACAATATATAAAATATATGAAATTAAAAACAATCCGTTGCTGGGCTGATACATCTTTTAGAGGGAAAATATAATATTATGCGTATGATGGATAAGTAAAATCTTCAATCTCAATTTATTTCTATCTCATTGCTTACGGCTACAGACAATAACATAGTCTGGTTTGATTATTTTTCCTTAGAATGCTGCATAACACATAAAGAGAAAACATATACCTAACCTACCTTTACTTTAAAGATTGTGTAGTTGTAATAAAAAATAGGTACATTAAAATTAAGAACCAAAACTCAGAAAAGCTGGACAAAATAATTGGAATTTAAGATATTTTTGTATATTATTATAAAGCAGATATACATACGTATAGGTATAGGTACACATATAGATATCCCTAACCATTAAAAGACAGAATGTTCATTGAAACGTCATTTCAGTAGCAATTAAGCAAAATACTCGCAGAGAAAATCCTTCCAATTTTCTAAATCTTCAAAGAAGCATAGCACTTTCTTTTTCTATTTTTTTTGTCTCTCATTTATATATTCTCAGCGATTATCATTTGCATTTCTAATTTCACCAGGCTTAAGTAGAAAAGTTTAAAATAATGAAGTCGCAACCAGGATGTTGTCTGTGTTATTGGAGAGACATAATCAAGCGGAAGTAACACATTGCAAAAGGCAATGGTAAAATTTACCGCAAAAAGCTATTCACACTATACTACTATACCCAAGTTGTATTTTATTATACGAAGTCGGCAGACCGTCATCGTATAGTAAGATGGAATTAATAAACCTGCCAGAGGGTCCTTTAATGGCCACCTGCCACCACCAGAACCACAAGCACCCCATTCATTGCAATTGCTATAGCTCAGTAGCATAGCAGCTAGTATAGCTTGAGGATATAGCACAGCACCAAAGAGCCAACCCTCCTAAAATAATACAAGCCACCCATATCAACTGTGGCAATCTTTTCCCAGCAATCTTCTTATTTAAATCCATTAACGAAACTCAACGAAGACAATTCAGTTAGTGTGGTGCTACAATGAAAGAATGTTTGTCTACATATTTGGTTAAATGGATAATACCTTTAGACACACCCTGTCATCGTTTAGTTTGGTTAGCGATAAGATATAGATAGAGATTGTAATGGGGATTGGTGATGTGGATGTGGGCGTTGTTGGTGAGTGAAGTAGGATCAGGCGGAGACAGAGGGTTGTGCTTTTGCTTATATGGGATTGACAGAAACTTTTCTGCAATTACGTAAATTTTGCGAAAGCTGACTTCCAACATGTTATATCTACTGATTTAGGGGATGTATAGAGGATCCAGCCAGCATGTGACGACGACGACGAAAACAACACCACTATACCCGAAAGGGGGTGTGTGTAGCTTGTAGCTTGTAGTAAAGCACAACCTTCTGGTGTAATTTGCCCTTATTCGGTTTGTTTTGCTTTTGTGGGCAGTATAGAATGTAAGGACCTCCGACGAGGGAAGGTTATATAACTACATACCTACTTGCAATTGAGAAACCTGGAGATTGAAGCGAGTATATATAGTGTAGGGATAACTATTGCACGTGATTGAAGGGTTTTTCCATTTGACTTTTGTTATTTGCTTCTCTGAGTGCTTCTTCTGTATCTGTAGGTACTACTATAGGTATCATACTCAAGAGTTTCATCCTTTCATTACATTTTTTTTTTTATTTTTTTTTTTTTGTCGTACGAATCGAGTAACTTCTTCTAGCATTTGTTTATTGAGTTGCTTGGGTTGTTTGTCTTATAATATGTGGTGAATACAATGAATGCAAATGGATTCATTAGGAAATTGATAGAAATTTGTGACCTAGTCATTTCTGTGAAGGGGAAAGCTATAAAATAACATTGAATATATTTAGTTTATAGTGAAGTCAACAAAATTCTTATATGTATGTATAGTATATATTGAAATAATGGTGATGTACGAGAGAATGTGTGATTCTTTGATTTGATCATAAATATTGTGACAAAATTGGCTAATTTTATTAACTTTATCTAATATGAGACTAAATTTAATCCAGAACATGAACCAGGAATACAATTTTGCTATTGTTATGTTTCGATCGAGAAAAGTTTTACGTATACCTACATATGTATATCTTACCTACCTATAAAAAAGAAGAACTCCTTGAACAATAGACAATTAGTTTCTTTTCAAAATGATGGTTCGAACATATTGGAATATATCATTTGATAAAGTCGTCCAAGACCAAGTAGAATTAAAAAGTATCGTAACAGGAACACGATCTTAGGCACGCTGCTCGCAGTCATTCGGACAAAGCGCTCTGACATATCCGATGTCTTCGTCCCTAAACCAGGACCCTATTGCACCAACCACTTATCACTTATCACTTAGCAACTTATCATAAATTTTGATAATTTTTTGTTGCACCAACAAGATTATTTGATAAATATTTTTTGAGTTTTGATAAGTGAAAAGTATACTCAACTTATCAGATAAGTGTTGCACCAAACAATAATTGAGTGGCTCTAAATTTTCGATTTGATAAGTGATAAGCTTATCAAAAATGACCAAAATTATCAGTTTCTGTTGCACCAACATTCTGTTTCTTGAACTTATCGATGGAAATAATGATAAGTTAAGCAAAATTTCGCTAAGAAAAAATTGGCTTATCAATTCTTTTTCAGAATTGTATTTCGGTGTGAATTCTTTGTTAAGGATGGATTAATATGTGTTACAATGGATAAATTAAGTCCTTATTTATTTATTTATATAATACATATAATTATATACATATATTGCATATAAATAATAATAAATATAAACTATTATGTATTAAGGCTAAATAAGATGGTATGGATATTTGTGTTTAATTGCTTAATAGAATAGAAAAAAAAGTAAGAGAAGAGGGTAGATTATTTTTGTAAGCTAAAATTTTTTTTAATTTTTTTTTACGACACGTTTTTTGCGACAGTTAAATTTTGCAAAATTTTTTTAACTTGTTCTGTTGTTAATTTTTTTAAAGGCTCACTAATAATTAAAAATGCTTTTATAAGGATAGGGTGGTGCATAAAATCATGTTAATAATATTACAAACTGCTTATGTAACGTTCAGTGCCAATTAGCTCTTATGCTCATAGGTACGATAGAGAATTAAAGGGTTAGAAAAATATACAGGGTGTCCCATAATGAATGGTCCAAACGGTGTATGGTGAAAGGTCAGGTCAAGATCTTTTAGAATTCAGCAACTAGTCCATACTGATCTAGAATTATAGCCAATTCTGTGCTGGAAAATCAATTGAAAATAAAAATTAATTCGAAGATTTTTTTTTTTTTTTCAATTTTTTCTTATGAACATTTTATTATGCTTTTAGGTCATGTATACCTATGTTTTATATATCAAAATAATTGCTTAGTTGTCTTTAAGCGAAATAAATATATTTCATCAAAATCCGTTAGTAATGTAAAAAATTATTAATGATATTCTGGGCAAGACCCCGTAACAAAAAAACCAAGTCAAAAAAATATTGACTTGGAAAATTATTTATATCAAGACTCCTATTAGACTTACAGCTTCGCAGTCTTCTACATATATTTAAAGATTAATTTGGATAATAATATAAAAATAATTATTTATCTTTATTTTGAAGTTTTAATACCGAATTTAATTAAATACTCTATTAAATATATGGTAATAAACACTACTCCAAATTGTTTTTACGTTTTTTTTAGTGTAGACGTGCAGAAATGGGATTTTTTTTTTTGAATGAGTCATATGTGTGTCTTAATGAGAGTATTTTAAGACCTTAATATTGAAAATCCGTTGAGGATTATGCAAGATAGAAATTAATTTATTAACTATCTCAATTAATTTTTTTCATTAAAATCAATTTTGCGGAATAAACCAATAAAAGTGGTTCTGCCGTCTCTCCTGTTGAATTTAACGGTATACTACCACTGACATTTTTGTAGAAAAGGATTAGGGCAATTAGTTTGTAGTACATTATTTTTTGATATTGTAAAATTTTTCATCATCTTTTGCATTTAATAAAATAAAAATCAAATTAAAAATAGTTTCATGCAACTTTTTCGTATTGAAGGCGTGGCTTCAGCCCCTTGATTTTAACACACAAAGTAGACTCAATTCTGCTGATTATTTTAAGACCTTAACCTTGAAGATTGGTTTATTTTTAAAAAAGTTATGGCTATTTTAATTAAATTTTATCAATTTTTTCAACTTTTTTTCTTCACAAAATGTGCAAAACGGTAAATTCCTCACTAAAAGACGATCGAAGCGAACAAACAAACAAAGAAAAAAAAAACTTATCAATTGTGTGATAAGTGCTTAGAGAAGAAGTGATTTTGATAAGTTTGGTTTTTAGTTGGAGAAACACTTATCATTTTCACTAAGCAAAAATATGATAACTTGATAAGTGTTAATTGAGTGAAATGTAAAATGGCTTTGTGCAACGCTTAGAATTTCTTTAAATTAATAAGTGATTAGTGATAAGTGGTTGGTGCAATGGGGCCAGATGTTTGGCATTGAAGACTCTGTTAGCTGAAGCATTGTTGTCCATTCGCACTATTTTGCAGAGCCAATGTAAAGGGTCATTCATTTTTCGGCTTCGAAAGTAAAGCTAAATAAAACACACACAGCGATACATTTTTAATGAAAATTGTATCTCATTGTAAAGTTAGGGACTTTTGCCATTAAGTGTGAAAAACAACATCATTCAAATGGCCGCCTCAGGAAGATTCGCAGCATGCGATTCTTTTGAAGTAATTTTTAACCACTTTTTCGCACATTTCGGGCGATATCTCGGCCATAACTCGAGTAATGTTGGTTTTGAATGCGTCTAGAGTTTGAGTATTATTCGCGTAAACACAGTATTTTGCGCCACAGAAAAATGTGTTTTACGTATGAGTGCATGATTTTAAAAATTTACCTGTTTAAAATCTCTGTATCCGGATTTTTTTTTTCGGATCTGCGTCTATCCGAAAAAAAACGTTTTTTAGCCGACAACATTACGTCAGCCTCATTCGTGTCGCTTTTCTCAGACATAGCTCTGATTTCCGTTAGAGCTTGGCTATATAAGTCAGATTGTAGAATATTTTAAGGATGTAATAATATTCTGTCCTGTTCCTGGAATCCAGGATCGTTCTACTGAGAGGACTATTCCACTGGTTTAATAAACGATCCACCAACGCCGCTGTCCGTTAGAGTGTGCAGGAGAATCCGAGGCAGCGACTTCGCGTCGCTCACAAGAACTCGACCTTCGGTAGACCAAACGACCATAGAAAACGACTTGTGTTCCTGAATTGGCTCTGGAGCACTGGAAACTACAATTTCTTTTGTTTTGAATTGGATGATATGGACACCAACGACATGTGGTTTCAACGGACACACAGTTCACGCCACATTGGAAATTCTGCACGAGCGATTCCAGAGCATTGTCGTTTCTTGTGGGGTTTTCTGAAGTCGCAGGTCTATGCAAATAATTAAAATTTAAATAATATAAGAAGCGTTTAATGAAAGACCTGTACATTAATGTTGCAATGGAGTTGTTTTTTTTTGTTTTTTGGGGGGATAAAAGAACAAAAGTTTGTTGCTCTCTCCTTTTTGACAGTGGCCTACTTCCCTAGAACGAAAACAATCGAACGATATCGTTTTGACAATATCTATCTATATTATACATCTTAAAAGAAAGATAGGGACAGCTATTGCCAAAACGTTATCGTTCGATCGTTTTCGTTTTACGGAATCAGGTTCCAGGATTTCTATGTCATTGATGAATCATTTGAGTTATTAATTTGTGGTAAGAAATACAATTGGAATATAAAAGGTATAGGTAGGCAAGTATAGGTAGTAAGTTGCGGTTATGGTAAAAATAATATTTTCGTCCTCATAATAAAGCGCTCGGAATATTTTCCCACCATGAATTTTTTCTCACCATATCACAAAAATGTTTTTTTTTTTTTTTGTCTTAATTTGGTTGTAAAAACCAAAAATCTAATATTTTTCTTAATTTGGTGAAACCAAAAAAATGGTTCCCCAACCATCACACACACAAATAAAATCAATTCGAACATAGAACTACAATAGAACCAAGTTCACTAGCACCATGTTCGAGTACCTTACCTATAGACAGAGCCCTTTAAACCTAATTAATGTGAAAATGTCAAAAAAAAATTATTTAAAATGTGATTGCATCGAGTTTTCCTGAAGGTACGTACAGTGGCAATATTTTGAGACCCGTTAACTTGACCCCTTACTTGAAAAATAAGGTAATGCCCGGAACATTTTTGAAAATAAAATTTGATGATTTGCAGTGGATATTCAATGCTCTAGCTAATATAGCTTTACATTGTGAATTCCAATATACTTCTCAAGAATACACAATAAATTTCACAGATGTTGCTTTAACAACATGTCCACTTTTACCTAAAACACATCAAGTGCCCCTATCGAGACTAAGACTCCTTATGAAGCTTAACAGTCAATTATTTATGTACTTTTCAGTCCCAGTTTCTCAGTGCGAAATAAGTGTTAAACTTCTTGTTAATAAATGTTTACCCCGAGTTAATTAACTTTGCTTCATCATTATCATCACTGAAAAACTAAGACCAAGAAATTCAAATACAAAACATCCATTAATCCTCAAAAACCAGGCTCTAGTAGGTAACTCACAACTCTCAACCATTTCTGTGTGCGAGTTGTTAGTTAGTGGGTATGGAAGAGACCTACAATTTTCATAATTTGTTTTTAGCTGAAAATGGCTGGCATTCGAACGCCAAACCTACGGAGTGATATTCCTACACATTATGTCAAGGGATACTGCCCACTATCTAATTATTATTTACATAAAATATCATGTCTGCCTTCATGTTTAATTTATTTTAATTTGAAATTAAATATTTAACTCACCTCTATCAGTTTCTAAATTAAATCCCTTTTTATCTCGTCTATTAATGTCATCTTATAAAGTCCCAATAAACTTATAAGCAAAGCATAATCTCATAAGTTTATTTCCCAGCAGGATTTGCAGGCCACTCCTTGTGCACGTCCTGTCCAAAAACATGAAATATTAGTTTTTCATTCATTGGCTTTATTCATTCCTTTTTTCGGAACAAATAAAACAAAAAGGACACATCCGCCTCCTGCCAACTCACACTACACTACACTATAGATAAGTACACAGTCCAAGTCCACACACAAGACACAACCTTGCCAGTTTGCCACCACACACAAAGAGGGCAACCAAAACCAATTGAATTGGTAAAACAAAAAAAAAAAACAAAAACAGAAAAAATAAAAATAAAACAAAAACCAAATCAATTTCGTATAAATCACTCTTTGGTCAGTGGTTTTCAGTTACAATTTAAAGGAGCAGACAATTTTCATTATTACCATTACGTCCTTTGATTTTCCTTTATATGTATTTCTGATTCTGATTCCTTGCTGTTTTTTTTCTTTATTTTTCAGGTACAGAACAATCATGGACACAATCCAATGAACTGTCGACAATCGTACAAGAAGACAACAACATGCAACCGTATTTCGAGAATACAACACAAAGGTCGATTATAGCAGCAGTTGGGCGGACGGCGAAGTTGCACTGTAAAGTGAGAAATTTAGGTGATCGTGCGGTAAGAAATTAATGACATCAAATTGAAATATTATTATTTCGTATATTTTGAAATTGAATTCGAAAAATAGAGTAGGTGCAGTACATTAGATTTAGGTAGGTAGGTAGATGTCAATTTATTTCGAGGTTGAATAATTTTATTTATTGTTGTGAGAACCAACGACATAAAAAATTAGGACATTTGCGTAATGCTGTATCTTGTATACCTAAGGCATAACAATAAATACACTTTGAGATGTTATATGTACTGTACAAGGATTAGGCGTAAAAATTGACATGACCAAAATGTGGTTACATAATTTTTTCTATTAAAACAAAAAGCTACTTTTTGATAAAACTTTATATTTTAAAAAGGATTTTTATAAAATTTAGCACGGATTTTCTCACGGATTTAAAAAAAATTATGATAAAATGTACGCTGTGGTTTTAAAAACTGAATAGTTGGATCTATATTCATCTGTTCATCTGATTTTAAAAGAAATAAATAAGTTATGGGAGCCTTTATTTTATGCTACCTGCCAAAAACGTAGTTTAGCACCGTGTTGCACATATCGCCCCTCATCTAACGATGTTCTTCCTTAAACCATTAAATCGATAATGAAATTTAAAAATAGACATCCTACAAAACTATAGGGCAAAAATAGTTTTAACAACGGCTAACCTCTTTTAAGAAGCGTTTTCGTAAAAATGTGAAAGAACAGTTATACTTCAGTTCGTGAGATACGGGACGATATTATGCATTGAAGTTACACGATAGAATGCTTCAACTGGAACTGGAGCGGGAGATGCAACAGCTGTGAAAAAGTATCGTACGTGCTATTTTTTATGTGGCCACAATGCAGCTACAGCTTTTGGTATATTTTAGAGAAAAAAAAAAAAAAAAACAATCACGGGCTTTCCGATAATTTTCTTTTAAGTAATAATATTTTTAGCGAAACACATAACCACAAATAGCTTCAATATTTTTTTCAGGATCTTTTATTTCTTCATACAAATTGAAACGTCAAAAGAGCTGCACGTAAAAAGTTAAACGTTGGTGAACTCTTGCAGCACCGACTGCAGTTGTGTTGTGTTGTGTTCGCAACATTGAATTTGTGTGTATTGAATATTTTAAAAGCTATTCCAGCTGCAGTTCCAGTTGCAGCTCCGTATCCATTGTGTTCAGGCAGTTAAACTCCATCATGCGGTATACGTTCATAACCAACGAAGATTCGCCCATATCTATCGCCATATCAAACTTCCCTATTTGGATGCGATAATTTTTCCTACCTTGACTTTAAATCTGTGATTTGATTGTTTAAAATAATTAAATAACGTTGTTCTCGCTAGATCTATGTGAACCTTGAAATTGCAAGATCACGTCAGCGTTGCCGAAGTGGCACGATCGTGCCTTTGTGACACGAATTTTGTCATGGCACAATGGCACGAAAAAATTTAATATGGCACGCTTTTTATGTTTCCATTTTTTACTCCAAATAAAGCGAAGAGGCCAGATGGAGGAAAAACTGGCAGAAACTCTTATTTTTATAGAACACATTATTTCTTCTAATTTCTTTTGTTGTATTTCACCCCACAATTGATTTATATTTTTTTTAACATATCTATGAATTTTTGGTTTTTTCATATAGCACGAAAATGACACGATTTTTAAGAAAGTGTGGCACGGAAATTTTTTTTTTAAGCGGCAACGCTGGTCACGATGCGACGCACGTCGCTGTGTTATTCAATTTTCTAACCAACTCTGACTTTGTTTGAATCTAAAATATCTGTTCTGAAACGAATGGAATTTACGTGATTTATTAACTTCCCATTTAAGTTATTGTAATTGGTCCGATTTGTCGAATTGCAAATTTTGATATTTCTCGACGTTTCGAGGTCCCAGGAATCCGAATCCATCATTTTTAGAGAGATGTCTGTATGTGTGTGTGTAATGTACGTTCGTACGTTCGTGAGTCTTTCTATCGTTCACTGTACCTCGAGAAATAATAGAGATATCGACCTCGAATAAATTTTATTTTACAGGTAATAAATAACATCACGAAGTGCAGATGAGAAAGGGTTCCCAAAAGAAATCAATTAGCAGTTTTTTTACTACAGCAATTTAAAAAAACATTGTAAAAAATGTTTCGTCTCGAATATTTCGAGAACTAAAAATGCCATCGACTTCATGTTAATTTTATTCTACACATAATGACGTAAAGAAGAATCGAAAAGAATTAAAAAAAATAAATCAAATGGCAGTTTTTTTTTAGATCAAAAAATATGCTAACATTTTTTGAAAAACGTATTTCGTTGTAATATTTTGAGAAAAAAACAACGATATTAACTTCGGGATAATTTTATTCTATACATGATGCCATATTTGGTTACTGATATAAATTTAAAAAAAATTCAATTGACTGTTTTTTTTAAGCAAGAAAACTACAAGAAAATATTAAAAATCGTTGAAAAACGTTTTTCGACTCGAATATCTCGAAAACACAAAGCTATCGACTCCGGAATAATTTTATTTTACAAACAATGCTGTTACTATAAATTGATGGGTGTTAAGTTATCTTTATATATTTATATATTATATTTGGACAGTAGGAATGTATTGTAAATATAGTTTAAGATAAAAGTGGACGGCGACGCTGTGCCGCGATGACCTTTTTCATAGAAACAGTTTATGGTGTTATTTTATGACATACATCTGTGAACATTATGTTTTATGAACAAGGGATGCGTCGCATCGTCGTTATCCAATTTACAACCCTAATGTTAGTTTAATATTATAGAAAACTAGAGATAAAATAGGTAAATGTAAATGTATTTGTAAGCTAGTTATAAGATTTGTAAAATAGTTAAATTAAATAAACAGTTCAATTTTAGTCTTAATAGAAGAAGGACGTGTTTTTTCTGCCCTTCTTCGGCTCTTGTTTTTAAATTCGTTGTGTGTAAATGGGTGTTCAGAGAACAGTTGTTCAATGGGGTTTGTAAATTTGAAAGAAAAAACATCTGCCAAAAATACAACTTAAATAGTTGAAAAATATAATATGCCCCAACTTTGGTTTTCACTTGATAGCATATTGAACATTTGATAAGAGGCCTTTTAAGATTTTGAATTAGGAATTTCCTTTTAACTTTTAACAAAATAACATTGGGTGTCCAGTTGCCACAGGCACCAATGGGAAGTTACCAGTGTGGGTCGCACCCAGCCTCTCTTTTTTATTTTTGTTAATATATTTTTTTTAATAAAAAATCCAGTTTTTAAAAACTTGAGTTTTTCTTTCGATTTCAAATCTACTCCGGAAATTTTCGATTTTTTACAAATCTGCTTCGAAATTTTAGTACTGAGGTGGTGAGGTTTTAACCATGGCCACGCTCTTCGTGTTTCCATTTTTTATTTAAAATAAAGTGAATTTTGAAGAAATTCTATAGGAACATTGCTCCAAATAGTGTAAAAACCGACAGAAACTCTTATTTTTTTTGACAAATTATTTCTTTCATTTTTTTTGTATTTCTGACTATATTTAAGCAATTTTTTTTTTAGGCGGCAACGCTGGGTGCAAGCTTATAAGACGAATAATTACGATTTACGACGGTAGTTGGTAGATGTTAGTAGTTAGGAGTTCCTCCAGACGACATTACCTTAGCCAAAAGCAAATTATCTTTCGTACAATATGAAATATAAGTTCAATCTTATTATGCCGGGATTAGTGTCCAGCAGGAAAATTACACTTGTCTATTTCAACTTGGTCTTATATTCAAATTAATGCAACTACACAATTTTGTTTAAGTCATTCATTAAAATTTCTTTGTTTATTTTTTTTAGGTATCTTGGATACGAAAACGTGACTTACACATTTTAACCATCGGAATAATGACATACACCAATGACCAACGTTTTCAAGCTATGCATCTCGATGAAACAGATGAATGGATTTTGAAGATTGTATCAGTACAACCTAGAGATTCGGGAATATATGAATGTCAGGTATCAACTGAACCTAAAATAAGTCAAGCGTATCGCTTAACGGTTGTAGGTGAGTTTATTGTATATTTGTTTACATACTTTACATTAAAAAAATATATTTATTCGTAAAAATTGGAATTGAAATTTAATGTCACAGCTGTTTATTTAAATAACATCTTAGGTATGGTATTCGTTTAATTTTAATAACTATAGGCATAGGCCAACTTTTTGATAAATTTATTTTTAAAAATTTAAATAATAGGTAGCTACCCAACTAATATTACAATAAAATTGTTCTTAATGTTGTATCAAGTGTACCTAAGTTTAAAGTTTTTTTTTTTTTTTTTGAAAATTCAATATTTCGAAAACGACTTGGGTCGATTTTTATTAAAATTGCCACCAAGCGGTGAAAATGTGAATTCACACAATCCTATTTGCGTCTTCTTTGTTTCCATCTATCTATGTATTGGTGGCTATAAACACTTACTGAATTTTATTATTTTTTGTTGAAGCTTCTATGACGTGATGGTCTCTTAAAAACCACAAGGTTTTATGAAAAAAATATTACTTTCTTAATTGGAGACAAACCTTAATACAAGCTCCCATTTTTCCTTTCCGTCTAAGCATTTCTCGTCGTCGTCGGCGCGATGTTACGATGATAATTGCTTTATTATGTATTATTTCATTGTTTTAAGTTCGTCATTAAGACTAAGAGAGAAAAAATGTGAAGAGATCTCATTACGTCGACGACACGTCTCGCTTTATGGTCGCATTATGAATAATATCATGCCTATGATGATAAATTATATTAATGACAACCACTTCCTAGGAATCTCTTTACTATCAACCAAAATTAGTTACATCCTGCTCCCATGTAAAATATAATGATATTTAAATTATATAAATTTATGTACAAGTATATCACAAGCCACATTTCTAGTAGGTTCACTTGATAAAACTTTGAGCTCCAGCATCATCAGCTCCTATATCATTCAACAATCTGAAAGTCTATTAATAATTGTTATTAAACTTCAGCAAGGTTCTGTTTTGTATTTGAACTAATATATTTCGTTGAGAGTGCATTCAAATAAATAAATGAATTAATTCACAAAAGTAATTTTCTCTTAGATGCGTTCACCTGAAATAATTAGGTATTTCTGCTTTTTGCATTTGCACAAAGTCGAGCAATCAATGATCGCAGTTATAGTCGTTAATTTATTAAAAGAAAATTAGATACAATGAGATAGATTTGTTGAATAATTTCTTTCTTTTATGTTCAGCAGAATTATTTATTTTACACTAGCTGACAAGCCCCTCCTTCGCACGAATATATAGAAAAAATATAAGTCGACAAAAGAAAATATCAATAATGTAGTATTAGTCAGAAAATGTGATTAACTGAAAAAGTCGATTTTTTTTTATTTTTAATAAAAAAATTAAAATTTTCAAAAAATAAATGCTTTAGGCTTCAGATATTTTAGTTAGCCATTATCAGCTTTCTATAGAGACGATGAATAAGGAGAAAATTCAAGATCAGTAAAGTGGGTTTTATAGGAGGCTAATTTCCGAAAAAAAATAACACACAGGCCATTCTTTAGGTAAAAAAAATAATTACAAAATATAGATTTCTGGAATGATTAAATAAGGGAAACGGGCGGATTTCTTACAAATTTTCAGATGCAGATTTGCACATATAAAGGGTGTTTCAGAGGTATAGAACTTTGAAATGGAATAAAACAGAAATGGTTTTTTTAAATTGACATGAAATTTACTTTATTCGAAAGATAATCTTCTGGCATTATAATTTGAATATGATTTCTGGCATATGACCGCCACGGCTGGCTCGAACGTAGTCTTATCGGGAGGTCCAATTTTCGATGACTTTTTCCAAAATTTGTGGCCGTATATCGGCAATAACGCGGCGAATGTTGTCCTCCAAGTGCTCAATCGTTTCGGGCTTATCGGCGTAGACTAGCGACTTCACATATCCCCACAGAAAATAGTCAAGCGGTGTTAAATCAGACGATCTTGGAGGCCAATTCACGGGTCCGTAACGTGAAACTATGCGGCTACCAAACGTTTCCTTCAATAAATCAATTGTGGCACGAGCTGTGTGACATGTTGCGCCGTGCCGTCTTGTTGAAACCACAACTCCTGCACATCATGGTTGTTCAATTGATGAACGAAAAAGTCAGTAATCATGGCTCTATAGCGGTCACCATTGATTGTAACGTTCTGGCTAGGATCGTTTTTAAAGAAGTACGGACCAATTATTCCACCAACCCATAAAGCACACCAAACAGTCAGTTTTTGTCGATGGAACTGTGTCTCAACATACATTTGAGGATTATCATCACTCAAAATACGGCAGTTTTGTTTATTGACCTATCCATTCAATCAAAAGTGAGCTTTATCGCTAAACAAAATTCGCTTATGAAAATTGGGATCAACGGCAATCTTGTGTTTTGGGCCTATTCACCGAATCCACGCCTTGCTAGGTGATCCTGTGGCTTCAATTCTTGAAATGCCAAACCAAACTAAAAATAAATCACTTGACAGCTGACAACATGGCTGCCAGTTAAAATAGTGTTGCCAACTTAAAGTTCTATATCTCTAAAAAAACACCCTTTATACTATATTAAGTACAAACATTTCAATCAGTATCTGTTCTCAAACTAAGCATAATGATTAAAAAAAAAACTACCATGACTGCTATGTGGATGACTTTATTCTCATTAACCTTTATAAGGATAACCTGATGTAATAAAATAAATCTCTTACCTTTGGTTTCCTTCGATCAACACTTTTTTTCCATTTAAAATGCTTTTTTAAAACTTTCCATTTTAAACGAATCGATAAAATAGAGTAACTTTCTTCTCTAGAGCTCCATATGGATGGACATTGGACAAGATTCAAGATTAAGTTTAAACTAATTTCATTTTAAAATTAATGTGTGTGGTATGTACACATACATGAAAGCTATTTGTTTCTAACATCCACTCCGTTTAGCACCTTCTTACAACAGATGCACCGATGGTGTTTTTATTTTTTGTTCAACACTTTATTGGTTCATTGGTTCTATCTTAAGGATCCTTTTTGCTATAAAATAAGGATTTAGAGAAAAAAAAATTACGATAAAATAAAGAAGAGCAATTTAACAACCACTAACCACAAGTTAGGAAACTCCTTTACTCTTCTACATACATACATACATACATATATCCTTTCCTTACATAGATTTAAAATGAAAGTAAAATTTAGCTTGCGGCGTGATTTCACAGAGATTCCGATATCATGAAATAATCATTGAGTTGAAATGAAATTCAATTGCCTTGTTTATTTTATGTGTTTCTTAATTTTGTTATTTTTGTTTCTTGTGTTTTTGTGTTCTCGATAACAAGATACTCGTAGCAGACTTATATTTATAGTTTAACGAACGGAGGTGTGTAAAATTAAACACCTGTTCAAATGTCTATATACAGGCAGAAACGTTATTTAATTTACCATATAAAATTGAAGAAAGTTTGAATAGAGATTGAATAACTTTAATTCAATGAATGGTTGATTAGGATGGTTAGTTTTCGAAATAAAGGGACTTCCAAATCTTCCAATAGGGACTTACGAACCTTGACAGTTTATACCGGCCATATTGCTGAAGTTACATCTTTAAAATTGGCTGTCATTTATTCAGTCTGTTTTGCCAAATCACCATAGACAGATTTAATGTTCAACAACACGTGCAAATAATAAAATTGTTTCATAAAAGTGGGTGTTCTGTTCGGGCAACTATACACGTACTTCGCCCATTTTACAGTCGCCATAATCGTTTTACCAAGAGGACTATTGTGTGGTGGATAAGTTTGAGTCCACTGGTTCAGTAACACCCGTACGTGGATGAAACGCAAGATCTTCAAAAATATGTGCGCTGTACGAGAGAGTGTGGAAGAGAATCCGAGGCAGTCAATTTCCCGTTGCTCACAAAAACTCGGCTTTTTCGCAGAGCATAACTTGGCGAATTTTGTGTCGTGCTCGTGACTTGTACCAGCACCCGTAAAAAATTCAACTGACCCAAGAGTTGAAAGTAAACGACCATAGACAACGGCGCGGCGGCGTGTGTTCGCTGATTCGGCACTGGAACAGTTGGAAGCTGATCCTTCAACGATGAGGCCCTTTTCTGGATGAATCAGTTGGTATGTCAACAAACAAAACTGTAGAATTTGGGAAGATATCAATCCACATCTACATAAAATCCAAGAGCGTCCAAATGCATCCCGTTTGGTGTAGATTTTGGGCTGGTAGCGCAATCGGTTCATATTTCTTTAAGAATGACGTTGCCCATCACCGTCAAAAGCGAGCGCTAAAGGTATCCAACTTCTTTTGGCCTGAATTGGATAATTTGGACATTAACGATATGTGGTTTTAACAGAACGGCGCGGCGCTACGTGCCACACAGCTCACGCCACTTTGAAAATTTTGCACGAGCGATTCTAGGGCATGGTCATCTCAGGTGGAGGGTATGTGAACTGGCCAACGAGATCATGTAATTATGCCATCTTAGACTTTTTCTTGTGACGTTTTTCGAAATCGTAGTTATTTGCGAATAAACCACGGGGCCCCTCAAAACCAATACAGTCCATGCCATCAGTCAAATTCAGCCTGATTTAGGCGCCAGAGTCAAGGAAAATTGGACATTTCGGATGCGCGCCACTCAGAGAAACGGCGGCGGACATATAAAAGATGTTATATTGCATACATAATGGCATCGATACGCCTTTCAAATGAATAAAAAATGCCGATGATGTCTAACACACACTTTGTTTTATTAAAATTTAAAGAAGGGAAGCGCCTAATGAAAGACCCTGTCACATAGCAATTGGAATTGACTTACTGCCTGAACACAGCTGAATGCTGCAACTGGAACTGGAGCTGCAGTTGCAACAGCTGTGCTATTTTTTATGTGCCCTCAATGCAGCTGTACAGCATTTTGTATATTTAAAAAAAAAAAAAAAAAACAATCACGGTCTCATTATTCACTTTGTTTACTTCCGATAATTTTCTTTTAATTAATAATATTTTTCGCGAAACAAATAAGCACAAAAAGCTTCAATATTTTTTCCGGCACTTTTTTTCTTAATACAAATTGAAACGTCAGAAGTGCTGCACGTGTGAAATTAAAAGGTGAACTATTGCAGCACCGTCTGCAGCACCGACTGCAGTTGTGTTGTGTTGTGTGTACGTAACATTTAATTTGTGTGTAGTGTAATGAATATTTTGACAGCTATTCCAGCTGCAGTTCCAGATTCCAGTTGCAGCTCCGTATCCAGAGATTATGAATTATAAAGATAGGAATCTTTCGCACGTTCCACACTCCAAACCCCATTTGTTTAAATTGTTTTTTTTGTAATTTCATCTCGTGTCGATGAATAGATGTGAATTGCAACAACAATTTTACACTAGTGTGTGTGGACACTAGTGCAAAAATATGAACTCACCATCGTCCGCCAGCTTGTAGGCAAACCAGAATGACAGCAGAGCTTTCCAATCTTTATAATTATTCATAATCTCTGTCCGCTCACGCAATTAAGCTACGATTATACGGTAAACGTATTGACTCTCGAGCATCAAAATGACATTTAATTCTAACCCAAAGTCGTGCGTGATCGTGACACAACTTGTATGGTCAACGCTTCGATTATTATCTATATTTTAAGTGACCATGCAATCATTCAATCAACGAATTAAGGACATATTGACAGACTGCTCGTCAGTGTTTAATTTAAACGGTGACAGTGACACGCAATTGAATTTAAAATAATTTATAAAATATAATTCTTTATTTCAGAGTTTTTTTTTTTTATTTGTTGACATCATACCTAGCTAGTTCCCTATGGCTCTCGAAAACAAATCCATTGTACCTACCTATTATATCGAAAAACGATAAATTAACCAAAGACACTGATTGAGCATGAATTGTAATAAATTATATGCTCGAACTTAAAAATCAATTTGCTTTAATCCATCACTTCATTATCTCGTAGCGCAGGATTAAATTTGTATATATCATCAGATAATCAAACAAATTCTGCATTTAAATTGAAAATCATTCGATTTGATATATACCTACATAATTATTTCCAACAACTGATAACGGAAATTGATAGACAAAAAAAGGAGAAGGACATTTTGTAGGTACATAAATATATAGCGAACGATTACGCGCATCATTGCTATTCGGCCGTGAGTTATTTCCGTTGCCTTTCAATGAACAAAGCTGAAATTCTACGCTGATGTCAGGAAAGGAACTCACGACTATAAAACGAATACTGCCTGGAAAAGTAGAAAAGACACGAAATGTAAGCAATTAAATTTGAATAAGTCCTCAAACAAAAGCTAATAGTAGGTATGTATGTATAGAGAGAGGTACACGCCGCTGTTAAAAAAAAAAAAAAAAGAAGGGATTCCAATTATCTTAACCGTTAAACAAATCTGCCGTTGAATTGAATGTGCAGTGCATACTGCACAGTGCTCAGCCACATAAAGACTTTTATAGAAAGGTCGAGTCCACATCATAAGGATCATGGTTACCGTATATATGTACGTCTGGCACTCGACAATGATAGTGGCATGGCTAGAATGAGTACATATCTATCTATAGAGATATAGTATTGTTTTGAAGTGGACCTCTATATTTGCGATGAAAGTTCTCCTGATGCAGCCGCGGCGTTACATGATGTGAAAGCAATGAAACTCACTCAAATTGTCCCTGCATGCAACCGACAATTTTTGTTTTTTTTTTAGTTTTCCTTTCTCGAATCTCTTGCTTTTTCGCAGTTTAGCATCCTTCTTATACCTTACCCCACTTACCCAGTCCAGAGAATTTATTCATTCAAACTCAATTAGAAAGACTGCACTGCAGTGGTTCGTTGAAAGGTTGGAAGCTAGATGCTTCCTTATGTCTCTGCTGATTTAATCGCCTTTTTGAAAATGAGAACGTACCTAAGCTTAGGATAGGATGGGATAGAAAATTACAGATTTTAGCTAATGACACAAGCATCATGGGAAATGGTACAATGGTTAGAGAGGAAGAACATATACATATATCTCCCATTGTCCTTTATGGGGAGCTCACACAAACCTGTATGACAAGATAAATGAAAGTGTGGGCTAAGAGAGGACAGACACAATACTGTCACTGAACTAAATAAATAATTATGTAATAGATTAAGCGGATTAAGGGCAAGCGGGAGTAGGTATAGCATCTCGTGGTGGCTACTCTTTACTTACTTTCTGCTGATTGAAAAAAAAATTACTTTCGTCAGTGTTTTATTTTTAACAAGAGTCTATTTTTGCACAATCATAAGACTAAGAAATATTCAACCTACATTACGGATCTCTATACCACGTAAAGCCAAACAATTATTAGTGGACAACCTGGATATGCCATTCAGGAAGTTCGATGGGATAGAAAAGGCTACGAAGGATAAAATAATCTAATATCCACTTTCGGGTCTTTAGTTATAAAGGGTTTTCCAATAGGGACGGGTTGATTTTGACAGCTCGTGGCGGCCATATTGTTTATTTTAATTTCTGTCTTTTTAATCAGTTACTAAAGACAAATAATTATGGCAAGTTACAGCGTCGACCAACACGTGCAAATGATAAACTTTATTTTTAAAAATAGGTGTTCTCTGCGCGCGTTGCGCCCATTTTATGGGGTACATGGTCATTGGTCGTCCTTCCAAGTCGAATATTCAACGTTTGGTGGCCAAATTCGAGTCCACCGGCTCAGTGAATAATGAGCCAACACAACACCCGTACGTCAACGAAACGCAAGATCTGCCGAAAACATCGCCGCTGATCGTGAAAGTGTGCAGCAGAATCCGAGGCAGTCAATTCCGCGTCGCTCACAAGAACTTGGCCTGTCGCAGACCACAACATGGCGAATTTTGCGTCGTGATTTGGGCCTGCACCTGCATACAAAATCCAACTGACCCAGGAGCTGAAACCAAACGACCATAAACAGTGTCGTGTGTTCGCTAATTTTGTTTTGGAGCAGTTGCAAGTTGATTCCAATTTTGGTCGAAAAATCATCTCTGGCGATAAGGCCCATTTTTGGATGAATGCGGTACGTGAATAAGCAAAATTGGCGAATTTGGGACGACACCAATCTACGCGAGATTCACGACGTGTCAATGCATCAAAATAAAGTTACTGTTTGGTGTAGATTTTGGGCTGGAGGCTTCATCGGTCCGTACTTCTTTGAAAATGATGCTGTACAGGCCATCACTGTCAACGGCGATCGATATAGGTCGATGATCGCCAAATTCTTGTGGCCTGAATGATATGGACACCGGAATGACATATGGTTTCAACAGGATGGCGCTACGTGCTACATAGCTCAAGACACAATCGATATTCTGCACGAGCGGTTTCATGGCATGTTTATCTCGCGCCGAGGCGACGTGAATTGGCCAAAATCGTGTGAATTGACCCCTTTGGACTTTTTCTTGTGGGGCTGTCTTACGTCGCAGGTCTATGCGAATAAGCCGCAAACCACCGCGGCCCTCAAAGACAACATAATCGATGCCATCGGTCAAATTCAGCCTGATGTATGCGAAACATTCATCGAAAACTGGATCTTTCGAATCCGCGCCACCCAAAGAAGCTGCGACAGCCTGCACAACAACACTTCCGGTAACGAACTCTGGCTGATAATCACCGCGGCAGCGGCGGCGGAAGATTAGAATGTCATATTAGAAAGCACTCGATTGCAACATCTCAATATCTAGACACAAAGGGACCTTGCAGTCTCCAGATTGACGTTTGACCTACTTAATTCCAGAAAACATATCTTCTTATAAAATTTCGACAAGATTTCTTCAAATGTAATGAATCGGTATACATGGTGACGTCTTTTTAATTTACTTTCTGTATCGTTAGTTTTTCTGGGTCTCATCCTGGATTAAAGCATTGCGCAAACCGGTCGATGGCCGTGGCGATCGGGATAACAATTTTCGAGGTTTCTGTCTGTTGGAAGAGACATGTTCCAGAGGTTAAAGTTCAGCGATCATTTGAAATTGGTCAAGTTGAAATTTTTACAGCTAGTGAAGGTTTGTAGAAAATCAGGTAAGGTAGAGTGTTGATGTAGTTTGGTTACTGGTAACTTCCTATTGGTGCCCTTGGGAACTGAACACCTGCAGTCGTATTTATTAGATTTCCTTAGAACACTCACAGTTGTCTAGCTAGCCATTGTCTAAATAGTTGGACATCTCCTTATTTTATAAACGCACTCCAACAGTGGCCTACAAATTTTCTCATACACTCACTCACATCCCTGTAATCTGTCAATTTCATGATCATTTGATACGTTCAATGAACATTTCGTTAATTTAAAGATTGTTTTTAATTTTTTGTTCATTGAACGTACCCACTTTAGAATAGGTTTGGACAACCAATTTCAGTGTCTAAGTTAGACACTCAATGGAACATGATTATAAATAAGGTTTGGACTTGGACAGCTGTCTAAAGTTAGTTATACTTTGGAATGGGTTTATAAATACGACTGCTGATGTTATTTTGTTATAAGGAAAGTATACTAATTCAAAATCTTCCATATGCGATAAAATGAAAATCGAAATTTTGTCGTATTATATTTTTCAACTATTTTAGTAGTATTTTTGGTAAATTTGTTTGGTTTAAAGATAACTTTCAGTTGGATTTTTTACAAACCACGTCAATTTCTTAATAAAAGCATTGTGCGTAAAATCCCTGAGTCGGTATAGCATTGTTTTTTTTTTTTTTTTGTCTGATTTGAAAATAACAATCTAAAGAAAAACAACAGTGTTTTCTATTCAATTTAAATCTTGACGTAAATTTTGAAACACCCTGTATTTACACTTTTACTCAATTATAAATGTGTTAGCCGGCAACTCTGGGTAAACTTATAGTATTCTTCGAAAATCGAATAGTTAACGAGTGATTTGAACAGCGATGTTTGGAGAGGTGGTGGTTAAATAACACAATATACAGTACCTATGTAACTACATACATAAACATATGTATTTAAACTAAGGTAGCTAGATATTTGCGACAATGACGACGCACGTCCAATTTTAATGTAAAAGCTGTTTCACGTGAAAATTTGTGCAAGTGGATAGATATTTTATCTGAGAAGAGAACAAAAATCGAAAACAGAAGCTTTTAAGAGGATTAGTTTACATGCTTAATGTATGCTGGGTAGTCCTGTCGTAATATGTGCTACATATACACATAAAGCTTCAGACTGAGGTAGTTTTGATTGTGTTAAAAAATCTTTAAAAAAAACTTCAACCGCACGAAAGTGTTTCAAAGTGGATTAAAAAAAGATTATTAATTAAATTTTTGAACAACGATCAAATTTATTTAATTTATATCAAATCGAAATCGAAATTTGTTGGTAGAATATAAAATTCTATCAGTCATAATTTATAAATTCATTATAAAGTATGTGGAACTTAAAAATAACCAGTCGTATTTATTAGATTTTTGTCTACTTAGACACTGTCTAACTATTTTCAAATTAGTGGAAATATGCTTAATTTAATAAAAATAAATATCACATTATTCACGGTTAAGACAATCTACTCTTGTGTCTAAGTTAGGCAGCTATAAGACAACAATAAACAAGGTTTTTTAACACATTTTCAAAAGTTGGACAGTTGTCTAAAGTTAGACAACTTTTATAAATAAGACCAAACATGTCCAACTAGAAAACATATTTTCTAAAAAATTGACGTAAATTAGAAGAAAAAATTTTTAAAATACAACGACCATTTTAACAATATCATTTCTTTCTTCAATGGCTTAATTTGATTTCTAAATAAATTGTTGCCGATTAAATCCAGTGTTGGTAAGTTACGCAAGTTTTACAAATTTTAATTAGTTACGCGTAATTAATGTAACTAATGTAACTAATCTATAATTTTGACATTTCTCCAGAAAAATCTTCTCATCAAAATAAAATTCAAAGCAAAAAGTCACTGCTGACTCAGAGATAAATGTGGCATCTGAGCCTGGGTCGATGAGTGCTCGGAGATCTGAAAATCTTCCATCTTCAGATTCAACTCTGACGATCGCAGTGGCCAATAAAATTTGCGTACCATGAACTTGAGACGCATAAAAATTGTGTCGGGTACTGTAACCAGGAGCATTTTCGCCCATTGGTTGGAAAGCAGGAGCGTTTGGATTCACGGCTACCTGTTGGTTCTGAGACTGTGAACCTTGTGGTTGAAAATGTGTTGAGTTGTTTGCATTAGAACTTGAATTTTGTGAAATTGAGTTATTAGGATTGGAAATCGCATTTTGTGTGTGTAAATTGTTGTGCAAAAGAGAGTGATGTTTTTGGTTACAAAAATAACAGGATCGGTTACTTAAGCAAAAACGTGTTTTGTGGCTGTAAGCAAGACAGTTTTCACACACTCCAGCTTGTTGTTTTTTTACTGCATCCATGTTTAAAAACCGGTAACATTTCATCAATGAGTGTTGTCCTTTTTGGCAAATTTGACATTGATATTGCGTTTTGAAGTTTTGTTTTTGGGTTTTGGCATGAAATGTTTTAGCTGTGACTGGCGGTTTTGTTATTGGCTTGGGCTGTGTGGTGCAACTTCCTTGCTGCACAATAGCTTCTAACGTCCTAAACCGGGATTTAATGAAATCAGAAAAACGGCGAAGGTTAGGAGTTCTTTGTCGTTACCCGAGCTTTTCTTCCCATAGCTGTTGGGTTTTGGCGGATAATATTTGAAAAAGAATGTAAATTAAGATTGTATCCCAGTCTTTCACTGGTAATCCTAAATTCTCGAGGGCATGAACAACCTCGATCGTGGTGTCTAATAAGCCTTTAAGGGTTTCGGCAGATTCTTTACTTTGTACAGGTTGACCAAAAAAGACCTTAAGATAGGAATTTATTTCAACAAATCTCATGCCTTGGCATAATTCCCAGAACTAAGATCTAAATGATGCAAAAGACGTTCGGCATCGCCAGTCAAACTTTCTTTCAAAAAGTGCATTTTTTGGATCTCATTTAAAGTAGTATTGTTATGCACAAGTGACGTAAAAATATCGTGATAAGAACGCCACGATGTATAAGACCCCGAGAAAGTTGGGGGTTTAATTGGAGGAAGCTTGAGGACGTTTGGTTGTGAAGGATGTGTTGATGGCGGAAGGCCTGTTGCGGGAGGTGCTACCCCTGCAGATGTAAGTGGAGCAGACGGAGTTATTTTATCCAAAACATCCATCAAATCACTCCTATATTCGAGATAAATATCGCGGATTTGATCGAACACGGCTATCATATCTTCCTTTTTAATATTCTCTTCGAGCTTCCCCCCGCTAACAATCTTCTCGTGATATCGTTTGGCATTTTCTAAATTTTGTTTAAGAAGTTCCATGCGAGTTTTCAAATAGTTACTCGTACGACGAGACTGGCCTGTCTTCTTAAAATTGGGATAGTCGCGCTCTATCTGCGCCAGAACTTCTTTTTGCAGCTCCCCAAACGACATAATGGACTTTTGTTATTATTTAATAATAAAAAAAAGAGCAAAATAAATTCTTAAAAAAAAAAAAATGAGGACTTACTTTGTGTGCCTTCGATGGATAGTGTGGAGTTGTGTTGGGTTTTATTACGCGTCGCGGGAGCCTCGATTTGCACAGCACAAAATGGTCTTTTTAAAAGATTATAGTTAAATCACTTTATTGCAATTTATGTTTTTTTTTTTACGCAATTTATTGCACAAACAGTTTATTTAATTATTTAAAGTTTTAATCTCTATATGCATCTATATATATACATATGTATATTTGCACTTCTAATAAAAAGCAAATTCACACACAAATTTCTTTTTTTTTTTTTTTTATTTATGGCTCAAAGGACCAATGTTTTGCGCCAGTTATATTTAATTTAAAATTTCCAATTTAATTCAAAAATGAAAAAAAATAAAAACTCAAATTTTAATACTTCGTTATAATTTAATTTGCAAAATAAAATCGTTTCTAAAAATGGTGTCGTGTTGGGTAGACGTATTAGAATGATGACCTTTCTTTTCTTTTTGAAGATTAACAAAAGTTAAAAAGATGACTTGCATAATTAGTTTGACAAGAAGTGTCACATTGGGCTATTACTCGTTGGTTTTTAAAATGATTAGTTCACAATAATATAATAATAAATTTAAAAGTGTTATACATTTAATTTATTTAGTGTATAATTTTTGTCTTTAAAATAATAAATATACATATATAGGTCGTATGTCAAACAAAGTTATGATTTAAAAGTTTAAAAAGTTAAAATGTCGCAGTCAAAAAGTGAAACAAAGCGTCAATCCGGAACGCCTGTTACCAAAATTGTTATTTGACGAAGAATTTATCGAGTGTAAAAAAAAAAATTGAGTTGTTCGATCCAATTGGTCAGCTAATAAATAATTCATTAGCTGACACTGTCAAGTTTTTGGTGAGAACAAAAAGTTCCAGCACAGTTCGAAAATCTCTATAAATCCCGTCTTAATAATTCGCTTAATTTTTATGCACTACAATCTTACTATTTACATCGTTTCTACAGTAATGACAAATTAGAGAACGATTATCATTTTCAAATTAATAACTTTCTTTTAAAAATGTTAAATTCTCATGGACTTAACGAATGGGATCTTTTTAAAACAAAAGACGGAGTTTTTAAAACTTTATATGAAAAAAATATTGAAAATCCAATTTTATTTTGGAAGACAGCGGATTTCTATGCACCTAATCTTTCAAAACTTGCACTAAAATTGCTTAAAATACCCGCATCGTCCGCAGAAATAGAGCGTACTTTTTCGAAATGGTCTTTAATTCACACCCCTTTAAGAAATCGACTGTTTTTCGAACGTTCCAAAGAGTTAATGTTTCTTTATGGAACTTTTAGAATGGAAGACGTAAATTTATCTTTGGAGGACTTTGAGTTTGACGAGGTCAACTTATTTTTTTAATACCTACATATGTATTTGGGTTACATAATAGATTTGATCTCTGAATTCTTTTATAATCTTTCTTTTGTTGTTTGTTGTTTTTATGGAATAAAAAATTTTGTTTACCTATAAATGTTAATTATTTATAAATGTTATTGTTTATTTTCAATGTTCAGTCAGTCAAAAGTTTTTTAGCTATATTAGTTACATTAGTTACGCGGAAAATGAGGTGAAACTAATTACAATTAGTTACGTACTTACAACACTGATTAAATCACCTACATACATTAGCAGGCAACTCGCATATTATATAACTCAATGTATGTAAATACATGTAATTGAGTCGGCAAAAATATAAAGTAAAAAAGCTTTGGGTTTTAATACCACGGCTTCCACGGCTTGACACGGTTCCGAAAGGTCTAATTTTCAATTACTCTTATTGTATGAGGGCAGGTTCAAGTCCCAATGCTAAATTCGTCACGTTGAACTTGAAGTCCGCGAAAGGCCAAGTTCTTGTGTAAGGCTGCCTTGGGTTCTCCTCCACACTTAAACGGATAGCGGCTATGTTCTCAACCGATCTGGCGTTCCTTTACCGTGCGGTGCGGGTATTGGCTGATTACTCTCCGAACCGGTCATTTCGAATTAGGCCACTAAACGTTGGAAATCGGAAGACAATGAATTCTTCTTGTGCGCGCATTCGAAATGTCCCATTTTCCATGGATATGGCGCATAAATTAGGCTGAATTTGACCGATGGCATGGATTATATTGATTTTGAGGGCCGCTTTGGTTTATTTGCATAGACCTGCGACTTCAAAAAACCCCACAAGAAAAAGTCAAATCTCACGATCTCGTAGCCAGTTCACATCACCTCCATCTCAAATTACCATGCCTTCAAAATGCTCGTGCAGAATTTCCAATTTGACGTGAGCTGTGTGGCACATAGCGCCACCTTGTTGAAACCACATGTCGTTGGTGTCCATTTTATCTAATTTATGCCAACAGAAATTGATAATCATCACTCGCCGTTGACGTTGATGGTCTGCCCAACGTCGTTCTCAAAAAAATATGGACCGATGACGCTGCCAGCTCAAATTCCACACCAAACACTGACTTTTTTGGAATGCATTTTTGACGCTCTTGTATTTTATGTGGATTGGTATCTTCCTAAATTCTACAGTTTTGTTTGCTGGCGTACCGCATTCTTCCAGAAATAGACCTCTTTGCAGGAGACGATTTTTCGATGAAAATTAGGATTAGTTTCCAACTGGTCATGTGCCGATTCAGCGAACACACACCGCCGTTGTCTATGGTCGTTGTCTCCTGGGTCAGTTGAATTTTGTACGGGTGCTGGTACAAGTATTGACGCAAAATTCACCAAGTTCTTGTTAGCGACACGACGAGAAATCGACTGCATCGGATTCTCTGCACATTCTCACGGGCAGCGGCCATGTTTTTGGCAGATCTTGCGTTTCATCGACGTACGGGTGTTGGTGGATCGTTTACTTAACCAGTGGTCTCAAATTTATCCACCACACTGTAAATAGTCCTCCCGGTAAGACGATTAGTAGACTCCATCTGGGAGACTTCTACTACAATGATACGAGTGATCTAGCAAATACTTCTAATTATAAGTAAACTTGCACGCTTCATAAGGAGCTCAAAATGGTTTAATTGAGTAAGGAAAATCTTTCCCAGATCCATGTGGTATCACAATGGGCCAACAATTGGTCTAAGTGTGTCGGTTCTCCGCCGACAGCCACTTCAACCTAACCTTACTTAAGACGATTATGGTGACCGTAAAATAGGCGAATCGCGCGGATAGTTGCCCTAACAGAACACCCACTTTGATAAAACAATTTTATTATTTGCACGTATTGTTGAACATTATATCCATCCATGATGGTGATTTGGCAAAACAGACTGAATAAATGACAGCCAATTTGACAAATGTAGCTTCAGCAATATGGCCGCTATCAACTGTCAAAGTTCGAAAGTCTTTATTGGAAGGACCCATTTAGTTTTAATATTTTATGCATAGCTTCATTTATGTACGTCCTTTATATTCAAAAATATATTTTTTTTTTATTTCATTGCAGTGTCCAAAGCGAAAATTCTCGCTAATCCTGAATTGTTCTTCAAAAGTGGAAGTGATATAAATTTAACATGTATCGCAACACAAGCACCCGCCCCACCATCATACATCTACTGGTACAAGGATGGTGACTTAATAAACTATTCGCAACGTGGCGGAATCAATGTTCTAACCGAACGCCAGACAAAAACAAGTAAATTAGTGATAGCCCGTGTGGTGCCGTCAGATTCCGGTAACTATACGTGTACACCAAGTAATTCAAGTGAGTATACCTTTGTCTACTATCTATGTATGTATATATACCTTGTGTTCCAGTTTTGTGCCATGGTTATTCAGCAGGACATGCATTGCATATCAATTTTCAATGATGCTGAATATAGAGAGGAACGTAAAATTGTGTATATATGGCTTTATGTCCTGCTGTTTTTATATACATATTAGGTAGGTCTACAGGAAGGACCACCTTACGAGCATATTGTGAATGTAAACACTGAACAATATACATCAGCATACCTTGTTTGTTTACATTTTCTTCATTTTAGCTTTTCAATCAGTATTAGGCTTGGTCGATGTTCATTTAATCTTCTGCTATTTGGGGCATACATATCGAATCATGCATGTTAGTACTCGGATGATTTTGGACTCGAATGATATGGAGCCATTTTTATAACCAAAATACCCCTAATATCTATATCTATAAATAATAAGTTAAATAGAACTATAATCATGCCATTTAGGTGTAAGAGTGCTCAGCAGGTATAAGTGCTTGCAAAGTCATTTTGTCCATATCGTCAAGAGAATGAAATGTGTGCTTTATCAAACTTCAATCAAAGACATTTTGTCGCATAGTGGTCCCTTTGTTGAGGTTTAGGGACAAAAGCAGGTGACAATGGCGCAGTAGATGAAGTGCTGGAATGTTAACACAATAAGAGGTACAGATTCAAGCTACACTTTAGGAACAAAAATGTCAATGTATACCCCTAATTTCAAATGGACGTTACATAACTTGGGATTTCATGAGATAAAAAACACCCATTCCTCAGTCCACTTTGCGTTCTTCTTTTCATTTTTACCGTAATCATGCAATGTTTTAACAATAATAATGCAATGTTGCAGGTTACATTTTTTAAAAGCCTAGGTTTTACAATTTTTATGTAGTAGCTCGTGGCGTAATGGTTAGTGCGTAGGACCATTCTGCAAAACAAAATCGTTGTATGGTAGCTACCCTTTTAGTTCACCCCTAGGAAATCGTATAAAATGCCGTCTACCAAATTATAAGAAAATCCGTCCAATACTTGTCTTTGAGAGAAAATGAAGCCGAAGTGGGACGATCGTGCTTTTTTGACACGAAAATTTTATCGTAGAACGGTGACAAGAAAAAATTCAATATGGCAGGGTCTTCTTTATTTCCATTTTTTACTTGAAATAAATCGAATTTTAAAGAAATTATTTGAAAATTGCTACTAATGGAGTTAAAACAGGCAAAGCTCTTATTTTTTTTGAGCAAATTTTTTTATTTAATTTTTTGTTGTATTTCACCCCATAATCGAATTATATTTTTTTTAAATATAAAAATTTGCACGCTTTCTTTTTAGAAAATGCGTAACGGACATTTTTTTGACGGCAACGCTGATTAGAACCGATTTCCTACTTACAGAAATTTTCTTTTCGTTTTGGTAGCACGATCTAAAAAAAATTATTGGTCTTATTTATAAACGTTGTCTAACTTTAGACAACTGTCCAACTTTGGAAAATGTGTTGAAAAACCTTGTTTATTGTTGTCTTATAGCTGCCAAACTTAGACACAAGAGTAGATTGTCTTAACCGTGAATAATGTGAAATTTATTTTTAATAAATAAAGCATATTTCTACAAATTTAAAATAGTTAGTCAGTGTCTAAGTAGACAAATCTAATAAATATGACTGTATATTTTTAACTATTGTTTAAATTGTGTATACATAAATGAATAAAGATTTATTCAAAACATCTGCGATCACACTGTGGTTTTAAAGTCTTAATAATTTAAAAAATTCTTCATGTGATAAAAGAAATTTTGTATTAGTTATTAAAGCCTGAAAAAATGTTAGAAAAACCAATAAAATTAGAAATAAATTGATTAAGTGATTTTTTACATAAATCTCAATTTATGAGAAAAAAAATTTAAAAATCGTAGGAGTGGTTTTTTTAAAAATTAATTTTTTATATATAAAATTTTTAATATATTTTTAAGAAAAAAAAGAAAGATCAGAGATTAAAAATTTATTTTGAAAAAAAATCATCCACCCATCATCATCCACGCAATGTCGAATTTAAAAAAAAATAATTTCGATTTTTTTTTTAAATCCAAGATTTGATTTTTGAAAATTTTGATACGTAATATTATTTAAACATATATAGTGATTGACACTCATGCACTATTTCAAGCTAACGTTACATTTAAAAATTTCTTCACTAGCAACCCATTAAAAGATATAACATCTGCATGCTTACCTTCGCACGCCTCCTTTACTTTTTAGGAGGCGACCGTAGTAGCAAAATGCAAAAAAAAGTGCAAATTCCTGTTAAGGTCCCGTTAGGCTAGGTGAAAATTGCTATGCCAACTTCACAGACGTGTTTTTGAGACAAAATTTAGATTTTCAATACCGGTTTTTAAAAATTTTTATGGGAGGTACTGTTATTTTTGGTTATAAGAAAAAATTATATTTAAAATCATGCCAGAAAATGTAAAAAAAACTGGGTACTAAAGCTAAGTATGTACAGGCGGTTGTTACAATATTGTCAGAACTGTCAGTGGTGTGACAATAGCTGACAATTAGCTGACAATTGACATATTTCTTACAATGAAAAATTGTCCGTTCACACGATTGGTAGATTTCATCCCAAAGTCTGACAATTTGATTGTCAGCTCTGGTCTGACAATTTTCGGACAGTAATATGTATATCTGAAAAAATTGTCAGCTTGAAAATTTTCTGTTCAAACGGTTGGCAGATCTATACAAAAAATTGATTGTTTACATCTTTTGGGGAGAGGCATCATTACCTGGGTGAGATTCTGCAGCATTCCCATCGATTTCCTCTGCATTTAATAAAGAATCTTTTTCTTCTCTCCTTTTCATCATCGGATTCTTTAAGAATTGATGAATTTCTATGGTAACATTTTTTACCATCTCCATTGTTAGATTTTTTATCTATTTTAAGTCAGAAATGTGACAAAATCAACAAGCACTTAACACAACACAAGGAATTGATATAAAATACATATAATTGAATTGAGTTGCTTTATATGTAGATATTTTCTTTTTGAGTTTATTTATTCAGTTGTGCAAAAACTACAAATTTACAACACAAATTATTTTTGTATCTCTCTTTAACTAACTCGACTCCAACCGATGGTTTTCATTGACATTTCGAACAATGAAGAAATTGTCAGCAATTGTAAGATGTTTTCAATGAAAACATCTGACAATGACCAATGAGTCTGACAATGATAAAAATTGTGACAATTGTAAGATACCTGACAATTTTTTGTCAGATTGTCGTCTGACAATTACCTGAAAATGACAATATTGTCAGACAAAATTGTGTGTTCAGACGATTGTAAGATATTTGGGACAGTTTTTTCACTGACAGTTCTGATAATATTGTAAGATCTGACAATCGTCTGTACTTAGCTTAAGTTTAATAATCGACCAAGTAGTTTTCGAATAATTAAGTTCTCAAAAAAATTTTGAAACTTTTTTGAAAATCGAAAAACAAATTTTTTGAAAATTTTGGTAGACAATAATCTTAAAATCATTGTAAGCATTCTCTATAAAAAATTAAAAAAAAATGGTTCTATAGGAGGTACCATTTAAACCCATTTTTCCAATTTTTTTTATAAAAGATAGCAGTTTTGTAAAAAAAACTACTGAATTTTTTTTTAAAGTTGTGAGCACGTTTTTGAGAAAAATAAGATTTTCATAATTTGGTAAAAAAATTTATACGGCAGGTACCTTTAGTTTTCGTCTTAAAAAAAATAAAAAAAAAAACGTGTGGGTGGAATGACCAAAAATGCTAGGTTAAAGAAAATCAATCCACCCGTTTAGGCTACAGCCGAAAAAACAGACAGACAGACAAAATTGCAATGTCATCAATGTCAACTTTGATCAAAATCTCGAGTTCGATTTTTTTACGAATGCATAACTTGCCATAATAGTACCTACAACGCTGCTGTGAAAGTGAATAGTTGTGTACAATTTTCTCTTCCGTATTTTATTTTCAGTTTAATATTAAAAGTCTTTTAAATTTTTTCCTGTTTTAAATCAAAATATTCTCTTTCATTTGAATAATTTGTTCGGCGATTTTTATAAAAGGTAATCAATTATAAATTCGCTTAAAATTATCTTTAAGTTCGCGACCTGAATCCCATGAGCTACAACAAACGTAAAAGCTGTCAAACTTCACCCGACGGCAACTATCAAAACAGCTTTAATAATAACAGATCTTGTAAAATATTTAAAAATAATTCGAAAATGTCTATATCTGATTCTGATTTGCAAAAAATTAAATTCATTATTGATGATTCTCTACATACTGAACTCGAAAAGGCAACCGCGAATTTAGCATCGAAAGAAGATCTTAATACGCTAAATACAGAGATAACCTTCTTGCGAAAACAAAATGAAGACTTAGCGCAAAAAGTTCATCAATTTGAAGCTAGATGCAATTTATTAGAAGAAGAACTTGAAGCGCAAAGCCGTGAACTAAAAGGCAAAAATATAATTTTCTCTATTCCATCTGATAACGCTGATCCTGAAGAAAAAGTACGATGCATGACACGTCTGCTGCTAGACAATGCAGATATGCAGATACAAGGGATGTCCAAACCCATTAAAATAAGCAAAAACAACAACTTAATTAAAATGAAATTAAACACTGGTTGTAACGAAATTGCAACGAAAATGCTTAAGAACTCTGCCAGGCTTAAGAACACAGGTGTATACATCCAACGAGATCTCACTAAACAAATGCAGTTAAAACGAAGAATCTTGCTACAATATAGAAAGACAATTAAACAAAATAAACCAAATGTCCCGGTGCTAATAAAAAACAACACTCTTATTATTGAAGATAAAATATTTTATTTGAATAATAATAATAAACTTAAAATTAATAATAATAATGGTGAACAAGAGCTACAACAAATGTTTGGTCAATTGGACTTCGGAAATGTCACAAACACGATGCTGTCAAACAGAAGTCAGAACGAATGGACTAGATCAACACCTAACTCTGGGCAACCAGTGATGCCACTTCAACATCAACATCATAGTAGTAGTAGTTTATCAAGAAATTGAAAATTAAATGCCGTCAGCTCATTAAGTATTAATTTTTGTAAAATATTAGCCTATAATATATCTGGTCTTAATAATAAGTTATTATATGTTGATTTTTTTAATTTTGTTAAAACATTTGACCTTTTTTTTCTTTTTGAAACACATATTACCATAGAAAATTCAAGTAAATTTATAAAATATTTTAACGGCTATAAACTTCACTGGATTCCTGCTACCAAAACATGTATCAAGGGGCGTGCAAGCGGAGGTTGTTTGTATGGCATAAGAACATCACACCTAAAATTATACGAATTTGCAGATATTCAAGAAACAACTGTAATTAAGCTCTTAAAAAGAAATGATATGTACATAATGCCGCTTTATTTAAACTGTAATAAGTGGACCGCCGATTTTGAACAACTCAATAATAATTTATCTGATTTTGCTAGCAAGAGCGTACTTATTATTGGAGACTTCAACGCCAGAACTAGCGACAATCAAGTCACTACAGCACGAAGTATCAACAATGTTTGTTTGAACGTTAATTCTAGAACATCGAAAGATATAATATGCAACAGTAATGGTGCTGCACTGCTTGAAACGCTTCAAATGTATGATTTTATCCTTTTGAATGGCTGCACCGAAGGTGACATGGAGGGTCAATATACGTTTATTGGAGGACAAGGCAAATCAGTGATTGATTACTGTATGGTGAATAACGACTGGCTCAACCTTATCAATAAGTTTGAAGTTTTATGCAAACATTTCTCTGACCATATGCCAATTGCAGTAGAATGGAAAACAGAACCTGACTCAACACAAACAAATCTTCAGCTGTTACCCCGTCTTAAATGGAGAGATGAAGATGCTGAAACGTATCAAAACAGTCTAGACCAATGGCTATCAAGAATACCTGCTGGCATACAATCAACCGATATTCTTTCAAATGAACTAATAACATGCATGAGGAATTCTGCAAACAAGTTAAGCTCTAATGTTACGAAAGCGTTTAAACAAAAATGGTTTGATAAAGAGTGTTTGAGAGCAAGAAAAAAATCATTTGCCCTTTTGAATGCATTACGGAGCTCCGAAAATGAAGAATTACGAAAATGGTACATTCAATCAAATTCTCAATATAAAAGTCTGTGTTTTGCAAAGAAGCTTAATTTTGAAAACAAACAAGCCCAATCACTTGGTGAAACAAAGAACACCAAAGAATTTTGGAAACTGGCGAAGGATATTAACGGTACCCATCACGTAATAGGCACGGGAGTATCCGCCGATGATCTTTCCACTCATTTCTCGCGCCTTTTACAAACAAATTGCCACTTAACCTTTGCTTATGCTGAACCTCTCATCGTCGATGACATATTGGACACCGAGATATCTTTTCCTGAGATAAAAGCAGTCCTTCAAAAAGCTAAAAATGGAAAAGCTCCAGGTGAAGATGGTGTACCTTATGAATTTTTTAAAAATGCGTCTCAGAATTTTAGTATTCAGTTGGTTACGCTTTTTAACAAAATTCTTACGAAGGCGGATGTTCCATCTTCGTTTAAAAAAGCTGTTATCTTTCCCATACACAAAAAAGGTGCCCTGAACGACGTTGTCAATTACAGAGGTATTTCTTTTATGAATAAAATAGCTAAGGTGTTCTGTGGAGTTCTTGTGGGTCGATTGGAAAAGTGGGTAGAAGAAAAAAACGTACTATCCGACTTCCAGGCTGGATTTAGGAAAAACTATTCCACAGTCGACCAAATCTTCGCTCTGTCATCGATAGTTAAAGCATACCATGCTAGAAACAAAAAGGTATACGCGATGTTTGTCGATTTTAAAGCAGCGTTTGATTTAGTAAATCGTAATGCTCTAATATACAAACTTACACAGCTAGGTATCTCGACCAGGTTTCTACATGTCATCAAAAATATGTACACAGACACTGAAGCTAGCGTTTGGGATGGATCACATTTCTCTGAATCGTTTAGAACTGATACAGGAGTCAAACAGGGCTGTCCACTTAGCGCACTTTTATTTGCACTATTTATAAATGACATTGTTAACCACCTTCCTGGAGGAATTAGAATGGCAGGAATCCAAATCAATGTGTTATTATATGCCGATGACTTGGTCATATTATCCGAATCAAAAGAAAATCTACAATTGATGATAAACCGGCTTTCTACATACTGCGAGAAATGGGGACTTGAAATCAACATTGAAAAGTCAAAAGTTATGATTTTCTCGCGAGCCAATCGGATTGAAGTTGGAAGCAATTGGTTGTTTAACGGAAGGCGTTTGGAGGTGGCAAATGAATACAAGTATCTTGGAGTGAACCTTACCCCAACGCTGAATTTTAGTAAGCACCTGGTTGAAAAAGCCAAAGCCTCGCAAAGTCTCATAAACCTAACATGGAGAAAGATTTTTGTAAACAAGCACATACATTTATCTGCCAAATACCAAATCTTCAATTCAGTTGTGAAGTCAACACTATGTTATGCGGCTCAAGTTTGGGGAATGGAAGAATATGAAGAGACTGAGAAACTACAGAGGAGCTTCATCAAAAAAATTTTCAATCTACCTAGCAACACACCAAATTACGCGATCTACTTAGAAACCGGCTTACCAAAGATATTCACCAGCACTTTGAAACTACAAGCTGATTATCTAATTAAAGTCTTAGGTTATCGAAATGAGCGATTGAGTAAAAGGATGCTGCTATATGAAGTAAGGAACAAGGACTGGTGGTTTGATAAATGGCAAAGGATCGCAACTTCATTTGGTGAAGACATACAAATTGATCCAAACAACATTCTCGGTGTAAAGGAAAAGCTTTATAGAATTATTCAACTAAATGAAGACTCGCTTCGGAATCTACTTATTGAAACAGCTACTGAATCAGAAAGCCGAATATTATATAGCCAGTTGGACTTTAATCTGTGTAGCAATAACTATTTTCACGACTATCTAAGCCCCAAAGAGATATCTTTAATATTCAAGGCAAGATGCGAGGTACTATGTCTCAACGGACGACCTTACAATGGGAGTTACAATCAGTTCTGCACACTTTGTAACATAAGATCCAAAGAAGACTGCTTCCACTTTATAAGTATATGTCCAATTTTAAGATATAAGAGATTTGCGTATTTTGGAAAATTCTCCCTTTCAATGCAGGAGACCATACAAATATTGGATGGACCAGACTGGACAAAACTTGTCAATTATTTGAAGGAAATTTGCAGGTTTAGGAGGTTGCTAATGACAGAATATAATTAACGTACAAAAAAAAAAAAAAAAAAAAAAAAAACAAATGAAAACTGAAAATTAAAATAAATTTATTAAAGTGTATTTAAACCTAATAAAAGGAATTAAAGTTGCTAGTCGAGCTGACGGCAAAGCCAGAGCTTATAAATTCAAAAAAAAACAATGTAAATGTAAATTTAAAATTGTAAATAAATGAATTACTTACTTACTTTACTTACTTAGTACCTACATATAATATCGCAAGTAAAAATCATGTTGGTACATTGTGTTTCGTGGTAAAAAAATGTTTAGAAGTTGTCTTTTCAACTTTTAAATTATTTTTATTTTTAACAACAATTGAATTAGTAATTATGTATATGCTTCCATAAATAATTTATTTCTTTTAAAATCAGATGATTTAAAAGACCACTGTGTCATATATGTTATTTATTTTTCTCAACATTTTTATTTTTTATAAGATCTAGAAAGATAGACCGAATATTTTTCTTTTAATTTTATTATACATTATGTTTATGAATTATTAAATGTTATTTAGTTGTTAATACACAGCTATCTATATTTAATTTATACATACACATACTTTGCGTTATACCTACATACAATATTATTTAAATGAAACAAATTCAGTTTTGTTTAATGTTAAAATTTTGATCAGGTATATAAACCAAGTTCAATAATGACCCAGTTTTCCTGAATGCTTTGATTAATATTATACCTACCTAGTCTGATTTATACATATATTCTCCTTTCTAGGTTTCCATTAAAACAACTTGTAAACAAAATATATATCTATACAGTCACAATAAGGGACAAGGACATGGACAAGTACAAAGTTTGTGCTCTTATAAAAACATCCTCAATTCTGGCATTCACGTTTTGTGAATTAATTCTCGTATATACAAAAGGGGACGACATCCTCGTGATGCTTGCTCGTCATCCAAAGTACATAATTTCTAGTGTCATTGGTTGTGATGTGATGTGAGCATCGCATTTTAAATTGTATATGCTCTCGTATTCCCTGTTGGAAAAGATGAGGATGCATTAACTCACGTAGGTAGTATATATATATATATATATATCACATCCAAGCCAATCTTAATCATCAATCCTCACCCCCAACCCCGCCCACGCTATGTGTCGCATAAAGCTTTGTCTCTTGGCACAGCACGAAGAGATAGAGATTAGCAGTTAAACGGGTGCGTATATAAACATTTTTGAATGAGCTTCAGAGGGTATAATCGTTTCGTTCGAACGTCCCAAGTGTGCTTGCTGCTACGCAGCGCAACCTACAACAACTTTTAATGCGTTGAGCCTACAGGAAAATTGCCTTTGTTTAATAAGGCTATATTACCATTGAAATTCTGTTGTAATTGAAGGTTTTTGTTGTAAGCGTAGGATGATTTATGCTGTACCTAACTATGACGTGTTGGAGGCATTGAATTGACGTGTGTCTTCAAATGTTAAATGTCGTAGATCATAGAATGAAATGTTTTTGAAGTTATTTTTTACTTTTAAGCGCCTTTATAATGAAGTAAAAGCAACTTTCAGTAAGCCAAAAAAATCTTTATTCATTTTGTAATGCATCAAAATTATGGCTGAATTTCATTTTAATATTAGGAGTGTCATGGATAGTTCTAGCAAGATGGCGCTACGTGTTATTCAGCGAACGAAACAATTAAGTTATTGGAGGAAACATTCAATGAACATAAATGATCATTCATTCTTCGGTTTCGAAAGTAAAGCTAAATAAAACGCACACAGAGATACATATTTGATGAAAATTTTATTTTATTATAAAGTTTGGAATTTGTCATTAAGTGTGAAAAACAATATCATTCAAATGGCCGCCTCGGGAAGATTCGCACTTCAAATGACAGCTGAGTTTGACAGGTGTCAAATGCCAGCTCTGTCAACTTTAAACCACGAAATTAATAACCCTTTATAATTTTACGCAATGGACATGGATATTTAAATTGGCTTCAAAGATCAATTTACCAAATCACTTTACTCATGCCTAGATATACAATACATAGGTAAGTCCTCGTATTTTTTTAATACTCTTATCTAGATTTTATATTTAAAAACATATTATTTGACATGGGAGACTTTCTTTCTTTCTGTATTATAATAATAAATTAAATTCTCTACAGCACCCCTGAGATATTTCTTGACTAGATTATACTTTGATTCAAATAAATATACATATAATCTTTCTTATAATTAAAAAACATCTGTTGAATGCTTGAATCTTTCTGCGGCGGCGGCGGCAGCAGCGGCGGCGATACACATTAAAATGCAAACCATTTCCGATTACATAAGCGAATAGAAACCGACTTATCTTCTTACAGAGAATACTTAAAGAATAGGAAATTACACTCAAGAGATTAAAGAATTGAAATGAAAACGAATAAATCCAATTTGAATAAAAATAAATTAAGTTATAAGGAAAAGGGATAATTATTAATATTGTATTGTGATTAAAATTGAGATTCAAAGTAATGCAGTAATTAAATCAAATCATCGGCAAAATTTATAAAAAGAATAATTATATTGTGTGACCTATTGACCTTAATGGTTTTAGAGAGGTTTTTAGTTAAGTCGTTCAAAATTAGTTATAGGTATTATAACCTATAGGTACGGTGACCATCTGTCCTCTTTTTTAGAGGACAGTCCTCTTTTTCGGTATCGTGTCCTTTTTTTTATTTTTTCTTAAAGAGGACAGTAATTTGTCCTCTTTTTCCTTAATTGTCCTCTTAATGTCCTTTTTTTCTTTGAAACTTTTTTTCTATGATTTTTCTTTATTACTAAATTACTTAAACACAAAATGTAGACAGCACTGGTTTGAATAATTCAGTTATGTCATCTGGTTTTTACTATTGTGAAGGAAAGATTGTTTTCAATTTTTAATAACATTTAGACATCTGAGAAATCGCAATTAAAAGATGATACACTGGAGCTGGAGGCAATGTTGATAACAAAGTGCAATTATGACTACCTATGTATGACTGTGGAGATTTTAAGTCTTTTTTAAGAAGTCGGGATGGCATCTTAAAAAAATACACTGCGAACAAAAATACAAAAACTAACAGTTCCTTTAAGTTAAACTTTTAAATTAAGTATCTACTTAAGTATTTATTATTTTGTTTTTTTTTTTTTTTTTCTTATATAAGTATGTATTTTTCTTTTTCTTTAAAAAAAAATGAACTCATTGATGTATGTAATCTGAAGTACAAATATTTTGAATAAATATCGGTTGTTTCTAAACTTGTTGTAAGTTAATTAAAAAATGTCCTCTTTTTTGCATCTGAAAAAATGGTCACCGTACCTATAGGTCATGTTATTAAGGTAATTTTCGTTGCAACTCTGCCATAACCGGTCAAAATTTGTGTGCTGTTGCTCCATCTTGCTGGAATAAATCCTCCTAAAAAGGATATGTCGCATATGGCGCAGTTCTGGGTAAAAAAAAATTGACGTTTAGATCAAAATGAGCCTCATCATACATAAACAAGTACAGTCGTATTTATTAGATTTTTGTCTACTTAGGACACTGTCTAACTATTTTCAAATTGGTGGAAAAATGCTTTATTTAATAAAAATAAATATTACATTATTCACGGCTAATCTACAATCTACTGTTGTGTCTAAGTTAGTCAGCTATAAGACAACAATAAACAAGGTTTTTGAACACATTTTCCAAAGTAGGACAATTGTCAAAAGTTAGACAATGTTTATAAATAAGACTAGTAATTTCTCAATTTGTTGTATTCTTCAGCCATTTCAATAATTTGTTGGTAAAATTCAAGGGGAACAGTTAAATCCAGGGGTTCTAACATAAGGTACTCAATGGTATGGTCTTGGTGCGATGCTTCCAGATTCGGCAAACATGTTTACCAGCCTCATAATGGTCTATCTACTCGGGAGAACGCCGCCGCCGCCGCCAAACTTCCGCCTAAATTCCCTTTAGACGAAAATGACGGATTGCAAATTATATAGTACTGCTGCACTATTCAAATCCTCGTTTCGCTATCCCAAATATTAATTTTAATAAATCTAAACATTAACCTACAAAACAAAACAAAATAAGCTTATTACTTTCTTTTGTTTTTGTAGCACGATTCGTGCGCCACCCTGTATGAGATTCTATTTTTTGCTACGAAAAAGGTGATTTTAGGGCTCTTGGGTGTTATTTGGATTGAAATATTCGATATGCATATTGCATAAGCATATCAAAATTCTTTCCTATCTGTTAAAGCTATAAACTATAAAAGTATAAAATTCCATTAAATAATGGGTATATGGTTACGATGTCAATGGATTACATTGAAATGAAATAAAACTTGACGTGGCAGAAAATTCTGGTGTGTCAATGTTGGCATTCAGTTAACGCATTGGCGAACAGATAACAATAAATAATTTTTTATAACAGCTTAAGCCAAAACAAAAATTATATTTTTAAAAAAGAATATTAAGGATGTTACCAACTTCAAAAAAAGCTTTAAAAAAACGCAGGGTAAAATCTTATGCTATAGGTCGTCTACGAATTGTATAAGATGATGTATTGACATCAAAATCCTACCACGAAGCCATGGCAATTTCAAAATAAAAGAATTAATGGTGGCTTATAAAAAAATAAATGATATGTACCTACCTCAAATATCGTGCAGATTTGGTTGACTCAATTAAAAAAAAAATCTTTGCCAAACATTGCGGATTCGGGGCAGATACGGGAGCTCTGCACTTTTCTACAGCTGCACCATCATCATCGCATTCAAGGATTCGACTTTCAAAACCACTTGGCATGACGTCCTCAATAATAAGAGCCGGCTTACGTGCACAATTGACGATATTGGCAAGTGAAACAAATCGGTTCTTGCCTAAGGTTTTGCTTGATAAGCAGACGTTCAAATCAGCAGCGAAGACAAACCCCCTTTGAGAACTCTTTATGTAGATTGTGCAAATAAGACAAACACACTCTAAGGAGATGCCAGAGTTTCTTTAAGATGGACAACATAAGACAAAAGGAGACTGGACGCAGACTGAAAGTTTGCGAAAACTGTTTGTCGTATGCACATCTCGTACAAAATTGTATCAGTTTCAGCAGTAGCGGATTTTCTAAACCAAAACGAATAAAATTGCAATAAGCCCAAAAAATACCAACAATAACAACCAGCAACAAGGCATTTTAGGGGGCCGTTAACCCAAACGCTTTCATCAAATGGACACACCTTTAATCCCATATTTCGTATAGAGTTGTTTAACAACAGTTGTCAAGGTTCGAGCAGCAAATTAAGTTATTCCTCTTACGGAATCTTATCGACAAGGTCAGATAGGTATTTCGTTACCGAAGATGCCTCACAAGTCACAACTGCTGGAGCTAGAAATGCTACATAAATTGCCTAAGTTACTGGGTCACTTACACATTAGAATGCTGCAACTGGAACTGGAACTGTAACAACTGTGGAAGAGTGTCGTACGTGCTAGTTTTTATGTGACCACAATGTATATTTTAAAGATATTTTTCTTTTGATTAATAATAATTTTTGCGAAACAAATAAGCCCATTTTCTGGCTCTGTTTTCATTCATAAAAATTGAAACGTCAAAAGTGCTGCACGTAAAAAGTTGGTGAACTATTACAGCACCGTCTGCAGCACCGACTGCAGTTGCGTTGTGTTGCGTTCGTAACATTGAACTTGTGTGTATTGAACATTTTGACAGCTATTCCAGCTGCAGCTCCATATCCATTGTGTTCAGGCAGTTAGGGTTGGTCAACATCGGCACTATGCAACACTCCGTCAAGGTAGGTTTTGCGTCCCGATACTGGTTGTTGGAGACTGCTATACATAGTTTGGTTTACAATTCGCTGGCTGGACATTTCCCGACTCAACGATTGATACCCTGTATTTATCACCAATACAAGAGTCTTTAGTAGATCTCCATATCATCGAACCTGACCCCCTGGGCTTACTACTCGGAAGTGACATTTGCGCCCAGATACTCCTTCCTGAAGTAAAACGTCCGGAAGAAGGCATCTAATAATCGCGCAAAATACTCAACTAAGGTGAATAGAGTCAAGTTATAATCCAGCACAAATTTCCCAGAAAGTTCAAAGCTTCGGGGGGAAGTTTTGTGAGATGTGAGAAACGCCGCCGTTCTAGACACTTAATTAAAAACGAGGAAAACATCACCTGCGACAGCCAAACGAGACGCTTATTTGATTGGCGTTATGAAGTTAAGCTGCCGTTTAAGGGTTATTTCGTGAATTTCTCCCAGCAGTAAGATCGGGTAGGCAAAGTGCACCACGTCATGTGGTTTTTAAAGAAGCTTTGTCTACTACGAAGCTGAGAATGCTATTTGATGCAGCAGCGAAAACTTCGGATAAGAAATCCCTCAATCACCCAATACTTGCTTCCTTAAATTGCAGTCAAGCTCGATTATCATAGATTTCGTACTTAAATGGCGGACGTCACCCATCAGGATCTTTCAAATAAATACCGTCACCTTTGGCTTAGTAAGGCCAATGATTTTCTCTCCAACCTTCCATTTCTTTAGCACCACCACTGAAAATAAGGGCAATACTGAGGGTTGAACTATTGAGGAGTAATAAGAACATCCTCAATAATTCAACGTGATCACTATCTTTACAACACACAAGTTAATATAATCTGTGTTAATAATTTCCTCCCGCCACCTATTAGAAGGGTTAGTTTTTTATTGACTATTTTTATTAAGTCAGATCACACATAATATTTTCAACCTCCACTTGCGGGTTACTGCCTCTTGCGAGGAATTGACAAATCCTTCAAGAGTAGATATCTCTTGTCATGGAAAAGGTGCTTCTCACCCTAGCCGTTCGGATTCAGCAAATTGTAGGTCCCCTCTATTCCTGCCAATAACACGCACACAGAAATGGTTGAGAGTTTATAAGTCACTAGGCCCTGGTTCTACACGAGCTGTAGCGCCGACCAATTTATTTTTTTGTACTTTAATCTTTACAATTATATAACATTTGATATATTTTCTGTCAAGATAAGCACCCAAATTTTATTTAAAATTATTCAAAATTGAACTCTTAATGTTGGCAACATTTTTCTACACCAACAAAGGAGGCATGGACTCACAAAAACACCATCAGGTATCAGCATAGCTATTAATTTGCCTGATGTGTCATGATTAATGTATCATAAATTTTCTGTATGGTTTTCCACAAATATTACAAAAAAAAAACATTTTCAAAACCAAAATATATTTCAGTGTTAAGCGAACCGTCAGTTTTTATATTTGAGGCAGACGTGTGTTTGCCTAGAAGCACGTACTTTCAGCATAACAAACATATCCAATGTTGAACTCGGAATGGAACTGTAAATGTACATACCTACATATACAGATATGATTAGAATCCCACACGTATTAAATCCAATTTCCTTCATCAATGTTAAAGTTTCATTAGTTTTGTATTGACTTTGTTTCTATACATATTTATATTAAGCTTTTATATGTTCTTAAGAAATCGAAAAGCAAATCTTCCACTAGGCCCTTAAATATCACTTATAAACTAAGCCTTTGCCTGTCAAATTCTTTATATCATTACAAATTCCTTGAGAATATTAAAGTGGAAATTTATCTTCAATCACCATCACTCCATCACCACATCAGGCAAGGAACAAGGACATTAGTTTCTTATTCCATCATTTACTTAAGAACAGTATTTCTGCATATGTATAGAAATAGAAGGCTTTATGTGGTAGGCACTCTTACCGAATGCATAAAATTACAACACCGAGTGTCTTTCGCCTTTAATTTGCTTTTCCTATACCCATAGAATTTTTATGTATATAAGAAGATGTAAAAATATTCAAGGACACAGTTCCAATCAAAGTTTCCTAATTGAATTTGTTAGTAGTTAAGATTTTGGCAACGATATACCTACCTACATAGGTCGTCGCTCCACTTGATGGTCAACTTTTCTATCTCATCCATTCAATCAAGTTTTTTCTATCTCTCTCTCTTTTTTTTTTGAGCATTGGATTTAATTAGGAGGCATACCTTGGAATTGTGTTGTCATTTTCTTTGAAGAAAAGGAAAGACCCGGCAGAATAAACACCAACATAATATTGTGAAGTTCGATTTTGTTTTTAATATTCTGCCTCACAGGATATAGCACTTGTGCCTTAGACTGAATATACCTATCTACCTTTTTCCTTCGTCCTTCGTTAGTAAAATGCAAATTTACAGTAAGCAGAGCGACAGCTGTTTTTGTTTACTTTTGTCCCAAGAGCTACCAGCGGAAGAGAGAAAAAAAAATCAAATACGGTGTTGATGCTCCAAAGGAATATCTAATTACCTTGGGAAAGAACCTACCCTATACATAGGTACACAGACTTGTAAAAAGGTTGATGATACGCTGCCTTTGCTACAACACGATATAGGTAAGCGTAGGGAGCTCCTTTTGCTCCAAACGGAGGATGCCTTTATATTTTTTTTTTATTATAAATATGAAAGTAATATTAAGTTAGGATAGGATAATTCTGTCGGTGAATTAAATGAAAACCGAGAGATAGAAACTTTAGCACTTTATTTTATTCTACACTATAGAACCATCAGGCACCAGGTGTGCAGGTGTTATTTGAGTTAGGTGTTTCATTTGTAGGTAATCAGGGAATTTATTAAAAACTATAATATTATCACCAGAAAACAACAACAAAGGGATTGTTTTTTGTGTGTTTTGTTAAACCCTTGCTTGCTGAGCATAATGATGTGGCTGTAGCTGTCAAAGTTGAAAGGTATGAAAATATTGTACAGTGCTACAATGCGAGTGCTAAGCTGTAAAATGTAGAGATGCAGCATGATAAGTATAGTTTACGTGAAGTAGAAGTTGAGCAAACTTCAACTTTTTGTTGCTGGTTCATTCAATGTGTTTGAGCTGTTAATCTGTAAGGGAGTTTTGAAGCATTCAACAGCTAGAACCTAAAAGAATGGACGGATTTAAATTTAATAAAGGAAAGTTTATATATTATAATACTATTTCCCTATCTATTGACTAAGTCACGACGCTGCTCGCCCGAACATGTGGATAAAGTTTGACATATTATAAAGAAAACTTTTTTTCTTTATTTGATAAACAAAATAACAAAAAGTTATTTTGAAACGTCATCGGTTTCAGTGTCTAAACGGAGTCTAAGCTTTAAAAGAAAATTTAGCAAGAATTCCTTTTCGAACAAGAAGAACGCTTGGAAATGCTATTAAACTGAAAATGAGATACTTGTAGCGCGTAGGGAACGCGATCAAAAATGTTTGCATTGTGAACAAATGAAAGTGTTGTGTGCAATTCATCCCCCAGGGATTATTATGTTTTTTTAATTTTTAACTAACCGGGAACAACATTTGCTGACGTTTAAGCCTAGTGAAGCCCTGATGTGAAACGAAAAATCCCATACAAAAACGACAGACACAACAAAATCATAAACGAATAATTTCGTTCTGGTTTTCATTTTGCAATACGCAGTTCGATGAGCGAAATTTATTAATGTAGCAGATTATTTGGAGAAGTCTCCACTCTTTTTTCACACAGAATTAACTGTCCAGACCATTTATTGTGTGCGTGTTTGTTTTTGTTTTTTTTTTCTTTCATATCAGCGTGCCTCTCTGTGATTTGTATGCGTTGTGTTTTTTTTTTGTTTTTGCAATTGGTGTCTTGGTGACACTTTTAGTACGTAATTTTTCATTGTTGTTTTCGAAAGCATTTCGCTGTCGTGTTGGAGACCAACAAAAAATTTCGTTTTGCATCAGCAGCGTACTATGCTTTAGTCTTCAATTTTTTCATCGGCGAATTAATACACCTTCTTAATACATTCTTCAGAATAGAAATTTCGACGGGAACAATACTACGGTGCTTAGCATACGCGGATGATATAATGATTTTCGCGAAGTTAAAAGAAGATGCAGAGAGGATGTTTGGGATGGCAATAAATTCCGAGAAGAGACAAATGATCCCCTATTCACTCACTTTTGGTTGGGCTGCAAAAAATAAACCTCACCAAAAACTTAGCAGGTTTAGAAGATTTTTGATCCCACGGTACGTCCATACCTAATTTCTCTTCAGAGGCCGATGATCACGCAGAAGACACTTAAAGAAGTGAAGTCCAAGATAAATGCTATCGTGCGATCAATACTACGTCTCCCCGCTAATTCCTCGAAATACATCCTCTATACTCGAGTTCAAAAGGGCCTAGAAGTGTTTGAGTTCGAGAGAATGTACATTCCTTTGTTGGACTAATCACTGATTTAATGGCAGTCATGGAAATTTTCGATAATACAGTCTTCTGATTGACTCCCAAATTAAATAATGTTCTTACTTTTAAATTAAGTCAAGACTACTTGAAACTTTTTTTTGAGTGGTGAGAAATTGCGGTGGATGGTATCCAAATCCAAAAACTTCACAATTCATACACGCAACGCATGCAAAAGATTGTTGATCCACTACGAGTAAGGGTTGCAAACGGAAACGTCTCCAGCAATGGATTCAACCACCATTCTTTTCGTGTCTTCAACTCGCCCCGTAAAGCTTGACCTTTAGGACCCAGTTATTTATGACAAAATATAGAAATATGTATTAGACGACGAGCAATTATTATGCTCAGCATACATTGAAATAATCGTCGAATTTCCAGAAAATCTTTCAAGATCTTGTGGAGCCAACATAAGTGGCTGGGTGGTAAATAAGCTCTATTTCAGAGGTAGCAGTAGTCGGTATTGATATTTACCTATAAGTGAGTCCGTAGTGAAAATTTGTGCGCATACGGAAAACAAATTGAGACACAGCTTGAATAAAATAAAGTGTCTGGTTCCAAATTTAAACATTTTTCCTGCAGTTCTGTGTTCCAAAGTTATGACCGATTTTTTTCAATATCTCCAATGGCACTGCAACTTGATAAAAATATTATTTTCTGAACTTCCCTTTTTCGAATATTTAAATTTTCCTCTTTTATTCATCGTAACAATATTATGTTTGAAAAGTCAGTATCAGGTTATGACAATTTTACATTGTAAAATAGGTGGATATTAATTGTTAGTTAATTTTCAAAGGATTGACAGGTCTGACAATCGTCTATCCTTACATATCTTTAGACTTTGATTATAAATATTAGTAAAGCCCAGTCTAAAAAAGTCTCGAATATCAAAGTTTGGTGCACTGCGAACCCGTTTATTTGACAAAAAATTTCTGTCCAGCCTAATATTTGAAGACTCCGCAAGTTTATTATACATAACCGTGTACCTAAGTAAAATTCTTTTGATAATATTATTCTTAATAACACACAGCGGCGCTTGTCTACGTTTTCAGTATTGTGTTGTGCGATTTGTTCGCGGTGAATAACAATTCCAGTGTTCCTTAATTTTTTACCCACATTGAGTGCCTCCTTCTTGCTATCTCTCCAGATTGCAAATCCACTGAAAACAAGGAATTGCTTGGAATTTTTTTGTTGAAATTTCACGTGTTTCTTTTTGCTGGCAAATCGCTTTTACGTTTTCCAATTTCGAATTTTCTGTAGAGAAGGCAAGTTCAATTTCGTGGAAACTCACCATCACCACCCAATCCACACCAATACATCACCCAGTTCGTAAGCTTTTTCAGAGTATTTTTTAATAGTTAGATATGAGTACTTACCTCTGTTTTCAAAACCTTATGATGCTTTTATGATATAACAGCATGAACGTCATATCTAAGGAAACAATATGTTTGTAAATATTTTGTATAACAATTTTTTTTTTTTAGTCATCACCAAAACAACTTCTGAGTCTGAACTGAATGTTTTTGCCTTTGGACAGAAATAACATGAATATTATTAAATACTGTTTTATTCTATTCGCAAATTCAGCCACTAATAAATTTACTGTTCTTTATTCTATGTGCACCCCATTTCCATATTCTATCCTTTGCAAATTGAATAAAGTTGACGTATTAATAATTAAAATGGTAGTTTTTGTCCAGTTCTAGGGATTCTGTTGAATTCCACTACCCGTTGCGTGGCTATATATGTATGTAGCTATTAGTATTAGGCATGTGGCTTGCTCAGTTTGTTGGGCAATAAAATATCAATCTGAATCTGACGCAACTGTCACCAACCAACCCCCCACACTTTTAAGCAAGAGTGATAAATCACTCTGTGTTAGGGCATGCAGATGACAGTTGAATGGAGAAAAGAACCTCGATTCTGTCAAATGAATTTAAAATTGTTTTTTTTTTTAGAGGAATTCGCTTATTAGTTTCAGTTGTTGTATAACTTTGGTATATGGTGATACACAAGATGAAAGAATTTTATTATTATATCCTGGCATTTCAATATTGAATGGATTATTTTTTTTTTGTCGTGCAGTGAGCGGGTTCTTTTTGGACATGATCAAATTTCCGGAAAATATAATTTTTTTTGCGTTAAAATTTTTTACTTGCGATATTTAAGGGTATGTTTTGGATTCGTTAAATAATAGATTAAGGACTTTTAATGAAAGAAAGTTAGATGTTGACTGGCTGTCAGTTTTAACAAATATTGCAGGTCAGTCTACTGACATCTTCGTTCTTTTCCTTACCTCTTACCCTGAAATTTACTCTATAAAATATCTTAATCGCTTTGAGACAATCAAATCATATTAGCAATCTTCTTAAAAGTTAATTGTTGAGACATAAAAAAGAAAGAAAGCTAGTTGAGATGGCCTTAACAACTTTGCAAGAATATTTTAATTCGTCGTTACGTTAATGCTGCTACTGATATAGTTACAAATATTGTTCTCCTTACTATGGACCCATTTTTCTGAAGAGAGGAAGAAGAAAAAAAATCCAGCTGTGAGGAGACTATCAAGTTAGGAAAAGTAAATTTAAGGTTAATCGACTGAAAAACGACAGCAATGATTATGATAAGAAAAAAATTAAGGAAAAAAATATTTAAAAGTCCCAAAGACAGAAATAATAAGGGTTCTTTTAGGTGACACCTGCCGGTTAGGCTTAATTCACCAGTAGCACACTACAATTGAGTCTCGGGAATGCGCTGGACTAACAGCCGTCTATAATAGACTTAGTTAATTTCATGTCAAATTTTATCAACTTAATGTCCTCGTGTATTCATTTAAATGCCCGAAGGCTTTCGTTTATTCTATTGTATTTATTTGAATCATGAGGGAAACTACTCCAGGCATAATATTTAATTGAAAAATCTCATCAAGTCGGGACTTGGCAAATGTTAGCTTGGGTGCCAACACTCGCCAAGTCCCACCAACCAACTTTCGATCTGATCCAATCAATATTATTACAAACTGACTTGTGTACTCCGATTAAGTCATCTTGGTTTGATTGTTTCTATTTAACTACCGGTGCCCAGCTACCGATAGCCATGCGCATACGTGGTACAAACCCGCGATGCTCCACAAGGGGCCACACTCACGTGCAGACGTAATCATTACTTTCGCAACAATTACGGGGCAACTGCACCTCGCTATACCCAATTCGGGTTATTTTTTCGGTAAAGAACCGTTCATTGAAACCAAAGGAATCATAGAACTGGAACCTTACCTTCTGTTTTTCGTCGGAGTGAATAGGGATGAAAGCTCTAGGAGAAACCATCCAACAGAAACCTGGGTAAGCAAGTCCCTGCCGAAGGGCTTCCTCGGATTATCTTGCTTGCCCGAAGGATAAGATATTCCTTGATCCGTTTGGCAAAGAGATGGCTGCTATTTCCTACCAGGTGGGTCTTATTTAAACTCTTTTGGCAAAACCAGAGATGTCCGTTCCTTAGTACTTTCTTGAACCCATTTTTCATACATACTGTTTTAATCAATTCATGCAAACAAAAGTCTCTTCATCATTAAGTACTAATTCACAGACAAAACAGTCTAGCATGTTTGGCACATGCATCGCCCGCTCTGACTCAACTTTCGTCAAGCCAGAGCCTTTGTTTTAAAGCCTTAGCATCCTAACCACGAGGAGGTATAGTATAGGCATGTCTGGAGACAAATTAGACGTCCCACACTAAGTGTATTCAAATTAACTATCGACTCCAGCTAAGTTACATCGACAGTCAGCGCATCCAGCGGGAGCCAACCAGCCTACCTACCGGTTTTATCCCAATGTGCCAGAGACAGAAAGAACTGTTGGTCTTTCCCCAAAAACTCCACGCTGTCATAAGGTAAAGTCAACATAGTCCATATAGCCATTTGTGTTTTAGACCTCTCCAAACAATTTAAAAACAAAATATTTCTTTCTGTTACAGATTTGAAGATATATTTGTTCACACTGGCTTAACCGCTGCGCAAGCTTTTATATCTGTACTATTCTGCCGGCCTTTTCCCGCTTGATATTTATAAAGCAATTGTCGAAGTTTCGCATAAAGATTTTTTATGGAAAATGAGTCCATTTGTATGCAACTATTTTTTACTTCTATTTTTTGCCGTGCAATATAAACAAATATCTAGTTTTGATGGGATCAGGTCTGACATCGACAATATTAACGCTAGTACGCCACTCGGCTCTCTCTTATCTCCAACTATGGTAGTAAAGTTGGAAGAGCCTCAAACAACAAGCTCTTCCAGGCAGCTAGACCCCTGTCTAGTTGTTTTTGAGGTCCTTTTCCATTTTCTCAGCGCCGCGCCGCCGTAAATCATGGCTGTATTCAACGATTCTTCGGGACGGAGATTTGTTTCAGCCACCCAAGTCAGTCGTTGGCTTATTACTTTTTTGGCTAGGTTCGTGTTGGTCTACAGTCCAGTTCGCCTCCCCTTTTTTGTTTATACATTTTAAGCATTTTTTTTTTAAATATTTTATATACGTATAATAAAAAACTGAAAATACTGAAAATCACTGCGGTATTGCGTATATTATACACTGTTGTCCATGAAATCTCCGGACAAAAGTCCAGAAACAATTATGAAACCAAAACATTTCGGAACTTCTTATGGATATTGGTAAGTAGGCCTGGCAGTCGTGAAATAGCTATAACTCCAGCCTATAAAAATCTTGTTGGTAGCTCATCCGAGTGTTGTTGTTTAAATCAAACCTTCAGTATTAATATGATGGTGCGAAAGCTTGGCAGCCTAACTGCAAGTGTATTATCACACAAAACCCCCTTAAAAAAAGTCTTATTTTCATTTTTAATATCTAAACTTTTATGAGATCAATTAAAAAAATTAATTTAATTATTATCTATTTTTATTATTTCATATAATAATATCTTAGAATAGGAATAAAAAAAAACACGAATTATAAGATCAATAACATACGACCCCAGTTGAATATTTTATTTTATATTCTTTGAACCAATGGGAATCGCAAAGGCATTTTTGTTTACTTTATGACAATTCAATTAAGTTTGGTTTTGATGAAAATGGAAAATTTACTGTCACAGCTGGGGAAAAATCGTTTAAAGTTAAATTAAAAATGAATAGGTACGTTTTTTTATTTTATTGATAGATGGTTCCAACAAAGCAGTGAAGTGAATCGACTAGGCAAGAGTTCATAATTGACAAATGATTGAAAACCACCAACTACCTATACCTATAACTGAAAAAAATCACAAAAAAAGACATAGACTGTGATTTGAAAACGGGAAAATGCAAATTTGTAATATGCAAAATGCAATTTTGAGGTAATACTTGCGATAAACATACATAGGTCCATATTTATGGGACGTAATCAGTATGTAATATATTCGAACTCAAAGTTTTAATCAAATATAGGAATTTATATTACTAAATTATTACCAACAATTATACAACTTAGTCCCCTTTCACACGAGAAAACTGAGTTTCCAGCAACTTACATTTTTTAGGTGAGAAGGACCCAAAGTAAGTTTACGGTAGGTCTACGATTGGTGGAAATTGGAAATTAAAAGAAAACGTCGAAAAATCTCCAGCAACTTTTTTGCTCGTGTGAAAGGGGACTTACATTGCTTTTAAACGCTGCAATTACCCCCTGCAATTTTTGGGCACGTTGGCGGGGGACGTATGCGGTGGTCGAGTTCATAAATGAAAAAAAAAAACGACTCATTACGAGAGCATTAAGTTATGTAAGCAGCGTAAAAATCGTTTATTTTAAAAATAATAAATGAAAGGTCATATTTATGGCATACGTTTTATTTCTTCAATCTTACCCTCTTTAAATGTACAGAGCTATTGATTTAAAAAATAATAAAAATTTATTTCCATTCAGGTTAACACGAATTTTGAGCATTCACATCATTTTTAACGGATTTGAATTTTTACATAATATGTATTAGTAAATAGGTACCTAGTAAAGCGAGATATAATTTAAACGTCAACATTTTTCCTCTATGAACTACCCTACTGTACTACTATCCAATGTAACGGCTTCAGAAGTTTTTTTTTTTATTCTGGACGCTTCTGGTCGACTTAAGAGAAAATGCATTATTAATCAGCAACCTTTATGTGCGTTGAGTTGTCAATAAGCTTTCCTTAGAATTTGGTTCCACAGGATTTCGACGATATATTATAAAAATACCTAATAATCAACCACCCGACGATGATTTGGGTTTTTGCTTTTAAAAAGCTCAAGGTTGACATGTGTTTTTTTTTTTTTTACTAACGATTTTGTAAGTGTTAATATTTGCTTTATTTTTTTTTTGTTCCTTTTTATTTTTCAAAAAACAAAAATTCCTATCTTTCTTAAACATTTCGACTGGATTTGTCTAGACATATAGAAATCTTCTTTTTTTTTATCCCAAGTATCTACCTATACCTACCACCTAGTAGAAATTTTAAGTGCTAGGTGTAGGTTTATTTAAATGGGCCTCATTCCTCAGCTCTAGAGATTATAAGTCAACAAAACGTCAAACAAAATTTAAATAAAACATATATTTATAAATTTGCAAAGCAGACAACCTTTTAAATCCTTTCTTTCCTCTTCAACGAACATTAATCTAGTTTGAAGTTGTTTTATTCAGAGTTTAATCAAAATATTGGAAAGATTCTAAAAAAAATTAATTTATCTACTTTTACAGATTGTGCAATGAGCTTTATGCGAACAATCATTATATCTTTAACATAACCACACAAAAATCAAGGCCCAAATTCAGCACATACAAAATGTAGTCAGGGTTTTGTTTGCGAAGTTAGAAAAAATCAATCCACGCATTGCAATACACACAAATTCAATGTTATGAACACACAACGCTGCAGTCGGTGCTGCGAGACTTCACCAACTTTTAACTTTTGACGTTTCAATTTGTATGAAGAAAAACATAGCCGGACAGAAATATTGAAGCTTTTTGTGGTTATTTGTTTCGCGAAAAATATTATTAATTTAAAGAAAATTATCGGCGTTCACCAGGACTACTTGTAACATTTATTTCGTTTGGTTTCCTTTCACACCAAAAATTGAGCTCTGGGTCAATAAGTAAAGGGTCATTCATTTTTTCGGTTTCGAAAGTAAAGCTAAATAGAACAGACAGCGATACATTTTTTATGAAAATTTTATTTCATTATAAAGTTTGGACTATGCGTTTAAGTATGAAACAAAATATCATTCAAATAGCCGCCTCGGGAAGATTCGCAGCATGCTATTCTTTTGAAGTAATTTTTAACCACTTTTTCGTGGCAAATCGCATGATCTTGGTGGCCAATTGATGTCGCCAAAACGTGAAATTACGCGACCAGAAAACTTCTCACGCAATACAGCCATAATTGGTCGTGTTGTGTGGCTTGTTGCGCCGTCTTGTTGGAACCACATATCGTCAAAGTCATGGTCTTCAATCGCCGGCCAAAAAAAAATCGTTCAATTGCTGCGAACGCCGGGAAATCGATAAATTCGGATCATCACCAAATCTTGCACTTGCAATATTTTCGACTGAGCGATGATGCACAGGCTTAACGACATCAGTAACGCTTCCACTTTCTTCAAATTTCTTCACAATTTTACCGATTGGTTGCATAGTGTTGCCGGGAAGAAATATTTCAAGGTAGTACTGAAGCCAAAAAAGAGGAGTATTTTGAAAAAAATAGTAGTACAGATATTTTTTAGTCTTCAAACTTTATTAAAAAAAAATTATCAAGAAAAAAATCAGTTACAAATAAAAAACAGAAACAACTAAATTATTAATCCTAAGAATAAAAATAAGTAAATATCTTTTCTGTCACACAAAATCTGTCTTGTGGCAGATAGCGTAATGCATAGTTATATTTGCCTTTTTTTGCCTTTACCTGCTCCAAGGAATCCAATTTCACTAAATATCTATACAATAAAAGTTTACTTTGAATTTTTCTAACAGGAATTACAATATTTCAAACATTAATTAACAAACCTTTTCATTTTATTGAACTATACATACAAATTTACGGAGCTCAAAAAAAAAAAAACAAAAAAAAACAACCACCAAACCAAAATTTCAGGTAATGAGGTAACCATAAAATAAATACCGCACTGACAGATGTAAATTGAACGTAGACGTCCACGCCAACGAAAAACAAAAACAAACAAGAAAGAGGGAAATTCCCTTTTTGACGACAGTTTGGAAGATTAAAGTGCTGCCAAATTTGCTTTAAATTTGAAGTGAATTAAATTTATTAAGGTTAACATTACACTTTGCTGCAAGTGTAAGACATTTTAGGTCTTTAAAAAAAATAGGAGTACGAATGTAAAAGGAGGAGTACAGGAGTACGGAGGTGTTGAAAGGAGTACAATACTCCTATGGGAGTACTTTCGGCAACACTGATGACCATAATCATCGCGTTATGCGCGAAAAATGGCTACGTGTGAATCACATCTTTTGTATTAATTTGTAATAATTTTAACGCGTTGTTCGATTGTTAAGCGATCCATTATCGTAAATGGCAAACGTTCAACTAATATTATGACACTTCAAATGACAGCTGAGTTTGACAGGTGTCAAATGCCAGCGCTACCAACTTGAAACCCCGAAATGTATAACCTGTTATAACATATTTAAAAAGAAACAATGAAAAGTAGATAGTAAAAAAATGATAAAATGTCTAGTTCCGAAGCCTGTCGGTTTAAATTAAAATTAGTCAATTATCGCCATTTCCTTTCCTTCCCTCCTTTCTTATCATTTTTCATTGAAGATGGTTAGCCTCTAATGCTAATGCAACCAAATTTAAAAATTAAAACACAAAGCCGACTGATTGTCTTATTCGAATGAATAAAACATTATCAGCTTGAATATTTAATCAAAAAGCAATTTGTGGATTTGTTTCCAAATTCAGCACTTTGCAAACTGGTCTATGTTGCACGCAATTTTATATAAATGAACATCCATATATAGGACTAGGTATGGTATGAATATATAGGTATTATTCTCCTCGAGAATTAATTAATGTCATTGAATTTTCGCCCCATCAGTGACAATCTGACATAACGCAATTGTTTAATTCAGTTCGATATGATGCTACGATGCTATTAAATTATAACACTTTTCTTTTGTTCTTTTTTCTATTTTCAGATTCCGATAGTGTGTACGTTCATGTCATTAAAAGTGAGCATCGGGCAGCAATGCAACACGAGCATGCCAGCCGCCTTGATGTTCCCAACTGGATTATAGCTATTTCATCATTGTTCTATATCCTTCAAAATGTCCACATCCTAAAGTCCGTGGCAGGAGTGTGGGTGGAGAATTGTGTGGAAAAACATTTAGCAGCTGCACAGCAATTATTGATTGCAAGCAGATAGCATACCAAAAATTGAGAAGCCAATAACGAACAAAAAAAAAAAAAGAAACAGAAAACAAAAAACAAAAAACTAATTAATTAATTACGAGTATCAAAGTAGAATAAAATATAGGTACATAGAGAGTGAATAGTGAACATTCTTTTTTTTTACAGAATTGATGATTACAAATGAAAATACCTAATTGAAATAGTTAGCATACAAATATTTCATAAAAGTGTAAATAAAACAACAAGAAAAAATCAATAAAATAAAATATAAGGAATTCAAAATAAAAATAAATAGATAATTAGTACATATACTTATGTTTAAGAATTAGCGTTAAAAACGTACCTATAGATGTATAAAGACAATGAACTGTAAATATTATAAATTGTGAATAAGAAAGGAAAAGTTTATTATACGTTCTTAGGTCAAGAGCAAATAATATTTGTATTTGAAGGAAAACCACAAAAAAAAACGTGGATATACAATCAAATAGAATGCTCTGGGATATGTTTTTTTTTTTAAATTAAGTATTTGATAAAACTTTTATTTTATAGAAAATTGAAGACAAAAGGACTCCGGTGAGAAAAATTTGTCATTTTATGGGTATATAGGATGGTATTCACGATAAACTCACGTAACCAGATCAGTGCCTACGTTCTGTAACTCTCGCATCGATAAAATTAGTCGAGAAACGAGGAAAATCGAAACAAATCGTATAAGTTTTGTTCCCTTTTTCACCGTTTCTCGACCAATTCTATCGATGCTAGAGTTAGAGAATGTAGGCACCAAGTTTCTCAGGCTCACTGAGAATGTGAGATTCCTCACTTTTACCAAAAAGCTAAGAAACTGATATTTTTTGTCGCAGTCAATCAATTACCAAAAATAAATGGAGGGTACTTTTGACATCTAGCGGAGAAATCTTGTTCACGTTTGTCCTTCTCCTCAGTGTAGCTGACAGAAGTTTGCTCAGTGAGATATCAGAAACGTGAACACTGACTAATACCTGATTCACAATGCGACGAGACAACGAGACTTCGATTTATACTTAATAATATAATTCTCTAAATTCAGGAATCCTGGGGTGGAATCGGCTAACGCGATAGTTGATAATCAAAATCGACAATTTTGCTCCATCTAAAGTGATTATCAAATCGACAATCGTTTTTTTGTACCGATATTAAGTCACAGCTTTTTAGGTGTCGTTTTCATACATTTATGCCATTTTCATAAAAAGTTTAATGCGGTCGGCTTAAAATTGGTTGTTTTTTTAATAATATAATTAATATCTATAGTAAAAAGTGTGTCTTAAGAATAAAAAACAGCAAATTAGTTCAAGTGCAATGTTTACATCATTTGCAATTTTGCAAACCGCACAGAGAGTAAGGAGTGAAAATAATTATGAAAAGGTCTGACTGATCAGAACAAATCTGAGAAACAACACAAACTAAAACAAAACACAATAACAAAAATGCAAAAATGACTTTTAATTCTTGACAGAATTGTAAGTTACACCAAAGAACAAACCAATTTTGGCGATCGATTTACACAGAGCAACGAATAGTTGATAATCAAAACCGACGATCAAAAAAGCGACAATCAACTATCGCCTTACGCGATTCCACGCCTGCGCTGTTTCATAAAAATTGCCAAGTGTGCAAGGTGACAACTTGAGAATTTTTTTTAAATTTCTGTCTTATAGGAAAATTTGGCAAAAATTCGAAAAATGTTAAGGTTTCGGATCTTAAAAACATTTGCCATGTTCAGTAAATGTAAGTTATCAAGATTTAACTTCTTCAAAAACTGATTGTAAAGATCTGAATTTCTGTTGAACATAAAATGAAATATCAAACTTGTGAGTAAAAGTGAACTACTCAAAAAGAGATCACAATTTCGATAGTTCATGTGAGGCCGGCCCACATGTTTTGACCGGTGCTACCAAAATGTCAATACGAAAACCTCACAAAATCAGTCTTAACTCAACCTTGTAAGGTTGTTTGTGACTTTTAAAATATCAGTGAGGTGGTTGAGGTTTGCCAGAATAGGGCTACTAATTTCTCAGAACTTGCCTAATGTGATTATTCTATGAAAATTTTAAATGGAACCGCACCAACCATAATTTTATGGATTTTGGCTCAGTTTTGCTCAAATAAATTGGATAGGTCGTTAAGATATTCAAAAAATGAATCAGTTGAATTCAAAAACTGAAAAATAAAAGTAGTTTATTGCTAAATTACTTCTTTTACCCTTATCAATAAAAATACATAGGTATTAAATAAAGCTTTCTGTTGCTTATGAATAAAGTAAAATTGCTGAATAATTAGACTGAAAACAACAAAAAATTGAATCTAATAGTAGAAGCGTACCCTAAGAACCACCGAACTTCCGTAGCCCAGTTTTGCACAAGGTATTTTGACAGATGAAGGAAACTAAAAAAAACTAAAGATATCAATTGCGAATGTTTTACTACTGACGCCATTTTTTATTTGTATCAACAATTCATAAGTATTCACGGACAGGGATGTGCCGTATTTAAAAAAAAAAACCGAAGAGATAAAACAAAATTCGCATATTTGCAGCTTTTACAAAAATGTTGCGAAGCGCCTCAGCGTGAAGTTAGCACCACCATTTTCGATTTAAAAAAAAAAGTTGTACTGTATTATTCTCAACTTGTGCCGGCATATGCCGTAAATATTTTTGGTAATTTCGCAAATTTGGAAATTTTACGGATGAATTTTTTGCAAAATTCCGATTTACAACGAAATCAAAGTTGTGCTGTATAACGCTCAAAAAATGATACTAAGAACCAAACATATAAAAAACTCGCATATTTAAAACTTTTGGAGGCAAAAATAAATTTTGCGAAGCTTTAAGCCATTTTCGATTTTCAAAAAAAAAGTTGTGCTGTATTGAGCTCAACTTTTGCCGGCATGTGTCGTGAATATTTTTTTTTTTGAAGTCGCAATTTTATAAAAAAAAAATCATCCGTAAAAATTCCAAATTTGCGAATTAAAAAAAAATATTTACGGCACATGTAGGCACAATACAGCACAACTTTTTTTTTTTTTTTGAAAATCGAAAGTGGCGGTGCTTACTTCACGCTGAAGCGCTTCGGAACATTTGCGTTCTATTTTAAAGACATATTTCATACCTTTCATTTGATATAAATACAGTAAAACCCGCTTAAGAGAAACCCGCTTAAGAGAAAAACCCGCTTAGCTGAAACAAATCTTTCATCCCCGAGCATTTTTCGACCAATCACCTATAAAACACTCCGCTTAAGCGAAACTCGCGAAACTCTCTTAAGTGAAAAAAAAAATTAAATCGAACAGAACAAAAAATTTGCTGAACGCTTTCACTTCTTTTTTATTTCTTACCTCCACCATTTTCACCACAAAAATGACATTTAAATTTCTGTATGTCACAACCATTTATTCTCGTTTTGTAAACAAATTGCTTTTTGGATTGGCTTTTAAAAATCCAAAACAACATTTCCAATGTCTCAAGAGGTACGTATTTTAACATTTCTTAAAAAGAAGATTACACATTCAATAAATTATTTTTGTGTTACATATTAAATCGTTGTTGGATTTTATTTAATTTTTTTTAGGCAACTCCAAAAGATAATTTCAATTTTTTCTAGCTTTAAATTTCCGCTGAATGGAATTTTTAAATCCGCTTAAGTGAAATTTTTTTTTCACTTGAGCGGGGTTCGGTTAAGTGAAAAACCCTCTTAAGTGAAAGAAATACTGTGACATTTTGCCGTTTCTCTTAAGCGGGATTTATTGTACCATTTTTTACGCCATTTATTTCTCACGTCATGAGCAATTAGTTGGAAAAAAGCTGAAATTTTTGTTTTGCAATCGGCAACTTCAAGCTTAAATATTTCCACGTTCCCATGAACGATTTTCAAAATATTTCACTCATAACAATCTCAACGTTACTTTTTATTTGATAACAAATTCGTTTGTGTAAACTTTGGGCCAGAAATGGGCAACTCCCTTTGTAAATTTTCGAATTTAAAAAAAACAAATACATATTTATTTACGGCACATGCCGACACAAGCACAATGCAGCACAACTTTTGTTTTTTGAAAATCGAAAATGGCGATGCTAACTTCACGCACATGAGCAAATGTTTTTCTTTTACTAAATTTCATTATTTTTGTATTCGCAACATATACATGCATATACATAATGTAAGTAAGGAATTCATTTTAAAAAAATCAGTATATGATTTTAAAGTTTATTAAATTGTTACTTTAATCGGTTTTCCATTGGTAAAATATAATTTTTTCAATTTAGATTTGATAAAATATCAATTTTTATATTAAAGGTTCACAGGCGGTGCGGGCAGGACGTCTTTGATGCGAAACAAAACGCGGACATCATTTGACGTTCTAGTTTTTACCATATTTTTCAAAATTAACGGAAATGTTTCTCTGAACCAAGAATGACCACTGTTCTTCTTCCCAGCTTTGATTGTCCGCTTTTAGTTTGATAGGCAGGGTCTGTTTCTACATAAAACAACGTCTGCAAATTATAAAAAATTTTTACCGAAATTCGGAGTCGGTGACCGCAACTTTAAGAGCGTTAACTCCAATTTTCGGTCGTAAATGACGAAGCTCATTTTTGGCTCAATGGGTTCGTCAATAAGCAAAATATGCGTTATAGGTCGGGTGAAAATCCACATTTGCTTCATGAATCACCACTTCATCCACAAAAAATAACTGTTTGGTGCAGTTTGCGGCGGCGTTATTGGGCCATATTTTTTCGTCGACGATAACGATCGTCACGTTACTGTGAATGGTCAGCGTTATCGCGCCATGATTACCGATTATTTTTGGCCCGAATCGGAAGATATGGACCTGCACGACATATTGTGGTTTCAACACGATGGTGCCACAAGCCACTCAGTACACCTTACAATCGATTTGTTGAAGAGTAAGTTTGATGAGCGTGTTATCTTAAGAAATGGCCCAGTCGATTGGCCGCCTCGTTCGTGTGATTTAACACTTCTAGACTATTTTCTTTTGGGCTACGTTAAGTCATTGGTTTAAGCCTACAAGCCGACGACACGACGTTGGAAGAGCTCAGAGCCAACATTGAACGCAAAATAGCGGCCATTTCGGCCGAAATGTGTGGCCGAGTCATCGAAAATTGGGTCCAACGAATCGACCGCTGCAAACGGGCCCGCGGTGGCCATATAAACGAAGTCGAACTCCATTCATAAATGTTTTAATTGTACTTCAAGCCGATAACAAAGTTTTTGAAATATCTCAAATGGTTTGAGTTTTATTTATTGAAAAACCCTTTATATATTATATCTAGGTAGGCATAGGTACTCAGTAGCATATCTTCCAAAAAAATTTCGTAGGCAAATTTTTGTTTGCAGATATGTTGGAACTCATCTCTTGCCTTGTCGCATAACAATCTTACAACGATACCGTAGATTCTCTTGTCAAGTTCTTCCTCCAGCTCCAATGGATATTTAATTGGTCATGTAGCATCGTTCGTGTAGTTTATGAATAACTTTTCTTTATCTTTATCTTTATCTTTTTCTATTTTTTATTTTCCATTTTCACATTTTTGACGATAACCAAACAACTAGCCATAAAATACAAACTTAAAGAGGTTTGTTCCTATATTATGGTCAAATTAAAATTTCGTCGATTGTCACAAGGAGTAGAAAGTTTTAGGGAATTAGGGCGTAAAAATGCCAAACCACTCACTAAATAGAATAATTTTCTGTCAGAACACTGTGGAGAAATTATTGTTGTTCATCATTTTCTTTCATTTCTTGAGAACAAAATAATAAAAACTGAAAAAAATACTTAAATTCAGGACTGTTGTGGTTGTGATCTTCTCCATACCCATCCCTCAAACGAAACACATCGTGACAAAAACAAATATTGTAACTATTCAAAAGCGCAGTACAGAAATTTTAAAATAATAATTTAAATTAATATCCCATGAATATAAATAAATAATTTTATTGATTATGTATATCTACTATAATATTACCATCGGTTATAGACAAATTAAAATTAATTCCTTTATCGATAAAATGAAACATTTAAATAAACATAATTATATAATGAGAGTTTAAAAAATACATAATATAAAAAGTATGATGTATGTGTCGTAGTGATTAATAAATTAACATTTTGTAAATTGTTTAATTTTATATAGTACAATTTAAGAAAATTTATATTAATTTAAATTTTTTGTGTATAAAGTTATTTAAGAAAAAAAAAATAAAAAAAAAAAAAATCAATAAATAAAACCAATGAATAAAAATGAAAAAAATAAAATAAAGATTATCATAATTTCTTTTCCAAGTTAAAAGAGATGAACACTTTAAGGAGAGTCTATGAAGATAACCTACAAATAATATTAATATGTAGATAGGTACATTTCAATGCCATAAAAATAACTCAGAAATGGCGGCGGGGCGGCGCCGTGGCGGTGGTGTGTGGGTAGGTAAATAATATATTATGATATATGAGAAACACCTTGCTATTAAAAAATACCACAGTTTGTGAATAAATTCCAGAAATTCTTACGCTTCAAGACACCAAATTGCAGTACCTATAGCATAGGAATAGAGGATTCCAATTCAAACGTAGGCATAGTACACACAGTAGAAAGGCCAGAATCTCTTCTTGTTTTTGTTCAAGGAAATGTTTTGTGAAAGTTCTTAAAGAGCCTTTATGTTTGTTTATATGTATACCACATAATGGTTAGGTATATGTTAGTAGGTATAAGTCAACGTTGTTATACGGATGAAGAAGAAGCTATATTGAGGGCACAGAAGTATTTACACGCATAGGTATTCCATTCGTTTATGCCTAATGCCGAATGACTTTGATAGAATTGGAGTGAAATGTAAATTCCGCTATTTACCCCAACAGTAAAGTAAGGAATTCCATGCGGAAATATTCACTCTTATTTTATTATTATACAGAATTCAAGAGCCCCTCGTTTTGTTTTTGTAGATTTTTGTTTCCTTTTTTTTTTTTGTTCAAATCATGATAAAGGAATTTCTCTCTAAGGCATTATCGTTTTGCCTTTGATATCTGCATTGCTTTGAGCATTTTGTGTACATAAAATAAAGAGCAATTAGATAACCCTAGATAACCCTGAAGTAAGAAATATACAATATAGAGGTATTCTGTATAGAATAAGATTTAGTTTTGAGTTCGGATAAATCCAAATCGCAAACCATATCTAATTAATTATTTAGGAAAAAGATTGTTTGGATGGTTCATATTAATTATGGAAGACTAAGGCGGCTTTGGAGAGTTTCGTTTTACGTAGGTACCAACCTACCAGAGGCTACAATATAAGGGCTGGCGACGACGGACGAGGCCCGTGAGACTTTTGTAAGTCCGTTTTTTTAATGTAATTGAGTATAACGATGGTCGAGAGGTCCGCCATAACGTCCATAGATCCGTGCATCTATGCATCCGATTGTCCACTTCAATCAAGCTAAAGTCTAATGGTCTTATTTATAAACCTTGTCTAACTTTAGACAACTGTCCATTTGTCCAACTTTGGAAAATGTGTTCAAAAACCTTGTTTATTGTTGTCTTATAGCTGCTTAACTTAACAACAAGAGTATATTGTCTTAATCATGAATAATGTGATATTCATTTTTATTAAATAAAGTATATTTTCACCAATTTAAAAATAGTTAGACAAAAATCTTATAAATAAATACGACTCTAAATTTGAAGGCTGATTAGGTTGAAATTTGGTGCAAATGATGTTTATGATATGAATAAAACAGAGCACCTGCTAAAAGAAGGTTCTCATTTCAAAAAGCTAAGCGGGTGCTATGAAAATGCTAGAATTGAAAAATGTTATTAATACAAAATGGCGAAACATCTCCGAAAAGTTGGGCTTTGAGCAAATGCTCCGTTTTATAATATAAACAAAAATTCTATTATATTTGCGGCAATTTTGTTTATTTTACAAACACATTTCAAACAAATTATATTACGTTATACAAAACTTAAAACTTAACCAACAAGTTTTTAGTGGTAGATATGGCCTACAAATTTAAGTTCAAGCAGGTACTTCAATTCCAGTTTATTGAATTTGGAATAACAGTAAGACAAAGTTTTTTATAGTAACGTTTCATTCATTTCGCTGTTTCAAATTGGTAGCGCTGCCATTTGACACCTTTCAAAATCAGCTGTCATTTGAAGTGTCATAATATTAGTTGAATGTTTGCCATTTAAGATGATGGATCGCTTAACAATCGAACAACGCGTTAAAGTTATTAAAACTTAATACTAAAATGTTGATTCAAACGTAGACTCTTTTCGCGCATCATTACGCGATGATTATGGTCGTCATGATTATAATCGACCGACTACGCAAGCAATCGGTAAAATTGTGAAGAGAGTGGAAGCGTTACTGATGTCGTTAGGCCTGTCGCTCAGTCGAAAATATAGCTGCTGCATCTGGAAGTGTTGCTTATGATCCGAATTTATCGATTTTCCGGCGTTTGAAGCAATTGAACATGTCGTACACCTTACTTAGGCATATTTTTCATTTGGATGCAAATCCAAATCCTTATAAAGTTCAACCATTCACAACGCCGTAAATACGCTTTATTGCGTGAGAAGTAACCCGTGAAAAGCTTTTCTGTTTTTTTAGTTGGCATATAGGCAGCATACAGACCTTCGCCACGAGCTATAACAGTTAGCGAATTGAAAACAAACAATTTTTTGTCGCAATTTCGACATCGAAAACTCAAGAAGCGAGCGAGCGAGTTATATAAAGTGGAATAACAATAATTTCGATTCAAATTAATTACTACTGCTGATGGTCGTCGTCGTGCAACAAGAAACAGGCGATAAACTATCCTGTTGATTCTCAAGTTACTTACCTACCTACTTATTTATTCTATGATGGCGCTTCAGTCTGGCGTATAGACTGACCTCTTGTGGGAGGTTGGGGCAAAATAAAATTTTGACAATAGATCATAATTAAGTCATGAGCTATATATTGGCATCAAATCAAAATTATAAAATAACCTATTTTGCTTTTAAAGCACCTCAAGCAACTCGTTCTAAATAATAGTTATAACTTTCACCTTACTGCCTGAACACAATATAATGCTGCAACTGTAACTGGAGCTGGTGATGCAACAGATGTGAAAAAGTGTCGTACCTGCTATTTTTTATGTGCCCACAATGCAGCTGTACAGCATTTTGTATACCTATTTAAAAAACAAAAAAAAAAAAAAAAATCAGTCACGGTCTCATTATTCACTTTTTTTTATTTCCAATAATTTTTTTTTTAATTATATCCATAAAAGGCTTCAATATTTTTTTCTGGATCTTTTTTTCTTCATACAATTTGAAAAGTCAAAATTAAAAGTTGGTTAACTCTTGCAGGCTTGCAGCACCGACTGCAATTGCTTTGTGTTGTGTATGTGTTCGCAACATTGAATTTTTGTGTAGATACCTATTGAATATTTTGACAGTTATTCCAGATGCAGTTCCAGTTGCAGCTCCGTATACATTGTGTTCAGGCAGTTAGCCAGAAATTTTCTAAGAATAAAAATAGGAACCCGAAAATAACTCACATGAAATAATTTTTAACAAAGAGCTTTGTATGTCCACATGTATATTATTCTGCCATTTGAGGTCATTCATTGAAAAACGATAAAATAAAATGTTCCTGTGTCATTCAAAGACAAAGTGACATTTTATTTGTCAGTCGATGTATTTTCATTTGTCAATCAAATTCAATGTCTTTGGCATGTTCAAAGACAAAATATTTCGGGCGGACTGTTTCCACTTGTCAATTTTGTGATTTGAGAAAAAAACTCTCTTTCATCAATATGTAATATGTATTTTGCAAAACGACAATAGTTTAAAGTTAAACCATAGCATTCATAGGTAACATTCTTCTTATTTTTAAGAAGGTTTTCACCCCAATTACAATCCTATGAATGAGCTGCAAAAGACTCAATATTGTCATTTTTAATTTATTTTTCTATTTTTAACTTAATCATTTCTGTTGTTTATGAACAGCGTACCTATACATTTATATACTCATCCTATAGCTACATACATATATGTATGTATGTAGGTATAGAGTCATTCATTTTTCGGTTTAGAAAGTAAAGCTAAATAAAACACACACAGCGATACATTTTTGATGAAAATTTTATTTTATTATAAAGTTTGGACTTTGCCACTGCCATGTGGAAAACAGTATCATTCAAATGGCCGCCTCGGGAAGATTCGCAGCATGCTATTCTTTTGAAGTAATTTTTAACCACTTTTTCGTGGCAAATCGCATGATCTTGGTGGCCAATTGACGTCGCCAAAACGTGAAATTACGCGACCAGGAAACTTCTCACGCAATAAAGCCATAATTGAAACCATATATCGTCCAAATCATGATCTTCAATCGCCGGCCAAAAAAATTGTTCAATTGCTGCGAGCGCCGGGAAATCGATAAATTCGGGTCATAAGCAACACTTGCACTTGCAGCAGCAATATTTTTGAATGAGCGTGCATTACGATGACGCACAGGCCTTTCAACATCAGTAACGCTTCCTTTCTCTAAAAATTTCTTCACAATTTTACCGATTGCTTGCGTAGTCGGCCGATTATGACGACCATAATCATCGCGTAATGCGCGAAAAGTGGCTACGTGTGAATCACTACTTTTGTAGTAAGTTTTAATAATTTTAACGCGTTGCTCAATTTATTGTTAAGCGATCCACTATCGTAAATGGCAAACATTCAACTAATATTATGACACTTCAAATGACAGCTGAGTTTGACAGGTGTCAAATGCCAGCGCTACCAACTTGAAACAACGAAATGAATGACCCTACATTATAGTAGGTATATGCATATGAAATACAAAACACCTGGTCGGGCTTCAATTAAATTTTAAAGTAAAAGTCATTAAAATAATAATCACACCATTAGGAACTATTAATTGATTATCTGTGTGAACATAATTACCGAGATTTTAATTAAATTTAATACAAATGCCATGCTAATCGAAAAATCCACTTTTAATTAATTTTGCTAACTCTCCATGTTTACTGATGATTTTTTTTTTGTGTTGTTGTATAATTTTCCAGTTCCCAACGCACCTACCATTTATGAAATTAAATATCAAATTATTTTCAATTTCTGAAAATAGCACTTCTGTGCGAATTGTACCAAATGTTTTTATTTAATTTTAATTAGGTAGTAATCTAAATATCTGCGAAATTGATATTAATAAAATGTGAAAAAAAACTAATATTTATATTGGATTAACAGGGTGTTATTGAATCATGGGTGAATTTTAATTATTTTTTATACAAAGGACGAGAACAAAAAAAAAAAAAAAAAAAAAAAAAACAATTATTCCGCGTGTTTTTGCTTAAAGTAACCGTCTTTTAGCAAGGATTCAACTGTTTAGGTAAGTACTGATTTATTTTTTCAATACATTTCTTTAAGGTGTATTTTATTCATTTTTTGCAATAAAGTTTTGCCAGAACAGCTATTCTAAAATTGGTTATTTTAGATTTCTGCAGACGATTGTAAAAATAGTGATAACATAAGAAAACGTAGAAAGACGTGGGTGGATTTGATCTTTTCTGAAGTGTACCGAAAACCGCACAATATCTCCAATATTCTGCTTGAAGCTTCCGAAATTCAGGAATAGAAGCAAAATCATTACTTTCTGCTTAGGGCCAAGATAACTAACGACTTTAAAGAAACGTTCTTTAACACTATGTAGCCTGTATAAATGAAGATTTAAAAATATTAGAACGCTGGTCACTTGAAAACGGTTTACTTCTGAACCCAAAGAAATCAAAGTGTCTCGTGATTTCAAAAACCAAAATTGATTTGTCTTACTTTCCCCCAATCCTGTTAAATGATTGTCCAATTTCTTTCGTAGATTCAGCTAAAAATTTAGGAGTTGTTTTTAACCGCAGCCTAACCTGGACGAACCACGTAAACAGCACCATTGGTAAATCGTATGGTGTCCTTCGTACGTTATGGTCTAGTCAGCACTTTATTCCAACACACGTTAGAGCTCTTCTTGTGAAAACGCTGGTTTTACCTTTGATTACATATGGATGTGAAATTTTTTGCAATTTAGATTACGAAAGTAAAAGAAAATTAAAAGTTGCTTTTAATAGTGCCATACGATATGTTTACGGTCTACGACGCTACGATAGAGTTTCGCATTATTCAATGCAATTTCTTGGAATGTCATTTGAAAACTTTATAAATTTCCGCACAATTACCTTGTTCTCCGATATATGTACTTATAACGCGCCAGCCTGAGGATCTTTACATTTAAATAATCTTTCTAAATTCTAATAGATCTTTACATCTCGGAATCCCGCGTTTTCGTTGCCTGACATCCGAACGCCAGTTTTTTGTCAACTCGGTAAGAATTTGGAATTCATTGCCACGAGAGATTAGAAATATAAGCAATACGAAGCAATTAGGAAAGGAACTTAAACATTACTATCGTAATTCTTAGTTTATAATAAATTTGAATTGTATAAAAATATGTAACACTTAAATTTTAATCAATCCTGTAGCAATTATACATATCAGTAGCTTCACTATTTTATAAGATATTGTATCTTACAGTGTAAGCTTTCCATGAATAAATAAATACTAAATACTAAATTCAAATGCCTTATACATACATATTTTTATAGTGCCTGCTGCTGCTTGTACGGCACCTTAACTTAAGAAATAGCCACTTTTTCTTCTTTGAGCTCACGTACATCCCACCATGCTCAATGAAAATATAACTCCAATAAGCCGGACATTCCTTCATACAATTTTAAAAACAGATCTAAGCTTAAAGTTCGTCAAATAAAAGAAATTTATTATAGCATAGAGAAGAAGTTACTTACGTGAGATCAAAAATGTAAGGGAACAGAAAAAAAAATATTATTTTACTGATGAGACTCGGCTCAACGAAGGACACACCCGTGAAAAAGTTTGTATTGATCTAGCCTTAAAAACACCACGGCAAGCATTCAATGAGGGATTGTCAACAGCATTGCGTTCACCATCCGGAAAAGGAAAGAAACTGATAATTTCCCACACAGGAAGCCCTACAGGTTTCGTAGGTGAAGGATTCCTATGTTTTTTGCCTGGAAGCAGTAGAGATTTTCTGAAGACATGAACGCCAAGGTATATGAGAAGTGGTTTGGAGAGATCTAAACGCGTCTGGAACCCAACTCCCGTTTGGTTTGGACATTGCTTCGTATCACTTTCGAAAAAAAAAAAAACAAGTCTTCTGCAACTTCAACCAGAGAGAACGAAATAAAAGAATGGATGAATTCTAATGGTATCAAATTTGAACAGTATATGGTAAAAGCTGAGTTGTTGGATATCGTGAAACGTTACAAAGGCCAATTTGAAACCTACGTCATCGTTGATGAAAAGGTCAAATCTGCAGGACATAATGTCAAACACGTTGAGAGAGTGATTGAGCCGAAGATGTGGGAAATTGATGTTTTTACTCATGGTCGCGGTGCAATTTAAAGTTTTATAATAAGTTTGAATGGAGAAAGCAGTAGCAGCAACTTCTCGTCGGAATCGGAGTAATGACTTCATTTGTTTTTAATTAATTAAGTTTTTTCTGTGATTTATTTTTTTCTTAGAAAGGGATTAGATCTACTGGGGATACCTTTAAAAAAAAACGCACTGCTATCTTACTTCTTAGTGGTGTGGAAAAAAATAGATTCAATTTATTTAGGTCATCATTGTTTTTTAATTATAAAATGTGTGTATATTAATAAATAGTAACTCTATCGATAATTCTGTGAGATTTGCGGCAATTTTAAATGATCACGGCAACCCTGTAAGAGCTCTAAAATAAATGGACAGACTGAAAAGCAAATATCCTATCTTACCTATACCTACTGCAAATATAAATTGAACAGAGTATAGTTGCGGTAAATATTCACCCTTAAGCCAAAGCCACGCCTATCTCGTGTGGTGTATTGTGGAGTGATGTGTGTTAGTGTTGTGTCCCTGAATGTGCACAATAATCAGAATTTTGTCTAACAAAATTTTATTTTTTATTTCGCTATTTATTTATTCTCTTATCTTTCCCACAGAAAAATATATCTCCGACACAGCGTGGTAGGGCGCAATCGGTTAAAGATTAATTCCGACACAACACACCACAACACGTAACACGATCCAAATATAGCTCTACGCATATTAAATACATTGAAGCGATAGTAACAAACGACTCCACAACACACCACAGGAGATAAGAGTGCATCCGGGTTTATTCCGGTTGTCGTTTTACGAAAACGATAGTAAAACGAGACGGGTCTTGAAGCGTTAATTGTCGTTTAAGTAAAACTAAAAATTAACCATTTTTTTTCATTTTTTTCATTTTTCACTCTTCTTACCATTAAAACGATAGTCGTTTTACTGACACTCCAATTGCCGCTTCTAAAGCGGTTATGTTTTACTAAAACGACAACCAAAATAAGGGTGATTGATAATAAAGTTTTTATCATTGATAATGGTGCAACGGCAAACTATTGTGAATTGCAAAAAAAAGTGTGAGTGCCGGGAATCACGGTTAAGATGTGTAAACATCAAATTAAATATTCAAGTGTATGGTTTTACATCATAGAACGCGGCGAGTTCGAACTGTCAACCAAATTTCAATCCAAACTCAAGTCGACCCTTCGATTTAGTTTGAGCTACGATTTACTTTAATTTCAAAACGAAGCAAAAGTCATCCAAAATCGCGCAGAAACCAACTTGAAAAAGGTGAAACTTAAAAATTTATTGCCTCATCGATTGAAATCAATAATTGCCTTTTATATTCTGCTGAGCAATATTGCCATTGGTAAAGCGTCTCTATAGGAAATATTCAAGGCTATGGCAATGAGTCAAGCAATTTATTTCCTCAAAAATTGCCAATGGAGCCGCTGGGTAAAAATCGCAGTCGTCTTAATAGAGAAAAGTCAAAATTTATTGCCTTTTATTTTTTGGTCTTACCTTAATTGTTGAATTTTTGGAACGAACAGTGCACAGCACGACGTATTGTGCTACAAGAAATCCGCACGTCAAATACATCAAAAACGCTCTTGTCTA